>ML058584.1:409805-2809805 GCA_003013855.2 Liriodendron chinense
GGCCAATCATCATTTGACGGTGAAGCGATAGATGAAGGTTATGAATGTGTTAAAGACGTTATTACCCCAGAAGACTCGAACTTTTTACACGGTTCGTACAGAGGTTTCAAAATCCGTACAGATTAACTTCCTCGAGGAGAAGGAGATATCTAAATTAGTATAATTCAAGTACCTCGAGTAGTATTAGTAGGGGAACGGAAACTTGTACACCTTGTGCAAGTGGAGATTACAGTACAAGGATTTTCTATTAAATAGTGAGGTAAGGTCGTTAATTATTAACGTAAATTACATCAGTTCTTACCCACCGGATTCTAATAGCCATAAACTCACGAACACAGATATTGACCAACACACAGATTCTGCTATTTCAAATCATTTTTTTAAACTGAATCTGATTCTGTAGGAGTTGGTAGGGGGGCCATGAGCCTACCTAGATAGTCGTTCAACGTTACACCAAAACTACCCAAAATTAAGTAGTTTGGGTTAACGAGTATCTGGTTCTTACCCTAGTTTAAATACGAACGGGGTTTAGATCATTACGTGTAAGTTAGGCCATCATCGGTTAATATGTTTTTTAACACCCTGATGACCCTAGGAATATAAACCTCCCCAGAAAACTCACTCCTACTGTGATTGAAGAATAATTCTTCTGGAAAACAACGTGTAACATGAAGGCAAACAACACGTATCCAGAAAGTTCTTGAATCGTATACTCCCTTAAACAAATTAACGTAGTTCGTTACCCTACAATTAGAATTGGACAGACTTTTGGAGATCTTACAGCATTCTCAACCGTTCTCCAAACCCACGATAGTTGGAACTACCCTTTCCGTGTTGCCCGAATATAAGCACAAGAAAAAGAACACCCCGATTCGATCTAGGTAAGAGTAGAAGTTTTAAATGGCATAGTAATCCGAACAGTCGGAAGTGGTCTTATCTAAATAGTTAAACAAATGGTGAAGATTCCTACCATTACTTAAAAAGAACGAGGTGTAAAACTAACCTCTCTAATTCTCACGAAGTATTCAATAAACCCCAAACCGACTCCAACCGACCTTTCTAGATAAGGGATCGTAAGTTCACAGGGAACTAGAGTAGTTGGCTTTGAAGGTTAAGGACCTTGTAAACGACTAACCAAACTAAATAAATGTAAACGGGAACGTACTTGCGAGAGTTCTATAGGAGATATGACTAAATTCCTCCCCGGTACAAAATATAAATACCGGAGAAAACTCCTAACCATCCTAACCAGCTTCCTGGTAAGGAGGTTAACTTTAAGCCTACCAAGGAGATTAACCTTGACATGCACAATGTATAACCGGGTAACTTCCCGGCAACTATTGGTATACGCCGTAAACGAACGAGTAATTGTGGAGAACTTTGAATCCTTAACACCCTGTTAGGACACATCTCACATGCAAACGCCGTGTATTTGTTGTGTGCAAGAGTTGCCAAAACGACCTAAAACTCCTAAGTGGGACGTATTCAAAGTACCGGAGTTAGAAGAAACACTGTGATCGATAGAATCGTAAGTGTAGAAGTAGAAGATATTCCTACATATAAGGAGGGAAAAGGAAAACAACTCTTCCGAACTTCAATGAACTAAACAGACTCCACAGGGTTCTAACCCGTAAGAGTTGGTTGTACAGTTCCATTGAGGTACGTAGGAGTCCTAGGAATGAGTACTTGAACGGTAACGTGTAGTGGAGGTGCATAACCGTGTATAACCTTAAGTTAGGAAGGATCTTCTTTGAATACTAAGCAGTTTAGAGCATCGGTACCACACCCGTACGTTCATTTTCCAGTAACTTAGAAAAAGTTGAAACTTTCTTTCAGAGTGGGAGAAATTAACTTTTTAAGTAATAACGGGTAGATTCTCACAAATAAAATACTCAATCCTTCTTGAAAAATTCTTGAGGGCCAGTAGAGTAAGGTGCAGGTTATCTGGACCCAGAATCTCTCACTTCAGTACGAAACTGAGAAAAAGAGTTTCTCTTCCTTTTATTAAACTCAACTAGTGTAGAAGTCATTGTAACAAAACGGCATTCCATCGGTGATGGAGTAGTTTAAGAAAATTCACATTTATACCCGAGAGCCTTAGATCGGGTACCTTGAAACGGTTCTCAACTTAGTGGGGGCTAAATTTTAGTTAACAAGGCTGTAATACCCCCTTTTAGTACGTACTCCCACATCAACGGGATCGACCAACATTCATTAGTGCATCTCAAACTTGATCTCCCAACAAAACGTGGAGTAAGAGAGAATGAAGGAGAACTAAAGCTAACCTAAACATCATCCTCACCCTCCTAAGGAATATCCACAAACAACTAATAGGCGGTAGGGTGAACTTGAAATTGTTTAAAAGTTTATAAAAGAGTGTGCAAAAGTGTGCCTCTCACGAAGTTGATTTGGAAGTAACCAAACCTCTGCTAAACACACTAGTGTAAGGGTTGCCCTGTATTTGGTGTGTTTAAGAGTTTGACTTACTTTTTGATTTAGGATTTCTCTTTGTTTATACCCTTATGACTTTAATTTCTCTGATTCAATCTTCCTACGATGACTTCAACGACTTGATCAATTATCTTTAGAATGTTTTGTTTATTCGTTGTTACAATCACGATCTTTTTAAGTTTTTGGGATTAAGATCTTTTGTTCTTTAGGATGGATTGATACAATCGTTGATTAGATTTTGATAATATTGAAAATTCTTGGCAAATCGGATGTTTTTAGGGGTCGTTGCCACGGTTTTTGAACAAGCGGTCGGAGTTTACGTTCCGACGCTACATCATTATTAACTAGTACTCTAACTCTAGTAGGAGTCCCTAATACATTGATTGATTTAAGATATTTAAGATTATTTCGATTTGATCCTAAGAGTTGTTAAATCTTTTACGTATTTGTCCTAAAATTTATTCTTTTGAAGTTTGAATTTCATTAATCTCGCAGTTCCTAGGTGAACATCATTAGAATTACAATTAAGTAAGTGGTTCGTGTTAGTGTATTAACCTTAGCTTCAGTACAGAGATAGGTTAGCCTTCTATATTGAAGTTTTCGTGTATTTGTTGGGTTTGAATTTATACCTTGAAATTGAAGCTCAAAATGAAGTTCGGACCTCTCGAACTTGAACACTTTACGTTTCGTAGTTGGTTTGGGAACTTATTTTTACTATATCCCAAAGGTGTTGAGTTAAGAGTATTTGTACTACTAGTTAGAGTCTTTGAGATTCATTGAGTGTATGTACCGTATGTTCGAGTGTCTTAACAGATTTTTATAGTTGAAATAAGTTTCATCTTGAACTTTTTAGATTTTGTTTCGAATCTCATGAACGTACTTACTTAATTTGTAATTTTGATTGATGTTCGAAGTGGATAATCTAGATTGATTCTCCAAGATCGGTTGGTACCTGTACTAACTTGATCTTTTTGCTTTCTTTTTGATACTTTTTGTACTTGATCTTTCGTTTGATCTTCTTGAACCTCAACATCTTCGAGGTGAAGCTTAAGGAGGTGGAGATCGTGCAGATCCTGAGAAGATACTACTGAATCCTTCTCCCACCTCCACAGGAAAATATCGTTTGTAGAAGGTGTTGAACCTTAGAAATTCTCTGAGGTATTGAGAAGATATGAACTTTCAGTCAGCATTGGCCAGACTCGGGGGACGGCTGATCAACCACAATTTTTTGATTGTGTGTTTTGATTAAAAGTTTGAGAAACTCAGTACTGTTGTCCAGCCGCTATAGGTTCCTGGTCAGCCTTTGCTGGTTTTAGACAGGTCATTCCAAGAAGGTTTTTAGACTCAAAAGGTACTTAAAAGTCGGTCAGCTAGTCTCACAGGCTTGACAGCCACCGGAATCAACTGGCCAGCTATTACAACAAAGAAGATCTAAAAAAGAAGTAAGAAAGGAAAGAAGAACTAAGAAAGAAGGTGGAAAATCGAGAAGAAGGAAACAATAAACTTCACGTAATTTTCTAGGATCAATTGTAGTTTTAGTACTCAGAGAGAAAGGATGTTTGTATTTATGTATATATTCATTGAAATTACCGAGTTAGTTCCATTTACACACTACTTAACCCATGTCTATACGTGTTAAGTCTCGATTTGTCGACAGTTGTACAGGAAATCAAACACTTTAGAAGCACTTGAGGAACCAGGTGAGTTTACCACAGAAAAACTTCCTCTAATGTATTTCCTGCTCTCTATACTGATTTCAGGAAATATTTAGAGGATTTTTAGGTCACACTGGATCGTTACTAGCTTACAGTGTATACGAAATCCCCCACCATCCAAGCGTTAGTTTAATAAAACGGAATACGTGAAGTTAAGGTAACCTGCTCTAATGTACAAATTCCTGTTAAGGAAAAACTTGGTATTTTACTGTGTAGAGGGTTAAAATTTGCTCCAAGAAAATAGGTGTGCAGCAGTTCTGGTAAGAGTTTAATAGGTTCGTGAGTAGCTTACATGTTGGTTTCTACCTCTTCAGTAGGTACTTCTGAAAATCTTTTGTGGATTGGTATAATCTTTTTATGACTCGTACGTAGATACTTTTCACCGTCGTCTCAATATATCTGGCTTACCATAGGAAACATACGTTTCCACGGTTTCCCTGTATATTTTCACCACAAAAGAACCAGAATTCCCCGTTAGAGATAGACCAACATTGCAGAGTAGCCATCAAAGAAGCAATAGTAGGAATGACCCTCCGACCTTTCAAAATCTTATCAACAAAGGGCAAGGGAAAGTGGACTTTCCTTGTATATTGTATCTGTGTTTAACTTCTTATAATCAATACCGATACTCCAACCAGTAGTGATTTTGGTTGGTATGAGTTCATTGTTGGCATCGATTACAATGGTAATTTGGGATTTCTTGAGAACTACTTGGTCGCTCGCCCCAAGTGCAAGGTTGCGAAGTAGTAATAACTCTGATCGTGAGACCGAGATTAATCCAAGGGATTAGGGTAAAACTAATTCAAATCCTTCTAATAACTTGAGCTTAGAAGTTAAGTAATTTAGCAATCTAGAAACTAAGTATAAACAAAAATGTAAATAAGAGAAATCTAAGAATTAAGAAGTAACTAGAATGCTGAGTATCCACTTGTAGTAGATCAATGCCAATTCATTCATCAATCACAAACAACAATTGGAATCAAAGTCCTATCTCTTATTCAATTGGAAGATATTGCATTCAAGCACGTAAACAACTAAACTTAATTAAGAGTTCTAGTTCTAGTTCTAATTGAGCATAGAGAAGAAGAACTTGTAGCCTTTGAAGTAACAGCCATACCAAGAGATCATGCATGCTCCAGGGTTACTACAATTCAAATCTCATCAGACCATAATGACAATTCTTAGAAACTTATAAGTAACATGTGTCCGGAATACACAAACTCTAAAAAATCATCTAAAATACCAACTTTATTCAAACTAGAACTTGAAATTCAAAATCAAAGCTTAGAGTACTTGAATAAATAAATTGAACATCCAAAACTAACTACAAGCTTCACCTCTTAGCCCTAGCTAAGAGGTTTTAGCCAATCATGTTCATAAATAAACTAGAAACAAATAGAAAATTATGAAAAACATAAGAAAAAAGCAGAAAAACCCTAGTTGGAGTAGTTGTAGACACTCCACTTTGATTATCCTCCACCTCCTCCAACTTCAGAGCTGAGTCAACTTAGAAAGGACTTCGGTATTCCTGGTCTTATAGGGCTTCGTGTGCCTAATGAGGATGAGGTCCCAACCCAACCCCGTGACGGCAAGGTCACGCTCTTCTCGGCCTTCTTTGAATGTGGTCTCCAACTCCCTCTCCATCCTCTAGGTGAGGGAAGTATCTCATCATGATGAACCTGGCCCCAGGTCAGCTCGTTCCTAATGCCTGGAGGATGATTTATAGCTGTTACATCCTGTGACAGCAGGTCAGTAATGCTGAGCCCATTGCCCTTGAGCTCATGCACATGTATCAATTGAAGAGCAGCCCGAGGTTGAAGGGTTGGTATTATTTGTCACCCTGGTCAGGGAAAGGTGAACCTCTAATCGGTGACCTCCCCTCCTCCTTCAAGAAATGGAAGGATAACTAGTTCTTCATGACCAAGGGATGGAAGGCATCCTCGGCTGAGCTGAGGACTCTGTGCTCTCAGGGTCCCCAACTCCTTTTCCACTCCAGGTCGGTAAGTCACACTTAGATTTTTATCTGTCTTTTATCACAAAATTGATTTGCTCCGAGCTTTGACCTTGTATTCTCTTTTATACACGGTTCATCAGGAGAAGAAGCCCGACTCGAGCCCTCAGAAGTCAAGGCAGATTCAGCTTGCTTGGAAACACCCTGCTGCTCACCAAAGTTAGAAGTAGCTCCTTTCGTTTGAGTTTTTACAACGAGTCGGCCTCGTCTCGGAAGGTAATTGTCTTGTTCAGCTCTTCATCTTGAAGTAGTGATTTTTTTTATTGCTTAACTCATTTTCCTTTCTTTCAGACATGTCTACCCCTTCTCCTCCATTGAAAGAGGACATCATACGGGAGAAGAGAAGGCATAACTATTAGCTATAAATAGGTCGAGGTAAGTTCCCAAGCACCCTGCAAGCAACTCAGAAGATGCTACTCTAGTCTTTACAAGAGCTGCTCCTGCGTCATTGCCGGCCCCTTTGGTTGAGGCTAGGGAGGTCGTAGTTGCCGCACCTGTTCCTCCACCTCCGGCATGAAAGTTGTTGACCTGACGGCCCAGGAGAGGTCAAGCCGAGAAAGAGGTCGGGTAGGCCCCCACACCCCCTCCACAGCCCTCTCGAGCTGTTAGTCCGACGTCCCTCCCTACTTATACAATTTTACAAGTGGTCTTATAAGGTATGTTAGTGCACTTTTCTATGGCATACTAGTTCACCTTGTTTATCAATTACTTAGGTCAGTGAGTCTAGTGTCGGTTGAGCTTAAAGAAGATAAAGACCGAAGAGTCAAGCGGACCCTACTGCATCAAGGAAGAAGAAACAGGTAAAAGAGATGCCTTGGTGAGCCTTGAACCTTGACCAAAACCATAACCTAAACCTCTTGATGACCATAGACCTTTAAGAATACTTGTAGTCATCATTAGATTAGCCCTAAGTGTCCCAAAAGACCACCCAAACATTGGCCAGAGAGGACGGGCGGTGAAGAATTGGGACAATAGTCTTTTTTGTTGTTCCCAAGCTTGTCTGACCGGTCATGACCGGTTGGATGGTCCTTAGACTAGACAATAAGCATCTGTCTTGTGCAGGCCAGTGGACGACCGGTCATGACCGGTTGTGGACCCTTGTCTGACCGGTCATGACCGGTCGAGACTAGCCATTTTTCTGCCCATTATAAATCTATTGTACTTTTTCTTATAAATAAGTTAGGCTCAATTTTTGGGGGGTAAGGAGAGGGATTTTGAGAGGATCGAAGCCACCATTATTGGAGACCATTTGAGGCTCATATCCTAACCCTAGCAAGGTATCTTCCTTGTGATTTAAGACAAGAATGGAGCATTCCAAGCTCATGAAGAAGATAGCCTTTACCCTATTTTGATCTCTTGAACTTGGATCAAACTTGATTGTTATATTTCTATCCAAAGCTCTACGATGAGAGCATTGTAGGTGAGCAACTCTAGACAACCCATTCCCATTAGTTGTAGAGTTCTCAAACCTACCCTCCTATCACCTTGGGCATCTCAAGGCATCATATGCAAGGTGTTTGATCAAGTGTAGCTGAGGCATTGGCGATGCAACGACAACATGATCGGGGGAGCAAAGGGAAACCGATTGAAGAATGGGAGAGAGCGGAGATCAAGCAACCCGAAGTGGCTCTGAACAAGGGGCTTATCCGACAAGTAAGGTTATCATTTGTTGATAGTCCATCCACTCAATTTTCTGTGGGAATTGAGTGTAGAGATTGTTTGTCAAAATTGATCTCGGGCTGTTTACCGATCCTTAGCTTGTTAGTTGAGCTTAAAATTCTAGGGACGTTGGTCGTTCCTTGGCACGTTAGTCGGGCCAAGATACTAAGAGCATTTGACGCTCCTTGGCTCGTTTATCGGGCCTAAACTAAGTTTCTAAGAGGGAGCCACCGACGCAGGAGTAAACGTGCGTCAAGTTGAGAGTTAGCCATTGTCCAAAACTCCGTTATGGTTGAGAGGTGAACCGGTAAAATCTCTGTTTAAAGGTTGAGAGATAAACTGTTGAGCTCTTAATTGTGCATATTCTAACCCCAATTCATCACTCATTATGCAAGATTTTCATGATTTATAGACTAATTTAATGCATGGATTTGTGATTGTAGGGATGAGAGAGAGGATTCATCAATTGGAGACTTAAAGACACCATTTACAAGCAAAGAAGATCAAAGGACTAAGCATTAAAGGATGAAAGAATGAAGTCAGAGAAAAGTAGAAAGAAAGCAGAAGAATGTGTCCAAGCCCGGTCGTCCATAGCTCAGGACCGGTTGTTCAACCGGTCCGACCACTCAACAGAAGAGGCCACTCTGCAAATATCATTGGACCATCCAAGACCAGTCGTACGACCAATCGTCCACTGCTCAGACCGGTTGTGCGACCGATCCTTGAATTAAAATTGTGGGCGCGGAAATTACAAAAACTCGCTAGACATTTCTTATGATTTTGAGACCGGTCGTGAGACCGGTTGTGTGGGAGCTCAGACCGGTCGTGCGACCGGTCGTCTACGTAACAGAGCTTGTCCGTGAAGCTCCGAATTTCTCTGCACAATTGCGTAATTCCTTGCGCAATCTGGAACCTTCCACATTATGCTATAAAAGGAGACCTAGGGATCATTCCTAGGGCATCCTAGAGGAGATTGAGCACGGTGGGAGACGGCGGAAGTCGATTTCAGAGTTCTTCAACTCCTTCTAGTTTGTTTTCTAGTTTCATGCTTTATTTAGTTTGTTTCATGTTTCCTTGGATCATGAATGGCTAAACCTCTTAGCTAGGGCTAAGAGGTGAAGCTTGTACTGAATCTAAGATGTTTCAATTCGTTTGAGTTGGTTTTAAGTTGGATTTATATTGAAGAACAACGGTTTGAAGTTTAATTCAAGTACTAAGTAGTTTTTCTTAGTCTTATGATGACTCATGGATGTTTGGAAGAATTGCTTGAGTTCTTAATTGTTGTGAACTAGTCTAGACCTGTATGATCTGAGGAATTGGAATACGCTCTAGATTTATGATCTTCATGTGGGAACTTCTTACCAAAAGTCTACTTTTCTGAAAATTCTGAAGTATGTGAGACTGTGTATGTGATTTGAATCAAGTTCAAATCATGATCTAGTTTTGTCTTGTGAAAGGATTTAATGATGGTTATGATTGTGATCTTAGCCTATTGGAATTGGGACTGACCTATGCAATTGAGTATGCTCGTCCTAGCTTGCATTGAGTGAATCATATACATGGATCATACATATGACAGATTGTTTGGTTTAACTGTTCTATCATCCGACTAGATAGAACTTAATTTCGATTCTAGTTGAGAAAGTGAAAAACCACAGCGAATTGAGCATCAAGGATTGATACAAGTGGATCCTTGAACCCTTAGTGCCTTTTTATTAATTGATTACCTTCATTTTAAGTCAACATTACTATTTACATCAAATCTGTTTGTTAGCTCTTTAGTAGAACTATTGGAAGTATTTTGTGGATTCCTACATAAGTCCCTGTGGATCGACCTCGGTCTTACCGAGATTATTACTACATCACAACCCTACACTTGGGGAAGCGAACATGAACCTCATTTAAAACCTCCGTATAGTGAATATCGGTGTTCTCAATGGGGCTGAGTACTTGAACAAGGAGTGGAGTAGACCTAAAGTCGAACCACTATACATGCTTGTGTTTGTGATTGAATTGAGCACATTGATATCTTAACATTATATGTTTAATTATCTAATTATGAATGCTTGATAGGAATGTATGCTAAGTATTAGATAAGCACATCCACACACAAGATGTACTTTCACTACGTAGTGTAGACTTGAGCTCATTGATTCATTCTCATAGTCTACATAGGTTGCATAGATTAGGAACTTAATTTTTTTAATCATTTAATTATCTATGCATATTTAGGCTAGGTTGTTTAATTACTAATTATATGCTAGCCTTGTGATTGGACCCACTTAGGCTTGGAAGCCGAAATGTTAATTTTTTACTTAGTTTAAATTATTAAATTACATAAGTAGGCGAAAAGATTTAAAAAGGTCCTAATCACCCCCCTCTAAGACTTAGCCATAATGCTAGTTGCTCTACAAGCTTCCTCATGCATACGCCCTTACAAGTGTGTTGATCCAAAAGGTGTAATTTCAATTGGTATCAGAGCAGGGTTGCTCTTTAAGGACTTAATCGTCTAGAGTGAGATCCGATACTTGAGCACTAAAATAATGTCTAACCGAGATGGGAGTAACACCAACTGTTCACCATTCTTTAACGGATCCAACTATGCCTATTGGAAGGCTAGAATGAGGATTTTCTTACAATCCATGGACCGACCGGTGTGGCTAAGCACACAACGTGGATATTCCATGCCCACCGAACATGTGGAGGTTGATGGTAAAACCATTGTCATTTCCAAAGATGATGAGAAATGGAATGAAAGTGAGAGAGCTCAATATATGGCAAATGTCAAAGCTCTCAATACGATTTGCTATGCGGTTTCCCCAGATGAATTTCAGCGCATTCTCACATGCGCAACCGCAAAAGAAGAGTAGGACATACTTGAGGTTACCACGAGGGAACTAACATAGTAAGACACTCAAAGTTTCAGCTCTTAACCACCAAATTTAAAAATATTAGGATAGAAGAGACTGAAACTTTCATGGAGTTCTACACCCAACTTTTTAACATTTGTAACTCTATGTTTGTCATGGGGGAAAGGGTTCCGGAAGGTTGTATATGTAGAAAAATACTTAGGTCCCTTCCGGAGAGATTTAATACCAAGGTAGTAGCCTTAAAGGAGTGTAGAGACATAGACAATATAAAAATAGAGGAACTCATAGGTTCTCTACAAACTCATGAACTACACTTTAAGGCCCCCTCTAGGAAGAAGAGCATCACTTTAAAAACTCCCACAAACACTCCCATAAGAAAAGTAAAAGTGAGTCGGAGGAATAAGATAGTGATGATGAGGAAGATGAGGAAGAAAAGTTAAATAAAAAATTCAAACGATTCCTCAAATTTGATAGAGGGAGTTGCTGTGACAAGAAGGAAAAGAATGATGACAATTATAAAGGGAAATCATCCAAATTTGTTCGATCTTATAGTTGTGGTCATTGTGGTCATATTGCCTTGGATTGTCCGTAAGCATCTAAATCGAAGGGTAAAAAGGCAATGGCTGCCACTTAGGATGACACGGAGGAGTCCAAATTTGAATTTAGTGACTCCTCTAGTGATAGGAGCAAAAAACCAGTGAGAATTTTCATGCCTTTCACCACCACCTCTCTTCCTCCTAATCTAAGAGAGGATCTCGACCGCTTTCCCTTCTAAGAGTAGAAGGAGTTCCCAAACCCTCACCTCAAGCTCAATTTTATGAGGGTGTTGAGGAAATTAGTTACCCTTAGAAAGATCAAACTAAACATAGTTAGAAAGGGTAGCTAGAAATTGATACTATATGTAAATTTGAGGATTTCAGCCTCACTTTTGTGATTATGGGCAAATCAGAGGATTTAAGCCTCATTAGCCTAAATTTGGTAGTTTAGCCTTGCTTTTATTTAATATATTTGTTGCTAGACTATCACTCTTCTTATATTAGCTAATCATGCTAGATTTTATGCTTAATTGTATGTTAATCTTTGCTTTACTTTGGTTGATTGGGCTATAAGCCCTTGATCCTTGATTGCTTATTATATATCTTTGACCAATTATACATGATTACTTATGCTTAGATAGTTACAGTTTCTTGTTAATCATGTTCTATTGCATGCTCCATGTTTTAAAGTTCATGCACCCTATACTCGCCTTGTTAGCATGTTCTTATAGTTATAATTGCGACATACTATCTACTCTTATCTTAACCGTAATTGATGTATCATTAAATGAGAGAGAATAGTTTGTCAATTGCTGGCAAAAAGGGGGATAAAGATCAAGTCTCACCAAAATTAGTATACTATGTTTTGTGATGCAGGGATTGACAGGTTATGGGGGAGCAAACTGAAGAGGAGATGCTTAGTTAGGCATGTCAAGAGTCCTGTATTTATTTCATTATTAATTTAATCTCTTATTCATGTAATTTGTTTTGGTAGGTTAGGTTTTTGTAAGTAATTGACAAAGTGGGAGATTGTTAGTGCACTTTTCTGTGGCATATTAGTGCACCTTGTTTGTCAATTACTTAGGTTAGTGAGTCTAATGTCGGTTAAGCTTAAAGAAAATGAAGACCGAAGAGTCAAGCGGACCTGCTGCATCAAGGAAGAAGAAATAGGTAAAATAGATGCCTTGGTGAGCCTTGAACCTTGACCAAAACCATAACCCAAATCTCTTGATGACCATAAACCTTTAAGAATACTTGTAGTCATCATTAGATTGGCCCTAGGTGTCCTAAAAGACCACCCAAACATTGTTCAAAGAGGATGGGCGATGAAGAATTGGAACAACAGTCTTTTTGGCTATTCTCAGGCTTGTCCGACTAGTTATGACCGGTCGACTGGACTGGTCTGACCGGTCATAATCAGTCGGACTGGTCCCCAGACTAGATAGCAAGCATCTGTCTTATGTAAGCCAATGGACGACCGGTCGGGACTAGCCGTTTTCTACCCATTTTAAATTCATTGTACATTTTCTTATAAATGGGCTAGACTCGATTTTTGGGGTAAGAAGATGGATTTTGAGAGGATTGAAACTACCATTGTTGGAGATCATTTAAGGTTCATGTCCAAACCTTAATAATATATCTTCCTTGTGATTTAACACAAGAATGGAGCATTCCAAGCTCATGAAGAAGATGGCCTTCACCCTCTTTTGATCTCTAGAGCTTAAATCAAACTTAATAGTTATATTTCTATCCTAAGCTCTATGATGAGATCATTGTAGGTAAGCAACTCTAGGCAACCAACCCATTTCCACTGGTTGTATAGTTATCAAACCTACCCTCCTATCACCTTGGGCATCTCAAAGGCATCATATGCAAGTGTTTAATTAAGTGTAGCTGAGGCATTGGCGACACAGCGGCAACACGATCAAGGGAGTAAAGGGAAGTTGATTGAAGCACGGGAGAGCAGAGATCAAGCAACCCGAAGCGGTGCTAAACAAGAGGCTCATCCAACAAGTAAAGTTGTCATTTGTTGAGAGTCAATCCACTTAATTTCCTGTGAGAATCGTGTAGGGTTTGTTAGTCAAACTCGATCTAGGATCGTTTGCCGATCCTTGACTTGTTAGTTGAGCCTAAAATTTTAGGGACATTGGCCGTTCCTTGGCACGTTAGTCAGGCCTAAAGACTAGGGGCATTTGACACTCCTTGGCTCATTTGTCGGGCCTAAACTAAGTCTATAAGGGGGAGCCTCCGACACCGGAGTGAACGTGCATCGGGTTGAGAGTTAGCCCTTTGTCCAAAACTCTGTAATGGTTAAGAGGTGAACCGGTAAAACCTTCGTGTAAAGGTTGAGAGGTGAACCTCATTTAAAACCTCCATATAGTGAATGCTGGTGTGCTTAATGTGGTTGAGTACTTGAACCGAAAGTGGAGCAGACCCAAAGTCGAACCACTATACATGCTTGTGTTTGTGATTGAATTAAGCATATTGATATCTTATCATTATATGTTTAATTGTCTAATTATGAATGCTTGATAAGAATGTATGCTAGGCACTAAATAGGCACATCCACACACAAGATGTACTTTCACTAAGTAGTGTAGACTTGAGCTCATTGATCCATTCTCATAGTCTACATAGGTTGCATAGATTAGGAGCTTGATTTTTTTAATCATTTGATTATCTATACATGCTTAGGCTAGGTTGTTTAATTGCTAATTATATGCTAACCTTGTGATTGACCCACTTAGGCTTGGAAGCTGAAGTGTTAATTGCTTACATAGTTTAAATTGTTAAATTGCATAAGCAAGCAAAAAGATTTTAAAAGGTCCTAATCACCCTCCCTTTAGGACTTAGCCATAATACTAGTTTCTCTACAAGCTTCTGCATGCATACGCCTCTACAAGTGTCTTGATCCAAAAGGCATAATTTTAAGGTCATTCCTAAGGCCAGGGTCGATTCTTTCTTGAAGGATTCGGAGGAGAAGGTCTTCAAGGCGAAGGTGGCTAATGCCATCGAGGTGAGCTCTTCATGGTAGTATGATTCCATTTGTTGGCTTTTGGAACTTTGTTTACAAATCTAACTCCTTTTTTTCCAACAAATTGCTTTCAGCTGCCTTGCCCTCAAGGAATCAAGAACCCGAGCTAGAGGGATAATCTCCCAACTCGAAGCTATGCTGAGCAGGCCCAGAAGGAGGCCGAGGATATGAGGAAGGTGGCCGAGGAGAAGGAGAGAGAGCTTGTGGCTATGCGAGTTGAGTTGTAGGCAGTGAAGGTTGACCTAAGCAGGTCTCCGAGGAGTGTCATGTAGAGCTAAAGGCGGAATGGCAAAGATCGACTACTCTTAAGGTTAAGCTTGAGGAAAGAACGGTCGAGGTCAATGAAAAGTACGATGTCACCTATGAGAGGTGCCAAACCGATATCTTGGCCCAGTACCCCAAGCTTGACCTTGCATTTCTCGATGGTGTGCTGGCCGGTGAGGAGGTCCAAGCAGAGCCGACCCTAGCTGATGCTCCATCTATAGACGAAGCTACTCTTGAGGCCACCACTACTGCTGACGTTGTTGGAACTTCTATGGCTCCTTCGACTGATGCTCCTGAGCCTAAGGCCTTTTCTTTTTATTTTGCTTTATCTCGCCCAGGTTGGGCTTAAAACTTTTTTTTATTTTTTATTGGATGATGATCACCCCTTTCGGGGTTTTATTTGGTTGGATGATGGTGCCCCTTTTTAGGCTCTATATTTTAATTTTTCATGCTTTTTGCCAATCACTTGTGCATTTTTATTTTTATGCTTTTCGTGATGACATGTAATCCCCCCCACTTCGATGCCAAGCAGAGTTCCACTCGGTCATGGGAGAACCTTTTACCTCATGGGCTAATGTGTAGCCTGATTTGAGGTCGCCTTTGCCTCATTGGCTAATGTGCGGCCTAATTAAGGCACACTCTTTAGAGGGGCCTTTTCCGACCTTTCCTTAGCTTGATTCTGAGCTTTAATCTTAAGACGTCATTCTTGGGCCTTGGCCCTATCGATCGTCAATCATGATCTTCGAATATGTAGGAAAGAAACTTATTTGTATTGATTTCGAGAAATCTATTTACAAGTAGCCGATGCACCCATAGTGCTCATTGTAGATTGGGCATAAAGACTTTGTAGACATGTGGGTCCGATCAGGGGTAATAGATCTTCAGGTGCTTAGCATTCTAGGGGTGAGGAAGAGGCCGTCCTACCATATCCTCCAGCCAATATGTGCCCTACCGAGCTATGCTGAGGACTTTATACCATCCTTCCCATTTCGAACCTAATGCTCTAGATCTCTATTCTTTGGTTCCATTAGAGACCTCCCGCAGGATGAGTTCTTCAACTCTGAAATTTCTCCTCTTTACTCTAGCATTGTAGTACAGTGCCACTCTTTGCTGGTAAGCAGCAACTTTAAGTTGGGACCTTTCTCGGACTTCTTCTAGCAGATCGAGGTTAAGTTGTATTTGACATTTATTTTCTTTAGGCTGGAAGAGCTCAGTTTTGTAGGACGACATTACGATCCCAACCGGAACCATAGGATCAGCTCCGAAAGCCAGGGAGAACAGTGTCTTGCTTATTGTCGATGGAGGTGTGGTCCGATATGCTTAGAGCACATTTGGAAGCTCGTCAACCCATGCACCCTTGCATTGATCTAACTTTGTCTTGAGATGTCCCTTTATGATTTTATTAATGGCCTCAACTTGGTCGTTGGCTTGTGGATGCTGGGGGGAAGAGTAACCATTTTGTATGCCGAGCTCCTCGTAAAATTCTCAGAACTTGGCATTGTCAAGCTGACGTCCGCTATCAATGACAATGGTATGGGGGATTCCGAACCTGTAGATGATTGACCTCCAGATGAAATTGGTAATTTTCTTCTCAGTAATTATGGCCAATGGCCTAGCTTCTGCCCACTTGGTGAAGTAGTCCACAGCGACAATCGCGTACTTGGTTTGCCCTTTTCCCTTCGGGAGAGGTCTGATAATATCCACCCCCCATTGAGCGAACGGCTAAGGGCCAGTCATTGGAGTCAGCTCTTCTGAAGGTTGATGGGGAATTAGAGCATACCTTTAGCACTTGTTTCACCTCTTCATGATTTCTTGGAAATCCTTCTGAATAGTTGGCCAGTAATATCCTTGCCGAATTGCTTCATGAAAAAATGCTCAACTCGTGGAATGATTTCCACATATGCCCTGGTGAATTTCCCTGAGGACGTAGTCTCCATCGTCAAGGCGCAGGTACCTTAAACAGGGGAGAGAGAACCCTTTCTTATAAAGCATGTCTCCTATCATCGTATATCGAGTTGATCTATACCGAATCCTTCGTGCTTCATGCTTATCATCAGGCAGCTCTTTGTGCTGTAAGTAGCAGATTTTTGGATCTATCCAGGTTGGCTCGGTGCTTATGGGAGAGACTCCTTCACATCTTCTCAGACAATACTCTGCTCAGGTATGAACTTAATTGAGATTGTCTTCATGAGTTGTCGTCAACTGCTAATGCGAGTTTCGCCAACGAATCTGCATTCAAGTTTTTGATTTGGAAACTTGGATGATCTTGACGTGGTCGAACTATCTGAGGAGTTCTTGAGCTTTAGCTAGGTAGGCAATCATCCTCTTTCCCTTTGCTTGGTATTCGATGGTCACCTGGCTGACCACCAACTGTGAATCACTATGCACCTTCAGCCTCCAAACTCCCAATGCCTTGGCCAGTCTGAGCTCGGCCAGTAGAGCCTCGTATTCAACTTCATTGTTTGAGGCTCATAAGTTGAACCTCCAAGCATATTGGACTTTTACTTCATCCGGAGAGGTCAGGATCAGACCCGCTCTGCTTTCTTGGGCGTTGGAGGACCCATCAATATGAAAGGCCCACGTCGGTCTTGATGAGCTTTCCCCTGATGAGCATTCAACTCCTTTTAATTCTATAGGTTGCATATTTAGCGAGTCGGTGAATTCAGCAATGAAATCTGTCACAGCCTTCCCTTTGATGGCAATGCGTGGGTGAAATTGTATATTAAACTCACCGAGCTCGATGGCCCACTTGGTGAGCCGACCAGACATCTCTGGCTTCTAAAGAACTTGTCATAAAGGTTGATCCATCAGAACAACAATTAAATGTGCTTGAAAGTATGGCCTTAGTCGCTTGGCCGAGATGACCAGAGCTAGGGCTAGCTTCTCGATGCTCGGGTAACGGGTCTCTTGTTGAGCTCTTAAATGTGCGTATTCTAACCCCATTTCATCACTAACTATGCATGATTTACATGTTTAAAGACCTACCTAATGCATGGTTTTGTGATTGTAGGATGAGAGAGAGATTCCACCATTTTGAAGATAAAAGAGCACTTCAAAGGATCATTGAAAAATCAAGAAAGAGAGGAATAAATCAAATGAAGAAAGTCCGAAGAGAAAGCAGAAAAGATTGAAGAAACAGGCAATTTCGATGGATCCCCGATAGGTCTTCGATCAATTGAAGGACGTTCTAATAGGTCTCCGATTAATCGGACCATCCATCGGACACACCTGAAAAACTGAATTTTTAAATAACTCTCTGGAAATATTTTTGATCCATTAGAGAAGTTCCGATCAATCGATCAGGCGTGTTCCGATCAATCGGAGTCATGTTCGATCAATCAGAAACAATGATGAAAAATAACAACTCTCTGGACACTTTTACGATCCATCGACCATTGTCCGATCAATCGAAGACTACATTCAGATCAATCGGAGAAGAGCTCTAATCAATCGGAACTATCTGCGTAACTGCGTAAAGAGTTACACAATTTCAGAAGATTCCAAGTCGGTGGTGGACTTTTGCTATAAAAGGGCACCTCTACTTCGTTCCTAGGGTATGCTAGAAGAGATCTATTGCATTGGGAGGTCGAGAAGGATGAATATAGAGTTCTACAACTCTCTTTACTATGTTTTCTTTCTAGTTCTTTATGTTTAACTTAGATTTCCTATTTTTGTTTAGCATGGTTGGCTAAACCCCTTAGCTAGGGCTAAAAGGGGAAGCTTGTAGTTGATTTAAGATGTTTTGATTTGTTTTTATGGTTTCATGAATTAGTTTTAATGTTGAACAATGGTTTGTTAAGTTTGAATGAAGTTCTAAGTAGTTTTTCTTAATTTTATGATAACTCATAGATGTTTGGAAGGATTTTACTTAGTTCTTAGTTGTTTTGCAAAGATCTAGACTTGTACGCTTCGAGGAATTGGATTCAATACACTCTAGAACTTGGTTCTTCATGTGGGAATTTCAAACCAAAGTTCTATCTTTTCTGTAAAATTTGATATGTGTGTTGCATGTTAATATGATTTGAATCAATTCAAATTATGATATTAGTTAAATCTAGTGACAGGATTTGATGTTTATCATAGTTGTGATCTTAATCTATTGGAACTAGGATTGGCCTATGCAATTGAGTGTGCCCAAGTCCTAACTTGAATTGAGGGAATCATGTCGATGAACAACACATGTGTTAGATTGTTTTGCTAAATTAACTGCTCTATAATCTGGCTAGATAGGATTTGATTTCGATTCTAGTTGTGTAATTGTGAAACCGAAGCAAATTATGCATCAATGATAGCTACAGGTGGATCCTTGGAGCTCTAGTGCTTCTTTAGATTGTTAAGCTCATCTTAAGTTTACCAATTGCCCATCTATATTCAAATTTCAATTT
The DNA here is from genome assembly GCA_003013855.2 of Liriodendron chinense. NCBI lineage: Eukaryota > Viridiplantae > Streptophyta > Magnoliopsida > Magnoliales > Magnoliaceae > Liriodendron > Liriodendron chinense. The sequence continues at coordinate 428,731 of ML058584.1, forward strand.
ATTTTACTTTGATTGCAATTAGAGTTTTTTTGGAGAAATTCTGTGAATTCCTGAGTTAGTCCCTGAGGACGATCTCGGTCTCTACCGAATTATTACTACATCGCAACCCTACACTTGGGGAGCAAACAAGTTTTTGGTGCCGCTGCCGGGGACTTAACGATTTTTACAGGATTTCTGAAAATACTTTCTATTGAGATTTTTAGGAATCTTTCTAACTTAGTTTGTTTTATTTTATTTTTGCAAGAATTTTTAGAAGTTGAAGAAGTAAGTTGGTTCAAATCAGGTTTTATCTTTCTAACCTTATTCTTCCTCTTCTCTATCTTTTCTATTCTTTTCATCTCTTGTAGAGTGGGTGAAGACTCTTATTGGTTGGTCTAACCGCCTTGGATCTTTGATAGGTTGGCCTTGAGCCGCCTTGATTCCTCTTGGATCACCTTGAGCTCGGAGATTTCTCTTCTCAATTCTACTCCTGTTTCTTCTTTTTCTGAACTTTTCTCAAAGATTCAAAGAGTGGGTGGGGAGTTCTTTGAACCCCTATTAACCAGGAGAAATCGGTCTTTATCTTTACTTCTGGCTCAACCATTGCAAGACACCTTGTGCTTCGGTCCTAAAGAGGAAGGAAGAATTCATTTTATGTTTTCTTTCTTTTTGTTTTCAATTTGCATGCCCCATTGGGTCCGGGATTCAAACAATCGCTTAATAAGTGAAGGGGGGATTATTGAGGGAATTGATAAGGACCTGCACGCTAAAAAAATGTTTAAATTTTTTAATTTTGTTTGAAAGTATGGCTGAAAATCAACCTAATCCAAGGGCCAATCAAAATTTAGGCTAAAATCAAACGGAAATGGGTGAAAATGAAGTTGAGAATGTTCCTCGACCAAGGACTCTACGTGATTACTTGCAACCTGCAAGAGTTAACACTCCCTTATGTATAATTTTTCCATATAATGTAGGGAATATTGATCTCAAACCGAGAGTAATCGAATTCCTTCTTAAATTCCATGGATTAGACAGTGAAAGTGCCTATCAACATCCTAAGAAATTTGATGAAGTGATTGCCACGATGAACTTTGCAAACATATCATATGACGTTATGCGACTCAAATTGTTCACCTTTTTCCCTTAAGGAGAAAGCGAAGGCTTGGCTCCATGCATTAAGGCTAAGATCAATTGGCACATAGACTGAAATGACTAGGGAATTTATTAAAAAGTTTTTCCCAACTCATAAAACCAACATGCTAAGGTGACTAATCATGAATTTCGCCCAAAAAGAGGATGGGACCTTATTCTAATGTTGGGAGAGGTTTAAGCACTTATTGAATACATGCCCACATCATGGCTACGAAAGTTGGCAGGTAATAAGCTTTTTTTTATGAAGGATTGACTTCGCCCATGCGCCAATTCGTAGAGATGATGTGTAATGGAGAATTCATGAATAAGGAAGCCGAGAAAGCATATGATTACTTTGATGTCTTGGCTGAGAATGCACAATCTTGGGATACATTTAAACCAGCAAATCCCAAGACAGGCCAACAATGAGAAAAGGGAGGAATTTATATCCTTTCAGAAGAAGACAATATAAGTGCATATGTAGCTAGCCTCACAAGAAAAGTTGAGGCCATGGAATTGAAGAAAGGAGAAATGATTAAATCCATAGAAGTTGTTGATAATGCTTGTGGAATTTGTGCTGGTAATCAACATGAAACACATGATTGTCCTACAATTCCTGTGTTTCAAGAAGTTTTGCAAGAACAATCCAATGTCATAAACAATTATCAACTACCATTTAGTGCTCTAAACTCAAACACGTATAATTCAAGTTAGAAGAACCATCCCAACTTCAGTTGGATGAATAGACTAACTATGAATGCAAATAACACCCCTTAAGCTCAACCTTTACTAGGTCCATCCCTAATAATCACACCAAAAGCTACACTTGAGGAGATGTTGGGTGTGTTCGTGTCGGTTCAAGCTGAATATAACAAGACTAATTCTCTGAAAATTGATGGGTTCATGCAAGAACAACTAAGATTCAACCAAAACACATCTCAAGCCATCATTGATTTGAAAACTTCAATGGTTAGAATTGAATCTCATCTTAGTATTAGGGAGAAAGGCACACTTCCTACCCAACCTCTCCCTAACCCAAAAACCCAATTCGAGATACAAGATCCTAGCTCATCCTCCCAACATATGGAACATGTTAAAGCTATTACCACCTTGAGAAGTGGCAAAACAATTGACAAATCTAATCTGCTGAAAGCCCCAAAGCCTAATGATTCAAAAATTACCAATAAGGAGGATAGTTCTAACAATTCTCCACATGAGAAAGAACCGTAAAAGAAATAAAGTTGGTTGCTCCTTTTCTTCAAAGGTTGATTTTACCCAAACCTCTAAACAAAAATCTGAAATTTTTTGAGGTTTTTAAGCAATTGAAGATTAACATCTCGTTGTTGGATGCTATAAAACAAATACCATCATATGCCAAATTTTTTAAGGAACTTTGTACGATCAAAAGGAAACACAATGTACACAATAAAGTACTTTTGACTGAGAACTTGAGCACCATCATCAAACAAGAGGTACCCCCAAAAATATAAGGATCCGGGTAGTCCTACCATCTCATGCATCATAGGAGACTACCGGATCGAACAAGCCTTACTCGATTTGGGAGCAAGTGTCAACCTCATCCCATACTCGGTCTACGAAAAACTTAGTTTAGGTGAATTAAAAACCACCAAAACCACACTCCAAATTACTGATTGATCCATTTGTATACCAAGAGGAATGATTGAAGATGTGGTTGTACAAGTTGATAAATTCTACTATCTAGTGGATTTTATTGTCTTGGATACCATCTTGTGATTGGTACCGGTGCTTAAATTCCTATCATACTTGGCCGCCTTTTCTTAGTCACTTCAAATGCAATTATCAATTGTAGAAATGGGCTTGTACAAATGTCCTTTGGAAATATGACACTTGAGTTGAATATTTTGTATTTATGCAAACAACCATAGGATGGTGATGATGAGGTCCACGAAATAAATTTGATTGACTCATTCGTGGAAGATACATCCCTCTTAACATTTTTCTCCGATCACTTAGAGGCATGTTTGGCTCACTCTCATGAGATTGATGATGACATGATACGAGAGATGGATGCTATTTTAGACTCTGTGCCGGTACTTGATACTAACCGATGGAAGAACCCATTTGAGCCTTTGCCTTTAACTGAGAAGAAGCCTCTTCCTTCTAGTATCAAGGCTCCGAAGCTCAACCTAAAACCATTGCATACGGATCTCAAATACATTTATTTAAGTCGAGATGAAATATATCCGGTGGTGATTTCTTCCCACTTAGATCAGGAACAATGTTGAGCTCTTAATTGTGCATATTCTAACCTAAATTCATCACTCATTGTGCGAGATTTTCATGATTTAAAGACTCATTGAATGCATGTTTGGTGATTGCAGGATTGAGAGTGGACTCCGCCTAATTGATGACAAAAGGGCCCCATTTAGAACCATTTGAATGAAGATCAAGGAGGACCAAAGAAAGAAGGAAGCAAGGAAAGAAGAAAAGAAGAAAGAATGAAGAAAACAAGCAAGACCGGTTGTGACCGGTAGGCTAGGAAGGTCAGACCGGTTGTACGACCGGTCGGCCAGCTCGCCCTGCCGCTCTGATCTCACTGGACTAAGAACCAATGCAGGCACGACCGGTCTTGACCGGTCGACTAGCCCAGTCCGACTGATCAAGACCGATCGGCCAGAACTTTTTTTTAGTCCAGAGCTTGCTGGACTGATTTCCCATTGAGGCACGACCGGTCGTGACCGATCGGCCACGTTAAGAATCATTGAGGCACGACCGGTCGTGACCCATTGAGGCACGACCGGTCGTGATCGATCGTGCCAGCCAGCCCGACCGGTCGGCCACGTGAAGAATCAGGACTTTTTAATTCAGTCCGATTTTCTCTGCGCACTGCGTAACTCTTACGCAGATTCTCGATTCTTCTGAAGTTGCGGAGCCTCCCTACTATAAAAGGACACCTAGGGATCGTTCCTAGGGTATCTTAGAAGGGTTTAAGCAAGGTTGGAGGCGGCGGAAGTGGATTTCGGAGTTCCACAACTCCTTCTAGTTTGTTTTACTGTTTTTATGAGTTTTTTGGTTGTTTCATTCCGTCCTCTCATAACTCAAAGGATAGCGAATGATCGTCCTTGGATCATGATCAGCTAAACCTCTTAGCTAGGGCTAAGAGGTGAAGCTTGTAGTGGATCTAAGATGTTTCAATTTGTACTAAGTTGGTCTTAAGTTTGGAATTCATGTTTATGAACTATGGTTTGAAGTTTATACAAGCTTTAAGTAGTTTTTCTTAGTCTTATGATGACTCATGGATGTTTGGGAGAATTACTTAAATTCTTAATTGGTTTGCATTAGTCTAAACCTGTATGATCTAAGGAATTGGAGTACGCTCTAGTACTATGATCTTCATGTGGGGACTTCCTATCAAAGTTTTACTTTTCTGAATTTCTGTAATGTGTATGGACTGTGCATGTGATTTGAATCAAGTTCAAATCATGATCTAGCCTTGTTTTGTGACATGACTTGAGGATGGTTATGATTGTGAACTGGGCCTTTTGGAATGAGGACTGACCTATGCAATTGAGCATGCTCAGCCTAGCTTACATTGAGTGAATCCTATGCATTGGACTTACATATAACAGATTGATTGGTTTAACAGCTCTATCATCCGGCTAGATAGATCTTAATATCGATTCTAGTTAAGAAAGTGTGAAACCACAGCGGATTGAACATCAAGGATTGCTACAAGTGGATCCTTGAACCCCTAGTGCTTTTTCATAATTATTTATCTTCTATTTAATTCAATTTTGTTACTCACATCAAATTCATACAAAAACCTGATTGTTAGCTTATCAATAGAAACTTTTGGATGTGTTTGTGAAATCCTACATAAGTCCCTATGGATCGACCTCGGTCTTACCGAGTTTATTACTACTTCACAACCCTACACTTGGGGAAGCGAACAAACAAGAGATTAGGTTGATTGCTATTTTAAAAGAGCATAAGAATGCCATCGGGTGGTCAATTGCAAATCTCAAAGGCATAGACCCCTTAATTTGTACTCATCGCATACACCTTGAGGAGAATGTGAAAACATCTAGGTAACCACAAAGACGCCTCAATCCAAACATGAAGGAGGTGGTTAAGGCCGAGGTGTTAAAACTATTGGATGTGGGTATCATTTATCCAATATTCGATAGTTAATGGGTGAGTCCAACTCAAGTCGTGCCTAAGAAATTTGGAATAACCATCGTAGCCATTGCCAATAATGAACTCGTGCCAACCAGGGTCACTACCAGTTGGAGAATGTATATTGACTATCGGAAGCTAAACACAGTCACGAGGAAAGACCACTTCCATTTACCTTTTGTTGATCAAATCTTAGAAAGGTTAGAGGGTTATTCCCACTTTTGCTTCCTCGATGGATATTCAGGGCACAACCAAATAGAGATCACCCTAGAGGACCAAGAGAAGACAACATTCACATGTCTATTCGATACTTTTGCTTATCGAAGGATGCCGTTTGAACTATGTAATGCCCCTACCACCTTTCAGCGTTGCATGTTGAGCATTGTTTTTGATATGGTAGGGAAAATTCTCGAAGTCTTCATGGACGACTTCTCGGTATTTGGTTGTGACTTTGATGAGTGCCTCATGCACTTAAAGACTGTTTTGAAAAGATGTGAAGAGAAAAACCTCGTGTTGAATTGGGAGAAATGTCACTTTATGGTTCAAAAGGGAATAGTCATTGGTCACATTATCTTAGCCAAATGAATCAAGGTGGACAAAGCTAAAATTGATATTATCTCTAACCTTCCACCACCTAAGAGCGTACGAGAGGTGTGGTGCTTCTTAGGACATACCGGATTCTATAAGAGGTTCATCAAGGACTTTAGTACCCTCTCTCGTCCTTTATGTAACCTCCTTCAAAAGGAAAACTCATTCGAGTGGAATGAGGAATGTCAAAATGCCTTTGCCAAACTCAAAGGAATGTTGACATGTGCTCCTATAATGTAACCACCTGATTGGAGTATTCCTTTTGAGATCATGTGTGATGCTAGTGATTACGCTATTGGGGCAGTGTTAGGCCAGTGAAAAGAGAAGAAGCCATACGTTGTCTACTATGCAAGTAGAACTTTAAACTCAGCTCAAGTAAATTACACCACTACGGAAAATGAACTCTTAGCTGTATTATTTGCTTTAGACAAGTTTACGTCCTACTTGATCGGATCTAAGATCATCATATTTACCGATCAGTGCTGCGCTTAAGTACCTTCTTTCTAAGAAGGATGCTAAGACGCGCTTGTTGTGATAGATCCTCCTACTCTAGGAATTTGACATAGAGATACGAGATAAAAAGGGAGTAGAAAATGTTGTGGCTGACCATCTCTCTAGACTTGTTCTCACTGATTCCCCTGAGACGACTGCAATCAATGACATGTTCCCTGATGAACAACTTTTAAAATCTCCCAATTACGATGGTATGCAAACATTGCTAACTATCTTGCTACAGGTACAATTTCAACAAATTGGAAAAGCAGGTGTAGACACCCCACCTTCGGCTACAATGTTGGTAGAGATAGCTGAATGAATGGAAGTCCATACCCCCAAACCCGATGTCCAAACCCAGCCAAACTCACCCTTATAAGCCCCAATCCATAGCCTAGCTCAAGCCTGAACCCAGTCGACTCACCCCTAAACATCAACCTGAAAAACCCTCGATAAGAAAAACCAGTCCAAAAATCCTAAAAAAGTCAAACTTGGTGAGTCAACCCGCTGAGTTAAAGCACCGAGTCAACTCACCGGGTCAGTCCAGCTCCTGCACCCAGTTAACTCACCTTGTCAATCCATCTTTCAAACCCAGTCAACTCACCTGGTTCCGAGCCACAGCTTCGAAGTAGGTCCGAACCTTGAACTAACAGCTTTTCTGCTTTAGGTTCGGGGGTTGTACGCTCCGAAGCTGGAGCGTAGAGTCCATACGGGCAGCCCCCTAGGGGCCGCCCAAACATATTTATGAGGTGTGCCATCCTCCACGGCTATCAATACCCCCGTCCCTTTTCATTCACAGCATCCACTTCCCCTCTCTTCAGCCTGAGAGTTCCAAGTCCATCTCCATCCCTTTAGCCCATTCCTCCACCAAGGAGAGCCAGAGTGAGAAGAGTCTAGCCCTGGTCCAGCCCAGCCTAACCCTAGTCCAAGTCTCCCAAGCTACCTAAGTCCTGATTTAGCTACTCGAAGCCAACCCTTGCGACACCTCCGTCCATCTAATTACTCTTATATCGACATCATCTCATTCGCATCTAACATAAGTGCAACATTTACTATTCTTCCAACCCCCTTGCTTATCATTCCACCACAAGCACTTGATCAGGTCTTATCGTATGCTCTAAAGTCTGCCGGTTTGCCCAGAATTCATTCATCAGAAACTTTAACTGATCAAACGCACAGCATGCATCTCGCATAAAGCACCTGTTAGTTCGAGCGTATGCTTTGGGCTTGCCTGTTAATAGAAACTTGCCCATTAGAAACTCTTACTGCTCAGACCCAAATTCATGCATCATACCATTTATGAGAATGTATGAGGATTAAATCAGACTTTCAAGTATTAGTTCGATTATGTGAAGTAAAGACCGTACCTTGGTATGGATAGAGTGGGTGCCTAACACCTTCCCACCCTGTAATCGTGATCCCTTACCTCGAATCTCTGACTGTAGATTAAAAGGAGTTATTTTAGAGGAAGGAATCTTCGGATTCCCTTCTCTAACGTTTCTACGGGGTCTATCCGACTGTAGATTTAAAGTAACTGGCTAGTAGCGACTCTGGTCTTATACAACTCATCTAAACATATCTCATAACACAACAACCGAAAAAGCTCTCGAGAAAGAGGCGAGCCAGTGGCACAACGGCGATTCGCGTATACCCCTTTTCGAAAGGGAGGGCCGGGAGCATGGAAAGGCAAGTGTCCACAGAATGGTGACTCTGCTAGGGATATGCTAGTCCCACTAGTCATGATCCAACTTGAAAAACGGAATCCTTCCTGTACTTGAAAGTCAATAATCCTCATACAATCTCATCTGCATATCATTTCATCTATAAACCCAAAAAAAAAAAAGAAAATCCTAAAACCCAAAAAAGAGTAGAGCATATTCCTCATTATTGCGCCTCCTCAGGCTCAACGTCTTCGGAAACAACTTCCCTTCCGCAGCATAATCTGCACCCGAGCTCAGCAAACCATGTCCGACCACGAAGAGGAAGGTCACCTCTTCCCTGCCTTCGACATGGCTGAAGCACAACCTCCAGCGCAACAACCGATTGAGAATAGGTCAATCATGTAGGAATTGGCACAGGGAATGAGAACAATGCAAGAAATGTTCTTGCAATTCATGCAAGCACAAGCTACCGCAGCAACCAACAATCAAGTTGGCCCAGTTCACCAATCTCAATAGCCATGCTAGGCCCTTCCGGCCTCCAGTTCAAATCAAGCACAACCATCGGAGTCTGCCCAAAACTACCGATAACAGCCATCTCAGCCCTCTGTTAGGGGGCATCCTTCTCAATACCTTTATGCAACGACAAGACCGTCTTAGAGCCTTCCTGTCGCAGGGAACTTCCAGTCAACTTCTAGTCAATCTTACAAGCAACAATCTCAGTAGATTCCAGCACATCCCCGCCGATGGGACCCCTTTTCTTTCTCAACATGTCCCTGCCGATGGGACCTTTGCTCAATTCTAACACATCCCCACCGATGGGATTTCAATTCAATTTCCAGCAGCAGGGATAACACTGGCGAATACCCACAATGGGGTTAGTGTCAAGCCCACATCAATCAGCGGACAGTGGCGAATACCCAATAAGGGGTCACTTCCCAACATCTCAGCCTCCTACAAACAGGAGCACTTTTCAATTCCAGCACATCCTCGCCAATGGGATTTCAGTTAATTTTCAGCAATCTTCAATTCAGAAAACTCCAGTTAATTTTCAGCAATCTTCAATTCAGTAGTCTCCAGTTAATTTCCAGCAAAATTCTACTACAACCTTCAATTCAGTCTGCAGCTCAATTACAGTCATTTTAAGCACAAGTTCATTAGAATCCAATTCAATCATCAAAGCAAATTCAGCAATCTTAACATGGCACCCAGGAGAGCGGACCTCGCAGCTCTCAAGCAAAGGAGTGATGAAATGTTGTCAGAACAAATCTTTATGATTGTTCATTCAACATATCCTGGCATATCTGGATATCTCATCTCACATCCATATGCAAATTTCTTTCAGTTGATCAGTGCTGGAGAGCAAGTCGAAGCTGGAATCCGTGCAGGGACAATCTCCCCATGGCCTTATCAGGCCACTCCAGTCAAACGGAACAGAGTGGAAGGAAGACCTATTGAATACGAGAATGGAAATAGCAGCGGTTCACCTCCTCGCCCGACAGAGGTCAAAACATCACCGCCACTGCTCAGGGCAACCAATATGCTCTCCCGCAGGGACATCAACCATATCAGCAAAATCAGACTCAGCATCAACCTCAGAGATACCAACCATAGTCGCCCCCGCCCCAACCAAATCCTCAACCACAACCACCTCGACAACAGCAGCAATTCAGAGGGAATGGCCAATACTCATATTAGAACAGGCAGAATTACAAGGAGTTCAGGAAATTCACTCCTCTCACTCAGCCACTCAGTCAAGTCATGACTATGCTGGTACAAAAGCAGTTACTCACTCTAATGGCACCCATGCCTCCTCCAAATCCTCTGCCTCCGAACTACCAAGAAAATGAATATTGTGCCTACCATCAAGGGCGTGGCCACACCACTGATCGATGCATGACTTTGAAGAATGCCATACAAAATCTGATTAACGACCACAAGATCGTCATCTTGGTCCTTGGAACTCCTCCAGCTGCTCCTACTAATATCCTTCAGAATCCTCTACCTCAGCATCCAACAGACCCCAATTCGTCTCCCAGCCCTGCCGTCAACAGCATAGAAGAGGGAGAACATCTCGATCGCTTCTTCTCCCCTATCCAATCCATTCATGCCTACACTTATGGGCCAACAAATTCTCCTCCAATCTTACAAGGGGCAAAGCCCTTTCTTCCTTCAGTCTTCAAGCCAATAGTACTCGAGGGAACACCTCCATATGATGCACCAGTCGTCCAAGGGCTTGTCCCTTTGCAAGAGGCACCTTACAGTCATTCCTGTTAGGAGCCGGTCATTCTAGAAGGAGCACAGTCATACATCGAGCCCACATATGAACCTGTCATTTTGCAAGGGGCAGCTTCAGTTCAAGAACAATCTAATCCACAATGGAGAGATTATACTTATCAACAACAAGAATCCATTATCCTAGAAGGGGCTCCCTCAGTCGAGCCAGTCATATTGCAAGGGGGAATCCCTTCCCCCGAGCCATAAAGACGTCCTAGAGTTGTGTCAATTATGCTATAGCAGCTGGGTCGAACAGAGAGACCCCTCGCCATATCAAGAGGACCAGTGTTCATTTCATGGGAACCTTCAACTCCAGGAATAGTCAAACCCGGACCGCGACCTTATGTGATCTATGAAGACAAGCCTCAATACTATCCCTTTAGCACAGGCAACAATGTAGTTCTCAAGGCAAAAGCTCCATATGAGGAAGACCTGGTACCCGCACCAGCACAGTTGCAAGAACCAATGGTCCTGGAAAGCGAAGGAGAGGAAAATTACAAAGAAGTCTTATGGCATTATTCAAAATGTGCAGAGGTAGGGAACATGAATCCCAATGGGCGTTGCATCCGAAGAGATAATCAGAACAAAGGAGATCCCAAAAGTGCTCTCTCAGGCCTCGACAACAAAAATGAAGCTGCATATGATGTTGCGACTCAGCTCAAGTCAAACCTTGCCCAAATCTCGGTATGGGAGCTATTCTGAACATCTCGCATACACCGAGAAATGTTCGCCAAGACCCTGAGCGATGCCCACGTCTCCTCCGATACAGCACTTGAAATGATAGCATTGATGATCGGATAACTCCTGGCTCCTCTCGCTATCATCTTCACTGATAATGAGTTGTCACTAGAAGGACACAACCACGGGCTGGTCCCTCAACATAGTCTTATGATACAAAGACCTCTGTGTCCTGCTGGTCCTTATCGATAATGGTTTAAGCTTAAATTTCTGCCCCCTCAAGACTGCGGAACGCCTGGGAATCAGTCCCTCCTCATTTCGACCAAGCACTATGTACGTTAGAACGTTCGACAATACCCGCCGATCAGTGGAAGGAAAAGTCGACATAGAGGTACAAATAGGTCCAGAAGTCTCCACTATCACATTTCAAATCCTGGATATATCAGCCTCTTTCAACATGTTGCTCGGACGACCTCGGTTGCATAAGGTCGGGGCTGTGCCATCAACTTTGCATCAACACGTGAAGCATATCTATGGGAACCAAGTGATCTCTATCCATGCAGAGAAGGAGCTCATCATAACTTCCAATGTTGCTGCCACTAAGCCAGATATCCCTGTCATCAACATCCAACACTCTGAAGAAGACTGTCCCGTCTTATAGTTTCGAGTTCGAGACCGTAAATGCTATCTCAATCCAGAACCGATATCGTGTCTTTTCACAAGTAGAATGTCTGAGTCTCATGTATCGTATGAAGAATCATTTCAAGTTCAGAAAGATGCCTGCTGTTATATAATCGACACAAATGAGTACTCGGATATAGGTCAGTCATCATGGATAAAAGAAAAAAGAAGTTTCAGTACTCACCCATCCAATTCATCAGGCCAGGAGAGCCTTGCAGAGATCCAAGAAGAAATCTATCGACTGCACTGCATAAAGGTCTCCTGATGAGCCTAGCTTGGGCCATGTGGCCTCCCATTCATGGGACACGATTCTTGAACCATCTAAGCTCTAGAAGAAGAGGATGAAGATGAAGAAGAAGATCAAATACAACAGCTTTAGGACCAGGATATTCTGGTACCTACCTTCGTTGCATCACCACTAGTCAACCACGGGCACAACTGCCCGCTTCAATTCCAGCCAACTAAGGGCACAACCTGCCCATCTCAGCACCAATCAACAAGGGGCGTAACTTGACCATCTCTATGAAATCAACACCATTAACCATCAGCCAGGGGCAGAAGCAGCCCATCCATTGGACCAGGAAAGGGAAATGGCCAGCCTTAGATTGGTCTGATGTCCAAATTTCAAGCCTGTGTCTCGCCATGGAACCAGACGAACTGCAATGCGATGTAATTGATCCATTAGGGACTGAGTATGACTCATATCTCAAACTTGACCCGAAAAAAATCCTGGTCATTGGGCCAGACCATGATTCTCTGTACAAATCATCAACCCCTACCTTTCCAGGGGAAAGAGTGTGGGGTCCTGTATGGTTATCTATTCCCTTAACTTCTAAATCAGCCAGAGAGTCATCTAAGGGCTCTAGTTTTAAAAAAAAAATGCCAGTTTAAGTAACGAGTAGTACTGTGGGATAAGCTAGGATCAATCATGATTTGCAATGCCAGCTTGTTCAGGGTCCCATGAAGTTTAAAAATTGAAAAAAAAAATATAAAACTTTTAAAAACTTTTAAAAACAAAAAACATCTAACATTTCAATTCCAGAAAATTCTCAAAAACCAAAAAGCATTTCATTCCATAATGTGCTAAGCTCGTCTGAAGAGTCGTATGAGTTTGAAGTCGAATCATATGATTTTAACATCGAATTAAACTTTGAACTCATGGGTCTGGACGAAGCTCAGGATGAGGAAGATGATGACCCTGCTCCTGAACTAGAGGATCTCCTCAAAAAGTTTGAATCTAAAGCCAATGTTGTAGCCAATGATTTCGAGATAGTAAACTTGGGGACACCTAATATCCCTAGGGAAGTACGCATTAGGAAATCGTTGCCACCAGAAATGAAACAAAGAATGATAGAGTTCCTAGCTCCAAGACTGTCAAACTTTGCATTCTCGTATGAAGACATGCCAGGGCTCGATGAAGAGCTCGTTGTACATCATCTACTAACAAAGCCAGATATGAAGCCAGTTAAGCAGAAATTGAGAAGAATGAAGTCGGAATAGGCCCTGAAAGTTTGCGATGAAGTCATTAAGCAGTACAATGCGGGATTCCTGGTAGTCTCCAACTACCCTGAATGGCTTGCCAACATCATACTAGTACTGAAGAAGGATGGCAAGGTTCGAATGTGCATCGACTTCCGAGATCTCAATAAGGCCAGTCCTAAAGATGACTTTCCTCTGCTGCATATCGACACTCTGGTCGACAACACCGCAGAGTACAAGATCTTCTCATTTATGAACGGATTCTCAAGTTACAATCAGATCAAGATGGTCGTCGAAGATCACGAAAAGACATCGTTTATCACTCTATGGGGAACCTTCTGTTACAAGGTAATGCCAGTTCGGTTTGAAGAACGCAGGAGCAACATATCAGTGAGCAATGACAACATTATTCCATGATATGATGAACAAAGAGCTCAAAGTATATGTGGATGATATGATTGTCAAATCTCGCATAATTGAAGAACACTTTGAAGATCTGAAGAAGTTATTTAACAGATTAGAAAAGTACAAGCTCCGTCTCAACCCTTAGAAATGTGTTTTCGGTGCGACTGGAGGCAAACTCCTTAGCTTTATGGTGAGCGAGGATGGCATCAGGGTCGACGAGACCAAAACCAAAGCAATCATCGAGATGCCCCCTCCAAGAACTGAGAAAGAAATCCATGGTTTCCTCGGCAGAATTCAATACATCAGTCGTTTCATCGCACAACTTACACCTATCTGTAAGCCCATATTTAAGCTCCTTCGGAAGAATGTTTCAAAAGAATGGAATGATGATTGCCAAGTCGCCTTTAACTGCATCAAGAAGTATCTCATTAATCCTCTAGTTCTAGTACCGCCCACTCTCGTACGACCCCTATTGTTATACATCTCGGTAGCAGTAAAAGCCATTGGTTGTGTTCTCAGCTAGCACGATGAGACCGAGAAGAAGGAACAAGCAATATACTATTTGAGCTGAAAGTTCACCAACTACGAGACCAAGTATTCCCCGATCAAGAAGACTTGCCTCGCCCTAGTCTGGACAACTCAGCGACTCTGTCAATACATGATTGTGTTCCCTATTCTCCTCCTTGCTCGCATGGATCTGCTTAAATACCTGTTCGTGAAACCAGCACTAACTGGAAGGATAGCTAAATGGCAACTACTCCTATCTGAATTCGACATCACTTATGCCACTCAGAAGGCAATCCAAGGGCAGGCCCTCGCCGATCATCTTGCCGCTCATTCTCTCCTGGATTGTCAACCGCTCGAAACGTTCTTCCCTGATGAAGATAGTTTGCTCATCAAAGATGAAGAGATGAAAAAAGGATGAGTGGATGTTATTCTTCGATGGCGTGGCCAACTATAAAGGAAGTGGAATCGGAGCAATCCTCTACTCTCCAGACGATGTCCCTATTCCTATCTCAAGGCGCATAGCATTCGAGTGCACCAACAACATGGCAGAGTATGAAGCATGCATCGCTGATCTAAGAGAAGCCATAATCTTGGGCGTCAAGAAGCTACGAGTATTTGGAGACTCACAAATTATCATCAATCAGACCAATGGCGAATGGAAGACCAAGGACGAGAAGCTGATACCATATCATGTGTACCTTAAAAATATGTTCGAAGAATTCAAAGAAATCACCTTCTCATACATGCCCAAGGCCAAGAATCAGTTTGTAGATGCTCTCACTACACTTGCATCAATACTCGAGATCCCAAAAGGAGCTTCAAAATGGGAGCTCACAGTCGAAACTCAAGATGAACTTGCCTTTTACCTGCAGATAGAAGAGGCCGAAGCCCCCCCTGACAAACCCTTGTATGCCGACATCAAGCAATATCTCAAAATCCAGGAATATCCAGAAGCACAATAGCAACAGATCACCAAACAATCTAGCGTTTGGCCGGTCAGTTCATCATCAGTGGTAAAATTCTTTACAAGTGATCCTGTAATCAAGTCCTCTTTCGAAGCGTCGACGAAACAGAAGCTACTAAAATCATGAAAGAAATACACGAAGGACTCTGTAGCCCACACATGAACGGTCACATGATGGTGAAGAAGATTTTACGACTCGGCTACTATTGGCTCACCATGAAGACAAGCTATTGCCAACACGTCAGAAAATACTTCAAGTGTTAGGAGCATGCGAATCAAATCCATGCCCCCTCATCAGAACTGTACAACCTGACAACTCCCTGGCCTTTCTCTATGTGGGGTCTTGACATCATTGGGAAGGTGAGTCCCAAAGCATCAAACGGTCATGAGTATATACTTGTGGCAGTTGACTACTTCACCAAGTGTGTAGAGGCAACTTCATACACCACGATTGCAGCATCTCAGGTGATCAAATTCATGAAGAACAACATCATATACCGGTATGGAATCCCTAACACTATCATCATAGATAATGGGACCTCGTTCATCAACAAGAAGATGGATGACTTCCTCAGGAAGTTCAAGATTCAACCTCATCGATCGAGCCCTTACCGTCCTAGATGAATGGTGAGGTAGAAGCCGTACAACAAGACGATCGTCAGGATACTCGAGAAGATGGTTGTGACTTATCGAGATTGGTCAGATATACTCCCATATGCACTTTGGGCTTATCGAACATCTTATGGTCTGCTACAGGCATTACTCCTTTTGAACTTACTTACGAAATGGAAGCAATTCTACCAGTCAAGGTGGAAATACTGTCACTACGAGTGTTATTGGAAAGCGGAATTGAAGAAGGAGAATGGCAACGAGCCAGATTCGATCAATTACAGCTAGCAGGTGAGAAGCGCATGCGTGTGCTAAGTCATTTCCAGTGTTATAAAGAAAGGATCGCTCGGGCTTACAATAAGAGAGTCTGAAAGAGAAGTTTCAAGGTGGTGACTATGGTCATAAAGAAGATTCTACTTTCACACCTTCCGGATCCTAGAGGAAAGTTCAAACATCATAGGACGGACCGCTGATCATCAGAGAAGTACTTCCCGGAGGCACCCTCAGACTCACCAGCATGAGAGGGGTAGACCTTCCTAAGCCAATCAACGTTGACAAAGTAAAGATCTTTCATGGGTAAGTCATTCTAACCTTATCAAGAGTTACATTAGTAGAGCTAAAGTCAAAGGGTCAAAGCCAAGACCTCTGAGAAATCATTTTCGTCCACCAAATAAGTGTTCCAAATAAAGGAATTAAAAAAAAAGAGAGAAAGAATACAAAGAAAAGAACAAAAAAAAAAGAAAAAAAATGGGAAGCCAAAACAAGGCACTTGAGAAAAATCAACCCGAAAGGAAACATAGTCACCCATCCATCCATCTCAGAAGAGTCTATAGCTAAGACCGACAGCTCTACTATCGTAACTTAGGATAAGGGGTGACAGGCTGCCATCGGCCGGCAATGACGGATTCTCGACCTCTAGCCGCCGTTGTTATCTAAAAAAAGAAAAGAAAGAAAGTGTATGCCTAAACAAAGAGAGCGGAGTGAAAACCTGAAAGGGCACTCCGAGTAAAAACAAGTGGGCACACAGCGGACTTGGTGAAAATCTGAAAGGGCGCCGAGGGTAAAGATAGCATTGCTGCCAAGGGGCAGGCAAGATCAAATACCAGGGACATGGTGAAAACCTGAAAGGGCGCTAGGGGCAAAAATGATGGGAAAACGCTGGCTGTGATGAAAACTCGAAAGGGCACTACAGGCAAAAATGGTTCAAGAAGAAAAAGAAAAGAAAAAATAAAAGTGCAGGTACAAAGAGGCAAGGAGGTCCAAATCAGCTTAGGCAATTACAGTTCAAGAACAAGAAGAAGTACAGTTGGGGACAAAGGACTCTACAAACTCTGACAAAACTCTCAGGAAGTAACGATTTTTACTGCCTACCTGTCTAGGGAACCAAAGGGATCCCATAGAAGCCAATCTCAAAATATCGGTCAAAGCATTAGCCGAGCCTCAGTTCTGATTCCTACATCCCGACACAAAATCCAGACATACACTCACAAGACAACTCATGGCACAATAAGTTCTCAAAAAGTTTTCTCTTTTCATTAAATGCATCGTATTTCTTTTACATATATCATATCATTTCTTTCAAAATACAAAAAATAATACATCATCGCCAGTCATGTACTGTGCAAAAAAGGACGTACAGACCGCTGACATAGCCCTAAAAAGCAAAAAATCAATCTCTGCTCTCCTCCTCGGCCATGTCAGGTAAGTCTTCTTACTCATAATGAAATAGCCTCACTCTCAACCTGCTCACCTCCATGTGCAGGTAATACTCCTCATCCCACTTAAGGTTACAGATCGCCGTCTCTTCATTAGACAATCTCTTATCAGTAACTAATCTCCTTGACATCATCTCACAATGATACTGAAGTGCAGAAATCTCAAATAGCAAGTGGCCATGAGTGGCCAAGAGCAAGCCGGGGTCGATAAAGGGGCGCTCCTCAAAGGGCTCATATGAACCACATGAAGAACCAGCATCCCTAAGGACATCTAGCTCATCCTCATCAGCAATCATGTGCCAGCAAGGAATGCGTCGATATAAAGACTGCTCGACAACCCAATGCTGATATGGAGCAGTCGCCATCTGAATAGTCCGCAACCTAAAACCAAGCAAATCAGCAGTCAAGGGACTCGCCCAGGACCCATCAACCTTAGTCCTAAAGTCGGATGATCTAGCTGGAAGTGATCAACGCCCGATACCCAAGAAAGCAAAAAGGGGAACATCCTGCTCATACTCGAACTGCCGCAGGAATCGGATAGGGTGATAAGAAAAGTAAGATTGAAAGCCTACCAGCATCAGAGGAAGGTGATGAGCATCACAAAGTACTGGAGGAAGTGAAAGCCAAGATGACTCCCAACAAACATTCCAGTCATGCAACTCAGCAAACATCCTACGATATAAAGGCTTGCTCATCCTGGCTATATGCGGAAGGAATTCCATGATATGGCACATAAGATCAGGGCGACTAGTACCGGGAAACGATACAGGAACAGTCAATGAAAGACGCTCCCATAGCCAAATCTGATCATGAGAAAGTAAAGAGACTCAGCTAAAGCAAAACAATTCCAAAAGAGAAGAAAGGAAAAGAAAGTTCGAAAGAGATACCTGAAGAAATGCACAGCAAGCCGCGAAGGACGTGGGTATGGCCTAGGGCACAGTCAGTCAGCCCATTGAACAACTCAGCCAGGACAACAGAAATGATCCCCTGCTGACGAACAACTAGGCTCATCACCTCGAAAAGCAAAGGAGTCTGAGATCTGCTTCATCCTGAGAATAACACCTCAGCTATCAGAAAAAACATCAGTGCATTCCAAGAAAGTAGGGACCCTACCACACTCCAAGGGCACGAAAAGAGATCGTACGGTGCATCTAAAGAAAAGACTACAACGTCCTAACCGTCAGCTGCAGGCTGAATAAGGTCCAGAATCCCAAACTAGTTCTGCGGAGTGGCAGTCTTCGGCAAAGTCTTTAGCGAAAAATATTGTGCATAATCCTTGGGAAGACCTGTTAAGTGCGTGAGCTCCTCCAGAGAAGGTCCCATCTCCATATTGTTGAACGCAAACAAGTTCAATGAAGGGACCAATCAATCAGTGCAGCCCTGAGCATCCTCTAATCAATGTCAACCCTAGCCATATGGATCAGACCGCCAAAGCCATAGGACTCCAACTCTAGAATCTCATAAGGTGACAATTTGTTAAGCCAAGCAAGTAGTCATGGCGAACAAGAAGGATGAGGAAGCAACTGGCAAGTCCTCACAGGAATCCCCTCCAGAACAAAAGGCCCAGGAATCCCTAACAGCTCCTCAAGAATCGGAAGATCAACGGGCGAAGGAGAAGGAAAAGCTGGAACCCCTGCGAACTCAACAGTTCCTGACATATCCCCAGTAATGATTATGTCTGATATAGTCGCATCGTTGTCTGAAACTATCACGACCTCAACAGCATGGGAAGACTCACCCACCTCTTGAACAAAGTGTGCAAAGGGCTGATGATCAGCAGAGGGTCAATAATCCCAGTCAAGAAGGCTATCAGCAAAGATCACACAGCACATCGTCGCATCCTGACCAATCTGACCACTAAAAAAGGCATCTGAACCATCAAGAAGGGCCCCGGTAATCCCAATCAAAGAATCTACGGTCAGATCTGAACCAACAATCCTCTCTAGCATAAAGTTGGGGATCCAACCATCACTCTGTCTAGTCAAAGGAATCATCGAGACATCCACACCATCCATCATCAAGGGGACATCATCAATGATCACATTAAGTCCACCCAAGCAAGTGTACCGCACATCTTGGTCATCATCGAATGCATCCAGGCCATCAAAGGTATCATCTGAACCATCCATACCATCTAAACATGAGATCAGACCATATATCTCCATCATGACCCTATCATCCTCACCATCGATTACATCATCCATGCGGCCCACACTCAAAGGATGCATAACCTCACCCATGACCCATCTTCCCATCTCATCCATACCATCCATTCCTCCCATAATCAATGCCCCATTCAAATCAGAAATTTCAGCATGGCTGCCATTAATGGGGCCATTTAAAGCTCCACCAACCACCATCCTTAAACCCCCATCGATGCCCCCATTTAAGGCTTCATCCACACCATCAATCAAGAGCATCTTACCTTCATTAAAGGCCCTCATCATTTTCTGAAACATGGGACCCACCAACCTCTCCCTTAATGGCCCCTAAGCCATCATCAATGGCTGCCCAAGAAGGGACAAGTAGAGAATAAGACAAAAGGAGAAGGAAAGTAAAGACAAGAAGAAGATTCATGGCTGGAATCAAAACCCAGTACGAGGAATGAAGCAGACAGGGATAGAGAAGCAGTAGAGAATGTCCGAACCAGAGCCCGCATGGACCGCACATGAGGAGAGGTATGGGCTGCCCGCCCGTAAGACGGTCAGGGGGCCACCCGTACGAACGGTCTCCTTCTCTCTCTGCAGGATTGGCCCTACAGCCCCTGGTAGGTGAGATTGTCAGTCCACGTCAGCAATTGGCCCCCTGGGTGCCCCCAAAGCTCCAATTGACTTTGAATTTTGATCGAATCTAATCTGAACCACTTGGAAGGTGCCCCACCTATCCAATCATGAAGAGCTACGATCAAAATGGGTCTGACCAAGCTTAAAGAGAAGAAAATTGATTAAGAGGGGCCCACAAGCAATCTAAGCCGTCTGAAGGCTAGATCATCATGATTTAAATCATGAAAGAGTTTACATGAGTCATCAAATAGCAATATGAAATGTTGGATCATAAAAAAAGAAGGGCAGAGTCCAAGATCTGATCATCAAGTGGGCCCACATGGCCAAAAAGAGCGATATAAACCGTTCAAATCATCATCCGCACCATGGAAAGCCTTCTTAGCCTCACAAAACATCAAGGATAGGTGTTTCAAAGCAAAGCTGATATCTAGAAAGGGCCCACATGGCCAAATCAAGCAATCTGAACCGTTCAAGTCATCATCCACCCAGTTGAACCCTTTCTTCCACAAAGCATCAAAGAACGGATAAAAAACCAAAGCATCCGAACATCATTAAGAAAGTCGAGGTAAAACCAAGGTTGCATTTCATTCAGAAGATTTTGATACAGAAGCAAAGAGGCCTTAAATGTCAGTAGGCCATACATCAACAAGCCAAATACATCCTCAAAGAGCACGCTACAGATCACCAATGTAATCATCATCGTCTCTCCTCTCTTCCCGCTCCCGACGGTGAAGGTCCATCAGAGGAGCTGTCAACGATTCTCTAGATACCTGTGTCTTCCCCCTGGAACATATAGTGAAGAAAGAAGAGGTCCCTGTCCGTATAGTAGATACCACTCATCATAATCACGATCCGGGATCGTGAAGCGAAATCCAAGCTGACCCTCGAGAGCATCGGCCATAGCATCAGTAGGAATTTGAGCAGCCTGAGGGGGCGCAGAACAAGGAACCTTGGCAATGCCAGTGAAATGACTCAGCATCAGAGATCATGATCCGGAGATACGAGGCCTCGTATGCCTCCACGCACTGAGGAGCGTAGTAGAGGGGAAAACATGCATATGGATATGAGCGAACTAAAAAAAATCACCTCACAGTCAGTTGCAGAACAGTACGACGGATAAGGGAAAACAAGATACTTACATCCTCCGCAGTCAATCCATCTATGTCAGCATTCCAATTATCCCCAGACACTCGAGGATTTCGTTGACGGTTTTGCTGACGCCAATGCATGAAGCGATACAAAAATGGTTTGACATCATCCCGTATCCTCGGCGACAGATGAGCGAAATGATCATAGAAGCAAGTTTGGGCAAGGGCCAACACAATGATCAGATGAAGAAAGAGGATAAAAATCACCAAGGGAGGTTAAAGAGAATACCTTCACGACAGGCCAAAAACCTGTAAAAGACTTTCTACTCTGAGAAGTCTTATCCAAGCCCTGGTAAATGCGAGTCAGAATGGCCTATTAAGCTCTTAAATGTGTATATTCTAACCCCATTTTATCACTAACTATGCTTGAAATACATGATTAAAGACCCAACTAATGCATGACTTTGTGGTTATAGGAATGAGAGAGAAGATTCATCAATTGAGGGCTTAAAGATGCTATTTACAAGCATTAAAGATCAAAAGACCAAGCGTCAAAGGATGGAAGAAAGAAGCAAAGGAGAGAAGAAGGAAGGCAGAAGAATACACTAAAGACCGGTCGTCCAACCGGTCGTCCAAAGCCAAGGACCGGTCGTCCGACCGGTCTAGACACTCAACAGAAAGGCCCCTATTACAAATCTTGCTGGACCATCCACGACCGGTCGTATGACCGGTCATCCACTGCTCAGACCGGTCGTCCGACCAGTCCTTGAATTAAAATTCTGGGTTCAAATTTATGAAAAATCACTCGACTCTTTTTGCACTTTTGAGACTGGTCGTCCATAGGCTCAGATCAGTCGTTCGACCGGTCGGCTGCATAACAGAGCTTCTTCTACAAGCTCCGAATTTTGTTGGGCAAAGCGCTATTTCTGCGGGATTTCTCGAAGTTTCTTCACACCTAGGGCTCCTAAATTATAAAAGGACTCCTCTAACTCGTTCCTAAAGGATCTTAGAAGAGAATTATCATGGTGAGAGGCGACGGAAGTCAGATCCGGAGTTCTACAACTCCTCCTAGTTTGTTCTTCTAGTTTTATGTTTTTATTAGTAGTTTTCATGTTTCCTTGGATCATGAACGGCTCAACCTCTTAGCTAGGGCTAAGAGGTGAAGCTTTTAGTGAATCTAAGATGTTTCAATTCGTTTGATTTGGTTTCAAGTTGGATTATTAGTAAAGAACAATGGTTTGAAGTTTGAATAAAGTTCTAAGTAGTTTTTCTTAGTCTTATGATGGCTCATGGATGTTTAGAAGAATTGCTTGAGTTCTTAATTTTTTTGAGTTATTCTAGACCTATATGCTTCGAGGAATTGGATTCAATATGCTCTAGACCTATGATCCTCATGTGGGAACTTTATACCAAATGTTCTATTTTTCTGAAATTTTTGGATTATGTGAGATTGTGTATGTGATTTGAATCAAGTTGTAATCATGATCTAGTTATACCTTGTGACAGGATTTAATGATGATTATGATTGTGATCTTAACCTATTGGAATTAGGATTAACCTATGCAATTGAGTGTGCTTAAGTCCTAGCTTGAATTGAGAGAATCATGTACATGAACACACATATGACAGATTGTTTGTTTTAACTGCTCCTTTATCCAGCTAGATAGGATTTAATTTTAATTCTAGTTGAGAAAGTGAGAAACCACAGCGAATTAAGCATCAAGGATTACTACAAGTGGATCCTTGAACCCCAAGTGCCTTTTATTATTGATTACATTCAATTAAATTCAAAATATCTATCTACACCAATTTCCTAAAATCCTGTTTAGCTAACTCTTAAGTAGAAACCATTAGAAGTGTTTTGTGAATTCCTACACAAGTCCCTGTGGATTGACCTCGATCTTACCGAGATTATTACTACATCCCAACCCTACACTTGGGGAAGCGAACAAGTTTTTGGCACCGTTGCTGGGGACTTTGACGGTTTTTCAGAAAATTTCTGAAAATATTCTCTATTTAAGATTTTTTTTGGACTCCTTTACTAACTTAGTTTGTTTAATTTATTTTGTTTTTCTAGGAATTCTAAGAGTCGAAGTAGTCACTTCAAATCAAGTTTTTTTAACCCTTTTTCTTTTTATTTTTCTGAGATTTGCATGCCACATTGGGTTCGGTATTTTAATAACCAACTCATTAGTGAAGGGGGAATTGTTGAAGGGATTGATAGGGAGCCACGTGCTAAGAAACATTTAGATTTTCCAATTTTTTTTTTTCTGAAAGTATGGCTGAAAATCAACCCAACCCTATGGCCAATCAAAATCTAGGCGAAAACCAAACCGAAACGAGAGAGCATGCGGTTGAGAATGTTCCCCGACCTAGAACATTACGTGATTACTTGCAACTTGCAAAAGCAAGCACTCCCTCATGCATAGTTTTTCCAATTAATGCAAGGAACATAGATTTGAAACCGAGAGTGATCCAACTCATTCCAAAATTTCATGAACTAGATAGTGAAAGTGCATATCAACATCTTAAGGAATTTGATGAGGTGATAGCCACAATGCACTTTGCTAATGTAACTAATGATGTGGTGAGACTCAAATTGTTTCCTTTTTACCTTAAAGAGAAAGCTAAGGCTTGGCTTCATGCATTAAGGCCAAGATCAATTGGCACATGGACTGAGATGACTAGGGAGTTCATTAAAAAGTTCTTCCCTACTCACAAAACGATCATGTTGAGGCACTTTATCATGAATTTTGCTCAAAAAGAGGATGAAACCTTCTTCCAATGTTGGGAGAGGTTCAAGGACTTGTTAAATGCATGCCCACATCATGGCTACGAAATTTGGCGGGTAATAAGCTTTTTCTATGAAGATCTGACTTCACCCATGCGCCAATTCATGGAGATGATGTGCAATAGAGAATTCATGATAAGGAAGCCAAGGAAGCATGGGACTATTTTGACGAATTAGCCGAGAATGCACAGTCTTAGGATACATCTAGACCAACAAATTCCAAGATAAGCCAAGAAAAGAAAAAAGGAGAAATTTATGTCCTCTCAGAAGAAGATAACATAAGTGCACATGTGGCTAGCCTCACAAGAAAAGTCGAGGCCATGGAATTGAAGAAATGAGAGACGATCAACTCAAAAGACGTTGAAACTTTTTGTGGAATTTGTGCCGAGAATTAACATGCAACACAAGATTGGCCCACAATTTCTGCATTCCAAGATATCTTACAAGAACAATCAAATGCCATAAACAGTTATCAAGGGCCATTTAGTGCTCCAAACTCAAACATGTATAATTCTAGTTGGAAGAACCATCCCAACTTTAGTTGGAGGAATGGACCTACTACAAATGCAAACAATACCCCTCAAGTTCAACCTTTACTAGGTCTATCTCTAGTGATTACACCAAAAGGTATGCTAGAGGAGATGTTGGATGCATTCGTATCGGTTCAAGCTGAATATAACAAGACTAATTCTTTAAAAATTGATGGGTTCACGCAAGAGTAACTGAAATTAAATCAAAATTCATCTCAAGCCATTAATGATTTGAAAACCTCAATGCTAGAGTTGAATCTCATATCAGTGTTAGGGAGAAAGGCACACTTCTTGCCCAACCTCTTCCTAACCCAAGAACCCAATTTGAGATACAAGACGCAAGCTCATCCTCCCAACATATGGAGCATGTTCAAGCTATCACCACTTTGAGAAGTGGAAACATAATCGATAAATCTAATCTGGTGAAGGCCCTAAAGCCTAATGATCCGAAAATTTCCAAAGAGGATGATAGCCCAAAGAACACACTACATGAGAAAGAACCAGAAAGGCAGTACAAGCCGGTTGCCCCATTTTCCCAAAGGTTAATTTCACCCAAACCTTTAGACAAAAACCTAAAAATTTTAGAGGTTTTTAAGCAAGTGAAGATCAACATCCCGCTGTTAGATGCTATAAAACAAGTACCATCTTATGCCAAATTTCTAAAGGAATTATGTATAGTCAAAAGGAAACACAATGTTCACAACAAAGTACTTTTGACTGAGAATTTGAGTGCTATTATCAGACAAGAGGTGCCCCCAAAATACAAGGATCCGGGTTATCCAACAATCTCATGCATCATAGGAGACTACCGGATTAAACAAGCCTTACTTGATTTAGGGGCAAGTGTTAACCTCATTCCATACTTGGTTTATGAACAACTTGGGTTAGGTGAATTGAAACCTACCAAAACCACACTCCAACTTGCTAATAGATCTATTCGTATATCGAGAGGAGTGATTGAGGATGTCTTAGTCCAAGTTGATAAATTCTACTACCCAGTAGACTTTATTGTCTTGGACACACATCCCGTGATAGGTACCGGTGCTCAAATTCCCATCATACTTGGCCGCCTTTTTCTAGCTACTTCAAATGCAATTATCAATTGTAGAAACGGGCTCATACAAATGTCCTTTGGAAATATGACACTCGAGCTGAATATATTTGATTTATGCAAACAACCATAGGAAGTTGATGACGATGAAATTGCGGTTTTACCGCCTATAGAGATACTTGGAGATATGCCTAATGTCCTAGAGGGGGGGGGGGGGGGGGGGTGTGAATAGGACTTTTCAAATTCCAATTACAATTAAAAACTAATCAGGTCAATCTTATCAAATAAGATAATCACAATAGCATTCAAGGCATGTATATGAGCAATTTGTAAGCAAGGACTATCATAGGCATTTCATCAAACAGATAGCATTCATGATTGACTAAACCATTCCACACATAGCAATCATTCAATCTCACAATGCACAGCGATTTATAGAGGTTCGGTTTCCCTACTCCACTCCCGGTTCACGATCTCAACCTATGAGACCACCAGATTTCACTATAGTCTTGGTTTTAAATCAGGTTAACCATCAACCTTGACATCCTTTGATCTAGGACCGCGTTTACCATCTGCCGATGGCCCAATCCAGGGACTTGACGAGTTTGGATCTCAAACTCTCACCAATCCTAATCCAAGGATGGTCACGTACCCTCCCGCCGGAGTTTCCCAATCCAGGGAATAGTGAATGAATAGATGGACTCTCAAAAACTAGACATACCTAGACGTTTGAGCCCCGATTCGATGCCTTTGATGAGTAGCTTCAGCTCCACGTGCTTCAGCTTCTCTTTGTGCTCCCAAGATCAGCTACCGATGCAAATGATGAGGATATGTTGATGCCGGGTAGTTGGGAGAGAGTTGGTTTAGTTCCTCTTGCCTATTCAATGCAATGGTAATGAGGGAACTACCAAACTCCAAGCATTCAATGGCTATAAATGACCTGATAGATATATTCCGAAGGTAGGTCCTCCATGAATGAATGTCTTGAGTTCATACTTCAAACCGAGCTTTGAATACTCAGTGAAAAGCCATTAATGCTAGGTTTGAATGATGAACTCAAGGGGAACAAGAGCAAAGAGGGTAGGAGGATGTGAGTAAAGGCTCTCTCTCTTAGCTCTTGAAGGGTGTTGAATGCATGCCATAAAAGACCTCAAGTCCTGGCTATATAGAGCCCCAAATGATGGCCCCAACGGTTCAAAAACGGTCACGACCGACCTGTCAGAGAAAGGTCTTAACCGGTCGAATGGACCGGTCGACATTTGAAATTCAAGCCATATCTGGGACTGGCCGACCGGTCAAGACCGGTTGGACCCCCTTACTGGAGGGAGTTCAGAATATAGGCCGACCCCCTTGCTGGAGTAAATGGAAGATGAAGGCCGACCGGTCAAGACCGGTCGGACCCCCTTGCTGTAAGATATCCATACTACAGGCCGACCGATCAAGACCGGTCGGACCCCCTTGCTGGACCAAGTAAAATGTGAAGGCCGACTGATCTTGACCGGTCGGCTACCTTTTTAAATAAGGCAGAGGCTGCTGGGGTGATAGTGTTTAGCTTGGCCGACCGGTCAAGACCGGTCGGCTGTCCGTTTGAAGACCTTCCAGCAAGGTTCCTTGATATCTTTGAAGTGCCTGGCCGACCGGTCAAGACCGGTCGGCTGTCCCAGCAACAAATCCACAGCAAGGCACTGTTTGTAAACTGAAAAGCCTGGCCGACCGGTGAAGACCGGTCGGCTGTCCATCTTCTTCCTTTACAGCAAGGTTGCTGAAGTGTTTGAGAAGCTTGGCCGCTGTCTAGATGGTTTTGTCATAGCGATCTTGCAGGACCAAGATTCTCAACACAGCAACGGATCACTTCAAGTGATGAGGTGCATAGGGTCCAATGTATGGACATATCTCCAATATGCTTCGCACCAGCCATGATTCACAAATCTGATCAACTTGTGCAAGGGTCGAGAGGAATGGGGATAAGATATGTGAGTCTTTACGCCATTCTTTGATGTTTTGGGTTTCCTATGGTCGATCTATATGCAACTTACCTGGGATCTTGTTTCAACATGAGCTTGAGCAATGGATGAAGCGAAATCTTCAGGTCTTGATTCTTCAATACTTCGATCGGGGCTCACACAACAAGACGCGACCAAACAACACGCCAATTGACAACAAAAGATGTACTAACAATCTCCCCCTTTGTCAATTGCGTGACAAAACATCTAACCTAGACTAATCATGACTCCTTATCATGAGTGACCCTTAAACAGAAAGTAATATACACCCATTTACATGTCAATACAGATATACAACATAATCTTTACAAAATGACATGTACAGACTCGATTTTCTTCAAAATCTCCCCCTCAATGCTTGCACCTACAAAGTCCTGCAAAAAGATATAATCGGACCTTCTAGGTGGGATGATTCTCCCCCTTTTTGTTAGTAATTGACAAGGGTTAGCCAGCAAAAAGATATGCCTAATAAAGCTGCAAGGCTAGCGCCGAAAATATGTCAATCACATAAGATAGGGAAGAGATATACAAATTTAAGGCCTGAGGAGATTTAAAGAACAACACATGCCAGATATACAAGTAAACATGAAAGCACAGAGGGCTTATAGCCCAATCAACCAACCACCCCTCCAGATGTATATCCAGACTCAAAAGAGAACACAAAGCATGAGCTAAAATGGGCAAATATGCCCAAACCATCCAACCTCCCAAGAATATTCAATAAAAGAACAAACAGCTCATATAAAAAAAACATCCACATATATACCAAAATGGGCAAGTAGCCCAATGTAAAGATGTATCAATCCAAAAGATACAGACAACCATAGAATGATATAGCATGAAATCCAGACAATGTCATTGGTCATTCAAAAAGTAACTGTGACCAAGACATAAGACTAATAATCGGTTCCATCTCCCAGATCAGGGGGTGGAACGTCCCCACGAGCCGCACGCTCCCATCGCTTTATCCGCCTCTCTATCTGCTCCTGACGAGTGACTAGGGCCTCCTGCTGTACCAATATGGTGGCCTGACCCTGTAAGATCTGGTCCCCGGTCTGCTCAAGTCTATCAAGCCGCTGAAATATATCCGCTCGAAGCTGGTGAAGCGCCGCAATGTAGGAAGGGGGATCCACGGAAGGAGAGTGCCGACGAGAAAAAGCTCGAGGCGGCGTGCTGAATCGTCCTGGAGCGTCGCGAGGATCGAGGGATGGATCTGATGACGGAGCTGAAGTGTGTGAAGGGCCAGTAGAGATAGGTGGTGCCTCAAGCTGGGATGGCTCTGCCTGCTCCTGCTGCTGCTCCTGCAGACGACGCTGGATAACGTCTCTGGTAAGCTCCATACGAGCAATGATGGTACGGTTGATTATGACCGGTTTGTGAAATTTATCGGTACCAACAATGCCAATATGCTCAGCCATTTTGCATATGAGATGCCCAAATGGTAGACTAGTGGAGTTCCCATCGTCGCGCAGGATGACCTGGTGGATGATATTCATGATCCGAGAGGGAAGGCAGAGCGGATGACCTTTACCAACCCGATACAGCAACCGAAACATAAATTCGGTGACATCCGCTTTGTTACTCATCCGCTGGTAGACATTGCAGAAGAAGAGATTATACAAAAGGCGGAAATCCCAGGTAATTGAGGATGCTCGAAGTGCACCTCCCACCCATTTGGGTGTCCCCTCACCACATAGGAATTGAGCGATGACTAGGTTGGGTTTGGGACCCAAGGATGAAAAATCGAAAGAAGGCTCCTCATGTTCGCTCGCCTCAAGTGTAAGGCTGCGATGTAGTAATAAATCTCGGTAAGACCGAGGTCGATCCACAGGGAAAGAAGTAAACAATTTCAACTACTCTAATAACTAGAATCTAAGAAGTTTAAGAAAGTAGTTTTTCACATGAAATAGGAAAATCTGAAATTAAGAAGAACTAGAGCATCAAGGATCCACTTGTAGTAGTCCAATGCCAATCCATTCATCCAAGTACAACACAATTAGAATTAAAGTCCTATCTCTCATCTAATTGGAAGATATAACATTAAGCACAACAATCCCACTTAAATCTAGAAATCAGATTTCTAGTTCTAATGAAGCACATAGAACTTGAACTTGTAGCCTTCGGAGTAACAGCCATGGACTATGGCATGCTCGAGGGTTACTACAATTCAAATTCAAACAACCCAATCATGGTAATTTCAGAGAATTGCAAGGAACTCATGTCCGGAGCACACAAACTCTCATAATTCATCTAAAAATTCAAACTTTATTCAAACTAGAACTTCAAAATCCAAAATTAAGAAAATAGTACTTGAAATAAAAGAATTAAAGCATTGGAACCAACTACAAATTTCACCTCTAGCTCTAGCTAAGAGGTTAGCTAAGGAAAAGCATATTAAAACTAGAACTAGAACTAAGAAAAGGAAGAAAAACTAGCTGGAGGAGGCTAGGTAGCCTCCTGGGACTTGAACTCCTTGCTCCCCACGTCCTTGGTTTTTTTGGAATAGAAGAGAGCACCTCCTTTTATAGTGCAGCAATAGTACAGCAACATAGCAGAATTTGTTTCGCCTGGTACGGCTTAACCAATGGTCGGATTGCCTTCAAATTTGGTTTGTAGCTTCCTTGTAATGTGATCTTCCTCATAGATGATTTAGATTTCCAATATTATCCTCTGAATGGGCCCACCAATCACATCACCGACCGCCTCTCAAAATCGCGCACTTTGGGTACCTTCAGAACCAGTCATCTTGCTTTCAACGCCCTGGAGTGTACAGAGGTCGGATTGATCTCAAATTTTAAACATTGGTAGAAAACTTCATCCTCTACATGATAGACGGATTAGATTGTCCAAAACAATCCCAAAATGTGGTCCGAAAATTAGAACACTTAGGGCTTTTATAAACTCTGTGCAGTTGGATCTTTCTGGATGGTCCATCTTTCTTCAACCGGTACGATCAAACCACACGTCCTTTTGATCTGAAACTTTTGTGGTTATTCATATATGGATGTGTTCTAAAAGATGGTCAAAGTAGATTCTTCATATCATCAATGATGAGTCCTCTGGACCGGCCCAGAGTTGAACAGCGAAATCTGGAACTTTTCGGACAGTTCGTATTGTTTTGGCCACCACGGTCAATCCGTAGCTCCGATCGACACGAAACCACTTGGGTTAGTTCGGCGTCGAGCTCCTCTTCGACATGGATGTGTTGGATTTCCAAATATTCTCAATATGGCTTCAGAAACGTGGTCCGAAAAATCAGAAACGGGAATGGCCTGCTGTATGCAATCTGGAAGTTGAACTTTGCACGGCCGACCGGTCACGACCGGTCGGACAGGCTGGCCTTGCTCCAGGGAGTGCATCCGACCGGTCATGACCGGTCGGGCCTTCTTGGCCAACCGGTCTTGACCGGTCGGACCCAGTTTTGCTTGTTTTTCTTCTTTCTTTTCTTCTCTCCTTCCTGTCTCTTTGCTTTCTTCTTTCTTTGGTCCACCTTGGGCCTTCATCAAAGGCTCCAAATGGCCCCTTTTTGGTCTCTAATTGAGTGAAGTCCGCTCTCATCCCTACAATCACAAAACATGCATTAGATGGGCCTTTTAATCATGAAAACCATGCATACCATGTCATGTAGTGGGCAATGCAATGTATAAATGGGAGGTTCAACACACCCCCCAACCAGCTTTTTGCTAGTCCCGAGCAAAACATGCGTGAATAAGTTCAAACTTTCAAACCCAACTCTCTTTCAGAAACCATGTTTCTATCCATTCCAAGATATACAAGTATAAAATTTGGAGAAATTAGGTGATAGAAGCTGAAATCTTGGACTCTCAAAACATAATAAGTGTCTACATGAAATTCCCGCTAATTGATTGATAAATAGAAGAACTCGAACAAATTCAACCTAGTGTGCATAGTGAAAGTTCATCTCATGAGTTTCTGGGATCATCTTCTTCATAGATTAAGTAAACCAAGGATTTTAAGGTGCACAGAGCAACAAGAAGCCTATGACAGGAATTTGCCTTACCGTCCTTCCGACGGCTTTCACACTACGTCCCATTTCCGGCTTTAGTTACGGTTCGACCATCCCCCGGTTGGTAATAGGTAGCCCTTTTCGAAATTTTCCACCATTTTTCCTTCATTCCCGATTTCATCCTTTCTTTCCTTTTTCTTTTAAAATTAGATAGGATTTTTAAAAATCCATATCTTTAATTATTTTTCCATGGACAAGGATGGACAAAATACCCCGACTTGGTTTCTCAACACCTTTATATCAAAGTCTAGCTAATCCACAAATCACATAAACCTTTCAACTCATGAAAATCGTGTAATGTGAACTTGGTGTGAAGGTGTTCAAATTTTCTATCAATCACAACAATAGGGGAACTAACATATAAAACCATTATGTTGGGAGAAATTCAAGACTTACAACATCACACACTTTGTATCTCCTCTTCTTATACTCATATCATCTTGAATGCATGGAAATAAGGTTTTCTAAAAGAGTTTTGAAATTTTAGAAAATTCGAAAAAATTTGCGCATGTGAGGCTCGAAATGTTGCAACATGCTAGATGAGGAATCATGTCACCCCCCAACCAAATCTTGCATTGTCCTCAATGTAAAAAGATATGCAATTAGCATGAACATGAGAGCAATAGTAAAATGTGAGAGAGTGAGAACAATAGTACCTGAGATAGCAAGTTGATCAATTCTAGCATCTTCCATTGTCTCGATGAGACTTATTCAATCCTAATTTCAAAAAAAAAAAAAAATCCTAACCTACCTACCTACCTACCTTTGATTAGTCTGATCGACTACATGATCAAATTTGAGCAGGATCTTCATGAATTTCAATAAATTTCTCATGAGGACCATCCAAAGTCCTGCTCGACAGTAGACATGGGTGCTTGTCTCCATTGAAGTCCAATATTTATGTGCACCACATGCATCATAGGAGGAGATAAGAGCAGCAAAAAGATATCTCCTCAAATTCTGATTTGGGTTATGATTGATTAAAAATGGGTCATCCCAATCAGAATTTTCAATGGACTGAAGGACCCATGATGGTGGAGAGACATTTATCAAGTTTTCATTGGTTAAAGATGTCTCCTCCACAAATTCAGAATTATATGGTGCTTCCACAAACAATGGTAAAGAGTGTAAAATAGTGGAATGGTGTTCTTCAGGTACCGACACCGTGTCTAACAAAATGTCCAACTCCTTAATCATCTCATCATCAAGATCATAAGATTGGGCCAAGCATTCCTCTAGGAAATCGAGATAGTCGGATGAAGGATCATGATCTTGCTTGAGTGAGTGTAAAAATTCAGTTTCGATGGTGAGGGACTCTCCCTCCATGGAGTGGAATTCTTCCAAACTAGGTTCTCCATAACTAGTATGAGGCACCGAGTTGGAAGTATGCAAGGCTTTAACAATCTCTTGAATAATGGGGTCGTTTGAATTTTCAAAGTGAGTCAAGCATTCGTCCAAAGAATCTGAATTTTCACTCATGGGAGTCTCATTCTCCACATTAAAATTAAACATGGCAAGTTGGTGGAGTGACTCAAAAATATCAACTTCGGCCGTCTCTCTAGCATGCATATCCTCTAGAGACTCATAATCATTATGCCCTTGGGAAAAAGAAACCATAGGTTCATAACCATTCACCAAACCCTTATTGTAGGCAACCTCACTACCACTTTCAAATTTTATGGATTCCTCGGGTTCGTCAACCGTCATTGAAATCTCTTCATCATTAAGTTCAAAGCATCCAAAAGAGATAGTGGACTCACTATAATTGATGATGACATTGGGATCATCGAAATCAATCTCTTTTAAAAGTCTATCCATTAAATCCGAAGAATGTGGGACTTGGGTAGCCCCATCATCCTCATTAGAGGGGATTGATTCGATGCCCCCAATTTCGGGCTCAACGTCTTCATGAGATGGTGAGGAAGCTTGATTTAATTGTTCATCCACATGCTCATTACATATTTCCTCAAGTATTTGTGTATACTTATCATCAAAAGAGGAAGATGTTTTAGGGTGATTGTTAATAACCATGGTTGGTTCCTCCCTTGAACAAGGAGAATGGTGGTTTTCCCAATTAAGACCGTACGCATTGTAGGATGAAAAGTTATATGACGGTTGATAGGCATATCCATACAAGTAATCACGCATTGTCTTAACCGATTGGCTACTATTCACCTGTTCCTTTTGTTGTTGCACACCTCTTACCATAACCGGTGGAACACTCATGTTATTTTCAATCCGGTAATCACGTAATGTTTTTCCCGGATGATTATCCAATTTTGCTTCGTTCCGATATTCCCCCATCGTCTTACGTCGTGTCTCAATATGTGTATTGTTTTCATTAATGTAATCACGCATCGTCTTACGTGGGGCGGTAGTGGAGGTTGATTGAATCTTAGAAAAATACTTATGCTTATAATGGTTCCAATCATAAAGACTTTCAATTTCATGGTCTGACATCTCATCTTCCAAAAGATGCTTATATGCACCATTCGTCCAATCATACATGATGAAATTTTAAGAAATTGAAAACTACCATAATATAAAAAAAAAACAAAAAGAAGGGATATGGGGAGATGTTACCCAATAGAGTGAGATCTATGTCAGCAACAATGTCCTACAAAATCAAAAAAAAAAATTGTTAGTAATCTAAAAAAAAATCAGAAAATCTACTTCTATAAAAACTGAAAATCCTACCTAACTAAGATTACTCTATAGCTACTAGAACAATTAAAACCGTTTAATTTTTTCCCCGGCAACGGCGCCAAAAACTTGTTCGCTCGCCTCAAGTGTAAGGCTGCGATGTAGTAATAAATCTCGGTAAGACCGAGGTCGATCCACAGGGAAAGAAGTAAACAATTTCAACTACTCTAATAACTAGAATCTAAGAAGTTTAAGAAAGTAGTTTTTCACATGAAATAGGAAAATCTGAAATTAAGAAGAACTAGAGCATCAAGGATCCACTTGTAGTAGTCCAATGCCAATCCATTCATCCAAGTATAACACAATTAGAATCAAAGTCCTATCTCTCATCTAATTGGAAGATATAACATTCAAGCACAACAATCCCACTTAAATCTGGAAATCAGATTTCTAGTTCTAATGAAGCACATAGAACTTGAACTTGTAGCCTTCGGAGTAACAACCATGCCTATGGACTATGGCATGCTCAAGGGTTACTACAATTCAAATTCAAACAACCCAATCATGGTAATTTCAGAGAATTGCATGGAACTCATGTCCGGAGCACACAAACTCTCATAATTCATCTAAAAATCCAAACTTTATTCAAACTAGAACTTCAAAATCCAAAATTAAGAAAAGGGTACTTGAAATAAAAGAATTAAAGCATTGGAACCAACTACAAATTTCACCTCTAGCTCTAGCTAAGAGGTTAGCTAAGGAAAAGCATATTAAAACTAGAACTAGAACTAAGAAAAGGAAGAAAAACTAGCTGGAGGAGGCTAGGTAGCCTCCTGGGACTTGAACTCCTTGCTCCCCACGTCCTTGGTTTTTTTGGAATAGAAGAGAGCACCTCCTTTTATAGTGCAGCAATAGTACAGCAACATAGCAGAATTTGTTTCGCCTGGTACGGCTTAACCAATGGTCGGATTGCCTTCAAATTTGGTTTGTAGCTTTCTTGTAATGTGATCTTCCTCATAGATGATTTAGATTTCCAAGATTATCCTCTGAATGGGCCCACCAATCACATCACCGACCGCCTCTCAAAATCGCGCACTTTGGGTACCTTCAGAACCAGTCATCTTGCTTTCAACGCCCTAGAGTGTACAGAGGTCGGATTGATCTCAAATTTTAAACATTGGTAGAAAACTTCATCCTCTACATGATAGAAGGATTAGATTGTCCAAAAAAATCCCAAAATGTGGTCCGAAAATTAGAACACTTAGGGCTTTTATAAACTCTGTGCAGTTGGATCTTTCTGGATGGTCCATCTTTCTTCAACCGGTACGATCAAACCACACATCCTTTTGATCTGAAACTTCTGTGGTTATTCATATATGGATGTGTTCTAAAAGATGGTCAAAGTAGATTCTTCATATCATCAATGATGAGTCCTCTGGACCGGCCCAGAGTTGAACAGCGAAATCTGGAACTTTCCGGACAGTTCGTATTGTTTTGGCCACCACGGTCAATCCGTAGCTCCGATCGACACGAAACCACTTGGGTTGTTCGGTGTCGAGCTTCTCTTCAACATGGATGTGTTGGATTTCCAAATATCCTCAATATGGCTTCAGAAAAGTGGTCCGAATAATCAGAAACGGGAATGGCCTGCTGTATGCAATCTGGAAGTTGAACTTTGCACGGCCGACCGGTCACGACCGGTCGGACAGGCTGGCCTTGCTCCAGGGAGTGCATCCGACCGGTCATGACCGGTCGGGCCTTCTTGGCCGACCGGTCTTGACCGGTCGGACCCAGTTTTGCTTGTTTTTCTTCTTTCTTTTCTTCTCTCCTTCCTCTCTCTTTGGTTTCTTCTTTCTTTGGTCCACCTTGGGCCTTCATCAAAGGCTCCAAATGGCCCCTTTTTGGTCTCTAATTGAGTGAAGTCCGCTCTCATCCCTACAATCACAAAACATGCATTAGATGGGCCTTTTAATCATGAAAACCATGCATACCATGTCATGTAGTGGGCAATGCAATGTATAAACCTCAACCCTTGGAACGCCAGCAAATTCTGATATGGACTTCAAAGTGAACAGGCACTCCCGATCACCAACATCGACATTAAAGGAGGGGGGAGAAGACGTGACATGAACACAGGATGCATAGAATTTCCTAACAACATCAAATTGGACCGGGCCCCCCATGTGGAGTACGGGGCGCCAATTGATGGCATCCAACATGGAACACAAGTTGTAGTCAGACAAGTCACCCAAATGGACTGATTTTTCACAGACGACCTCCTTATCTTTGAAATCATCCCAATGGGTGGAATGGGATGAGACATTTTTCCCCAAAGATTTAGATTTAACAGGGGGAACCGAAGAGGAGGCAGCCCCTTTCCCTTTGGAAGCTGCTTTCTTGGACTTTAAAGGGCGAGGAGGAGGAGGCTTAGATTTTGCCTTGGGACGATCGCTCCTCCTCAAAGGGAGCTCATCCTCGCTCTCTTGGGATGACATGGAAACACCAAGAAGATCTCTAAAACACTCCAAGAGATAAAGGAAAGGGATGAACCAAAGAAGATAGAGAGTGAAAAGAAGGAATCCCTTACCAAATGAGTGAAAGAGAAATGGAGTGAAGAAGAGGAAGTTAGAACCTCGAATCTTGCAACGAATCAGCGAGAGATCAGCTTGGAGAGAAAGAGGGGGAGCTGGAGCAGCTCGTGGAGGTGAAAAAATTGGAAGAGTCTGACCTAAAATGAGCTCCAACGGTTTTATAGACCCCCCCCCCCCCCCCCAATCGGTCGGCACACGCGCGGCTAGCTGGACTGGGACGCACGACCGGTCTTGACCAGTCGTGGGATAAGAGAAATGACTCCAGGATTTGTTACTTCCACAGGCCGACCGGTCTTGACCGGTCGGCTGACTTATCTGAAGGAGCCCAGCTGATTTTAACTGAAGGCCGACCGGTCCTGACCGATCGGCTGGCAAAATTTTTCCATAGCAGAGAATTTCTGCACTTTGAACAGAGCATTTCTGCAATATCTGCACTATGACTGGAAAAGAAAATCTGTCCTTTGGACAGACCATTTTCTTTTAAACATAGGTACCCTTACTAAAGATACAACACCCATGGTCATGGTGTACTAAGGTACACCTTAACCCAAAATGAGGGACCCTTATGGTCCAGATATCGATAAAGGGCAAGAATTTGGGACTATGATCCTGGATTATCGTGAAAAGCAATGAAAAGAGGCAAAGATCCTCAGATATACCTATAAAGAACAGAAAGAGAGGCTTAATCCTCAGATTTTTCCTGCAAAACAAACACTTGTTAGATATACTAGATACATCCAACACCGATGGACTTCTGGAGGTTCGCAAAGCGAACCGTGTCCAAAGGTTTCGTTAGGATGTCAGCTAGCTGATTCTCGGTAGGCACATGTTCGAGAGATATTATTTGATCTTCAACCAATTCTCGAATAAAATGGTACCTAATGTCTATGTGCTTAGTGCGAGAGTGCTGAACAAGATTTTTTGATATATTTATGGCACTCGTATTATCGCAAAATAAAGTCATTGTGCCTTGTTTGATCCCATAATAGGTCAAGGTTTGTTTCATCCATAATAACTGGGCACAACAGCTACCAGCTGCAATGTATTCTGCTTCGGCTGTGGATAAAGAGATAGAGTTTTGTTTCTTACTGTGCCATGCCACAAGGCAATTTCCAACATAAAAACACCCACCGCTGGTTGATTTACGATCATCCATGTTACCAGCCCAGTCGGCATCTGAATACCCTACAATATCTGTAGAGGAATCAAAGGGGTACCAAAGACCGTATTCGGTGGTGCTTCTAACAAACCGGATAATCCGCTTAACAGCGGTAAGGTGAGATTCTTTGGGATCAGCCTGAAATCGAGCACAAGCACCTACACTAAAAGCAATATTTGGTCTACTAGCAGTGAGATAAAGGAGACTACCAATCATGCTTCTACAAAGATGTTGATCTACACTTTTCCCTGCAAGGTCTTTTGATAATTTAACAATGGTGCTCATAGGTGTAGTGTAGGAATGACCAGAATCTAAGCCAAATCTCTTAACAAGGTCTTTAGCATATTTGGCTTGAGTACTGAATATACCTGATGCAAGTTGTTTGACTTGAAGCCCTAGAAACATGTTCAGTTCTCCTACCATACTCATCTCAAATTCAAATGTCATTAATTCAGCAAAGGAGATGGACATTTTCTTACAAGTGGATCCAAAAATAATGTCATCCACATAAATCTGGGCAACCAACACAGAATTCTCGGCTTCTCTAATAAATAGAGTCTTGTCAATGCTCCCCCTAACAAAATCATGGTCTATAAGAAAGTGAGTTAAGCGTTCATACCATGCACGGGGTGCTTGCTTGAGTCCGTAAAGCGCCTTTTTCAACTGGTACACTTTGTGAGGATACTTAGGATCAATGAATCCTTTTGGTTGTTCAACATACACTTCCTCATCAAGAATACCATTCAAGAAGGCGCTTTTTACATCCATTTGAAATAGTTTGAATTTTAACGCACAAGCAACAGCCATAAGAATTCTAATAGACTCGAGTCTGGCTACAGGGGCAAATGTTTCATCAAAATCAATGCCTTCAATTTGTGAATAACCCTGAGCCACTAACCGAGCCTTATTTCGTATTACATTCCCAGATTCATCGGATTTATTCTTGAAAATCCATTTGGTTCCAATAACATTTTTCTTTTCCGGCCTGTCGACCAGATACCACACTTCATTTCTAATGAATTGTTGAAGCTCTTCCTGCATTGTAAGAATCCAGAATTCATCATTTAGAGCTTCATCAGCATTTTTTGGTTCTATTTTGGATGTGAAACACAGGTGACTGTTGACTGCCTCCAACTGTCTCCTGATTTTGACACAAATGCTAGGATCCCCAATGATTTGATTGAGGGGGTGATCCTTGACGATTTGTACATCACCAGGAGCAGTAGGGGCATTTGGAGATGAGGGTGGTTTATCAGATTTACCTATCTCGCATATGCCCTCATCTTCTTCTTCATCACCTGGAGACACAGGTTTATCCAAGCTATCATCCACAGTCACATTGATTGACTCTTGGACTGATGAGGTTCGAAGGTTGTAAACACGAAAGCTCTACTATTTAATGAGTATCCCAAGAAGATACCCTCATCACTTTTGGATTCAAACTTTCCCAAATTTTCTCGGTCTCTCAGAATATAGCATGTGCTACCAAAGACCATAAAGTATTTAACATTCGGTGTTTTTCCACACCACAATTCATAAGCTGTTTCGTTTAGAACTGCCCTTAAATAAACTCGATTAATAATATAGCAGGTAGTGTTAACAGCTTCGGCCCACAGATTTTGAGCAAGTTTTTTATTATTAAGCATAGCTGTAGCCATATCCAACAACACTTTGTTTTTCCTTTCAGCAACCCCATTTTTTTGAGGTGTTTTGGGTGCTGAGAACTCATGACGAATGCCCAATTCATCGCATAATGCCTTGAAGCGATGATATTCAAATTCACTCCCGTGATCACTCCTGATTCTTGCTACCATGTATTCTTTCTCATTTTGAAGTCGCTTCACTAGTTTTTTGAATTCCTCAAAAGTGTCAGATTTTTCTCTTAAGAAGGCGACCCATGTGAATCTGGAGTAATCATCAACGACTACAAAGAAGTATCGTTTTCCACCTTGGCTAAGTACCCTGGTAGGACCAACTAGGTCCATGTGTAGCATTTCAAATGGTTTTGATGTGACCAGGATAGAGGTTCTCTTGTGTGCAACCTTGATTTGTTTACCTTTTTGGCATGCGGCGCACACAGTATTTGGTCTTTTACCAATCTTGGGTAGACCTCTCACTAAATTTTTCTGACTCAGTTTAAACAGATTTCTATAATGTACATGACCGAGTCGATGGTGCCATAATTCTGTTTCATCCTGAACGGCCACGTGACACATGGTGGAGGAGCTTGAGTTGTTGTGATTTTCAATGACATAGCAGTTGTCTCTTGTGCGTAGACCTTTCATGACTAATTTTCCTGTGGAGTTCAAGATCTTGCACATATCTTTGGAGAAGCTTACTGAGTGCTCTTCATCACAAATCTGTGAGATACTCAGTAAGTTGTGTTTAAGGCCATCAACATACAGCACATTTTCAATTTTGGGCAAACCTGGCCCTGTGATGGTTTCTTTACCAATGATTTTAGCTATGCTCCCATCACCAAATGTGACAGACCCACCATCAAATTCGTCATATGCACAAAATTGAGATCTATCACCTGTCATGTGTCTAGAATAACCACTATCCAAGTACCATCTAGGGGTATTCCCAGCTTTTAAGGCAGTATGAATGACCAAGCACTTGTTCTTAACAACCCATTTAGTTGTTGTCCTTTTATGAGAGGTGTTCTTATGGTGAGATTCTCTGATTTTCTTGGGAGAATCTGATTTTTCTTTTTCACGCAAGAGAAGGCAGTTTTCAAATTCAGCATTTTAACTTGCTCCAATAGTTCATCCATCCTCTTGTCCTTCCTAGGAAGAGTAGGATAATTCTTTCGAATGTTTCCTCTCTTAGGTGAAGAATGCATGGGAGGATTCCAATTAGCTTGGACATTTTTCCCGGTCGGTACAAATTTACCTTTCAAGTTTCTGACCGGATTTTTAAATACCAAGCACTCAAATTTTAAGTGGCCAATGTCTCCACAAGCATGGCAGACAGGAGATGCTCTAGTTTTACTCCCTGATGCACCATGATCTTTTCTTACAATTGGATGGACTGAGTTTGTTTCTGAAGTGTGACTATCATAGCCCAAACCT
Organism: Liriodendron chinense; assembly: GCA_003013855.2. Lineage (NCBI taxonomy): Eukaryota > Viridiplantae > Streptophyta > Magnoliopsida > Magnoliales > Magnoliaceae > Liriodendron > Liriodendron chinense. The sequence goes on from ML058584.1 coordinate 469,792, forward strand.
CTTTTGTCCCTTGGTGATCTTACAACACCTAGGAGTTTTTCAAGATTTTCTTCTCCTTAGGTGAACCGTCTTCTAGAGTCAACGACTTGACACTTAAGACGATCAATTTCAGTGTTCGCCTCTTTGATTTCTTTCTCAAGTCTAGCATGCTTGTCTAGAGATTCACCACTTATGAGCTTTTTCTTTTCTTGTTTAAGCTCATCATTCTTCTTTTTCAGCTCTTCTAAATCTTGACTCATCTTTTGATTCTCAATTTTCAATCCGTCAAGATTTTTCATCAGTTTGTCATTTTCAGCCTTCATTTGGCCCAACTTATTGATGGTATTTATATTCTCAATGTATAGTTGGTTGTATACCTCCTGAAGGCCTTCCTCCTCATTCTCATCGTCACTCAAGGAATCATTTTCAGTGTTAGAGGATTCATGATCATCAATGTCTCCGGTGATCTTTGCAATGGGCTCAATCTGAGGCACAATATCAGTAATGGAGGCCATTAAAATTCTGATTGAACCTTGCTCCTCCTCACTTTGGTATAGGACTGATTTTGATTCAGATTCTTCAGTCTCATCCCATGTAGCCGCCATTGCCTTTTTCTTGGCTTTATTATTGGTGCACTCGGATGCAATGTGACCAAATCCTCTACACTTGTAGCATTGAGGATCTTTTGACTTAACAAATTTTCTTTTGTTGTTCTTAGAATCAAAAGGTTTAACCTTCTGGTAGGGTTTCCTTCTAGAAGTATTTCCCTTAGTTTTGAAGAATTTTTGAAATTTCTTGGCCATGAGTGCCATTTCTTCTAAGTCTAGATCTTCCTCACTTCCATATTCAGATTCTTGTTTTTTGTGAGAAGATTTCAGGGCTGTACTTTTGGATTTGGAGGGAGTTTTAAAACCTAGCTCATAGGTTTGAAGGGACCCGAGAAGTTCTTCAACTTTCATGGTATTTAGGTCCCTACATTCTTCGATGGTAGTAACTTTGGAAGAGAACCGTTTCGGTAGGGATCTCAGAATTTTCCTACATAGTCTATGCTCCAGAATGGGATCCCCCAAGCCCCACATTTCATTTGTAATCTTGTTCAGCTTGGTATAGAAATCAGTAAATGTTTCATGCTCCTCCATAGTAATATTTTCAAATTGTGTGGAGAGGCGCTGAAGTTTTGAGTTTTTAACAATGCTCGTTCCTTCATGAGTAACTTCAAGGATGTCCCATGCCTACTTACTGGTTGTGCAATTTTGAATCCGGCCAAATTCATCTTTAGATACTGAACAAAAGATGGCATTCAGCCCTTTGGCATTACAGACCCGTTAAGCTTTATCATAATCGGTCCACATCGCCTTATCTTTAGGCTTGAGGATATCCGGTTCACCTTCCTTACATATAGTGACCATTGGGGGTTTATATCCAATATCAATCATATCCCTAACGTTCGAATCAATAGATTCCAAAAAGATGCGCATTCGGTCTTTCCAATATGGATAGTTAGACCCATCAAAGAAGGGAGGCTTAGTAACGGATGAAGAATCCTCTCTAGACATATTTTCAAGCTCTCTTAGGATCTCACTCCGGGTTTTTAAACCTGAACGGAGGAACCCTCTCTGATACCAATTGAAATTGCGGTTTTACAGCCTATAGAGATACTTGTAGATATGCCTAATGTCCTAGAGGTGGGGGTGAATAGGACTTTTCAAATTCCAATTATAATTAAAAACTAATCAAGTCAATCTTATCAAATAAGATAATCACAATAACATTCAAGGCATGTATATGAGCAATTTGTAAGCAAGGACTATCATAGGCATTTCATCAAACAGATAGCATTCATGATTGACTAAACCATTCCACACATAGCAATCATTCAATCTCATAATGCACAGCGATTTATAGTGGTTCGGTTTCCCTACTCCACTCCCGGTTCACGATCTCAACCTATGAGACTACTGGATTTCACTATAGTCTTGGTTTTAAATCAGGTTAACCATCAACCTTGACATCCTTTGATCTAGGACCGCGTTTACCATCCGCCGATGGCCCAATCCAGGGACTTGACGAGTTTGGATCTCAAACTCTCACCAATCATAATCCAAGGATGGTCACGTACCCTCCCGCCGGAGTTTCCCAATCCAGGGAATAGTGAATGAATAGATGGACTCCCAAAAACTAGACATACCTAGACGTTTGAGCCCCGATTCGATGCCCTTGATGAGTAGCTTCAGCTCCACGTGCTTCAGCTTCTCTTTGTGCTCCCAAGATCAGCTACCGATGCAAATGATGAGGATATGTTGATGCCGGGTAGTTGGGAGAGAGTTGGTTTAGTTCCTCTTGCCTATTCAATGCAATGGTAATGAGGGAACTGCCAAACTCCAAGCATTCAATGGCTATAAATGACCTGATAGATATATTCCGAAGGTAGGTTCTCCATGAATGAAGGTCTTGAGTTCATAATTCGAACCGAGCTTTGAATACTCATTGAAAAGCCATTAATGGCTAGGTTTGAATGATGAACTTAAGGGGAACAAGAGCAAAGAGGGTAGGAGGATGTGAGTAAAGGCTCTCTCTCTTAGCTCTGGAAGGGTGTTGAATGCATGCCATAAAAGACCTCAAGTCCTGGCTATATAGAGCCCCAAATGATGGCCCCAACGGTTCAAAAACGGTCACGACCGACCTATCAGAGAAAGGTCTTAACCGATCGGACGGACCGGTCGACATTTGAAATTCAAGCCATATCTGGGACTGGCCACCGGTCAAGACCGGTCGGACCCCCTTGCTGGAGGGAGTTCAGAATATAGGCCGACCGGTCAAGACCGGTCGGACCCCCTTGCTGTAAGATATCCATACTACAGGCCGACCGGTCAAGACCGGTCGGACCCCCTTGCTGGACCAAGTAAAATGTGAAGGCCGACCGGTCTTGACCGGTCGGCTACCTTTCTAAATAAGGCAGAGGCTGCTGGGGTGATAGTGTTTAGCTTGGCCGACCGGTCAAGACTGGTCGGCTGTCCGTTTGAAGACCTTCCAGCAAGGTTCCTTGATATCTTTGAAGTGCCTGGCCGACCGGTCAAGACCGGTCGGCTGTCCCAGCAACAAATCCACAGCAAGGCACTGTTTGTAAACTGAAAAGCCTGGCCGACCGGTGAAGACCGGTCGGCTGTCCATCTTCTTCCTTTACAGCAAGGTTGCTAAAGTGTTTGAGAAGCTGGCCGCTGTCTAGATGGTTTTGTCATAGCGATCTTGTAGGACCAAGATTCTCAACACAGCAACGGATCACTTCAAGTGATGAGGTGCATAGGGTCCAATGTATGGACATATCTCCAATATGCTTCGCACCAGCCATGATTCACAAGTTTGATCAACTTGTGCAAGGGTCGAGAGGAATGGGGATAAGATATGTGAGTCTTTACGCCATTCTTTGATGTTTTGGGTTTCCTATGGTCGATCTATATGCAACTTACCTGGGATCTTGTTTCAACATGAGCTTGAGCAATGGATGAAGCGAAATCTTCAGGTCTTGATTCTTCAATACTTCGACCGGGGCTCACACAACAAGACGCGACCAAACAACACGCCAATTGACAATAAAAGATATACTAACAGACGAGATCTACGAGATAAATTTGATTGAATCATTCGTGGAGGATACATTCCCCTTGACATTATATTCCGACCCTTTGGAGGCATGTTTGGCCCACTCTCATGAGATAAATGATGATACAATACGAGAGATGGATGCCATTTTGGATGTGATGCCGGTACTTGATAACAAAAGATAGAGGGCACTATTTGAACCTTTACCCTTAAGCAAGAATAAGCCTCTCCCATCCAATATCAAGGCACCAACGCTCAACCTAAAACCATTACCAAGTGATTTGGAATATGTATATTTAGGTTGAGATGAGACATATCCGGTGGTATTTCTTCCCACTTGGATGAGGAACAAGAGAGTAGGCTAATAACCACTCTAATAGAGCATAAGAGTGCCATTGGATGGTCAATTGCGGATCTCAAAGGTATAGACCCACTGATTTGTACTCATCGCATACACTTTGAGGAGAATGCGAAGACATCTACGCAACTACAACGATGCCTCAATCCAAACATGAAGGAGGTGGTTAAGGCCAAAGTGGTGAAACTATTGGATGTGGGTATCATTTAGCCAATATCCAATAGTCAATGGGTGAGTCCAACTCAAGTGGTGCCTAAGAAATCTGAAATAACCATCGTAGCCAATGCCAATAATGAACTCGTACCAACCAGAGTCACTACCGGTTGGAGAATGTGCATTGACTACAGGAAGCTAAACACAGTTATGAGGAAAGACCACTTCCCCCTACCGTTTGTTGATCAAATTTTAGAAAGGTTGGCAGGTCATTCCCATTTTTTCTTCCTTGATGGCTATTCAGGGTACAACCAAATAGAGATCGCCCTAGAGGATCAATAGAAAACAACATTCACATGTTCATTCGGCACTTTCGCCTATCAAAGGATGCCATTTGGACTATGTAATGCCCCTGCCACTTTTCAACGTTGTATGATGAGTATTTTTTCTGATATGGTAGGGACAGTTCTCGAAATCTTCATGGATGATTTCTCTATATTTGGTTGTAGCTTTGATGAGTGCCTTATGCACTTGAAAACTGTGTTGAAAAGATGTGAAGAGAAGAACCTTGTGTTGAATTGGGAGAAATGTCACTTCATGGTTCAAAAGGGAATTGTACTTAGTCACATCATCTCACAAAATGGAATCGAGGTGGACAAAGCTAAAATCGATCTTATCTCTAACCTTCCACCACCCAAGAGCGTACGAGATGTGCGGTCCTTTTTGGGACACGCCAAATTTTATAGACGGTTCATAAAGGACTTCAGTTCACTCTCTCGTCCTTTATGTAACCTTCTTCAAAAGGAGAACTCATTCGAGTGGAATGAAGATTGTGAAAATGCCTTTGAAAAACTTAAAGGTAGGTTGACATGTGCTCCCATAATGCAACCACCTGATTAGAACCTTCCTTTTGAAATTATGTGTGATGCGAGCGACTATGCTATTGGGACTGTGTTAGGCTAAAGAAGAGAGAAGAAGCCATGTGTCATCTACTATGCAAGTAGAACCTTAAACTCAGCCCAAGCAAACTACACTAGTACAGAAAAAGAACTTTTAGCCGTAGTTTTTGCCTTGGACAAGTTTAGGTACTACTTGATTGGATCCAAGATCATCATATTCACCGACCATGTCGCGCTTAAGTACCTTCTCTCTAAGAAGGATGCTAAGTCACGCTTGTTAAGATGGATACTCTTACTTCAAGAATTTGACATAGAAATACGTGATAAGAAAGGAGTAGAGAACGTAGTGGCTGACCATCTCTCTAGACTTGTTCTCACCGATTCCCCTGAGACGACCGCGATCAATGACATGTTCCCTAATGAACAACTTTTTAAAGTCTCCCAATTGCCATGGTATGCGGACATTACTAACTATCTTGCTACAGGTATAATTTCGACACATTGGAAAAAGCAAGATAAAGATAAGTTCTTCAACGAGGTGAGAAAATTCCTATGTGACAACCCATACTTATTCAAGTATTATCCCGATCAAATTATAGGGAGATGTGTGCTGGATGATGAGCAACAGAGTATCATCTCCTTTTGTCATTCTCAAGCGTGTGGTGGCCACTTCTCAGCTAAGAAGACCACAGCCAAAATTCTACAATGTGGGTTCTATTGGCCCACCATGTTCAAAGATACCCATGAGTTTTGTAAAACATGTGACCCGTGTCAGAAATTGGGAGGAATATCCTGTAGAAATATGATGCCTCTCAATCCAATCTTACCAATCGAATATTTTTATTTTTGGGGCATCGATTTCATGGGACCATTCTCATCTTCTGTTGGAAATTTGTATATTCTACTTGTCGTCGATTATGTTTCAAAATGGGTCGAGGCAATTCCATGCCAGAACAATGACCATAAAACAATCATTCATTTCTTAAAAGAAAACATCATTTCCCGGTTTGGAACACCTCGAGTCATCATAAGTGATGGAGGGTCTCACTTTTGTGATCACCCATTTGAAGCCTTAATGAAGAAATATGGCGTAAATTACAAAGTGAGCACTCCATATCACCCACAAATAAGTGGATAAGCTGAGATATCCAATAAGGAGATTAAACATATTTTGGAGAAAACAATGAACCCCGATCACAAGGATTGGTCGCTTCGACTTACCGATGCAGTCTGGGCTTACCGTACCGCTTTTAAGACCCCTGTTGAAATGTCTCCCTATAGACTTGTCTATGGAAAAGCTTGTCACTTGCCCGTGGAGTTGGAACATATGGCTTATTGGGCAATAAAGAAGATGAATTTTGATTCTAACAAAGCAAGCTCGTTATGCAAACTTCAATTGAATGAACTTGCGGAACTCCGGAACGAGGCATGTGAAAATGCGAGAATTTACAAGGACAAAACGAAGGCGTTCCATGATAAGAATATTCTTCATAAGACCTTCACAATTAATAAAAAAGTCCTTATATATAATTCTCGCTTACATTTATTTATAGGGAAATTGAGATCTCGATGGACCGGTCCCTACATTGTACAAACTGTTTACCCATATGGGACCGTCGAGTTGTTGAATCCAAGGAACGACAACATCCTTAAGGCGAATGGTCAGCGATTAAAGCCATTCTTTGAGAATTTTCCTTCAGAAGGTATGTCCATACCTCTGACTGATCCCGTGTATCAGGATTTTTGATCTCATAGTCTGATGGAGGTATAGAGTAGTTAAGATCAGGATTTTGTTGCTTTTTCTTTGCTTTTTCACAGGTTTGTTAGAAGGAGGTAGAATTTCACTTTTTGTTCTCTCAGGTACTATCATTCCCCACTCCCTTTATTTTAGAATTGCTCTCATGTTTTGCTCATTGCATATCTTTTACATTGAGGACAATGCAAGATTTGGTTGAGGGGGTGGGATCACTAGGATGAATTTAGTGTTTTGTAACATCTTGATCAATTATGTAGAACTTTTTCAATTTTTCTACAAATTCAAAACTCCATTGGAAAACTTTGTTTCTATGCATTTGGGATAGTGTAAGTATAAGAAAAAGGAGAAGCAAAGTGAGTGAAGTTGAATATCTTGAACAATCTCTAAGATACTAGTTTTATATGCAAATTCCCCTATTTTTATGATCGATAGAGTTTCTAAACACTTTTTCACATAGTTCACATTACACGATTCTCATGCCTTGAAAGGAGTTTATAGAATTGTGGATTGGTTAAGTTTGGATTTGAGGTGTTGAGAAACCAAGCCGGGGTACTTTGTCCATCCTTATCCATGGGAAAAATGAAAGATATGGATTTTTAAAAATCCTATCTAATGAAAGAAATTAGGAAAGGAAGGATGAAAATATGGGAATGATGGAGAATATGGTGGAAAATTCGAGAAGGGCTACCTATTACCAACCGGGGGATGGTCTACCCGTAACCAAAGCCGAAAATGGGACGTAGTGTGAAAGTCGTCGGAAGGACAGTAAGGCAAATTCCTATCAAAGGCTCGTTGTTGATCTGCACACCATTGAATCCATACCTTAGCTAATTCATGAAGAAAGTAATCCCGAAAATCCATGAGATGAGCATTCACTGAGCACACTAGGTTAAATTGTTCAGATTCTTCTATTTATCAATCAATCAGCGGGAATTTCATATGAGTACTTGGTATGTTGTGGGAAAGTTTAAGGTTTCAATCTCTATCACTTAGTTTTTCTAATTTTCACACTTACATGTCTTAAAGTGTATAGAAGCATAGTCTCTAAAGGAGAGTTGAGTTTTTGAAGAATGAAATTTGTTGCATGCATGTTTCGCTCGGGACTAGCAAAATGCTGGTTGAGTGGTATGTTAAGCTCTTAAATGTGTATATTCAAACCCCATTTTATCACTAACTATGCTTGAAATACATGATTAAAGACCCAACTAATGCATGGCTTTGTGGTTATAGGAATAAGAGAGAAGATTCATATATTGAGGGCTTAAAGACGTTATTTACAAGCATTGAAGATAAAATGACCAAGCGTCAAAGGATGGAAGAAAGAAGCAAAGGAGAGAAGAAGGAAAGTAGAAGAACACACTGAAGACTGGTCGTCCGACCAGTCGTCCAAAGCCAAGGACCGGTCGTCCGACCGGTCCAGACACTCAACAGAAAGGCCCCTATTACAAATCTTGCTGGACCATCCACGACCGGTCGTCCACTGCTCAGCCGGTCGTCCTACCGGTCCTTGAATTAAAATTCTGGGTTCAAATTTATGAAAACTCACTGGACTGTTTTTGCATTTTTGAGAGCAGTCGTGCGACCGGTCGTCCATAGGCTCAGACCGGTCATCCGACCGCTCGGCTGCGTAACAGAGCTTCTTCTACAAGCTCCTAGTTTTGCTGTGCAAAGCGCTATTTCTGTGGGATTTCTCAAAGTTTCTTCACACCTAGGGCTCCTAACCTATAAAAGGACTCCTTTAGCTAGTTCCTAAAGGATCCTAGAAGAGAATTATCACGGTGGGAGGCGGCGGAAGTTAGATCTGAAGTTCTACAACTCCTCATAGTTTGTTCTTCTACTTTTATGTTTTTATTAGTAGCTTTCATGTTTCCTTCGATCATGAATGGCTAAACCTCTTAGCCAGGGCTAAGAGGTGAAGCTTGTAGTGAATCTAAGATGTTTCAATTCGTTTGATTTGGTTTCAAGTTGGATTATTATTAAAGAATAATAGTTTGAAGTTTGAATAAAGTTCTAAGTAGTTTTCTTAATCTTATGATGGCTCATGGATGTTTAGAAGAATTGCTTGAGTTCTTAATTTTTTTAAAGTTATTTTAGACCTGTATGCTCCGAGGAATTGGATTCAATACGCTCTAGACTTATGATCCTCATGTGGGGACTTCATACCAAAAGTTCTATTTTTCTGGAATTTCTGGATTATGTGAGATTGTGTATGTGATTTGAATCAAGTTCTAATCATGATCTAGTTATACCTTGTGACAGGATTTAATGATGATTATGATTGTGATCTTAACCTATTGGAATTAGGATTAACCTATGCAATTGAGTGTGCTCAAGTCCTAGCTTGAATTGAGAGAATCATGTACATGAATCACACATATGACAGATTGTTTGTTTTAACTGCTCCATTGTCCGGCTAGATAGGATTTAATTTTGATTCTAGTTGAGAAAGTGAGAAACCACAGTGAATTAAGCATCAAGGATTGCTACAAGTGGATCCTTGAACCCCTAGTGCTTTTTATTATTGATTACATTCAATTAAATTCAAAATATCTATCTACACCAATTTTCTAAAATCTTGTTTAGCTAATTCTTAAGTAGAAACTATTAGAAGTGTTTTGTGAATTCATACACAAGTCCCTGTGGATCGACCTCGGTCTTACCGAGATTATTACTACATCACAACCCTACACTTGGGGAAGCGAACATGGCCCCATTCCAATTGTACGAATGATGAAGATCCTCAGTCAAGAGAAGAAATCTGGGATTGATCCTTTCATTCGCATGACAGAAAAGGAAGGAACCAATGGCGTAAGTGATCATTGCCCATGCTTTATTAAGGGCTTCTAGCTCGGTAGTAGGGATGACAGTAGTGAAAGTGTTGTGAAACCACCACAATTTCACTTGACTACTTTGGAATTCGCTCTCAGGTGGGATAGCTCCCACAAGCCTCATCCATTCATTAGGAATAACTGGAGCAAGAGAGCTCGCATGGGGAACAACGGCCCCATGGAATGGAAAGCCTATCTGCATAGATAGGTCCAGGGGAGTTATCCCCCATTTGCATTAGGGGGTCTCATCCTTTCACCTCTCACAAAGGGCCGTGAGTAACATACGGTTGGCATTATTGTTGTGGAAGTGCAATGTAAGAAAACCCATGAAAGGAGTGTTGGCAAGAACACGTTCAAGCATCGGCTATGGTTGTTCCACCCAGCTATCCCAGAGGTCTCGGGTACCTCGACCTTTTTATGGAAGGAAGAGGTTGGTGTTCCTTGGCCAGGGAACACATATGGCCCCCACAACATACAATGAAAGCAGGGTCGCCCTCATTAACCGCTCTACGCCCCCTCGTGCCATCCGCCATAAAATCCTACAAGCTTGGCAAGGTAAGATCCTATTCCTTACCTGTTAAAATCCAAATCCTTATCTGGGAGACCCATGGATTTGGACTTACATGATTCAAATGCAAAAGTCCAATGTCCAACTCCATGTATCGCCTAGGATATGTGTTGGGCCCATTGAAGAAAGCAAGGCCCACCTTAAAGAGGGTTGCATGTTATGGCCTAGATGAGGAAAATACACCATCAAAGGACACATCTTGGACAACAAATGCACTCAAGTGCCATGAGACCAAAGTAGGATAAGAATCAAGCTTCATATGAAAAACCCCTTTTTCAAAGTCCATGTGTGACCAAGACTTGGTTCACTTTCCACATCAAAGCAACAAGCCTCATTTAAGATGTTTCCATCTTTTTACATATGTACATGGACAAATCAGGAATAGGAAGGAAATTGGTCCCCAAGAGCAACTCAAATGCCCCACCTCAATGAATGGAAAGGTGCACATAGCCCACTTGAAGAACCATAAGAACCCACTCTTGGGTCAATCATGGGCAACTTATGTACATCATCTTGATAAATGTTTTGGCTGTGAGAATACAATATGGTGGTCTACCCACAAACACATGAGTCAAGGAAGCCAATGGTAGAAAATGGTACAGTTAGCCCACATGAAGAATCAAAGTTAGAAATGTCCATGCAAGGACAAGTTTGGGCAACTTATGTGCACCACTTTCTTTACCAAAGAGAAGGTCACTTGAACACAAGAGGGCATGGCTTGATAAGTCACCCAACTATCATGAAAATGGTTAAGAATGATGTACATAGCTCACTTGAAAACCAAAATCCAAAGCGCCCAAAGCATGGGACAAACTTGGGCTACTTATGAACATCATCCCTCCCCGCAAATTGAAAAAATCACTCATCTTTGAGAATGATGGTGGATGACCCACCAAATGCCATCCTAATAGAGGATCAAGGAGCTAAGATCGCATGGGTAGCTCACTTGAAGAAGGATTATCTATTTGAGGTTGGCAACATTGAAGGAAACTCTTAAGTACCATTTTTCTTACAACATGAGAAACCACTTAAACTTAGTGAGTTTATTGAAATAGCTCACTCATGGGCCTTGTAAATGATCAAGTGACCCAGGTCCTCCATTCATCCAATGAAAAAGCATGAAGGAAAAGAATCCTATATACACAAAGTGTGGTGGTGCACCCTTGACTAAAAGAAATTCATAAGTTTTAATAGAGGCCCAAAAGCCCATCTATGTGGAGGAATTCTAAAAAAAAACCACCACATCTTATGCACAAGGAAATGAGACCAAGGATGTACATCATAATCAAAAGATGATGGAAGAATTGGGCCATTTGTCCATAAAGGCCCAACTAGAAAACCTAGCCCACTTGAGATCCAAGTGAAGAATGGGCTATTCACTTTTGTCCATACACATATGAAGAAAGAAGGGGCCATCCAAAATGAGCATTGTAAGCCCAAAACTTGAGGTAGGCCCTACCACTCTTATGGGCCCAAACCTTGAAAAGAAGATGAAATAGAGGAGAAATCATTTAAAGAAAGGCATGAAAAGGAAAAGAGGGCATGAGGGAGCCCAAAATGAAGCATTGGGCCCATCAAATACACCAAGGGCCATGATTTCACTTTGAGCTCATTTGATACACATATAAAGCCCAACTCCCATGAAAGAAAATAGGATATTTTACCATGCACACTTGATGGACATGGCAAAATTACCCTTTACATGCACATGGAGGGAGTATGAAAGAGAAAAAGAATAAGATGAAGCTTAAAATGTCCCTCTCCATGCACCACCTTGAGTAGAGTTTGAAAAGTAGAGAAGACCAAAAAGCTTGGGCCCACCTTAAACTCTTTTGAATTACCTACATGAAGAAAAGAAAAAAGAGCACGAGAAGAGAGAATAAAAAGGAAAGTAATGAAATTAAAGAAAGGAGTGGTCCATACCTTCACCACTCACCAAAGGGGGACCACCTTACCGTCCCAAACTCCACCAAAGCATTACCACTTGAAGGGACAAAAAGACCACCAAAGGGAAAGAAAAACTTGAAGAAGGAAAGAGAGTGAGAAAGAAGAGAGAGAGATTGCATGCTGGAAGTGTAAGGGGTGCCCCATGTTATATAGATAAAAGGAGGGCACCCTATTACCCAGCCCACTGAAAAAACCAGTGGGCAGAAGAGGCTTGGGTGGCACCCAAGGGGTCAGCCATCCTCCCATCAAGGTGAAATAACCCCTCCTCTCTCCTTGAGAAGAACTCCCCCTTTAGAAGACTAGTTGCAAGTGAATCTTGTACCTCCATGTAAGAATGAAGTGATGGAAGAGAAGAATGAGAAAAAGAGAAAGGAATCTCACCAAAATCTCATCTTGTGAGAAATTAAGGAGATGTTAGAAGATGATGTGGAAAAAGCTCCATGGGATTTTCAAAAGAAAGAAAAAAGAATTGACTTGGTCAAACATTGATCTCAACCATCCAAAGTCATGACCTGATGACTTGAATCATTTTCAGAAAACACCAAGAATTTCCAATATTGATTTCTAATCGTTTGTACAAACTTATGGTCTGAAGACCTTAAACTACGTCGGGATCAGAATCCCGATGAATTTTTAATAAAAGCTAGCATCGGTCTTGATCATCCAAATCAAGATCCGATGACTCAAGACCTTTTTCTAAAATTGTAAAAAATTCATTTCCAGTCTCATGTAAAAACCCGTGGTTCGAAAACCTTAAATTACGTCGGGATCAAAATCCCGAGGGATTTTTAATAAAAGCCGACATTGGTCTTGATCATCTAAATTAAGATCCGATGACTCAGGACCTTTTTTAAAATTGTAAAAAAATTCATTTCCAGTCTCATGTACAAACCCATGGTCCGAAGACCTTAAACTATGTCGGGATCAAAATCCCGAGAGATTTTTAATAAAAACCGGCATCAGTCTTGATTGTCTAAATCAAGATCCGATGACTTAGGACATTTTCCTAAAAATACAACAAAAAAAAAATACATTTCCAACGTCGCTTGTATATACCAGGGTTCAAAGACCTAAAACTACACTGAGATTAACTTCTTGGGGGACTTTTCCGCTTTCGAACAAAAATCGGCGTTGACCTCAACCGCTCGGATCAAGGTCCGATAGTCCGGATCTTTTCAAAAATCACAAAAAGAATGTATTTTCAGCATGCACATAGTTTTGGTATGAAGACCTTAAACTACACTGCGATTAACTTCTCGGGGGACTTTCCTACTTTCAACTAGAAACCTGCATTCAATCTCGGCCCTCCGAGTCAAGGTTCGATGACTCGAATCATTTTAAAAATACCGAAAAGATTTTAAGCTTTCTATAAAAACTAGTATCAATCTCAATCACTCGAGTTAAAGTCTGGAACTTTCTCAAAACAAAAAATTCACCATCAATTTTAACTGCACAAATCTATCCCCAGCGGTCCGAAGACCTTAAACTACACTGGGATTAATTTCTCAGGGGCTTTCTTTCCCAACATGTTCCAAACATGGCTAACACTTGATCGTACGAGTGTTCAGAATTCTCTAAACAGGTAAAGGCTAAGGTGGGCAGAACCCCACAATCGTGTTCGTGTTGAATGCACCATGAAAGACGACCTTGATTTGGAAGTCGCTGTTGAATCTGATAGATGTTCCCCATTCCTAAAACTCATGAAGGGGATTAAGGCAGTTGGGAGGTGAAGCGCACCCTCACGGAATTATGAGCAGCATAAGACCCCAAACTAGATTGATAAAGGGAAATGTGAGGATGTGGCTCATTTTGTGGCCGAATGAGTCCGTCGGACGATACATGGTCTATGTGCATTGCACATGAGGAATAAGCAACTTTGTGGGTGAGTTGATTAAAAACCCTCAAAATCTCCTCATTCGAAGATGTAAAACTACGGCACTTAACTGTGTAAGATTCCTCTTGCTCGCTGACGTAAAATGGATCGGGTGCCTTACTAGCAGTAGAAGCTAGAAATGGATGAAAATTCCATACATTTCCCTGCATTTTAGAAAATCCAACAAAACACTAAAACATTGCAAAATCAATTTCGAAAATCATAAAAATATTTCTACTGTTTTTAATAACACCGATCTTCATCTTGACCACTCAGGAAGAGACTCGGATTAGATATTTATAAAATCACAAAAATATTTCCCTTGTCTTCAATAATCGATCTCCATCCTGACTACTCAGGAAAAGATTCGGATCAAATATTTTCAGAAGTCACAAAAAATTGTCACCATCCCCAGCAAAGTACTTCAGGAGTCTCGAACTCCGCTCACTCACTTCACAGTTTGGGATGACGAATCCGATCACCCGCAAATGGGAATCTTGACCAAAACTGGTGACCAAATACCATCTCAATAACATTCATTCCCCAAAAAAGCATCTTGAGGTTACAACCCACAACCTCCTTTATCCATCCCCATGAGCAAAGAAACAACATCTTAGGACAATGGACCTGATCGACCACGGGTCGGGATCTTGACCAACGCGCTGACCAAACATCTACATAAAAAAGAAAAATCTCCAAGGAAACAAAACCCTGTAAGCAATAAGCTCAAAGTTCTCCACCATCCCCAGTAACAGTCAAATCATTGAACGGGAAGAGAATGAACCAAACCATGCATCCATTATCAAATATGCATCCACATGCATCAGCATCCATCGCATCAATCATCATATTTACCTGCTTTCAAAATAAAGTCGGTTAGCTAAAGACCCCACAAGCATCCCCAGTGAGGCACGTGGAAGCCAGATTTCATTTTCAAGAAAGACAAAAATATTATATATTCCTATTTGTAAATAAAAACCCCATGGAGTATCACTCCTCAGAGTAGGTATCTTTTCAAAAATCCAAAAATATTTTCTCAGTAGAGCGTTCGGCCTCCAAAACACTAAGAGATCTTCCGTATCTCCGGGTAGGAGCCGACGCAAAAATCAAATAAAATCCAATGTCTCATAGTTTCCACGGAGCCCATCGGATCCAATGCACTCAAAGTATGGTCAAAGTAAACTCCAGTGTCATTGCAGCCATACCAAATGCCAAGATACAAAAAGATAAAAGCCAAAAGGATCGGTCAAAGAAACCATCTGAACGGTGGAAACAATGAATTGTAACCCAAGTATCAAAACCAGAAGATTGGGTGGAAAAAGTTCACCCGCACATACCTAGGCGTGGATGCCTGAAGTACCTTGACTAAGTCCAAGTCGGAGTGATGGATTACCCGTAAGGCCATGTAAATGTAGGGCAGCTAACCACTTTGACGGTCAAGCGAAACAAGTACTCCTGGAGTGATTCGGGAAAGCAACGAACAATCAATCACAGGGTCAGTAACCTCGTAAGGCTATAATGGACGCAGAGGCTCTACTGTACCTTTCCGATGTTAGTACCGATCGGGAACAGAAGGGTTAGGATTGGGTACCCAAGTTTTAGCTCATGTAGGGACAATCGCAACGTTTTCTCCAAACTCCCTTGGTATGTGCGAGTTATCAATTTTCAAACAATCTACTGACTCAGATACAAAGGCAAGCAAAGATTCCAGACCATTATCTATGAATGACCAGGTCAGAAGTGGGGTGTCCACTCGCTTTGACATTCGATTGCATGAAACCTCTGCCAAAGAGGGGCATCTGTAGACACCCCACCTTCAGCTACAACGTTAGTAGAGATAGCTGAATGAATGGAGGTCCATACCCCCACACCCCATGACTAAACCCAGCTAAACTCACCCTTGTAAGCCCCAATCCATAGCTTAGCTTAAGCTTGAACCCAGTCGACTCACACCTAAACATCAGCCTGAAATAAGAAAAACCAGTCCAAAAATCCCAAAAAAGTCAAACTTCGGTAAGTCAATCCGCTGAGTCAAATCACCAGGTCAGCCCAACCCCTGCACCCAGTCAACTCACCTGGTTCTGAGCCATAGCTTCAGAGTAGGTCCAAACCTCGAACCAACAACTTTTTTACTTCAGTTTCGAGAGTTGTACGCTCCGAAGCTGGAGCGGAGAGTCTGTACAGGCAGCCCCCTGGGGGACCACCCAAACATATTTATGAGGTGTGCCATCCTCCGCAGCTATAAATACCCCCGCTCTTTCTCATTCACAGCATCCACTTCCCCTCACTTCAGCTCGAGAGTTCCGAGTCCATCTCCATCACTTTAGCCCATTCCTACTGTTCGCTCGCCTCAAGTGTAAGGCTGCGAAGTAGTAATAAATCTCGGTAAGACCGAGGTCGATCCACAGGGAATTGAAAAATAAGTTTCAAACTATTCCAGCAACTCAAGTTTACAGTAATTTAAAAGTTCAATTGAGATAAGTATGCTAAAACGGTAACTTAGAAAAATTCAGTAATTAAAGGCACTGAGGCATTCAAGGATCCACTTGTAACAATCCCATGTTAATCCAATCAATCCAAGCATAGAGCACAACTAGATTTGAAGTCCTATCTCTCTTTTAGTTGGAAATAAAGCTTTGAAGCACATTCAATCCCACTCAAGTTGAACTTCCAAGTTCTAGTCCCATTCAACACATGTAGAATTCGAAATCATATCCTTCAGAGTAACAGCCATGCCTATGGACTATGGCTTGCTCAAGGGTTACTATAATTCAAATCTAAACAAGCAAAACATGATAATCTTAGAGAATTACAAGGAATCCATGTCCGGAGCACATGAACTCTCATAAAACATCTAAAACTACCAACTTTAAGAACTAGAACATTCAAAATTCAAACTTGAAATAGAATTACTTGAATTAAACTAAATCAAACATGAAATTGGCTACAAGCTTCACCTCTCAGCCTTAGCTGAGAGATTCTAACCGAGCATTGTCATACTACAACTAGAACTCATAAAATAAAACAAGAAAACATAAAAACTCAGAGTTTGGAGGGTTGCAAGCACTCCACGACGGCCTCCTTCCTCTCCCACGGAGTTCCCTTGCTTCTATGATGCCCTACGAAGAGACCCTAGGTGTCCTTTTATAGTGGGGGAGCTTTGTTGCGTCGAAATCATCTAGAAATTGCCTAAGGATACACAATGCGTAGAGAAAATCAGAGCCGAATTAGGAAACTGGCTGTCTTACGCAAGGCCGACCGATCGTGACCAGGTCAGACTGGGCTGGCCAACCGGTCTTGACCGGTCATGCATGTGTATTTTGAGTCTAGGGATGCTCTGATCTATTGGCCGAACGGTCTTGACCGGTCGGGCTCGATTTTGTTGCAAGTCCAGTGTGCACCAAGGGTGGCCAGCAGTGTGGTCGACTGGTCTTGACCGGTCGGACTTGGCTGGCCCTCAGTTCAGCGTCTTCCAGAGATGTGGCCAACCGGTCTTAACCGGTCTACCTTTTTTGGCCGACCAGTCATGACTGGTCAGACCAGTTTTTTCACTTCTTTTTCTTCCTTTCTTTCTTCTCTTTTCTCCCTCTTTCTTCTTCCTTCCTTGGTCCTCCTTGGGCCTTCATTCAAGGACTCCTAAATCTGCTCTTTTTGGCCTACAATTGGGTAAAGTCCGCTCTCATTCCTACAATCACAAAACATGCGTTAGATGACCCTTTTAAACATGCAAACCATGCATATAATGTGATGTAATGGGCTATGCAATGGATAAATTGGAGGTTCAACACCTACACCAGGGAGAGCCTGAGTGAGAAGAGTCTAGCCCTGGTCCATCCCAGCCTGACCCTGGTCCAAGTCTCCCAAGCTACCCAAGTCCTAATCTAGCCACTCGAAGCCAACCCTTGTGACACCTCCGTCCATCCAGCTACTCTCATATCGGCATCATCTCATTTGCATCTAGCATAAGTGCAACATTTACTATTCTTCCAACCCCCTTGCTTATCATTCTACCACAAGCACTTGATCAGGTCTTAGCATATGCTCTGAAGTCTACCGGTTTGCCCAGGAATTCATTCATCAGAAACTTTGATTGATCAAACACACAGCATGCATCTCACATAAAGCACCTGTCAGTTCAAGCGTATGCTCTGGGCTTGCCTGTTAATGGAAACCTGCCCATCAGAAACCCTTACTGTTCAAACCCATATTCATGCATCATACCATTTATAAGAATGTATAAGGATTAAATCAGACTTTTAAGTATTAGTTCGATTCTGTGAAGTAAAGACCGTACCTCGATATAGGCAGAGTGGGTGATTAACACCTTCCCACCTTGTAACCGTGATCCCTTACCTCGAATCTCTGACCGCAGATCAAAAGGAGTCATTTTAGAGGAGGGAATCAGATTCCCTTCTCTAACGTTTCTACGGAGTCTAGCCGACTGTAGATTTGAAGTAACTGGCCAGTGGACGACTGTGGTCTTATACTGAACTCATCTAAACATATCTGATAGCATGACAACCGAAAAAGCGCTCGAGAAAGAGGCAAGCCAGTGGCACAACGGCGATTTGCGCATACCCCTTTTTGAAAGGGAGGGCCTAGGAGCACGGAAAGGTAAGCGTCCACAGTAGGATAAGGATAAGTTCTTCGGCGAGGTAAGAAAATTCCTGTGGGACGACCCGTACTTATTTAAGTACTGTCCCGATCAGATTATAAGGAGATGTGTGTCGGATCACGAGCAACACAGTATCATCTCCTTCTTTCATTCTCAGGCATGTGATGACCACTTCTTGATTAAGAAGACTACAGCCAAAATTCTGCAATGTGGGTTTTATTGGCCCACCATGTTCAAAGATACGCATGAGTTTTGTAAGGCATGTTAGCCCTGTCAGAAATTGAGAGGAATATATTGTCAAAATATGATGCCATTCAATCCCATCTTACCAGTCAAAATTTTTTTATTGTTGGGGCATCGATTTCATGGTTCCATTCCCATCTTCTATTGAAAATTTGTATATTTTGCTTATCGTTGATTATGTTTCAAAATGGGTCGAGGCGATTCCATGCTGGAATAATGACCATAAAACACTCATTCGATTTTTAAAAGAAAACATCCTTTCCCATTTTAGAACACCTCGAGTCATTATCAGTGATGGAGGGTCTCACTTTTGTAACCGGCCATTTGAAGCATTAATGAAGAAAATGGTGTTACTCATAAAGTGAGCACTCCCTATCACCCACAAACAAGTGGACAAGATGAGATATCCAATAGGGAAATCAAATACATTCTAGAGAAAACAGTAAACCTTGATCACAAGGATTGGTCGATTCGACTTACCGATGCACTCTGGGTTTACCGTACAACTTTCAAGACCCCCGATTGGAATGTCATCTTATAGATTGTCTATGGGAAAGTGATCGCTTCCCCAAGTGTAGGGTTGCGATGTAGTAATAATATCGGTAAGACCGAGGTCGATCCACAGGGAAGGAAGTAAACAATGCAATCCTAATAACTAAAATCTAAAGAGGTTTGTGAAATTGGTTTTGAACATAAAATAGAAAATCTGATAATGGAAAGATAACTAGAGCATCAAGGATCCACTTATAGCTCTCCTTAGATGCATAATTCGCTATGGTTTCTCACTTTCTCAACTAAAATCGAAATTAAGATCTATCTAGTCAGATGATAGAGCGGTTAAAACAATCAACCTAACATATGTATGATCCATGTATATGATTCACTCAATGCAAGCTAGGACGAGCATACTCAATTGCATAGGTCAATCCCAATTCCAATAGGCTAAGATCACAATCATAACCATCATTAAATCCTGTCACAAGATAAAACTAGATTATGATTTGAACTTGACTCAAACCACATACACAATCTCACATAGTTCAGAATTCCAGAAAAGTAGAACTTTGGTAGGAAGTTCCCACATGAAGATTATAGTACTAGAGCGTACTCCAATTCCTCGGATCATACAGGTCTAGACTAGCACACAAACATTAAGAACTCAACCAATTCTCCCAAACATGCATGAGTCATCATAAGACTAAGAAAAACTACTTGGAACTTGTATTAACTTCAAACCATTGTTCATAAACATGAAATCCAACTTTAAAACCAATAAAACGAATTAAACAATCTAAGAAAACTATAAGGTTCATCTCTTAGCTCTAGCTAAGAGATTAGCTAATGAAAAGCATATTAAAAATAAAACTAGAACTAAGAAAAGGAAGAAAAACTAGCTGGAGGGGGTTAGGAAGCCTCCTATGACTTGAACTCCTTGCTCCCCACGTCCTTGGTTGCCCCGGAATAGAAGAGAGCACCCCCTTTTATAGTGCAACAATAGTACCGCAACGTAACAAATTTTGTTTCGCTTCGTACGGCTTGACCAATGGTCGGATTGCCTTCAAAATTGATTAATAGCTTCCTTGTAATGTGATCTTCTTCATAGAGGATTTAGATTTCCAAGATTATCCTCTGAATGGGCCCACCAAGCATATCACTGACCGCCACTCAAAATCGCGCACTTCGGGTACCTTCAGAACCAGTCATCTTGCTTTCAACGCTCCGGAGTGTACAGATGTCGAATAGATGGGCCCAGAAAACTGATCCGAAAAACTAGAAACGGGAATGGCCTGCTGTCTGCAATCTGAAATCTGAAATGTGCATGGCCGACCGGTCAAGACCGGTCGGACAAGGCTAGCCTTGCTCCAGCAGCTTTAAGAGAGGGGAGATCTATTGACCGACAAGTCAAGACCGGTCGGACCACCTTGTGGGGCTCCTTTTTCTTTCCTTTCTTCTTTCCTCTTTTGTTATTCCTTTTCTTTGATCGTCAAGGTATGTAAGAAGGGTCTCAAAGCATCCGAATGATGAAGTCTCTCTTTCATTCCTACAACCACAAAACTATGCATTAGATTAGCCTTTAAATCATGAAAACCATGCATAATGAGTGATGAATTGGGGTTAGAATATGCACAATTAAGAGCTCAACACACCCCCCAACCAGCATTTTGCTAGTCCCGAGCAAAACATGCAAGAAACAAGTTTCATTCTCCAAAATCCAACTCTCCTCTAGAAACTATTCTTCTATACATTCCAAGACACACAAGCATAAAAATCAGAGAAATTAGATGATAGAGGTTGAAACCTTAAACTCTCAGAACATAATAAGTGTTTATATGAAATTCCCGCTGATTGATTGATAAATAGAAGAACTTGAGCAAATTCAACCTAGTGTGCATAGTGAAAGTTCATCTCATGAGTTTTCAGGATTATCTTCTTCATAGATCAAGTAAACTATAGATCTCAAGGTGTATAGAGCAACAACAAGCCCATGACAGGAATTTGTCTTACCGTCCTTCTGACGGCTTTCACACTACGTCCCATTTCCGGCTTTGGTTACGGGTAGACCACCCCTGGTTGGTAGTAGGTAGCCCTAATCGGAATTTTCCACCATTTTTCCATCATTCCCAATTTCATCCTTCCTTTCCCTTTTCTTTTACATTAGATAGGATTTTTAGAAATCCATATCTTTTGTTATTTTTCCATGGACAAGGATGGACAAAGTACCCCGGCTTGGTTTCTCAACACCTTAAATCAAAGTATAGCTAATCCACAAATCACATAATCCTTTCAACCCACGAAAATCGTGTAATGTGAACTAGGTGTAAAAGTGTTCAAATTTTCTATCACTCACATAAATAGGGGAATTCACATATAAAACCATTATATTAAGAGAAGTTCAAAGTTTGCAACATCACTCACTTCGTATCTCCTCTTCTTATGCTCGTATCATCTTGAATGCATAGAAACAACGTTTTCCAAAAGAGTTTTAAATTTTAGAAAAATAAAAAATTTTCTACATAATTGCTCGAAATGTCACAAAAGCTAGTAGATTCATCTAAGGAATCTCACCCCCCAACCAAAATCCTACATTGTCCTCAATGTAATAAGATATGCAATATGCATAACATGAGAGCAATGACATAAAACAAAGGAGAGTGAGAACGAGAGTACCTGAGGTACCAAGTAGATCAATTCTAGCATCTTCCATTGTCTCAATGAGACTTATTCAATCCTAAATGTAGAAAGAAATCCTAACCTACCTACCTACCTTTGATTAGTTCGATCGACTACATGATCAAATTTGAGCAGGATCTTCATGAATTTCAATAAGTTTCTTATGAGGACCATCCAAAGTCCTGCTCGAATGTATACATGGGTGCGTTTCTTCATGAAGGTCCAATCATAGTGTGCACCACACGCATGTAAGGAGGAGATAAGAGTAGCAAAAAGAAATCTCCTCAAGTTCTGAATTGGGTTGTAATTGATTAAAAACGAGTCCTCCCAATCAGAATTTTCAATGGGTTGAAGAACCCTTGATGGTGGAGAGACATTCATTAAGTATTTTTCAGTTTGGGTTGTTTCCTCCACAAATTCAGAATTGCATGGTGCTTCCACAAACAATGGTAAAGAGTGTAAATCAGTGGAATGGTGTTCTTCAGGCACCGAAACCATGTCTAACAAACTATCCAACTCCTTAATCATCTCATCATCTAGATCATAGGGGTGGGTCATGCATTCTTCTAGAAAATCGAGAGAGTGGGATAAAGGGTCCTCGTTCTCCCTAATTGATTGAGGAAATTCTGTTTCAAGGGTAAGGAATTCCTCCTCTATAGAGGGGAGGTATTCCAAAGAAAAATTTTCTGATTCGTGGTAAGTACATTATTTAGCATTGGTTGATCTTTTAAAATTTCAAATTATGCCACCCCGTCATCCAAAGAAACAGAATTTTCAACCCAAGGGAGTTCTTCCACAATAGAATCCGGCATGTGTTGTTGGTGGAAGGACTCAAAAATATCGACTTCGGCCATCTCTCTAGCAAGAATATCTTTCGGTGACTTAAAAACATTCGGCCCTTTGGAAGAAGAAATCATGGACTCACAATCATCCTTCAAACCCTCATTGTAGGTAATCAAACTATCACTTTCAAATTTTGTAGATTCCTCGGGTTCGTCAACCGTCCTTGAAATCTCTTCATCATTCAAATCGGAATAGCTAAAAGAGATAGTTGATTTACCATAATTGATGGTAATGGTGGGATCACTGAGATCTACATCCTCTAAAAGTTTAGTCATCAAATCGAAAGAGGGTTAGGCTTGGATAGCCACATCCTCATCTATGTTGGGGATTGATTCGGTGTTCCCAATGTTGGGTTCAGGATTTTGAGATGGCGAGAGGTTTTGTATGCATTGCTTAGTTATTTCCATAAACTCTCTAGCATATCCTCAAGAGTTCGTGTCGGTTGCGGCTCATGAGAAAGAAACTCTTGAGGATAATTGTTGGCATCCATGGTTGGCTCATCTTCCAAGTTGAAATTTTGATGCTCCCACCAATTTGGATTATGCATGTCATATGTTGGGCTTTTAGATGGTTGTTGATATGTGTAGCCATACAAGTGATCATACATTGTCCTAACCGGTGGAACATTATTCATCTCTTTCCGATACTCTCCCATTGTCTTACGTGAGGGAGTATTAGAAGAAGATTGAGTCTTAGAAAAATATTCATGCTTGTAATGGTTCCAATCATAATGATTTTTTATTTGGTTCATCCTCTCATCTTCCAAAAAGTATTTAGATAATCCACCCGTCCAATCATTCATAATGAAATTATAAGAAGTTGAAATAATCCCTAATCTAGGAAGAAAAACAAAAGAAGAAAGGGAGATGGAGAGATGTTACCCGTGAAGGTGAGAGCTATGTCAGCAACAATGTCCTACAAAATCAAACAAAAAATTGTCAGTAATCTAGAAAAAAGGTCGATCCACAGGGAAAGAAGTAAACAATGCAAATTATCCTAATAACTAGAATCTAAAGAGGTTTGTGAAATTGGTTTTGAACATAAAATAGAAAATTTGATAATGGAAAGATAACTAGAGCATTAAGGTTCCACTTGTTGATAATCGAAATTAAGATCTATCTAGTCGGATGATAGAGCGGTTAAAACAATCAACCTAACATATGTATGATCCATGTATATGATTCACTCAATGCAAGCTAGGATGAGCATACTCAATTGCATAGGTCAATCCCAATTCCAATAGGCTAAGATCACAATCATAACCATCATTAAATCCTGTTACAAGACAAAACTAGATTATGATTTGAACTTGATTCAAATCACATACACAGTCTCACATAGTTTAGAATTCCAGAAAAGTAGAACTTTGGTAGGACGTTCCCACATGAAGATCATAGTATTAGAGCGTACTCCAATTCCTCGGATCATACAGGTCTAGACTAGCACACAACCATTAAGAACTCAAGCAATTCTACCAAACATCCATGAGTCATCATAAGACTAAGAAAAACTACTTGGAACTTGTATTAACTTCAAACCATTGTTCATAAACATGAAATCCAACTTTAAAACCAATAAAACGAATTAAACAATCTAAGAAAACTATAAGGTTCACCTCTTAGCTCTAGCTAAGAGATTAGCTAATGAAAAGCATATTAAAAATAAAATTAGAACTAAGAAAAGGAAGAAAAACTAGCTGGAGGAGGCTAGGAAGCCTCCTATGACTTGAACTCCTTGCTCCCCACGTCCTTGGTTGCCCCGGAATAGAAGAGAGCACCCCCTTTTATAGTGCAGCAAGAGTATCGCAATGTAACAGATTTTGTTTCGCTTCGTACGGCTTGACCAATGGTCGGATTGCCTTAAAAATTGATTTATAGCTTCCTTGTAATGTGATCTTCCTCATAGAGGATTTAGATTTCCAATATTATCCTCTGAATGGGCCCACCAATCATATCACCGACCGCCTCTCAAAATCGCGCACTTCGGGTACCTTCAGAACCAGTCATCTTGCTTTCAACGCTCCGGAGTGTACAGATGTCGGATTGATCCCAAATTTTGAACATTGATAGAAAATTCCTCCTCTACATGATATATGGATTAGATTGTCCAAAACAATCCCAGAATATGGTCCGAAAATTAGAACACTTAGGGCTTTTATAAACTCTGTGCAGTTGGATCTTTTTGGACGGTCCATCTTTCTTCAACCGGTACGATCAAACCACACATTATTTTAATCTGAAACTTTGTGGTTATTCATATATGGATGTGGTCTAGAATATGGTCAAAGTAGATTCTTCATATCATCAATGATGAGTCACCTGGACCGGCCCAAAGTGGAGTAGGCAGAATCTGGAACTTTCTGGACAGTTCGTATTGTTTTGGCCACCACGATCAATCTGTAGCTCCGATCGACACGAAACCATTTGGGTTAGTTCGGCGTCGAGCTCCTCTTCAACATGAATGTGTTAGATTTCCAAATATCATTAAGATGGGCCCATAAAACTGGTCCGAAAAACCAGAAACGGGAATGGCCTACTGTCTGCAATCTGAAATCTGAAATTTGCACGGCCGACCGGTCAAGACCGGTCGGACAAGGCTGGCCTTGCTCCAGCAGCTTTAAGAGAGGGGAGATCTATTGGCCGACCGGTCAAGACCGGTCGGACCACCTTGTTGGGCTCCTTTTTCTTTCCTTTCTTCTTTCTCTCCTTTCCTTTCTTCTTCCCTCTTTTGTTATTCCTGTCCTTTGATCGTCAAGGTATGTAAGAAGGGTCTCAAAGCATCCGAATGATGAAATCTCTCTTTCATTCCTACAACCAAAAAACTATGCATTAGATTAGCCTTTAAATCATGAAAACCATGCATAATGAGTGATGAATTGGGGTTAGAATATGCACAATTAAGAGCTCAACAGAAAGTTTGTCACTTGCTTGTGGAGTTGGAACATAGGGCATATTAGGCGATAAAGAAGATGAATTTTGATTCTGACAAAGCAAGCTCAGTGCGCAAGCTTCAATTGAATGAACTTGCAAAACTCTGAAATGAAGCATATGAGAATGCGAGAATTTATAAGGACAAGACGAAGGTGTTCCATGATAAGAACATCCTTCATAAGACTTTCATGATCAATCAAAAGGTTCTTTTGTATAATTCTCGGATACATTTATTTTCAAAAAAATTGAGGTCTCGATGGACCAGTCCCTTCATTGTCAAAACTGTTTATCCATATATGACTGTGGAGTTGTTGAATCCAAGGAATGGCAACATCTCTAAAGAAAATGGTCA
Organism: Liriodendron chinense; assembly: GCA_003013855.2. Taxonomy (NCBI): domain Eukaryota; kingdom Viridiplantae; phylum Streptophyta; class Magnoliopsida; order Magnoliales; family Magnoliaceae; genus Liriodendron; species Liriodendron chinense. Next base: position 495,907 of record ML058584.1, read on the forward strand.
ACGTTTAAAGCCTTTCTTTGAGAATTTCCCTTCAGAAGGTATGTCCATACCTCTGACTGATCCTCTGTATCAGGATTTCCTAGTCTGATGGAGGTATAGCGTAGACTAGGATTAGGATTTGTGTTTTTATTTTATTTATTTTTCAGTAGGTTTGTTACATGGAGGTAGAATCTCGATTTTTGCTCTTTCAGGTACTCTCATTCCTCACTTCCCTTGTTTTTGTCATTGCTCTCATGTTATCATTGCATTCATATCTTATTACATTGAGGACAATTTAAGATTTGGTTGGGGGTGAGATTCATCATGATTCATCATCTAGTATTTTGTACATTTCGAGCAATTATGTAGGAAGTTTTTCAATCTCTGTAATTTCATAACTCTCTTAGAAAACCTAATTTCTATACACTTTAGATTATACAAGTAAAAGAGGAAGAGAAAGGAAGTGTTGTGATTTTAAAATCCTTGAATTATCTTAAATATAGTAGATTTCTATATGAATTCCCATATTGAATGATTGATAGAAATTTTGAACACTTTGAGTCTAGTTCACATTACAAAATTTTCATAATGGAAGGGATTATTGAATTTGTGGATCGATTAGATTGAGATTTAAGGTGTTGAGGAACCAAGCCGGGGAACTTTGTCCATCCTTGTTCATCAGGAAATAAAAAAAAGAATGAAAGATATGGATTTCTAAAAATCCTATCTAATATATATGAAAAGAAAAGAAGTTCAGTTATTATTGACTGTTTATTGAGAAATTTTGAAAAAGGCTACCTACTAACTAACTAGGGGAAGGTCTACCCGTAACATAAGCTAGAAATATGAAGTAGTGTGAAAGCCATCGAAGGAACGGTAAGGAAAATTCTCATCAAAGGCTTGTGTTGATCTATACACTTTAGATCTTTAGCTTGATTGATTTATTAAAAAGATAATCCTTGAAGTTCATGAAGTGAGCATTCACTTTGCACACTAAACTACATTTGTTCTAGATCTTCTATTTATCAATCAATTGGTGGGAATTCTATGTGGAACACTTATTATATTTGAAAATTTTAAGATTTCAATATCCATCATTGATTGTCTCTGATATTTATACTTGTATGTTTTGAAGTTTATAAAAGAAGTTTCCAAGAGAGAGTTAGGTTATAGAGGATTGACCTATTTCACGCATGTTTTGTTAGGGACTGGCAAAATGCTGGTTAAGGGGTGTGTTGAGCTCTTAAATGTGCATATTCTAACCCCATTCAATCACTAACTATGCATGATTTACATGTTTATAGACCTACCTAATGCAAGGTTTTGTGATTGTAGGATGAGAGAGAGATTCCACCATTTTGAAGATAAAAGAGCACTTCAAAGGATCATTGAGGAATCAAGAAAGAGAGGAAGAAATCAATTGAAGAAAGTCTGAAGAGAAAGTAGAAAAGATTGAAGAAACAGACAGTGTTGATGGATCCCCGATAGGTCTTCGATCAATGGAGGACGTTCCAATAGGTCTCTGATCAATCGGACCATCCATCAGACACACCTGAAAAACTGAATTTTTGAATAACTCGCTGGACAGATTTTCGATCCATCGGAGAAGTTCCGATCAATCAATCAGGGGTGTTCTAGTCAATCGAAGTCATGCCCGATCAATCGAAAACAGTGATGGAAAATAGCAACTCTCTGGACACTTTTACGATCCATCGACCATCATCCGATCAATTGAAGACTACATTCCGATCAATCGAAGAGGAGCTCCAATCAATCAAAACTGTCTGTGTAACTGTGTAAAGAGTTACACAATTTCAGAAGATTTCAAGTCGGTGGCAGACTTTTGCTATAAAAGGGCACCTCTACTTCATTCATAGGGTATGCTAGAAGAGATCTATCGCATTGGGAGGTGGAGAAGGACGAATTTAGAGTTCTACAACTCCCTTTACTGTGTTTTCTTTCTAGTTCTTTTTGTTTAACTTAAATTTCCTGTTTTTATTTAGTATGGTTAGCTAAACTCCTTAGCTAAGGCTAAGAGGGGAAGCTTATAGTTGATCTAAGATGTTTTAATTCATTTTTATGGTTTTATGAATTAGTTTTAATGTTAAACAATGGTTTGTTAAGTTTGAATGAAGTTCTAAAGTAGTTTTTCTAAATTTATGATGACTCATGGATGTTTGGAAGGTTTTTACTTAGTTCTTAGTTGTTTTGCAAAGATCTAGATCTGTATGCTCCGAGGAATCGGATTCAATATGCTTTAGAACTTGGTTCTTCATGTGGGAATTTCAAACCAAAGTTCTATCTTTTTTGTAAAATTCGATATGTGTGTTGCATGTTAATATGGTTTGAATCAAGTTCAAATTATGATATTAGTTAAATCTAGTGACAGGATTTAATGTTTATCCTAGTTGTGATCTTAATCTATTGGAACTAAGATTGGCCTATGCAATTGAGCGTGCCCAAGTCCTAACTTGAATTGAGGAATCATGTTGATGAATAACACATGTGTTAGATTGTTTTGCTAAATTAACCGCTTTATAATCCGACTAGATAGGATTTGATTTCGATTTTAGTTGTGTAATTGAGAAACCAAAGCAAATTATGCATCAAGAATAACTACATGTGGATCCTTGGAGCTCTAGTGCTTCTTTAGATTGTTAAACTCATTTTAAGTTTACCGATTGCCCATCTACATTCAAATTTCAATTTATTTTAGTTTGATTTCAATTAGAGATTATTTGAAGAAATTCTGTGAATTCCTAAGTTAGTCCCTGAGGATGATCTCGGTCTCTACCGAATTATTACTATATCTCAACCCTACACTTGGGGAGAAAACATCTCTACGCTGACATAATATACTAGTCGCTGGGTGCCTCTGTCATTTCTTATCAAAGCTTAGCTAACTATTGACAGCGAGACAGCCGGGTAAAGTAGTAGCTCTTCTCCTTGGATGGGCCTAGATAGTAAAGGTGGCGACCCAAGATATGCCTTCATCTCTCGAAAGGACTGCTTACATTCGTAGGTCTAGGTCGGTTTCTGACTTCTCCTCAGTTGTTTGAAAAAGGGAAGGCACTTGTCCGTTACCCTGGAGATGAACCTACTCAAAGTTGTAGTTCGACCTGTGGGCGCTCAATCTCCTTGGTCATGCTTGGAGAGCTCATCTTGATCAGAGCTCGTATCTTTTCTGGATTTGCTTCAATTCTGCGCTGGTGCACCATGAAGCTGAGAAACTTCCCCGCGTTAACACCAAAAGCACACTTGCACAAATTGAGCTTCATTCGATACCTCCTCGAAGTGTCGAACATCTCGCGAAGGTCATGTACGTGATTTAATGTCCTAACGCTTTTGACGAACATGTCATCAACGTAGACCTCCATCGTCCGACCTATCTTCTCGGCGAACATACGATTGACGAGCCTCTGGTAGGTCGCCCTACATTCTTCAAACCAAAGGGCATAACCCTGTAGCAATAGAGACATCAATCAGTGATGAAAGTTGTCTTATGCTTGTCAGAGTGGTGCATTCAGATTTAAATGTACCTAGAATAAGCATCCATAAAACTGAGCAATGCATAGCTTGAAGTTGCGTCGACGAGCTAATCAATCCAAGGAAGAAAAAACTATCCTTTGGGTAGGCTTTGTTGATGTTGGTGTAATCTACACAGACCCTCTGTAACGTCCCCAAAATTTGACACTCGAGTATGTAAACTCAAATTTCGAAATCAAGGGTGTTATGTACATAATAAATGAATCCTTCACAATCACAACTGATATTTTCTTTTACATTCATATGGTACCAAATATATAGAATCAAAATAAACCAAACTCTGAAAATTAAACTATTAATTAATGGGTCTACAAAATTGTTCCAAACTGTTTGAACTAATGGCCATCTAATGGGCCTTATTACATCAATACTTTCAAACTAAAATAAAAATAAATCAATTCTCAAAATCTTCTAGAGTATTTCCTCCTCTGGAATCGCTTCCTCGAAGTCTTCTAAGCCATCACCTGTCACTACGGTTAATCGCATAACACTGCGTCAACTATAAAAGCCAGTGAGTAATCTCGTACAGTTTAGCACATACAATTCAATACAAAAAGCCGTATAACAATTAAAATACAATTCGCTAATAATCCAAAGATAATTTCACCAAACCAAAATTTCTGAAAACACGCGTATGATGCATGATATGCAGGTATATCTCAATTAATTCCAGTATAGTCCTCAATAGAACATCCAGGGCTAATTTCATCCAATCTCTCCATTATCTATTGGTCTGCATAGCGGTCTTTTGTACCATGCTCACCAACCGGCCACAACCAACCCCGTGGTCTGCATAGTGGTCTCTTGGATAGCACTCACCCAACCGGCCACAACCAACTCCAATGATTTGCATAGCGGTCTCTTGTATGTGCTCACCTAACCAGCCACATGTTCGCTCGCCTCAAGTGTAAGGCTACGATGTAGTAATAAAACTCGGTAAGACCGAGGTCGATCCACAGGGAATTAGAAACAACTTTCAAACTATTCCAGCAACTCAGTTTGCAATAGATATGAGATTTAATTGAAATACTTATGCTAAAACAGTAACTTAACAAAAACCAGCAATTTAAAGTACTAAGGCATTTAAGGATCCACTTGTAGCAATCCCATGTCAATCCAATCAATCCAAGTATAGAACACAACTAGATTTGAAGTCCTATCTCTCATCTAGTTGGAAAATAAAGCATTAAACACATTCAATCCCATTCAAGTTGAACTTCCAAGTTCTAGTCCCATTCAATCAATATAGAATTCAAAATCATAGCCTTCGGAGTAACAGCCATGCCTATGGACTATGGCTTGCTCAAGGACTACTATAATTCGAATCTAAACAAGCACCATGTGATAATCTCAGAGAATTGCAAGGAATCCATGTCCGGAGCACATGAACTCTCATAAAACATCTCAAACTATCAACTTGAAAAATTAGAATAAATAAAAATCCAAACTTGAATTAAAATTACTTGAATTAACTGAATCAAACATGAAATTAGCTACAAGCTTCACCTCTCAGCCTTAGCTGAGAGATTCTAGCCGAGCATTGTCATACTATAACTAGAACTCCAATAAGAAAGCATAAAAACTAGAAAAATCGGAGTTTGGAGGGTTGCAGACGCTCCACGACGGCTTCCTCTCCCTAGCACCACGTCCCTTAGCTTCTATGATACCCTAGGAAGAGCCCCTAGGTGTCCTTTTATAGTGAGGACGCTCGGTTGCGTCGGAATTTTTCAGAAATCGCGTAAGGTTACGCAGTGCACAGCAATTTTTGAAACCAGAAATAGAAACTGCCTGATTTCACACATGGCCGACCGGTCGGACTGGGCTGGCCGACCGGTCACGACCGGTCGGACCACCCTGTTTAACAGTCCAGTGAGTTTTGCTGAAACTCTGATCCAAAGTTTTTTTCAAGGACCGGTCGCATGACTGGTCTGAGTTAAGGACGACCGGTCACACGACCGGTCGTGGGTGGCTCAGTGGCCTTCTTTGAGAATGGTCTTCTTCTGTGAATGTCGGACCGGTCGGACGACCGGTCTTGGCGATGGATGACCGGTCTTGGCTGATATTTCTGTTTTCTCCTTTGGTTCCTTTCTTCATTTCTTCTCCTCTCTTTCTACTTTCTTTGGTCCTTCTTCAATCTTCATCCAATGGCTTTAAATAACTCCTTTTTAGTCTCCAAATGGGTGAAGTCCACTCTCAATCCTACAGTCACAAAACATGCATTAGATGGGCCTTTTAAGCATGAGAACCATGCATATACTGTGATGTAATGGGCAATGCAATGTATAAATTGGAGGTTCAACACCACAACCATTCCAATGGTCTGCATAGCAGTCTGTTGCACAATACTCACCCAACTAGGCAAAATCAACGGAACACCCAAACGGTCTGCATAGCGGTCTCTTGCACACACCTGGGTGCTCACCCTACCGGCCACAACCGAAGGGGAGAAACAATCCATTGTGCACACATGGGCGCTCGATTACAAGAGTCTATAAGGCCTATCACACAAACCAGGGTGCTCGCCCAAAACCATGTCATGTCATGCACAAACCAAATCATTACCTTAAACCTCTTCAAAAAACAAACTCAAAATCAACTCACACATGTACAACCCTATTCGGGTATGAAATTCACATGAAATCTCAACAGTATAATTTGTAACCAAATAGAAAATTTTGAATAACAACGATGTAACTCATGAATCAAATCAATACAAAACCAAATCAAACCTTCTTATAAACTGAAAATTTAAAACAAATAAGAAAACAATTAGAATTACATAATGAAAAACAATACGAGGATTAACTCACATATTCTTTTTCTTCTTCTTCTTCTTCTTTTCTTTCTTCTTTTCTTCCTTCTTTCTTTCTTTCTTTCTTTCTTTTTCCTCTTCTTTCTTTCTTTCCTTCTTTTTTCTTTCTTTTTTTCTCCTTTTCTTTCTCTTTCTTCTTCTTCTTCTCCTTACTCTTCTGGAATGTTGCCCCAGTAACAGGAGGAGCAGCAGCAACAATGGCTCTCCCCCCTAAGTTAACTCTCTCTGTCTTTTCTCTCTTTCTCTCTCTCTACGTTTTTATGGGGAGGGAAGAGACGTCTAGGGAAGTTTATATAGCACCCTAGCTAGTTTTGGATGGCCCTAGATAGGCTTGGACGATAGGCGTTTGCGATACGTCTCACGGACGCAATTTGTGTTGGAGAAGGAAGTATCTTCTTTCCTCCGGAGTTTCTTGGCGTACAAGGCCCGTTGGAAACCTAGGTGGGGTCCATATGAACTCCCGGAAGAGGTCTGGCCCATCCATGCAAAGTAACAGACTGGATCTTGGAATCTTTTGATTCGGACGGTAATTTGGAAAAGACCAGATTGGCGACCGATGTGAAAAATACTCGAGGGGACTCCATGCATGGGGCAGCGGGAGAGAATGGACGGTTTAGATTTACCAGAAGGGGCCCACAAACGGACGGCGTGTAGTTGCACGGACGGACAGCATGCAACGCTGTTGTAGCCGTGGCGAGGAAGAAGCCCGTCTTCTGTTAACGCACACGGTGAACGCGCGTTGACCGATGGTATAACGTGCACGTAGTGCATATAAGTCCCACTGTGATGTATGTGACAAATCTACTCCGCTCATCAGTTAGTCCATGGAGTTTTAGGGTGTGACACCAAAAATGAGGCAGATCCAAGGTTAGATGGCCCACTTATGGCCCAATTTCTGATTAAGGTACTTGTAGGATGATCGGAGGGCTGAGATTTGACGTGTACAGTTAAAATATGGCCCTAAACTATTTTATGAAGTTTTGCCTAAAACAGATCGTCAGAAACTAGTATACGTAAAATCGTCAATTTAACTTAAGTTTAACTAATTGCATTTTCGTTATTATTGCAAATTTGTGAGTTTTGTGAAATCTGACACTTCTACGTTGTTTTAGGGTTCATTTTGAGCAACTTTAATAAAGGGATCTTATACTAATTCCCTATGGATTATTTATATTTAATTTATCAATATAATAAATCACGTAATTTACTAAATAATTAATTTAAATTGTTATTTTAATTATTTTGAAAACTTGGGTCATTACACCCTCCATTTCCCATTTGTCGTTTTTACCAACATGACGTTGGAGAGCCAGTGAGGATAGTGGACTTCTTCGAAGAAACTGACCTGGAGTAACTTGCCGACCTCATTGATGGCCACGTATCTCTATGTGCTGAATGTTCGTCGCTTCTAACAAACTGGTTTTTTATTTGGATCCACGTTCAAACAGTGGACCATCACATCCAAATCTATGCTGAGCATGTCCTGGTGAGACCAGGCGAACACATCTGCATGCTCCTTTAAAAGATTTTCGAGCTCTTGGTGAAGCTCGAGATTAAGCTAGGACCCGATCTAGACCGTCTTCATCGGGTCATCCTCAACAACTGGTACAGCTATCAAGTCTTCAATGGGTGACCCTATCTTAACGAACTCCTCCCTTGGGTCTAGAGAGGTGTCCCGCATGATGGTGGCTACTTGGTTTTTACCTCGGAGGGCCAGCATGTTAAAATTACATCGGTAGTCTAACATGACACCTACGTATATATGTGTGGAAGCTAAGAGCGGAGCAACTAGAATTATGGCTAAGTCCTAGAGGGGGGATGATAAGGACCTTTTAAAATTCATTTCGCCAACTTACACAATTTAACAAATTAAACTAAGCAAGAACCCTTTGGCTTTCAAGCCTAAGTGGGTCCAATCACAAGACTAGAAAATTACTAAAGCAATTAACAACCTACTAGATTATCAAATTATTAAACTAATCAAACACTTAATCTATACAACCTAAGTAGACTATATGAGAATAGATCATAAAGCTCAAGTCTACTCAAGTAAGTGAAAGTACATCATGTGTGTGGATGTGCCTATCTAGTGCCTAGCATACATTCTAGTTAAGCATTCATAATTAAACAATTAAACACAATGCATAATAAGAAATGTGCTCAAATACAATCACAAACACAATGATGTATAGTGGTTCGACTTTGGGTCTACTCCACTCCTGGTTCAAGTACTCAACCCCTTTGAGGACACCAACATTCACTAGGGAGTTTAAATCTGGTTCCTCCCAACCAAGGTGTTTTAACTTGGATCCACCCAACCGAGGAGTTTACAAGTCCCTCGCAACCTACACGTTCACACCTGTGTTAGTGGCTCCCCTTGGAGACTTGTTTAGGCTTACTTAAGCCAAGGTCCTATAATCAAACTTCAATTTAGAATCCACTCATGAGTCAAGGTCCTACAACAGAACCTCAATGGTTTTAGGCTCTACAACCGAGCCAATGTCCTACAACCGGACCTAACGTTCACTCCCTGCCGGAGGCCCCCCACTTGGAGACTAAATTCGACCTTACAACTAAACCTATTCGAGTTTGAAGACAAACTCTACACTCAATTCTCCACGGGAAGAGAGTGGATGAACTCTAACAAATGAGAACCTTACTTGTCGAATTTTAGCCCCATTATACGCCGCTTTGGGTTACTTCTTCTTGCTCTTTCGTGCTTGAAGTCAGCTCCCCTTGTGTTCCCTCGATCTTTTATGCCGTTATTTTACCAAGGCTTTGCTCTAGGATCAACTCAAGGTGCTAAGAAGTAATAAAACCTCTATAAATGGTAGGAAAAGGGTTTCTTAAAGGAATGCACCTATTTGGATTCTTAGGTGGTATTTAGACAGAGGATTTAACTATGATTAAGGTGTCTAAACTCCTAGGAACCAAGAGGGAGCAAGCTCATTCTCATTCCCAAGATTGTGAAAAATCACAAGGAGAACGACTTGCAATTGGTTAGGAATAGAGCCTCTAATGGTCTACAACAATGGTAACTTCTATTTCTTCAAAATCCCAACTACTACCCAAAAATGAATCCCCCAGCTTTTATAGATTTTCTTCCAATGGTAAAAAAAGGGCCGATTCGCAAGTCGTCGGGCGCCCAAAACTCTATTCAAAAATTCAGTTTAGTCACTAGACATTTTTTACGTTGGTTGGACGCCTGGTGAAGGTATGGTGGGTGCCCTATGACCACTTAAATTTCTAAGCAACTATCTGGACAAACATTCAGTTTGGTCTGGCATCCTGTGGGTATATGGTCGGGCGCCAAAATTCAGTCCAGAGCTTGCTCAACATATAGTGCCTATGGTCGAGTGCCCGGTGACCTCTTTGCAGATTTTTCTTAATATGATTTTCGATTCCTTCTATGGAGGATCTCTTGTCCAGGCAAGGCTTGGGCTAAACTAAGATGATTAAGGGTATGCCTAATAGTTCAAAGTCATCTAGAGGTTTAGGTTTTTGATAGGTTCAAGGTTAAGGGCTTCACAAAGGCATCTCTTTTACCTGTTTCTTCTTCCTTGATGCAGCAGGTCCGTCTTGAGTCTTCAGGTCTTCGTCTTCATTAAGCTCAACCGACACTAGACTCTCTGACCTAACTAATTGACAAATAAGGTGCACTAGTATGCCATAGAAAAGTGCACTAACAATCTCCACTTTTTTCAATTACTTACAAAAACCTAACCTAACAAAATAAAAATTACATGTACTCAATTACAATGATGTTGAAATGAAATACAACTCGAGACATGACTAACTAAGTAGATCCTCTTTAGTTTTCTCCCCCATAATCTGTCAATCCTTACATCACAAAACATAGCAAACTATTTTTGGCGGGATTTAATCTTTCTTCCCTTTTTTGTTAGTGATTGACAAACTAATCTCTCCCCCTTAATGATACATCAATTAAGGTTAAGGTAAGAGTAGATAGTATGCCGTAGTTATAACTATAAGCACATGCTAACAAGGAGAGTATAGGGAATAACTTTACAATATAGAGCATGCTAAGGAACATGATTAACAAGAAGATGTAACTATCTAAGCACAGTTAATCATGCATAATTGGTCAAAGATATACATTAAGCAATTAAAGCTCAAGGGCTTATAGCCCAATTAACCAACCTCCCCAATTAGTATATCATGACCAAAGCAAAGCAAAGATTAACATAAAATTAAGCATAAAATTTAGCATGATTAGCTAATCTAAGCAGGGTGATAGTCTAGCATCAAATATACCAAATAAAAGCAAGGCTAAACTACCAAATTTGGGCTAATGAGGCTTGAATCCTCTGATTTACCCATAAGCACAAAAATGAGGCTGAAATTCTCAGATTTACACATAGTATCAATTTCTAGCAACCCTTACTAACTACGTTTAGTTTGATTATCCTAATCGTAACTAATTTTCACAACACCCTTATAGAATGTAGCATGAGGTGAGAGGTTGAGAACTCCTTCACCTAGAAGGGAAAATGGTCGGGATCGTCTCTTAGATTAGGGAAAAAAGAGGTAGTGGTGGTAGCCATGAGAATTCTCACTGGTTTTTTGCTCACATCACTAATGTAGTCACCGGATTAAGATTTGGACTCCTCCGTATAATCTCATGTTGCTGTCATAGCTTTTTTACCTTTTTTTTAGGCTTCTCTTGGCAATCAGTGGCAACATGACCATACTTATCATAGTAGTAACATCGGACTTTCTTTTTTATAGATTTCCCTTTATATTTATCCACTTTCTTATCCTTCGTGTCACAACTTTTTACTCTTTCAAATTTGAGGAATCTCTTAAATCTTTTATCAAGATCATCATCTCCATCATCGTTATATTCTAAAGACTCACTCTTAATCTCATTTTTCCTATATGAGTGTCTATGTGAAGTCTTCAAGACCATGTCCTTCTTAGAGGGGGCCCTAAAGTGTAGTTCATAACTCTGTAGGGAACGTATAAGTTCTTCTACATTCATGTTATCTATGTCTCTACACTCTTCTAAGGTCACTACCTTGGTGCAAAATCTTTCCGGGAGGAACCTAAGTATTTTTCTACAAATTCTTCCTTCCATAACCCTTTCCCTTAAGGCAAACATGGAGTTGCAAATATCAGAAAGTTTAGTGTAAAAATCCATGAAGGTTTCAGTCTCTTCCATTCTAATGTTTTCAAGTTTGATGGTTAAGAGTTGAAGCTTCAAGCATCTTATTGTGCTAGTTCCCTCGTGAGTCACCTCAAATGTATCCCATGCTTCTTTTGCAGTTGCGCATGTGAGAATGTGCTAAAATTCTTTCAAAAAACTGCACAACAAATCGCATTGAGAGATTTTTCATTAGCCACATATTAAGCTCTCTCATTGTGTGGATGCTCGCATTTCCACGCTCCCGACCCTCATTTCAAAAAGGGGTTGCATGAATCGCCGTTGTGCCACTAGCTCGCCTCTTTCTCAAGGGCTTTTTCGGTTGTCAGTGTTATCAGGTATGTTTAGATGAGTTCATATGAGACCAGAGTCACCACTAGCCAGTTACTTCGAATCTACAGTCGGCTAGACCCCGTAGAAACGTTAAAGAAGGGAATCTAGAGATTCTTTCATCTAAAATGACTCCTTTTAATTTGCAGCCAGATATTCGAGGTAAGGGATCACAGTTACAAGGTAAGAAGGTGTTAGGCACCCACTCTGCCTGTATCAAAGTACGGTCTTTACTTCATAGAATCGAGCTAATACTTGAAAGTCTGATTTAATCCTCGTACATTCTCATGAATGATATGATGTATGAATGTAGGTTTGAACAGTAAGAGTTTCTGATGGGCATGTTTCCATTAACAGGCAAGCCCAAAGTATACGCTCGAATTGACAGGTGCTTTATCCGAGATGCATGCTGTGTGTTTGATCGGTCATAGTTTCTGATGAGTAAGTTCCGGGCGAGCCGGCAAACCTCAGATCATACGCTAAGACCTTATCAAGTGTTTGTAGTGGAATATTGATAAGTAGGGGGTTGGAAGAATAATAAATGTTACACTTATGCTAGATGCGAATGAGATGATACTGATGTGAGAGTAGCTGGATGGACGGAGGCTGTCACAAGGGTTTGCTTCAAGCAACTAAGATCAGGACTTATGTAACTTGAGAGACTTGAACCAGGGTCAGGCTGGGCTAGACCAGGAATGGACTCTTCTCACTCTGGCTCTCCTTGGTGGAGTGGGCTAAAGGAATGGGATAAACTTTGGAATTTCTGGGCTTTCTCTAGAAGCTGAGGGATACTAAAATAGGAGGGGGGGCATGGGTATTTATAACTGCGGAGAGTGGTGGCCTTGGTAATTATACTTGGGCAGCCCCCAGGGGGCTGCCCATATGGACTCTTTGCTCCAGCTTCAGAGCGTATGGCTCTCGAACCTAAACTAAAAAAGTTGTAGGTTCGAGGTTCGGGGCTGCTCCGAAGCTATGGCTCGGAACTAGGTGAGTTGACTGGGTTTGAAAAATGGACTGACAAGGTGAGTTGACTGGGTGCAGGGGTTGGACTGACCTAGTGCGTTAACTCGGTGGTTTGACTTAGCGAGTTGACTCACCAAGTTTAACTTTTTTGGGATTTTTGGACTGGTTTTTCTTATGTGGGGGTTTTTGAGCTAATGTTTAGGGGTGAGTCAACTAGGTTCATGCTTGAGCTAGGCTATGGATTGGGGCTTACAAGGGTGAGTTTTGACTGGGTTTGGACATGGGGTTTGGAGGTGTGGACCTCCATTAATTCAACCATCTCAACCAGCTTTGTAGCCGAAGGTGAGTTGTCTACAGATGCCCCTTTTTGGCAAAGGTTGGCATGCAACGAATGTTAAAGTGAGTGGACACCCCACTTCTGACCAGGTCATTCATAGATCGTGGTCTGAAATCTTTGCTTGCCTTTGTATCAGAGTCAGTTGATTGTTTGAAAATTGATAACTCACACATACCATGGGAGTTTGGAGAAAACGTTGCGATTGTCCTTGCATGAGCTGCAACTTGGGTACCCAATCGCAACCCTTCTGTTCCTGATCAGTACTAACATCAGAAAGGTACAGTAGAGCCTCTGCTTCCATTATAGTCTTACAAGGTTACTGACCTTGTGATTGATTCCTTACTTTCTCGGATCACTCCAAGAGTACTTGTTTCGCTTGACTGTCAAAGTGGTTAGCTGCCCTACGTTTGCGCGTCCTTACGAGTAATCCACTACTCCGACTTGGACTCAGTCAAGGTACTTTAGTCATCCACACCTAGGTATGTGCAGGTGAACTTTTTCCACCCAATTTGCTTGTTTTGATACTTGGGTTACAATTCATCGTTTCCACAGTTTAGATGGTTTCTTTGACCTAGCTTTTTGGATTTCATCTTTTTCGTATCTGGCATTTTGTATGACCGCACTGACACTGGAGTTCAGTTTGACCGTATTTTGAGTGCATTGGATTCAATGGTCTTCGGGGAAACCGCGAGATATCAGATCTTATTTGATTTTGCGTCAGCTCATACCCAGAGATATGGAAGATCTTTTAATAGTTTTGGAGGCCGAACACTCTACTGAGAAAATATTTTTAGATTTTGAGAAGATACCCACTCTGGAGAGTGATACTCTGTGGGGTTTTTATTTGTAAATATATATATATATATATATATATATATATATATATATATATATATATAATATTTTTATCTTTTTTTAAAAAGGAAATATCGCTTGCACGCGCCTCCATTAAGAATGCCTATGAGGTCTTTGGCTAATCGGCTTTTATTTTGAAAGTAGGTAAACATGATGATTAATGCGATGGATGCTAATGCATGTGGATGCATATCTAATGATGGATGCATGGTTTAGCTCATTCTCTTTTAGTTTAATGATTTTTCTTTTACTGGGGATGTAGAGAACTTTGAGCTTATTGCTTGTAGGGTTTTGCTTCCCTAGAGATTTTCTTTTTAATGTAGATGTTTGATCAGTGGGTTGGTCAAGATCCCGACCTATGGTTGATCAGGTCCATCGTCCCAAGTGTTGTTTCGTTTGCTGTTGGGGATGGCTGAAGGAGGTTCTAGGTTGTAACCTCGAGACGTTCTTCTAGGGAATGGGTGTGATTTGGATGGTGTTAGGTCGCCAGTTTTGGTCCAGATTCCAATTTACGAACGATCGGATCCGTCATCCTAAACTGTAAAGTGAGTGAGTGGAGTTCGAGACTGCTGAAGCGCTTTACGGGGATAGTGAAAATTTTGTGACTTTTGAAAAATATTTGATTCAAATCTTTACCATGAGTAGTTAAGATGGAGATTGGTGTTATTGAAAACAGTAGAAATATTTTTGTGATTTTGCAAATATCTTATTCGAGCCTCTTCCTAAGTGGTCAGGATGGAATTCGATTTTATTGAAAGCAAGGGAAATATTTCTGTGATTTTGAAGGCTAATTTTGTAATGTTTTGGTGTTTTGTTGGATTTTCTAAAATACAGGGAAAGGTATGGAATTTTCATCCACTTCCAACTTCTATTGCTAGTAAGCACCCTATCCATTTTACGTTAGCGAGCAAGACGAGTCTCACACAGTTAAGTGCCATAGTTTTACATCTTCGGATGAGAAGATTAAGGGTTTTTAGTCAACACACTCACAAAGTTACCTGTTCCTCACATGCAATGCACATAGACCACGTATCGTCTGACGGACTCCTTCAGCCATAAAATGAGCCACATCCTCACATTTCCCTTTATCAATCCAGTTTGGGGTCTTATGCTGCTCACAATTTCATGAGGGTACGCTTCACCTCCCAACTGCCTTAATCCCCTTCATGAGTTTTAGGAACATGGAACATCCATCAGATTCAACAGTGACTTCCAAATCAAGGTCGTCTATCACAGTGCGTTCAGCAAGAACAAGATCGCGGGGTTCTGCCCACCTCGGCCCTTACCTGTTTAGAGAATTCTGGACACCCGTACGATCAGGTGTCAGCCATGTCCAGAACAGGTAGGGAAAGAAAGCCCTCAAGAAATTAATCTCAGTGTAGTTTTAGGTCTTCAAACCGCTGAGGATAGATACATGCATTTAAAATTGATAGTGAATCTCTTTTCTTTGTTTTGAGAAAGTTCCAGACTTCAACTCGAGTGGTTGAGATTGATACTGATTTTTATGAAAAGCTTAAAATCTTTTTGGTATTTTTTAAATGATCCGGGTCGTTGAACCTTGACTTAAATGGCGAAGATTGATGTCAGTTTTTTTGTTGAAAGCAGGAAAGTCCCCAGAGAAGTTAATCCCGGTGTAGTTTAAGTTCTTCGGACTTGGGTTTATATATACTGAAAAGACATTCTTTTTGTGATTTTTTCTTTGAAAAGATCCAGACTATCGAACCTTGATCCAAGCGGTCGAGGTCGATGCCAATTTTTGTTTGAAAACAGAAAAGTCCCCCGAGAAGTTAATCCTAGTGTAGTTTAAGGTCTTCGAACCTGGGTTTTCTACAGATGATGGCTCTTTTCTTTTTTGGAAAGGTCCGGGCTGTTGGATTGTGACTTGGATGATCATGATCAAAGCCCTTTTTTTTTTAGGAATTACTCAAGACTTGATCCCAACGTAGTTTAAGGTCTTCGAACCACATTTGGGAGTAAGACTGGGAATATACATATATAGATTTTGTGATTTTGAAAAGGTTTTGAGTCATTGATCCTAATTTTGATAGGTTAAGATTGATGCCAGTTTTTATTAAAAATCCCTCGGGATTTTGATCCCGACGTAGTTTAAGGTCTTCGGACCCTAGTATAGACAAGCGAGGTTGGAAATGCATTTTTTGTGTTTTTAGGAAAATGCCCTGAGTCATCGGATCTTGATTCGGACAATCAAGACCAATGCTGGTTTTTATTAAAAATCTCTCGAGATTTTGATCCTGACGTAGTTTAAGGACGTCGGACCATTGGGGATGAGAGGTAAACAGAAATCAGGGTTGGAAATTCTCCATTTTTTCTTGAAAATTATTCAGGTCATCAGGTCATGACTTTGGATGGTTGAGATCAATGTTTGACCAAGTCAACTCTTTTTTTTCTTTTATTTCTTTTAAAAATCTCATGGAGCCTTTTCCACATCACCTTCTAATATCTCTCCAATTTCTCACAAGATGAGATTTTGGTGAGATTCCTTTCTCTTTTTCTCATTCTTCTCCTCCATGACTTCACTCTTACATGGAGGTACAAGATTCACTCGCAACTACTCTTCCCAATGAGGAGTTCTTCCCAAGGAGAGAGAGGGAGGGGTCGTTTCACCTTAATGGGAGGACGGCTGGCCCCTTGGGTGCCGCACAAGCTTCTTCTGCCCACTGGTTTTTCTAGTGGGCTGGGTAATGGGGTGCCCTCCCCTTTTCTATATAACATGGGGAACCCCTTGCACTTTCAGTGTGCTATGTCTCCTCTCTCTCTCTCTCTCTCTCTCTCTCTCTCTCTCTCTCTCTCTTTTCTCACTCTCTCTCTTTCTTCAAGTTTTTCTTTCCTTTTGGTGGTCCTTTTGCTCTTTCAAGTGGTGGGGCTTTGGTAGAGTTTTGAGACAGCAAGGTGGTCCCCTTTGGTGGGTGGTGAAGGTATAGACCACTCCTTTCTTTCATTTCATTGCTTTCCTTTTCATTTTCTCTTCTCATGTTCTCTTTCTTTTCTTCATGTAAGTACTTCAAGAGAGTTAAGGTGGGCCCAAGCTTTTTGCTCTTTTCCTCTTTTCAACCTCTAACCAGGTGGTGTATGGAGAGGGATATTTCAAGCTTCATCTCATTCTTTTTCTCTTTCATACTCCCTACATATGCATGTAAAGGGTAATTTTTCCATGTCCATCAAGTGTGCATGATAAAATATCATATTTTCTTTCATGAGAGTTGGGTTTTATATGTGTATTGAATGGGCTCAAAGTGAAGTTAGGGCCTTTGGTGCATTTGATGGGCCCAATACTTCATTTGGGGCTCCCTCATGTTCTCTTTTCCTTTTCATGTTTTCCTTAAATGATTTTTCTTCTTTTTCATCTTCTTTTCAGGGTTTGGGCCCATGAGATTGGTAGGGCCCACCTCTAGTTTTGAGCACACAATGCTCACTTTGGATGGCCCATTCTTTCTTCACATGTGTATGGACAAAGGTGACTAGCCCATTCTTCATTTGGATTTCAAGTGGGCTAGATTCTCTAGTTGGGCCTTTATGGACAAATGGCCCAATTCTTCCACCATCTTTTGATTTTGATGTACATCCTTGTTCTCATTTCCTTGTGCACAAGATGTGGTGGGCTTTTTGGAATTCCTCCACATAGATGGGCTTTTGGGCCCCCGTTAAACCTTATGAATTTCTTTTAGTCAAGGGTGCACCACCACACTTTGTGTATGTAAGATTCTTTCCCTTCATGCTTTTTCTATGGATGGATGGAGGACTTGAGTCACTTGATCATTTACAAGGCCCATGAGTGAGCCATTTCAACAATCTCACTAAGTTCAAGTGGTTTTTCATGTTGTAGGAAAAATGGTAGTCAAGAGTTTCCTTCAATGTCAACACCCTCAAATGGATAATCCTTCTTCAAGTGAGCTATCCATGCAATCTTAGCTCCTTGATCCTTTCTTGGGATGGCATTTGGTGGGTCATCCACCATCCTTCTCAAAGATGAGTGACTTTTTCAATTTGTGGGAAAGAATAATGCCCATAAGTTACCCAAGTTTGTCCCATGCTTTGGGTACTTTGGATTTTTGGTTTTTAAGTGGGCTATGTAAATTATCCTTAACCATTTTTATGATGGTTGGCTGACTCATCAAGCCATGCCCTCTTGTGTTCAAATGGTCTTCTCTTTGCTAAAGAAAGTGGTGCACGTAAGTTGCCCAAGCTTGTCCTTGCATGGATGCTACAACCCGAAGACTGCACACCCAAGTGCAGGTAGCAAAGTAGTAAAATACTCGGTAAGACCTGAGGTCGATCCACAGGGATTGGGGTTAAGAACACTTAGAGGAATTAGTTTAGGTGAGTGAGATGAAATCTGGTTTATCCACAAGAGTGGAGCAAGTTGTGTGTGGTGAAAGACAAAAATAGAAAAGGGGCTAAGGCATCAGGGATCCACCTTTGATTCATTCACAAGATTTGATTTATTGGTCCAACTATCACTTAACTGGAATTGAATAAACACTCATTCCAATCAGAAGATGAAACAGTTAAACCATTTGCATATTTCATAAAAGATGGTGATCTGAACCGATTGATTTGACCATGAAGCACTCGTTAGTTGATCGCAGGGAATTCCAAGCATCCACTGTGCCCAGAGTCGACAATAGATCAAGGAATTGTACAGATCAATAACTTTGCCAACAAGTCAACAGATAAGATCACAATTCATACGATCAAATGCATACTTACAAGATAGGAGGCTTTGATTGACCGATCCAACCGTTAAGATCTCGTCTATCGATCGCAGGGAATCCAAAGCATCCAATGTACCCGGAGTCTACAATGGATCAAGGGATTTTACAGATCGATGACTTTACCTGCACTAGCTCGATGACCGTAGGGAATCCAAAGCATCCAACGTGCCCGGAGTCGATGATGGATCAAGGGACTTTATCGATCATGAACTAGCTAATTGGTGTGCAAGGGATCCCAAGCATCCAACTTGCCCGGAGTCGACAATGGATCAAGGGGCTTGCACAACAATAGTGTCCGCCGAGGTGGATAACCAAACCAATCAACCAAAGAGAACTCCAACATTTACACCACACAATGTTGAACCAAAAGAACCATAGCTTGCAAATTTCTTTAAAGGCTTCACCCTAGCCTTAGCTAGAGGTTTAACCAACCATGCTACAATGGAAGACTAAATTCTCTACAAAGGAGAAAACTACTCTACACTACAAAAGAAAGAAAGAAAACTAAAGAAGAGAAGGGAGAAGTTGTAGAGAATGGGATGGGATGAGATGATTGAAATGAGGAGGAGAGGCCTCCTTTTATAGACTTTTGAGAGGCTCCCAAGCCTCCTCCCAATCCTAGGTGGCACCCAAGCCTAGGTGGCACTCCATGTGTTGGGAAGAGAGCAAGAGAGAGAGAGAGAGACATGTGTTGGGAAGAGAGCAAGAGAGAGAGAGACATGTGTGGAGAGAGCAAGAGAGAGAGGGAGAGAGAGAGAGAGAGAGAGAGAGAGAGAGAGAGAGAGCTCCTCTCTTACTTGGTCTGCACGTGAGAGTGGGGAGTGGTTCTCCATTGCTGGCCATGGATGGTGCAAGGTGAGATTGGATCTCCATCATGCTTGCTATTTGTAGGAAGATGAAGTGCATAAATCTCCATCAGCTGGATCTGTTGGTGATGTTGGAAAGATGGGAATGGAGAGAGCATCTCCATCTTTTGGCTGCTGGCGCAATGGAGAATGCGGTGGAAGTGGACTTGTTCCTGTTTGAAACCGTTGCTGGACTTGGAGCTTTGATGGACGGCTGGGATGAAGCTGCTGCAGATGGATGCTCGATGAAGGAGAAGATCTCCATGGATGGCTGAAAATGCTGACGTTTCAGCAACTCGTTTGATGAATGGACGCCTGATTATTGGGGTCCATTGAGCTGGACAGATGGATGGCTGGAGTGGAGTTAGTTTTGGACGTCCAGCCCTGGTGGACGATTGCAAATGACGGTGGGTCCACCTGCTTGATGGACGGCGTTGATGTGCAGCAGTTGAACATCCACTGGATTGGGGTTGCTGCACGTGCAACAGGTGGGGAGCTGATGGAGTTGATCCACCAACTGGACTTAGTGCAGCCTTGGACGGCTGAAGTTTGCTGGCTGATGATGGAGATGAAGGAAGGCTAGGAGTGGACGGTCCACTTGATGATGAGATCTGGATGGACGACTGCTGCTAGAGATTGCAGGACAGACGTCCACTGTTGGACGTTGATTGTGGGGGCCTTGGACTCTGGAGATTGCAGCACTGCTGCTGCACGTGCAAGGTGGGAACCACCTTGCTGGACGTTGGATCAGCATGAGTGCTGAGATGAACGTGGGCCACATCTGGACGGCTGGGATTTTCCAGCAGCTGCTGTTGGATGGATGGATGATTGATGATGATCAGATGGGGTCCACCATGATGGACGGCTGAGCTAGTTCAGCTGCTATTAGATGGACGGCTGGAGTTTGCTGCACGGTGGGATGCTGATGTAGGTGGCCATCTGGACCAGCTTGGATGGAATTCCATGGCCAAGCATGCTGGCCATTTGATGCAGATGGACGGTCCACTGTTGTTGCTGACGTGCAAGGTGGGGACGCTAGAGCTTGGACAGTCCAGACGTTGTGGCTGCTGGACGTTGATGAAGCAGATTGGTGGGGTCCACTTGCTGACTGTTGAAGCTAGAGCTGAAGCTGATCACACGTGCCAAGTAGCTGATCTTCAGATGAAGGTGGGATCCACAACGATGGAGATTGGCGTCCAACAGTTGGACGGTGCTGATGAAGATTGCACGTGTGAGGCTTGCTGTAATTGGATGGTGAAGAGGCTACTCTAAATGTTGATTGACGATGGTGATGATGGTGCTGGATTGCAGCACTTATGCTACACGTGTGAGCAGAACTGGATGGCTGGTAGATGATGCAGCGTTGAACGGCTGAGATGATCAGACGTGGATGGCATGTGGGGTCCACAGCGATAGGCCATTGATGTGAATGGACGTCCGGCAGCTGCTGGACGGTGGAGATTGGATTGCACTCTGAGCAGCTGCAGCTGTAGCTGGACTGCTGTGTGGCCCACCTGGTTGATCTGGCACGTGTGAGGCTGGTGGATGTCCATCCTTGCTGCACGCTGCACATAGTGGTGTCCACCTTGGCCAGCCCTACACAGATGATGGATGGTTGGATATGGACGGTTGTGATGTGCATGGATGATTGGTGTCCAGCTGATCGTGATGGATGGATTGGATTGTTGGAGATGATGGTATGGTCCAAAGTGCTAGTCGATTAGGGCCTTTGATCTGATGCTCATGAAAGTGTGGCCCACCTTGATACACAGTTGGTCCCTCATGTAGACACCCAATCTTGACCGTTTAAACTCATGTGATCTCCAAATTACTACCATCAAACATCCACTTCCTGGACTTCCAATGAATAGTTGTGATGCGGTCCACCATAGAACATGATCCATCCTTTGATTTTTATGATTTAATTTTCTTCAGGATCGTCACACACTTGATCTTGATCACTTTAGGGCCTTTAATCGTCCTGATTGACTCAGATTTTGTCCAACCTCTCCTGATCACCTGAAGACAGAAAATTCACCTAATGAGAGATAATTAACCGGAAAAAACAATGATAATGCCCTTAACAACCAGGGTTAATTATACAATATTAAGTACTTATCAATGGACATTGTCAACTTTAATTTTTCAAGTAGGCTATGTGCACCATTTTTTACCATTGGCTTCCGCGACTCATATGTGTGGGTGGACTACCATATTGTGCTCTCATAGCCAAAACATTTATCAAGATGATGCACATAAGTTGCCCATAATTGACCCAAGAGTGGGTTCTTACTGTTCTTCAAGCGGGCTATGTGCACCTTTCAATCCATTGAGGTGGGGCATTTGAGTTGCTCTTGGGGACCAATTTCCTTCCTATTCCCCATTTGTCCATGTACATGTGTAAAAAAAGATGCAAACATCTCAAATGAGGCTCATTGCTTTGATGTGGAAAGTGAACCAAACCTTGGTCACATGTGAACTTTGAAAAGGGGTTTTTCATATAAAGCTTGATTTTTACCCCACTTTGATTTTTTGGGATTTGAGTGCATTTGGTGTCCAAAATGTGTCCTTGGATGGTGCATTTTCCTCATCTAGGGCATGACATGCAACCCTCTTTAAGGTGGGTCTTGCTTTTTTCAATGGGCCCAACACATATCCTAAGTGACATATGGAGTTGGACATTGGGCTTAGTATGTTTGCATTTGAATTATGTAAGTGCAAATCCATGGTTCTCCTAGATAAATATTTGGTTTAATGGGTAAAGAATAGGAGCTTACCTTGCCTAGCTTGTAGGATTTGATGGCGGACGGCACGAAGGGACATAGAGCAGTTATTGAGGATGACCTTGCCTCCATTGTTCGTCGTGGGGACCATATGTGTTCCCGAGCCAAGGAACACCAATCCTCTTCCTTCCATAAAAGGTCGGGGCACTCAAGACCTTCGGGATAACTAGGTGGAACAACTACAACTGATGCTTGAATGTGTTCTCGCCAACACTCCCTTCGCGGGTCTTCTCGCATTGCGCTTCCATAAAAATAATGCCAACCGTATGTTACTCATGGCCCTTTGTGAGAGGTGGAGGGATGAGACCCACACCTTTTAACTTCCTTGCGGTGAATAGGGGATAACTCCCCTAGACATATATATGCAAATAGGCTTTCCATTCCATGGGGTGGTTGTACCCCACGTAGGTTCTCTTGCTCCAGTTACTCCCAATGACTGGATGCAGCTTGTGGAAACCATCCCTCCTGAGAGAGAATTTCAAAGTAGCCAAGTGAATGCGGTGGTTTCATAACACTTTCACTATTGTGTACCTACCACTGAGTTGGAAGCCCTTCATAAAGCATGGGCAATGATCACATACGCCTTTGGTTCATTCCTTTTCTGTCATGTAAATGAAAGGATCGATCCTAGATTTCTTCACTTGACTAAGGATGACTAAGGACCTTCATCATTTATACAATTGGAATGGGGCCATCTTGACTCGCATCTACCAGGGCTTGGACAAGACTTCTAGGGCTAGCAAGTCATTTACAGGTTTTTGGCCTATCGTGGGGTATTCTTCTTAATCTTTCCTGGACAATTTTTATCCTCTTTGTCTGATCATTGTGTTTACCTTTGCCCAGACCTGCTTTTATGATCATTTCGCTCATCTGTCCCCAAGAATACGGGATGATGTCGAACCTCTTTGTATTATTTCATGCATTGGCGTCAACTAAAACCGTAGACCAAATCCCCGAGTGTCTGGGTATAACTGGCGTGCTGATATAGATGGATTGGCTGCGGAGGACGTAAGTATCTTGTTTACTTATCCGTCGTGCTATTCTGCAACTGACTGTGAGGTGATTCTCTTTCTTTAGTTTGCCTAGATGCCCTACGCCTACTTTCCCCTCTACTACACTCCTCAGCACTTGGAGGCGTACGAGGCCTCGTGTCTTCGAATCATACTTTCTGATGTTGAGTTATTTCAGTGGTACTTGGGAGAGAGGTTGCTTCGACAGATCATCGACGTTGCCCGGTTTCCTTGTTCTGCACCCCCTCAGACTACTCAGATTCCTATTAATACTATGGCCGATGCTCTCGAGGGTTAGCTTGGATTTTACTTCATGATCCCGGATCATGATTATGATGAGTGGTATCTACTGTATGGACAGGGACCTCTTCTTCCTTCACTATATGTTTTAGGGTGTCGACGTAGGTATGCTGCAGGATCAGTGACAGCTCCTCTGATAGGACCTTCACCATCAGGAGCAGGAGGAGAGGAGGGACGATGATGATTATGTCGGTGATCTGTAGCCTATTCTTTGAGGATGTATTTGGCTTGTTGATGTATAGTCTACTGACATTTAAGGCCTTCTTGCTTTGCTTTTGTATCAAACCTTCTAAATGAAATGCAACCTTTGTTTTACCTTGAATTTCTTGATGATGTTCGGATGCTTTGATGGTTGTTGATGCTTTTATTTTTTTATCCATTTTCTTAAAAGGGTTCTCGACCGTGTGGATGATGACCTAAACGGTTCAGATTGCTTGATTTGGTTGTGTGGGCCCTTCCCAAATTTCAGCTTTCCTTTGGGACATATCCATGATGTTTTGTGAGGCTAAGAAGGCTTTCCATGGTGCGGATGATGATTTGAATGGTTCAGATCGCACTTTTTAGCCATGTGGGCCCACTTGATGATCAGATCCTAGACTCTGACCTTCTTTTTGACGATCCAACCGTTGATCTTGCCATTTTATGACTCATATAAGCTCTTCCATCGTTTAGATCATGACGATTTCGCCTTTGAATGGCTTAGATTGCTTGTGGGCCCCTCTTGATCATTTTTTCTTCTCTTTGACTTGGTCAGACCTATTTCGGTCATAGCTCTTCATGATTGGACAGGTGGGGCACCTTCCAAGCGATTCAAATCAGATTCTGTCAAAATTTGGAGTCGATCAGGAGCTTCAAGCAGCCCTCAGGGGGGCAATTGCTGACGTGGACTGACAATCTCACCTACCAGAGGCTACAGGGCCAATCTCGCAGAGAGAGAAGGAGACCGTTTGTGGCCGCCCAGATCTCACCTCTTGTGTGGTCCGTGCGGGTTCTGGTTCGGACGTGCTCTGTTGTTCCCTATCCCTGTCCCCACATTCCCTGCACTGGAGAGTTCGATTCCAGCCATGAATCCTTCTTTCCTTTTGTCTTTTCTCTTCATTTTGTCCTCTTCTTGTCTTGTCCTCTCCCAAGCTATGGATGGTGGAGATTTAGGGGTTGTGGGGGCTAACTATGATAGGTCCTACACTTCAGATTTTTCATGGGGCTTTAATGGAGGGGAGATGCCATTAATGGATGGGGTAGCTGAGGCATTAAGAGGGGGCATTGATGAAATATTGAGCTTAATGGTTGGTGGAGCTTTGAACACCTCCATTAATGGTGGGATGGCTGGAATTTCATATTTAAATGGGGCATTGACTATAGGAGGATTGGATGGTATGGATGAGATGGGGAGATGGGCCATGGGTGAGGCTATTGTTGAGCTCTTAATTGTGTATATTCTAACCTCAATTCATCACTCATTATGCAAGGTTTTTATGAATTAACGACTGATTTAATACATGATTTTATGATTGCAGGAATGAAAGGGACTTCATCCTATTGGAGACCAAAAAGGATACATTAGGACCCTTTGAAGGAAGGCCCAAGGTGGACTAAAGACCAAAGAAGAAAGAGGGAGAAAAGAAAATAAAGAAAAGAAGAAAAAGAAGAAATTGTTTAAGGGCCGACCGGTCCAGACCGGTCGGTCGACCTGCCGGATGCCCTCAGAATAATGCTGGACAAGGACCAGTTGGTCCGACCGGCTAAGACCGGTCGACCAACAGGTCACCCCCTCTACTGAACTCCCTGGACTAACATAAAACAGGGCCGACCGGTCTAGACCGGTCGGCCAAAGGATTTTGTGGCTCTAGAAGCTTGCTGGACTGATTCCAAGAGAGGTTCAACCGGTCGTGACCGGTCGGCCAGCCCAATCCAACCGGTCCAGACCGGTCGGCCATCCATTCAAACAGAAGTTTCTGTTTTGGGCGCCGATTTTCTCTGCGCACTGCGTAAGCTTACGCAAATTCGAGAAGATTCCAATGCTGCGAAGCCTCTCCACAATAAAAGGACACCTAGGGATTGTTCCTAGGGTATCTTAGAAGGGTTTGAGCAAGGTGGGAGGCGGCGGAAGTGGATTTCAGAGTTTCACAACTCCTAGTTTGCTTTCTCGTTTTTATGTTTTTCCTTAGTTATTTCATGTTTCCTTAGATCATGAACAGCTAAACCTCTTAGCTAGGGCTAAGAGGTGAAGCTTGTAGTGAATCTAAGATGTTTCAATTCGTTTAAGTTGGTTTTCAAGTTGGATTTCATGTTTAAGAACAATGGTTTGAAGTTAATACAAGTTCTAAGTAGTTTTTCTTAGTCTTATGATGACTCATAGATGTTTGGGAGAATTACTTGAGTTCTTAATGGTTGTGTGCTAGTCTAGACCTGTATGATCCGAGGAATTGGAGTACGCTCTAGTACTATGATCTTCATGAGGGAACTTCCTACCAAAGTTCTACTTTTCTAGATTTCTGTAGTATGTATGGGACTGTGTATGTGATTTGAATCAAGTTCAAATCATAATCTAGCTTTGTCTTGTGACAGGACTTAATGATGGTTATGATTGAGGACTGAGTCTATTGGAATTGGGACTGACCTATGCAATTGAGCATGCTCACCCTAGCTTTGCATTGAGTGAATCATATACATTGTTCATACATATGGCAGGTTGTTTGGTTTAACTGTTCTATCATCCGACTAGATAGATCTTAATTTCAATTCTAGTTGAGATAGTGTGAGACCACAGCGAATTGAGCATCAAGGATTGCTACAAGTGGATCCTTGAACCCCTAGTGCCTTTTTATAATTGTTTACTTCAGTTTAAGTTCAAAGTTGTTGCTTACATCAATCTCCTACAAATCTGGTTGTTAGCTTCTCAATAGAAACTATTGGAGGTGTTTGTGAATTCCTACATAAGTCCTTGTGGATCGACCTCGATCTTACCGAGTTTATTACTACATCGCAACCCTACACTTGGGGAAGCGAACAGCTGTGCATCCTTTGAGTGTGGGACCGCATGGATGTTGTGATCGATGGTGAGGATGATGCTACGATGGACATTGATGGGCTGATCTCATACCTAGATTGTATGGATGGTTCAGATGATACCTTTGATGGCTTGAGTGCACTTGATGACGGCCAAGATGTGTGGTACACTTGCTTGGGTAGTCTTGATGTGATCATTGATGATGTCCCCTTGGTGATGAACGGTGTGGATGCTCTGATGATTCCTTCGATGGGACAGAGTGATGGTTGGATTCCTGACTTTATGTTGGAGAGGACTGCAAGTCCAAATTCGACCGTAGATTCTTCGACCGGGGTCACCGGGGCCCTTCTTGACGGTTCAGATGCACTTCTTAGAGGTCAGATTGGTTAGGATGCCACGATGTGTGGTACGATCTTTGCTGATAGCCTTCTTGATGGAGATTATTGGCCTTTTCCTGATCATTGGCCCTTTGCGCACTCTATTCATGAGGTGGGCGAGTCTTCTCATGCTGCTGAGGTTGTGATAGTTTCGGATAGCGACGCGACTATATCAGACATAATCGCTACTGGAGATATTTCAGAGACTGTTGAGTTCGCAGGGGTTCCAACTTTTCCTTCTCCTTTGCCTGTTGACCTTCCAATCCATGAGGAGCTGTCAGGAATTTCTGGACCTTTCATTCTAGAGGAGATTCCTATGAGGACTTGTCAGTTGCTTCATCGTCCTTCTTGTTCGCCACGACTGCTTGCATGGCTTTACAGATTGTCAGCTTATAAGATTCGAGAGCTAGAGTCTTATGGCTTTGGCGTCTGATCCATATGGCTAGGGTTAACATTGATTGGAGGATGCTCGAGGCCGCACTGATTGACTGTGTCCTTTCGTTAAACTTGTTTGCATTTAACGATATGGAGATGGGACCTTCTTTGGAGGAGCTCGCGATTTTAACTAGGTCTTCCCTAGGATTATGCTTAGTATTTTTCGCTGAAGACTACCTCTCCACGGAACTGGTTTGGGATTCCGTACCTTATTCAGTCTACACTGATGGTCAGGGTGCTGTAGTCTTTTCTTTAGATGCACTATATGATCTCTTTTCGAGCCCTCAGAGTGTGGTAGGGTCCCTACTTTCTCGGAATGCACTGATGTTCTATCTGATAGTTGAGGTGCTATTCTCGGGATGACGCCGATCTCAGACTCCTTTGCTCTTTGAGGTGATGAGCCGAGTTTTTCATCGATAGGGGGTCATTTCTCTTGTCCTGGCTGAGCTATTCAATGGGATGACTGACTGTGCCCTAGGCCGTACCCGTGTTCTTCGCAGCTACTATGCATTTATTCAGGTATTCCTTTTGTACTTTCTTTTTCTTTCTTGTCTTTTGGAACTGTTTTGCTTTAGCTGAATCTTTTCGCTTTCTTATGATTAGAGTTGGCTATGGGAGCATCTTTCACTGACCGTTCCTGTATTATTTCCCGGTACTCATCGCCCTGATCTTATGCGCCATATTATGGAGTTTCTTCCACATACAGCCAGGATGAGCAAGCCCTTGTACCGCAGGATGTTCGCTGAGCTACGTGACTGGAATGTTCGTTGGGAGTCATCTTGGCTTTTACTTCCTCCGGTACTTTGTGATGCCCATCGCCTTCCTCTGATGCTGGTAGGCTTTCGCGCCTATTTTTCTTATCATCCCATCCGATTCTTGCAGTAGTTCGAGTATGAGCAGGATGTTCTACATTTTGCTTTATCGGGTATCGGGCGTCGATCACTTCTGGCCAGATCATCCGACTTTAGGACTCGGGTTGATAGGTCCTAGGTAAGTCACCTGACTACTGATTTGCTTGGTTTTAAGCCGCGGACTTTTCCGATGGCGACTGCCCCTTATCAGCATTGGGTTGCTGAGCAGTCTCTGTATCAGTGCATTCCTTGCTGGCACCTGACGGCCGATGATGATGAGCTGGATGTCCTCAGGGATGCTAGTTCTTCATCTGGTTCATATGAGCCCTTTGAGGAGCACCCATTTATCGACCCTGGCTTCCTCTTGACCACTCATGGCCATTTGTTGTCTGAGATTTCTGCGCTTCGGTATCATTGTGAGATGATGTCGAGGAGATTGGTCTTCGATCAGAGGTTGTCTGATGAGGAGGCGGTGGTCCGTAGCCTTTAGCGAGATAAGGTGCATTATTTGTGCATGAAGGTGAGCAAGTTGAGAGCGAGGCTATTTGATTATGAGTCAGACGACTTACCTGACATAGTTTCTGTGTCGGCCGTCTGTACGTCCCTTTTTGCATAGTACATGACTGGCAATGATGTATTTTTTGTATTTTAAAAGAAATGATATGATTTATGTAAAAGAAATACGATGGCATTAATGGAAAGAAAAAACCTTTTGAGAACTTATTGTGCCATGAGTTGTCTTGTGAGTGTGTGTCTGGATTTTGTGCCGGGACGTAGGAATCAGAACTGAGGCTCGGTCAATGCTTTGACCGATGTTTCGAGATTGACTTCTGTGAGATCCCTTTGGTTCCCTAGAGAGGTTGGCAGTAAAAACCGTTACTTCCTAAGAGTTTTGTCAAAGTTTGTAGAGTTCTTTGTCCCCGACTGTACTTCTTCTTATTCTAGAACTGTGACTGCCTGAGTTGATCTGGAATGTCTTGCCTCCTGGTACCTGCACTTTTTATTTTTCTTTTTCATTTTGAGTCATTTTTGCTTGTAGTGCTCTTTCAAGTTTTCACCACAGCCGGGGTTTTCCCATATTTTTGCCCGTGGCGCCCTTACGGGTTTTCAGCCACGTCCCGGTATTTGATCTTACCTACCCTTTGGCAGCTATGCTATATTTACCCTAGTGCCCTTTCGAGTTTTCACCAAGCTCGCTGTGTGCCCACTGTTTTTACTTGGAGCTCCCTTTCGGGTTTTCACTCCACCCTCTTTGTTTAAGCACACATTTTTTTTTCTTTTTCTGAATTTTTCTAGATAACTGCGGCGACTAGAGGTCAGGAATCCGTCGTTGTCGGCTGACGGTAGCCTTTCAGCCCTTATCCCGAGTTACGATGTTAGAGTTGTCGATCTTAGTTATAGACCCTTCTGAGATGAATAGATGGATAATTGTGTTTCCTTTTAGGTTGATTTTTCCCAGGTGCCTTGTTTTGGCTTCCCATTTTCTTTCTCTTTTTGTACTTTTCTTTGTATTCTTTTTTTTTTCTTTTTCTTCTCTCTTTTTTTCCTTTGAATCCCTTTATTTGGAACACTTGTTGGTGGACGAAAACGATTTCTCAGAGGTCTTGGTTTTGACCCCTTAACATCACCTCTACTAACGTAACTCTTGATAAGATTAGAATGACTTACCCATGAAAGATCTTCACTTTGTTGGCGTTGATTGGCTCAAGAAGATCCATCCCCCTCATGTTGGCGAGTCGAAGGGCGCCTCCGGAAAGTATTTCTCTGATGATCAGTGGTCCGTCCCATGATGGTTTGAACTTTCCTCTGGGTTCCGGAAGGTGTGACGGTAGGATCTTCTTCATGACCATGTCGCCCACCTTAAAACTCTTTTTTCAGGACTCTCTTGTTGTAAGCCCGAGCAATCCTTTTCTGATAACACTAGGAATGACTTAGCGCACACATGCGCTTCTCATTTGCTAGTTGTAACTGATCGAATCTGGCCCGTTGCCATTCTCCTTCTTCGATTCCACTTTCTAATAAAACTCGTAGTGACGGTATTTCCACCTCGACTGGTAGAACTACTTCCATTCCATAAGTAAGCTCGAAAGGAGTAACACCTGTAGCAGACCGTACAGACATTCGATACGGCCCAAAGTGCATATGGGAGTATGTCTGACTAATTTCGATAGGTCACGACCATCTTCTCTAGTATCCTGACGATCGTCTTATTTGTGGTTTCTACCCCACCATTCATCTGAGGACGGTAAGAGCTTGATCAATGACGTTAAATCTTGAACTTGCCGAGGAAGTCATCCATCTTTTTATTGACGAACGGGGTCCCATTATCTGTGATGATAGTGTGAGGGATTCCATACCAGCATATGATGTTGTTCTTCATGAATTTGATCACTTGGGATGCTGCAATCATGGTGTAGGAGGTTGCTTCTACCCACTTGGTGAAGTAGTCGACTGCCACAAGTATATACTCATGACCGTTTGATGCTTTTGGACTTACCTTCCCAATGATGTCAAGACCCCACATAAAGAAGGGCCAGGGAGTTGTCAGGTTGGACAATTCTGATGAGGGGGCATGGTTTGATTCACATGCTCCTAACACTTGAAGTATTTTCTGACATGCTGGCATCAGTCTGTTTCCATGGTGAGCCAATAGTAGCCGAGTCGTAGAATTTTCTTTGCCATCATGTGCCTGTTCATGTGTGGACCACAGATTCCTTCGTGTATTTCTTTCATGATTTTAGCAACTTCTGTTTCATCGACGCATCGAAGGAGGACTTGATTATAGGATCGCTTGTAAAGGATTTCACCACTGATGGTAAACTGGCCGGCCAAACGCTGGATGGTTCGGCGATCTGTTGTTGTTGCTACTTCCGGATATTCCTAGGTTTCGAGATATTACTTGATGTTGGCATACCAGTATTTGTCAGAGGCAGCTTCGGCTTCTTCTATCTGTAGGCAGAAGGTAAGTTCATTTTGAGTTTTGACTGTGAGCTCCCATTCTGAACCTCCTTTCAGGATTTTGATCATTGATGCAAGAGTGACGAGAGCATCTGCAAATTGATTCTTGGCCCTAGGCATGTATGAGAAGGTGACTTCTTTAAACTCTTCAACCAGATATTCAAGGTACACGTGATATGGTATCAGCTTCTCATCTTGGTCTTCCATTCGTCATTGGTCTGATTGATGATAAGCTGTGAGTTTCCAAATACTTGTAGCTTCTTGACGCCTAAGATTATGGCTTCCCTTAGATCGACGATGCATGCTTCATACTCTGCCATATTGTTGGTGCATTCGAATGCTATGTGCCTTGAGATAGGAATAGGGACGTTGTCTGGAGAGTAGAGGATTGCTCCGATTCCACTTCCTTTAGAGTTGGCCACGCCATCAAAGACTAACGTCCACTCATCTTTCTTCTTTTCTTCATTTTCGATAAGCAAGAGATCTTCATCAGGGAAGAATGTTTCAAGCGGTTGATAATCAAGGAAAGAATGAGCAGCAAGGGCCTGCCCCTTGATTACCTTCTGAGTGACATAGGTGATGTCAAATTCAGACAGGAGTAGTTGCCATTTAGCTATCCTTCTAGTGATGCTGGCTTCTCGAACAGTTACTTAAGCGGATCCATGTAGCGAGGAGGAGAATACGGAACGCAATCATATATTGTGGAAGACGCTGAGTTGCCCAGACTAGGGCGGGGCAAGTCTTCTCAATTGGGGAATACCTGGTCTTGTAGTCGGAGAACTTTCAGCTCAAATAGTATATTGCTTGTTCCTTCTTTCCAGTCACGTTGTGTTGGCCGAGGGCACAACCAATAGCTTCTGCTGCTACCGAGATTATAATAATAATGGTCGTCCAGGAGTGGGCGGCACTAAAATTGGAGGATTCATGAGATATTTCTTGATGCGGTTGAAGGCGTCTTGGAAATCGTCATTTCATTTCTTTTTAATGTTCTTCCAAAGGAGCTTGAATATGGGCTCACAGATAGCTGTGAGCCAGTGCGATGAAGCAACTGATATATTGAATTCTGCTAAGGAAGCCATGAATTTTTTTCTCAATTCTTGGAGGGGGCATCTCAATGATTGCTCTGGTTTTGGTCTTGTCGACCTTGATGCCATCCTCGCTCACCTATAAAGCCAAGGAGTTTGCCTCCAATGGCACCGAAGACACATTTCTGAGGGTTGAGACTGGAGCTTGTACTTTTTTAACCTGTTGAATAACTTCTTCAGATCTTCAAAGTGTCCCTCAATCGTGCGAGATTTGACGATCATATCGTCCACATATACTTCAAGCTCTTTGTTCATCATTTCGTGGAATAATGCTTTCATTGCTCGCTGATATGTTGCTCCTGTATTCTTCAGACCAAACGGCATTACCCTGTAATAGAAGGCTCCCCATTAAGTGATTGTTGAACCTCCAATTTATACATTGCATTGCCCACTACATGACATTGTATGCATGGTTTTCATGATTAAAAGGTCCATCTAACATATGTTTTGTGATCGTAGGGATGAGAGCGGACTTCACTCAATTGGAGACCAAAAAGGAGCCATTCAGAACCTTTGAAGGAAGGTCCAAGGTGGACCAAAGAAGGAAGAAGAAAGAGGGAGAAAAGAGAATGAAGAAAAGAAGAAAAAGAAGAAGAAAAGCATGTCCGACCGGTCGTCCGACCGGTCGGCCTACACTTCTGAAAACTACGGGAAGAAGGACCTAGTTGGTCCGACCGATCTTGACCGGTCGGCCAACCGGTCGGTGCTACTCTGGAGACTCGCTGGAACAAGACCATAAGCTGGTCTGACCTGGTCGTGACCGGTCGGCCAGCCCAGTCCGACCGGTCGGCCAGGCAGGCCATTCTCCTACTATACTCCCTGGACCGTCAGACAGGTAGGTCCGACCGCTCGTGACCGGTCGGCCAGGTCAGTCCGACCGGTCGTCCGACCGGTTCGTCCGCACAGAAAAATCAGGAATTTCCAAATCCGGCTTCGAGAATTTCTGCGCACTGCGTAACCTTACGCAAATTCTGGATGTTTCCGACGCAAGGGGGCTCTCCCACTATAAAAGGACACCTAGGGGCTCTTCCTAGGGCATCATAGAAGCTAAGGGATGTGGTTCTAGAGAGAGGAAGCTGTCGTGGAGCATCTGCAACTCTCCAATTTTCGGTTTTTCTAGTTTTTATGCTTCTATTATGAGTTCTAGTTGTAGTATGACAATGCTCGGCTAGAATCTCTCAGCTAAGGCTGAGAGGTGAAGCTTGTAGCTAATTTCATGTTTGATTCAACTTATTTCAAGTAATTTTCAATTCAAGTTTGGATTTTTCATATTCTAGTTCTTAAGTTGGTAGTTTGAGATGTTTTATGAGAGTTCATGTGCTCCGGACATGAATTCCTTGCAATTCTCTGAGATTATCATATGGTGCTTGTTTAGATTCGAATTATAGTAATCCTTGAGCAGGCCATAGTCCATAGGCATGGCTATTACTCCGAAGGCTATGATTTTGAATTCTACATTAATTGATTGGGACTAGAACTTGGAAGTTCAACTTGAATGGGATTGAATATGTGTGAATGCTTTATTTTCCAACTAGATGAGAGATAGGACTTCAAATCTAGTTGTGTTCTCTACTTGGATTGATTGGATTGACATGAGATTGCTACAAGTGGATCCTTGAATGCTTTAGTACTTTAAATTACTGATTTTCCATTAAGTTACTGTTTTAGTTTAATTACCAAATTGAATCCTATTTTCTTGCAAAATTGAGTTGCTGGAATAGTTTGGAAGTTGTTTCTAATTCCCTGTGGATCGACCTCGGTCTTACCGAGATTTATTACTACATCGCAGCCTTACACTTGAGGCGAGCGAATAGTGATAAACGATTCTTCTCACGATCTTCGACGACCATCTTGATCTGATTGTAGCCTGAGAATCCGTCCATGAATGAGAAGATCTTATACCCTGCAGTGTTGTCGACTAGGTTGTCGATATGCGGCAGAGGAAAGTCATCTTTAGGACTGGCTTTGTTGAGATCTAGGAAGTTGATGCACATTCAAACCTTGCCATCCTTTTTTTGTACTAGTGCGATGTTGGCGAGCTATTTAGGGTAGTTGGAGACTACTAAGAATCCTGCATTGTACTGTTTGATGACTTCATCACGAACTTTCAAGGCTTATTTTGGCTTCATTCTTCACAGTTTCTGCTTAACTGGCTTCATATCTGGCTTTGTTGGCAGATGGTGTACAATGAGCTCTTCATCGAACCCTAGCATGTCTTCATATGAGAATACGAAGTTGGACAGTCTTGGAGCTAGGAACTCTATCATTCTCTGCTTCATCTCTGGTGGCAACGATTTCCCAATGCGTACTTCCCTAGGGATCTCTGGTGTCCCCAAGTTTACTATCTCAAAATCATCGGCTACAACATTGGCTTTAAATTCGAACTTTTTGAGGAGGTCCTCTAGTTCGGGAGCCGGGTCATCATCTTCCCCATCCCGAACTTCGTCCAAACCCATGAGTTCGAAGTCTAATTCGATTTTAAAATCATATGATTCGACTTCAAACTCATGTGACTCGTTAGACGAACTTGGCACATTATTGAATGCAGGAAATGAAATGCTTTTTGGTTTTTGAGAATTTTCTGAAATTAAAATACTAGATGTTTTTGGCTTTTGAAAATTCTTAATTTTTTTGGCTTTTTAGGAATCAAGGGACCTTAAACAAGCGGGCATTGCAAACCATGATTGATCCCAGCTTGCCCCAGGGTACCTATTGCTGCTTAAACTGGCATTTGTTTTGGAAGCTAGAGCCCTCAGATGCTCTCTAGCTGATTCAGAAGTTAAGGGAATAGATGACCATTCAGGACCCCACGCTCCTTCCCCTAGAGAGGTGGGGGTTGATGATTTGGGCGAAGAATCACAGTCTGGCCCAATGACCATGATTTCTCGCTGGTCGGGTTCGAGATCTGAGTCATACTCAGTCCCTCCCGGATCACTTACCTCGCATTGTAGTTCATCTGGTTCCATAGTGAGATACCAGCTTGGAATCTGGACATCGGACCAACCAGGGCTGGCCATTTCCCTTTCTTGGTCCACTGGATGGGCTACTTCTGCCCCTGACTGATGGTTGATGGTGTTGATTCCACAGAGATGGGCGGGTTATCCCCCTTGTTGATTAATGCTGAGATGGGCAAGTTGTGCCCCTGATTGACTATAATAGAAGTGGGCAAGTTGTGCCCCTGGTTGACTGGAATAGAAGTGGGCAAGTTGTGCCATCTGGTTGACTGGAATAGAAGTGGGCAAGTTCTGCCCCTGGTTGATTGGAATTGAAGTGGGTAGGTCGTGCCCCTGGTTGATAGTAGGTATCAGAGTGCCCTGGTCCTGAAGTTGTTGTATTTGATCTTCTCCTTCATCTACATCCTCTTCTTCTTCTTCTGGAGGCTTAGAGGGTTCGAGATCCAATCCCATCGAATGGGGGGCCATATGGCCCAAACCAGGCTATCAGGAGGCCTTTATATAGTGCAGTCGGTTGATTTCTTCTTGGATTGGCCTGATAACTTGGATGGGTGAGCACCAAAACTTCTTTTTTCTTTTATCCATGATGATTGTCCTGTACCCGAGTCCCCATTTGCGTTGATTATATACTAGCGGCATCTTTTTGAACATGAAATGATTCTTCATACAGGTACTTAAGACTCGGACACTCTACTAGTGAAAAGACACGATCCACACATATCTGTTCTGGATTGGCGATAAGCGTTCACAGTCTTGAACTCGAAATTATGGAACGGGACGTCTTCTTCAGAGTGTTGGATATTGATGATGAGGATATCTAGTTCAGTGGCAACGACATTGGAAGGAATGATGAACTCCTTCTCTACGTGGACAGAGATCACTTGGTTCCCACAGATATACTTCACTCGTTGATGCAAAGTTGATGGTACGACTCCAACCTTGCGCAACCAAGGTCATCCAAGCAACATGTTAAAAGAGGCTGATATATCCAGGATTAAAAATGTGATAGTGGAGACTTTCGACCTATCTGTACCTCTATGTCGACTTCTCCTTCCACTGATCGGCGAGTGTTGTCGAATGCTCTGACATACATGGTGCTGGGTCAGAATGAGGGATTAATTCCTAGGTGTTCTACAGTTTTAAGCAGGCATACATTTAAGCTTAAGCCGTTATCGATAAGGATAAGCGGGACACAGAGGTCTTTGTATCGTAAGGCTATGTTGAGGGACAGCCCATGGTTGCGTCCTTTTGGTGGTAACTCATTATCAGTGAAGGTGATGGCGTGCGGGGCCAGGAGTTGTCCGATCATCAATGCTATCATTTCGGGTGCTGTATCGAAGGAGACATGGGCATCGCTCAGGGTCTTGGGGAACATTTCTCGGTATATGCGAGATGTGCAGAGTAGCTCCCATGCCGAGATTCGGCAGGGATTGAGTTGAGCTGAGTTGCAACATCATATGCAACTTCGGTTTTGTTGCTAAGGCCTGAGAGGTGCTTTTGGGATCTCCTTTGTTCTGATTATCTCTTCGGATGCAATGCCCATTGGGTTTCATGTTCCCTACCTCTGCACATTTTGGGTAGTGCCATGGGACTTCTTTGTAATCTTCCTCTCCTTTGCTTTCCAAAAC
This sequence comes from Liriodendron chinense, assembly GCA_003013855.2. NCBI lineage: Eukaryota > Viridiplantae > Streptophyta > Magnoliopsida > Magnoliales > Magnoliaceae > Liriodendron > Liriodendron chinense. The sequence continues at coordinate 532,862 of ML058584.1, forward strand.
CATTGGTTCTTGTAGCTGTGCTGGTGCGCGTACTAGATCTTCCCCATATGGATCTTTTGTCTTGAGGACTATATTGTTGATTGTACTGAAGGGGCAATATCGAGGCTTGTCTTCATAGATCACATAAGTTCGTGGCCCTGACTTGACGGTTCCTGGAGCAGGAGGTTCCCACGGGATGAACATTGGTCCTCTTGATATGGTGAGGGGTCTCTTTGTTCAACCCAGCTGCTGTAGCGTAATTGACACACCTCCAGGATGTCTTTATAGCTCGAGGGCAGGGATTGCCCCTTGCAATATGACTGGCTCGACTGGGGGAGCCCCTTCTAAGATAATGGTTTCTTACTACTGATAAGTATAACCCCTACATTGTGGATTGATTGGTCCTGAGCTGAAGTTTCCCTTGCAAAACGACAGGTTCGTATGCAGGCTCGATGTATGACTGTGCTCCTTCCAGAATGACCAGCTCCCAGCATGAATTATTGTAAGGTGCCTCTTACAAAGGACAGCCCTTGGACAACTGGTGCATCATATGGAGGTGCTCCCTCGAGTACTGACGGCTCGAAGACTACAGGAAGAAAGGGGTTTACCCCTTTCAAGATTAGAGGAGAATTTTTTGGCCCATAAGTGTAGGCATGAATGGACTGGATAGGGGAGAAGAAGCAATCGAGGTGCCCTCTTCTATGTTGTTGACGGCAGGGCTGCGAGATGAACTGGGGTCCGTCGAATGCTAAGGTAGAGGATTCTGAAGAATGTTGGTAGGAGCAGCTGGAGGAGTTCCAGTGACCGAGATGACAATCTTGCGGTCGTCAGTCAGATTTTGGATGACATTCTTCAGAGTCATGCATTGATCAATGGTGTGACCACATCCTTGATGGTAGGCACAATATTCATTTTCTTGGTAGTTCGGAGGCAGAGGATTTGGAGGAGGCATGGGTGCCATTAGAGTGAGCAATTACTTTTGTACCAACATAGTCATGACTTGACTGAGTGGCTGAGTGAGAGGAGTGAACTTCCTGAACTCCCCGTAATTCTGCCTGTCCTGATATCAGTATTGTCCATTCCCCCTAACCTACTGCTGCTGTCAGGGTGGTTGTGGCTGTGGTTGAAGATTTAGTTACAGTGGGGGTGGTTGCAGTTGGTACCTCTAAGGTTGATGATGAGCCTAATTCTGCTGATATGGTTGACGTCTCTGTGGGGGAGCATATTAGTTGCCCTGAGCAGTGGCGATGATATTGTTTACCTCTGTCGGGCGAGGAGGAGAACCAGTTGCGGTTTCCATTCCCGTATCCAATAGGTTTTCCTTCCACTTTATTTCAGTTTGACCAGGTGGCCTGATGAGGCCATGGGGAGATTGTCCCTGCGTGGATTCCTGCTTTGACTTGCTCTCCAGCACGGATCAACTGAGAGAAATTCGCATATGGATGCAAGATGAGATATCTAGATATGCCAGGATATGTTGAATGAACAATCATGGAGATTTATTCTTCGTCGTCGATGGGTGTTTACATTCTGGCTGCCATAGCTCGCCTAATGTCCCACAAAAGCTGACAACATTTCGTCACTCCTTTGCCTCAGAGCTATGAGGTCTGCTCTCCTAGGTGTCATGTTGAGATTGTATGCGAATCCGTCAACGAAAGCCTAGGAAAGTTGTTCCCAAGTCATGATGCGATGAGAGTCCAATGATGTATACTAATCTAGGGCATCGCCCTTCAGAGATTTTTGGAACAAGCGAATGGGGGCTCCTTCATTTCCTGCGATTGCACTCAGCTCTCCACAGAAAGCCTTGAGATGTGCTGTGGGACAACCGCTGCCATCATATCTTTTGAATTTTGGGACCTCAAATTTTGAGGTATCTGAGCATCTGGAAATGGACACAAGTCTCTGAACTTGGTCGAGGGTCGATCGATTCCATGTTGTCGCTGTAGTTAATTTTACAAGGTCTAGAACTGCTCTTGCAACTCATCCAGTCCTACACGATCTACTCGAGCGATTAGTGCCTCTCATAAGAAGGCACGTTTTTCTTCAGCATAGTGATCAATGTCTTCGACCCTATGAGTGTGCTGGAAAGCAACCGTGGGTTACTGAATTTGATTCGATGATTGAATTGGATTCTGACGAACTTATGCTTGAAATAACTATAATTGAACTGGAGATTGAACTGAAGGTTGAACTGGAACTTTCTGAAAATTAACTGGAGTTTGCTGAATTGAAGATTGCTGGAAATTAACTAGAGTTTGTTGAATTGAAGATTGCTGAAAATTAACTAGAGTTTGCTGAATTGAAGATTGCTGGAAATTAATTGGAATCCATTGGTAAGGATGTTCTGGAATTGAAAAGTGCTCCTGTTTGTAGGAGGCTGAGATGTTGGGAAGTGACCCCCTTGTTGGGTATTCACCACTGTCCGCTGATTGATGTGGGCTTGACACTGACCCCATTGTGGGCATTCGCCAGTGCTATTCCTATTATTGGAAATTAAATTGAAATCCCATCGACGGGGATGTGTTGGAATTAAGTAAAGGTCCCATCGGTGAAGACATGCTGAGAAAGAAAATAGGGTCCCATCGGTGGGGACATGCTGAGAAAGAAAATAGGTCCCATTGGTGGGAACATGCTGGAATCTACTGAGATCATTACTTACGAGATTGATTGGAAGTTGACTGGAGGTCCTTGCGGTGGGAATGATCTGAGATGGTCTTGTCATCGCAGGGAGATATTGAGAAGGATGTTCCACAACAGAGGGCTGAGATGGCTATTGTCGTAGTCTTGGGCATACTCCGACGGTTGTGCTTAATTTGAACTGGAGCTCGGAAGGGCCCGACATGGCTACTGAGATTGCTGAACTGGGCCAACTTGATTGTTGGCTGCTGCAGTAGCTTGTGCTTGCATATATTTAATCCTCGTATATTTTCATGAATGATATGATGCATGAATGTAGGTCTGAATAGTAAAAGTTTCTCATGAGCAAGTTTCCATTAATAGGCAAGCCCAGAGCATACGCTCGAACTGACAGGTGCTTTATGCGAGATGCATGCTATGTGTTTGATCGGTCATAGTTTCTGATGAGTAAGTTCCAGACAAGCCGAAAAACATCAGAGCATACACTAAGACCTGATCAAGTGTTTGTAGTGGAATATTGATAAGCAGGGGGTTGGAAGAATAATAAATATTGCACTTATGCTAGATGCGAATGAGATGATGCTGATGTGAGAGTAGCTGGATGGACAGAGGTATCGCAAGGGTTTGCTTCAAGCGGCTAAGATCAGGACTTAGGTAGCTTGAGAGACTTGAACTAGGGTCGGGCTGGGCTGGACCAGGACTAGACTCTTCTCACTCGGGCTCTCTTGGTGGAGGAGTGGGCTAAAGGGATGGGATGGACTTTGAAATTTCTTAGTTTTCTCTAGAAGCTGAGGGATACTGAAATAGGAGGGGGGCATGGGTATGTATAGTTGCAGAGAGTGGCTGCCTTGGTAATTATGCTTGGGCAGCCCCCAGGGGGCCACCCATACAGACTCTTTGCTCCAGCTTCGGAGCGTACGGCTCCCGAACCTGAAGCAAAAAAGCTGTAGGTTCGAGGTTCGGAGCTGCTCCGAAGCTGTGGCTTGGAACTAGGTGAGTTGACTGGGTGCAGGGGCTAGACTGACCCGGTGAGTTGACTCGATGGTTTGACTCTGGCGGGTTGACTCACCAAGTTTGACTTTTTTAGGATTTTTGGACTAGTTTTTCTTATGGGGGTTTTTTGAGCTGATGTTTAAGGGTGAGTCGACTGGGTTCAGGCTTGAGTTGAGCTATAAATTGGGGCTTACAAGGGTGAGTTTTGACTGGGTTTGGACATGGGGTTTGGGAGTGTGGACCTCCATTAATTCAACCATCTCAACCAGCTTTGTAGCCGAAGGTGAGGTGTCTACACATTATCATTCTATTTCTCATCATCTTTGAGAATGACAATGATCTTACCATCAACCTCCACTTGATTCGTAGGCATGAAATATCTATTTAGTGGACTTACCCACACAGATCGGTCCATGGATTAAAGAAAAATCCTCATCCTAGCCTTCCAATAGGTGTAATTGGACCCATCAAAGTATGGTGGGCGATTCACAGTACTTCCATCTCGGTTAGACATGATGCTAGTGCTCTGGTATCGGATTTTACTCTAGACGGTTAAGTCCTTCCAGAGCAACCTGCTTTGATACCAATTGAAAGTACGTCAGTAGTCTAACGCGACACTTATGTATATATGTGTGGAAGCTAAGAGCGGAGCAACTAGAATTATGACTAAGTCCTAGAGGGGGGTGATTAGGAACCTTTTGAAATTCTTTTTGCCTACTTATACAATTTAACAAATTAAACTAAGTAAGCAAGAACACGTAGGCTTCCAAGCCTAAGTGGGTCCAATCACAAGACTAAAAAATGATTAAAGCAATTAACAACCTAGTCTAAGCAAGCATAGATTATCAAATTATTAAATTAATAAAAAACCTAATCTATGCAACCTAAGTAGACTATATGAGAATGGATCATAAAGCTCAAGTCTACTCAAGTAAGTGAAAGTACATCATGTGTGTGGATGTGCCTATTTAGTGCCTAGCATACATTCTAATTAAGCATTCATAATTAAATAATTAAATACAATGCATGATAAGAACTATGCTAAAATACAATCACAAACACAATGGTATATAGTGGTTCGAATTTAGGTCTACTCCACTCCCGGGTCACGTACTTAACCCCTTTAAGCACACCAGAATTCACTCGGAAGTTTAAATCTAGGTTCCTCCCAGCCAAGGTGTTTTAACTCGGATCCACCTAACCAAGGAGTTTACAGGTTCCTCTCAACCTACACATTCATACCCATGTTGATGGCTCCCCTTGGAGACTTGTTTAGGCTTACTCAGGCAAAGGTCCTACAACCGAGCATTAATTTAGACTCCACTCATGAGTCAAGATCCTACAACAAAACCTCAATGGTTTTAGGCTCAACAACCGAGCCAAGGTTATATAACTGGACCTAGCATTCACTCCCACTGGAGGCTCCCCACTTGGAGGCTAAATTCGACCTTACAACCGGGTCTAGGTCCTACAACTGAATCTATTCGAGTTTGAAAACAAACTCTATACTCAATTCCCCACGGGAAGAGATTAGATGAACTCTAACAAATGACAACCTTACTTGTTGGATTTTAGCCTTGTTGTACGCCGCTTCAGGTTACTTCTTCTTGCTCGCCCGTGCTTGAATCAGCTCCCCTTATAATCCCCCAATCTTTAATGTCGTTGCTTTATCAAGGCTTCAGCTCCAAGATCAGCTCCCTTGTATATGATGCTCCATTGGAGATGCCCAAGGTGCTAGGAGGTGGTGAAACCTCTATAAATAGTAGGAAAAGGGTTTCCTAGAGGAATACACCTATTTGGATTCCTAGGTGGTATTTAAACAGAGGATTTAACTATGATCAAGTTGTCTAAACTCCTAGGAATCAAGAGGGAGTAAGCCCATTCTCATTTGAGCTTTGAATGCCTCAAGCTTGTGAAGAATCACAAGGAGAATGACTTACAATGGGTTAGGAATAGAGCATCTAATGGTCCTACAATAATGCTGGCTTCTATTTCCTCAAAATCCCTCACTATTACTCAAAAATGAATCCCCCACCTTTTATAGATTTTCTTCCAACGGTAAAAAAAGGGCAAGTTCACGAGTCGTCGGGCGCCCTGTCGACACTCTTCGGGCGCCTAAAACTCTGTCAGAAATTCAGTTTAGTCACTGGACATTTTTTACGCTGGTCGGACGCCCGGTGAAGGTATGGTCGGGCGCCCCTATGACCAGTTGAATTTCTGGGCAACTCTCTAGACAAACATTCACTTTGGTCGAGCGTCCAGTGAGTATATGGTCGGGCGTCCTAGACATATAATGCCTATGGTCAGGCGCCCGGTGCCGTCTGGTCGGGTGCCCGGTGACCTCTTTGCAGATTTTTCTTATTATGATTTTTTATTCCTTCTGTGGAGGATCTCTTGTCCAAGTAAGGCTTGGGCCAAACTAAGATGACTAAGGGTATGCATAATGGTTCAAGGTCATCTAGAGGTTTGGGTTTTGGATAGGTTTAAGGCAAAGGGCTTCACTGAGGTTTCTCTTTTACCTATTTCTTCTTCCTTGATGCAGTAGGTCCGTCCTGAGTCTTCGATCTTCGTCTTCATTAAGCTCAACCAACACTAGACTCTCTGACCTAAGTAATTAACAAATAAGGTGCACTAGTATTGTTGAGCTCTGAATTGTGAATATTCTAACCCCAATTCATTGCTCATTATATATGTTTTCATGATTTAAAGCTTAATCTAATACATGATTTTGTGTTTGTAGGAAAGCGAGAGAGATTTCAATCATATGATGATAAAAGACACAATTTACATGCCTTGAAGATCAATGGAAGAAAGAACAAAAGATGGAAGAAAGATGCAATAGAGATGGAGAAAGAAGAGTGAAAAATCACATTTTATAGCCTGACCGGCCGGCCGGCCAAACCCTCCAGAAAAAGCATTTTCGCTGAAATGTTTTTATGAAGGCCGACCTGTGGTCCGACCGGCCGGATGGACTGGCCGACTGGCTGGTAGGTTTGCCTATACACTTTGAAGTCTAGAGAATTGGTTGTGATTTTATGCAACCTCTGGCCGGCCGGCCAGGGGGATCCGGTTGACCGGCCAGCATCCTGATTGAAGAAGGAAGCTTCTATTTCTGGATTTTGTTGCGCAAGTGCAGTACTTATCTTCCCAATTTCTTGGACCTAAGCTATAAAAGGACTTCTCTTCCTCATCCTTAAGGCATGCTAGCATGTGGGGAAGATCAAGGAAGCTTCGGAGAAGGATTTCTTTCTAGTTTTCTTTTATTTCTTAGTTGTTTTTATGTTTTTGAGGCTTCTAATTCAAAGATGTTAGAGATGAGCTAAAACCTCTTAGCTAAGGCTAACAGGTGAAGTTTTTTATTCATTTTTTATGGATTTATGCAACCTAGGTTTCCTTTTTATGCTTTGATTGAAGAATTTGGTTTAATATGAGTTTAAATAAAGTATTACTTTAGATTTTGCTTTGATCTCTTGATGACTCCAGCCTCATGTGCTTCTTAGTGAATTTAAACCTAATAGCTTACCTTTTCGGCATTGTTTATGCTTGTGTAGTTTATTGATCTATCATCGACTCCGGGAATGATAGACTCTTTGATTGCCTTGTATACAATAGCATGATCTTCATGTGGGAACTCATTCAAATTAAAGTTCTAATCTTTTGTGATAATTTAAGATAGATGTTTGTTAGTTGATTTTGATTTAATTAAAGTTTTAATCATTGGTTGTAGTCAAGTCTAGTGACAGGATTTGATGAAAGCTATGGTTGTGAATCTCAACTAGATTGGAAAGAGGCTTGGCCTATACAATTGAGTGTGCCCAAGGCCTGGGCATTGTTGTGGGAATCCAATTGATGAAAGCAACTGTTTTAGATAAGTGTTAATTGAACTGCTCCATATTTCGATCAGACAGAGATAGAAATTTGATTCTGATTGAATTGTGAGAGACCTAGTTGTGTTGATGCATTGAAAACCGTGAAAAGTGAATCATTGGCGCTCTAATGCCTTTTAGATTGATTATTACTTCTCATATTCACTGTTTTATTCCAAATCATTATTTTTCAGATTTAGTTCTTAATGTGATTTCAATAATAGGTTATTTTAGATAAATTCTGAGAATATCCACATACAAATCTCTATGGGACGATACTCGGTCTTTTCGAATTATTACTACATCGCAACCCTACACTTGGAGAGCGAACAAGTTTTTGACGCCGTTGCCGGGGATTTGATACGATGTTTTTAGAATTTTTTGAGATAGCTTTTAGTTGAGATTGTGTTAAGTTAGGTTTAGGATTTGTTTTGCTTTCTAGGATAGGTTTTCTTCTAAATTCAGAATACTAACTTAGTTTTATTTTAATTTTGCAGGATTCTAAAATAGATCTTTAATTCAGGTTCTATCCTTCTACCTCTCTCACTATAGATAGTTTCAGATTTTTATTTTTAGAATTAGGATTAAATTTTAGGTTTGTATTGAGTGGTTCATGCCCAAGTGGGTTCATGATCACACTCAGAGATTGTTAAGTGACGGAATAATTGTTGGAGGGATTGATAGAGAGCCTAGTGCTAGAAAATGCCATAACCTTCCTGATTTTACTAGACATATGGCTGAAAATCAACCCAATCAAGAGGCTAATCAAAATCAAGCCCAAAATTGTACTGAATTTGATGAGAATGAAGTGGGGGATGCACCTCAACCTAAGACCTTACATGACTATTTACAACCTGTTAGGACGAGTTCTCCCTCTTACATAATTTTCACTTATAATGTGGGAAACATTGATTTTAAACCAAAGTTGATCCTACTTCTCCCCAAATTTCATGGACTCGACTCCAAAAGCACTTATCTACACATTAAGGGGTTTGGAGAGGTTATTGCCACAATAAACTATGATAATGTAACCAAGGATACCATAAAATTTAAATTGTTTCCTTTTTCCTTGAAAGAGAAGGCCAAATCATGGCTACATTCCTTAGGGCAAAGATCTATTGGGACATCGAATGAGATGACTTGGGAACCAATGCATTGAGAAGGGCCATAATGAACTTCGCCCAAAAAGAAGATGAAACCTTTTTCCAATGTTGGGAAAGGTACAATGAGCTATTAAACGCATGCCCACATCATGGCTACGAACGGTGGAGACTGATTAGTTTCTTCTATGATAGACTAAACTCAGTCATGCGCCAATTTGTGAAAATGATGTGCAATGGGGAGTTCATGAACAAGGAAACAGAAGAAGCTTGGGACTATTTTAACATGTTGGCTGAAAACACACAATCATGAGATACATCTAAGCCGACTAAGTTCAAAACAGTCTCGAGCTAAGGAAAATGGAGGAATTTATGTTTTGAATGATGAAGATGATCTAAGTGCTAAAGTGGCTAATTCCACACAAAAAGTCGAGGCTATGAAATTAAGGAAAGTGAATACAACTCAACAAAGGGGGGCTCTTGAAACTATTTGCGTTATTTGTGCTTAAATATGCATCAAACAGGGGATTGTCCTACAATTCCTACATTTCAAGAACCTTTATATGAACAATCAAATGCCTTAAATAATTATTAACGACCTTTTAGTACTCCAAATTCAAACACATACAATTCTAATTGGAGAAACAATCCTAACTTCAATTAGGTGAATGGACCCACGGCCAACCAAATTAATCCTTAAAGGGATCTTCCAATGCAATTTCCTATGGCCCTACCTCAAACGTCTATGGAGGATACATTGAAAGCATTCATGGAAGGACAAGCTCAAATATACTAATCAAACAATACGATAATGCTTGAGCTTAAAAGTTCGGTGGAGGAAATCAAGGCTAGCTCAAACGCAAGGGAAGGGACCCTTCCGGCTCAACCCCCACCTAATCCGAAATCACAATGCGAAATAAGCATGCCTAGTCCCTCTAACCAACATATGGAACATGTTAAGTCCATCACCACTTTTAGAAGTTGTAAAACTATTGAAAAATCTGACCCGGTAAAGGCCTCAACGCCTAATGATCTGGTATCTTCCAAAGAGGATGATGGACCTAGCACCGCCATACATGAAAAAGAGTTATTAAAAGAATATCAGCCTGTTGCTGCATTCCCTCAACGCTTGATTGCAACCAAACCTCAAGATAAATATCAAGAATTTTTGGAGGTTTTTAAGCAAGTCAAGATCAACATTCCATTGTTGGATGCCATTAAACAAATACCGTCATATGCCAAATTTTTAAAGGACCTTTGTATAGTAAAAAGAAAAATACATGTGCAAAAGAAGGTATTCTTAATAGAGAATGTGAGCGCCATTATAAATCATGGGATGCCCAAAAAATACAAAGACCCCGGTAGTCCAACAATATCATATATAATCAGTGACTACAGGGTGAAGCACGCTTTACTCGATCTAGGAGCAAGTGTGAACTTAATCCCTTTCTCAATTTATGAACAATTGGGTTTATGTAAATTAAAACCCACTAAAACCACGCTACAACTTGCTGACCGATCGATTCGTATACCGAGAGGAGTGATTGAGGATGTCCTTGTCTAAGTTGACAAGGTCTACTACCCGGTAGACTTTATTATCTTAGACAAACGACCCATGGTTAATATTGACACTCAAATCCCTTTCATACTTGGTCGTCCATTCCTAGCTACATCAAATGCAATCATCAATTGTAAGAGTGGGGTTGTCCTAATGTCTTTTGGCAATATGACAATTAAGTTAAATGCTTTCAATATTGACAACCAACAAGATGATGAAGATGAGGAGGTCCATGAAATAAACATGATCGATTCAATTATGGAAGATGAGTCCCTCTCACCTCTTTACTTCGGTTACTTAGAAGAAGACGTTACCTACTCCCCTGATAAGAATGTTGAATTGATAGGGGATGTCGTCGCACTTTTAGAGTCGATATAAGCATATGACATTAGCCGAGAGGAGGATGTGGAAACAACATTTTATTGTGCTGAAATATCAATTCATATTTCCACACCTCTATGGATCATGCATACCAAACTCTACCAATCCTGGGATGACCCATACTTGCAATATCATTGCCCAGGAAAATCTAAATGGAGACATATTTTTTCTAACAAATATGATGATGTCTCCTCTTATATATGTGGTGAAAACATTAAGGACCCTGCTGAAATTCCTTTTTGGGATTTTCAGTGGCTTATCAGGATCACTCTCACACATGTATATTGTAAAACAAGATCTTAGATGACTTTACTGCGAAACATTTTGATCCATCTAATGATTCTGCTTGACTTTATGCTTTTGGATGAGTTGTTGGGATTAACCTCATAGTCTGACGGAGGATGGTTTAGATTTTCAATCACTTTCCTAGAATTAGATTGCATTAGGATTTGCTTTGATTAGTAGATTTAGTTTGTGAAGTAACCCATCTCCGTAAGCTAATTTTTCCATGCAATGCATCTCTCAAGTGATATCTTTTTTTTTCACTTTCCTTTATTTTGTCATTGCTCTCATGTTATTGCCTTCATTGCGTAATTTCGTACATTGAGGACAATGTAAAGTTTTGGTTGGGGGTAGATTCCTAGATGAATCTAGCAATTTGTGACATTTCGAGCAATGTTTGTAGAAATTTTTTGATTTCTCTAAAAATTCAAAACTCCTTTGGAAAATCGTGTTTATATGTACTTGGGATGTCACGAGTATAAAAAGAAGAGAGATGTAGTGAGATGATTTTGAAACTCTTAAAGGACTTATAACATGGTAGTTTTCTATTTGAATTCTCCTATTGATTTGATTGATAGAAAATTTGAACACTTTTGAGTCTAGTTCACATTACACGATTCTCATGATTTGAAGGGATTATGTAGATTTGTGGATCAGTTAGACTAAACCATCCTTGTTCATGTGAATTAAGAGAAAAGAACGAAAGATATGGATTTCTAAAAATCCTATCTATTATTGAAAGAAAATTAAGGTTATTCATTGAATATATGTTGAAAATTTTAAAAAATGGCTACCTATTACCAATTAGGGGAAGGTCTACCCGTAACCTAAGCTGAAAATGAGTAGTGTGAAAGTTGTCAAAGGAACGGTAAGATAAATTCTTGTCATAGGCTTATTATTGATCTGTACAATCTTAGATCTTTAGTTTTGTTGATCTATGAAGAAGGTAATCCTGGAAACTCATGAGATAAACATTCACTATGCACACTAGACCTCACTTGTTCGAGTTCTTCTATTTATCAATCAATCAGCAGGGAGTCTATATGAAACACTCATTATGTTTAGGGAGTTTAAGATTTCATCTTCTATCACTTAATTTCTCTGAATCTTGTTCTTGTATATCCGAAAGAGAGTTAGGTTTTTGAAAAGTTTGATTTGTTTCATGCATGTTTTGCTCGGGACTAGCAAAATGCTGGTTGGGAGTGTGTTGAGTTCTGAATTGTGCATATTCTAACCCCAATTCATTACTCATTATACATGTTTTCATGATTTAAAGCTTAATCTAATACATGATTTTGTGTTTGTAGGAATGCGAGAGAGATTTCAATCATATGATGATAAAAGACACAATTTACATGCCTTGAAGATCAATGGAAGAAAGGACAAAAGATGAAGAAAGATGCAATGGATATGGAGAAAGAGAAGAGTAAAAAATCACATTTTATAGCCTGACCGGCCGGCCGGCTAAACCCTCTAGAAATAGCATTTTCGCTAGAGTGTTTTTATGAAGACTAACCTGTGGTCCAGCCGGCCGAATGGACTGGCCGGCCGGCTAATAGGTCGGCTTATACACTTTGAAGTCCAAAGAATTGGTTGTGATTTTATGCAAACTCTGGCTAGCTGGCTAGTGTCCTGATTGAAGAATGAAGCTTCTATTTCTGAATTTTGTTGCACAAGTGCAGTCCTTCTCCGCAATTTCTCAGACCTAAGCTATAAAAGGACTCCTCCTCTTTATCCTCAAGGTATGCTAGCACGTGGGGAAGATCAAGGAAGCTTCGGAGAAGGATTTCTTTCTAGTTTTCTTCTATTTCTTAGTTGTTTTTATGTTTTTGAGGCTTCTAGTTCAAGGATGTTACAGATGAGCTAAAACCTTTTAACTAGGACTAAGAGATGAAGCTTTTGATTCATTTTTTATAGATTGATATAACCTAGGTTTCCTTTTTATGCTTTGATTGAAGAATTTGGTTTAATATGAGTTTAAATAAAGTATTACTTTAGCTTCTGCTTTGATCTCTTGATGACTCCGGCGTCATGTGCTTCTTAGTGAATTTAAACCTAGTAGCTTACCTTTTCGGCATTGTTTATACTTGTGTAGTTTATTGATCTATCATTGACTCCGGGCATGATAAACTCTTTGATTGCCTTATATATAATGGCATGATCTTTATGTGGGAACTCATTCAAATTAAAGTTCTAATCTTTTGTTATAATTTGAGATGGATGTTTATTAGTTGATTTTGATTTAATTAGAGTTCTAATCATTGGTCATAGTCAAGTATAGTAACAGGATTTAATGAAAGCTATGGTTGTGAATCTCAACTAGATTGGAAAGAGGCTTGGCCTATACAATTGAGTGTGCCCAAGGCCTGAGCATTGTTGTGGGAATCCAATTGATGAACAAGCAACTATTTTAGATAAGTGTTGATTGAACCGCTCCATATTCCGATTGGATAGAGATAGAAATTCAATTTCAATTAAGTTGTGAGAGACCTAGTTATGTTGATGCATTGAAAACCGTCAAAAGTGAATCCTTAGCGCTCTAGTGTCTTTCAGATTGATTATTACTTCTCATATTCAATGTTTTATTCCAAATCATTATTTTTCAGATTTAGTTCTTAATGTGATTTCAATAATAGGTTGTTTTAGATAAATTCTAAGAATATCCACATACAAATCTCTATAGGATGATACTCGGTCTTTCCGAATTATTACTACATTGCAACCTTACACTTGGAGGGCGAACAAGTATGCCATAGAAAAGTGCACTAACACAAGTAGCATCGTCGAGCTTCCTCCTGGTCTCCCTTGACATCTCTGACCCCTTCCTCAGCTAGGAACTTCACCATCAAATGGTAAATAGAGACCACAACTATTAGGGATCTCGGGAAAGGTTGGCCCATAATAACATTGTAAACCGAGGGCGTGTTTATGATTAAAAAATCCACCATTAGGAGGACCTGATGAGATGCCTCCCATGTAGTCACTAAAAGGGTGATCCTCCCCTCTAGCATGATGCTCTCCCCCTGTGAACCCGATCAATAGGGTTTTTACCGGTTAGAGCCATGCTTGGTCGATCTTCATTTTGTCGAAGGTCGTTGCGTAGAGAATGTCGAGTGAGCTTCCGGTGTCCACTAACATCCGGAACATGTTCTGGTTGACGACCACCATTGTAACCATTAGCGAATCATTGTGGGGGTGAATAACTTCCTTGGTTTCCTCCTCAGTAAAAGTAATCGGGTAGGAGTTGACCTTGGGCTCTTTACTTGGTTAGCTAATGAGGTTGACCAAGTACACGTCCTCGATAATTTGTGCCTCCCAGGCATATGTCTTAACGGCGTTGTTGGAGTCGCCTCTAGTGGGTCCACCAAAATTGTGTGGATCTCCCCGACTAGTTCATTATTGATCTTCTCTTCCTTGGGGCTCTTGTCGAGGTGTCATCTTGTGATCGTCTTGCCTTTGGGCGACGAACTCTCGTAGGAAACCCTACTGCATAAGGGTATCAATCTACTCTTTCAGGCTGATATAGTTGGCAGTATTGCGGCCGTGATCTTTGTGGGAGAGGTAATACTTAGACTTACTCCTCCTATCAGGATCAGTCTTCATCTTGCTGGGCCACTTGAGGATCTTCTTCTCTTGGACCGCCATGAACACCTGCTCAAATGGTCTGTTTAGTGGCGTGTAGTGCTCAAATCGGTTGGATGAGGCCTTAGCTCCTCAAGGAGCACTTCCTCGATTGGACGAGTTGTGTGTCGCTTGTGACCGAATTCTTCTTTAAGCTCCTTTCTCTTCTTCGATAAGTTGCCGATGGTCTTATGAGAATTGACTGGCTCCTTGGCATTTGTGAATTTCTAAGCTCTATCTAGGAGCTCGGCTATAGTGGCTGGTGGCTCGAGCCCAATTAACTAGAGGAATTTTTCCTATTGTAATCCGACTATGATGGCGTAAAGTATCACCTGATCGAATAGACCTTCGATCTGGACAGCTTCAGCACTGAACCGAGCTAAGTAGTCCTTGACTAACTCGTCATCCTTCTGCTTCACTGAGACGAGGTTCGTCAAATGCTTCCATGGGTCTGTACTCCCAAAAAATTGTGTGGCGAACGCTTTGCTGAGTTGTATAAATGAATTGATGGACTTCAGTTTTAACTTCTGAAACCATGTTCGAGCTGAGACAGCCAGTGTCAACAGGAAAGACTGACACATGATGGGTCCACTAGCACCCTGAAGTTCCATCTAGACATGGAATGTCTCCAAGTGCTCAGCGGGATCCCTTACTCCTGTTTATTGCTTGATTTGGGGCACTTTAAATCCCTTCAGGAGATGCTCGACCATAATGTCATCGGTGAATGGAGACTCGGTCTGCTCAAAGAGGGCGTCGATTAAGATCGGGGCCGTAGCTTTGTAGGCCTACTGTAGATCGGTGAGGCACTCCCTAAGCTCACATAGCTCGGCCTCCCACGGGGCGTTACTCTCCGCAATGTGTTCAAGAGCACTTTCTCTCTGAGCCCGTCGTCGTTCCTCTAGTGTGTGGCGTAGATTAGATGAGTCGAGCCCAGTCACAGCTCATGTTTGTGATGGCATGGCCCGGCTGATGTGGTCATTGTCGTCTGATATTCGAACCCAACTCGGCTGTCAATAGGGCAGCTAACCATATTGGTCAATGTGCGACGGCTCCTCAGCCACTTCCTGTACATGGGGAGGCTGCTAGGGGCCTCGTCCTTCCAAGAGGATTATAATGTAACTCAACTGTTCGGTCATTCCCACAACCTGCTCCTCGAGGGCGGACATTTAACTCTGCAAATGCAGGACCTTTGCGGTCCAGAAACTTGGCTGGAGGGCTGAGGTGACGTAAGACGCGGGAGAAGCATCTACATGACCTCTCCTTCATCATGCAGATCGGGCTGGGAGGGCCCAGCTTCTAGGGGAGCTTTGCCTTTGTCTTTCCTTCCTCCTGCCATAGTGATTAGTCAAAAAGTATTGGAAAAGTTGCATAAGATTTTGAAAAAGTGAGAACATGACTTTATCAATTCCCACATACGCCGTCAATCTATTGTTGTAAAAAATTGGACAATTGTTGCAATGATAAGATCTCCACAGTTGGATAGATAGGTGGCCTATGTTATCCTGAAATAGATGAACTGAATCTGGACTGGAAGTCCGCTGGATCCTAGAAAACACAAAGAAAAGCTAAGGGGGGTGGCTGGGGTCTAGGCCATTAGCCCTCCAATGCCTAAGTCAATTAGGTGTTTTGGGATAAAGTAGAAACAAAGCTTGTAGGTGGAGTTGTGCGTACCTTTGCCTATAGGAGGGTGCCCTATTTGTAAGGTAACCTGAAGAGCAGTAGAGGGCTTCGATCGTGGGCGTTATGCCCGTAATAGCCGGCGTGATTCCCGACGACATGGATCACGCCTGTAACTCCCGGAGACGTATCCATCTTCTTCAGGCTCGTCCCTGGACTCCCGTGTGCCTTTATGGCGGTGGTGGCCCAGGTCGGCCTGGCGGTCTTGTGAGTCGAGATCGAGCTCTCGGCACGTCAGCCATGTTAGTAGAATAATCTACTTCGAGATGTTTTGATATATCCAAAATGTCATTCATAAAGGCCGAACTATAGTAATGTTGGTTATGGTCCTTGACTCTCTTTCCATCATGGTCAGCCATCTCGCACCCGACATCAGTGTGTGAGCTCGAGGACTTGCACCGGCCCATGAGCTTGTGGGTGTTCCTTGTGATCTTAGGTCAGATCCAATTTACCCACACCAGATGGCCTATAAACATCATGGTGGACTTAGGGAGGTTTTAACGGTAGGCATTTCCCTACCCACCCTTTTCCGTGGGTAGCCCACTTGCCTTGTGGATCCGCCTGATTTTTTGGGTCCATCTCCTAACATGACCTGCAAAAACGGATGGACGGAGTGAACTTCTTACAAACATCACGGTGGCCCCACCTAGCCTCCTGTGCGACGGGTTGTGGAAGGCAATCCGCGTCCCATCTTTCCGGTAGCCATTAGGTGTGGCCGGCGTCACCCAAGACGGTGGGGCCACCTTGATGTATGTATTGATATCCACGCCGCGCATCTGTTTTTTCAGATCGTTTTAGGGCATGAGCCCAAAATGAAGCAGATCCAAAACTCAGGTAGACCATACTATAAGAAACAGCGGTGGTGGAATGCTCAACCATTGAAAGCTTCTTAGGGCCCACTGTAATTTTTACGTAATGTTTATTTGTCATCTGACCTATTGATATGGTAATAAAAACTTGGATTAAGGGAAAAACAAATATTAGATTAATCCGAAACTTGTGGTCCACAAAAAGGTATTAATGT
Organism: Liriodendron chinense; assembly: GCA_003013855.2. Taxonomy (NCBI): domain Eukaryota; kingdom Viridiplantae; phylum Streptophyta; class Magnoliopsida; order Magnoliales; family Magnoliaceae; genus Liriodendron; species Liriodendron chinense. Next base: position 549,980 of record ML058584.1, read on the forward strand.
TCAATCAACACTGTTTCCTATGGTGTGGTCCACCTGAGAGTTGGATCTGTTTCATTTTTTCGATTGTGCACTAGAATGACATTTCAAAACGGATGGATTGTGTGGATATACAATAAATATATCAAGGTGGGCCCACGATAAGCAACGCACCGTCTTGGGTGAGGCCTGCGCCGCACCTAATCCGTTCTTCATCTTTCCCTCCTCTCGCTCCGTCCACTGATTTCTGTCTCTGAAGACCAGATTTGACCCATTTGGTTGATAGATCTGTGCCGTTCTTGATGTTGACCCCACTTGTCATGTGCTATGGCCCAAAAATAAGGAAATATATTTCATCAGGTGGGTCACAAGATTCTTCAAGTGGAAAATGAACACCTATCATTGAAAACTTCTTGACAGTCTTAGAAGTTTTGGTTGGACCTGATATTTTGTTTTCTCATAATCCAGATCTGTGGCCTTATGAGCAGGTTGGATGGCAAATAAACATTATAGTGGGGTCCACCACGTCAAGAGAATACTTGCCTTGATAGCGTGCTTTATGCTACGCAAGGCGAGCTTGTATTTACATTCAAGTAATAAGCTACATGAATGAGGAAAAACATACGTTAATTACGCGTCTAACAATTATCTAGGTTTATTGAGGTCGCTTAATGAAAAATTAATCTTAAAAAGTACTGAAATATAGATATGGTATTAATGAGGTAGTATTTTGTAAAATTTCAATTATATTGTTCATCTTAATTTGTCCTTATTTTCTACAGCTGTCCTTCTTCCTGGGCATGGATGGGATGGTTACGATTGCTTAACAAAAGTAAGTCTTTAGATTCATAATCAATTCATGGTAGTACCTAACAAAAAGACGATTTAAATCATTGCTAACACCTATTTTATGCAAAATGATCTTCACGGTCCACATTTAATGCCATTGATCAAATGATTAATATTAATCGGTTTACTGTAATGTTTTCATGGTAGCCCATAAGTTATCTGTTGGACCTAATCAACAGTATAGATCAATCAATCGGACTGTCCAAGTGTTCCGTTACAAGTAGGAGCACTATGGGTTATATGGTGCGCTCTTCGCAGCACTGGACCATAAGTCTTAAAGGCAATAATAATGGAAACGAAAAGATAGTTAATAATGGAAGTTCGTTTTACAAGTCAACACAAATCATCAAGCAGGGGCCGCATTCAAGCCATCCAGCAAAAGCCTATCAAGGCCAAGTTAAGCCAAGCCGAGCCGAGCATGTCAATGCCAAAAAAAAGTTCCCATAGTCGCAGATAACGTGCCAACAAGCCACGTGCTCACGAGATTTGAGCTATTCAGATGGGCCCCACTCAGAACATGATCTGTCCAAAATCCAACCTGATCTATTCACCAAGTGGGCCACATCATCATCAAATATAGACTTTCTTTAGCGATCCACTTGTCTTATACATGTGTGGTTATCTGATGAGGAGGCGAACCAATGCCCACCTGAGGAACTGTACAAACCTCACACAATCTGCCGCATTGGCATTAAATACACCAAAAATGGTAAATTACATTGAATGGATGCACAGAAAAAAAAAAAAAAAATTATCGGTCAAAGTTGAATAGAACTTAGGATGGAAAATAAGCAAACGTCCGAATTCAACAAACAAATAGTTACTGATGAGACATTAGTGAATTTGATTTTGAGATTAGGACCTTCTAAGGTGGGTCCCATGGTTTCAACGGTTTAATATGAGTGACATGAATGCCAAACGTATGGATGTTGCGTGCATGCGTACAATTAATTAAAAGCATATATAAGAAAATGATATTAGGTGGGAGAATCCAAGAATCCAATTCCTAATCACCATCCACCAAATGAATATGTAGTTTTAAAAATTGTAAAAAGAATAATAAAAAAAATGGCCTAACATGAGACCCCTCACCCAACCACATTGTCTCGTTTGCCACCCCCATGATGTCCCCCTTAGAACATGGAGCAATTTATGGCAGGTTTTCATATTGACTAATGCTACGTTGATTCTCTCATAGACGACTCCCCTTATTACAGCAACACGTGTCCTTTACTCTTACAGCAAGCAACATAGATCCCTGCGGGGCCTACCATGATGTAATATCTGACATCCATTGTCTATTACCTGAGCCAGCCCATTTTAGGAAGTAGGGCCGGAAATCATGCCAATCCAAAACTCATGTAGGCCACACCATAATCAAACATAGGAAAATAGATACATAGCATTGAAATCTTCTCAGGGCCATTGGCACATGGTTATGTTCTTATGACATCCCCGACATATTCATAAGGTGAGTACATGGTAGATTAAGGAAAAACAGAAGATTACTTTATCCATGAATTTGGTGGGTCACAGGATAACTTCAATGTTGTGGTCCTATCCCATTATTCTCAGTGGTGTGGCCCACTTGAGTTTTGGATGGGCCTGGTTTATAGGATTGTCTTGCAATGATCTGTAGCAATTATGATCCTAGTAGATTTTAGACAAACATAACGGCAAGCCTATAGGTATTTATGTCGCGCCTGCTGCCTCCCAGCAATTAAATGTAGAGCAGAGGACACGTGTCGGTATAACAGGGGTGAATGGTCCTGTCCTTATGACTCCCTCCATTTAAACCTCTCCCTCACAAAAACCCACTCTCCATTTGTGTAAAAATCCTCATTTCCCATCACATCACCCAACCATGTTCTTTTTCCCCTCTCAATTCCACACTTGAAAGTTGTATAATCCATCCGATCTGATCCGATCCGATCCAATCCATTGGCAATTCAAATTTGATGGAAATTGAGTCAGTCATGTGTGAGTGCTGCGGATTGAAAGAGGATTGCACCCAAGATTACATTCGGGATGTGACTGCGAAATTCGAAGGGAAATGGCTATGTGGGCTGTGTGCTGAGGCCGTGAGTGATGAGGTAAATAGAGGTGGCAAGAAGTCGTTCGGGGTAGAAGAGGCTGTGAGGAATCACATGTCCTTTTGTCGCAAATTCAAATCCAACCCTGCTGTCCGTGTTGCCGATGGGATGCGGCAAATGCTTAGGCGGAGATCAGGAGATTTGTCGTCGTCATCGTCGTCCAAGAAGTTCATGAGATCAACGAGCAAATCACAAGTAGGCGATGATTCGTCGGTTTCCTATTTCTGATAAAGATAGCCTCTCTCTGGAAATAATCTCAACCATCCATGGATGGTTCTTCTTTTACTTTTTTCGTTCTTTTTTTTTCTTTTTTTCCTGTGTGTACAGAGGATGTGATCCCAGTGAAGCTCGGGCTTCATTCCAGTTTTGCTTTAGATGGTCTCTTCTCCAATCATCTCTGTATTTCATGAAGGGCAGTGACAACTGCTAAGGCAATGGAGTAATGTCCTGCCCTCTCAACAGGTGGGAGCTCCATGAACATGCAATCAGAAAAGAAAAAAAGAAAAAGAAAAAGAAAAAATTTGCTGGTCTACTCATCAGGTGGTCCACATATGTACGAGAAAAATAGAGGGTAAGGAAAAATCTGAACAACGCGCTCTCTCTCTCTCTCTCTCTCTCTCTCTATTAATCGTCCTTGCCCTTGTGGACTCTTGGGCCAGGACATCTTAACCTTGTCCCCCCACCTCCAAGCGGCTGGGATCCTGATCTCGTAGGCATAACCTCTCAAAATGCAAATCCATACAAACTACTAACACGGTACTAAGAAAAAATTGTTTTTCATTTCTCAATATTAAAATATTTCAATATTAGTGAAAAACCCTCTTTTAAGGTAAGATAAACGCACTCGGTGTCTCTAACTGCTCGTCCAAGGAGCCAGAGACATCATCTTTTTATTTCAAACGAATTTTCACTCGCAGAAAAATGGGTATTTTTGTGGAGGTTTGCTAGTCCATATATGTATGTGTAAGTTGTATCTAAATAAAGTTGGAGACTTAATACGGTCCAATTTAATCAAACAAATGAAAAGATGGATATACATGCACATATACGTATGTGCATGTTATATCTAAATAATGTTCAAGTAGACAAACATCAATTCAAATAACTAAAAGTTCTATATTCATAAGCAAAGCAATTATATATAGGTAACCAAAATCTTCCACCATTTACTAAATTGTATCAATGGTGTTTTTAAAATCGCCTCAAAAAATTTTTCTAGTTACTTTTTTTTTTAAATGTGTTTAATTCAGTCTTTTCCCTATATTTTTTAAACTAAAAAAGGCGTTTAAATCGAGAGTTTTGGGCTTGTGTACTGAAACAAGGCAGTGTCATTCCTGCAATAAGCCAATATTGTAAACTATTAGAGAGTCCACAAGTACAAGGAAAGAGGCGCAGCTTCTTAGACCATCCATTGTATCCAAAAAAACGTGAAGCCTACCAATTGGTTATCTCCTTTATTTTTTGCGGAATGATGCACGGTTTTGTGACAACCACGACACATGTACAGACGTACGAAGGTTGTCAGGTGTGCCCTCTTCTAGAGTTAGGGCAAGCGCCAGCAGAAGTTTCTACTGATGCTCCTTGATTGCTCTTTTTCTTTATTTTCCACATTTAGTACAATTGCTTGGTACAATCATGAGAATTTTATTACAAAATTCCTAGGAATTCTGATTTTACAAATAACGCCTCGACCAATGAAATTTTGGGGTAGTGCATTACGAAGGTGAAAATTACCTAAAAATGCTTTGTTATAAAAAGTGGTAAAGTAAAAAAATTATAAGACTCATGTGGTATATATATTACATTCAACACGTCCAATGTATCCTACCTACCATGATGATCATATGAACCAACCAAAATCTTGCCAATCGAAACATCAAATGGGCTGCAATCGAATTTGGGTGCTTTTGAGTGGTATACACTATTTTTTATATGGTGTGGTCACCTTATGATTGTACCGGCTATATTTCCGTTCCTCACATAATCATTGTGCAGTGCTTCTCTTGGACAGGTTGGGTGTCATAGACATAACTATTTGGCTCAAAATTCAGTCATTAGCACATGTACGTGATGCCAGGCATAACAAGGCTTAATTGGCTTAATCTAAATTGAATGCTTTTAACCCTAAGTGTCGAGATAGATATAGAGACTTTGCGCGATTGTCTACAAATGAGAACTAAGCAGTTTGGTCATCTATTCAATCACCTATAAAAGAGATTAGACAATTTGCAAAGAAGTGGGTTTTTTCTTCTAAGGAATTCTTTTTGCCTTTTAGTGGAAATGACTTTTTCTCACAATGATAGTAAAGATTGATTGATTAGCACAATGTAAGAGTAGAAGAAACGGAATTGCATTAATAAAATATAATAAAAAGTTATAAAAAATAATTCTCAACGATTTAGTGAGTACGGCGTAGATGGCAAGGTCCTAGAACTAAGGTCTTCCTTGGTCCAGCGACTTGGACATAGATAGTAGTGTAGATAGACCGGATTACACTACTCCTAAATTAAAGCCAGTCCAACATAGTAGTGTAGACGGACTGGAATACACTAAGCCGAGCTAAGTAAACTAACATAAGCAATGTTGCGTTGTAAAGTCATGTTGGGTTGGTGAGGGCCCGAAGTTCTTCAATCTTCTTCCTATTTATAGAACTTTAAAGCGGTAACTGTAGAGAAATCTTCGTAGCCACTCGTCATGTCTACTACTGTGGAAATAACCGCGTGAGCTCGTAGACAGTTGTGGCTTATTATGCAATGCCAAGTGTGCCAATCTTTTGCTGTGGGTTAACAATCGGTTGCACCCACATCCCGTACCCACTGTATGGATGAGGGTTCTTCTCATGATATCATGTGTTGGTGATCGTTATCCTTTTCTCCACTTAAACGTGTGTAGAGCACCGTGAAACTTGGCTAACTTAGCATTGATGCTATATCACCTTATAACCCCTTGTTGACAACCCCAAGTGTAGGGTTGCACTGAAGTAATAATCCAATCATGAGACCAAGATTGTCCTCAGGGATTATAGTAATGGAATCTAAAAGGTCCAATTAACTACTTAGAAAAGGGGTTGAATTGGTAAACTTGAACTAAAAGAATATAAAGATAAGAAATTTAGAAATTTAGAAGTAACTAGAGCATCAAAGATCCACTTGAGTATTCCTCAATGTTAATTCATCCATACAAGCACAATACACAATTGGAATCGAAGTCCTAACTTAATCAAATCGAAAGATATCACATTCAAATGCTCATAAACACTTAAGTGATAATCTGAAAATCCTGAACTTCGAGTTCTACTTCAAGTACAAAGAATTTGAACTTCTAGAACTTCAAAGCATCAACTGTATCTAGAAATCACGGCAGATCTAGGGTTTCTATCATTCAAATCTCATTATGGCATAATGATCAATCTCATAAACACATAAGCATCTCATGTACGTGGCACAAGAGATCTTAGATTTCTCTGAAATTATCAACTTTATTCAAACTAAAACTTGAAAATCCAAACTTCAACTTAATGTACTTGAATAAACGAATTAAACATTGAATATTAACTATGAGCTTCACATCTTAGCTTTAGCTAAGAAGTGTAGCCAACCAAAGACATGTTGAACTAGAAAACAAAAGAAAAACATGAAAACTAGAAGAACTTGGAGTTGTGGAAGCTCCACTTTGAATTTCTCCACCTCTAGCACGTCTAGGACTCTTCTAGGATGATTTTGAAAGAGAGTGGAGGTGTCATTTTATAGTAAAAATCGCCCACCGACTTTGGATTTGTGTAACTCTTTTGTACTTAAAGGCAGTTCACGACCGGTCTTGGCCCACTACCAACCGGTCGTGGCTCAAAAGCAACAAACATAACAAATTCTGGACTTCTGCTCTTCACGGGCACGACCAGTCTTGGCCTCCTGAATGATTGAAAACAGTCCAGCAAAGTTGGACTTCAAATACTCTCTTTTTCTTCTTTATTCGACCGGCCATGGGCTTTGGACGACCAGTCGTGTGACCGGTCTTGAAAGGACAGAAACTATCCAGCAAACAGCTCCCCTGTCTTCTGAAATTCAACTGATCAAACGACTGATCTTGGGCAGATGACGACCGATCGTCGACCGGTCTTAGAAGGCAGTTTTCTTTTGAATTTTCTTTTCTTCCTTCTTTGCTTCTTTCCTCCACTTCTTGGCTCTTCTTCGTTTGTTCTTTTGAATGCTTCAAAGTAGTCCTTTTAACATTTAATTCATGAGGTCTCTCTCTTTCCTACAAACACAAATACACATATAAGTAAATGACTTTAACGACTTAAACAATGTAAATGTGTGATGAATTGGGGTCTAAATATGCACAATTTAAAGCTCAACTTTCCCTCAACTAACATTTTGCTAGTTTCGAAGCAAAACATGCATGAAAACAATTCCATTTCTCTAACCTCAACTCTCTCTCTCTCTCTCAGAAACTAACTTCTATAAACCCCAAGTCATGTGATATTGAAATTCAAAATATATTCAGCAATAGATATTAAAATCCTAATCTTTTAATGACATAATGAGTGTTCCAATAGAGTCTCACTGATTATCTTATAGATAAAACTTATTCAAATAATTATGGTCTAGTGTGCTTAGTGAATGCTTCACTCATCATTTTCAGGATTACCCTTCTTTTCATGGATAAATTAAACTACAATTCTAAAAAAGTGTATAAATTAACCACAAATCTATGACAAGAGTTTTCCTTACGTTATATCAATGGCTTTCACACTACTTCCCATTGTCAACTTGGGTGATCAGCCCTCACCTGGTTGGTAATAGGTAGCCCTTTTCGTTATTTCTTTTCTCTGAATTTTTCAATTTTGCTCTTTTTTCTCTTTTCAGATTAATAGTCGAAGATTCCAAAATGCTCACTTCGTACTAAGGTATTAAGCACATAATGGTAACAATATAGGAGTTTTAGAAATCCTTGTTCCAGATTACATAAATATTTTTCTTTGAACGTGATGGACGAAACTCCCCGGCTTAGTTCCTCAACACTTTTAAACTATAATCCAATCAATTAAAACATTCTTTCTAATCCTCACAAACGAGAGATGTATAATGTGTACTAGACTTCAATAATATTTAAATTTTATATTAATCAAATAAAGAGGGAACTCATATATAAAACTACTAAATCAACAGAATTTTAGGTTTTTCAAAAATCAGATCACTTTGTATCTTACCATCTCATATTTACATAAACTTAGTTATATAGAAAGCAAAACTTCCAAGAGAGTTTAAAAACAGAAAATAAAAAAATTCAATTTTTTTCTTGAAATGTTGCAATTACTAGTAGATTCAACAGGAATCTCACCCTCGACCTAAAGTTTACATTGTTCCCAATGTATAAAACACATGTAATATGCAACAACTTGAGAGCAATGAGAAAATAAAAGAGAGTGAGAAAGAGAGTACCTAAGAGATTCTAAAAATGGTGCTTCTACTTCTTCAAGAATTATTCTACTTAAAACCAAACAAAATAGAAATAAACATATCCTAACTACTCTATACCTCCATCAGACTAGGAGATCAATCATCCTGATACACAGGATCTGTTAGAGGGATGGACATGTCCTCTGAAACAAAGTTCTACACAAACGGATTCAACCTCTGTCCATTTACTTTAAAAACGTTACCATTTGTGAGATTCTCTATCTCGGCAACCCCATGAGAATATTCCATTTTAACTATATATGGGCCGGTCCATCGAGATCGCAATTTTTTCAAGAAAAAAAAAAGATGGAGTCTCAAATTATACAAGAGTACCTTATTTTCATATTCGAATGACTTCCTGAATATATGTTTTTCATGAAAGGCCTTCATTTAACTCTTGTAAATCTGAGAACTCTCTTAAGCATCATTCCAGATCTCATTAAGCTCATTTAATTGAAGTTTGTGAAGTGAGCTAGCTTTGTCAACTTTCAAATTCAATGTCTGTATCGCCCAGTAGGCTTTGTGTTTAAGCTCCATAAGCAAGTGGCAAGCTTTCCCATAGACAAGTCTATAGGGAGACATTCCAATCGGGGTCTTTTATGTCGTATGGTAAGCTCAAAGCGCATCGATGTTTGCCAGCCCCAAGTGCAAGGCTGCGATGTAGTAATAATCGATCGTCCTCAAGGATTATGTAACTAACTCGATTCTATAAATTCTGACAAAGCTAAACTAGTATTCTCAACGATTTAGAAGAAAGCATAAACAGAATTTTAAATAAGAAAATATTATAATTAAAGTAATTAGAGCGCCAAGGATCCACTCGTAGCAATCTTAATGCTAATCCATCCACCAAGCACAATACACAATTGGAATTGAAGTCCTATCTCTATCCAATCAGAAGATATAACATTCAAAAGCATATAATCAATCCAAACTTAAATCTAGAACTTCAACTTCTAGTTCTACTTCAAGCACGGAGAACTTGAACTTGTGAAACTACGAAGCATCACCCATACCTTTGAATAAGGCTGAGCTAGGGTTTTCACAATCCAATTCTCATAAACATGATTGATCAATCTCAGAAACTCATAAGTAACTCATGTACGTGGCACACAAGCTCTTAGAATTATCTAAAAATATCAACTTTATTCAAACCAGAACTTGAAATATCCAAAACAAAAGCTTAAAATACTTGCATGAACGAATTAAAAATTAAAACTAACTACAAGCTTCACCTCTAGCCAATGACAAACATGATTGAACTAGAAAACAAAAAAAAAAAACTAGAAAGTAACCTAGAAGAACTTAGAGTTGTAGAAGCTCCACTTCTAATTTCTCCACCTCTAGCACGTCTAGGACTCTTTTAGGATGATCATGAATGATGAAAGAGGTGTCCTTTTATAAAGAAAACACGTCACCGCCTCAGAATTGTGTAACTCATTTGCATAGGTAAGTCAATCATCAACCGGTCAGTGATGAGCTCCGACCGGTCGGTGCTCAAAATCCCAACAAACATAACAGACTTTTAAATCTTTGATCTCCTGATGACTGGTCGGCGACATCCAACGACCGGTCGAAAACGACCAAAATCTATCCAGCGAGGTTTCTTCAAAAATCTGATTTTTATCTTAATTTTTGGTCGGTTGGTCAGGGTGTCCGACTAGTCGGTGGCCTCAGTCGACCGGTCGGCAATGCTATTTCTTCTTTTTTTTTCTTCCTCTTCTCTTTCTTTCTTACTTCTTTCCTCCACCCTTTGGCTCTTCTTCCCTTAATCTTTGAAGTGTATTAAAAGGTCCTAATTGACATCAAATTTGTGAGATCACTCTTTACTTCTTGCAAACACAAATACATACATAAGATGCCTTCTTTGACACTGACATCAAATTCGTGAAATCACTCTTTCTTTTAAGCCCCTCTCCATTTGAATTTGGGAGGGATGTGAAATTACGCCTTTTGGATCAACACAGTTGTAAAGGTGCTTGCACGTGCGGAAGCTTGAATCAGCTAGAATTATGGGTAAGTCCTAGACGGGGGGTGATTAGGACCTTTTGAAATTCTTTTCGCCTACTTACACAATTTAACAAATTAAACTAAGTAAGAAAGAACACTTAGGCTTCCAAGCCTAAGTGGGTCCAATCACAAGACTAGCATATGATTAAAGTAATTAATGACCCAGTCTAAGCAAGCATAGATTATCAAATGATTATTCTAATCAAGCTCCTAATCTATACAACTCAAGTAGACTATATGAGAGTGGATCATATAAGCTCAAGTCTACTCAAGAAGTGAAAGTACATCATGTATGTGTGGATGTGTCCATCAAGTGCCTAGCATACATTCTAATTAAAAATTCATAATTAAATAATTAAACACAATGCATAATAAGAAATGTGCTCAAATACAAACACAACGATATATAGTGGTTCGACTTCGGGTCTACTCCACTCTCGGTTCAAGTACTAAACCCCTTTGAGCACACTGGCGTTCAATAGGGAGTTTAAATATGGTTCCTCCCAACCATGGTGTTTTAAATCGGATCCACCCAACCAGGGAGTTTCCAGGTTCCTCCCAACATACATGTTCACACCCGTGTTGGTAGCTCCCCATGGAGACTTGTTTAGGCTTACTCAAGCCAAGGTCCTACAACCAAACCTTAGTTCAGACTTCACTCATGAGTTAAGGTCCTACAACCGAACCTCAATGGTTTTAGGCTCTACAACCGAACCAAGGTCCTACAACCAAGCTAAGATCCTATAACCGAACATCGTATTTACTCCGACCAGAGGCTCCCCACTTGGAGACTCAATTCGACCCTACAACCGGGTCTAGGTCATACAACTGAATCTATCGAGTTTGAAAAGCAAACTCTACACTCAATTCCCACGGGGAAAGAGTGGAACTGGACTCTTACAAATGAAAACTTACTTTTCGGATTAAGTCACTTTGTAATCCCGCTTCAAGTTACTTCTTCTCACTCTCCCGTGCTCGAATCAGCTCCTCTTGTGCTCCCCCGATCTTTGATGTCGCTGCTTTACCAAGGCTTCAACTCCAAAATTAGCTCCCTTGCATGTGATGCTCCATTGGAGATGTCCAAGGTACCAGGAGGTAGGTTTGAGATCTTACAATTAATAAAAGTGCGTTGCCTAGAGAGTCTCACCTATAAGGATCTCATCATAGAGTTTTGGATACAAATATTACTATCAAGATCAATCCAAACTCTAGAGATCAAAAGAGGGACAAATTCATCTTTATCATGAGCTTAGAATGTTTTATTCTTGTGATGAATCACAAGGAAGATGACTTACTAGGGTTAGGAATAGACTCCTAATTATCTTCAATAATGGTGGCTTCTATCTCCTCAAAATCTCTCTCCCTTACCCAAAAATGGAGCCCCCTCCTTTTATAGATTTTCTTTCAACGGTAAAAAAGTGAGCAGATTCGCGTATCTCTGATTGATCGAAAAATGTCCGATTGATCGGAAATCTATTCATAGAATTTTCTGGAATAAATTTCGAATGATCGGAATATGGTTTGATTGATCGGAAGGACCGCATACGATTAATCGGAGGTCTGTCCGATTGATCGAAAATCTATCCAGTGGGTTTTTTAACTTTCGGGAACAAATTCTGATTGATCGGAACTTCTGTCTGATGGATCGGAGTCCTATCGGAACCATTGTTCGATTGATCAGAGATCAATCGAAAACTGTTGTTTGGGCAGATTTGTTTACAGCGGCTTTTACCTTTTTTATTAACCTAATTTATCATGTTTTTCTATATGATCTAAGGCTAATAAAGATGAGTAAGGGTATACCTAGTTGGTCCAATTCATCTAAGAGGTTTAGGGTGTTTTGGTTAAAAAGGGTTAAGATCACCAAGGCATCTCATTTACCTGTTATTCTTCCTTGATGCTTCTAGTCCACTTGAATCTTCGGTCTTCAGCTTGTCAAGGCTCAACTAACATTACAACACAAGGACCCACGTGATTGACAAATAAGGTGCACTAGTACGCCATAGAAAAGTGCACTAACAATCTCCCTATTTTACATGACAAAAACCTAACCTAAGATCATGTCATGGTCCATACCAACGACACTACTAAAACATAATTACATTACATGTCAAAGCGAAATAAACATTACAACTCAATTACACTAAGACATGTAAACTAGCAATGCTCCTCTTGATTGCTCCTCCATAACCTGCTGCAACACAAAACAGAAAAAACTTATTTTAGTAGGACTTGATCTTTCTCTCCCATTTTTATCAACAATTAACAAACCAATTTCCCCCCCTTAATGGTACACCAATTAAGTTTACGGTAGGATGGGTTAATATGTTGCAGTTATAACTATAAAAATATGTTAACTAGGAGAGTATAAGGTGCATGAACATAAAACATGGAGCATATATGGGAACATGATTAATAAGAAAATGTACTTATCTAAGCATAGTTAATCATGTACAATTGGCCATATAAGATATACAATAAGTAATGAAAGCTCAAGGGCTTATTGCCCAATCAACCAACCTCCCCTAAAATTATGTACATCATGACCAAAGGAAAGATTAACATACGATTAAGTATAAAACTCAACAAGATTTGCTAATCTAAGCAGGGTGATAGTCTAGCAGCAAATATACCAAATAAGAGCAAAGCTAAACTACCAAATTTGGGCTAATGAAGCTTGAATCCTCTGATTTGCCCATAATCACAAAGATGATGATAAAATCCTCACATCTACCTATAGTATCAATTTCTAGCTACCCTTACTATATTTAGTTTGTTTAGCCTCAGGGTAATTAATTTTCACAACACCCTCATAGAATGTAGCATGAGGTGAGGGGTTGGGAACTTCTTCTCCTAGAAGGGAAAATAGTCGAGATCCTCTCTTAGATTAGGGAAAAGAGAGGTAGTGGTGGTAGCCATGAGAATTCTCACTGGTTTTTTGCTCCCATCACTAGTGGAGTCAACGAATTCAGATTTGGACTCCTCCGTATCATTCCATGTTGCTGTCATAGCCTTTTTACCTTTTCTTTTATGCTTCTCTTGACAATCAGTGGCAACATGACCATATTGATCACAATTGTAACATTGGACTTTCTTTTTGGTGGATTTCCCTTTATATTTATCCACTTTCTTGTCTTTCTTGTCACAACTTTTCCCTCTTTCAAATTTGAGAAATCTCTTAAATCTTTTATCCAGATCATCATCCCCATCATCGTTATCTTCCGAAGACTCACTCTTAATCTCTTTTTCCTATATGAGTGTCTATGTGAAGTCTTCAAGGCTATGTCCTTCTTCTTAGAAGAGGCCCTAAAGTGTAGTTCATGACTCTGTAGGGAACCTATAAGTTCTTCTACTTTCATGTTATCTATGTCTCTACACTCTTCTAAGGTCACTACCTTGGTGCTAAATCTTTCTAGGAGGGACCTAAGTATTTTTCTACAAATCTTTCCTTCCGGAACCCTTTCCCCTAAGGCAAACTTAGAGTTGCAAATATCAGAAAGTTTAATGTAAAAATTCAAGAAAGTTTCAGTCTCTTCCATTCTAATGTTTTCAAGTTTGATAGTTAAGAGTTGAAGCTTCGAGTGTCTTACTGTGCTAGTTCCCTCATGGGTCACCTCAAATGTATCCCATGCTTCTTTTGCAATTGCGCATGTGAGAATGCGTTGAAATTCTTCTGAAAAAATCATACAGCAAATCGCATTGAAAGCTTTGGCATTTGCCACATATTAAGCTCTCTCATTGTCATTCCATTTCTCATCATCTTTGAGAATGACAATGATCTTACCATCAACCTCCACTTATTTCACGAGCATGGAATATTGGGTTAGTGTATTTTTCCACATAGATTGGTCCATGGATTTAAGAAAAATCCTCATCCTAGCCTTCCAATAGGTGTAGTTAAACCCGTCAAAGTATGGTGGACAGTTGATAGTACTCCAATCTCGAGTAGACATGATGCTAGTGCTCCAGTATCGAATCTCACTCTAGACAGTTAAGTCCTTGGAGCAACTGTCTCTAATACCAAATGAAATTTAGATTAACACAATTGTAAAGGCACTTGCGCGTGCGAAAGCTTGGAGCAGCTAGAATTATGACTAAGTCTTAGACAGAGGGTAATTAAGACCTTTTGAAATTCTTTTCACTTACTTACACAATTTAACAAATTAAACTAAGTAAGCAAGAACACTTCAACTTCCAAGCTTAAGTGGGTCCAATCATAAGATTAGCATATGATTAAAGCAATTAATGACCTAGTCTAAGCAATCATTGATTATCAAATGATTATTCTAACAAGTTCCTAATCTATGCAACTTAAGTAGACTATATGAGAGTGGATCATATCAGCTCAAGTCTACTCAAGAAGTGAAAGTACATCTTGTGTGTGTGGATGTGTCAATCAAGTGCCTAGCATATATTCTAATTAAGCATTTATAATTAAACAATTAAACACAATGCATAATAAGAAATGTACTCAAATACAAATACAACGATGTATAGTGGTTCGACTTCGAGTCTACTCCACTCCCGATTCAAGTACTCAACCCCTTTGAGCACATTGACATTCACTAGGGAGTTTAAATGTATTTCCTCCCAACCTACACGTTCACACCTGTGTTGGTGGCTCCTTTTGGAGACTTGTTTAAGCTTACTCAAGCCAAGGTCCTAAAATTGAACCTCAATTTAGACTTAACTCATGATTCAAGGTTCTACAATCAAACCTCAATGGCTTTAGACTCTACAAACGAATCAAGGTCCTACAACCGAGTCAAGGTCCTAAAATCGAGCCTAACATTTACTCCCGCCGGAGACTCCCCACTTGGAGACTCAATTCGACCCTACAACCGGGTCTAGGTCTTACAACCGAACCTATCAAGTTTAAAAACAATCTCTACACTCAATTTCCACAGGGAAAAGAGTAGAACCAAACTCTTACAAATGACAACTTATTTGTCAGATTGAGCTCCTTTGTAGTCCCGCTTCAAGTTGCTTCTTCTTGCTCTCTTGTGCTCAAATTAGATCTCCTTGTGCTCCCCCGATCTTTGATGTCGTCGCTTTGTTAAGGCTTCAGCTCCAAGATTAGCTCTCTTGAATGTAATGCTCCATTGGAGATGCCCAAGGTGCTAGGAGGTAGGTTTGAGATCTCTACAACTATGGAAGTGGGTTGCCTAGAGAGTCTCACCTACAAGGATCTCATCATAGAGTTTTTAATAGGAATATTATTATCAAGATCAATCCAAACTCTAGAGATCAAAAGAGGGACAAGTGCATCTTCATCATGAGCTTAGAATGTTCTTATGATGAATCACAAGGAAGATGACTTACTAGAGTTAAGAATAGAGCTCCTAATGATCTTCAACAATGGTGGATTTTATCTTCTCAAAATACCTCTCCCTTGACCAAAAACGAATTCCCCTCCTTTTATAGATTTTCTTCCAACGGTCAAAAAATGGGCCGATTCATGTATCTCCAATTGATCGAAAAAATGTCTAATTGATCGAAGGTCACTTTCGATTGATCGGAGACCTATCTGATTGATCCAAAATCTATCCAGAGAATTCTCTGGAATAAATTCCGATTGATCAGAACATGGTCTGATTGATCGGAAGGACCCCATCCGAGTGATCGGAGGTTTGTCCGATTAATTAGAAATCTGTCCAATTGATTTTTTAAACTTCCGGGAACAAATTTCAATTGATCGGAACTTCTGTCCCATGAATTGAAGTCCTATTGGAACCATTGTCTGATTGATTGGAGATCAATCGAAAACTGCTATTTGGGCAGATTTGTTTACAGCAGCTTTCACATCTTTTATTAATCTAATTTATCATGTTTTTCTATATGACCTAAGGCTAATAAGGATGACTAAGGGTATACCTAGTTGGTCCAAGTCATCTAAGAGGTTTATGGTGTTTTGGTTTAAAGGGTTAGGATCACCAAGGCATCTCATTTACCTTTTTTTTTGGAAAGTAAGCAAAAAGAACTCTCTTATTACTTACCCAAGAAAAGACCTGAGAAAAGATACAACGGAACGGGGCATACTCCAACTAAAAACACAGTAGAGGAGAGAAGAAATCGCCCACATCCCGGGCGCAGGAAGGAGGAAACAAAAGATGGAGAAAGGGGAAGAGAAGAGCGGGGAGGACAAAAGAGAGAGCCACAAAGGAAGAGAGAGACCCACATCCCGAGCTAGGCATCACCACAAATTCTGAAGCTCTATTTCTGTGATCAATCTGAAATTGGACGAGGAGTGGATGCCAATCAAATTCAAAAGAGTAAATTTCAGACAATCTGGAATAATCCCAATGTGGCAATTATTAGAAGCAGTGAAGGAACGAATTCTCCATGCATATAAGTGCATCTCCCAGGTAGAAGCAGATGGATCTTCAATGGCATGAGCGCTTTGGTGGTTGCCCGCTAAAATGGTTGAACCTGCATGGTGTTGAAAGGAAAAGTAGGGTAAGGCAGTGGCAATCAAATGTAAGCATTTGTCCGCCGTCCCCTGAGTGTTATAATCTAAAATAATGCCCCAGATTGGAGAATCATTGGGAGAGTAACATATTAATCCAACCCTATTAGCCGAAATGTCAGCGTAGGCAAAAGTCCAGGAGGGATTTTGCCTGTGTTGCCGCTGGGGACGGCAAATAGTGGGCCTTGTAATTGTAGTCATTGTAGGAAAGTCCCAAGCATTTGAAATAGCACTAAGAGCTTTGGCAGCTAGAGATGGGCCAAACAAGAAAAGGACCTTAGCCCTCATCTCTCAAACCATATTTTTAAAGACAACCTCTTTTGGAGAAGATTTGTTATTAAAGATGCGATTGTTACTTTATCTCCAAATATTCCACACAAGGGCAGGCAGGACAAGCTTGCAGAGGAGAAAAGTAAGAGGATCACCAGCTTTATCAATCAGATAGGCAACATGTTGGTAGATGGAGTGACAGATATAGAGAATAAAAAGTTTGGAATACAGGTTACTCCAAATTCATTCAGTGTGCCTACAGGAGAAGAAAAGATGATTACTATATTCAAAGTTATTATGGCAAAGCACACGGGAAGTATCATTGATAATATTAAGAGAGTGAAGCAAGTCTTTCGTTTTAAGTTTCCCTAGATAAACCATCCAAGTTGCTATGAAGTGCTTTGGAATGTAACCATTAAACCATAACGAATCACACCATGGCGGCTCAGGGTTGGCATGTCTACAGGACTTTAAAGCAGAAGAGTAGGTAATGGTTCCATTCTAGGAGAGGGTCCACACAATTTCATCTTAAAGTAGGACAAGCTGGTACCGCTTAATTTCTTAGAAAAGGTTAGCCAAAATGGTATTGCTCAGGTAGGGAAATTACCACTCATTATCGTGGATTAGGGTACTAACTGGGAAATTAGTACCTAATCCCAAATCATGAATGGTAGAATGACCCCATTGGTTAACAAGGTTATAGCCCCCCAGCTATGGGTCAAACCCAAAATCCATCGATTGCCCGTTGCCCACCAAAAATCTAGTGTGGCCCTTGGCAATATCACGCACACTAAGAATGCTACACCAGGCCTATGAAGCATTGGTTGGCGACTGGGTATTCTAGATAGATGAAGACCCAATATATTTCTCATGGACCCATTTAACCCAAAGGCTATCCTCTTTGTAGATGATTTTTCCAAAACTGCTTCAAGAGGCAATGTAACGCCCCGAAATTTCAGGCTCTCGTGGACAACACAATGGCCGAGTTTTCGGGTGTTATCTGGAATGTGTTAAGGATATATTCCCATCTTTATTTCCCGCATTCATGGCATTCATAACAAAATGATGGAATTCAAGGTTTTTAATCGAAGTTTTTCTACTCTACGCTATCAAGTTAATGTCCTTAAATCATACAAATTACATAATATTCTACATTCTAGTCTCCATGGGAGACTTATTACAAGTTACATGAAAATAAATCTGCTCTACAAAAGACAATAAACATAATCCATCTTTAAGCCGCTTCGGTTTCATCGTCCATCACTTGCTTCCACGAGCCTTCGAGCACCTCGTCATAGTGTTTGATTCTCTTACTGGATCTTCACCTGTATTATCTGAGATGTGGTTGGATAGCGTTAAACGCTATCATAGCGGGGAATATCCCTTTAAAACAATCATTATAATAATGGAACAGAGTAAACGCAAGCAGGATATTATCATTTAATCAAATCAAAACAACCAAATAAAAGATCTTTATTAATGCAATGCATGACATGCATGCTCTAGCAAAGGCACCCTGACCAAATGAGACGGGATCACTCCACTCTTCTCACCAGCCACTAGTCACCAGTGGTTCTAGCTAGGACGGGATCACTCCACTCTTCCCATGCACCAAAACCCAACTAATGAAATGGGCCCATGCACACTTTCATTAGATAGCGAGAGAGAAACAGGCCCATACACACTTTCTCTAACGCCCGAGGGGCTGACTCACCAAGCCGGGTCCAGTGAATGCATGATTAGTTTCACCTTTAATTAAGTCAGTTTAGCATTCAGCCCATTAAATGATGTACACGGTTAATGATCACTCCTTACCCCAGCCAGTTCAAGAGTTTTCATATTCCTCAATTCCATACTTCCATGGATCCATCATAGGTAACGAATCAATAAGGATCCCTTGGCACGTAAACAACAATGCGCACACGGTAGTGCCAAACTTAACATCATGGCATATGCAATCAACAACACATACATGGTAATGCCAATACCTAATTCTCAATGTCGAGGCATATTCATTCAATAAGACACACAGTAATGCCAACTTTCACAATAAGGCATAGTCATCCAAAATTTCCACATGGTAATGCCAACGTAACAAGGCCTCGCACAACTTCTTCTCTTTACATCATACGGTTACATCAGTATGGGGTTAAGGGGCGTTAATTAGCGTAACATCCACATACAATATCCCATAACAAACAATACATCAATCATCATAAGCATGTGACAACATAAATCAAGCATGGTTTCCACATAAGCATGTATATCATCACAATTCTTTTTCCAACCACTTAAGCATAGTTTATACATCAAACTCAACATATACAACAAGGAACGTCATACAATTCATATTTACATGGAAAGATTTTGACAAGCACGGTTTCAAGAAGTCACGTAACAAAATCGTAGTTTCCAAGCATAAAATCCACATACAATTTAATATTATCGTAGATGGGCTTAAAGAAATCCCCACCTCGTGATAGTGGATGGTTGGAGACGCTACTAAGGCTGCGAAATCAAGCTTAGATTCAAACCTACATAGTTGAATGGGAAAAATTGAAATTGCGGTTTTATCGCCTATTGAGATACTTGGAGATATGCCTAATGTCCTAGAGGGGGGGGTGAATAGGACTTTTTAAATTCCAATTACAATTAAAAACTAACCAAGACAATCTTATCAAATAAGATAATCACAATAGCATTCAAGGCATTTATATGAGCAGTTTGTAAGCAAGAACTATCATAGGCATTTCATCAAACAGTTAGCATTCATGATAGACTAAACCATTCAACACATAGCAAACATTCAATCTCACAATGCACAGCGATTTATAGTGGTTCGGTTTCCCTACTCCACTCCCGGTTCACGATCTCAACCTATGAGACCACCGGATTTCACTATAGTCTTGGTTTTAAATCAGGTTAACCATCAACCATGACATCCTTTGATCTAGGACCGCGTTTGCCATCCGTCGATGGCCCAATCCAGGGACTTGACGAGTTTGGATCTCAAACTCTCACCAATCCTAATCCAAGGATGGTCACGTACCCTCCCGCCGGAGTTTCCCAATCCAGGGAATAGAGATTTAAAAGATGGACTCTCAAATACTAGACATACCTAGACGATTGAGCCCCGATTCGATGCCTTTGATGAGTAGCTTCAACTCCACGTGCTTCAGCTTCTCTTTGTGCTCCCAAGATCAGCTACCGATGCAAATGATGAGGATATATTGATGCCGGGTAGTTGGGAGAGAGTTGGTCTAGTTCCTCTTGCCTATTCAATGCAATGGTAATGAGGGAACTACCAATCTTCAAGTATTCAATGGCTTTAAGTGACCTAATAAAGATATTCAGAAGGAAGGTCAGCCATGAATGAAGGTCTTGAGTTCATACTTCAAACCGAGCTTAGAATACTCAATGACAAGCCATTAATGGCCAAGTTTGAATGATGAACTCAAGGGAGTTAAGAGGGAGGAAGGATGTGAGTAAATGCTCTCTCTCTCAACTCTGGATGGGTGTTGAATGCATACCAAGAAAGAGCTCAAGACAAGGCTATATAGAGCTCCAAATGATGGCCCCAACGGATCTAAAACGGTCACGTCCGACCTGTCAGAGCAAGGACTCGACCGGCCGGACGGACCGGTCAGCATTCAAAATAATAGGCTACATGAGGGACTAGCCGACCGGTCATGACCGATCGGACCCCCTTGCTGGAGAGCTGTGAAGGATCAGGCCGACCGATCATGACCGGTCGGACCCCTTTGCTGGAGTACACAGGTTTGTGAAGGCCGACCGGTCATGACCGGTCGGCTATGGTTGCTGGACTCCATCTCTTGTGAAGGCCGACCGGTCATGACCTGTCGGACCTACTTGCTGGACCTTCAGGCATTGTGAAGGCCAACCGGTCATGACCGGTCGGCTTCCTATATGCATTCTGCTGGAATGATTTTGAGTTTCTGGCCGACCGGTCATGACCGGTCGGCAGTCCAGCTGATTCAACAACCAGCATGCCTTGGTCCTTTTTGAAGCTCCTGGCCGACCGGTCAAGTCCGGTCGGCTGTCCATATGTCCTCTTCACAGCAAGGATGCTGAAGTGTTTGAGAAGCCTGGCCGCTGTCTAGATGGATTTGTCATAGCGAGCTTGTAGGACCAAGATTCTCAACACAGCAACGGATCACTTCAAGCGATGAGGTGCATAGGGTCCAATGTATGGACATATCTTCAATATGCTTCGCACCAGCCATGGTTCACAAGTCTGATCAACTTGTGCAAGGGTCGAGAGGAATGGGGATAAGATATGTGAGTCTTTTACGCCATTCTTTGATGTTTTGGGGTTTCTTATGGTCGATCTATACGCAACTTACCTGAGATCTTGTTGCAGCATTAGCTTGAGCAATGGACGAAGCGTAATCTTCAAGTCTTGATCTTCAATACTTCGACCGGGGCTCACATGACACGACGCGACCAACCAACACGTCAATTGACAACAAAAGGTGTACTAACAATCTCCCCCTTTGTCAATTGCGTGACAAAACATCTAACCTAGACAAATCATGACTCCTTATCATGATTGACCCTTAAACAGAAAGCAAAATACACCCATATACATGTCTATACAAATATACAACATAATCTTTACAAAAGGACATGTACAAACTCAATTTTCTTCATAATCTCCCCCTCAATGCTTGCACCTACAAAGTCCTGCAAAAAGATATAATCGGACCTTCTAGGTGGGATGATTCTCCCCCTTTTTGTTAGTAATTGACAAGGGTTAGCCAGCAAAAAGATATGCCTAATAAAGCTGCAAGGTAGCGCCGAAAATATGTCAATCACATAAGAGAAGGAAGAGATATACAAGTTTAAGTCCTGAGGAGATTTAAAGAAACAACACATGCCAGATATACAAGTAAACATGAAAGCACAGAGGGCTTATAGCCCAATCAACCAACCACCCCTCTAGATGTATATCTAGACTCAAAAGAAAACATAAAGCATGAGCTAATATGGGCAAATACGCCCAAACCATCCAACCTCCCAAGGATATTCAAATAAAAGAACAAACAGCTCATATATAAAACAAAAACATCCACATAGATACCAAAATGGGCAACTAGCCCAATGTAGAGATGTATCAATCCAAAATATACAGACAACCATAGAATGATATAGCATGAAATCCAAAAATGTCATTGGTCATTCAAAAAGTGACTGTGACCAAGACATAAGACTAATAATCCGTGCCATCGCCCAGATCAGGGGGTGGAACGTCCCCACGAGCCGCATGCTCCCATCGCTCGATCCGCCTCTCTATCTGCGCCTGACGAGTGACTAGGGCCTCCTGCTGTACCAATATGGTGGCCTGGCCCTGCAAGATCTGGTCGTCGGTCTGCTCAAGCCTATCAAGCCTCTGAAATATATCCGCTCGAAGCTGGTGAAGCTCCGCAATGTAGGAATGGGGATCCACGGAAGGAGAGTGCAGACGAGAAAAAGCTCGAGGCGGACGTGCTGAATCGTCCTGGAGCGTCGCGAGGATCTAGGGATGGATCTGATGACGGAGCTGAAGCGTGTGAAGGGCCAGTAGAGATAGGTGGTGCCTCAAGCTGGGACGGCTCTGCCTGCTCCTGCTGCTCCTCCTGTAGACGACTCTGGATAACGTCTCTGGTAAGCTCCATGCGAGCAATGATGGTACGGTTGATAATGACCGGTTTGTGAAATTTATCGGTACCAACAATGCCAATGCGCTCAGCCATTTTGCATATGAGATGCCCAAATGGCAAACTAGTGGAGTTCCCGTCGTCGCGCAGGATGACTTGGTGGATGGTACGCATGATACGAGTGGGAAGACAGAGCGAATGACCTTTACCAACCCGATACAGCAACCGAAACATAGTTTCGGAGACATCCGCTTTGTTGCTCATCCGCGGATAGACATTGCGGAAAAAGAGGTTATGCAAAAGGCGGATACACATTGAGGATGCTCGAAGAGCACCGCCCACCCATTTGGGTGTCCCCTCACCACAGAGGAATTGAACGATAACTAGGTTGGGTTTGGGACCCAAGGATGAAAAATCGAAAGAAGGCTCCTCAACCCTTGGAACGCCAAGAAAATCTGATATGGACTTCAAAGTAAATAGGCAATCCCGGTCGCCAACCTCGACATTGAAGGAGGGGGGCGAAGACGTGACATGAACATAGGATGCATAGAATTTCCTAACAACATCAAATTGGACCGGGCCCCCCATGTGGAGTACGGGGCCCCAATTGATGGCATCCTAACATAGAACGCACATTGAAGTCAGACAAATCACCCAAATTGATGAATTTTTCACAGACGACCTCCTTATCCTTAAAATCATCCCAATGGGTGGAATGGGATGAGACTTTTGTCCCCAAAGATTTAGATTTAACAGGAGGAACCGAAGAGGAGGCAGCCCCTTTCCCTTTGGAAGCGGCTTTCTTGGACTTTAAAGGGCGAGGAGGAGGCTTAGATTTTGCCTTGGGACGATCTCTCCTCCTCAAAGGGAGCTCATCCTCGCTCTCGTGGGATGACATGGAAGCTCCAAGAAGGTCTCTAAACACTCCAAGAGATGAAGGAAAGGGATGAACCAAAGAGATAGAGAGTGAAGAGAAGGAATCCCTTACCAAACGAGTGAAAGAGAAGAGGAGTGAAGAAGAACAGGTTAGAACCTCAAATCTTGCAACGAATCAACGAGAGATCAGCTTAGAGAGCAAGAGTGGGAGCTGGAGCAGCTTGTGGAGGTGAAAAAAGTTGAAGAGACTGACCTAAAATGGGCTCTAACGTGTTTAAATACCCCCCTCATCCGGTCGGCTCACGCGCGGGCACCCTTTTTAGAGATGCACGACCGGTCATGACCGGTCGTGGGATGCAAACTGGACCATTAGCAAAAGTTTCTTCACAGGCCGATCGGTCTTGACCGGTCGGCTGGCTTATCTGAAGGAGCCCAGACGGGTTTTTACTGAAGGCCGACCGGTCCTGACCGGTCGGCTGGCAAAGTTTTTCCATAGCAGAGAATTTCTGCATTTTGAATAGAGCATTTCTGCAATTCCTTCACTATGACTGGAGAAGAAAGTCTGTCCTTTGGACAGATCATTTTCTTTTAAACACAGGTACCCTTACGAGGGATACAACAACCATGGTCATGGTGTACCTAGGTACACCTTAACCCAAAATGAGGAACCCTTAAGGTCCAGATATATCGATAAAGGGCAAGAATTTGGGACTATGATCCCGGATAATCGTGAAAAGCAATGAAAAGAGGCCATGATCCTCAGATATATCTATAACGATCAGAAAGAGAGGCTAAATCCTCAGATTTTTCCTGCATAACCAATACTTTGTTAGATACACTAGATACATCCAACACCGATGGACTTCTGGAGGTTTGCAAAGCCAACCGAGTCCAAAGGTTTCGTTAGGATGTCAGCTAGCTGATTCTCTGTAGGCACATGTTCGAGAGATATTATTTGATCTTCAACCAATTCTCGAATAAAATGGTGCCTAATGTCTATGTGCTTAGTGCGAGAGTGCTGAACAGGATTCTTTGATATATTTATGGCACTCGTATTGTCACAAAATAACGTCATTGTGCCTTGTTTGATCCCATAATCGGTTAGGGTTTGTTTCATCCATTATAGCTGGGCACAACAACTACCAGCAGCAATGTATTCTGCTTCGGTTGTGGATAAAGAGATAGAATTTTATTTCTTACTGTGCCATGCCACAAGGCAATTTCCAACATAAAAGCACCCACCGCTGGTAGATTTACGATCATCCATGTTACCAGCCCAGTCGGCATCTGAGTACCCTGCAATATCTGTAGAGGAATCAAAGGGGTACCAAAGGCCGTATTCGGTGGTGCTTCCAACAAACCGGATAATCCGCTTAACAGCGGTAAGATGAGATTCTTTGGGATCAGCCTGAAATCGAGCACAAGCACCTACACTAAAAGCAATATCTGGTCTACTAGCAGTGAGATAAAGGAGACTACTAATCATGCTTCTATAGAGATGTTGATCTACACTTTTCCCTGCAAGGTCTTTTGATAATTTAACAGTGGTGCTCATAGGTGTAGTAGTAGGAACGACCAGAATCTAAGCCAAATCTCTTAACAAGGTCTTTAACATATTTGGCTTGAGTAATGAATATACCTGATGCAAGTTGTTTGACTTGAAGCCCTAGAAACATGTTCAGTTCTCCTACCATACTCATCTCAAATTCAGATGTCATTAATTCAGCAAAGGAGATGGACATTTTCTCACAAGTGGATCCAAAAACAATGTCATCCACATAAATCTAGGCAATCAACACAGAATTCTCGGCTTCTCTAATAAATAGAGTTTTGTCAACGCTCCCCCTAACAAAATCATGGTCAATAAGAAAATGAGTTAAGCGTTCATACCATGCACGGGGTGCTTGCTTGAGTCCGTAAAGCGCCTTTTTCAACCGGTACACTTTGTGAGGATACTTAGGATCAATGAATCCTTTTGATTGTTCAACATACACTTCCTCATCAAGAATACCATTTAAGAAGGCGCTCTTTACATCCATTTGAAATAGTTTGAACTTTAACGCACAAGCAACAGCCATAAGAATTCTAATAGACTCGAGTCTGGCTACAAGGGCAAATGTTTCATCAAAATCAATGCCTTCAATTTGTGAATAACCCTGAGCCACTAACCGAGTCTTATTTCGTATCACATTCCCAGATTCATCGGATTTATTCTTGAAAATCCATTTGGTTCCAATAACATTTTTCCTTTCTGGCCTGTCGACCAGATACCATACTTCATTTCTAATGAATTGTTGAAGCTCTTCCTGCATTGCAAGGATCCAGAATTCATCATTTAAAGCTTCATCAGCATTTTTTGGTTTTATTTTTTATGTGAAACACAGGTGACTGTTGACTGCCTCCAACTGTCTCCTGGTTTTGACACCAATGCTAGGATCCCCAATGATTTGATTGAGGGGGTGATCCTTGACAATTTGTACATCACCAGGAGCAGTGGGAGCATTTGGAGATGAGGGTGGTTTATCAGATTTACCTATCTCGCATATGCCCTCATCTTCTTCTTCATCACCTGGAGACACAGGTTTATCCAAGCTATCATCCACAGTCACATTGATTGACTCTTGGACTGATGAGGTTCGAAGGTTGTAGACACGAAAAGCTCTACTGTTTAATGAGTATCCCAAGAAGATACCCTCATCACTTTTGGATTCAAATTTTCCCAAATTTTCTCGGTCTCTCAAAATATAGCATGTACTACCAAAGACCTTAAAGTATTTAACATTCGGTGTTTTTCCACACCACAGTTCATAGGCTGTTTTGTTTAAACCTGCCCTTAAATAAACTCGATTAACAATATAGCAGGCAGTGTTAACAGCTTCGGCCCACAGATTTTGAGCAAGTTTCTTAGTATTAAGCATAGCTGTGGCCATATCCAACAACACTCTGTTTTTCCTTTCAGCAACCCCATTTTGTTGAGGTGTCTTGCGTGCTGAGAACTCATGACGAATGCCCAATTCATCGCATAATGCCTTGAAGCGATGATCTTCAAATTCACCGCCGTGATCACTCCTGATTCTTGCTACCATGTATCCTTTCTCATTTTGTAGTCGCTTCACTAGTTTTTTGAATTCCTCAAAAGTGTCAGATTTTTCTCTTAGGAAGGCGACCCATGTGAATCTGGAGTAATCATCAACGACTACAAAAAAGTATCGTTTTCCACCTTGGCTAAGTACCCTGGTAGGACCAACTAGGTCCATGTGTAGCATTTCAAATGGTTTTGATGTTACCAGGATAGAGGTTCTCTTGTGTGCAACCTTGATTTGTTTACCTTTTTGGCATGCGGCGCACACAGTATTTGGTCTTTTACCCATCTTGGGTAGACCTCTCACCAAATTTTTCTGACTTAGTTTGAACAGATTTCTATAATGTACATGACCAAGTCGATGGTGCCATAATTCCGTTTCATCCTGAACGGCCACGTGACACATGGTGGAGGAGCTTGAATTGTTGTGATTTTCAATGACATAGCAGTTGTCTCCTGTGCGTAGACCTTTCATGACTAATTTTCCTGTGGAGTTCAAGATCTTGCACATATCTTTGGAGAAGCTTACTGAGTGCTCTTCATCACAAATCTGTGAGATACTCAGTAAGTTGTGTTTGAGGCCATCAACATACAGTACATTTTCAATTTCGGGCAAACCTGGCCCTGTGATGGTTCCTTTACCCATGATTTTAGCTATGCTCTCATCACCAAATGTGACAGACCCACCATCAAATTCATCATATGCACAAAATTGAGATCTATCACCTGTCATGTGTCTAGAGCAACCACTATCCAAGTACCATCTAGGGGTATTCCCAGCTTTTAAGGTAGTATGAATGACCAAGCACTTGTTCTTGACAACCCATTTAGTTGTTGTCCTTTTATGAGAGGTGTTCTTCTGGTGGGATTCTCTAGTTTTCTTGGGAGAATTAGATTTTTCTTTTTCACGCAAAAGAAGAGCAGTTTTCAAATTCAGCATTTTAACTTGCTCCAATAGTTCATCCATCCTCTTGTCCTTCCTAGGAAAAGCAGGATAATTCTTTCGAATGTTTCCCCTCTTAGGTGAAGAATGCATGGGAGGATTCCAATTAGCTTGGACATTTTTCCCGGTCGGTACAAATTTACCTTTCAAGTTTCTGACCGGATTTTTGAATACCAAGCACTCAAATTTTAAGTGGCCAACGTCTCCACAAGCATGGCAGATAGGAGAGGCTCTAGTTTTACTTTCGGATGCACCATGATCATTTCTTACAATTGGATGGACTGAGGTGGTTTTTGAAGTGTGACTATTATAGCCCGAACCTCTTTTGTCCATTGGTGATCTTGCAACACCGAGGAGTTTTTCCAGGTTTTCTTCTCCTTGCGCAAACCGTCTTCTAGAGTCAACGACTTGACACTTAAGACGATTGATTTCAATGTTTGCCTCTTTGAGTTCTCTCTCAAGTCTAGCATGCTTGTCTAGAGATTCACCACTCACGAGCCTTTTCTTTTCTTGTTCAAGCTCATCATTCTTCCTTTTCAGTTCTTCTAGATCTTAACACATCTTTTAATTCTCTATTTTCAATCCGTCAAGATTTTTCATCAGTTTGTCATTTTCAGCCTTCATTTGGCCCAACTTGTTGATGGTATTTATATTTTCAATGTATAGTTGGTTGTAAACCTCCTGAAGGCCTTCCTCCTCATTCTCATCATCACTCAAGGAATCATTTTCTGTGTTGGAGGATTCATGATCATCAATGTCTCCGGTGATCTTTGCAATGGGCTCAATTTGAGGCACAATATCAGTAATGGAGGCCATTAAAATTCTGATTGAACCTTGCTCCTCCTCACTTTGGTATAGGACTGATTCTGATTCAAATTCTTCAGTCTCATCCCATGTAGCCGCCATTGCCTTTTTCTTGGCTTTGTTATTGGTGCACTCGGATGCAATGTGACCAAATCCTCTACACTTGTAGCATTGAGGATCTTTTGACTTAAAAAAATTTCCTTTATTGTTCTTGGAGTCAAAAGGTTTACCCTTCTGGTAGGGTTTCCTTCTAGAAGTATTTCCCTTAGTTTTGAAGAATTTTTGAAATTTCTTGGCCATTAGTGCCATTTCTTCTAAGTCTGGATCTTCCTCACTTCCACATTCAGATTCTTGTTTTTTGTGAGAAGATTTCAGGGCTGTACTTTTGAATTTTGAGGGAGTTTTGAAACCTAGCTCATAGGTTTGAAGGGACCCGAGAAGTTCTTCAACTTTCATGGTATTTAGGTCCCTACATTCTTCGATGGTAGTAACTTTGGAAGAGAACCGTTCCGGTAGGGATCTCAGAATTTTCCTACATAGTCTATGCTCCGGAACGGGATCCCCCAAGCCCCACATTTCATTTGTAATCTTGTTCAGCTTGGTATAGAAATCAGTAAATGTTTCGTGCTCCTCCATAGTGATGTTTTCAAATTGTGTGGAGAGACGTTGAAGTTTTAAATTTTTAACAATGCTCGTTCCTTCATGAGTAACTTCAAGGATGTCCCATGCCTGCTTACTGGTTGTGCAATTTGAATCCAGCCAAATTCATCTTTAGATACTGAACAAAAGATGGCATTCAGCCCTTTGGCATTACAGACCCTGTTGAGCTTTATCATAATCGGTCCACATCGCCTTATCTTTAGGCTTGAGGACATCCGGTTCACCTTCCTTACATATAGTGACCATTGGGGGTTTATATCCAATATCAATCATATCCCTAACGTCCGAATCAATAGATTCCAAAAAGATGCGCATTCGGGCTTTCCAATATGGATAGTTAGACCCATCAAAGAAGGGAGGCTTAGTAACGGATGAAGAGTCCTCTCTAGACATATTTTGAAGCTCTCTTAGGATCTCACTCCGGGTTTTTAAACCTGAACGGAGGAACCCGCTCTGATACCAATTGAAATTACCGTTTTACCGCCTATTGAGATACTTGGAGATATGCCTAATGTCCTAGAGGGGGGGTGAATAGGACTTTTTAAATTCCAATTACAATTAAAAACTAACCAAGACAATCTTATCAAATAAGATAATCACAATAGCATTCAAGGCATTTATATGAGCATTTTGTAAGCAAGGACTATCATAGGCATTTCATCAAACAGTTAGCATTCATGATAGACTAAACCATTCAACACATAGCAAACATTCAATCTCACAATGCACAGCAATTTATAGTGGTTCGGTTTCCCTACTCCACTCCCGGTTCACGATCTCAACCTATGAGACCACCGGATTTCACTATAGTCTTGGTTTTAAATCAGGTTAACCATCAACCTTGACATCCTTTGATCTAGGACCGCGTTTACCATCCGTCGATGGCCCAATCCAGGGACTTGACGAGTTTGGATCTCAAACTCTCACCAATCCTAATCCAAGGATGGTCACGTACCCTCCCGCCGGAGTTTCCCAATCCAGGGAATAGAGATTTAAAAGATGGACTCTCAAATACTAGACATACCTAGACGATTGAGCCCCGATTCGATGCCTTTGATGAGTAGCTTCAACTCCACGTGCTTCAGCTTCTCTTTGTGCTCCCAAGATCAGCTACCGATGCAAATGATGAGGATATATTGATGCCGGGTAGTTGGGAGAGAGTTGGTCTAGTTCCTCTTGCCTATTCAATGCAATGGTAATAAGGGAACTACCAATCTTCAAGCATTCAATGGCTTTAAGTGACCTAATAAAGATATTCAGAAGGAAGGTTAGCCATGAATGAAGGTCTTGAGTTCATACTTCAAACCGAGCTTAGAATACTCAATGACAAGCCATTAATGGCCAAGTTTGAATGATGAACTCAAGGGAGTTAAGAGGGAGGAAGGATGTGAGTAAATGCTCTCTCTCTCAACTCTGGATGGGTGTTGAATGCATACCAAGAAAGAGCTCAAGACAAGGCTGTATAGAGCTCCAAATGATGGCCCCAACGGATCTAAAACGGTCACATCCGACCTGTCAGAGCAAGGACTCGACCGGCCGGACGGACCGGTCAGCATTCAAAATAATAGGCCACATGAGGGACTGGCCGACCGGTCATGACCGATCGGACCCCCTTGCTGGAGAGCTGTGAAGGATCAGGCCGACCGGTCATGACCGGTCGGACCCCCTTGCTGGAGTACACAGGTTTGTGAAGGCCAACCGGTCATGACCGGTCGGCTATGGTTGCTGGACTCCATCTCTTGTGAAGGCCGACCGGTCATGACCTGTCAGACCTACTTGCTGGACCTTCAGGCATTGTGAAGCCCGACCGGTCATGACCGGTCGGCTTCCTATATGCATTCTGCTGGAATGATTTTGAGTTTCTGGCCGACCGGTCATGACCGGTCGGCAGTCCAGCTGATTCAACAACCAGCATGCCTTGGTCCTTTTTGAAGCTCCTGGCCGACCGGTCAAGTCCGGTCGGCTGTCCATATGTCCTCTTCACAGCAAGGATGCTGAAGTGTTTGAGAAGCCTGGCCGCTGTCTAGATGGATTTGTCATAGCGAGCTTGCAGGACCAAGATTCTCAACACAGCAACGGATCACTTCAAGCGATGAGGTGCATAGGGTCCAATGTATGGACATATCTTCAATATGCTTCGCACCAGCCATGGTTCACAAGTCTGATCAACTTGTGCAAGGGTCGAGAGGAATGGGGATAAGATATGTGAGTCTTTTACGCCATTCTTTGATGTTTTGGGGTTTCCTATGGTCGATCTATATGCAACTTACCTGAGATCTTGTTGCAGCATTAGCTTGAGCAATGGACGAAGCGTAATCTTCAAGTCTTGATCTTCAATACTTCGACCGGGGCTCACATGACACGACGCGACCAACCAACACGTCAATTGACAACAAAAGGTGTACTAACAAAAATATGAGATTAGAGTGTAGATATGTATGATTTCATGGTTTTGATCTCTTTGTGTTAAAATCCCATCTAAGGTTAGGGTTTAGGCTAGGTTTAGAGATTTAGATGAGGGTTAGATGGGCCTTACCTCATTCAGGAGTATGGAGGCTCGATAACTCGGCCGAGTCGACTCAGTCTTGACTCACTCTTCTTCTTTCCTCCTTCCTCTTTCTCCTTCTTTTCTTTCTTTCTTTCTTTCTTTCTTTCTTCTTCTTCTTCCGGAAAAGAGCTGCATGTCAACAGCAACAAACAGCAGCATAGGCAGCACATAGACACACTCTCTCTCTCTCTCTCACGTTCTTTCTCTCTATCTCTCTCTAGACGATCTCTCTCCCTCTCACACATTTTCTCTTTCTCCTCTCTCTCTCTCTCTCTCTCTCTCTCTCTCTCTCTCTATCTCTCTCTTTGAGTAATCTCTGAAGGAGGGGAAACGAACGGACGAGCCTTACAACTGGCAAAGTCGGTGGGTGCGCACGTAGATCCGGTTTTTCAGTTCAAGTGGGAGACTATGTGAATCCCACCCCTAGCGATCTACGTTGCATGGGGACCGTTGGGGTGATAGGTTGGGTCCACATAGAGGTTTGGGAGAAAGATTGGTCGTCCATGCAAGGGGGACCGGAAGATCTTGATGAATCTTGGTTTGGACAGTGATTTGGAGCGGGTCGTACGAGCGACGGATGACAATAAAACTTTGAATGACTAGGTTTGGGTAGGGCGCTGTCACGATGGACGGAGTGGATTTGGCATTGGGGTCCACTTTGATGGACGGTGTGGGGTGCACGGACGGCAGCGCCCGTCCGCTGTTGTAGTGGAGAAGAAGAAGAAAAAAGGAAAACTCTTTCTTTTACGTGATTCTCGGACAAACGTATTTGACCAAGATGTGAAATAGGTGGGTTTCAAGTGTGGGGTCCACTGAGGTGGAGCGGATTCGTATGCACCGTTCAATCGGTGGGAAATACAAAAACAACCATTGACGTGAAAAATGAGGCAGATCCGAGTGAAGATGGGCCACTTATGGCCCAATTTCTGATTAAGGCATTTGTAAGATGATCGGATGGCTGAAATTCGACGTGTACGGGTAAAATGTGTCAAAAAGATCATATTTGAAGTTTTGTGTGAAAGTGATCGTCAAAAATCATAATACTTAAAAATGTCAAGTTAACTTAAGTTTATCTAATGGCATTTTCGTAATTAACTAAAAATAGTGATATTTTCGAAATCCGGTCTTTCTACAATGTTTATAGGGTTATTTTAAGCCACTTTTGTAAAGGGTCCCCTATCAGATATCCTATGGATGGATCGTTATTTTTAAAACAAAGTAAACATACGATATAAAATCAAAATAAAATTTTTTAAAATTCTGAAATAAATCTCGAAAATCCGGGGTGTTACAGGCAAGCTTTGGCAGAGATATTCAAAGGAATAATACCTAGACTTCCCTCCTCTTTAGGCCTTGCAGATCTGCTCCCAGCTAATAGTATGCAAAGGCGAGAACCCCCATAAGAAATTCCTAATACGTTTCTCAATAAGATTAAAGCAAGCTTTAGGAAAAAGGAATGCATGGGACCAAAAAATATGAAGGCCAGAAAGAGTAGACTTCACTAACTCCAGTCTACCAGCAAATGATAGGAGAGATGCTGTCCATCCACCAAGCTTTTTATTTAGACTATCAATCAATTGCTAATAGTCCAAAATGTAAAGCCTGGATAAGAATAGAGGAACTCCAAGGTATATGATAGGAACTGTCCCTTTGTCCATCTCATTTACCTGCTCTTCTTTCTTGATGCTTCTGGTTCACTTAAATCTTCAGTCTTCAGCTTGCTAAGGCTCAACCGACATTACAACACAAGCACCCACGTGATTGACAAATAAGGTGTACTAGTATGCCACAAAAAAGTGCACTAACAGAATGGCACGTCCAAGCAACACCTTCAACAAATGCTTCCCCTCGTAGCCAACCGCGCAGGGATCAAGTGGAGGCCCCTGACTCACTGATGCCTCGTCTTGGTAGCCAATGCCATTGCCCGACATCATGGTGATACAAAGAAAATACAAAGTTTAGTCCACTACCATAAAGGGAAAGAAGAACAGAAAGTTGAAGTGGGCCTATCCAATGGTCCAATCATTTAATACGGCACATTCAATTGTCAAATTTTAAAATTTAGCCCATTTGACGATCAGATTTCCAAATTGGGCCCATCCATTGGTCGGATCTCCAAATTAGGCCTATCCAACGGCTCGATCATCAAGTATGGCATATCAAACGAACAAATTTTTAAAATTGGGCCCATCCAACAACCCAATCATCAAATACTGACCAATCTAACGGCTCGATCATCCAGTCTGGCCCATCCAACAGTTGGATTTCCAAAATTGAGCCCATCCAATAGCCCAATCATCAAGTACTGGCCAATCCAATGGCTCAATCGCATTTAAGATTTAAGCATCAAATTTGACCCATCCAACAGTCAGATCTCTTAAATGGGTGTCTTCTAGCGTTCCAATCACTAAAGGGAGCCCATCCAATGGCCAAGATCATCGAAAAGAAATCACCATGTGATCGCCTCAATCAAAAGTCATGAAAGGCCGAATCAATGAAAAACAACATCAATGCACCCACAAAACCATCCCAAACCGATCTAGTGGGCCGGATCATCTAAAACAGCCCCAAGAAAAATTGATGGGTTCCATTTTCATCTAGGACAACCATGCATGAAAAAAATGAAGAGCAAATTTTGGAGGAATCATGGGGAGCTTCATTACCTTATTAAGTGATGAAGGATCTAACTCTAGCCACCCATTACAAAGAATTCGACCAACTAGCGAGCAAATTGAATGGGTTTATCGAAAAAAACCATAAAGTGTGAAAATCCTTCCACAATGGAAGAAGCAGGACCAAGAAGATGAAGAAAAGAGGAAGATGGGAAAGAGAACAAAAAAATGGGAAGAAAGCAGAAAAATGGAGTGAGAGAAGAAGAAAAGAGCTGAAGTAAACGCCCCACTCTAACGACGGCACTAAGAAGAAGACGAACCAAACCGTCGGCCTTTAGTTGGTTGACGGTTTCGTTAATGTCATTAATGCGACAATTGTCATTGTCAGTCGTTGTTTAATCGTGCCTTGAGACTCCTCGGGCCCCACAATGCCTCTCTCGGTCAGCGTGAGGGCTTGTTTTTGAAAAATCAACACTAATGGGCCTCACATGCCTCAGATGGCCCAGCATAGAACCACTCAGAGTCCCACCACATCATCACATCATAATGGCCCACTAAGATGTGATCAAACCCTTTACATTTGTAATAAGTTCGATCTCGACCATCTTGACCTAATAAGGGTCGTCTAGATGTCAGATGATGGATTAGATCTTTCAAAATCCCTGCAATAAATCTAATCTTGATCATCTGGACCCGATTAGGGCCGTCTAGATTCGAATGATGAATTGGATCTTTCAAAATCTCTACAATAAATCCAATCTTGAACGTTCAGACCCAATCAGGGTTGTTTAGATGTCGGATGACGGATTAGATCTCTCAAAAAGCTCTGCAATAAATCCAATCTTGACTGTCTGGACCTGATTACAGTTCTGAACGATGGATAACGAATTAGATCTATAAAAAATCCTTGTAATAAGTTTGATCTGGGCCACCCAATCTTGATTGTGGCCCTTCGGTCATGAAACGATGGATCAATCTTGAGCTATATAATCAAATTAACTACAATAAAAGTACTAGCTATAGTTCTTAGACTATGCGGCTAAGCTATAAGCCCATTCTAGCACTGAATCATTTGTAACTATGGAAGTTTATATGATGATGTGGTTGTCAAATTGGTAACCTAGACGATCAAATAGCACACATGAGGAGGTCATTTGAATGTATAAGAACAAACAAATTAAAGATGGATCCTCTCAAGTGTGCTTTTAGAGTCTTAATAGGAAATTTCTTGGACAGCGAGGGGATTGAAGTCAACCAAAATAAAGTGTGAGTCATTCTAAAGGCGCAACTGTAAAAAAAGGAGCTCCAGAGATTTATTGGCCAAATTAATTTTTTCTGCTGATTCATCTCAAATTTAGCTGGAAAAATTAGCACTTTCTCACCACCAGTCAAACTAAATGCGGAATGAGAATTCATATGGTAGGAAAAACATCATATAGTCATCGATCATATAAAAAAAATATTTAACGAGGCCACCAATGTTAATACCTCCTCGAAAAGATCGACAATTTTGAATGTATACTGCAATAGTTGAAGAATCGATCGGAGCGTTATTAGCCCAAGAAAATGATGGCCGCAAAGAGCGGGCAATAATTCACTCTCCAAGACTTCGCATGATACCAAGCAACGGAACTATCCCATAGAGAAGTTATGTATGTCTCTTTGTTTTGCTGCTTCCAAGCTCTGACATTATTTATATGGTCTATGCCATTGCCTCGACCAATCTTATCAAATATATGCTCACA
The DNA here is from genome assembly GCA_003013855.2 of Liriodendron chinense. NCBI lineage: Eukaryota > Viridiplantae > Streptophyta > Magnoliopsida > Magnoliales > Magnoliaceae > Liriodendron > Liriodendron chinense. Next base: position 586,030 of record ML058584.1, read on the forward strand.
CGGCTAATTCACGGAGAGAATTGAAAAATGGATTTTGGCCCTCTTTGAATTTTACTTCAAGTATGTCCCTCAAAAGGCTATTAAGGGTCAGTTCTTAGCAAATTTCTTGGTCAACCACCCATTAAGAATAGATTATAAGATTTTGCTTGATAATTTGGAGATATATGTTATCTAATCTGACTCCTTGGAGGTTAATTTTCGATGGGTCACAAATTGATCGATCGTTAAGAACTGGAATCATTATTATATCTCCAAATGAAAAAGAGAAGATTATGCTTTCTGTTTAGAGTTCGAATGTGCAAATAATCAAGCAAAGTATGAAGCCTTGATCATCGAACTCGAAATCCCGATAGAGCTCGAAGCAAGAAACATCGAGATCATTGGAGATTCTTAGTAATCAACCAATTAGTTGCCTGTATAAATGTTCAATTTGGGATTAATGCCTTATTACGGGATAGCAGTTCAGCTAATGTCAGATTTCAATTACATAGTTCTGAAATATATCCATCAAGAATAGAACACTGACGTAAATGAGATGGAGTAAATAAGGTAGGGCTCTGATTGCCGAATGAAATGACTAAGAGGTTCCTCACAATCCAAAGAAGAAAACTCCTAGCAGCCGAGCGGAGGGTCATGACTATGGAAATGTCTCTTTAGATGTTCTTCAAGATGAATAAAGGACCCTGATTATTCATTACCTCATAAGACCAAGTAATAGAACCAATTGGTTTGTTTGGAGGATTGCATGCCCCCATTATCTCCTTCTTGATGATGATCTTTATCATAAATTAGCTTATGGTCTTTTATCAAAGTGCCTGGGAACAGACAGAGCCGTGATCATCATGGGAGAAGTTTATGAAGGAATTTGCGGAGCTCTTCAAGTAGGGTAGAAGATGTGATGGCTTAACTAGTGACATGGTTATTATTGGCAGACAATATTGAAGGATTGTATGAAATATACTAAAGGACTTCAGGCCTGCTAGAAACATGGGCCATTATAACATGTATCGGTCATGGAACTTCAACCAATCATTAAACCATGGCCTTTTGTGGTTGAGCAATAAATTTTATTGGACAAATATTTTCACCGTAGTCTAATCAACGCAATTTTATAATTGTTACGACCAATTACTTCACTAAATGGGTCGAAGCTAGACCAATGAAGGGAGTCGGCCAAGATGAAATAATTGATTTTATTAAAGAGCATATTATCCACCGATTCATAATCCCAGAGACCATTATGGTCGACAAAGGGCCACATTTTCAGGCAGCCAGAAGAAAGCCTTTGTTGACACCTATAGTTTAAATTCTTAAACTCCACCCATATTACACGCAGGCCAATGGTCAGGCCAAGTCAACTAATAAGATATTGAAGAATATGTTGAAATAATGACAAAGGACAATCCTTATTCTTGGAACACAACTCTGTTAAAGGTCTCATAGGCTTATTAAACATCACAAAGGATAAGCACAGGAGTTACTCTGTTTGCCTTGACGTATGAACACGGCGTCATCTTGCTGGTGGAGGCAAATATACCATCACTTTAGGTAGCCTTTCAGCATCAGTTCACCCCACAAGAATTTATCAAATCGATAATGCTCGAGTTAGAAGAGTCGCATCCCGTCAGAGTCCAAGCCTTGGATTCATTAAAGGTTCACAAAACTAAAGTTGTCAAGGCGTACAACAAAAAGGTGAAAGGAAAGTCATTTGGTGAAGGCACGTTATGTAGAAGACTATAATTCCCATTAGCACTAAAAGCCTAAAATTTGAAAAATTGACCCAACTTGGAAAGGATCATTTATCGTAGAGAAAGTGTTACATGGAGGTGCTTATCCGCTATTAGATTTGGACGACCAAGAAAGTAAGAATGCCATTAACATCTATTATTTGAAAAAGCACGTACCCACTCTTTGGGAATCCATGCAGAAACAAAATGAGATGGTTAAAGAATAGACTGAATAAAAAAACAAAAGAATAAAAAGCGCCGAGAAACAACATACCAAAAAGGTGATTGCATTTTCATTAAAGCGGAATCGACCTTACAAAAGGAGAAGATTTTTTTCTAAAATTTCTATTTTCATATATTAAAATTATAAATTCAGGTATTACCAAACAAAATGAGGAACAAGTCCATCTCTAGCCAATTGTCCAAAAAAGGGTCCCTGACGTGATCCTTGAAGTGACCAACCTTCTTAGTTTTGGTCGTTGCTTGTACAAAGCATCACTCGTCCAAGCCTTCATACCATGAGCAGTTGAACAAAGGGAGGAAGACATTGGTAGGCTCTCAAGTGTTGGCGAAGGATGGAGGGAGAGGAGTAAGAATAATGAGACGAACCTTACCTATGGAGTGCATTTATAGAGGGTTGTGACCGTCAATCTCTTCGCCGGTAATAAATAAGAGATATTATGATAGGTGATTTCCAACACCGGAGGCTGCGCATGATAACTGAAAGTAAACCCCGTGTCGTCACATGTCGTCAATCACTTCCAACGAAAAGCCAAAAGACGCAATATCTCTTCACATTCTCTAAATGCAAAGTGACATGGGGGTATTTTTACACTTGGCCTAACACAAGCCAGATCAACGAGCGAGAAGCCGTCACGTGTTGGCACACTCATATGAAAGCAAAAGAGAAACATACTCACAGTAAGAAAAGACCACAGATACCATCTGCTGAGGACACATATCCTGTCAAGAGAAGGTCAGGCATTCAGAGATGTAAGCACGGCCATAACCTAAAAGGCGGTCGTCTATCTCATGACACATTACTCATAGATGCAAGACACATTCAACCTCTAACATATATAGGAAGTTTCACCAAAGACCTGCCATTGTGAGACTTTTAGTTAACTAGCTACCGCACAATATAGCCATTGCAAGACTCTAATTCGAAGAGAGATACCTCCGAAGAACATTCGGGAACCTTCTAAAAGACACAAAAAACGGATTAAAGAGTAGAAAGTGATCCAAAGATAGAAAGATCATTGCTCACGGTAGCATAGTGCCTGAAGGACTCCATATCCAAATAAAACATGTTATCGAAAATGCTACTACCTAATCATAGAAGTTACAAAATCTTACGCACAATATTGCATCTCCAAAACTATAACAGCAACACATGAAGAAGAGCTCGAGGCTTCACGCCAACACCAATCACACACAAACCATTTAGCTTTATGCTGCCTATCTCTCTTTCGTCTCTCATGGACATCTAATCAAATTAATTTTAATTCCAGTTTCCTCCACTTATGTCTAACATTATATTGTAGCAAGTCTAGAGTCTTTAGTTTTTAGCTACTTAGTTTAGTTTCTACTTCTGCCTAGCTCATCGCTCCAATATGCCAGTAGGTTAGTATAAATACCCATGACCATCTTATTGGATCCCCAAATTGATTAAAAGTTCGGTTTCTTGATTGTATGTTGAAAACCGAATTTTATATGAGGATTGTATTTGTATTATTCTTTTTATATGATATGGGATTGCTGGAAATAGAATTTAATTTATTCTTTAATGAGAATAAATAGGCTGGGACCACTGTTTAAAAACTTAAGTTTTAAAATTATGAGATTATCTCTATGTATATATGCATGATGTTGGAACCCTTTCACCCTGCTGATTTTTTTTATAAGTCATGCTGAATTTTTTTTATCAATCTCAGCAACGTCCTACTTGGCAAATAGAGACAAAAATATGGTATTACTTTAGATCGACAATTGTGTCTCTAATCAATGTATAGGATGATGCATTTAATCGGGATATACCATCACATCATCTATATATTAGATAATTTGCTTTATGATGTATGCAAGTTTAATCCTTTAACCATTTTTTTTTACTTTTTTTTTTTTTAACTTCCAGCAAGGTACGTCATAATATTTTTATTGTTTCCATTAAAGTATTTAAGTTTTTATTCGGATTATTGCATTATCATGGTATTAAAAACATGTACATGATGGCATGATGTTGGTTTACTCCATATGGAATACAGTTGAAACTTGTATGAAATAATCATGGAGGATGGTTATGTGGTTTTGTAGAATGTATATGCTTAAGAAAGGTGCATGTTGAAAATAGAATGGTGATTGGATTTTGAGATGATTGGTGTGTATGATTCAAGAGGAAATCATGCACTCGTATCCTGGAACACTTACAAATAGATTGGGCGAATTGGCATCCCATGGGTTGAAAGTCCTTAAAAGAAAAATAAATAGGGCTTCGACAACCCTTACATTAAAAGACCTTAAACTCCAACTAGTACATTTTGACACACCTTGGTCTAAGTGGAGTGTTCGATGTTTAGGGTGGTTTTTAACACTCTCACTAGAATGACGGGTGATTTAGCTCAACTATGCGAAGTAGGTCCCTTATCTTAGTCCAGGTATAGTTACATATATGAGGATTGCGAACTAGCACTAAATGACGGGGGTTGTATAGAAGGATTTTAGCCTGCTGATGAAAAGGTCTAGGTGTTGTAATGACTAGTGTATTGAAATGATGGCATCCATGCACATTGCATACATATTGCATTCATTATGGAAATTGCATTTCTATCTATACCTTCATGTCTTGAAAGTTATTTACATAATACCGGCGTATTGGTTAATTCTTAAAAATTACTATATTTGTGAACCTGCTTCTTTGGAAACTGCTACATTTTGGAAGTTTTGTATTTTGATAAGTTCTGATATTTGAGTGGCATTTTATGTATAATCTCAATACTTGAAAAACCTGCTAACTTGGGGAAAAATGCTATTTTTTGGAATAAATACTTTTGTTAATAACTGCTATTTTGGAAAAAATATGAACCCTCCTTACGAGGCTCCACAGTTCACCCATGTCTGGGAAATTTCAGTTGCAGGATTTGAGTTAGAAGTGATCGATCATGAGCAAGAAAGCTACTTAGAAGAATAGATCATTTACTTTGATATTGCACTAGGATAGATGATTTGAGTAGTTAAATTTTTGTAATAAGGCCACTTATGATGAGCCATGGTAGTAGTTAGATTGAACTTGATCTATGGTTGATAACTATTTAGATTCTTTTATGGACATGAATTAATCATTTTAGTATTGATGATTGGTTAGAAGTTTACTTTATATTTGTGTATTTTGGAGGGGATGTGTATGATGTACAATTTAATCATCTCACACCCTAGAACTCGGGATCGGAACCTGATACTCTTAAGTAGTGTTAAATTTTGGAGTGTGACAACAGGATATCAATTTTGGAGTGTGGCAACAGGATATAAAAATTTTCATGAAATTTGGTGCTGCCAAACACGTTAAACCATTGAGTACGCTTTTTGGTTATGTTGGCCTAGTCATCAAATCGATACCTTTCTCCTTCCTAAATCAACCCTATTTATATACAGCAGAGATTGAAAGTTAGAAAAGCTATAGACTTATATTAGGGTACAAAATTAAGAACACTCACTAAGTGGGCCCATTGTACGAAAACCTAAGCATGCCGCATGGTGTTGGTTGAAAAATGCAAGAAAGTTATGAAAAGCATAATATTAATACTATGTTGTGACTATAAAAATATAATATTACAAGGTACCATTAGTAGATGGAAATTGCCCCAAAAATCCTACCTATTAGAAGATCATCACCATCCTTTTTATCTTTTTTCTTGTTTTCTTGTTTTGAAGATAAAAGATCATCACCATTCCTATCCAGACTTTTTCCTTTTCTTTTTCTTTTTTGTATTTCATTTAATTTTAACACATCATCATTGGGTTAAGATGTCTTCAAATCCGCAATTTTTATTTTTATTTTTTTATCCTTTTTCTTGCAAAAACTTCTCTACCATCAAAGAGCCTCCGGTTTGTTTAGAATCCGGAAAATTATTTTGCTATTCTTTTACCTTGATTTGACATTTAATTCATCTTATACTCAAATCCATTAAAAGGAGAAAATAATAATAATAATAATGACAAATGACAAATGACAACTATTCACACATCTGTATTGGTTAACCACATTGGATGGACCATGACAAAGATTCACGCTAGTTATATTGCCTAGCCTCAAAATGCAGGTCGGTGTGCATGGAATGTTGGCCGTGGCTGAATTTCCATGATATGGCCCAATTGTACTCCAGTTAAGTCAATCAATGGCTGAGATCACAGCACCCGATGTCACCCCATCCTCAAGAAGTTACAGCTCAAATCTCGTATATGCTTACGACATACGTTTAGTAGCACACAAATCAGGAGGCGATAATATCCAAAAGTGGTGTCTGTGATGGTTCGCCAACAAATAGAAACGACTAACCAGCAGCAATACGACCCAATTTGTGGCTGTTGCATGGAGAGCTTTTGCCAATTGAATATTGACTATTGACTATTGGTTGGTTAGGAAGGGTTCCCTTTTAACCTCCCACCTATTGTAGTATTTGTGGCCCTCGAAATACATCAGCACCCAACAAATGAACATTACAAAATCTGGTGAAAATCTCTATCTTGGGAATGTGTCTAATGTACAAAGATATTTTGAGCCCATTTCTTAAGTTGAATGCAGACTTCTTTTTCAACGGTCTATTTTGCAAACTAAAATTTCAAAAGATTTTCACATCAAAGAGGTCTTGGTGAATAGCCCATTAATGAACATTTCAAAATCTGGTGAACACCTCTATCTTGGGAATGTGCGTCTAATGTACAAAGATACCTCGAGTCCATTTCTTAAGTTGAATGTAGACTTCCTTCTCAAACGTCAAGTTTGCAACCCAAATTTTCAAAAGAGTTTCACATCAAAGAGATCTTGGGGAATAGCCCATCGATGGTGGTGCACAACAGACCCATGATGTTTCAGATAACGGAATCATACGGCACAAACCTCATCAAAAGCTAAGTTGTAGCTCTTGAGAAACTTCACATGGCCATTGTATATGTGATATGCAGTGCACATCAACCCAGATCGTGATGTAGATATATGTCATGCAGCCTAAAATTATGACTAGAGGATCTAATTGACCAGTTGGTAGCCATGAATGGACAGTTAAATGAGCACTTGTCCAAATTCAGGAAACCAGTCCATTGGTAGTTGGATAAATGTTAGGATCCATGGGTCAACTAGTGGACCAAACCATTTGGGCCAGCTCAGTTGGCTAGGTAGCCCCCACTTAAGATATTCAATCGATTTAAATTTTGACATAACATATTGAGGAATGCCACAATTATTTATATAATTTTCAACCATTAATGAAACAAGAATATATATATATATATATATATATATATATATATATATATATATATATATATATATATATATATATATATATATATATTCCTCAGACAAACTTTTACTTGATTGCGAGGGTTGGTCCATCTTCGAATTCAGACTAGTTATCTCAATCATCTGAATGCTGTTCTACCATTTGGCATCAGAGCAGGTATTGCCCAAGCACAAGACGGACACATCGCCCTTGATCCTCCTTTGTTGTATTCTTCATGATCCTTGCGGCTGTGAAGGGGTTTGATTTTGAATGGCCTCATTCTGGATTAAGAGAGCTTCCATACATTCATTGACCATCTTAAGTGGGGATGCCTAGCCCACTCTACTACTCTATTGGACAGAATGATTGGCCCACTAGTTGATCTATGGAATCTAACAAAGATCTACACTGTCCACAACAGAAGGCTCTTATACATGAAGACCGCCAAATTAAAAAGAATACCAGGATTTTCAAGAATAAAATTGAATCATATTAACAAAAAATATTTTAACATAATGAAATGCATTAATCTTCCCAAAGAAAAAGGCAAAAGATTTAAGCATGGTTTGGCTAACACATGAACAAAATAGCCTAACAGTGGACATACATGTACCAATCACCTATTAGGGCACGAGGCTATTTTAAGAATCCTCTCTTTTATTTCCAAGTATTAGTCATGTATGTAAACCCTAATGTAGAGTATCCTCACTCTTTTAGCACATGCAACACACGTAAAATATCCGGAATACTCATTTCTGCACTGGCATGGCATGCCCCCAAAACCCCTTTAGCAGGTTAATCTAAGCAGCTGACTGAATCCCCATGATTAGAAAATTCATCTAACTAATCGGCGACATTCAATGGGCGAAACCCCTACATTACATAGCTACAGATCATTTATGGCCAATGTGATCTATGGCATATGGCTGATCTCTAGGGCCTGACAAATGAAAGAGTCACATCTCATGCATGCCCCATGTATTGAGATTGGTTGCTTGATTTAACTTCATAATAGATGCTGGAACCTTTTCCTCTTGTCTATTTTTATTTACCTAGAAACAAGATTTGCATGCTTTTACACCTATATGAACTCACGTTTATCTGATAAGAAAATGTAACTATACAGATGTGTCCAACAAGATTTGTTTCAATATCATTGAAACCTATGTGAAGTAAATACGCAAGCTATAAACTTATGTCAAGCAAATGCACAAGCTATCTTTCAAATACATAGTTACTTACATATCACAAAACATGCTAATGTACCATTTAAAAGAAACCAAACCACGATATCTCAAACAAAGTAGCAGTATTGCAAGCCAAAAGAAAACATGACAGAGAAGTACATGCATCACAGTCTAAAAGTAGAGAGTTTTTGAGTCTTCAAATAGTTCAAAGGAGTCCTAGTGCATGGTGCGCGCCACCAGTCCAGGATGTGCAGGCATTGCTTAAACAAACCAGCCAGTTCAGGAGATAGAAAGCCTTCAAAACAACACTTCCAGCAAACCAACCCAATCAAGATTAAGATTCACCAAATACGGTATATGCACACTAATCAAGGAGCACGGAGCTGAATGTTCTTCTCCCTTTGTTATTTCAGATCACCTAATTTTCAAAAACAATGAACAAGAAGACAGTCAAAACAGATGATATTTCAAAGGATTACGATAGGAATAAGTATGGTTTGCAATAGAAAATGGAACGGTAAAAACAACAGTACCTCATTGTTAACAAATCCAGCAACCTCCAAAGATGACAAGCATCACAGAAACGAGAACCCAATATCATCTTCATATAAGAACTTCAATATTCTGAGGCAACTGCTAGAAAGAAGGTACCTAAGATCTTCTTCATATAACGACTTCAATACTCAGCTAGAAACAAGGTGCCTAAGATCATCTTCATATAACAACTTCAATATTCAAAGACAGCTTCTAGAAAGAAGGTTTCATCAATCAAGGCGCCAGACAATCTACCGAGCCATAGAACTGGATGACAAACAGATAAAACTACAACAGCACAACATAGGTAGAACTTACATACTTGAGAGAAAAGAGGAGGCAGACAAACACATGGTCTTCCATTCAGTGCCCCCCACCCAACTTTTTTCTTCAAAAAACCAGAAAAAGGGGTAAGGGGTACAAGATGCCAACACAAAGCATCCAAGGAGTCAGGAATTAGCTAAAAGAAATGATAAAGATGAAAGGAGAAGCAATGAGTGAAACACCCGCATGAGGGAGACATTGCAGACCAAGGTGACAAGACTCAAGAGAGTGTCAAGATCCAAAGGAAACAAAGTTGCTAACAACCTACATACCCAACAAAATAACTTGGATGATCAACCTAACTGGAACCTGTGATCCTACAGTATTTACAAAACCTGTAACAAAAGATCCTCTATTTTGAACCAACTGATTAAAAAAAAAAAAAAAAAGCAAAGGCAAGGTCCTAAGTACAAATTTCTTAAAGAACATAACATGACCTCTCCAGGAAAATGAACTACCCATTTACCAAAATCAACAGTGAATGTTGTTTCAAATACCGAATTCCCAAGGACATCCCTTCGATTCTTCTGTTTTGCTTGGAGACTTGAAAATATGAGCCACAACGTCATAGGAAAATGAAAATGCATTCATACTTCTGCCTCCTTTTCTTCGCCAGTGTAAAAAGTCATGAAACAGTCATGTGATACAAGCCACCAATGTCCGTCCTTTTCCTCCAGAAAGGCCAAAACAGAGTCCTAAATGAACTTGTAAAGGATAAACTATATACATTTCACCAACAACCTGATTTGCACAGGAGATTTATTTACAGTAATTATCCCTCATACTCAATCATCAGTGATATCCAGATGGAGAATGCGTCGCAGATTCTCTGTAGCAGCAGTGTTGAGAAAGAGATTGCTAGCCAATGAAGAACGGGATTCCCTCGATGGAGAAGATGGTGCAGACTTGGTGATCGGGTGGACTGTAAACCCACACACTGGAATGGGTGAATCAAGAGAAATGCTCCGTTTCTGCCGGAGAGAGAATTTAGGAATCGGCAATGAGCTAGGGGGAGGAGAGTTAGAGTAAGCAGGCCCAGCCCAGAGCTCCGAGTAAGAAGAAGAAAGGCTTTCAGGGTCGAAAGGACTTTCTATATCAGTGGGCTTGGTTTTTATAGAAATGGCAGAACTGCTTTTTCTGCAGATATTCTCATTTTTCTCCTTGAGAGGAGTGGTATGAGACTCTGATGTTTTCACGGGAATGGAGGAAGGGGAAGGCAAAATTCCTGTTCCAGATTGGAAGGTTCTGCAATTGATTTCCCTAAAGCTTCTAGAAGGAGAACTCAGTCTATCAGAGATCTGCAGCTTGTTTCTGCTGTAATACCGGTTCCGATGCTGCTCCCATACAACAAGCGTTTCCATGTTGAATGATGGTGAAATTCCACAGACCCCGCAATGAAGAAACTTTGGAGAGAGAGAAAGAGAGAGTGAGAGAGATTTCTTTTGTGAGGACCAAGATCTAGAGCAAAAATCTAAATCTTGAGAAATCGCATGTTTAGAGTTCGAATCTGATACAAGTATTCAGTGGCTGATGGATGTTCTTCAGGACTAATGAAAAGAAGCAGATCTTCATCCATCCAGACATCCGACAGCGGATCAAGAGACAAAATCAGGACTCCGGCACAAAAAAGCAGTAAAATCCTTTAAATATTCAGTAGTAATCAAATAGAAGAAGATCTTCATCGATCTAAACATTCAATGACAGATCGGGGACCAGAAATCCTAATTTCGCAAGAGGAGAGTGCTCAAAACCTTCAGTACAGATGAAAAAACGACCTGGTCCTCACCAATCCAACAGAACGGGAGCCGAAATCCGGATTTTGACAGGAAAATCGGTTAAATCCTTCGACGATTCATGTTTTAACAGAGAAATCCAACACGATAAAGATCTAAAGCAGAGACATGAAGATTTCATCAGATTCTGCAAGAAAGCCTCAAATCCATCGAATCTGATATAGAAATGAAGGAAATGAAGGAAGAACTCACCGATCCATTGATCCAACGAAGAAAAGGTAAGACGATGCAGACATTGAGGGAAGAAGAAACCCTCAAAATCCAAAAGCAGATGAGATTTCGATTTTCAGCAGAAATTTAAGAGAAAAACACATCATATTGACGAGGAGAGCGACGAGAATCTATCGAGAAGTAGATCGGAAGAATTTGAAGACGCTAAGAATGATTTTGATCTCTTTTTTCCTAGATCGCCATGGAAGCTCCGGCCCTGAGCTTTAAGCAGGAAAGGCGGATCTCAAATGGTCCTAACAGTGAATTTAAATACGTCCACAATTTACGAAAGTACCCTTTACCTTAAAGAAAATAACGGAGATACCCAACAGTCTTATCGATCCCCCGCGATGGTCACGCGTCCCAGCAGCCCGATACATAATTCCGTAAAAGTTGCACTGTCGCTTTCACCCAAAACTGTGGCCCAATCGTGAGCCCACGTTCATCATTAGGGGTCGCTTGAGAACTTGGATTTGATATAAATGAATTCAAATCATAATTACCTTGATTTAAATTCATGTGATCTAAACTTCTCAATTGTGTTTGTCATTATACAAATAAAATTCGGTGGAATAATAAGGTTTTATTTGGAACCGTGGAGCGAAACCATGTCAGTTTTTAAGCATGCATTAGATCAATTCTACAAATTCTCATACGTTGCCCATTGTGATATTTAAATGATATCTACCTACCATCACACACTAGGTGTGTCGCTCTATTTTAGCCGACCCAAAAATCAATTTGGTCTGTAATTCAAGTGGATCACATGATTGAAAACAGTATGCAGATAAAGGCTCACCCTCCAGATTGTTTCCCTTTGTGTGGTTCACTTAAATCGTGGATGGGCCTGATTTTGTCCCGATGACTTAATTTTAGCTTGGCATCTAGCGACTGAAGTGGATTTCATATAACTATCATAGTGGACCCTGAAAAAGACACCCCACCTCAAGCCGACAAGCTGATTAAGACTGAGTCAACTACACCTAACCTTAACCCTAAATCCAAGCCCTAGACCAAATCTAATCCATAACCCTAACTCTAAAACACAATCAAAATCCAATCAACCCAACCTAACTCACCTAGCCAAACCAGTCAAAACCCAACTAAACTCAATTAGATAAACTTGTTGAGTCGACTCGCCGAGTTAAGCCACTGGATCAACTTACTAAGTCAACTTTTATAGCTAACTCACCTAGACAAATTAAGCCCATGTGCCCAAAGCCCATTCAAAATCTGGAGCACCAATAGCCAAGCAATAGCCAAGCATTAAAGGGAACAGAGCCTCCACACGTCCATAGGAGCTCACCAGCCAAAGTATGGAGCTTCATATGGCTCTGGCGGCACCCAAGGTACTGCTAACCATGTGGCAGCTCTTTTGCCTTAGCAGGGAGCCTCCACACGTGCATGGGAGCTCACCTGTCAAAGTAAGGAGCTTCATGTGGCTCTGGCAGCACCTAGGGTGTTGCCAACCACATGGCAGCTCACCTGCCTTAGTAGGGAGAGGCAACACAGGTGAAGTCCCCCATTTGAAAGGTATAAGCATGTGGAAAAATTGAAAAGACTTTGGTGCTCCTCCCTTACACCAAAATTACAATCCACGCCATCCAATCTAACCATTGAGATCTTGCCATGTGACAATATCAAATCCAAGACATCCAAGCCCTTTTCAACCCTAGATTGTCAAGAATTATCAGAAAATCGGGCTCGAGGGCTCTCCTTCTCATTTCAACACACCCATCCATCCTAAGAAATTCAAAAAAAAACCTATAAACCTCTTATATCCCTTAGCTTCATAGCCTAGTCATTTTATCCCTCTACCAAGGAGAGGAAAGAGCAATAGGAGAGAGTCTAACCCAGGTCGGACTGGTCTAGCCCAAAGCCTTTGCCACCCGAGCAACCAAAGCCTTAATTCAAGCCTTTCGATCTAATCGCTGTGACACTATCGTCCATCCTACCACCCAACTTGCAATCACCTACGTCCATCTTGTATGAGCATCGTGCAACACATATTCCCTTCCCCACCCCCTGCTTGTCTCATCCATAAGCATTTCATTCATATCAGTGTGCAACCAATCAATTCAAGTGTATGCTTTGTAGCTTGCCGAATAAATCGGATCTTACCCATAAAAAACTTGGACTGGTTGGTTATCACTTCAACAAGTGCGAAGTTAAGGCTGTAATAACCCACATTTTCGAAAATAATTAAAGTAACAAATCAATTAATTAATTAATAACTTATGTGGATTATTATATTGATAAATTAATAAGTTGCAGGGAATTCAAGTAGGATCCTTTATTAAATTTGCTCAACACAAACCCTAGATCAGTGTAGAAGTGACAGATTTATCAAAACTCACCATAAATTCGAAAAATACCATTGATTAAACTTAATCTATATAGATTATTTTAAGTGTACCAGTTTTTGACGATCCGTTTCATGTAAAACTTCATATAATAGTTTAGAGACCTAATCTAACCGTACACGTCAAATTTTCAGCCCTCCGATCATCCTACAAGTATCCTAATCAGAAATCGAGCCATAAGTGGGCCATCTAAACTCGGAACTGCCTCATTTTTTGTGGCATGCCTTAAAACTATGTGACCTATCTGATGAGTGGTGTGGATCTTTACACATACATCACGTGGGTCCCACGTGCACTACGTGCATGTTAAGCCGCGGTCAACGCGCGTTGACCGCGTGCGCGGCTGAAGAAGCGGCGTCTTCTTCGCCCGACGTTGCAACAGCAGCGTCCGCTGTTCGTTGGGCGGTTCACACCGTCCATCGCTGTGGGCCCCATCCAAATATCCATTCCGGTCATTGAGTAGCCCTCTCTTGGTTCTATTAAGGAAAGGTGTTATCCTAGTGATCAGTGACTAGAGTGGGCCGCAAAGTCTGTTGAAACCTAGAACTAAACAAAATAGAACGCGTAAGATCGGGGCCGATCCTACACATGGGTTCCTGAAACTTAAAAGGATTGTTTGCGTGGGCCACACCTACGATTTTAACGGTTTACATGATGCCAAGTGTTGATGTAAAGGGGAGATCCGAAATCTTGATATTTCCTTCTCCCACTCAAACTTGACTTCGCTCGTCCGGAGTTTCCGTCCGCATTACGCCACCTCCAGCATACTAGTGGAATATAATAGCTTATAATTGTCCCTCCTTTTCCCCAGAAAAACGTAGAAAGAGTGAGAGAGAGAGAGAGAGAGACGTTAGAGAGAGAGAGAGAAAGAGAGAGAGAGTAACGTAGGGAGGTACGGTTGCTGGTGGCTTCTTCCATTGCTAGAGCAACTTTCCAGTAGCAGCAGGAAGAAGAAGAAGAAGAAGAAGAAGAAGAAGAAGAAGAAGAAAGAGAAAGAAAAGGAAAAGAGAAAAAAAGAGGAAGGAAAGAAAGAAAGAAAGAGAGTGAGTTTCTTCTCATATTTTTTTCCTGTAATTCTAATTTAGGATTTTTAGTTTAATTTCGAATTCTCCATGTTTATATTTTAATCTCTTGTTTGGAAGTTTAAATTTGGTTTCATTTTGGTTAAATTTGTGAATTATATCAATGTTATTTAGAATTATCTATTTGTTTATAAGTTATGTTTTTCATATGAATTTGATACCCGATTAAGGTTGTACATGTGTGAGCTTATTTTGAATTATCTTGGAAAGATGTCTTGGAGTTTTGATTTGGTTCATGCATAGCACGATTTGCGAACTCCAGTTATTACCGTAGGGTGAGCACCCTGGTGTGTGCAATAGGCTCATTGAAGATTGTTTGGGTGAGCGCCCAAGTGTGTGCAACAGTCCCTGGTTGAGCGCCCTGTGTGTGCAATATACCCTTCTGATAGTCCATCGATTGTGGACGGGTTGGTTGAGCTCCCTGGTGTGTGCAAGATACCATACTAGCGTACCCGGTGGATATCAGATGATTTTGGCAGGTTGGGTGAGTTCCCTGGTGTGTACAAGAGACCAACTCTGCAATTATGAGACAGTGTAGGCCCGACTATAAACTAGCCCTGGATGTTCTACTGATAACCATACTGAGATTGTTGAAGCATACTTGCATTCCATGCATCACGTGCATGTTTAAGAGATTTTTGGTTTGATGAAATTACTATTAGATTTGTAAGGATTTGTACTTTAATGGTTAAGTGATTTTCTATGTCGAATTACATGTGTTAAACTATATGAGAATGCTCACTGGCTTTTATAGCTGACGCAGTGTTATGCGATTAACCGTAGTGACAGGTGATAATTTAGAAGACTTCGAAGAAGCGGTTCCAGATGAGGGAATACTCTAGAAGATATTTCCTTTGAATTAGTTATTTTAATTTTTGGTTTGAAAGCATCGATGTAATAAGGCCCATTAAATGGCCATTAGTTTAGACAGTTTGGAACAATTTCATAGACTCGCTAATTATAGTTAAATTTTCAAAGTTGGTTTATTTTTATTCCATATATTTGGTACCTTATGAATGGAAAGGATAAAGGTTTCAGTTGTGATTGTGAAGGATTCATTCATAACACCCTTGATTTTGAGATTTGAGTTATATACTCGAGTGTCGAATTTTGGGGGCGTTACAAAGGCAGATTTATCCAGCCGAGACTACAACTTGTCATAGTTGTTACATTCAACACCGCATCACCCCACAACATTACATAATTATACATATACAAGCATTGCATACATAGCATTACGCACTTGATCAGTTTGAGCATTTGCTTTGTGGCTTGCCGAGTTAATCAAATCTTGCCCATCAGAAACTTGGACTGGTCAGTTATCGCTTTGGCAAGTGGTTGGGTTAAGGCAAATTTATTTAGCCTAAACTACAGCTTGTTATAGGCACTACACTTAACATTACACACACACACACACACACACACACACACACACACACACACACACACACACCCCGTTGCATCGTTAGTGTGCAAGAACTAATTCCAATCCTTAATAGTCTGTCTAATCCTGTAAAGTAGAAATCTTACTATTATACAAGCAGAGTGGGTTCCTAATACATCCCCTCTCTATAACCGTAGAACCTTACCCGGAATCTTTTAGTCGTAGATCAAAGAGTCATCTTAGGATTAAGAATCTTCAGATTTACTCTCCTAGCATTTTTACAGGGTCTAGCCGACTATGAGAACGGAGTAATTAGCTAGTGGCAACTCCAGTAAAATATAATCCCTCTTTCACATATAAACCCATGAGCGCGACCCGATTCGTGCCCCAAGCGGTAATCCAACATCAATAGAATGACGACTCCACTAGGGATAATGATAGTCACACTAGTCTGACCCAACTCAAAAAAACAAGACTATGCGAATTTTCAAGGATTATAGATCTTGTGCATCTGCATTTGCATCCAGCATTCATCCCAACCTCTAAAAACAACAAAAAAAGCAAAAAATAAAAATAAAAAAATCACACCCATTGTGCCCATTCGAGCCAAATGATCCTAACATAACCTTCCACTGCAACCCAATCTAAACTCGATCTTGAATGGCCATGACGAACTATGAGGAAGAAACTCTTCCAGCCCTTGAAATGCCCAAAGCCTTACCTATGTCGCCAAATCCATCAGAATCATTGGCAGTCTCTTGCATCCAAAAGCTGACCCAAAATACGAGGATCATTCAAGAAATGCTTCTCCGACTAGTGCAAGATAAAATTTTACAGATTCCGACAGCCAGCACCCAAGCTGGCCCAGCACAATGGCAATAGCCACCAACTTTCGCGTTTCTTCCAGCCGCCAGTTCAATCTAACCGCAGTCATTAAGATCTATACAGGACTTCTGATATCCTCCCAACAGAGACCTTCAACTAGAACAACCCTCCACATTAGGGTGTTTCTTCCAGTATCCTCCCACAAACGAGAATTATTTCTAGTCACATCGTGCAATTAGGATTCCCAATTAATTTCAATATCTTCTCCCTAACAGATATTCCAATCAATTACGACATCCTCTTACAACTAATGTTTCTTTGCAATCTCCTTTCTCAGTCCCAATCCAACAAACTCCCCATAACGGAAGCAATCACTAAATCCAAACTCCTCCAAGCAAGAGTCATATGGGCATCAATGAGACTAATTATTATAAGAGTGGGGCAGTTTAAGGCTAGCAAGGGGCAAAGTTCGTCCCATTCGATTCATCCGAAATTGAACAAATTCAAGAGAAAATGCAATATATGAGGAGGAAGCTACAGAAGAAGCATGGGGTGGATCTCTCATCCACCAAGTTTAGGGATTTTTGTCTTTTCCCTGACGCAAAGTACTACAAGACTTTGAGGTACCAAAATTCAAAAGATATGACGGTATTAAGGGCTCAATAGTCCACCTAAGAACATTTTTGGCGAGCTTAATGTTGTGAAAGAAAATAATGGAGCGTTGATCCATCTGTTTCAGAAGTCCCTAAAAGGCGATACATTAAATTAGTACACGTCACTGGACTACCATTGAATCAAGACTTGAGAACCACTTTCTCAAGCATTTGTCGATTATTCCTCGTACAATCTTAATTTGGCACCCAAAAGGGCGGATCTTAATGCCTTAAGGAAGGGGAACGATGAGTCATTATCAACTTAGGTTGGATGGTGGTGAGCCATGGCCATCAGAATGAAGACACCCATCGACGATAAGAAGTAAATCTTTATGATCGTCAACTCGACAAACTCGAGTATCTCAAACCCCGGTATCTCTGAATACCTCATCTCATATCCGTACGCCAACTTTACCCAACTCATCGCGTCGGGGAGCAAGTCAAAGCTGAAATAATGGCTAGGACAATCTCCATTTAGTGGCCTCATCAGGCCTTACCGATACAGCAAATAGTGGAAGGAAAGCCTACCGGATACGAGAACAGTAATGAAAATGTTCTCGTCCCCCATCCATCGAAAGACCATAATCTTATTGTCTCTACCCAAGGCACAATATTCACCCCTCAACACGAACAATAAAAACAACAACAGCCATGATGGAGTGCACAGTACCCTAATCAATGTTGACAAATAGGAATGGCTCGGGAGCCCAGACGGTTCACACCGATAGACCAAACTTACAGCGAGGTGTTAACAACGCTAGTCTAGGGGTAACTTCTTACCACATTACTACCGAGGCCACCACCAACCATTTGTCACCAACCTATAATGCAAACGAGTATTGTGCATACCATCAGGCCAGGGGTCGTACAACATATCATTGTTTCAACTTGAAACATACGGTCTAAGACTTGATCGATCAAGGAAAATTTTTAATCACAACCTTCGAGTAGCTGTAAACAACATACTCTAGATTCTCCTGCCACAACATTAAGCAGGTCCTAGTACATCGGACACTCATACCATCCAGGAAGAATCTCCTCTCCATCCAGTCAAAATTATCCTTGCCATCGACTCTCATTTGAAGTTCGAGCCTTTCATCTTGCAAAGGGCACTCCTAACCAATCCAATTTCAGAGCCCCTCATCTTGCAAGGGGCACCCATAGTCAGTCAAATCTCTACACTCCTAAATATATAAGGAGCAACTCCAGTCAGTTCAATCTCCGCACCACTAAGTGTGAAAGGGGCACCCCCAGCCCATCCACCCCCTACTCCAACTGTCACCTTCCATAAAAAAAGCCTATTTCTCGAACAAGATGTCACATAGTAGAGTAAGGGCCCAACTTCAACATGTGGCTGAAATTGTGTCACTTTATAACACTTGTGGACGCTTATGTGTGCAAAAGCATAGAGCGGAGCAATTAGAATTGTGGCTAAGTCCTAGAGGATGAGGGGTGATTAGGACCTTTTTGAAATTCTTTTCGCCTACTTAAGATGATTAATAATTAACACTAAGCAAGAACACTTCGGCTTCTAAGCTTAAGTGGGTCCAATTACAAGACTAGCATATGATAAGCAATTAAGCTACACAGTCTAAGCATGCATAGATTAACATAAGATTAAACTAATCAAGCCTAATCTATGCGACCTAAGTAAACTCTATGAAAATAGATCATATAAGCTCAAGTATACTCTAAATAGTGAAAGTACATCTTGCGTATGGATGTGCCTATTTAGTGCCTAGAATACATTATAATTAAGCATTTATAATTAAATAATTAAACTACAATGCATAATAAGAAATGTGCTCAAATACAATCACAAACACAATAATGTATAGTGGTTCGACTACGTGTCTACTCCACTCCCAGTTCAAGTACTCACCCCTTGAGTACATCGGCATTTGCTAGAGAGTTTAAATCAGGTGTCTACTTATCCTAGAATTTGTGTCATTATTCGATGTATATAAATATGAAATCTTAAGTATCCAAAAATGTTAATGGCTCACTTTAACCTAAACCATTGATTTCTAGTTCACATGGTTCTCATAATCTAATTGATGTGAAATTTTATACTATGCCTATCTATCATAAATAAACCATATAAGTCGAATTTCAGCCTTTAGATCATAGTATAAATGGCCTAATTATCAAATCATCCCATTAACCCTTAATTTTAATGTCCATCAAGTGAAGAAAGTGGATGGTTAGCCTAGTCGAATATTTTCCTTCGTATAAGTGACTTAGATCATCCATATCACGAACCAATAGTATATTTGAGTGCCCCACCTTGATAAGTCTCTTTCTTAAGCATGAAGTTATCTCGTTTTAGAAAATAATCAAGTTATCAACTCTTTTCAAATTTGGATCTTTTGGTTAACCCATTTTTCACCATCAATCGCAATTTAAATTTGGAACATATATTGGCCTCATATGATTACGAGTTTACACAAAATTTGGACCGCGATCTATAATCCTACACTGTCGAACCACAAAGCCAGCACCTTCATTTTCTCCCGAAAGTTAAAATTTTAGATCTAGACCATTCCCATCATCAATCAACCACCAAACTTTGTACAATTGTTTGCCTATCAGGACTATATATTTCCTCAAATTTTGGGCCCAAATCATCAAGCATGGACTGTTATTTGAGATCCAGCCCGTTTTAGCACCCATCGGGCCATTCTTCCAAATCACCTAATCTAGATTTCAGATCATCAAGAAATTATATAATCCTACTCTATTTTCAATTATAAACAAGATGAACAAACTAGGATTTAAAGATGATTAGCCCTTAATCAATTTTTTAGAACCCCAAAGGGATTGAGAGGTGAGGACGCCCACCCCTTGTACAAAAGGATGCGCACGTCCATTCTTCCTATTCCCCCTGTGCACATCCACCCCCTTCTTCAACCTCCACACATCTAAGAGAGAGAGAGAGAGAGAGAGAGAGAGAGAAGAGAGAGAGAGAAGGTGCCCACCCATTCTTCTTCTCCTCATCCTTCACGAGTGTAGCCTTCTCCAACCCTTCCTCATCCCGCCGTAGATCATGTAGAGATTTTTTCCATCAATTCAACCTAAGATTTCATCTAAGGCTACGGTGTGGATTTTCTTTAGGCATATGTGCAAAAAAGGGCAGTCAGCGTGTCATAGCACGAAAGATCACCATGTCAATTAAAATCACATTAGAAGCCAAAATAGTATGGTAAGTTTTGTATCTCAATAAAAACTGATCTCAATTATCATCATTTGATCGTGAAACGAAGGACCAGATCATTTTTCAAAAATAAGCAAAAATATTTCAACAAAAATTGGCATCAATCATGAGTGTTCGATCGCGATTTAATGGCCCAAATATTTTTCAAAACATTTAAAATATTCCAATAAAAACTTATATCGATCATGGCTGTTCAATCACAATTCAATGGTCCGAATCACTTACAAAACTTTTTTAAAAAATATTCTAATAAAAACCAACATCGATTATAGTCGTTCAATCATGATTCGATGGTTCGAATCTCTTATAGAGCTTCAAAAAAATATTCCAATATAAATCAACATTGTTCGTGATCGTTAGATCCCAATTTGATGGACCAGATCTTTTTCAAAACTTTCAAAAATGTTTCAATAAAAACCTGCATTAATCTTGACTGTCAGATCACGATTTAATGGACTGAATCTTTTTTCAAAACTGTTAAAAATGTTTCAATAAAATTGGCATTGATTGTGACCGTTAGATCGTGATTCGATTGACCAGATCTTCTTTCAAATATATTTTAAGAAAAAATGGCCTCGATCACGACCGTTCAAATACAATCTAATGGACTAGATTATCTTCCAAAATATTTCAAAAATACCTATAGGCATAAAAACAACCCCAGGGAGTTATACCACAGCATGAGACAATGGAACTAATCAACTGCTCCAGTAGATCATGGCTATTAGTTGGACTCACCCAAATAAAGTCTGGTCCTGATCATCACTACTGATATACGGAAGGATGGACTAGATTACCACTCCCCAATCATCCTCCCAAGTGAATCTGAATATCGATTGCAACCTTCGAGTCACGAGATGACGGATTAAATCCGCCCCTAAAACCCAAAGAAGAGAAGTACTTTCAATAAGGATTGATCTAGACGGATTGGCTCCTTAGTAAGGATTGATCTAGAAGGATCGGCCCCTTGCATGTTTTCAATAAAACCTGGTCAGACAAAAAACCCACGGGCATCCCCAGTTGAAGCGACCAAGCGAGCTAGACTTATTTACAAAATCATTTGCAATAAAACCCCTATGGAATGTAACTCCCCAAGGTGGGGTGACTTTTACAAAAACTCCAAAAATAATTTTTAAAATAAAGTATCAGGTGTCTGAGGAATTAAGAGGTATTCCGTAACTCTAAGTTGGGGCAAGCGCAACATCAAAATAAGATCCAACGACTCGGGTTCTCCCTGGGGTTGTTAGATCTTTATTCACACAACGTACAGCGATCTGAACTTTAGTGTCAGAACAGTAGTACTAGATGCTTAACGAAAAAGTGGACGATAAGCAAAAACCTAGTCAGAAGAAACTATTTAAACAGTGGGAGCATGAATTATAACCTAAGTGTTATTAAGCAGCCCCAAGTACAGGGTTGCAATGTGGTGATAATTCGGTAAGACCGAGATCGTCCACAGGGATTATGTATAAGCACCAATTCAAAACACTCTAGATCTGAACTAAAACTTAAAAAAATAATAGTAAATTTGAATCTAGGTTTTTAATCCGGCGAAGTTAACTAAAAGAAGCAATCAATAGAAAATATCTAAGGAACTAAGGATCCACTTATAATCAATCCATAATGTTAAGTTCATCGATTCAAGTTGATAACTCAATTGGAGTCGAAGTTTTATTCTATTCAATCGAAAGATCAAATCAGTTAAATCGTAATTCAAAAGCCAACAAGGATATGAACTTCAAGTGATCGGTTCTAATTGAAGATCAAAGTACTTAACAAGTAGAAGGCACAAAGCATTCACAATAATTGTAAGTCACATCGAATATGAGATTTCTACATATTACTACTCTTGTAAACCCAAGTAATCAATATCAGAAAAATCGAAAGCATCCAAAGTAACTATAATTAACAATGGATCTAAGATTAATATAAAATTATCACTTTTATTCAAACTAATCTATTAAAATTCATCGTTTAAACAAAAGTCTTTGAATTAAATAAACCTAAACATCATAAAATGACTACAAGCTTCACCTCTTAGCCTTAACTAAAGGATTAGCCAATCATAGACATGATTGAACTAAAATTAAACCAGAAAATATAAAACCAAACTAGAAAAGCTAAAAACTCGGTGTAGACATCACTCCACCATCGTCCTTCTCTCACCTTGCTTGGATCCCTTAAAAAATGAGCCTAGGGCCTCTTAAATAACCCTTGGAACCGACCTTGCACCGACATGGGAAGAGCCCAAACAAAATAGGAAACAAATACTACACTTCTGCAAAAAATGTGCAAAAACCACCACACTATCGATCTCTTCATCAATCGATCGACAAGGCTTGCACTCACCTTTGATCGACTGAACATCCACCTTCGATCGACTGAAGGTCATCAAAACTGTCTAGTAAATTTTTTCAAAAATTAATTAGAGTTTCAATCGATCGAACCTTGTCATCGATCGATCAAACATATCAAAAAGTGTCCAGCGTATTTCTTCCAAAAATCTCAGAGTTTCGAGAAATCTGATCGGTAGATCAACATTGCTCGAGGGTTTTCGGTCGATCGATTGAACTGTGTTGAAAATGTGCAATTTTGTTCTTTCAGTTCCGATCTTTTCCATCTTGTATTTTCTTAGGCTTTTTTTCTTCTCTTTTAACTTTGAATACTCATCAACTCTCAGACTACCTACACATGAAAACACAATTAATGTGATTTAATCATAAAATTCATAGGAAAATAATGCATAGTTAGGGATAAATATGTAATATTTAGCAAAAAGATTGCATGGAAAAGGATCACCCGCACATACTTAGTCCTGGATGGTGATACCGGACTTCGTAAGAATAACCTGAGTCGGACTCACCCATTGGCTATCTGAGATGGGGTAGATGATACCCACATCTAGTAGCTTAAGAACCTCAGCCTTAACCACCTCCATCATGTTTGGATTTAGTCTTCTCTATTATTGTCTTATAGTTTTGACATTATCTATGAGGTGGATTCGGTGAGTACAAATCGAAGGTTATATTCCCTTGAGGTCCGTTATCGTCTAACCTATGACTCATTTATGTTTCTTAAGCATATTTATCAATTTTTTCTCTTGATTTTTCCTTAAGTGAGAGGAAATGACTACTAGAAATGTTTCATTCTGACCTAAGTAAACATATTTCAGCTCAGATGGTAATGGTTTCAGGTCAAGCTTTAGTGGTTAAATACTTATCGGTAAAGGCTTTGTTGTGGTTGGTAATAACTTTTCAAAGTTATGCCTCCACTGGTTAGTATTAACTATCGGCTACTCTTCACTCGATGCTTATACAATTTTAGAAATAATAGGATCATCCAAGTCCTTGAAGTGTGCCAAGCATGTTTCTAAATATTCAAAAATTTCAGATTGAATGAGCTCTTCTTCATTCATAAATTCAATCATGTTTATTTCTTGGAGCTCATCACTATTCCCTTGCCTTCTGTACATATGGAACACTTTCACCTCCAATGTCATGTTACTAAAAGACAATTTTATCACCCCCATTCCAGCAATTTATAATGGCATTTGAGATAGCCAAGAATGGTCAGCCTAAAATAACTGAAATTTGGGTGCTCACATCCATAACCGGTTGTGTATCCAAGACAATAAAGTCTACCGAATAGTAGAATTTATCTACTTTGACCAACATGTCTTCAATAACTCCTCTCGATACTCGAACTGATCAGTCAGCTAGTTATAGTGTGGTCTTGGTGTATATTAATTCACTAAGACCCAACTGTTCATATATCAAGTACGGGATTAAGTTGAGCTAGCCCTCAAGTCTAACAATGCTTGTTCAATCCGGTAGTCCCCAATGATGTATGAAATTGTGGGACAACCTAGATCCTTATATTTTGGAGGGGTATTGTGGGTAAGGATGGCACTGACTTGTTCAATTAGAAAGGCCTTTTGTTGTACATTATGTTTACATTTGATTGTGTCAAGGTCTTTAAGGAACTTAGCATAGGAGAGGATTTGTTTTATAACATCAAGTAGTGATATATTTATCTTTACTTGTTTGAAAATCTCTAGAATATCATAAGTGTTACTGAGAGGTTTGGGTGCAATCAACCAAGTGAAGAATAATGCAACAGGCCTATATACTCATGTTCCTTCTCTTGAGTGGTTGAGCTAGGTCCATCATCTTCGTTAGAATTAGCCAGATCATTAGGCTTGTCGACTTTCATCGGAATAGATTCATCAACTTGCTTTCTACTTCTAAGAGTGATGATGGACTTAGCTTGCTCTAAGTTTTGGTTAGAGGAATTCGAGGTGTTTATCTCACATTGTGGTTTTGGATTAGGCTGAGGTTGGGCTGAAAAAGTTCATTCCTTCACATTCAAGTGACCATTAATTTCTTCAACCGGCATTTTCAACTCTTAAAACATCTCTAGATTTTTCAAATTGATTTGGGTTTGGCCTTGCCTAAACGATCTCAACGTATCCTCCAAGGTCATCTAAGGTGGAGCCATGTTTGGTATAATTACTTGCATGGGAAGTCCCCTAGGAGGATTATTAACATTGGTTGTAGGCCTGTTCTTCCAACTAGAGGTAGGATGATTCTTCCAACTAGAATTATACATGTTACCTATTGGTGCGCTAAAGGGCCGTTTGTAAATGTATGCGATATTAGCTTATTCTTGTAATACCTCTTGGAAAACAAGAATTGTGAGACAATCTTGTGTAAAGTGTACATTCGTTGCACATACTCCACATACATTTTTCCACGGTCTCGCTGGATTTGACTGCTTGAACCTTCTTAAGTTTCGAGCCTCGACTTTCCTTGTGAGGCTAGCTATCTTTGCATTTACGTCATTTTATTCTCTAAGGACATACATTCATCTGTTCTCCCTTCTTTGAGAAGGCTTGAGATTACTTGTCTTGTCCGAGGTATCCCAAGATTGTACATTCTCAGCCAACATATCAAGATAACTCCATACATCCTCAGAATCCTTGCTCATAAACTCGGCATTGCATATCATCTTTACAAAATGGGGCATGTTGGAACTCAATCCATCATAAAAGAAACTGATTATCAACCAAGTTTCGTAGCCATGATGTGGGCAAAGCAAGTAAGATATCTTTGAATCTCTCCCAGCCTTGAAAAAATTGTTCACTCTCTTTGACTGAAAAATCATTATGGTTCATCTTAAGGTGTTTGTTTTATGAACCAGAAAGAACTTTTCAAGAATTCCCAAGTCATCGCATTCCATGTACCTATGGATCTTGGTCGTAGAGAGTGGAGCCATGACTTAGCACTATCTTTTTTAAGGAGAATAGAAATAGTTTTAGTTTAATTACATCCTTAGTCACATTATTGTATTGTAATGTAATTATAACCTCTTCGAATTCCTTGAAGTGTAAGTACGGGCTCTCAGAGTCTAGCTCATGGAACTTACATAAAAGTTAAATTACACCCAGTTTAAAATCAATGTTTCTAGCATTGTTAGGAAAAACAATACAAGAGGATGTAGATGCTCTTGTAGGTTTCTAGATAATCACATAGAGTTCTGAATGGAGGAATATTTTTTACTTCATTCTCTCTGTTGGAACTAGAAAATGAACCGCGGGGAACATTTTCTGAAATGTGGTGTTTAGTTGCTCTGGGGTTATGAGTAATGGAAACATTCGTAGACAATCATAAGCATTCACAAAAGTACACAAGAGAAGGGAGATCGCAAGGTGAATTTTATTCCAAAGATTCTGAGATCTTATACATTCCAGGCCGTGGTCTGGCACGGGCCCTTAATTACATCGAATGATCGATGACCCTTGATTAGAAGGCAAAAGACTAGTCAACAGGGACCATGGTCTTAGAGCTTGTGGTCGTAGAGACCTTTATTTGTCTTGCTGAGTACTAAACCACCTTTGGATTAGTCAGATGTCTATGTCCCATATTTTGGTCGGAGACCCGGGCTGAGACTGTCAGGGTTTATTACTGAGATGGACGACTCTAGGCCCGCGCCTGTCAATGTAGGGACAGGTGACCTCGGGAAGTCCATTCTGCAGTTGTGCACCTGCGCAGCCCAACTGGCGGATACCGTTTGGATGGGCAGGGCATCGACCATTGTGTCGTGGCAGTTGAGAGTAATTGATTTATGGAGAATCGACTCTTTGGCATGGTTTATTATGGCAACCATATCCCTGCTTGTCTAGCTTTTGACACAAATCGGATCATGCCTTTACAGAAAACATAAATAATGGCATATTTGCATAGCTCTGGATGTTGGCGGCTCTTTTCCGGGAAGTCACTTCGCTCATCGCGTCAAATTGGGTCAGGCCTCGAAGATGCTCGATTCTACTCATTTAGAGTTTCCGAAACATTCGTTCGAACATTCCATCGCATCCGGAATGCTCGAAATACCCAAGATAGGCTCAAGCGGACCTTGAAAACACTTAAATTGAGCCCGATACACCTGCAAACATGTTCTGCAATTGGCTGATTTTTTGGGTGCGTGGGACTTGATTTACGGGTGCATGGGGCTCCACGCACCTAAAAATTAAGTGCCGATTTTATGATGAATTTAGGGGTGCGTGGGTCCATATTCAGGATGCGTGGGTCCAATTCTACAAATCTGATTTTGCTGAATTTACGGACTCGTGGGACCGAATTAATGGACGCGTGGGACACTTTTCAGGTGTGTGGGAGGCTGATATACTTGTTCAATTTAACTATTTTTAAAGATGCATGGGGCCGAATTTACAGACGCGTGGGTCGCTTTTCGGGTGCGTGGCCGAATTTGTGGGATTCAGACCTGGTGATGTATCTGCGATCGGAAGGGGGATTCCGATGGTCGGAAAGGTATTCCGGCGAAGATTTTGGGTTTCCGGCAGCGGCAGCTCTCTCTCTCTTTCTTGAATCCGTCCCAAATGAACGGGATGAGGGGGTATTTATAGGTGCAGTCGGCCAATAGGAGAGCGCCACGTGCCACGCACCTGTCAAATGTCCCCCACGCACCTGTTTATTGATGTGCGGACGCCCGAACACATGCTCTAAAAATACTCAATTTTTTGGTGCGTGGGACTTAATAGACGGGTGCGTGGAGCTCCACGCACCTGTCATTTGATTTTTGACAATTCATGGATTTTAAGGGTGCGTGGACCTCTTTTCAAGGTGCGTGGGGCGTCTAATCGCCTCCGTAATGAGAATCACAATGTGCCGTTTTCAAGGGTGCGTGGGACTATTTTCAGGGTGCATGGGGTCGAAACACCCTTGGATGGATCCCTGTTTTTTGCTGATTTTCGGGCGCGTGGGGTGGTCCGAATTTGAGGGTGCGTGGACACGTAAATGTGGGCTCCACTAATTGGGTTTTAACTTTTGGAGGGTTTGTGGGGCCCGTTTCGTCGCGCAATCACTTGCACTATTCATCATAAATGGTAATGAAGTTGCGGGCCCACTTCCGGGCGGTTCCGAACACGGTGGTCGGCGGGGCCCACTGGAGAATTTGGCAAAGGAAATCCTGCATATTTCTGTTTTGCTTGCACTGGAAGGCGTTCTGCGTGATTTCTTCAGAGGTATGTGGTTATTTTGCTCATTTTAAGAGTCCCCACTATTTGGGACCCCAACAGATGCCCCTCCTGTGGGTCGCGACGGACGCACGATCAGCTGGTGCGACGCACCGGACTTCCTGGGTCCCACTATAAATAGACGAGACGGCTTATTCTCGTCATTTCACTGTTCCTTGCCAGATATCTCACATCCAGCCCACGCACCCTTTTATTCTCCAACGCACCCAACAATTGTCTCCAACGCACCCTTTTAATCCGTACGCACCCGTTTATTCGAGGTAGGAATGACTTCAGGGGTGCGTGGGATGCATACGCACCCTGTAATTTCGAACTTGGATTTTTGGATGTCCCCTTTTGGATGCGTGGGGTGGTACACACCTGTAAATTTAAATTTTTTTTTTTTTTTTGCGGAGTTCATGAATTTTTGGGTGCGTGGGGGGGTCTACGCACCCTTCGTCAAACTCTGGGCAGGTCTTGGTGCTTCACGCACCATGAAATTGGGTTCGAGTCGACTTTTAAGGATGCGTTGGGGCTCACGCACCCAGCTAATGAACTTGGCTGAAAACGTATATTTATGGGGTGCGTGGGACCTCACGCACCCTTCATCGATTTTGTTGAGGGATTGCCCTTCACGCACCCGAAAATTGGGGTCTGGATAGGTTTAAGGGTGCGTGGGGTCTTACGCACCTGGAAATATGATCTTGACATCCTTTCGAATTTCGGGGTGCGTGCAGACTCACGCGCCCAGCTTATAGGATTATAAAATTTGTTTTTTGAAATAATCTTTTGCGAGACTAGATACTTAAGTGTATGAGCCCCTTAACCTCTGCCTCATATTCATGCACATATGGTATTTATCTTTGAAGAGGCGTAGGGTCTCATAGACTTTCGAGCTTTCTAGATCGCATTAGTTTTGAAGGTAATACCTATGGTTACCTTAAGTAATGTTTCGAGTGTACCTTAGCATGTCTTCTTGCCTTTTTGACTTCACTCGACTAGCTTCTCTTGCTTCCTGTTTTCTCTCTTTTTGTCGGACTGCCGTATCGGTTCATCAGCCTTGTTTCTTAGCAGACGATGGTCGTAACTCGCGCTTCCCTCTATGCGGCCCGAGATTGCCTGAGGCGGCTTCTAAATGCTCTAGACCACCCTGAGGCTTGGTCAGGTGGCCGAAGCCTTGACTCATCTCGGCGCGGACTCCCGCCCCATTCTTCGAGCTATCCAGAATGTCTCGGTGATGGCCTCCATCTCTGACGAGCGTAAGGAGGCCATTTCCAGCTTCATCGGTGATTCTTCCCTCTTGGAAGAATTGGCGGTGCTGGAGGCGGCAGAGCCTTCTCTGGCTGCTTCTTTCCTATCCCTGTCGAAGCGACTTAGCTTCCTAAAAGAGGAGAAGAGGGAGAGCAGGAGATTTCTAGCTTGGCTTGTCCCATTGGCGGAGGCCGAGTATCCGGATCGTCGCGCTGGCATCTGGAGGATAGTCAGGGAGGCTATACGAGAACATGACGACCTGGCGATCGACGTCTCCATCATAAGGAACTACGCCAACGCCGAGCACCTGAATTTTGATCTCGTGCAACAGTGCATTTCCATCCTAGTGGATTTGATCTTCAAGGAAGGCCAGGTCCAGGCGAAAGTCGATGAGTTGAGGGCTCGGGTTCTCCCGCTGACGCAGGACTGAGATCCTTGCTTTCTAGGTTCGAGGAGGGATCCCCGCAATTTTGAGTTGTTTTACATTGACTGTTGATTTTGATCATTTAAACAATTGACATTAACAATTTAGACATTTGGAATAGCCCTCATGGTTGATGAATGCTAATTATACTTTTCGCTTTACTTCTGTCTTTCCTCGCTTGTATGTTTTGTGATGATGGTGTTGTGGTTGTAGTTGTTACTTTATTCCTTTCTTTCTGTGTTGCTTTGGGTGTACTCTGCTGGTGCTTTGATTGGCGCTCGTGTTTCGTTTATCTGCCGTTTTGTATCCTTTGGGTTTTGTGAATGCTTAATCGACTTTATGTGAACATCTCCCCTTCACTTTGTACCTAAGTTTTTGCATACCGTTTGCAGGTTACAATGGCCAGCGATCCTTCACAAGCCGGTCCTTTGGGTCCACCCCAGACTCCTTCCAAGCGTAAGCGCGCCGCTGCCAAGCAAGTCGTCAGACCATCTGCTGAAAATCCACAGTGGTTTCTTCCTCCGGAAATGTTCAACTTTTATGAGCGCATCCTCACATTATCGAAGGAAATACAGAAGAAGATCCTTTGCGATAGGATCGTGCCGCCCCCTCCAGACAAGGCACGCAGGAGCAATGGGATGCCTGGTATGCTCCTCTCCGGGGTTTTCGAAGTGACGGGACAGCTGGTTCCGAAGAGAGCGAGGCGAGTCCGTCGATCCCTACCCAGGCCACCAGGCATGGTCGCCCGAAGAGGGCTGGCAAAGGCGCCAAGCAAGTGTACTTGGAGAACCAAGCCAAGTCTAAATCGGACAAAATGAAGGTGGCCTGGTCTAGCGCCAAGCTTGTCACTGCACCGCTCATCGTGAGAAATCTCTACACTCGGGAGTACATTCGTTACTCGAAGAGTTATCAGCGGCAGCGGTCTCTCCCGAGCATCGAACCGTCCGACATCTGCAGGAACAACTCCTTCTACAGCGTCGACGCTTGGACATCCGGCCCGGCACCGTTCCTCAGTTGTTCTCTCTCCAAGAACGGGAAGCAGCAGTCGGTCCTGGGCGTGAAGGACATGATCTTCCTAGGGCCGAATCACAACCCCCATTAGCCCTTTCCCAGGCATTATTTCGAGACCCTCCGCCAGAGGTTTCACCATCTGGGGGATGCCGAAGTCTGGTTGTCCGGGGCATTCCGGACTCGCGGCCATATGGTCCTTCATCCGGGCTACGAGGCGTGGGCGAACCGGATCTTAGAACAACACAGGGCAACCTTACGGGCATTGGGTTTGTACAAGGCGATCGAAGGCGACATCAAGTTACTTTTGCCGAGAGCCCTGGGTGTACAAGGGCTTCCTTAACCACTGGTGCTCCATTACCAATTCCTTCCACATGTCGTGCGGCGAGATGAGCATCTCGCTCTGGGATCTCAACAGGATCGCAGGCCTCCCAATTCGCGGGAGAATCTATGACGAATGGGTCCCAAGCGATGATGAACTGTCGCGAAAGAAGAGGGGCATTAATGAAGGCTTCTTCTCCGAGGCCTGCTATGAGCTGTTTACCGAATTGCCCCAATTTTGGGGTCTCAAAGATAAGCTCCTATTCGAGGACTGGCTGGTCTATTTCAGCCATGGCTTGAAGTAAGTGTTCTGTTAATGAATTGTGCCTTACTGCTTAGTCACACTTCTTTCTTTCTGCTAACGCCTCGCTTCTTTCCCCTTCAGCTTGGACTACGCGGCCTTCGACGAAGGCCGTGGTGATAAGGCGCTTTTAGAGAAACGGATAAGGGAAAACTTCCCGCTCCCCAACAAGCTCTCCCCCTCCTGCGAGCTCGGCCGGCTTCCTCGCATATTGGCTCAGTTGCGTGGCGCTTTCGAGCTCCAAGCAGGCAGATAATATCAGGGTGTCTTGTTTCACCGTCGCAAGGGCCCTGGCAAACGGTCACCGGTACGCGCTGGCTCCAGTGGTCTTATGTTCTATATATCGAGCGTTCGGCTACGTCATCAGCAACAAGGAGCGCACTGCCTATGGGATGAACACCGCTTACTGCGGATGGCACTTTTTCTCCGGTTGGCTCGGGGTGTACTTCCCTTGGGTCTACGGCGTGCGGCGCGGAGATTACATCAGAGAGGGGAAGCTCCCACTACACTTTTTTCAGAAGAAGAGGATGATCAGCCACAACCTAAACACCATCGAGGACAGGATCGCGGGGCTCGACAACGTATATTTCTATCACTTCTTTGGTACCCGGAGTGAAGAGTCGGTCCTGTGCACAGATGACGACAGCATTGATTATTACGAGCGTTCCTTCCTGATCGCGATTCGTCCTTCGTTACTGCCGCTCCGCGAAGGGCTGGAGTTCTGGAGGGAGCCTTATTATCCGAATCGTTTCGCCCGCCAATTCGGGTATGATCAGGGAGTGCCAGCGACCTTAGAACCAGTGACGCGCGAGCAGCAGGCGTATGGTGTTGGGCCCATTCACTGGAAGTGGATGTGGCGGCAACTTCTGCTGACCGGAACCGATTGTTCCTTCATGATCCCGGGGACGCAGTGTTTTGTCGGGGCTACCTTTGGGTGGATGAGGTGGTGGGCCCATCAATATGCGCTGGTGTAGGAATAAAATGCTCGTCACCGAGCCCGTCTTCGTCACGCCTCCCATCATTACGCCTACTCCTGCCAACGGGCTCGGATATGTGTCAGAAAATCTTCATCAACCTGCGGTGCGAGGCACGGAAAGATTGCAAACCTCCTTGAACGTAGTGATTGATCATGAAAAGCCAAAGCACACCCTGGAAGGCTGGATCGCCCATGGAGAGAGAAATGTGACAGCGGTGGGACCAGAGTTCCCGTCTCTCGGGCCTATCGATGAGTTACCTGCCGAGGGCGATGTTCTGAGAGGGGGAGATGAAGGTGACGATGGCGAAGAAGGCGACGATGGTGATGATGGTATGGCCGAGGCAGGGGGTGAGGAAGATGATGCTGCCGCGGAAGGCGATGGTGGTAGGGATGGCGATGATGCTATAGGCGAAGCTGGCGGAGGTGATGATGATGCGGGAGGTAGTGAAGGCGGAGGCTCTGATGGTGATGATGGTGATAACAATGGCGATGATGAGGGTGATGAGGGTGTATGGGTTGAGCGCACTGGCCCTCGGGTGAAAACTGCTCCTCGTCTTCCTGTCGTTTACGGTGGCAAGAAGATAAAGGATTTGTGGAAACTGCGCAGAGCCGAGCGCCTGCGGGAGCAGCTTTCAAAAGAGGCTGGCGACGCTCCGGTCGTCAACATAGGAGATGCCAGGGAAGAGGGCGAGTTGAGCTCTCAAGCCAACTTGAGCGGAGGGTGCCACACCCGGGGGAGCAACGAGAGTGAGCCTATATATGATAGGTCTGTCCCTGAAGAGGACGTGGGGGCGATCTTCATGGACCTGGATGATGAAGCACCTGCTGAGTCCGCCCTTCCCTCCAATCCTTCTGTGGCGGACGCTGAAGCTCAAAGTGCGGTTCCGGAAGCGACCGTCGCTGTCGCGGAAGAGGTCGCGGTTCCTACTATTGAGTTGAGCGCGCTCGAACCTGTTGTGGGGGCTCCTCCTTCCGCTGAACCGTCGTTAACTGACTCTGCTGTTGAAGTTCCGCCCGTCGCCACGTTGTTATCAGCCGAGCCTGCCACTGCAATTCCTCCTATTGCTAGGCCAGCGCTGTTGAGCTCCTAATTGTGCATATTCTAGCCCCAATTCATCACTCATTGTGCGAGGTTTGCATGGTATATAGACAAATCTAATGCATGTTTTGTGATTGCAGGTTTGAGAGTGAACTCCACCAAATTGATGATGGAAAGAGCTGATTTAGAACCTTGGATGAAGACCCAAGGAGGGCCGAAGGAAGAAGGAAGCAAAGAAAGAAGCAAGGAAAGAAGAAAATAGAAGAAAGAAAGGAAGAAAACAAGAAGAAAAAGAGACCGACCGGTCTTGACCGGTCGGCCAAGGAAGCCAGACCGGTCAGCTATGCACGCTGGAAGGTAGCTGAACAAGCCCGACCGGTCTTGACCGGTCGGCCATGCTTGATGGAGTAATGCCAAAGAAGGCCAGACCGGTCGTGATCGGTCGGCCAGCCCTGTCCGACCAGTCTTGACCGGTAGGCCATGAAAATTTTGAGTTGCAGATTGCAGACAGCAGGCCATTCCCGTTTCTGACTTTTCAGACCTGTTTTCTAGGCCCATCTTAATGATATTTAGAAATCCAAAACATCCATGTCTAAGAGGAGCTCGACGCCGAACTAACCCAAGTGGTTTCGTGTCGATCGGAGCTACAGATTGATCGTGGTGGCCAAAACAATACGAACTGTCCAAAAAGTTCCAGATTTCGCTGTTCCACTCTGGGCCAGTCCAGGTGGCCCATCATTGATGATATGAAGAATCTACTTTGACCATATTTTAGAACACATCCATATATGAATAACCACAAAGTTTCAGATCAAAAGGATATATGGTTTGATCGTACCGGTAGAAGAAAGATGAACCATCCAGAAAGATTCAACTACACAGAGTTTATAAAAGCCCTAATTGTTCTAATTTTCGGACCACATTCTAGGATCATTTTGGACAATCTAATCCATCTATCATGTATAGGAGGAAGTTTTCTACTAATGTTCCAAATTTGGGATCAATCTGACATCTGTACACTTCGGAGTGTTGAAAGCAAGATGACTGGTTCTGAAGGTACTCGAAGTGCGCGATTTTGAGAGGCGGTCGGTGATCTGATTGGTGGACCCATTCAGAGGATAATCTTGGAAATCTAAATCATCTATGAGGAAGATCACATTACAAGGAAGCTATAAATCAATTTTGAAGGCAATCCAACCATTGGTTAAGCCGTACCAAGCGAAACAAATTCTGCTATGTTGCTGTACTATTGCTGCACTATAAAAGGAGGTGCTCTCTTCTATTCCAGGGCAACCAAGGACGTGGGGAGCAAGGAGTTCAAGTCATAGGAGGCTTCCTAGCCTCCTCCAGCTAGTTTTTCTTCCTTTTCTTAGTTCTAATTCTAGTTTTTAATATGTTTTTCATTAGATAATCTCTTAGCTAGAGCTAAGAGGTGAACCTTATAGTTTTCTTAGATTGTTTAATTCGTTTTATTGGTTTTAAAGTTGGAATTCATGATTATGAACTATGGTTTGAAGTTTATACAAGCTTTAAGTAGTTTTTCTTAGTCTTATGATGACTCATGGATGTTTGGGAGAATTACTTAAATTCTTAATTGGTTTGCATCAGTCTAGACCTGTATGATCCGAGGAATTGGAGTGCGCTCTAGTACTATGATCTTCATGTGGGGACTTCCTACCAAAGTTCTACTTTTTCTGAATTTCTGTAATATGTATGGATTGTGCATGTGATTTTAATCAAGTTCAAATCATGATCTAGCCTTGTCTTGTGACAGGACTTGAGGATGGTTATGATTGTGAACTGAACCTTTTGGAATGGGGAATGACCTATGCAATTGAGCATGCTCAGCTCGGCCTACATTGAGTGAATCCTATGCATTGAACTTACATATGACAGATTGTTTGGTTTAACAGCTCTATCATCCGACTAGATAGATCTTAATATCGATTCTAGTTGAGAAAGTGAGAAACCATAGCGAATTATGCATCTAAGGAGAGCTATAAGTGGATCCTCGATGCTCTAGTTATCTTTGCATTATCAGATTTTCTATTTTATGTTCAAAAACCAATTTCACAAACCCTTTGATTCTAGTTATTAGGATAATTTGAATTGTTTACTTCCTTCCCTGTGGATCGACCTCGGTCTTATCGAGATTATTAACTACATCGCAACCCTACACTTGGGGAAGCGAACAAGCGCCTGATGCATTTCTCGATGCGTGGTGAGTTCATCCCGAATGCCGGACCATTGATTGAGGACACTGAGCCGGCCCAGCATCATCTGTGCCTAGTACGCTCATCCAGCGCTTTTGGATTCCTTTTTCTGGTTACTATCACTTTTTGTTGATTTTCTGATTTTTCTGACTATACCTTCTGGCCTCTACTCCCTTCTTCTGTGCCCTATAATCCCTAATAAAGTTGAAGAATATTAAAGTAATACTTACTAACCTGCCCACCTAACAGATTTATGGAAAACCTTCTACTCTCCAGCTTGGTTTATTTTTTAGTAATACTAACCTTGGTAATGTTCGTACTTATAGAAAGATACTGAGTTAGATGAAGATTATGAGGGGGTGTATTTTGGAACGGTCTAATGGCCTTACTGTTGTTACACGTATTGAAAAGCGGTCCATTCTGTTACCCTCTCATAGTCTTTCTCTACTTATTACAAGGTGGCTAATCCTATTACATACTAGTGAACAAACCGATGTTTATAGTTGTTGATAGATTATCGTGTTGTATACTGTACGTATTAGGATTATCCACCCTTGTAGTTTTAAAGTTAAATCCTCTGCTCGGTTGGTACCTACGGTTGTTAATAGGAGTTCTCAAAGAAAGAGTACTCGGTGTTGGCTGTGCTTGAGAACTCCTATGTGACGCTCTCAAATACCTTTATTGACTCGTTACGTATGTTTTGGAGAGCGGTATAGTTTTATAACTTGGGTTGTAACCCTTGTGGCTTAGTTAGGGGTTGTTACTCCTCCTACTCCGATAGGTTTGGGTTGGAAGAGATCTAAATTACTGATTTGAAGACCTCCTATAACTAGAGTCACTAGGGTGGTAATGGTAACTAATACCACTTAGTTGATAGAGAAAATCGATAAGGCTAAATTTACTACTTCTCTAAAGTTACTGCCAACTGCTTGGACTCCTTAGGTATTTAAGACTTTCACTATCACTCTAACGGATGTTACTCCCAAACTTCCTACTAACACTCAGGTACTAAACAAGAAGGTTTCCCGGCTTACAAATACTCAGCGGTCTTCTATAAGAACGATCTCTCTACCGACTTCAGCTATAAAAACTCAGGAAGGTGGTTGTTTTGTACTGGTTAAGATAACACCTTCTTGAGGGAACCCAACTTTTAAGACAAAGAAACCTACTACCCCACCGTGTTAGACTTTATTCAAAAGATCAACCAATGCTAGATGATGTGCTTACCACTGAATCTGAAAATTTTTCTTTGGAAGACCTCCCCTCTATAGAGGAGGAATTCCTTACCCTTGAAACAAAATTTCCTCAATCACTTAGGGAGAGCGAGGACCCTTCATCCGACTCTCTCGATTTCCTAGAGGAATGCATGACCCACCCCTATGATCTGGATGATGAGATGATTAAGGAGTTGGATAATTTGTTAGACACGGTGTCGGTGCCTGAAGAACACCATTCCATTGATTTACACTCTTTACCATTATTTGTGGAAACACCGTGCAATTCTGAATTTGTGGAGGAGACAACCCAAACTAAAAAATACTTAATAAATGTCTCTCCACCATCATGGGTTCTTCAACCCATTGAAAATTCTGATTGGGAGGACCCGTTTTTAATCAATTACAACCCAATTCAGAACTTGAGGAGATATCTTTTTGCTGCTCTTATCTCCTCCTTACATGCGTGTGGTGCACACTATGATTGGACCTTCATGAAGAAACGCACCCATGTATACATTCGAGCAGGACTTTGGATGGTCCTCATGAGAAACCTATTGAAATTCATGAAGATCCTGCTCAAATTTGATCATGTAGTCGATCGGACTAATCAAAGGTAGGTAGGTAGGTTAGGATTTCTTTCTGCATTTAGGATTGAATAAGTCTCATTGAGACAATGGAAGATGCTAGAATTGATCAACTTGCTACCTCAGGTACTCTCGTTCTCACTCTCCTTTGTTTTATGTCATTGCTCTCATGTCATGCATATTACATATCTTATTACATTGAGGACAATGTAAGATTTTGGTTGGGGGGTGAGATTCCTTAGATAAATCTACTAGCTTTTGTGACATTTCGAGCAATTATGTAGAAAATTTTCGATTTTTCTAAAATTCAAAACTCTTTTGGAAAACTTTGTTTCTATGCATTCAAGATGATACGAGTATAAGAAGAGGAGATACGAAGTGAGTGATGTTTCAAGCTTTGAACTTCTTTTAATATAATGGTTTTATATGTGAATTCCCCTATTTATGTGAGTGCTAGAAAATTTGAATACTTTTACACCTAGTTCACATTACACGATTTTTATGGGTTGAAAGGATTATGTGATTTGTGGATTGGCTAGACTTAGATTTAAGGTGTTGAGGAACCAAGCCGGGGTACTTTGTCCATCCTTGTCCATGGGAAAATAATGAAAGATATGGATTTCTAAAAATCCTATCCAATGTAAAAGAAAAAGGAAAAGGAAGGATGAAATTGGGAATGATGGAAAAATGGTAGAAAATTCCGAAAAGGGCTACCTATTACCAACCGGGGGATGGTCTACCCGTAACCAAAGCCGGAAATGGGAAGTAGTGTGAAAGCCGTCGGAAGGACGGTAAGACAAATTCCTGTCATAGGCTTGTTGTTGCTCTGTGCACCTTGAAATCCATAGTTTAGTTGATCTATGAAGAAGATAAGCCCAGAAACTCATGAGATGAACTTTCACTATGCACACTAGGTTGAATTTGTTCAAGTTCTTCTATTCATCAATCAATCAGCGAGAATTTCATATGGACACTTATCATGTTTTGAGAGTTTAAGGTTTTAACTTCTATCACCTAATTTTTCTGACTATTACACTTGTGTGTCTAGGGATGTATAGAAGCATAGTTTCTGAAGGAGAGTTAGTTTTCGGAGAATTGAACTTGTTTCACGCATGTTTTGCTCGGGACTAGCAAAATGCTGGTTGGGGGGTGTGTTGAGCTCTTAATTGTGCATATTCTAGCCCCAATTCATCACTCATTGTGCGAGGTTTGCATGGTATATAGACAAATCTAATGCATGTTTTGTGATTGCAGGTTTGAGAGTGAACTCCGCCAAATTGATGATGGAAAGAGCTGATTTAGAACCTTGGATGAAGACCCAAGGAGGGCCGAAGGAAGAAGGAAGCAAAGAAAGAAGCAAGGAAAGAAGAAAATAGAAGAAAGAAAGGAAGAAAACAAGAAGAAAAAGAGACCGACCGGTCTTGACCGGTCGGCCAAGGAAGCCAGACCGGTCAGCTATGCACGCTGGAAGGTAGCTAAACAAGCCCGACCGGTCTTGACCGGTCGGCCATGCTTGCTGGAGTAATGCCAAAGAAGGCCAGACCGGTCGTGACTGGTCGGCCAGCCCTGTCCGACCGGTCTTGACCGGTCGGCCATGAAAATTTTGAGTTGCAGATTGCAAACAGCAGGCCATTCCCGTTTCTGACTTTTCAGACCTGTTTTTTGGGCCCATCTTAATGATATTTGGAAATCCAACACATCCATATCGAAGAGGAGCTCGACACCGAACTAACCCAACTGGTTTCGTGTCGATCGGAGCTACGGAATGATCGTGGTGGCCAAAACAATACTAACTGTCCAGAAAGTTCCAGATTTCACTGTTCCACTCTGGGCCAGTCCAGGTGGCCCATCATTGATGATATGAAGAATCTACTTTGACCATCTTTTAGAACACATCCATATATGAATAATCACAAAGTTTCAGATCAAAAGGATGTGTGGTTTGATCGTACCGGTAGAAGAAAGATGGACCATCCAGAAAGATCCAACTGCACAGAGTTTATAAAAGCCCTAACTGTTCTAATTTTCGAACCACATTCTGTGATCATTTTGGACAATCTAATCCATATATCATGTATAGGAGGAAGTTTTCTACTAATGTTCCAAATTTGGGATCAATCCGACATCTGTACACTCCGGAGTGTTGAAAGCAAGATGACTGGTTCTGAAGGTACCAGAAGTGCGCGATTTTGAGAAGCGGTCGGTGATCTGATTGGTGGGCCCATTCAGAGGATAATCTTGGAAATCTAAATCATCTATGAGGAAGATCACATTACAAGGAAGCTATAAATCAATTTTGAAGGCAATCCAACCATTGGTTAAGCCGTACCAAGCAAAACAAATTCTGCTATGTTGCTGTACTATTGCTGCACTATAAAAGGAGGTGCTCTCTTCTATTCCAGGGCAACCAAGGACGTGGGGAGCAAGGAGTTCAAG
Organism: Liriodendron chinense; assembly: GCA_003013855.2. Classification (NCBI taxonomy): domain Eukaryota; kingdom Viridiplantae; phylum Streptophyta; class Magnoliopsida; order Magnoliales; family Magnoliaceae; genus Liriodendron; species Liriodendron chinense. Next base: position 626,122 of record ML058584.1, read on the forward strand.
TCATAGGAGGCTTCCTAGCCTCCTCCAGCTAGTTTTTCTTCCTTTTCTTAGTTCTAGTTCTAGTTTTTAATATGCTTTTCATTAGCTAATCTCTTAACTAGAGCTAAGAGGTGAACCTTATAGTTTTCTTAGATTGTTTAATTCGTTTTATTGGTTTTAAAGTTGGAATTCATGATTATGAACTATGGTTTGAAGTTTATACAAGCTTTAAGTAGTTTTTCTTAGTCTTATGATAACTCATGGATGTTTGGGAGAATTACTTAAATTCTTAATTGGTTTGCATCAGTCTAGACCTGTATGATCCGAGGAATTGGAGTGCGCTCTAGTACTATGATCTTCATGTGGGGACTTCCTACCAAAGTTCTACTTTTCTGAATTTCTGTAATATGTATGATTGTGCATGTGATTTTAATCAAGTTCAAATCATGATCTAGCTTTGTCTTGTGACAGGACTTGAGGATTGTTATGATTGTGAACTGAACCTTTTGGAATGGGGAATGACCTATGCAATTGAGCATGCTCAGCTCGGCCTACATTGAGTGAATCCTATGCATTGAACTTACATATGACAAATTGTTTGGTTTAACAGCTCTATCATCCGACTAGATAGATCTTAATATCGATTCTAGTTGAGAAAGTGAGAAACCATAGCGAATTATGCATCTAAGGAGAGCTATAAGTGGATCCTTGATGCTCTAGTTATCTTTCCATTATCAGATTTTCTATTTTATGTTCAAAACCAATTTCACAAACCCCTTTGATTCTAGTTATTAGGATAATTTGAATTGTTTACTTCCTTCCCTGTGGATCGACCTCGGTCTTATCGAGATTATTACTACATCGCAACCCTACACTTGGGGAAGCGAACAAGCGCCTGATGCCAATATTCTCGAGGTCGTGGTGATATCCTCCCCAGAATTGCCCGAACCATTGATTGAGGGAACAACGGAGCCGGCCCCAGCGTCACCTGTGCCTACCGCCTCATCCAGCGCCCTTGCCGTTGGCATTCCTGATGTTGCTGGTATATCACTTGCTTCTATCGTCTTGACTGCTTCCTTTCTGACGATAATTTTCCTGTACTAACGTTTACCACTTTCTGTGCCAGCAGCTGCTTCCGTTGATGCTTCAGCGCCTACGGCGTTCCCAGAGTCATTCGTCTCATCCCTTCGGGGCCTATCGAGGACTAAGGCGAACCTTCTCAAGGGCCTTCTGTCTGACATGCCGACTCTTTAAGACATGAGGAGGAATGGCCTATCTTAGACAAGGAGTTGCAGGCATTAGGGCTTAACGCTGCCTGGCTTGGTATTGACTTGTCTTCCGTAATCGGTCAAGTGACTCAGTTCAAGGAATGGGTGGCTCGAGAGCGTGAGGCAAAAAGTCTCCAAGTTGACCCTTCCATTGAGGAGAAGCGTGGTCACTTGCGGTCCCTTCTCCCGAAACTGGAATTACACGAGGCAGGGGTGGCCGTGGTGAAGAAGGACTGGCAGATTGTTGATGATGGGTGCCGAGAGGCCACCGCACATTTGGCAAGGATAGACAATGAGGTGGCTCGGCTGCAAGCCGAACGCTCGATCGTCCACCTCAAATTCTCCAAGCTTAGCGGTCAGAGGGCTCCCTTGCAGTCTTCCCTTGATCAGCAGGACGTGGAGCGCGACGTCGTGAAAGCCCAAGTTGCGGAGTTGGAGCAGTCTCTCAGGGACATTCCTGACCCTGCTCTAGTTCTAGCTGAAGCCGAGGCGGCACGGAAGGCGGTCGAGGAGTCTACAGCAAACTTGTTAGACCAATGTTTAAAAACTTTAAACAGTTGAGCTGTAATGACCTTCATTCATAATTTTTAGAACACGTTGTAACAAATATTGTGTCCATATGTATACTACTGCAGTTTTGGGTTCATGTTGTATTGTTAATTCATTTGCGAATTTTGAGCTTTGAATGCGAACCGACTAAGTCATTTGGGAAGAGCGTCCCCCTGTTAGGACCCAAACCTGTGCTTGTACGAGCAGGGATGTGATCGGGCCTCTATTAAGGGCTTACCCCCTTTCCTGATGGCCTTGAAAAGCGGGGTGTCATTCCTGACGTATCCTGAGCCTTGACGACTTTCTGATACCTGTGGAAGAAAAGGTAGATAATTAGTACTTTCGCTCCAAGCCCTATGCGGTATCATTTCTCTTGGTATTTCCTTCATTACATCATCCCTCTAATGGGGCGTTTATAAAATATAATGATAGACTTGCATCAAGTATAATATCTTTTCAAGAATCGACCATTCACCAGCGTACTGATACCCTGTCCTTTACAATCTGTCACCCGGTAAGCTCCATTGGAGTATACTTCGTCGATAATGCACACTGGATCCCATTTCGGATCGAATTTACTCTTTGGGCCTTGCGCCAGTGCCGGACGCTTCATCATTAGCACCAAGTCGCCTCTTTTAAAAGATCTACCCCGGACTGTTTATCGTATGAAGCTGAGATTTATTTTTGATACACTTCAAGCCTTTGCTGAGCGGCGATTCTCTTTTTGTCCAGATCGTCCAGCTCGACCATTCTGATTTTAGCATTGAATTCGGTCGTCAAGGAGTGTCGGAGCGCGACCCGTAGTGACTCCACCTGTATTTCCATCGGGATCACAGCTTCCGTGCCGTATACCAATGAGTAGGGCGTGGCTCGAGTGGCTGTGCGGTACGTGGTCCTGTATGCCCATAGTGCTTCAGGTAATCGTCTGTCCCAGTCCTTCTTATTTTCTGCCACCGTCTTCTTTAGGATTTTCACAATAGTCTTGTTGAATGCTTCGGCTAACCCGTTCGCGGGAGGGTAGTAAGGTGACGAATAGCAATGCTTAATCTTGAACTTTGCGCATAGCCTGTCGATAGTGACATTTTTGAAGGGCGTCCCGTTGTCGATGGTGATTCTTTTAGGGATACCGTGCTGATATAATATGGCATGATGGATGAAACTTTCGACGTGTCTGGCTTTCACGTTTCTTAATGCAATGGCTTCAGCCCATTTAGAGAAATAATCGGTCGCAGCAAGAATGTACTGGTACCCCTGAGAGGATGGCGGGTTGATCGGCCCTATCACGTCCATGCCCCAGGCAGCGAAAGGCCAAGATATTACTGACTGATGTAACTCTTCTGATGGTGAGTGTATTATATCTGCATGTATCTGGCATTGGTGACACTTCCTGACGTAGTCTATCGCGTCTTTCGTCATTGTGGGCCAATAGTACCCCATGTGTCGGACGCGGTGATGTAAGTTCTTGCCCCCTTGGTGAGCACCGCACTCCCCTCCGTGAGCTTCTTTTAGCGTGGCGTATGCCTCATCCTGGTCCAGGCAGCGTAGCAGCACTCCCTCATACAAGCGCTTGTAAAGGGTGTCACTCTGTATTATAAATGAACCGCGCGTCTCCTGACCTGAGTGCGCATTTTGGGCTCTTCCGGTAAAAATATGTATTTCAAGTAGTCGACAAATGGTCTTCTCCAGTCGTTTTCTTCTGTAATTTCGGAGCAGCAGATGGGATTTGCGCTCGATTCGTCGCTTCCCGACAGGGTAGTTGGTAAGATCCTTCTTTCTTCGATTGTTACTTGAAGTGGGCTGCCTCCGGGATTAGCCAGAGCAGCGGCCAGGCTGGCCAACGCGTCGGCCTGTATGTTCTCTTGCCTTGGTATATGTGAAATGCTACCATTGTGAAACTATCGAACAACGACTGCGCTTGGTGGCAGAAGGGCGACAACTCGAGCTTGCAAACCTCATATTCCATCGTTAGCTGTCTGATGACTAACCTGGAGTCACCGTAGATCTGTATTTCCTTGATACGCATCTCGAGGGCGAGCTGTAGCCCGATAATAAGGGCTTGGTATTCTGCTTCATTGATGGTACAGGTTGGCACGATCGTAAATGAATAGGGCAGCAGATCTCCCTGCGGGCTAATAAATATAACTCCTGCTCCTGCCCCTATGGACCTAGAGGCTCCGTCGAAGTACATTTGCCAGAGTCGCTGTTCTTCAATTATCATGGCCTGGTCGTCTGGGAGATCGCATTCCATTTCTTCATTGCTTGGAACGGGGTGCGCTGCGAGAAAATCCGCAATCGCTTGCCCTTTAACGGCTCGTGCCGGGACGTAAGTGATGTCGAATTCCGAGAGGAGAAGGGCCCATTTTGCTAAGCGCCCGGACAGTATAGGCCGATTCATAAGAAATTTGATCGGGTCGGCCTTGGCTATCAATGTTATTTGATGTGAGAGGCAGTAATGCCTCAGTTTCTTTACGGCGAAGATGAGGGCCAGACATATCTTCTCGATCGCTGAGTAGTTAAACTCGGCCCCTACTAGCGTGCGACTTAAATAATACAGTGCGTTCTCCTTGCCTTCTTCGTTCTTCTGTGCCAGGAGCGCCCCTAGCGAGTTATCACCCACTGCAATGTACAGAATCAGCAGTTTGCCCTTGACAGGGGCGGCGAGGACTGGCTAATTCCCGAGCATTCCTTTTAATGAATCGAAAGCTTTCTGACAGGTGGCGTCCCATTCGAACTTGACATTTTTCTTGTTGAGTCGGGAGAACGGCTGACAACGACCAGCTAGGTTCGAAATGAATCTTCTCAGGTATGCTACGCGGCCCTGGAAGCTTTTCAGCTGCTTTAGGTTCTTTGGAGGCGGCATTTCTATGATGGCCTTAATTTTTTAGGGATCGATTTCTATGCCCCTGTGTCTGACCACGAAACCCAAGAATTTGCCGGATGCAACTCCGAACGCGCATTTTAGCGGATTCATACGGAGACTCTTCTTACGCAACCGTTGGAACACTTGCCTCAGGTGCTCCCTGTGCTGCTCATGATCAGCCGACCTTACCACTAAATCATCTACATAGCATTCGACGTGTTTATGCATCATATCCTGAAATATGACGTGCATTGCGCGATGGTACGTTGCCCCTGCGTTCTTTAATCAGAAGGGCATTACGCGATACAGTAGATGCCAAGAGTTGTGCGGAAAGCCGTGGCTTCTTCATCTTCTGGGGCCATACGAATTTGATTGTATCCCGAATACCCATCCATGAAAGACATCACTGCATACCCCGTCGTGCTGTCAATCAACAGCTCAGGAATTGGGAGGGGGAAATCGTCTTTGGGTTTGGCTTCATTCAGGTTTCGAAAATCAACACATATTCGGATTTGTCCGCTCTTCTTCTTGACCTGCACGATGTTTGAGATCCACCGGGGGTACTTCACCTTTCGAACGAACCCGGCCTGAATTAGTCTCTTGACTTCTTCCTCAATCTTTGGTATAATGTCCGGATGGAATTGTCATTGCGGTTGTTTCACTGGTTTCTTTTCCTTCATGATACTTAGCTTGTGCATGGTGATTGTTGGGCTGAGCCTGGGCATTTCTGAATATGTTCAGGCAAAGATATCTTTATTCTTCTTTAACAGCTGCAGGTATCTCTCTCTCTCACTTTCCGGGACGTTTCTGCTCAAGTATGTATTCCTGGGCTCTTCGGGGGTGCCCAGGTTTATCTCCTCGAGTTCGTCGATCGTCGGTTGTCCATCATCTTTTAGTTGCACGGGTGCGACACTTGGCTGGACTACATCGATAGGCTCCTGCGACTGAGTTTCTTCTGCCGGGCCGATGGTTACCATGTTTACACTTGCCCTAGCCCCTAGGCCCTCTCCATTTCGGTAGACTCGCTTATGTTCTTCAAATGGAGCCAGTAACCTCTTCTCTGTGTCTATGCTTTGGTCGGAGAATCCCATATTCTTCATGATCTTTCGGCTGGCTCTGCTATACCTCTTCTCTTCTATTGGTCGAGGCTGGGCGAGCCCCCTTCCCTCCCCTCTTTCTTCTAATGGTGCTGGCCGGCTTGGCCCTGAGTGAAACTTGATGTCTTTCTGGGTGACGTCTCTTGACGGCACGATGAATTGGGTCGGAGCTTTTGGAAATGGTTTGGTTCTTCCTATCTTGGGTACCGGTACGTTAAAGCTGGACTTGAGCACGCTCATGTCTTGGTCTGAGATCAGTTTTAACACAGACTGCCCTGGCTGACGCAGATGTTGCGGTATCACATAGAACTTCTTCGTAATTGGCTGAGAGTGACTTTCTAGCAGATGTCGGGATCTCCCCTGGGTAGCAGTTTGAGGCTCACTTCTCTGCACGAACTTCTCTATTCGAGTTTTTACCCCTTGCCCCTTCTTCGATACCTCGGTCCTTTCGCTGGTTTCACTGTCGTCGGCCGAGTTGTAATACTTTGCATCGGCTAAAAATGACTCGACTGTTGTGTATGGTTTTGGGTCTGCCGCTACCCTGTGTTGGATCCCGTCTCTGCTATATTTAAAACACTGGTGATATGTCGAGGGGATTATGCGACTTTAATGGAGCAAAGGCCTTCCTAGAAGGAGGTTGTATGTTGTCACTGCATCGATTACCTGACATGTTACTTTCGTCATCAGTCCTTCGATCTCTAACATTACCGTAATTGATTCGAGCGTACGCTGACTGTCTTGATTGAAACCTTGAATCATCATGAAACTCGGGCGTAACGCCGATTGCCTGTAACCTAGCCTCTACAATGTTTTCAAGGGCATGATATTTACAGCCGACCCATCGTCCAGCATACATCTCTTGACCTCGGTATCCCTGATTATTCCTGTGACCATTAATGGGTGATTGTGATCTATTGATTCTATCGTGCGGTCTTCTTCTGAGAAAGTGATGGTCGAAGGATAGTTAAAGGGTATGACTTGTAACACCGGCATATACCCTTCCCAAACTTTATCTGAATTTTTCATTTCTTCTTCTATCTCTATTATCGTGACCTCCCTGACTTCATTGTCAAGCAAAGCATTGATTAACATTCCCCTGTACACTTTTGAGAGGCGCAGAGCATCGTATATGCTCACGCGGGCGGGAACCTTTTGTAGGTGCGACACAATGTCGTATGCCACTGGTTTAGGGTTTGGCTGACTGGTCGTAGCCTCGACGACCTTTTCTTTTGACTTTTGCACGCGAGGTCTTTCCTGTGATCTGTCAGGGGTACCGTCTTCTGGCATTGGGTTGTCTGGTCTTGGGAGAGTACGGTCAGGCATTTGCTTTCCTGACCGTAGGATGACTGCGTCAACCTCCCTCTCCACTACTTGTGGGGTTTCTTCAGGTGATGCCTGTTCGGCGAATGACACCATTCCGCAGCGGGCCATGCTTATCATGAGTCGCTCCTGCCCCTGCGACCTCTCTCCTCTGCCTCTTCCTCTGTTCTTCTTTTGCTTCACGAGTCTTTGTCTGTTCTCAAGTCTTTTCTTGCTACTGATTGGAGTCCATGGTTCCTTCGGTTTAGGGAACGAGGTTGATCGGCCGGTTTCACCTTTTATCGGGACTGTTGAAATTGCCCAAACTGCCTCCTTCACTGTCTCAGGTACCTTCATACTGATGACCCCTTGATTGATCAATCGCTGTATTCTTCCCTTTAAGGAGAAGCAATCTTCTGTCTGATGGCTGATGCACCGGTGATATTTGTAGTATTTAGGGTCGTTGGTTCGTCCGACCTCGTGCGGACGAATTGGCTCTGGTAGGCGTATCAAGCCCTCTTCAATTAACTGTTCCATGATCGGAACTAAATCGACCATGTCGAATGTGTATGGGCTGTTCGCCTTCTCTCTTTCGACTATAGATACACGTTTGGGTACATAGGGCTTTTTACCTTTATCTTGTATATCCACCGCCTTCATCTCTGTCCCATGATTGGTAGCCGGACGCTTTCGGTCTTTCGGGTCCCTGCTTCTGTCGACCTAGTGAGTCTCCACCACTCTTCCTGTCTCTCTTTTCTGTCTCTCGGGCCTAAAGCTTACTCGAGACGCTGCTTCCTCTACCAAGTGTGCTTTCGTTGCTAGTTCGCGAAAGGAGCTGAAGGTGTTGCCTGAAAAGCCATACGAGATCATTGGGTCTAGGCCCTTAGACACATCTTCATCTACTCACCTTCGCTGGGTAATTCCCGACATTGAGCTGCTGTGGTTCCCATCGGTCGATGAACTTCTCAACTGGCTCACCATTTCTCTGTCTGACCATTGCAAGATCCGTTAACGAGATCTCTCTCTCTCTCTCTGTTGCGAAGAATTTTGAGATGAAGGCATCTTGCATCTGCTCCCATGTTCTCACAGAGCCGGCTGGTAGTGACATGTACCATTGGAAGGCTTTCCCTGTTAGGGTAGATCCAAATAGCCGCATGCAATACTGCCGGACCGCAGACCAGTTTCCCAATGTGGTCAAGAAGTGGGTGATCTGCTCTTCTGGCGACCCTCTACCGTCGAACTTTCCGAAGTCCGGGCATCAAAAGTTGGCCGAAAATGGTACCTCCTCTACTTCTGGCGGGTACGGGACCCGATATTTGTAGCTTCCTTTCCTCTCCTTTTCCTTTTCCTGCTGCATCATATGGGCTATTGTTTGGGATAACTCTTCCCGTGATACGTGAGATGTGGAAAGCAGCGCGCGTCCTACTGGCATGAGTCTGGGTTGGATGGGTGGCTCTGGATCAACTGGTCCTTCTGCCGCGCCTTGAGATTCCTCCGCCGACTGGCGGGTGGGTGGCGCGGCACTTCTGGTGGCATTCTGCGCTATCAGAGTGGTCAAGGCCTCCTGGATAGCCTTCATTCTCTCATTTGTCTCGCGGTTAGCCTCCACCAACCTGTCGATCTGATCTTGTAACGGGGGTAACTCTTCCGTCTCATACGGTTCTTCCTCTGCCTCCGCGGCCACTTAGACTATTACTACTTGCGCCAACTGGATTTTTTGGATCGGTCCTTGTCTTAGTACGAGGACCGTCACGGGCTTGGGCTTTTCATTTACGAGCCCAGTGGTCCTTTACGGGGTATGAGAGGTCATGGGCAACGGCGGGAACTGCTCAACCGTCATTGCGGGCATCGCGGGCTCAGTTGGCGCAACCCTCCTACTGATAAGGGTCTTCTGCCCCTGCTTTGGCTGCCACTGTTTTCGGATCCTGGGGCGAGGTTTTGTAATATCTGCCTCCCTGTATGCTGCTAAGATGGCAGCTTTCTTCTGTTCCTTCTTCTGCCTTCGAGTCTCAATCGTCTGCCACTCTGATTTCGGATTTACAGCTGTGGTGAAACGGGGGAAGCTGAAGCCTCCGGTGACAAGGAAGGTGCATAAGCTAGGTCATCGGGCCTGCCATTTCTTTTGTCTGTCCTGTTATCTTGCTAATTCTGGTGACAGAAGATCATTAGAACAGTTCATAAACGCGGCCGGGAACGTGAGTCCATCGATCGCGATACATAACTTATTATGAATAGGCAAGGAGAAGACAAACATGCGTGTTTGTGGGAGTTTGTGGTTTCTGAAAGCCTTTGATTTACCGTCTACCGCCTTAAAGATGAAGGGAGGAACGTTCCCGTTGAGAGTCGCCAGTTTGGCGCCCAAGGGCGCTGAAACATTACGTCTCTCGATAGCTTTCCTATGCATACATTCGTGTCTGCAAATGATTGATCTTAGAGCAGTTCTATACTCAGAGCGAAACCAGAGATTCTGGGTTCGATTCCCCAGCGGAGACGCCAGTTTGTTGGAACTAGAAAATGAACAGCGGGGAACATTTTCTTAAATATGGTGTTTAGTTGCTCTGGGTTATGAGTAATGGAAACATTCGTAGACAATCATAAGCATTCACAAAAGTACACAAGAGAAGGGAGATCGCAAGGCGAATTTTATTCCAGAGATTCTGAGATCTTATACATTCCAGGCCGTGGTCTGGCACGGGCCCTTAATTACATCGAATGATCGATGACCCTTGATTAGAAGGCAAAAGACTAGTCAACAGGGACCATGGTCTTAGAGCTTGTGGTCGTAGAGACCTTTATTTGTCTTGCTGAGTACTGAACCACCTTTGGATTAGTCAGATGTCTATGTCCCATATTTTGGTCAGAGACCCGGGCTGAGACTGTCAGGGTTTATTACTGAGATGGACGACTCTGGGCCCGCGCCTGTCAATGTAGGGACAGGTGACCTCGGGAAGTCCATTCTGCAGTTGTGCACCTGCGCAGCCCAACTGGCGGATACCGTTTAGATGGGTAGGGCATCAACCATTGTGTCGTGGCAGTTGAGAGTAATTGATTTATGGAGAATCGACTCTTTGGCATGGTTTATTGTGGCAACCATATCCCTGCTTATCTAGCTTTTGACACAAATCGAATCATGCCTTTACAGTAAACATAAATAATGGCATATTTGCATAGCTCTGGATGTTGGCGGCTCTTTTCCGGGAAGTCACTTCGCTCATCGCGTCAAATTGGGTCAGGCCTCGAAGACGCTCGATTCTAATCATTTAGAGTTTCCGAAACGTTCGTTCGACCGTTCCATCGCATCCGGAATGCTCAAAATACCCAAGATAGGCTCAAGCGGACCTTGAAAACACTTAAAATTGAGCCCGGTACACCTGCAAACATGTTCTGCAATTGGCTGATTTTTTGGGTGCGTGGGACTTGATTTACGGGTGCGTAGGGCTCCACGCACCTAAAAATTAAGTGCCGATTTTATGATGAATTTAGGGGTGCGTGGGTCCATATTCAGGATGCGTGGGTCCAATTCTACAAATCTGATTTTGCTGAATTTACGACTCGTGAGACCGAATTAATGGACACGTGGGACACTTTTCAGGTGTGTGGGAGGCTGATATACTTGTTCAATTTAACTATTTTTAAAGATGCGTGGGGCCGAATTTACAGACGCGTGGGTTGCTTTTCGGGTGCGTGGCCGAATTTGTGGGATTCAGACCTGGTGATGTATCTGCGATCGGAAGGGGGATTCCGATGGTCGGAAAGGTATTCCGACGAGGATTTTGGGTTTCCGGCAGCGGTAGCTCTCTCTCTCTTTCTTGAATCCGTCCCAAATGAACAGGATGAGGGGGTATTTATAGGTGAAGTCGGCCAATAGGAGAGCGCCACGTGCCACGCACCTGTCAAATGTCCCCCACGCACCTGTTTATTGATGTGCGGACGCCCGAACACATGCTCTAAAAATACTCAATTTTTTTGTGCGTGGGACTTAATAGACGGGTGCGTGGAGCTCCACGCACCTGTCATTTGATTTTTGACAATTCATGGATTTTAAGGGTGCGTGGACCTCTTTTCAAGGTGTGTGGGGCGTCTAATCGCCTCCATAATGAGAATCACAATGTGTCGTTTTCAAGGGTGCGTGGGACTATTTTCAGGGTGCGTGGGGTCGAAACACCCTTGGATGGATCCCTGTTTTTTGCTGATTTTCGGGCGCGTGGGGTGGTCCGAATTTGAGGGTGCGTGGACACGTAAATGTGGGCTCCACTAATTGGGTTTTGACTTTTGGAGGGTTTGTGGGGCCCGTTTCGTCGCGCAATCACTTGCACTGTTCATCATAAATGGTAATGAAGTTGCCGGCCCACTTCCGGGCGGTTCCGAACACGGTGGTCGGCGGGGCCCAGTGGAGAATTTGGCTAAGGAAATCCTGCATATTTCCGTTTTGTGTGCACTGGAAGGCGTTCTGCGTGATTTCTTCAGAGGTATGTGGTTATTTTGCTCATTTTAAGAGTCCCCACTATTTGGGACCCCAACACTCTCCTTGCTCCTCTTGATTTTCTTGTAAATTAGGACTAGGAGGGTTACGTTGAAGGGTTTTCTGATTGACATCCATACTTCTCGAACTCTCATAAGTTTTCAAATATTTTCAAACTCATGTGCAAATTACAAGTCCTTCAATTAAACCTCCTCCACTTAAGAGACGATGGGTGTGGTTACGTTCCCAATGGGACATAAACTACACAAAACAACAATTTAAAACTAAATCCTAATTAGAAATTCTAAAAGAAAAACTAGAAAAAAATTAACAAAAGCTAAGTTAGAACGATGGTACCGGAGTGCTAAACTAGTTTAGAGACTTCCTACAAAACAAATAATCAAATGATGTTTATGATCTAAAAAATCCAAATAAATTCTAGTTCTAAAAAATAGAATTTATCATAACTAATCCATCCTGACTAATCTATCCAAGACAATTCATAACCATTACTTTAAATCCCCGACAATAGCACAAAAAACTTGTTAGGTAACTCTAAGTACAGAGCTGTGATGTAGTAATAATTCAGTTGAAACCGAGATCGTTCTCAAGGATTAATATAGTAACAATTCTAAACTAACTCAATTAGAATTTATCTAAATCTACAATTGAAGTGAATAGTGAGATTCAAAATATAAACTAATAGTATTGAAAGAAAAAATCAAAGAATTAAAACATTAGAGCACCAAAGATCACCTATAATCGATTCATAATGTTAATTCATCCATTCAAACACATCACATAATTGGAATCAAAGTCCTATTTCTATCCAATTGGAAAATAAATTCAATTAAAGCACAATCACAATCCAAAGATTTGAACTTTCAGAAACTAACTCTATACTTCAATCAGAGAACTTCAACTAGATAGAGAACATCAAAGCATTCACCGTATTCGAAAATCACGATAAATCTAAGAATTTTATCAATCAAATCTCATAAAAACAATTTGATTAATCTAAAAAACTCATAAACATCCCATGTATCTAGTGAACACAAGAGATCTTTAGAATTAACTAAAACCATCAACTTTATTTGAACTAGAATTTTGAAAAATCCAACATTAAGCTCAAAGTACTTAAAATAGATAAATTAAAGCATTAAGAATTATTAGTGCACTTCTCTGTGGCATACTAGTGCACCTTATTTGTCAATCACTTAAGTCAGTGAGTCTAGTATCGGTTGAACTTAATGAAGACGAAGACCGAAGACTCAAGATGGACCAACCACATCAAGGAAGAAGAAACAGGTAAAAGAGATGACTTGGTGTGCCTTAACCTTGAACCTGACCAAAACCATAACCTCTAGATGATCGTGACCATTAGGATACCCTTAGTCATCTTAAATTGGCCTTAGGTGTCCCAAAAGATCACCTAAAGAATGGCCTCAGAGGTTGCATGAACTGCTGCAAAACACAATTGACATAATGCAGTTTTTCATGCTCAGACCAGTCGCCCGACCAGTCGGCAAGAAGGCCAAAGTGGACAGTAAGTATTTGGCTGTTTCGGGGCTTAAATTCGACCGGTCGGCCAGTCTGTCCAACCGATTGACGACCGATCCTTTTTTTACAACAACCATTTTTTCCTGGCCAGCTAATTCGATTGGTCGCCCAAGCAGTGACCGGTCGAAGAGCTGTTTTATAGCCATTGTATAGCCGTTAGGGCTTTGTGTATTTAAAGGCTTGTCTCGTTTTTAGGGGCAAGGAGAAGAATTTTGAGAGGATTGAAGCCACCATTGTTAGAGATCATTAGAGGCTCAATCTTTAACCATTGCAAGGCATTTTTCTTGTGATTTCACATAAGAATGGAGCATTCAAAGCTCATGTAGAAGATGACCTTCAACCCCTCTTGATCTCTAGAGTTTGGATCTTCCTTGATAGTCATATCCTTATCCAAAGCTCTAAGATGAGATTGTTGTAGGTGAGCAACTCTAGGTAACCTATTCTTATTAGTTGTAGAGTTCTCAAACCTACATTCCTATTACCTTGGGCATCTCAAAGGCATCACAAGTAAGGTGATTGATCAAGTGTAGCTGAGGCATTGGCTACGTAGTGATAACACGATCGGGGGAGCAAGGGAAGCTGATTGAAACACGAGAGAACGGAGATCAAGCAACCCGAATCGGCATTGAACAAGGGGCTCATTCGACAAGTAAGTTGTCATATTGAGAGTCCGGTTGTACTCCTTCCTCGGTGAGGATTGAATGTGAGAGTTTGAATCTACAAACTCGAACAAGTCTCCATAGGGAGCCTTCGACGGGAGTATACGCTAGGTTCTTAGATTGGAACCAAAGGGTTGGGAGGAACCTTGTCAAACTCCTATGTTGGAAGGAACCTTGTCAAACTTTCAAGTTGAGATATGAACCTTAAAATCTCTGTCATAGGTTGGGAGGAACCTTGTTAAACTCCCCGGTAGGGTGGAACCATTTAAAAACCTTGGTTAGGAGGAATCAGATTTAAACTCCCCGGTAGGGTGGAACTGTTTAAAAACCTTGGTTGGGAGGAACCAGATTTAAACTCCCTAGTGAATGTCGGTGTGCTCATAAGGGTGAGTACTTGAACCGGGAGTGGAGTAGGGTGACCGAACCACTATACATGCTTGTATTTGTGATTGCGTTGAGCACATTGTTAATCTAGCTTTATATGGTTTAATTGCTTAATTAAGATATATGTTAGACACTAGTTAGACACATCCCCACACAAGATGTACTTTCACTAAGTAGAGTAGACTTGAGCTTATATGATCCACTCTCATATAATCTACTTAGGTTGCATAGATTTAGTGCTTGATTAGTTTAATCAATTGATTATCTATACATGCTTAGGCTAGATTTTCTTTATGTTTATCATATGCTAGCCTTGTGATGGGACCCACTTAAGCTTGGAAGCTAAGCATTCTTGCTTAATTAGTTTAGAATTGCTAATTAGTTTAATTAAGGCAAGAGGTTTTAAAATAAATTTTTAAACGGTCCTAATCACCCCCCCCCCCCCCCCCCCCCCCCCCCTCCCTCTAGGACTTAGCCATAGTTCCACAAACTCCGTTCTAAGCTTTCGCACGCTAGCGTCTTAAGTGCTATCTAAAATACATAATTTCAAGAATAACTATAAGCTTCACCTCTTAGCTCTAGCTGAAAGGTCTAACCAACCAAAGACATGATTGAACTAGAACTTTTTAAAAATAAAGAAAACATAAAAATTAGAAGAAGAACAACTTGAAAAACTTGAAGTAGAAACCTCCACTTTGAATTCATCTTACTCCCATGCTTCTAGGACTCGTAGATATATTTTGGACATGTGTGGAGAGGCCTTTAAATAGGAGAAATCCAACCAGTTACATAGTTCTAAAAATTTCTAACGACTTTTACAATTTACATAATTTTACCGCCATTGTCGATAGGATGTTCGATGGCATCGAGGAAGCTTTGATAAGATCGACAGCAGTTCAAGAGGATTAAAAGTTGGATTTCATGTTTGAGAACAATGGTTTGAAGTTTAATTCAAGTTCTAAGTAGTTTTTCTTAGTCTTATGATGACTCGTGGATGTTTGGAAGAATTGTTTGAGTTCTTAATTGTTGTATGCTAGTCTAGACCTGTATGATCCGAGGAATTGGAGTATGCTCTAGTACTATCTTCATGTGGGAACTTCCTACCAAAGTTCTACTTTTCTGAATTTCTGTTGTATGGTGGACTGTGTATGTGATTTGAATCAAGCTCAAGTCATGATCTAGCTTTGTCTTGTGATAGGCCTTAGTGATAGTTATGATTATGAACTTAGTCTATTAGAATTGGGATTGACCTGTGCAATTGAGCATGCTCATCCTAGCTTACATTGAGTGAATTAATACATTGTTCATACATATGACAGGTTGTTTGGTTTGACTGCTCTATCATCCGACTAGATAGATCTTAATTTCGATTCTAGTTGAGAAAGTGAGAAACCACAGCGAATTGAGCATCAAGGATTGCTACAAGTGGATCCTTGAACCCCTAGTGCCTTTTTATAATTGTTTGCTTTCAATTTAGTTCAAAGTTATTACTTACATCAATATCCTACAAATTTGGTTGTTAGCTTCTCAATAGAAACTATTGAAAGTATTTATGAATCCCTACATAAGTCCCTATGGATCGACCTCGGTCTTACCGAGTTTATTACTACATCGCAACCCTACACTTAGGGAAGCGAACAAGTTTTTGGCGCCGTTGCTGGGGACTTTAACGGTTTTTCACAAAATTTCTAAAAATAGTTTCTATTTAGGAATTTTAGGAATAATACTAACTTAGTTTGTTTTGTTTGATTTGTTTTCTTTTTCAGGGATTTCTAGGACGTTGAAGAAGATATAAGGATCTCAAAAGGCCCAATCAGGTTCTATATTTCTAAACCTTACTCTTCTTCTTCCCCTATTCGTTCTTATTTATCTCTTGTAGAGTGGGTGGAGACTCCTTTTTGGATCTCTGAAAGGTAGGCCTTGTGCCACCTGGATTCCTATTGGTCGGCTCTGTCATCTTGGATCACCTTGTGCTCAGAGATTTCTCTTCTCACCTCTACTCCTCTTTCTTTTTTTTCTGCACTTTTCTCAAAAGATTCAAAGAGTGGGTGAGGAGTTCTCTG
The DNA here is from genome assembly GCA_003013855.2 of Liriodendron chinense. Lineage (NCBI taxonomy): Eukaryota > Viridiplantae > Streptophyta > Magnoliopsida > Magnoliales > Magnoliaceae > Liriodendron > Liriodendron chinense. The sequence goes on from ML058584.1 coordinate 642,302, forward strand.
AACTCCTATTGACCAGGAGAAATCGGTCTCTATCCTTGCTTCTGGCCTAGCCATTGCAAGACACCTTGTGCTTCGGTTTTAGAGAAGAGTAAAGAAATGAAGGAGAATTCTTCTTTCTCTTTGTTTCATATTTTTTTTATTTGCATGCCACATTGGACTCGGGATTTTAATAACCGACTCATTAGCGAAGGGGGAATAGTTGAAGGAATTGACAAAAAACCACGTGCTAGGAGACATCCAAATTCTCCAATTTTGTCTGAAAATATGGCTGTAAATCAACCTAATCCAATGACCAATCCTAATCTGGGCCAAAACCAAACTGAAACGGGAGAGAATGTGGTTGAGAATGTTCCCCGACCAAGAACATTACGTGATTACTTGCAACCAGCAAGAGCGAGCACTCCCTCATGCATAATCTTTCCACAAAATGCAGGGAATGTAGATTTGAAACCGAGAGTGATCCAACTCCTCCCAAAATTCCATGGATTAGACAGTGAAAGTGCCTATCAACACCTTAAGGAGTTTGATGAGGTAATAACCACCATGCACTTTGCGAATGTTACTGATGATGTGGTAAGACTTAAATTATTTCCTTTTACCCTTAAAGATAAAGCTAAAGATTGGCTTCATGCATTAAGGCCAAGATCAATTGGTGCATGGACTGATATGCATAGGGAATTCATTAAAAAATTCTTCCCTACTCACAAAACGAACATGTTGAAGCGCCTTATCATGAACTTTGCCCAAAAGGAAGATGAGACCTTCTTCTAATGTTGGGAGAGGTTTAAGGACTTGTTAAATGCATGACCATATCATGGATATGAAATTTGGCGGGTTATAAGCTTTTTCTATGACGGACTGACTTCACCCATGCGCCAATTTGTAAAGATGATGTGTAATGGGGAGTTCATGAACAAGGAAGCCAATGAAGCATGGGACTATTTGGAGGAAGTGGCTGAGAATGCACAGTCTTGGGATACATCTAAACCACCAAATTCCAAGACTAGCCAGCAAAGAGAAAAATGAGGAATTTATGTCTTATCAGAAGAGGATAGCACGGGTGGCTAGCCTCACAAGAAAAGTTGAAGCCATGGAATTAAGGAAAGGAGAGACGATTAACTCCAATGACGTTGAAACTGTTTGTGGAATTTCTGCTGGAAATCAACATGCAATACAAGATTATCCCATAATTTTCACAGTTCAGGACATCTTACAAGAACAATCAAATGCCATAAACAGTTATCAACGGCAAATTGGTGCTCCAAACTCAAACACGTTTAATGCTAATTGGAAGAACCATCCCAACTTCAGTTGGAGGAATGGAACCACTGTGAATGCAACTAATATCCCTCAAGCTCAACCTATACTAGGTCCATCTCTAGTCATTACTCCAAAAGTTACGCTAGAGGAGATGTTGGGTGCATTTGTATCGGTTCAAGCTGAGTATAACAAGACTAATTCTCTGAAAATAGATGGGTTCATGCAAGAGCAATTGAAATTCAATCAAAATTCAACTCAAGCCATCAATGAATTGAAAACCTCAATGGCTAGAGTTGAATCTCACCTCAGTGTTAGGGAGAAAGGCACACTTCATGCCCAACCTCTTCCTAACCCAAGAACCCAATTTGAGATACAAGATGCAGGCTCCTCCTCTCAACATACGGAGCATGTTCAAGCTATCACCACTTTGAGAAGTGGAAAAAATAGTTGATAAATCTAATCCGGTGAAGGCCCCAATGCCTAAGGATCCGAAAAATTCCAAAGAGGATGATAGCTTAAACAACACTCCACAAGAGAAAGAACCGGAAAGGCAATACAAGCCGGTTGCCCTGTTTCCCCAAAGGTTGATTTCACCCAAACCTTTAGACAAAAATCTAAAAATATTAGAGGTTTTCAAGCAGGTGAAGATCAACATTTCGTTGTTGGATGCCATAAAACAAATACCATCATATGCCAAATTTCTAAAGGAATTGTGTACGGTCAAAAGGAAACACAATGTTCATAACAAAGTACTTTTGACTGAGAATTTGAGCGCTATTATCAAACAAGAGGTTCCTCAAAAATACAAGGATCCGAGTAGTCCAACCATCTCATGCATTATAGGAGACTACCGGATTAAACAAGCCTTACTTGATTTGGGGGCAAGTGTGAACCTCATTCCATACTCAGTTTACGAACAACTTGGGTTAGGTGAATTGAAACCCACCAAAACCACACTCCAACTTGCTGATAGATCCATTCGTATACCGAGAGGAATGATTGAAGATGTTCTAGTCCAAGTTGATAAATTCTACTACCCAATAGACTTTATTGTCTGGGATACACATCCCGTGATAGGTACTGGTGCTCAAATTCCCGTCATACTTGGCCGCCCTTTTCTAGGTACTTCCAATGCAATTATCAATTGTAGAAACGGGCTTGTACAAATGTCCTTTGAAATATGACTCTTGAGCTTAATATATTTGATTTATGCAAACAACCACGGGAGGTTGATGAGGAGATCCACGAGATAAACTTGATTGAATCATTCGTGGAGGAAACTTTCTCCTCAACATTATATTCCGACCCTTTGGAGGCATGTGTGCCCACTCTCATGAGATAAATGATGACACAATACGAGAGATGGATGCCATTTTAGATGCGATGCCGGTGCTTGATAACAAAATATGGAGGGCCCTATTTGAGCCTTTGCCCGTAAACGAGAACAAAGCCCTCCCATCCAATATCAAGGCACCAACACTCGACTTAAGACCATTAGCAAGTGAGCTGAAATATGTCTATTTAGGCCAAGATGAGACATATCCGATGGTGATTTCTTCCCACTTGGATGAGGAACAAGAGAGTAGGCTAATGGCCACTCTATTAGAGCACAGGAGTGCCATTGGGTGGTCGATTGCGGATCTCAAAGGCATAGACCCACTGATTTGTACTCATCGCATATACCTTGAGGAGAATGGGAAGACATCTAGGCAACCACAAAGACGACTCAATCCAAACATAAAAGAAGTGGTTAAGGCCGAAGTGGTAAAACTATTGGATGTGGGTATTATCTACCCAATATCCGATAGTCAATGGGTGAGTCCAACTCAAGTGGTGCCGAAGAAATTCGAAATAACCATCATAGCCAATGCAAATATGAACTTGTACCAACCAGAGTCACTACCGGTTGGAGAATGTGCATTGACTACAGGAAGTTAAACACTGTTACGAGGAAAGACTACTTCCCCCTACCGTTTGTTGATTAAATTTTAGAAAGGTTGGCGGGTCATTCCCATTTTTGCTTCTTTGATGGCTATTCAGGGTACAACCAAATAGAGATCGCCCGTGAAAACCAGGAAAAGACTACATTCACATGTCCATTTGACACCTTCGCCTATCGACGGATGCCGTTTGGGCTATGCAATGCCCCTGCCACTTTTCAGCGATGTATGATGAGTATCTTTTCTGATATGGTGGGGACAATTCTCGAAGTCTTCATGGATGACTTCTCAGTATTTGGTTGTAGCTTTGATGAGTGCCTTGTGCACTTAAAATCTGTGCTGAAAAGATGTGAAGAGTAGAACCTTGTGCTGAATTGGGAAAAGTGTCACTTTATGGTTCAAAAGGGAATTGTACTTAGTCACATCATTTCACAAAATGGAATCGAGGTGGACAAAGCAAAAATCGACCTTATCTCTAACCTTCCACCACCCAAGAGCATACGAGATGTGCGGTCCTTTTTTGGGACACGCAGGATTTTATAGAAGGTTCATAAAGGACTTCAGTTCACTCTCTCGTCCTTTATGTAACCTACTTCAAAAGGAAAACTCATTCGAGTGGAATGAAGAATGTCAAAAGGCCTTTACCACACTTAAAGGTATGTTGACATGTGTTCCCATAATGCAACCACCTGATTGGAGCCTTCCTTTTGAAATTATGTGCGATGCAAGCGACTATGCTATTGGGGCCGTGCTAGGCCAAAGAAAAGAGAAGAAGCCATGTGTTATCTACTATGCAAGTAGAACCTTAAACTCAGCCTAAGCAAACTACACTACTACAGAAAAAGAATTTTTAGCCGTAGTTTTTGCCTTGGACAAGTTTAGGTCCTACTTGATTGGATCCAAGATCATCATATTCACTGACCATGCCACGCTTAAGTACCTTCTCTCTAAGAAGGATGCTAAACTACGGTTGTTAAGATGGATCCTTCTACTCCAGGAATTTGACATAGAGATACGTGATAAGAAAGGAGTAAAAAATGTAGTGGCTGACCATCTCTCTCGACTTGTTCTCACTAATTCCCCTGAAACAACCGCGATCAATGACATGTTCCCTGATGAACAACTTTTTGCTATATCCCAATTGTCATGGTATGCGAACATTGCTAACTATCTTGCTACAGGTACAATTCCTACACATTGGCAAAAGCAAGATAAGGATAAATTCTTCACTGAGGTGTGAAAATTCCTATGGGACGACCCATACTCATTCAAGTATTGTCCCAATCAAATCATAAAGAGATGTGTGCCAGATGATGAACAACCAAGTATTATCTCCTTCTGTCATTCTCAGGCATGTGGTGGCCACTTTTCAGCTAAAAAGACCACAGCAAAAATTCTGCAATGTGGGTTTTATTGGCCCACTATGTTCAAAGACACACATGAGTTTTGCAAAACATGTAAACCTTGTCAGAAATTGGGAGGAATCTCCTGTATAAATATGATGCCACTCAATCCCATCTTAATAATCAAAATTTTTTATTGTTGGGGCATCGATTTCATGGGTCAATTCCCATCTTCTTTTGGAAACGCATACATCTTGCTTGCCGTAAACTATGTATCCAAATGAGTCGAGGCCATCCCTTGTCGGAATAATGACCATAAGACGGTCATTCGCTTCTTAAAAGAGAATATTCTTTCCCGGTTTGGAACACCTCGAGTCATCATAAGTGATGGAGGGTCTCACTTTTGTAATCGCCCTTTTGAAACTTTAATGAAGAAATATGGTTTAACACACAAAGTGAGCACTCCCTATCACCCACAAACTAGTGGACAAGCTGAGATATCCAATAGAGAGATTAAACACATTTTAGATAAAACGGTGAACCCCGATTGCAAGGATTGGTCGCTTCGACTTACCGATGCGCTTTGGGCCTACCGTACTGCTTTTAAGACCCCTATTGGAATGTCTCCTTATAGACTTGTCTAGGGGAAGGCTTGTCACTTGCCTGTGGAGTTAGAACATAGGGCATATTGGGCAATTAAGAAGATGAATTTTGATTCTGACAAGGCGAGCTCGTTGCGCAAACTACAATTGAATGAACTTGCGGAACTCCGGAACGAAGCATATGAGAATGCGAGAATTTACAAAGACAAGAAGAAGGTGTTCCATGATAAGAACATTCTTCGTAAGACATTCACAATCAATCAAAAAGTCCTTATGTATAATTCTCGCCTCCATTTATTTCCGAAAAAATTGAGATCTTGATGGACCGGTCCCTACATTGTGCAAAATGTCTACCCTTATGGGACCGTCAAGTTGTTAAATCCAAGGAACGGCAACATATTTAAGGCAAATGGTCAGCGATTAAAGCCATTCTTTGAGAAATTTCCTTCAGAAGGTATGTCCATACCTCTGACTGATCCTGTGTATCAAGATGATTGATCTCCTAGTCTGATGAAGGTATAGAGTAGTTAGGATTAGGATTTGGTTGCTTTTGTTTATTTTTCATAGGTTTGTTAGAAGGAAGAAGAATTCCACTTTTCACTCTCTCAGGTACTATTATTCCTCACTCCCTTTGATTTTCAAATTGCTCTCATGTTTTGCTCATTGCACATTTTTTACATTGAGGACAATGCAAGATTTGGTTGGGGGGTATAGGATCACTTGGATGAATCCAGCATTTTGTAACATTTCAAGCAATTATGTAGAAATTTTTCTATTTTTCTAAAATACAAAACTCCTTTGAAAAACTTTGTTTCTATGCATTCAAGATGATATGAGCATAAGAAGAGGAGATATGAAGTGTATGAGGTTGTAAGTCTTAAACTTCTCATAGCATAATGGTTTTATATGTGAATTCTCCTAGTTATGTGATTGATAGAAAATTTGAACACCTTTACACCTAGTTCACATTACACGATTTTCATGAGTTGAAACGATTATGTGATTTGTGGATTAGCTAGACTTTGATTTAAAGTGTTGAGAAACCAAGCCGGAGTACTTTGTCCATCTTTGTCCATGGTAAAATAACGAAAGATATGGATTTCTAAAAATCCTATCTAATTCAAAAGAAAAGGAAAAGGAAGGATGAAATTGGGAATGATGGAAAGATGGTGGAAAATTTCGATTAGGGCTACCTATTACCAACTGGGGAATGGTCTACCCGTAACCAAAGCCGGAAATGGGACGTAGTGTGAAAGTTGTCGGAAGGACAGTAAGGCAAATTCCTGTCATTGGCTTATTGTTGCTCTATATATCTTAAGATCTATAGTCTAGTTGATCTGTGAAGAAGATAATCCTGGAAACTCATGAGATGAACCTTCACAATGCACACTAGGTTGAATTTGTTCAAGTTTTCTATTTGTCAAACAATCAGCGAGAATTTCATATGGATATTTATTATGTTTTGAGAGTTTACGGTTTCAACCTCTATCACCTAATTTCTCTAACTCTTACACTTGTGTAGCTTGGGATGTATAGAAGAATGGTTTCTAAAGGAGAGTTGGGTTTGGAGAATGAAATTGGTTTCATGCATGTTTTGCTCGGGACTAGCAAAATGCTGGTTGGGGGGTGTGTTGAGCTCTTAATTGTGCATATTCTAACCCCAATTCATCACTCATTATGCAAGGTTTTCACGATTTATAGACTAATCTAATGCATGAAATTGTGATTGTAGGATGAGGGAGAGGTTTCATTAAATGGAGACTTAAAGAAGTCTTTTACAAGCATAGAAGATCAAAGGGGCTAAGCGTCAAAGGATGAAAGAAAGAAGTCAGAGAAAAGAAGGAAGAAAGCAGAAGAAGGTGCCCACGACCGGTCGTCCGACCGGTCGTTCAAGGTCAAGGATCGGTCGTCCGACCGGTCCGATCACTCAACAGAAGGGACCCGGAGGCCACAACTCTCTGGATGTTCACGACCGGTCGTGCTACCGGTCGTCCACTACTGCCACCGGTCATGCGACCGGTCCTTGAATTAATTTTTCTGGGTTGAAATCCCCAGAACTCTCTGGACGATTTTGGCGTTTTTTAGACCGGTCGTGCGACCGGTCGTCCAGTAGCTCAGACCGGTCGTGCGACCGGTCGTCTGCGTAATGAGGCGTGTTCTACAAGTTCCGAAATTCTCTGCGCACTGCGTACTCTTACGCAATTTCTCGAAGATTCTGATGCTTGCGGAGCCTCCCCACTATAAAAGGACACCTAGGGATCGTTCATAGGGTATCTTAGAAGAGCTTGAGCAAGGTAGGAGGCGGCGAAAGTGGATTTCAGAGTTCCACAACTCCTTCTAGTTTGTTGTTATTTTTATGTTTTTCTTAGTTGTTTCATGTTTCCTTGGATCATGAACGGCTAAACCTCTTAGCCCTTGTAGTGAATCTAAGATGTTTTAATTCAGTTTAAGTTGGTTTTAAAGTTGGATTTCATGTTTGAGAACAATGGTTTGAAGTTTAATTCAAGTTCTAAGTAGTTTTTCTTAGTCTTATGATAACTCATGGATGTTTGGAAGAATTGCTTGAGTTCTTAATTATTATATGCTAGTCTAGACCTGTATGATCCGAGGAATTGGAGTATGCTCTAGTACTATGATCTTCATGTGGGAACTTCCTACCAAAGTTCTACTTTTCTGGATTTCTGTTCTATGGTGGACTGTGTATGTGATTTGAATCAAGTTCCAGTCATGATCTAGCTTTGTCTTATGACAGGCCTTAGTGATGGTTATGATTATGAACTTAGTCTATTGGAATTGGGATTGACCTATGCAATTGAGCATGCTCATCCTAGCTTACATTGAGTGAATTATATACATTGTTCATACATATGACAGGTTGTTTAGTTTGACTGCTCTATCATCCGACTAGATAGATCTTAATTTCGATTCTAGTTGAGAAAGTGAGAAACCACAGCGAATTGAGCATCAAGGATTGCTACAAGTGGATCTTTGAACCCCTAGTGCCTTTTTATAATTGTTTACTTTCAATTTAGTTCAAAGTTGTTACTTACATCAATATCCTACAAATTTGGTTGTTAGCTTCTCAATAGAAACTATTGAAAGTATTTGTGAATCCCTATATAAGTCCCTGTGGATCGACCTCGGTCTTACCGAGTTTATTACTACATCGCAACCCTACACTTGGGGAAGCGAACACTTATTAAAAGATAATATGGGCTTAATTGTATTTTTGTGGGACCCACTGACCGCGGGCCCTAATATGATGTTTATATGCCATCCAAACATTCATAAGGTTATTTCTACTAAGCTAGACTGAAAACATAAATATTAGTTTTATCCAAACATTGGTGGGCCACACCGTAAAACTCACTTAATATACACGTCGCATCATTACGATGGTTGGTCTGACCGTAGGCGCCACCTTGATGATTATGCTTAGGCAATGAGGCCCACATTCATGTATGTGATCATGTTTGCATGATTATATGTGCCACAAGGAGAATGTGTTTGTGGTGTGAGTGGCGTGAGGTGCCATATGAAGAATGTGCATGTGGTGTGGGTGAGGTGAGGTGTCATTGCATGTAATGCATGTGTGGTGAGTGGACCATACAGACATCTCCTACCGAACCTGACAACAGAAACTTTTGCAATCCTAACATGCTCACCTGCCCAAAGGGTCTACGATAGAGATTCAATATTTCGATTTAGGTTTACAACTACCATCACTCCATATATGAATCACATGTTAACACTTAAACAATATCATACATTTTTTAAATCATCACAAGCATATATCCTAAAGGTTACTATCAAACAATCAAATTCTAAAATTTTAATTTCTAGCAATACTTACATTACAAGGATCTAAACTTTTTCAAATCTTGAGTTTGTGAATAATTATTAAAAAAAAAACCTTTAGTTTAATCAATTTTAAGTTATATTGAAAATTTTAGATAACATGATATAATAGACTAAGTCTCAAAAAAATTTGAACTATGAATTACAGTTTCTTTGTCTATGATTCAGGGTCATAAATTTACAGTTTTAACCCTCAACTTGTTGTATTTTACAGAAGGACCCCTTGGCTTATGCTTTATAATGTATCTAGTGTCGAAATTCAAATTCTTTTTTATACATCAGGGATCACCTAGACATTTGAAATTCCTTCTCTATAACATAATATAGATTATGTTAAAGCATGATACATATCTGCACACACAACAACAAAGAATACTGGCACCAAATCTAAAAAGGTTCAAACATACGCCTCTTATATAATTGATTTCTATTTAAACCTAACATCGTTGGAAGCACAAGAAGAGCGAGTAAATTCCACAAGATGACTCATCATTCTGATGTGTTGAACAATTTAGAATGGCATGCCGAAGTCAAACCTGAACAGGTTCCCAAGTGCGAGCACGACAATACCTACAACTGGCCCGAATTGAACTCGGGTTGTGCTAGAACCCTTACAATAAAAAATCGTTATATCCTCTCCAGTCTCACATTGATTAGAAGCTCGAAATCTCCCATTCCCCCTTCCCCTCTCTCACATCAACTACCTCATTTTATAAAACTGCTCGTGACTTTTCAGTTTTAGTTTCCATTCTCATGATGATAGCATGTAGTTGCACACTATGATATTTGGTCTGGAAATTTGTTATTGTTTTCGGTTTCAGAGATGGTGCGAAGGGTTTAAATTATTGTTGGAAGACTCAGGTTTTAAATGGTTTAATTAACAACTGTTCTACAATGAGTGGTGATTAATGGTTCACCATTTTTATTTAGAGGGAGAAGCTCGTTAATGGCTGATTTGAACAAATAATGGATCTTTACGAGGCGATTTTTCCAGAAGGTTTGGATATTCTAAAGGAAGTTTGATGGCCCATCAAATCAGAGGTCGAGGCTCTTTCTACCAGTGGGTTCAAACACGAAAGCCTCCATCGTCGCGCACACGCAACTATGATCTGGAGAAGAAAACGGGGAGAAACGCAATTCAGTTGGTTCTTCGAATTCAAATGTGTTGGTGCATTGTGCATCAATGGATGAATGGAGTTGAACATCTCAGATTGGTTTCTTGGTTTGCATGTTGACGAATATCAACAGACCCAGGCACTATTTCAAGTTTCAACGGGCCCTCATGCGAAGGCTTTCCATTGGCCAGTGAGTGCGAGTGGTGAACAATGGATGACTAAGATTAAGGATTTGATCGGTGGAGATGAACGAAGATGCACATACTCAGATCGAAGAGAGAAGTTTGAGAGTTCGAGTGCTAAAAGGAGTAGCGTTCGTTGGTAGCCCACGCACACTCATGTGGTTGCTACATTCGGTTTAGGTTCACACATGTGAACCACTAAGGTTGAAGCTGAAAGTGTTCATCGGTCATTGGTTAGGTGGTATGACTGAATGGACGATGAAGATCATTTATAGAATGGTCTGAATGATTTAATCAAATGTTTAGGAGGGATGATTTCTAAATGGATGGTCCAAGGTTCTTCGGAGTACGAGAAGGTAAATGAATAGTCAAATTTATAAATTGGTCGCCAATATGGAATCTATGAAGTGAAGGGTATATAGTATAGGGTATGTCTCGATGTACAGAGCTTAATTAAGTTTTAAGAAGAAATAGTTTTCAAAGCAATTCTCTCAAAAGCTCTAGGATTTTGAGACATGGGCCTAAATGTGGCCTAATGCGAAAGATGAATTGGTAGAGTTGTTAGGGGTCAAGGGAGATCACGTCGGTGGTCTTTGTTTAAAATTTGGGCAATCTATCTTGTAGATTGATAAAGATTCTGATGGATGGTGGATATTGAGACTTGGGTAGAGAAATTAGAGATGTGCGGTTCAATTGGGTCCAATAAGTTTGTGGTTAAATTTTCATAGTGATTGGGTTCCCACAAATAGGTTTTTTGAAGATTATTATAGGGGAAGAACATGCACACTATAGAAAAATTTAAGACAATAAATGGTACATATGTAACCATTGGGATTTGATTTTAATGAGTGAATCAAGATCATGATAAAAGGTTCAAATTCATGGATAATCGATGTAAATGACTTAAATTGGAACCTTTGTCTATTTCATGATGATGTGATAGTCCATATTAAAATTGAACGGTTGAATTACTATATCTAAATCTAATTAGGTATTTCTACAGTTGGTTTGGTGAGTGATCATGTACACGAGTGGATTTGAAGATGGATGAATGGATGTCTTAGGTTAGGTGATGGAGTTGGGGAAGTCATACCTATCGATTAAGGGTGAGGATTTAGGGAATGATTCTACTCGATTAAATCATTTTGAATAGTTTAGGACACCTTATTACATGTCTAACTAATTGATTTATATCATTGGTTCAATGGTCGTTAGTAATGTAAATCTATGGTTGGGATCATATATCAAACAAAGGCATATTAATCGTAAACTATACAAGCTCGCTAAGGGTCATTATAACTCAAGTTTAGACGGTTATAATGAACTGATTTGATGGACAACTAGAAAATCTATTTGGGCAGATTTTTAATGTAAGTATAAGAACTTAATTAAATAGTTTGACATATGGGTTGTGAGTTATGATTAGGTGAGTTTAGGATAAGTATGACGATTTGATATAGCTAGAATAAGGTCAAACGGATATATAGTCTTGAGAATATAAATGTGGATGTGCACATACACATACATATACACACATACATACACAAACTTACAAAATCATTAATTACATAAATCAAGGTGTGGACGCTCGCCTCTCCGCGCTCCCGACCCTCCCTTTTCGGAAAAGGGTTCGTGAGCTCGAATCGTCGTTTGTGCCACTGGGTCGCCTCGTTCTCGAGGGCTTTTTCGATTGTCGTGTTAGATTGGATATGTTTGAATGAGTTCGTGTAAGACCAGAGTCGTCACTAGCCAGTTACTTCGAATTTACAATCGGCTAGACCCCATAGAAACGTTAGAGAAGGGAATCTGAAGATTCCTTCCTCTAAAATGACTCATTTTGATCTGCGGCCAAAGATTCGAGGTAAGGGATCACGGTTACAAAGTGGGAAGATATTAAGCACCCCACACTGCCCGTACCGTTGTACGGTTTCTACTTCACAGAATCGAACTAATACTTGAAAGTCTGATTTAATCCTCGTACATTCTCATGAATGATATGATGCATGAATGTAGGTCTGAACAGTAAGAGTTATTGATGGGCGAGTTTCCATTAACAGGCAAGCCTAGAGCATATGCTCGAACTGACAGGTGCTTTTATGCGAGATGCATGCTGTGTATTTGAATAATCAAAGTGTTTGCAGTGATATGATAAGCAGGGGGGTTGGAAGAATAGTAAATGTTGCACTGATGTAAGATACGAATAAGATGATGCTAGTATAAGAGTAGCTGGATGGACGGAGGTGTCGCAAGGGTTGGCTTCGAGTGGCTAGATCAGGACTTGGGCAGCTTGGGAAACTTAGACTAAGGTCAGGCTGGGCTAGACCAAGGTTAGACTCTTCTCACTCGGGCTCTCCTTGGTGGAGGAATGGACTAAAAGGGGGAGGATATGAACTCGGAATTTATGAAATTTCTCTAGGAGTTGAGGACTTCCTAAAACAGGAGAGGAGCAGGGGTATTTATAGCTATGAGCAGTGGCAACTCATGTAATTAGGCTTGGGCGGCACCCTGGGGGCCGCCCGTACGGCCTCGCTGCTCCAGCTTCGGAGCATACGGCCCTCGAACCTGAAGCAGCAAAGCCCGAGGTTCGAGGTTCAGACCTGATCTGAAGCTGTGGCTCGGAACCAAGTGAGTTGACTGGGTTTAAAAGATGGGTTGACACGGTGAGTTGACTGGGTGCATGGGCTGGACTGACCAGTTGAGTCGACTCGGTAATTTGACTCAGCGGGTTGACTCACCAAGTTTGAATTTTTTTGGGATTTTTTGACTGGTTTTTCTTATGGAAGGTTTTTTAGGCTGATGTTTAGGGGTGAGTCGACTGGGTTTAGGCTTGAGCTGGGCTATGGATTGGGGCTTACAAGGGTGAGTTCAGCTGGGTTTGGACATGGGATTTGGGAGTATGGTCCTCCATTCATTTAGCTGTCTCTACCAACATTGTAGCCGAAGGTGGGGTGTCTACAGATGCCCCTCTTTGGCAGAGGTTGCGTGCAATTGAACGTCAAAGAGAGTGGACACCCCACTTCTGACCCGGTCATTCATAGATCATGGTTTAGAATCTTTGCTTGTCTTTGTATCTGAGTCAGTTAATTGTCTAGAAATTGATAACTCGCACATACCGCGGGAGTCTAGAGAAAATGTTGCGATTGTCCTTGCATGAGCTGCAACCTGGGTACCCAATCGCAACCCTTTTGTTCTCAATCGGTACTAACATCGGAAAGGTACAGTAGAGCCTCTGCGTCCATCATAGTCTTACAAGGCTACCGACCCTGTGATTGATTGTTCGTTGCTTTTCCAGATCACTCCAAGAGTACTTGTTTCGCTTGACTCTCAAAGTGGTTAGCTGCCCTGCGTCCAGGTAGTCTTACGTGAGATCCACTACGCCGACTTGGACTCAGTCAAGGTGCTTCAGGCATCCACGCCTAGGTATGTGCGGGTGAACTTTTTTCACCCAATCTTTTGGTTTTGATACTTGGGTTACAATTCATCGTTTCCACCATTCAGATGGTTTCTTTGACCGAGCCTTTTGGCTTTCATCTTTTCATATCTTGGCATTTAGTACGACCGCACTGACACTAGAGTTCAGTTCGTTCGTACTTTGAGTACATTGGATCCGATGGTCTCCGGGGAAACCATGAGACATCAAATCTTATTTGATTTTTGCGTCGACTTCTAACCAGAGATATGGAAGATCTCTTAGTGTTTTGGAGGCCGAACGCTCTATTGGGAAAATATTTTTTGAATTTTGAAAAGATACCCACTCTGGGGAATGATACTCCGTGGGGTTTTTATTTGCAAATAGGAATATATATAATATTTTTTATCTTTTCAAAAAGAAAATCTGGCTTGTACGCGCCTCCACTAGGGATGCCTGTGGGGTCTTTGGCTAACTGACTTTTATTTTGAAAGCAGGTAAACATGATGATTGATGCGATGGATGCTGATGCATGGGGATGCATATTTGATGATGGATGCATGCTTTATCTCATTCTCTTTCAGTTTGATGATTTTGCTTTCGCTAGGGATGCAAAGAACTTTGAGCTTATTGCTTGTAGGGTTGTGCTTCCTTGGAGATTTTCTTTTCAATGCAGATGTTTGGTCAATGGGTTGGTCAAGATCCCGACCCGTGGTCGATCAGGTCCATAGTCCCAAGATGTTGTTTCTTTACTGATGGGGATGGATGGGGATGGATGAAGGAGGTTGTCAGTTGTAACCTCAAGATGTTCTTCTAAGGAATGGGTGTGATTGGGATGGTGTTTGGTTGCCAGTTTTGGTCAAGATTCCAATTTGCGGGCGATCGGATCCGTCATACCAAACTGTGGAGTGAGCGGAGTTCGAGACTCCTGAAGTGCTGCGCTGGGGATAGTGACAATTTTTGTGATGTTTTGCAAATATTTGGTCCGAATCTTTACCTGAGTAGTCAAGATGGAGATCGGTTATTGAAAACAAAGGAAATATTTTTGTGATTTTGAAAATATTTGATCCGAGTAAAGATCGGTGTTATTGAAAGCGAGGGAAGTATTTTGTGATTTTTGAAAGATGATTTTGCAATGTTTTGGTATTTTCTGATTTTTCTGAAATGCAGGGAAAAGTATGGAATTTTCATCCATTTCCAGCTTCTACTACTGGTAAGGCACCCGATCCATTTTACGTCAGCGGGTAAGACAAATCTCACACAGTTAAGTGTCGTAGTTTTACATCTTCAGATGAGAAAATTTTGAGAGTTTTCAGTCAACACACCCACAAAGTTGCCTATTCCTCATGTGCAATGCACATAGACCACGTATCATCCGACGGACTCCTTTGGCCACAAAATGAGCCACATCCTCACATTTCCCTTTGTCAATCCAGTTTGGGGTCTTATGCTGCTCACAATTCCGTGAGGGTGCGCTTCACCTCCCAACTGCCTTAATCCCCTTCATGAGTTTTAGGAACAGGGAACATTCGTCAAATTCAACAGCGACTTCCAAATCAAGGTTGCCTATCACGGTGCATTCAACATGAACGGGATCGCGGGGTTCTGCCCGCCTCAGCCCCCTTACCAGTTTGAAAGATTTCAGACACCCGTACGATCAAGTGTCAGCCATGTCCGGGACAGGTTGGGAAAGAAAGCCCCGGAGAATTTAATCCCAGTGTAGTTTTAGGTCTTCGAACTGCTGGGGATAGATTTGCACAGTTAAAATTGATGGTGAATTTTTTTTGTTTTGAAAAAGTTTCAGACTTCAACTCGAGTGATCGAGGTTGATACTGGTTTTTATGGAAAGCTTAAAATCTTTTTGGTATTTTTGAAATGGTCTAGATTATCAAACCTTGATCCGAGCGGTCGAGGCCGATGCCGATTTTTGGTTGAAAGCAAGAAAAGTCCCCTGAGAAATTAATCCCAGTGTAGTTTAAGGTCTTCGGACCGCTGGGGATAGATTTGCGCAGTTAAAATTGATGGTGAATTTTTTTTGTTTTGAGAAAGTTCCAGACTTCAACTCGAGTGATCGAGGTTGATACTTGTTTTATGAAAAGCTTAAAATCTTTTTGGTATTTTTGAAATGATCCGGGTTATCGAACCTTGATCCGAGTGGTCGAGGCCGATGCCGATTTTTTGTTGAAAGCAAGAAAGATCCCCCGAGAAATTAATCCCAATGTAGTTTAAGGTCTTCGGATAGAAAATATGTACATGCTGAAAATACATTCTTTTTGTGATTTTTTTGAAAAGATCCGGTCTATCTGACCCCTTCCTTGATCGGTTGAGATCGAATGACGGTTTTTATTATGAAATCCCTCGGGATGTTGATCTCGACGTAGTTTAAGGTCTTCAGACCACGACTTTGTACAAGAAATATATTTTTTGATGATTTTTCAAAATGTTCCAGGCTGTTAAATCCCAATTCGAGCGATCAAGATTAACACTGGTTTTTATTGGAAATCTCTCAGAATTTTGGTCCCGACGTAGTTTAAGGTCTTCGGACCAGATTTTATACAGAATAAGGTGACACATTTTTTTTTCAAAATGATCCAAGTCATCAGATCTTGGCCCAAGCAGTTGGGATCGATGCCGATTTTTATTGAAAATCCCTCGGGATCTTGATCCCGACGTAGTTTAGGGTCTTCGGACCAAAACTTTGTACAAGCGACACAAGAAATATACATATATATATTTTTTATTTTTAGAAAAATGTCTGGAGTCGTCGGATCTTGATTCGAACGATCAAGACCGCTATCACTTTTTATTAAAAATCTCTCGGGATGTTGATCCCGACGTAGTTTAAGGTCTTCGGACCATGGTTTTTATGGTTGGGCATCCTTACCTTGCTTTGTTTGGCTTTTGATGGGGCTAATTGTGATTTGAGTGGTCTGAATTGCTTGAATGGGCCATGTAGGCCCTCTTGTACTTCTATTTTCATACTTAAAAATCAGATCTTGATGATTGGACCCTTGATCTTGGAGATCGGTAGCTTGAGGAAGCTCTTCAATGGTTTGGATCATAATGGTTCAGCTTTTGAGCAGTCTAGATCGCTTGTGGACCCCACTTGATCAACTTTTATCTTTTTTGAACTAATCGGACCCATTTTGGACGCAGCTCCTCATGATTTGACTTGTGAGGAATGCTTCAGACGGTTAAGGCCAAATTTGGGGCGAATCGGAGGTACAGGCGGCCCTTGGGGTGCCATATGCTGACGTGGACTGACAATCTCACCTACCATCGGGCCCTTGAGCCAATCCTGTGGAGAGAGAGGGAGAGTGTCCGTACGAGTGGCCCCCAAGTGCCGCCCAAACTTCCTCTCCTGCGCGGTCTGGGCTGGTCCCAGTTCGGGCATTCCGTCATTGCTTCCTGTTGCTGTCTCAACATTCTCTGTCTCTGAATCTTTGATCCCGGCCATGTATCCTTCGCTTGTCTTCACCTTTCTTCTCATTTTATCTTCTTCTTGCCTTGTCCTTTATCAAGCAATAGATGGTGAGGATTTGTGATGGCTGACCAAGGTGGGTCCCATGCCTTAGATTTTCAAAGGAGCTTGAGAGGTGAGATGCCTGTAATGGATGGGGTAGATGGGACCTTGAATGTGGGAATTGATGAGAACTTAGGATGGTGGTTAAAGAGGTCCTGAATGTCTCCATTAATGGTGACCTTGCTGAAATTTCAGATTTAGTTGGTGGGGCCTTTGATAATGGATTAGATGGTAGAGATGAATTTGAAAGAGTGGCCATGGGTGAGGCTATGCATTTCTCAAGTGTGGGCCATATAGATGGTGTGATTGATGATGGAGATGGGGCCATGATGGACATTGATGGGCTGATCTTAGATTGCCTTCTGATACCTGTGAGGAAAGAAAACACTTTAGCAAAAGGATTGAAGCATTAAAGCAGGAAGAGAGATACCTACCTTCTACGAGGAATGATCGGGAGAAAGGCGCTTGTGCGAGGCACTCCGTAAGTTGGCTGGGGGATGTTTATTTTGAAAGCTCTGTAAGATTTTATTTTTTTTTTACATATATCTGAATAAGGATATAGGAATCAGAACATTTGACTCAGTCTGATGTCATACTTGATTTTCTTAATTATTCACCAAGTGTCCTGGTACCCTTAAGATAGTGCGCAATAGTATCCTGACCCTAGAATTTGGGCAAATCTTAAAAGAATTCTTGACTCGTGGCCGTCATCCTTACTTCCATAAGATCTTTATGTCGCCCAGATCTTTCATGTACCTGTCTTTTTTTCTTTTTCTTTTCCTTAGCCATTATTACCCGCAGCGCCCTTTTAGGTTTTCGCTGCGTCCGGCTTGCCCGTTCTTTTTGCCCGTGGCGCCGTTTCGGATTTTCACCACGTCCTGTGTATTTAATCTTGCCTGCCTCTTGGCAGCTATGCTGTTTTTACCCTCAGCGCCCTTTCGGATTTTCACCAAGTCCGCTGTGTGCCCACTGTTTTTACTCAGAGCGCCCTTTCGGGTTTTCACTCCGCCCTCTTTGTTTAAGCACACATCTCTTTTCTTTTTCTTTTTCTTTTTTTGATAACTGCGGCGACCAGAGGTCAAGAATCCGTCATTGCCGACCGATGGTAACTTTTTTACCCTTATCTTAAGTTACAATGGCAGAGCTGTTGGCCTTAGCTACAGACCCTTCTGAGGTGTAAGGGTGGATAGATGTGTTTCTTTTGAGTCGATTTTTTCTTCTTTTTTTGGGTTGTGTGCCCCTCTTTTTTTAACTCCTTTTTTTTCTCTATTCTTTTTTTCTTTGGCTTTTAAACCCTTTATTTGGAACACTTATTGGTGGACGGGAAGGGATTCTCAGAGGTCTAAGCCTTGACCTCTTGACTTCAGCTCTACTAATGTAACTCTTGATAAGTTTGGATTGGCTTACCTATGAGAGATTTTCACGTTGTCGACGTTGATTGGCTCTAGAAGATCCTTACCCCTCAGGTTGGTGAGTCGAACGGTGCCTCCCAGAAGAACTTCTCTGATTCTTGGGGCTTGCCCCTTGAGTCTGATAGATGCAGCGGTGCTTGTTGCAAATCCAATATGACTTTTCTTTCTTCGGCTTCATTCTCCATCAACATTCACATTGACAGGATTTTGAACTTATAAGTTTGTCTTCTGATTTTAAGCTTCTCGAGGAACTCCTCCATCCTTAGATTTCGAAGGACATCCCATTGCTAATGTTGATAGCATGCGGGAACCCTTAACAATTGATGATGTCATTCTTCATGAGAATTATCGTGTGAGATCAGAATGTTACCCTCATCCTCTTTGTGAAGCAATCGACTGCCATAAGTATGTGCCCTTGACCACTAGGTGTTGCCGAGTCGATCTTTCTGTTGATGTAAATACCTTGTACAAGGAATAGCTAGAGCATTGTCACGTTGTAGAGCTCTGAAGCACACACATGGATCCGGTGTGCATGCTACTGACACTTGAATTGCTTTGTGACATGCTGGCAACAATCAGTCTTCATTGAGCCGCGAGATTGCTCCGATCATTCGTCAAGTCGTATACTCCAGCATTGAATGTAAGCATAGTCTTGGCAGCATCTTCTTGATAGGCTTGATTTTAGGCTTTGTTGATAAGCCTTTGATTGAGTTCGGACAAGTCTTCATAGGATGCAAGATTGGAAAGTCATGACTTCAAAAATTCAATCATTCTCTGCTTATTTTCCAGGAATAAGAATTTTCAATGCACACTTCCATAAAGGTCTCAGGAGATTTTAGGTTTACAATTTTGAATTTTTTTGAGATGACATTGGCTTTTGATTCGAACTTTCGAGGAGACCCTTTAGTTCGAGAGCCGGGACATCATCTTCCACATCATTTGGCTTTGTCCAGACCCTTGAGTTTGAAGTCCAACTCTAGATCGAAATCATATTAGTCAACTTCATACTCAAGTGCTTTGATAGAGAGACTTGACATTTGAAAGATTTTTAAAAGATTTCTGATTTTTTTTTTGAAAGATTTTTGTTTTTTCTTTTTTTGGAATTTTGTGAATATCTGGATTTTTTTTAACTTTTGAATTTTGTAAAATTTTAAGATTTTTTTTTTTTTGAAATTTTGAAATATTTCATTTTTTGGCTTTTGGATCTTCTATTTTTTTTTTTTTTTTTGAATTTTTTGTAAAGGACCTGAGCAAGACGGCGATGCGAACCAAGGGTTGCCTGATTCAGCCTGGGGAGCCGAGCACTATCGGCTTTTATTGGCCGTCATGGGGACTACAAACCTGTTACTGCCCTGCACTCCTTCCCCTCAGGAGGCAGAGCCCAAAGGATCAGTAGGCCAACCCTCATCGTTGTGCCCAAACGTCATGATAGATCTGGAATTGGGCTCCAAGTCGGTGTCGGATACGATTTCACCTGGTTCATCCCCAATGAATTGTAACCCTTCGGGTTCATCTGGCTGAGGTGGGACCAAGACTCCGGTCCAATTGATCGGGAAAAATTCCTGCCCCTTGCTTGAGTCTCCTTCGGGCAGCTCTATCAGACTCAATTTACTCGCTTGATCATTGATAGTGGAATCCAGCCCATCATCAGGATAGATAATCCTTACACTGATAAACTGGATTGGTGTGCAGATGCAGGGATTGCCTTCTTCTTGACGACCTCATCTTCTTCTGATACTTCCGCGCTTTGGTTTCCTAATCAGAGTAGGTTGATATTGCAGTCTTCTTCTATCCATATCTTCTTGAACCTCCATGATTTGGGCCGAGTCTTGATATTCAAGCTGATAGTAGAAGGTTTGACGCTCAGCAGGAAGGAAGACGTAGTTTGATCCGATGGGATATACGCGAGGGAAGTAATTTGTATTGTGAAACTCGAGACTTTGGTATGAGACCTCCCCATTAAATCGTTGTACGTCCATGGCTGGGATGGTAGGCTCTTGAAGGTTGGATGCTTCTACCATAAGAATTTGTTCAGGATCGGTGATGATGGTGATCACCCTATCTCTCAAGATGTGCTTGACCTTGGTGAAGATTTGAAGAGATGACATCGATTCTGTGAAACCAGGTCCGATCGGGAAGGAGATGGAATGAAGCTGAGATGTCCAGGACCTGAAGAGTGATGGTTGATGTTTTTGGACCGATCAAAACCCGGACATCAATCTCCCCTTCGACCTCCTCGATAGTGGCCACATAATTGAAGCTGGGCCCCAATTCTGCTAGGGCATGTGGCATGCTATCCAAGGAAGGGTCTTCTTCTTGGAGGATGATGGCTGAAGTAGAAGCCGAATAGACGGGTGCGGCGGGCAAGTTGTGCCCCTGATTACTTGATGGAGAGATGGGTAGGCTTTGCCCCTGGTAAGCTGGAGTGGGCAAGTTATGCCCCTGACTGACTATTGCTGAGACGGGCAGGTTGTGCTCCTGGTTGATTGATGCTGAGATGGGTAGGATTTTCCCCTGGCTCAAACTAAGCAGACCATACCCCTGGTTTGCTGATGCTGCGCTAGGGAGACTGTCCCCTTGGTTGACTGAGATGGGTTGATTGTGCCCATGGTTAGAAATGGGCGTGAAGAATGAACTGACTGAAGGTGCCCCTTGCATAATGATGGGCTCTGAGATTGAAATAACTAAGGATGCCCCTTGCAGGATGAGAGGCTCAAACTCTGAACTAGAGTCGATGGCACGAATAAACTGGAGAGGAAGCTCTTCTTGGCTAATGACAACTGGATAGGCAGGAGATGCCCCTTGCACTGCAAAGACTGGACCGACTGGAGATCCCCCTTGGAGGACGAGGGGTTCTGAAATTGGATTGGTTGGGGGTCCCCCATGCCAACCTAGATTAGGGCATTGTGGGTCCCATCTCAACTGTTGCTGCTGTTGTGGTTGTCCATGCTGAGGGATGAATAGTTCACCTTCTGTAGATGTGACAAGATCGTCTTCTTCTATTGGATGGGAGACGGGAACAGTATCGTTATCGCTCTTGTATCCGGTAGGCTCACCTTCCACTATTGGTTGTACTGGAGAGGTCTGTTGAGGCACCAAGGGGAGATCATCCCAGCCCTTATTCCGGCTTCAACTTGCTCCCCGGCGCGGATGAGTTGGGTAAAGTTGGCATACGGATATGAGACAAGGTATCCAGAGATACTCGAATTTGCCGAGTTGATGATCATGGAGATTTACTCCTCATTGTCGATGTGTGTCTTCATTCTAGCGGCCATTGCCCGCCACCGTCCAATGTAAGCTGATAATTACTCATCATTCTCTTGCCTTAAGGCTGCAAGATCCGCCTTTCTAGGTGCTGAGTTAAGATTGTATGCTAATCTATCAAAGAAAGCGTGGGAAAGCTGTTCCCAAGTCCTGATGAGATGGCAGTCTAATGATGTATACCAGTCTAGGGCATCGCCCTTCAGAGATTTTTTAAACAGGCGGATGAGTGCTCCATCATTGCCCGCCACAGCATCAAGCTCTCCACAGAAAGCTCGTAGGTGGTCTACAGGACACCCTGTCCCATCATATCTTTTAAATTTTGGTACCTGAAAGCCTTAAGGTACAATCGCATCGGGAAATGGACACAGGTCCTTGAACTTAGTGGATGGAAGATCCACCCCTTGTTGCTTCCGAAACTTTCTCTTCATCTTTTGCATCTGCTCTCGGAGTTGCTCTATTTCGGAGGGATCAGATGAAGGAGATCTTGCCCCTTGCCAGGATTGAGATGGCTCCCTTTCATAATAATTGGTGTCATTGATGCTCCTATGATTCCTGCTTGAAGGAGGTTGGGCCTGGTAATTACTCCCATTTTAGGGCTTTGTTGGACTGGAGCTGAGAAGGGAGATTGTAAAGAAATTCCAATCATATGAGGATATTGAAATTGGCTAGAACTCCCATTAGGGAGAGGATATCGAAATTGGCTAGGAGTTCTGGTTGTGGGGTGTGACTGAAAATGGCTCTCATTTGTACTAGGATATTGGAAGAAATACCCTGAGGCTGAGGGTTGTTCTGATTGAAGGCCCCTGTAAGAGGGTATCGAAAGTCCTGATTGATCCCTGGCGGTTGTGGTTGGGATGAACTGGAGGGCGGGAGGGCCTTGAATGGTTGTTGAGGTTGCTGAATTGGGCCAACTTGACTGTTGGCTGTTGTAGCTTGTGCTTGCATGAATTGCAAGAACATTCCTTGCATTGCTCTCATTCCTTGTGCCAATTCTTGCATGATTGGCGTATTCTCAATTGGTTGTTGCGTTGGAGGTTGCGCTTCGGCCATGTCGAGGGCAGGGAAAAGGTGAGCTTCCTCCTCATGGTCGGACATAGCTTGCTGAGCTCGAGTGCAGATTATGTTGCGGAAGGGGAGTTCTTTCCGAAGACGTTGAGCCCGAGAAGGCGCAATCGTGAGGAATATGCTCTACTCTTCTTCTTTTTTGGTTTTGTGATTTTCTATTTTTTTTTTTTTTTTGGATGGAATGCTATGCAGATGAGGTTGTATGAGGACTAATGACTTTTAAGTACAGGAGGGATTCCATTCTTCAAGTTGGATCACGACTAGTGAGACTAGCATTTTCCCAGCAGAGTCGCCATTCTGTGGACGCTTGCCTCTCCGCGCTTCCGACCCTCCATTTTCGAAAAAGGGTGCGTGCGCGCGAATCACCGTTGGTGCCACTAGCTCGCCTCATTCTCGAGGGCTTTTTCGGTTGTCGTGTTAGATTGGATATGTTTGGATGAGTTCGTGTAAGACCAGAGTCGCCACTAGCCAGTTACTTCGAATCTACAATCGGCTAAACCCCGTAGAAACGTTAGAGAAGGGAATCCGAAGATTCCTTCCTCTAAGCACGAGCCCAACACCCACAACTGGCCCAAATGCAGCTCAAGTTGTGCTGGAACCTCTACGATCAGAAATCTCTATATCCTCTACATTCTCACATTGATTAGAAGCTCAAAACATTTTCCTCTCCCTCTCGCATGTTGACTGCCGCCTTTTATAAAACTTGTTGTGATTTTCTAATTTTAACTCACGATCTCACAAGGATAGTGCGTTGTTGCATGTTGTGATGTTTGATGTAGAAATTTATTATTCCTTTTCGATTTAGAGATGTTGTGAATGGCTGGTGTAAATGGCTTAGATTATCATTGGATGACTCAGGTTTTAGATGGATTGATTAGAAGTTGTTCAATTGACGAGTGGTGATTAATGGTTCACCGTTTCCGGTTTAGAGGGAGAAGCTCGTTAATAGTATATTTGAGCAGACGGTGGATCTTGGCGAGGTGATTCATTCGGATGGTTTGGATGTTCCGAAGGAAGCTTGGTGACCCATCAAATCAAAGGTCGAGGCTCTTTCTATCGGTGAGTTCGAACGAGGAAGCCTCCGTTGTCGCACACACACAATTGTAGTTCAGTGAAAAAAGGGGGAGAAATGCTAGTCAATTGGTTCTCCAAATTCAAACATAAATCAAGGTTACACTAAACAGGTAAGTCATAACTTGAATAGACTACGAATACATTTATGCATAGATGCATGGATGAATGCACATGTGCACACAAAGGTTTACAAAACCACCAGTCATTACATGTGAGGGGTCCACCGTCCAATTTGGATAGGATGCTCTGGTGTTTAGGACATGTGAGGTAGATGTGAAAGGCCACTAGACAGTTCGAGTAGAAGGAGCTTGGATTGATCTCTACCATTGAACTTACTATCGAGGATGGGTGGACCACGCATAGGTCCACTGTCCAGTCTGGGAAGGATGCCCTACTGTCAAGGACGAGTGGTGTTGTCTACGGTTGTTGGCCTATGGTATATGTGCAATATGTATTCTACATGGAGTATGTGGAGTATATAGGGAGTGGTTTTTGCATTTATGCTCGTCTTATTTTACTGTTTTACTTCATATGTACATTTACCTGATATTTATGATATTATCTATGGGGTTGTATTTATTACATTCATTTCTGCATCACGCATAGATACCCTATACACTCTATTATCTGTGTAGGTCATGACATAGTATGGAATCACCGCACACATGAGAGATGTACTCACTGAGCTTCCTTAAGCTCAAACATTCTTCTATTATTTTTTTAGGCCAATGCAAGTGGTAGCGTCGCATGAACTATGTTAGCTGCACCTCGATGTTTTGTTCTTTCGAAATTCTACAGTATATTTATGTTATTAAGATTTGTGCATTCATTATAAAATTTTAGTTTGCCTTGCTCTCACATATTGGTTGTGACATCTACCATGGTTAAGGGGAAACACTATTGAACCAATCGTATAAAAAAATCTATGTGTCACATCCAAAGAGAAGAGTTGAGAGCCAGAGCTCCATTTTCGGGGAGTGATAACTAGGGTTTCGGACTCTTCTACCATCAAATTCCTTCCAACATGATTGAAGAGAAGCAAAGATCCACCGCCCCTCAAATATTATTGGAAAATCTAGATAAAATGGAAGAACGAAGAATACAATCATCTTCCGTGAAGTCGTTACATCTTATTATATTGACTTTCATTTGCCACATGCAAATATCATGGTCAAGCTCCAGAGCTAAATTTTTTTCATAGCAGATTGAGATTTCTAACGTGCTTACCATTGACCTTCCGGTATCACTTGCACCCTATTTACCATTGAGGCTTGAGAGGAGCTTTCATATCCAGATTATTGGTATTGTCGTCATCATCTTCATTGTTGTTGTTGTTACCACCATTGATCATTGGAATCTCCCCCTAGACCTCTTCCCTCATTCTAATCGATTTGAATAGTCAATGAAGGGAACTATTTCACTACCCACTGCTTAGTTGTCCTTTTATGTTTTCTCATCAATCTCCTTTGATTTGCACTTATCTAGCTAATGGCCTCTCCTAAAACAATAGAAGCAGAAGAAGGGAACCTTTTTATAGATGGCCTTCAACCACCACATCTTGAATCTTATAGATATATTAACACCTGATGATCAGTTCTTATCTAGATTAAGCTCCATGCAAACCCTAACTAAAGCAGTTTTCATAGCCACCAACATTGATTAGTCAATCTTTATAAGTTCTCCTAAATTGCTAGTAATGAAGGTTCATTTTAAAGATTAAGGGGTCATTTGGATGCCTACAAATGGTTCAAGTTGTAAATGATTTACAGGTGTAAATCATTTATAGCATGTCTCGTTTGGCTTTGAGTTATAAATGATTTACAGGTAAATGATTATCTGTGTTTGGATAGCCTGTAATTGTTTAGGTCTTGTAAATGGAGAGCCAATCTTTCCATTTATAGTTGTTAGGCTGTAAATGAAGAGCCTGTAAATGAAATCCAAACTTTTTTCCTATAAATGTGATGGGGTAAATGTTGCAAACCATTTACATGAAAAGGCAAAAGAGGCCATCCAAACGCACTGTAAATGATTTACATGTAAATCATTTACAACTTGTCCCATTTACAGGTTGTTTGGATGCCTATAAGTTTTGTTAGTGGTAAGTGACATACTGGTAGGTCACAAGTGGTGTAAGGGTGAAAACTCACATGTAAGTCACTTACAGACAAAACTGCCAAGAAACTTCGTGGGGTTGGAGGTGAGAAGTCACTTCATTGTAAGTGACTTGTAAGTCAACATTTTGATTTTTGAAAAAGAGAGGAAGAGGGGGGAAATTACACCTATTAAAGTAGCTCCAACATAATTAAAGCTTCGACCATTGTAGAAGCTCCAGCAGAACAGTCAATCTATTGGGCAGCTGGATCCCAGCTCCGATAAGTGGAAACAACTCTCTCTCTCTCTCTCTCTCTCTCTCTACAACCAACGTCGTGATCTTCTCTCCCTCTGTATAATCAGCATTGAGTGGTAGGTAATGCATTTTTTCTTCTTCTATGTATTTAATCGGGCTACATCCGCCATGCCCAAAACTTTGACAAGGCCGTGATAATGGGGCCCACCTTGATGTATGCTTTCTATATCCATGCCATCCAATACTTTTGCCAACTCATTTTAGGGCATGGGCAAAAAAAATGAAGCAAATCCAAATCTTAGGTAGACCACACCACAGGAAGGAGTTGTGATTGAAGGCTCACCATTGAAAACTTCCTAAGGCCCACCATAATGTTTATTTTCCATCCAACATGTTGAGGTTACACAGACTTGCATGAAGGGAAAACACAAATATCAACAAGATCTAAAACTTGTTTGGCCTACTAGAAGTTTTTATTGGTGGGCTTCAATCACCATAGTTTCCTATATTGCAGCCACCTAAGATTTGGATCTTCTTCACTTTTTAGCCCATGCCTTAAAATGAGCTGGCAAAACTAATGATGGTGTGGATATACAAAACATAAATCAAGGTGGTCCCCATGATCACGGTCTCATCGAAACCTAAATGATGATCTTAATCGTTCATGATCTCTCTTTCTCAATGCATTTGCATCTTGTGATAAGAATAGTGTAATTTATTTTAGTTGTTTATGTTTTTAGGTGGCTATTGCCATTTGATTAGCATTAGTTGATTGTGGTCCATTCATTGTGGGGTACAAGAGATGGGTGCAAAAATTTGGACCATGGTTCCATTTTGATTGATGGACTTTCACCAATTAACTGTGGACTATAGCGCTTTTTATTTTTTCTTTAACTATTTAATTTCTCAATCGTTGATTGGATCATTATGATTGTTTGATTGTTGAGCTTGCTCGACCATTAGAACCCAAAGACATGTATAGTCGAAGAGGATAATTCCCAAATAAATATTTGTACCGATGTACATTGTATGGTTAGAGATGATACGGTTAGAGATGATTGCCTAGCCAATAACTAGAGACCTTGTTTCTTATTAATGTACTTTGTTTGTTAGATTTATTATTAATATTTTTTTATTTTTTTATTGCTTATAGTAAGTTATCACTACCGGTATTTTAAATACTCGGATCCACTTTTATGACCCACCTGATGATTGATTTAGCTTAAGAATATGCTCAAATATGCATCTAGATGAGCTTGAAAGATGCATATTTTATGCTAAGTTTTTTTATATGATTATAACATTTTAGAACAGTTCCCTAATTAAAGCTTTAATTTGCATGAATACACAGCTACTTACCTATAACAATTCCCTAATCAAAACTCTAATTCATGTGAATACACAGCTATGTATTAGTGTGAATACACAACTACTTGCCAGCTTATCAAAAAACAAAAAACGACTTACCTATGAGTAACTTAAACTCTACATCCAAACAAATAACATGTAAGTAATGTTGCTCGCTATTCTTCGGCCACACGTGTGAAATGTGTGCGGGTGTGCTAGAACTGATTGCGCGGCTCAATTCCAACCGAACAACAATGACCCCGAGCGTTAGAATAGGCAGATACACCGAAATCAGCTGTATATGACCAGAATCTGTATAGATCAATCGCCTATTTAGCCACTTGTTCAGCTATTTAAAGAGAACCAAACGATACTTGGAGGGTGGGGTTTGTCCTCCAAAGATGGGTTGCACTTTTGCCTTCCGTAAAAGAACTTTTCGATATGGAACAACGTAAATAAAATAGCAAAAAGGGAATACTTACAATCGGCAAAGGGAATCAAGAGGTTTCTTCCAACAGGAAAAACCTTAATCCCTGGATGAGCATCAGCTCTTCTTCTTCTTTTTCCCCCTCACCAAGCCATAGTGAATAGCAAAACCCAAAACAGTACCGTGAAATCCATTAGAAAAATCCATATAGGAATTTCATGTATTTCCAGTCATCTCACACGTATGTCTGTCTTATAAAAGAGTTTTGCATGTTGAGACAGGTGCTCGCCATGTGAGGTTACCCTGTGGTTTGAGTTTTTCCATTTTAATATAATGAAGTTTTGACAGGCCCACTGTGGGATTCGACATTTTTTCCTCTTTTTCTTTTTTTTTTTTGGACTCCTAAGCTTGTGAAAGTAAAGTCTATTTACTCAAATCAGTGGAGAGATTAGGGGTGGCAATATGTTGGCAAGCGCTAGGTCGAGGTTAGCCCTAGCCCGGTAGGGTTGAGGTTGGCCTTAGCCTGCCCCCAGTCCCCTAATCCCAACCCTAGTCCTAATTCAGCTAAAATGGCCTTTGCTCCTTGCTCTCCAGGACGGGCACTGCAACCAAAAAGAGTGAAATGATTATATGTTTTAATCTAATCTAAGAATCATCCTATCCATCCATGACCGGTCCATATAAACGGTTTTGATCATTGAAACGTGATCCCATACGAGTACCTTTAAACTACATGTTATTGGAATTGGAACCACTCAAGAGTCTTTAAACTTTAAATTCTTTTTAATAAGAGTGGTATATTTGATCATTGAACAGAGCCAACAGGCTGTGCCCGGTGCTAGCCTTGGCCTGGACACCAGCCCCAGATTTCAAGCTCAGGCCCGGCCGATTGCCGCCACTAGGAAAGATATTCTATTAATAATGTTGAGAGTATGATCATACATCCTCACTTTTTATCCCAATATCCGTTTGTGAAAGGTTTTGAAGCCAAACTGTCTTGAATTGTTCGTTGAGAGGTAGTTCCAAAGTAATCTTTGTAGCTGCGTTATATATATATATATATATATATATATATATATATATATATATATATATATATATATATATATATATATATATTCCCTTATTATGAATTTGATCCATCTCAAATCATCAACACTAGTAATACATTAGTGTCGTGTGGAATGAGTGATAAAGTCCCAAAATGATTGGTGTAATTTTCGCTTCTCTGCTCAAAACTTCTCCGGCCATGAATATTTGAAACAATGATTGTTGGCTCAAACTGCCAGCCATGACCATCCTAAAAGGCGATGCACTAGATTGTTGGTCCTGATCACCCTGAGCAGTGCACATGTTGAGTAAAAAGGAATAGAAAGAAAGCACAGTGATGACTTAAAATACGGACCAACCGCTGAATTAGCAAAGGCAATGAATTAAGATGACACTTTCACATGATAACACGTACTGCCCAAAGAGCATATCCTGTCGATGATCCAGCTTTTCCTCTCTTTTTTTTTTCAGATATTTAAATTGACAAGCATTACTCGCACAAAACAAAATATTAATTCACTTCACCGCCCAATTACAGAGTCTGAATTTTGTCTAATTACAAACAGATTTATATGTACGATTCCATTT
The DNA here is from genome assembly GCA_003013855.2 of Liriodendron chinense. Taxonomy (NCBI): domain Eukaryota; kingdom Viridiplantae; phylum Streptophyta; class Magnoliopsida; order Magnoliales; family Magnoliaceae; genus Liriodendron; species Liriodendron chinense. The sequence continues at coordinate 672,108 of ML058584.1, forward strand.
ACAACATACACCCAAACATTTTGGCTTCAAAAATATTTTTTTAGTACAACACTGACCCTGTACAACGTCTTTCTGTAAGGCTGCAGCCATGAGATGTATGTATATATATATAATTTAATTTAATCAATACGCGAGCTAAATGACCCAACACTGTTCCACTTATCTTTCTTTTTCTTTTTCTTTTTTCTTTTCTTTTTTTTTCCTCGCACATCACTACCTTTATATTCACAATTGAGAAGCTGATAATTCAAGGGGTAGAATTAACTGATATCTCTTGAGGCAAGTGGGAGCTTTGGGTATCCTGATGGGATGAGACGGCGAGCTGCTGCAGCGGTTTAAGTGCAGATGTCAGTTGTGCGAAAGAAGGCCTCAAGCTCGGATCCCTGAAAAAGAAAACACCCAACCAAAGCACATTCGTTAGGATAACAAGACAAACTTTTCCAAAAAATGCTTTAAATGAGATTCTTCTGGCAACTGGCACATATGCGCTTTCCATTACTTACGTCTGCCAACATTCCCAAATTATCCTGGCAACCAAGGGGTCTAGTTCTTTTGGAATCTCAAGACGGCGATTCTGGAAACCAACAGCACCCACCACCTGCATTGGGTTCATCCCGCTCCAAGGCATTCTCAATGTTGCTAACTCCCACAGGATGACCCCAAAGCTATAAACATCACACCTGAAAAAAGTCCAGCCATACTCCAATGGATAAAGCTGACAACATATGATACAAATAATATAACAACAAAATCAACAGCAACAACAAATAATAATAACAATAACAACAATAAACCTTTTATTTATCCTTCAAATCTATTACAGTGCATGTGGCAAATAAACGAGCTCTGGAGAATTCATCTGATGTGCATGGTTTTCTTAAAGATAGTAATGGTATAATCTACTATGTTCTTCCACATCTCCACGAATCTAGGAACTTTTGCTCGCATTGTCTCATTTGGTCTATGTACCGGAACTGTAACATTCGAGATTATGCAGGATTATACACGAAAGATCCTTTGGTGGCTCTCTTCAGCCCTATGTCTCTCATCATAAGTCTTCCTCCACTAGTAGGTTTTTCAGAAAACTCAAATCTATTCTGGCGTGGATGTTAGGCAGGCCTATATTTCTTGGTTTCAATAGGACTCCTTACGAGCATTGTTTCTATCTAATATTATCTAAAAGTAATCGAATTATTAATGACTGGACAAAACCGAGAAATAACCCCTCACGTGCAAATTTATAGAAGATATCCTTTAAGAGCAAACAATTCCATTGAACTGAGTATGTTTGTATGTGATAGCATCTACTATACCAGGAATATCTCCATGGATCTAACTGCCCTGTATCAAGCCAATATAGCCATGTTGTTCACGAACAAAACCAGTATTTAGGGTTGTCCTTAATATCAGCTTACATAAGGAGCTGATGATTTTGTCCAACACCCTCAAAACAAGAAAAGCATCGTCATTGAAATTTTGTATATTTCTCTCCTTCCAAACATGCACAGCATGATAACAGTGGGAGCATCCTCCACAGGTTCCTCCCCCCAGGAAGAATGAAACCCTGGCCTACCACCCCAACCTCTCTACCAGTTTGCCCCTGGAAGAACTAAGAAACTCTTAAATGGCTAAGAAAGTAACCTTGAATCTTATTCATTACTTAACCATCACAAATAGTGGAAGTGTCATTGCAAGCATATCAAGATTTTCTAGGGTCACCCTGTACGACATCTCAGCTCCAACACTGGCAAGTGTTACAAGCAATGAATGGCCAGGTACTTCAAACAGGCAAGCTATCTATATTGTAGTGTCGGATACTCGGATTTTATCTATAGGTTTTGTTGACGTCACACGTGGGATGCCCAATCATCATTCGAGATGGTTCATAAAATAGTACCATTCGGGGGGAGCCATGGTACAAGAATCACACTGATCGGTGGATCCTTATGAATGAGGCCAATTTGTTCCGTCTTTTTTTACAAGCCCTAGATCGCATGGTTAAGAGTCATAAAACCAAAGTGCTATTTTGGAATCATACGCAATATAGAGTGGGATTTATCGGATAGATGGTTCAAGATGATTACTGAACCTACTTTGTTTCTCTCCTCAATCTTGATTGTCCATTTTCCATACTATTTAGTCAAATGTTTAGGATCATCTAATTGGAGTGCTTTTTGCACCAATGGCTTGTCCCTAGTTGTATGGAAGAATGGATGGTTCAAATCTACAATTGACTTGAGCATCCTACATGTCAATTAAAAGCTTTGGGGACATTGCTAATGTCCCCACGACGGTGGGAAGATTAGCAAAATCATTATTTATAATATCCATACCAACCCATAGCCATGCCACATTCTCGCCATATCTAGGTATTTACACCACAGCAATGCCACATCCACGACATATCCATGCCATATCTGGGCATCATACAAGTTTCGCATGTTATTTCCTATAATGTGTTATCAGTGTTTTAAATAGCAAATAGTGTGTACCACAGTGTTCATCCCTATGAAGCATGAGCGTGTAGTGTGAGCTGCATGCTACTTACAGATTTTTAATCAAGGTTGCACTTGGTTGCACCAATTTCATAATATTCTACACCAAATTAGACTGATTAATAGTGAAATTTAACAAAATTTCATGATATTTATTGCAACAAAATGCAACCTAAAGTAATATGCAAAGGGGCAATGATCAAGTATAAAGGTAAAGAAAGAGCAACGAAATTGATTTAATACTGTTACTCATATTATTTTATTAAAAATATTGAAAAGATAATCTAACTTTCATTGAAAATAGAAAAATATAACAAATCATTGGAAACATTAATTGATTTGAATCTTGTAGTGAAAAATAACTTGCAATGTGAACAGTGTAGCGTGTCGCATAGCATATGTAGCGTGTAAAACATGCAAATTATCATGTTGCGTAGGTTACATGCGACTTAAGCTATTTTAATGAGCTATGTAGCGTTAAGGGTAAGCTACGGTATGTAGCGTTATGCCTATACACTACGTAGTGTAAGCTACGCACTACATAGCCTAGCTATTTAAAACAGTGTGTTATAAAAGTAAAACACATTAAATGAAGGTATGATACACCGGTCTACAACTCAAGCTTAAAAACTCGACTCGTCTGAAAGGACAATCAGTTCAAGTTGACCAACTAGGTCTAGTCACAAAGACTCCGTAATATTTAATATTTAAAATATCACAATATAAATAACGCAGTCTTAGAAAGCTTTTTTTTTTTTTTTTCATTGAGTTTTCTGTAAATGCACTTGTTTGCAATCATTTGTTTCAGTGAGTTGGTTGAACCATTGGAAGTTGAAGACCGAAGACACATGAAGACTTGGAGCATCGAAGAGTGAAGAAACAGGTAGATCGAGGTGCCTTGGTGACCCTAACCCTAGACCCCTTTAGGTCCAAAACAACCTTAACATCTAGATGATCCATTCCCTAATAAGTAAACCCAGTGTTTTAAATAGAGAATAGCGTGTGGCGTAGTGTTCAACCCTCTGAAGCGTGGGGCATAAGCTACATAGCGTGTAGCGCTAGCTACACACTACTTTAAGATTTTTAATCAAGGTTGTGCTTGGTTGCACCAATTCATGATATTTTGCACCAAGTTAGACTGATTAATAATGAAATTTAACAAAATTTCATGATACTTTGTGCAACCAAACGCAACCTAAACTAATTGGAAAGGACAATGATTAAGTATAAAGGTAAAGAAAGAGCAGTGAAATTTAATATTGTTACTCGTATTATTTTACTAAAAGCATTGAAATAATTAAGATCTTTAATTGATCATTATAAGAGCTGTTGTAAATCTCATAGCCCAAAACAGCAAAATTCTAGGAACTATTGATCGATCCTCGATCAATCTAAACAGGTCAAATCTGTCCAGCAAAGTTTCTGGTTAAACAGGAAACTGACGATCAATCTAAACAGGCCAAATCAGCACAGCGAGTTTTTGGTCTTAAAGATCAAATTTGTTCGATCCATCGAAGTATCGCTCGATTGATCGAACTAGCCATTTTTATGCCCGTTTTATAGCCGTTGCAAACGTTTTTCTCTATATAAGGGTGTCCGATCCTTGGGCATAATGATGGGTTTTTCATTCTTTTAGAGGCCCCTTGCTAGCAACTCATTCCCAACCATTCTAGGTGCTAAACCTAAGAGATCTAAGTCATCTTCCTTGTGATTCATCACTCTAATGAGCATTTCAAGATCCTTTTGAAGATGAACTTGATCTCCTCCATTTTCTAAAGATTAGACCCTAAACCTATAGGTAGATCCTTGTCTAAATTCTCTAGAATACCCATCTAGGTGAATCCCCTTATTGGAACCAACTATCCATTAGTTGTAGGAGATTCAACCATCCTTCCATTACCTTGGTACCCTCATTGAAAGATCAAATGCAAGGTAGCCGATTTAAGGAAGCGAAAGAAAATCGACTTTAAAGATCCGGGGAGCACAAGAGAAGCGGATTCAAGATATGAAGGCGTATCTCAAGAAGGCGCATCGACGGGGCTCAATCTAACAAGTAAGGTTGTTATTGTAGAGTCCATCGAGTTTGCAACCCCCACTCAACTAGGTCCTCGTGTAGGACTGTCTCTAGCGGGAGTATACATAAGTCCTTGTGTAGGACCGTAGTGGTTATTGGTTAGCCCATGGAAAACCTTTGCTAGTCTCAAAGGAAGCCACCGTCCCACCAAACACGAGTGCGTGAATCTATGCTATTGGTGAGCCGATAGAAAACCAATGAAGTCTCTGAGGGAGCCACCAACACGAGTGAAAACATGTTCCACCAACACGGGTGAGGACATGTAGGTCTTTGTGTGGGACTGTCACCGACACGGGTGTGCACGTGTAAGTCCTTGTGTAAGGTTGAAAAGGTTAGTGTTGAACCTATTGAAAACCATTGAGATAGTGAAATCCAGTGCACTTAGGTTTGAGTGTGTCCGCCGAGAGTGGAGTAAGATTAAGTCAACCACTATACATCATTGTGTTTGCGATTGTTGATGTTTGCAATTCTATTTATCCTTCTGAGTTGAAGTGATAAGATGTATATGGATGCATGAATAAATTGTATGCTAGGCACTTAATTTGTAGCACACACAATTGATATTTCATATCTCAGCCCCTAAAACTACTTGCTCAATTAGTTGTATCTATCGTAGTCTATGTACTTCGACACACTTCACTTGGAAGCCTAAGTGTTAATTGTTTTTAATTGGCGCATATTTTAAGTGGTCCTATTCACCCCCACTCTAGGACTTAGCCATAATTCTAAGCTCCGTAAGCTTCTGCGTAACATGGTGTCGTGTTAGACAACCGACACAATTTCATTTTCTTGGGGGTTTTTTTAAACATTGTAGAGTCAAATCAAGTTTCTTTAGAGTCTAAACCGAGCCATGACCAAATCGACTTTTTTTTTTTTCAAGATGTAATGAAATCTGATCGAGTCAAGTCAAAAGTTTTTTCAAGTTTTTAAACTATGCCACAATTAGTTGCATTGTTGTTTTAATTCAATATCTTGGGTAGCAAAAACAATTGATTGTCCCTAATTACTATAGTACTTGTCAACTATTCTTGAAGAAATTCTGGGATGAATATTTTCCTTGCATCATAATTTTTAGCATCACTCACCTCATACCTCCAACTCCAACTGTACACTGTGGTGTTCCGCAACGGCTGTTTCAGGGTCGTAAAGGCCATTACATAAAGGTAGCGATAGCAACCATTACACGTTACATGATTGCAACAGCTAATATGGAAAATTGACCTGTAACCACCATTACGATCCCCATAACAACCCATGACACCCCCCGTAACCCCCATTTACGGGGCAAATAAATTTTTTATTTTTTATTTTCAACAAAAAAAGAGACTACAGCGGCCATTATAGCCCATATCATAAAGTTAATGGTGTCGTTACAAAATACCTTGCTATTCAAGGAAAGATGAAAGATAATCATTAGTCTATACTTGAGACTAAAATCCCGACTTAATAAAGTCCTTCAAGGAATTCCATTACTCTAATCTGCCTCATCCCTAAGAGCCTCTTTGAATTGCCGAATTTCATGGTAAAGTAACGTAAATGGGCCATCATTTCTCTTTCACAACATTTGTTTAAACATGTATTTATGGCACATACTTCGAGGGACAAATGCAGATGTAATAGGGGACAGGTAAAGGAGTGTAATCATTACAATTTTACATTATAAAATTGCCATCATTACAATTTTACCTAGATAAAAGCAAACAATGTAAGCAATGCCATCGTGTTTTAGCGATAATAAGAAAAAATTATTGAGAAAAAAGGCAAAACCAGAATATACAAAAACAGAAAAACTATACAGAAAGCCCGAGAACCAGAGTACCCTTATAGATCAACCCAAATTATTGGAAAATGAGCTATAGCCTTCGAAGCCATTGCCCATTCTATTAAATGCAATATCACTCGCTTAAAAACTTCCTCAACTTGCCTCGACCAATTTCTAAAGCATCTATTATTCCTTTCCAACCATAAGAACCATAACCCCACCAATAAAGCAAGTCGCTACACTTTTTGCCCCACTTCTGAAAGCATACCATCGTGCCACATACAGAACACTACCCAATGGAACTTGGCGAAGCCCATATTACTCCAAATAGCTTGAAGAATTTTTGCCACAGCTGAGTCGCAAAACCACAATGAATGAAAAGGTAATCCACTGATTCCTCATGTTGATAACACATAACGCATACGTTCGGAAGAATCATCTTTCTTTTCCTTAGATTATCAAGGTAAGAATCTTGTTGCATCCTACTAGCCAAGCAAAAGCCGCCACCTTTGAGGGCGCTCCATAACGACATACATGAGCAGTCGGACTTAGCCCATTATTGCTACCACTTCCCTACAAAAACTTATAAAAGGATCTAACAAAAAATTTATTGGATCTATCTTTCAACCACACCATCGAATCCGATTCTGAAAGCACCGGCCTCATCTTATCAAGAAGGGCTAACAATCTGACTAGTTCCTCGGCCTCATCATCATCTAAGTTCCTCCTACATGGTGGAGCCCAGATAATCTCGTCACCTTGGATCGAGAAACACCTAGCCACCACAATCCCCTCCCCCAATGCCAACCTAGCTACAGTTGGGAAGACCTCTAATTTCTAATCCCCCACCCAAATATCATCCCAAAACTTGATCTTCAAATCATTACCTAAAGAAAAGCCAACGCCTTCCCACACCTTAGGCTTAATCCAAGATGCTTCTTTCCACACCAAGAAGATCTATACAACGATGATGAACGAGTCCAATAGCCCCCAGCATCAACTCCATACTTCCTACCCACTAGCTTCCTCCAAAAGGAATCCTCTTCCACCCAACGCCCCCTTGATCCCATGGCCTAGAAACTTCCTCCCACTTCATAAGATGGAACTTGTATATGTCTTCCGTTTCCTTCCACAAAAAATCTCTCCTGGTTTTCTCCAACCTCTCCAAAGCCAATTTCAGACATTTAAATGAAGACATATAATAAACCGGAAGATTTGACAACGTCGCCTTAATAAGTGCAATCCTCCCCCCTAAAGACAACAATTTATTCCTCCATTGCAAAAGCTTATTTACGAACCGCTCAATCACCTTATCCCATACACCTTTAGGAGGTTTTCCTTTGCACAAAGGAAGCCCAAGGTAAGTGGACGGAAAAGATCATGCATTACACCTAAACTTACTCGTAAAAAGAGCTATGTCTTCCTTGGATATTTCCACTCTCTGTAATTCACTCTTTAAAAGATTTATCTCAACCCCAAAACTACTTCAAAACATATTAATATCAATCGCAAATTCTCTACCAAAACTGCATTAGCCTTACAAAGAAAAAGGGTATCGTCCGCATACTAAAGATGAGTCATCTAAATATTGAAGTTATCAAATAGCAAAACCCCTCACTAGCTTTTCCTTCGCCCCTTTGTTGATCGTCCTGCTCAAAGCTTCCATCGCAACCACAAAGAGATAAGGGGATAAAGGATCTCCTTGCCGCAATCCTTTGGAAGAAGGGAAGAAACCATTTGGCGAACCATTCACCAATACCAAAAACTTTGCCGACGCTACGCACGTACCCATCCAAGCCCGCCATCTCTCCCCACAACCCAACCAACATAGCATGTAATCCAGGAAGTCTCAATCAACGTGATCGTACGCCTTTTCGATATCCAACTTACAAACCACCCTTTTTCTTCTCTTATGGCATGCATCTATGCTTTCACGAGCAACCAACACGCTATCTGTCATCTGTGTCCCCACTACAAATGCCCCTTGGGACTTTGATATGACACCCCCAATTCCTTCTTTGAACCTAGAAGCCAAGATCTTCACTAGAATTTTATACGGCCCACCCAAAGGACTTATAGGCCTATAATCCGATAGGCTTTTCACGCCCTCCTTTTTCGAGATCAATGCTATAAATGTAGCACCTAGCTTCAGAGGTAAGATGCCTGCAAGAAAGAACTTGTTAATAAAACCAATCATGTCCCCTTTCACAACCTCCCAGAACTTCTGATAGAACAAAATCGGAAAGTCATCTAGACCGGGCACTTTTTCACTTCCCAATTCGATTCATGATTTCTTCTTCAAAAAAGGCTCTCTCTAAATTTTCCACCACCTCCATTGGAATCGTATCAAATAGTAGATTATCTAGCTTTGGCCAGATCCAATCTTCCATTTTTAGTAGTTTCTTGTAGAAATTTACTATTGTCGAGCAAACTTTGGCCTTTCCTTCTAATTTTTTCCTCTCAACCACAACTAACTTTATTTTATTAACTCTTGCTCTCCCTCTAGCCATATTGTGGAAAAAGCATAGAATTTTTATCACCCACTTTAAGCCAATGGGCCCTTGACCGCTGCCTCTATTTTATCTCGTCCTCTCTCAGCCTTGCATAGTACCTTGTTGAGTGAATTTCCCTCCATGCTCCATCTTTCTTTAAGTCTAGTTTCTAGATAGTATTAAGAATGACCAAGGATTCCTCTTCACGACAACTAAGAACATTTTTTCCACACATTGATCTTACTCTTTAAAAGCTTCAACTTCTTAAATGCAGCTGATGACACCAGACAAGTAAAACAACTTGTAATCATTACTCATTTCCTTATGTAATTGGTGAAACAAACAGGCCCTAGGAAACAAGGAGCTTTGAAACTTCAAGATTTCAAATCGATCAATCTAATAAGAAGTGTATACAAGATCCTGGCGAAAATCGTGGCACATAGGTTGAAGAAGTTGATGCAAGGCCTTGTATCCCCCCCCCCCCCCCCCCCCCCCCCCCCCCCCCCTTTCTTTCAATGAGCTTTTGTAAAGAACCGCCAAATTCCCGATGATATACTAATAGATAATTTTTATTTTTATTTTTTTGAAACGGCATACTGATAGATAATGAATACATACATTAATTCAAGAAAGGCCAATAAAAATCCAAGGATTGTATGCAAAATTGACATGTAGAAGGCCTATGACAGGGTTAATTGGGGTTTCCTTAACTACATACGAGTAGGATGATTTTTGGTGTTAAATGGAAGAGCTGGATGGGAGAATGCATCTCATCGGCACATTTCTCCATCCTCATCAACAAATCACCGTTCAGCTTCTTTAGAAGTTCTAGGGTCCCTTCCTATTCTTGCTTGTAGTGCAAGGTTCGAGCAGTTTGTTTCTTATAGGGGAAAGTTGGACTTTTAGAAGGGTTCAGAATGGGGAGATTACCCCTATTGCATCTCTAGTTCGACACAACATGATGGCATTTTTGCAAGGCAGCATCGCACAACGTAGCCACTATAAGGATCGCATGATCTTCAATATACGTATTTCCCAAGTCACTCCACTTCCCAACATCTAATGCACTGATACAATTCAGGAAGCAGCAAATCTCCTTTCCAATATCTGATTGGAATCTCCCCTTGCTTGATCTTGTAGGAGATTTGGCTAGCCAGAAATGCGAGTGTATTTGAAGGTAAATTCATATCTACAAGGATTGTCATCAGCAAAGTTAAGCGATGGATGCAGGAAATCTTGAATAGGATGTCGGGTGACAATCGTTTATCCTTCCTAAAGCAGGTTGGCCTTCAAGTTGTTGGTGGCAGGCAACAATATGAGGTTAAAGTGTCAGTGTCTAAATTGAAATGGCAAAAGCCTACCCTAGGATGGGTGAAGTTCAGTACAGATGGCTTGGCGAGGGGAAATCCAGGGGAAGGGGCTGGTGGAGGGATTTGTAGGGACCACAAAGGAGACATGGTGTTTGCCTTCCATAACTCATATGGCCTAGTCTCTAATAATATAGCCAAAGCTAGAGCTCTGCTGGATGGAATCCGTATATGCAAAGAATTTGGCACACAAAATATATGGCTGGAACTAGATTCTCAGGTGGTGGTGAATTGCTTAAAAAATCTGAATGAGGCAACTCGTTGTAACTTATGGTATATCTTGGGGACATTTAAATTAGAATTATTTGGTGTAGCTTCTATCATCTCTCACACGTTTAGGGAAAACAATTCAGTTCCAAATGGTGACAAGGATTGGGAGTGCAGGTGGTGGCAACAAGAAATTCTCAAGGGAGACTACTGACCACCCAAGAATTGTGTGGGGAGCATTAACGTTAGACAAAGCAGGGTGGCCAATATGAGAATCGCTAGAAGATCGACAAGGATGGGAGGTTAATGTCTCTGGTGTGGGTCATCATGGTCTATGCCGTCTTGCAGCAAGAATTGGGTTGCGACTAATAGCATGTTCCATGAAGAACAAGGGAGCTATGGCATCGTCCGATCGGGAGTTCTCAGCTCAAATAGCAACAAGTGGCCTGATGCAGGACAGAATTATCTAACCGAATATGATGCCATGAAATTAAAAGACAGATTAACTAGAACAATGGAACGCCAAAATAAAGCTAATTTACCATAAATTCAGAAATTTCAAATTCATGACATGTTCAAAAGCAAGCCTACGACGGTCCCGCAATGCGAATGTCATAAATTACTAATTAACCGGGACCTATGGGAGATAGAACCCCCATCCTAGAATAGGGTTAAATATGAATTCAATGGAAATCAAGTGTCTTGTAAGAGTTTTGACGTGTTAGGGTTGTTTAAAGGCTAGGGAATGTGGGAAAAGGGTTTGGGGTATCTAGGCTTAGAGGAATTAGGGTTTGGAACATTAGGGTTGAGGTTTTGGAAGGTTTCGGGTTAGGATTTCAGATTTTGGGTTTAGGGGGATTTAGGATTTAGGGTTTCTAGAATTGAAAATATGAGTTTCAAGTTATGAGAATTAGGGATTTATAATTTGGTCAAGAGATTTTCAAATTTTTGGGATTGAATATCTAGGGTTTTGATAATCAAGAGGTGGAGAAATAGGATTTTGAAAATTAGAGCTTAGCAGGGTAGGGATTTGGATGTGTTAAGGTTTGATTGAATATGACTTCTAGGGAAACGAAAGAAAAATCCAAAGAAGAGAGAGATTGGAGAAAGTAGAAAAAGAGAGAGAGAGAGAGAGAGAGAGAGAGAGAGAAGAACGAAAATATTACCTTGATGAGAAGAGAGAAAAGTAGAAAAGATAACTAGGGAATCGCTCTCCATGTCTTCGCACCACCAATCCAATCACATAATGAAATTTTGCTCAATCTCAAAGTAAAAGGAGAGAAATCTCTTTCATTCATAACATGCATAATGGCTTAGGGTGGGGACGTCCAACCCTTTATAGTTTTAGAAAAGAACTTTTACAAAAATGCGCTCTCAGATAAGATTCTCAACATAAAGACGCTTAATGAATTAAAAATTGTTCCTAACTCCATAATCTCAATACAAATATGAACTATACCAAAAATAACAAAACATGTAAATAAACTAAACAACTAAACTATTTTGTTGCCCATAGGGTCCACGATCAAGATGTCCAATGATGATGATCCAATGGTCTAATCATTGTGTCCACTCGATCCAACGGTCCGATGTGCCCATCAAGCTCCTAAATACAACCCACGTGCATCTTCCTAGTGTGGGGTCCTCAAAGATGCATGTACATGCACGTGGGGTCTTCAACGTGGCTAGGAATGTGAATTGGGCCAAGCCTCAAGTAATCGTCGTCTAGTCATAAGGAGACTAGCTCAACCCTCTTCTGGTATGGTGCTCAAATGTCCTCATCAATTCCCGTCGACTAAGGAGATTTCGCCTCTAGCGAAATAAAGCTACAGTGACGCTCGAGGAGACCCGGGTCTCATTGCTGAAGCTCTGCCTCTGTGGTCCACGTACCGTCTAACTTTGGTCTATCCTTCCACTTAACATGGTACTCCTAATAACCTCCATATCTGTTAGTGCACAAATTAGTGCATCGTTTTGTCAATTCCGTGATGATGTAAGTCAGTCGAGTCTTGTGAGCCCTGACGAAGATTGAAGACCGTAGCAGCTTTCCGCACTCAAGTTCAAGCCAAATCAAGTTTAGAAGGTAAGTTGCATATAAACAACCTATAAAATCCCAGAACTCCCGTATTTATGGCATTTTAATCATTCCAATCTTAGCCATTTAATCCACGGTCTTAAGGCCAAAATGATCAGTCTTGGACCTTCATTAAGTAGGTGCCCAACTATGAAAATCAATAGGAAAATCTCCGTAGTGGGGCACACATATTCAGCTGGAAAACAGCTTGATTTTTGGGCTAGATAAGACCTGCCGACCGGCCGGCCACTGGTCCTTAACAAGCAGTTGATAGGCAAAACATCATGCAGCGGACCGGTCTAAAGACCAGTCGGACAGCAGGTCGGCTGGCCTATCCGACCGGCCGGATAGCAGGTCGGATATGGTAAATTTAGTCCAGCGAGTTTGTGGTTTCTGGACCTCTTACCCGACCCATCTGAGGGCAGGTCGGCCGACAGGTCAGGACCTCAAATCCAACCGGCCGGAGGGGGTCCCAGGCAGGTCGGAATATGATCGTTTTATGTCCGTTTGAGCTCGTTTTTGGGCCTCTATAAAAGCATATCTTAAGGTATTTTATGGTAGCACTTGCACACCCATTAGAGCATTAAGAGAGGCATTTAGGACCTTCATCTAAATCGCTTTTGCTTATCATAGTCTTGAATTCATCCTTCAAACCTAGCCATTAATGGCACTACATTGAGTATTCAAAGCTCGGTTTGAACAATGAACTCAAGCATGGCATTCATGGCTGTCCCTATCATTGAATCTTCATCTTGAAGTCATTTATAGCCATTGAATGATCCGATTGATGGTTCCTTCATTAACCATTGCCTTGTAATAGGCATATGGAACATCAATACCTTCTCCCACCTACCCGGCACTAATATAGGAACACCATATGCATTGGTAGCTGATCGTGGGAGCTTGGAGAGGAGCTAAAGCATTTGTGGAAGCTGAAGCTACTCATCAACGGCGCTTGAATCGGGGCTCATCTCTTGTAAGTGTTTAAGCTTATCGAGTCCATTGTTTGATTCCCCCTTCTTGTTGAGATTGGGGTCTAGAGATTATGACCCAATCTCGAAGTTGTCCTTGAGTAGGACGTGGAAGTCCTTGCGTAGGCCTCCAACACGGGAGAATACGTGCGTAGGAGTTAAGAAGTCCTTGTGTAGGCATTTACCTTGTGTAGGTTGTAAAGGTTGAGAGGTGAACCTCATTTAAAACCTTCGATAGTGAATGCCGGTGTACTCAAAGGAGTTGGGTAATTGAACCGGGAGTGGAGTAGACTTATCGTCGAACCACTATACATCGTGTGCAATGTGGTGAATGCATTTTGTCTATTAACGTTCCTTGTTGATCAATCTTATAAGTGCTTAACTATATGCCCATCTTGTGTTCGACAAAATGCTCATATGCCATCTTTGAATGATTGATACAAGCATACATATGAACTGTTTGATCAATTGCTTCTTTTAGTATAATTGATCATTTAGAAGGACCTTGTGTGATCGATTTATGTGTATTCACATATATTATATTGGTAAATTGTTTTGAGTGTTTAATTGGCAAAGAATTTGTTAAAAGTCCTATTCACCCCCCCTCTAGGACATAAGCATACCTTCAAGCTTATCTCACTAGCGGTAAGACCGCAATTTCAATATCGTGTGGAAACCACTCGCTCATCCCAGATATCCTCTATCTTCTCTCTTGGTAGGTGTGTATGGCAAAAGAGGTAGATGCTGGGAAGAATAGTCGGGTATAGGCCAAGGTTCATGGGACTGGTCGAGAGGGATATCATCAGGATTAAGGTGATCGTCTGAATAAAGGGTAGTAGGTGTACATGTTGGACCCTTAAAAGACACGATCTTCCACATTGAATGTAGATTTAATACCAATGTCAGGTGGAAGATCTACAACATATGCATCGTGTCCCAAATTACTTAGTATCTTATATGGTTCTACACTACGGGCTTGTAGTTTCTTAACAGCCCCTTGCGGAAATCGTTCAGGCCTTATATGAACCATCACATGGTCACCTACTTGAAACTTTCTGAACTTGTGATGAGAGTCAGCACATATCTTGTACGTTTCATTGCTCATACTAATCTGTTTTCTAATTTTAACATGTGAATCATGGATATGACGTGTAAATGCATATGCGGACTCTGACGACCTATGTGAGATTAACGCGGGAATAAGAACTATAGGCTTTCTAAACTTATCTACTTGCCTTTCCAGATCCGCTTTCCTCCACAGGACTCATTTGTTCGTAAGGTTTGGTAGGATCAACCCGAGGACAAGATCTAGGGCATGTTGAATGTCCCGCACGAGTGTAAGCTCATCCGTTATGTCCTCTGGGATAACATCACTACTCCCCTCCAATATCGGACTCACCTCAAGTGGTAACTCTACATTACCCTCGGATGTAACCTCAAGTGGCATCTCCATACTAACCTTAGGTGTGAACTCACTTGCCATGTGGGCATACACCGTCAAATCAGCTTTAGTCTCCCTTTCAGACTCTTTGGCATTTATTATAGGAAGAGACTCAAGTTGGAATTTCTTCACATCTTCAGGATCACGTTTCTTGACGTCCTCCTTTTCCGGGGTGCTTTTGGGCAGGAGAGGATACAACTTTATCCTCTTATCCTCATGCATAAATTAACACATATTCGAGTGACCGAATAGTGTCAAATCGTGATAATACAAACAGGGTCTGCCCAAAATGATGTGCCTTACACCCATAGGCAAAACATAACACCACACTGTGTTCGTATAGGAATCAAACTAGATGGAAATGGGACAACGTTGAGGAACCGGAATCAAAGATGCATCAACCCACAAGACTCGATAGGGATGAGGGTGAGGAACGACTATCAAACCTAAGCAATCCACAGTGCTAGCAGAGAGCACATTGGTGCAATTGCCACTATCAATGATCACCCTTCAGTTTTTGTCACCACACTTGGCATAAGTGTGAAAAATTAAATTCCTACACCAATCATCACTTTCTATAGTCTAGCCTAAGGTGCGTCTAACAACTGCAAGTGGCGTGGTCTCAACTCCTTCGTTTAACCCAGTCAGGTAGTTTTGCTGATTTGTTGTTCAGGCTCTTTGTTCCTCAGGCTTTTTTTCACTTTCTTTTAATTCTCTTTAATACAATTTCGTCATTTGCTTAAAAAAATAAAAACAAAAAGAAGCCAAGGTATAGGCTTCATGTAGCTTTGGACAAAAGCCTCGGCCTCAAGGTAGGTGAACACTTTACATGAGGCATAAGCCACGTATACGAAATTCCTTTTACTTTTGTATTCGTTAATTTTTGGAACTCATTGTAATCTGTGATATTAAGGTAGCCTCAGCAGTCAGTATCAACTGGAGATGCAAGAAAAATCTCTTGTACTACATGTAGTAATCAACCATATGTAGTATAAGTGTACACTTGCCATACCGGTGTCCTCAGATGCAGCTATTTATCCTGGTTCTAGACCATGGAATATGCAAATTTGACATACATTATACATTTAGAAATGCATTTATACTCTTAAATGTGTCCTAAACAAATAGCAGAAAATACCACGTAATGACTTTTTATTTGAAAATGGTTACATCCATAATAATCTTCTGTCAAATGCCGCCATTGTAGATTTGTATTTTGGCAACTATTGCCAAAGAATTTCTTGTAAGCCCCTGGTTCTCAAGAAGTAATCATTGAGTCAATTGGTCTGTTCAGGAGTAAAGCCTGGGTCCTGAATTTTGGACTTCCTAGCATTAAAGACTTTGTCCATAGTAGATGTAGTTCACAAAATCATGTTAACCAGACAGGCATCATGATTCATTGGAGGTCCTGCTTTGCCAGATATTACCAAAATAGTCGACTTCGCAAATACTTCATGGAAAAATTGAAACGGATCCTCAGCTAAGCTGACCAGAAGAAGATGTAACTGACAGTCTACTGGAATAACAATATAAACACAAATATCTTCCAATAAAATGTGATATACTAAAGAATCAAAGATAGGGATTGGTGGTAAGACTTACTTTTCATTGGATGGTTCATTCCGCAGAACCTCTGGAGCCATCCACTCAGGCTAAAGCATTCAAGAAAAGAGTTCAGAAAAAGAACTGCATTGGGCTGACCATTATTTTCAAAAACAAAATAAATCCTTTCATGTTTTTCTCTTCTTACCGTTCCAGCAGTGGATTTGGATGACAAAAATGTATTATGCTTCAAGCGTGACAGCCCAAAATCACAAACCTGCATTTTTTTTTCATCAGCATCAACCCAAATACGGTTTAGAAGAGGATAAGAACACACTATAATGCAAGCATCACTTGCTGAAAATAAATCCATAACCAGGAAAAATTCAGACCGTGAAATCGAAACGAAATAGCTCCAACCACAATAGCAAACAACTAGATTCTGAATTCAGACTGGAAGCAGGAAGCTTCCCAAAACTTGGTGACAATCAAAACCTTTGTATGGAGATTAAGGCAAGGATGACACGTAAGAATGGTCACAATTTTTTTATTTTTTAGCATGCAAAGGGCAGATTACTACATGGTTAAAAATGCTTGCCAAGGCAACTAGTTGATTTCCTATTATTTGTTCTTCTCCAACTTCACATACTCACATATGACAATGATCAGTGAGGCAAAGCCATATTCTACACAAGGTGTTCCATACAAGATCAACATAGAGAAATACTTCTTACATAAGGTGTTCCGTATCCGTTATGATACGGCCGTGAAGGCCGATACGTATAGGTAACGGTCGTGACCGTTACTCAATACAGGGGTGAAACGGAGCAGTAGGTTTTTTGCGACCGTATCGGCCATTATAGGAGCCGTAAGGCCTTTGCGGGGCATAATAACCGTTACCCCTGTAACGGTCAAAAAATGGCCACTTTTTTTCTATTTAAATCCATTTTTTTCATTTTTTAACTTTTCTCATTCCAAAAAGTTTCCTAGACTATTCTACAGCAGATTTCAACCACTCTTACTATAGTTTCAAGGATTAAAACTATAGATTGAAGCGCTTTTAGCAAATAGAAGCTCGGAGGGCCATCTTTTCAAAAAATCGAAAAAAGTGATATTTATGCCTTTTTTTCCCGATTTCTAGTTCTAATGCTTGATTGTGATGTGTAAATATTAGAGACATATAACCATGTTCATAAATTCACCAAACAACCAGATACAACACTCTCACCAAAGAGTGGACCGTTACGCTACCATAAACATGCTAAAAAAAAAAAATGAATATATATTTTGAATATTTACATTATTCTAGATTTTGTAAATATTTTTCCCGAATGTTCTGAGCAAATAAAAATTTCAACCATTATGAGGGGGGTTGTAATGGTCGTTACGCCCCCATATTGGTAACGGTGGTGACCATTACGCCACCATTACCGATACGGAATACCTTGTTCTTACAGAAATAATTGAATACAGTCACAATCACTATTGTATCCCTAATATGCACAGGTAATTTGTCAAACATGGGTTGCCCCCGCTAGCAAGCCTCTTCTCTTTTTCTACTTCGTTCATTTTGATTTTTCAATTTCAATTTAGAGTTTGAGACATATTAAAAATTACCATGAACAGATGATAAAGTAGAGCCATAGGAATCGGACTATGGTAGGGCCATATCTAATACAGTACACATGGCACATGTGTGTACCAATCGGATCCACCCATATACTAAATAGGGCTCTCAATGGGTCGGATCTAGGTCAGATCCAGTTGGATCCGGCTCCAAGCCTGAAAATCTGTAGAGTCGTAGACGGATTCGGATCCAACTCAGCTCCAAAAGGTGATATCCATATCCGATCCATTTATAAATAGCCAAATCCATTTTCGATCCAAAATCCATATAACCATCGGATTCAGGTCGGATCTAGGTCCGAATCCACCCCCATCACAAATTTAAAAAATATATAACATGATATATTTAATTTAGTAGCAAAATGATGCAAACTATTTACTGTGATATGGTCGACCTGAGATTGGCATGTCTCAATTTTGAGACGTGGCCCAAAATAATCTGGAAAACGGATGGCCGGCATGGATATAACATATACAGTAAGGTGACAATAAGTCGGATCTGGATCGGATTCAGTTGGATCCGACTCTAAATCTGAAAATCTATAAATGGATTCGGATCGGATTCGGATATATTTATGTGAATCCAAACCCGATCCATTTAATTAATCGGACCTATTTTAAGATCCAAATTCGGTCCATTTAATTAATCAGACCTATTTTAATATCCAAATCTGCATTATACGGATTCGGAGCGAATCGGATCTCGGATCTGACCTGCTCCATTGAGAGCCCTAATACTAAATTTATGGCTTATGTATCAGAATTGCACCTATTAGAAATTCCTATCCATCTTATTATGGCCATCAAGCCAATGGAAAAATGAAAGATAGAACACTGAAATACTCGGTGGAGTAAATTGAAGAAAGGTGATAAATAGGATTGTCTAATAGGCCGAGTTCTACAAAATATGCCATCCTCAGTAGAACCCAGTAGATGGATGAACCAGATTGATAATTCAACTTGCTAGTTGCCACTTGTGTTGTGGAAAGATGGCCCTACCACATTTGGGTTCTTCCCACTCAACCACATGGTCTGTATCATCATCTCAACCCCAGTCCACCACTGCTTCGGATGAAAAACATATTATTAATGTTTCTTTCCTAATTGGATATCTGGTGGATTAGTTATGGCAAGTTATCCCAACTATATAGGCACGTGTGCCAACGTTATAGCTGTGTGAGATCCATGACCACATGATGAGTGAGGTTGCTTGACTTTTTGAGACAGCACACGTTAAGAGTGGGTTCCACCTATGAATGGCCCTAGAGTCTCAACCTTAAGAGTGGGTTCCAATGAATGGCACTAGATCGAACACTGAGGATTGATTTTTCAGTCAAATGTTGCCACAACAACACAGATCATCTTGATTTTGGGAAAAAGACTGCATGGTGGGGACCACCTATGAAATGACTTAGATCTTGCACAATTTTATCTATTAT
Organism: Liriodendron chinense; assembly: GCA_003013855.2. Classification (NCBI taxonomy): domain Eukaryota; kingdom Viridiplantae; phylum Streptophyta; class Magnoliopsida; order Magnoliales; family Magnoliaceae; genus Liriodendron; species Liriodendron chinense. The sequence goes on from ML058584.1 coordinate 691,598, forward strand.
CGTCTATTCAAAATCTTTCCGCACGTGCACCCACGCATCATGCGGTTCCTTACTAGTTTCATCTGATAAAGTCAATAAACCCAAATAAAGGTATCAGTTAAAAGCTCCAAAAGAGAAAAAAAAAATTAATAAATAAATCTCAAGATCTTTAGTAAAAAGTAATACCTTAACATTCCAATTTTTATCAACCAATAGATTGGGTGATTTCAGATCCCGGTGGACAATTGTTGGTATGCTAGCGTGCAAGCAATTCATACCCTTTGCCTGCAAAGCAACAGAAATTCCTTTATATTGCACAAGAAAGATGACGAAAGCATGTGAAAGTTGATCATTCCATACCACATCCAGAGCCATTTTAATTCTGCGCTTTTCATCAATTTGACAATTAGGACGATGAAGAATCCGATACAAGCTTCCTCTGGAAAACAAAATTCATGTGAGTAAATCTCATGAATTAGTTCCCATACATGCATGGAAAATAAACAAAAAATAATAATAATGGATATTATCAATTGTCAATATTTCTAAGGGATCACTGGAGGAAAGAAGAATATAGTACTTTGTCATCTCTCGATAGTCGCAAGAAAAATATGGATAATAAGAATGAGGTTTCAAAGTGATAGGTTAAGGTTACAATAAGGTTCAGCCTTTAATAAATTGCAGCGAGTAAACATGCCAATGGAAGAGGGATAAACAGCTTGCTAAAATTGATGAAAAGCGCAACTTGCTAAAATTGGTAAATTAAACAGCATTGCAAAACAATGAGAATTCGATGCCCAACTTGCTAAAATTGATTAAATTAAACACACCAGACAAGAATATTGCAATAGAGAGGGATAAACAGCTTTACTGAAATTGAAATCTCTACACTAGTCCTTACTATGCTCTTGAAGAACTCATTCCTATATGATGCGCTTTATCCTTCTTTGATGATGAATGATGTGATAATGATCATTGATTGATACAGCTGGGTATATGTGAACCATTAATATAGTTAGGTGGCCTTTCAGCTATTGGGACATGCCATTCATATAGGTGCAGCCCACCAAGTGAACATTCATTGGATCACTGATAGTGGAGCATGAAACGGTCAGTCCAGGCCGTTGCACATAAACAGGGCCTTTCTATTGCAGAGCACTCAATGACAGATGGATTGGAAATCATGATGGCCAGCTTGAGCCCGAACCACATGGTGGACCATATTAATCGTCTATATTTCTATACGAAATTTCATTAACTTAGAACTTGCCAAATCCACATTATAGGCAAATCCATTAATTTGATGAGTTCATGGATTCATCAAATCCTTATTCTCATAGTCCACTGGTTCATATTATTGATCTGATGGACCGATCTAGGATGGACCACAGTCACAGGAAGCATCTACCTAAGGATCAGTCTCATTTAATAGTCATTTACACTTTGGGCCTGTTACGTGTTGTTTATTTAAACATTTTTTGGCACATTTATTCTCAAAACCACTTAAGTGACTAATGCATTTAGTTAACACCCTTCCAAAATTGCATAGTAAAAACAATTAATTAAAAAAGTTGTATTTTCCTTGACGCCTTGGAGACTTTTCCGAGTGGCATTTTCACACTAAATGGGCAGAACATTTGAGGGCGCAGAACATGTCATATATCTATGTGCACGGCACGTGTCAGAGATCCAGGCCGAATTTAAGCAGGGCGTGTTGTTTAACAAAACAAATTAAAAATCCTAAGTTATAATTTTTTACACTTTTTTTTTGGCTGAAATGCACTAACTGTTTAATTATACATATTAGACTCCTAACCTCTGATTCAGACACGTTTTGGTTTTAAAACGGCTTAACCCCTAATTTGATTTCGCACACTTCTTCGTTAAAATGGGCCAATTGTTTTCACTTAGGTCTGTATACCAGACAAGTTTATTTTCACATAAGAAATTCTTAATAAACAATAACCTTCCCAAAGAAATTCTTGATACCAAAGAATTGTTCATTGTAAATCTATTTTAAACTTGCCAAAAGCAAAGCCATATGCCTAACATTTTGAAACATGTGCTTCTCTACACCTAAATCTGCTCCAACATCCGCTCACACTTTAGGCAGACCATTGTTGTTTTTCTCTCTTAACCATGAAGTTTCACCAATCTAAGGGTTGGGAATATCCCACTACAGAAATTTTCCTCTAGGGACATGGTTCACCCAAGGTGGTTCATAGGATGCATTGGATCAACTGTTTGGATCAATGAATCATGGCACCACTTGTACAAGCTGACAATCTGAGGACAGTATACATAACCTTGGAGTATAATCACTCACACATAACCTTAAAGGATACTCACTCATATACAAAATCTCTCTACTAAAATATTTGTGAAACTTCACTAATAAGTAGGATTCTATGTTCAAACTAAATACTGCCTCAAATCCCACATGGAATCTCCAGTGCACTTTTTTTTTTTTTTAACTGAAATCTCCAGTGCAAAAATAATCAAATACCCGACCGTTATATGGAAGCCTAGGTTGTTCCACACTCTGAGTATGAGATGAGATATTCAAGTAATGATATATTCTCCTCAAAAACCATAGAATCACAGATGGTGTACTAGAACAAGGACATAAGCCCCAACATTTGTCATCTCCCATAACACATGCCACATGGTTAATGTCATCTGACATTGCATTGTTGATGCAAGCCCAATGATGCAGGACAGATGGCCTAACCCAGAATGATGCAATGAGATCATAAACGGATTAACTAGAACAATTTAAAGCACAAAATAACGCTAATCTATTACAAACTTAAAGAAGTCAAGTATTTAATTATACTCAAATTCAAGACTAAATCACAATCCTGCAATTAGATGTTATAAAACATGATTAAATAGGACCTATGGAAGGTAGGACTTCCATCTAGCATAGGGATTGATCTAATTCGAAAGGCAATCTCTTGGTTTCGTTAAAGGGTTTAAGAACTAGCGTTTTGGGATTTGGGGATTTGAAATTAGGGCTATGGCGAATTAGGGTTTTGAGAGTTAGGGTTTTGAGGAATTAGGTTTGTGGGAAATAGGGTTTTGAGAACTAGGGTTTCAAACTTAGGGTTTTGGGAAATTAGGGTTGGGATGTGGGGTTTTAGGGATTAGGGTTTAGGATTGGGGTTTTGGGAAATCTAGGTTCTAGGATTGGATTTGAGGATTTTAGGCTTAGGGTTATGGATTTTAAGATAGGAAGGAACAAGAAACAAAGAGGAAAAAAGAGAGGAGATCGGTTGGCCATATGGACAGCCATACGGTCTTGTCTGTACGATCGTACGGTCAAATGTGGAGGTCCTTACGGTGGTACAGTGTAAAGAGGTCTAGGTTTAGATGGATTTTAAAGGAGATTGGGGATGGGTTTTGGGGAAAACAAAGAAAATAAAGGAGTTAAGAGAGATTGAAAGAGATTGAGAAAAGAGAAGAAATACCTTTCGATTGCAGAGAATGAGAGAGAAGGATAACTTGGATTCACTCCATAGCTTCACACCAAATCACTTTAATCACAGGCGATTTTACTTTATCACAAAGTAAAGAGAAAGAAGAACTTTTTTTCATGTATTCAATAATAGGCTAGGGTGTGGATGTCCAAGCCTCATATAGTCTCAAGAAAGACTTTTTACAAAAAGACGCTCTTAGATAAAGAGTTTCACAAAAAGACACTCAAGAAAGACTTTTTACGAAAAGACTTCTCAGATAAAAAGTTTCACATAAAGACGCTCAATAAAATAAAATTTATTCTTAATTCCCTAAACTCGGCAAAAATATAAGCTAAACTAAAAATAACAAAACATATAAACAACTAAATAAACTAAACTATTTCGTAGCCCATGATCAAGATGTCCAATGGCGATGATCCAATGGTCAAAATGATCCAACTAAGTAGCCCACATGCATCTTCCTAGTGTGGGGCCTTCAAAGATGCATAATCATGCATGTGGGATCTTCAACGGGCTAGGCACTCGAATTGGGCCCACAAGGCCCCATGTATGCTTCACTTAGCCATAAAGAAACAGAAGCTCTCCTCCTCTTCTGGAATACTCTGACTAGTGCTCAGATGTCCTCATCACCCAAGGTCCACCATGCGGCCCAACACATGCAGAATATGGCAGTTTGCAGCTAGATTTGGGACTGAATTTCTTGAACTACCATTTACTATTTTTTGGAAAATGACAGTTGCTTCTTTGGAAGATTGTGGTTGCTGATTCAGATTTTCTGAAGATTTTGGGGATGATTGCCAGATCTACCGTTACTATTTTTAGGCCATTGCACTTTGACCAAATCTTTGACATAAGAGTTGTTGTTGTGCAGTATCTTATCTTAGATTTGAAATCAATATAAGACTTGGAAATCTTACTTAGAGATTCATAGGGATTCTAGTGTGTCTTTGAGGGTTTATGAAAAGGGTTATTCTAATAGGTAAAAGGCACTACATATATTCTGAATTCTGTACAGTTACAGATGTGACTAGTGAAGAAGTATTGGTTTCAATAAGTTGAATATCACTCTTTATTCAAAAATTCATGTGGTGTGTGTTCTTTGTCCATTCCAGAGTTTCAAGTAACAAAATCTCACTGATTCGATAACCAAATAGCATCAATTCCATGCCTACCACTAATTGGTTCAAAACAATATTAAAAAAGGTAACTGCATCTGGTGCTAATATCCAATATGTTCAAGATCACAAGCCAAGTGACTCTGCATCTAAACATTCCAAGACTCCCGATGAAGTCATTCCTTATGCGTCTTTCCAAACCCATGCCCCAACAATCAAGGCAGAGATTTTAACAAAAATATGGTCATCAAACCTCAAACTCGAAATGACTTAGATTATAAAAAAATAAAAAATGAATTTAGAACTTTTCACAGGAAAGCCATGATTACACCTACAGAATTCCAAACCTGCCATTGACCTTCAAGGAACAGGATGAATTACTGGCAGAGACTTAAAATCCACAACAGCAACATCAGAAGAAACATTCTCATGATTATCATGATCAGATCATAAATTGAAAACAAGCATTCCTAAAATTTACTCAAGAAGTTGATACATTTCATATAAACACAATTGTGTTTTCTGCATTAGTACCTCAATTCCAATTAAAATATGTACAAGGGTTATCTCATTATACCTGGGAAGGAACTCAGTGACTATGGAGAGGTTAGGAGGTCGGGTTACAGCCCCCATGAAAAGTACAACATTTGGATGACGCAACCTGCGCATTATTCGCACCTGACATGTAAAACAAAACATAGTAGGTTAATTATTAGTGATTCAATGTCAACACACAACTGAAGTAAAGGAACAAAGGTACAGCCATATCTCTCATAAGAAATCCCCACTAATAAAAGAAGCACATTACTGGAAGGGCAAGACTTCACTCACTTCACTTCTGAACTCAACCAAAGCATCTCCAGAAAAGTCCTGGTCTAAGAACTTCTTCACGGCTACTTCCTGAAGTGAAAAAAAAAAAAAACCACCAGCAGGTAATAGAATCATCTCTAACTTATTTCACTTCCTTGCTGAACTCATCAGAGTTATATTTCAATTTAATTTTATCCCAGTAGTAAATAAAGAAAATAGAATTAATGGATTGCGCTACCAATTTAGTTGATTATGTCTTCCAAGAAAAAGCATGATAAAGGACATATGCTACAGGTTACATGTCCGAGAAAGATAATGTTCATGACACAACTTCATAATAGTGTCTTTCTTTTTATGGATAACGAACAATTCTTTATAAGAAGCACAAAAGGAAACAGAGGAAGAGCGGAAATAGAAACAGCAAAAGAGGGAAAAGATAGAGAAGACAAAAGGCAAAGGAAAAGAAAAGAATTCAATAATGAGAACTAGATTCCTCTACTGCATCATGGAAATAAACACAACTTAATTCTTTTATAGTTGAGAACAACTAATTTAATGCAGTTTATCTAAAATAATGTGAAACAGTAACCAGTTGTACAGAAAGAAAAGCTACCCTGTCAAACAGCACAAAGCAACATTAGCCATTCGTGGGGTTAGGTTGTACTTCTAGTGAATATCAGCTGACACTGGCAGCAGGACACTGGATTCACTGAGTCCAAGTAAACTAACCAAAATACAGGAAATTACAAGCACACCTTCAAGGGGTAAAGACCCTACAGTTGTGACGCCCTTTGCACCTGACAGTCCTGGTTACTTAAACTACCATCACATGTGTGTGTATCAGAGGTCCTTGGCACACATGTGCCTGTATTACCCACTGCCTCTATACCCCGAAACAACCAACTGTAGCTTCAATATAACCCACTACAGCCCTTAAAACCCAAAATCAAGCCCACAAATGGACTCCAGCCCTAGCCTATATACAGCCTTGAGTCTAAACAATCTGTAAAACTTAACCACAGGAGGTGTCCCTTCAGAAAAAAAAAAAAAAAAAATGGTGGCAAGCTTGACCTAGTCCTGTAAATCCCATTCCAACCCAATTTCTTTAACCCTCGCCTATTACTTCCACATATTATAGCTTTTTTCCTGCAGACTGCTTGTTCACCGTCAATACCAAACAGTACTATCCCCTCACAAAATCAAGAAACTAGCCTCAGTTGACCATAACCCCATCAACTTCACATAACAAAGTCTGGTAAATTTTCCCAATCTGTTCACTATCTGTGACGCACAATCCCAAGAATCAATCCAGAATTTTCTTTTCTATTCTCTCAGAATTATGGGGCTAATACAAATCATTAGTTATTCTCTGCAAGTGACATGGAAAAGGTGTACAACCATGTCGAGTTGGATTTTCTTTTCTATTCACTCAGAAAAATGGGTTTGGAGAAAAGGAAATGGTTTTGGAGACAAATGTACGATGGTTTAGGAATTTATCTCTTCGACATCATTTTCTACTTCCTTTAATGGTTTGCCTGCCAGTTTTTTCCCCCCCAGCTATAGGGGGCTCCATCCAGGAGATCCTTTCCAAACAGAAGGGTTGAGTACGCTTATGGAGAGAGCTTCAACTATCCATCTTCTTAGGGCTTTCCAAATCAGAAAACTGGAGATGGTTATTGTGGATCTTCAGTTTGCAGGTGATACTGTCCTATTTTGTGAAGGTTTTAGAAATCAGGTTGCTAACATGAGAGACATTCGCAGATGTTTTGATGCAGTATCTGATTTTCGAGTAAACATAAGAAAGAGCGATAAGAAGAGAAAAAGATCAACAGTATCTGATGCAATATCTGATCTTTGAGCAAACTGCAGCAACAAAGAAGAGAAAAGATCAACAGTGGAAAATCAGTTGGACAAGAGGATCAAAGCATTGAGGGTGATAAGAATTTCCAATGCACGATATGGACGCTGCAGTTAAGCAAGAAGACAATCAGAACAAGCAGGAAGTCAGACAGAACGCACGGGAGGCATTATCTGGTGATAATCAGGTCAGTAGCGGTCGGTAGCAAGAGAGGGCGGTAATGACAAACAGAAAGGGAAGTTCATCGGAGAGGGAGAGGAGGGGTGGAAAACCATAGCCGGCAAGAGAAAGGGAGGGCATCAAGGTTCGTCCCGCAATGGAGATGTTGCGGCTTTTACAACGCTTTTTGTGCAGGGATTTCCAGAAGGGTGGTTACCGGTAAACTTCTCTAGGGTTTTCGGGAGGGCAGGGGCTGTTATGGATGTGGTTCTTCCCAGAAGTAAGGGATCTTCAGGGTCGCGGGGATTTGCCTTCATGCAAATGAGCACTGAAGAGGAGTTGAGCCGAGCAGTGGAAATGCTCCGTGGCGAGAGTTTCAGGGGCTTGAAATTAAGGGTTCAGAGAGCTCACTTTGGCCCTGAGATGAAGCATAAGGAAATGTCCCGACCATCTCCGAGGTATCCCAGTGCAAGAGAGGGAGAAATCACATCCGGCCTTGAAGACTGCGGTCCAGCTAGTAGAGCCCCCTGGTGGAAGGATGGTAACGTCTTTCAAAGATGCAGTGTTTGCTAATGGGGGGAACCAGGCAACACGTGCGGGAGCAGATATCAATAGCACATCTCTTGCGCGGGGTTCTAGGAAATGGGTACTATCGGTTCTCCTTTAAGGGGAGAAAGTGTTGGGGATCTCGAAGGAAGCAGTAGCTCAGAGATGGGGAGATCTACAAACGTTAGTCGTAGCCACGACCAAGGAGGAAGCATCAATTCCGCAGGTGCAGGAATGGTTAGATGCTTGTTGTAGACTAAAACCTGGGATGTATAACATCAGGACAATCAACTACAATCAGTTGTGGATTCAGTAAAGTCTGAGCGTCAATGCGGATCTTGGCAGGGGCAATTCATAGAGACGCACCGATTCTCCATACCCAATCCTAGAAGTAGTTTTCCACTTTTGGAAGTGAAGACGTGTGGATTTTGATTTGGGCGATTCCGTTGGATATCTGGTTCAATGAGTTTATCGTTGCAGCTGCGGCAAGCCTAGGCGACATCATCGAAATAGATCCCTGAACAAAGCTTGGCGAGGAAGTCAGGGTCATTAGGGCTTGTGTTCATCGTAAGAAGGAACCAGCGATGCCGGCCTTTGTGTCGATTATCGTTGGTGAGAAAAGGTTTTGCTTACTAGTTCAGCGGGAGGAGAAAGGTTGTGAGATTCCAAGGTGGGGGGATATGTGGAGGACCAGAGAGGGGTTTCCACCGGGTAGCAGCCATGATCGGTGGCCCTCTACGACCGAAGGAGTACAATGTAGATGCACCACAGAAGCACCGGAAGTGGGGGAGGACACATGGCAGCTCGTTGGGGGAGTAGATGAGGTTGGTGGGGGAAGCGGGTCTCACATCTCAACAGCTGGTGTCGGTGATCTTGCAGGAGTTTTGACTTAGATTACTCCGCATCCAAGTCTTCCCAAGCATGCAGGTTCGGATCCCAAGCCTCTCTCGAGTCGATGCTCGGGTGACAGCTCGCAGGGCGGGGACCATCCCTGGACAAGTGCGTGATGGAAGCACGGTCAGGCTCCGAACCTGGGTCCGAGGCGTTTCAAAATCGAGATATAGACGTCCTCTCCTCCACATGTGTGAGAGAGTCTACTCTCCATGGCAAGCAGGCAGCTTGTTAAGCACGTGGTAACGAGGTCGAGTCGAACACACGGGTGACACAACGCAGCTCTTATGTCCTTACCACATGTGAGAACTTAAATGGTTCGTGTGAAGGGAACTCACTCGCGATTTGTCTCCCAAACGAGGTAGTGTCCGCGTCAACTTATAAGCCTCAAACAGAAGGGGCAGAGGGGAAGCAGGCCTTAGATGAATTTAAGGGAGGACTCTGCGCAGGGATACAAATGTTGCTAGCCAGAGATGTCTTGTTGCTATCGGGGGGGAGAGGTTCCAGCTCTCAACCGAGGTCAAGGAGATGCCCTAGAGGTTAATTCGACTGCACGAAGCGAGGAGTTGGTGCTGGCAGAGACGACAAATGAAGGCAAGTTGCTTGAAGAAGCAATGCTGATTACTCTTCTTTGTGCAGAGAAGATGTCGCCCCAGTCGACTTTCGGAGATGTGCCGTGGGTGTCGGTAGTTCACGATGCTCAGGGGATCAAGAGCAACAGGACAAAGATTTGTCCGGAGCCAGACAGTGTCTCAGCTACTCTCAGCAAAAGGGGCATTTCTGTTGAGCAGTCCACTTGGGCCAAAGATGTGTTGGGAAGGGTAGGTGTGTTAGTGCACTGTTTCGTGCATCGTATTGTCAATTTCGTGAACGTAAAAGTCAGTCCAGTCATGTGAGCCCCGACGAAGATTGAACAGATCAAGCTGAATCTAGTTCGAGAGGTACATGGCATATAGACAGTCCATAGGATCCCAAAACACCCCGTTAATGGCATTCTAATCTCGCATAGGATCCCAAAACACCCCGTTAATGGCATTCTAATCTCGCTTAATCTTAGCCATTTGATTCACGGACTTAAGGTCAAGTTGATCAGGCTTAGACCTTCAATGTGTAGGTGCCCAACTTCAGAAAATCATATGGAAAACCACTTTGATTGGGCACCAAAAGGAAGGCTAAAATTCAACCTGAAACAAACCGTGCATAAAGCCTGTTGACCGGTCAGTCATAGTGACCAACTTGTCCAGCAAGCCTTGAAAGAGAAATAGGGAAGTCCGACCGGTCTGATGACCGGACGGACAGTAGGTTGGCTGCCCTATCCGACCGACTAACCGGCCGGTCGGGCAAGCCTGGAAACAGTCCAGCAAGCTTTCTTGCTTCAGGATTTTTATCCGACCGGTCTAGGGACCGACCGGTTGATTGGTCGGACCTCAAATCCAGCCGGCCGGAGGGGGTCCCAAGCAGGTCGGTTTGTAATCGTTTCTTATCCGTTGGAGCTCTTTTTTAGCTTCTATAAAGTCGCATGTTGAGGTCTTTAATGGCATCTTTTGCACACCCATAGAGAGCATTGAAAGAGGCTTTTAAGATCCTTCCCTAACCTCCTTTACTCATCATTGCCTTGAGTTCATCATTCAAACCAAGTGATTCATGGCACTTCAATGAGCATTCAAAGCTCGGTTTAAAGTATGAACTTAAGCAAGGTATTCATAGCTGACCTAACCCATCTTGTTGAATCTATAGGTCATTAATAGCCATTAAATACTCAGAGTTGGTAGTTCCTATCATCATCATTGCATTGAATAGGCAAAGGGAACTCCAACACCTTCTCCCACCTACCCAGCATTAATCTAAGAACATCATATTGCATCAGGTAGCTGATCGTGGGAGCTTGAAGAGGAGCTGAGGCATTCTTGGAGCTGAAGCAACTCTACAACGGCGCTAAATCGGGGCTCATTATTTGTAAGTGGTTAAGCTTATAGCGTCCATTGTTTGATTCCCCCTTCTTGTTGAGATTGGGGTCTAGAGATTGTGATCCAATCCCGAGCTTGTCCTTGAGTAAGACGTGTGTTTCCTTATGTAGGATTGGTGGTTCCTTGTGTAGGATAGGAGTTGTCCTTGTGTAGGATTGGAGGAGTCCTTGTGTAGGTTGTAAAGGTTTATGGTGAACCTCATTTAAAACCATTAGATAGTGAAATCCGGCCACTCAAGAGGTGAGTGGATCAGCCAGGAGTGGAGTAGACTCCTCGTCGAACCACTATACATCTTGTGCAATGTGTTGAATACTTGTGTTGTCCATTATTTCTGTTTATTGCTCATGACCATGATGAATTGCATTCTAGATGTTTGATGAAATGCATGCATGACATTCTCTACTATCATCTTAGTTCCATCATTGTGAGCTTACATGCATATCAACTATTTGATCAAATGCCCTTCTTAGTATAGCAAATAATCTAGAGAGATCTTTTAAGATTGATTCACTAGCTTTGCATGTACTTGATTGGTAAATTGGTTTGTGAATGCAATTAAGTTTTTAATTGGTAAAGAAATTGTTAAAAGTCCTATTCACCCCCCTCTAGGACATAAGCATACCTTCAAGCTTATCTAAATAGCGGTGCAAACCGCAATTTCAGGGTGTGCAAGCAGACCTTTCTTTCAGCACTAGAGACGAAGACATCGAGCAATTTTTCCACTTTGTGCAGGGGAGGGCCATCCAACAACTTCAAGCGCTTCAAGGCTTGAGATCGAAGCGTTCTCCCAAAGGCATGAGGGAGCTTTTAAGTTTGGAGTGTTCCATTAACTATGACCCGTCAACCATGGCTAGTGAGAGCAAGAGGACGAGATCAAGAAAGGGAGGTGAACAATGAATTTTCTCTCTTAGAATGTGAGGGGACTGGGGAGTAGTGACAAGAGGGCCAATGTGAAGAAGATTTGCAAGGAGGCCAAAGCTGACATAATTATGTTTCAAGAAACAAAGTTGCAATCGATTTCCCTAGGTATGTTGGCTTCAATTTGGAACGTCTCTCTTTTCGATTGGGTTTCTTTGGATGCTATAGGTTCTGCTGGGGGATTATTGTTGATTGGAAGTTTAGCAGATGGTGTAAGGTTGATTCCAATTCGGGTTCTTTTTCTTTATCTATTCTGTTGTGGGATCTGTCGTCAGGTTTTCAATGGGTTTTGACATTAGTCTATGACCCATGTTTGAAGAATCTGAGAGGGCAGTTTTGGGAGGAGCTCGATTCAGTTAGGCAGAAATGGGGTTATCTTTGGTGTCTGGGCGGGGATTTTAATGTGGTGTGTTTCTCCCACAAGAAGTCCAAAGGGGGTCGTATCACAAGTAGCATGCTGAGTTTCTCTGAGTGGGTGAATCAGCAACAGCTAGTTGATTTGCCAATGGAAGCTTCCAGATTTACCTGGTCTAATGGCCAGGCAAGTGCGATCTTGTCTATAGACTGGATAGGTTCTTGGTCTCGGTTGATTGGATCGACAAATTTCCCTTTCCTATTCAGCGAGGTCTGCCGCGTGTCACGTCCGATCACCGCTCGATTGTCCTTCAAGTCTCGGATGTCAACTGGGGGGCTGGCCCTTTCAGTTCAAAGCGGCGTGGTTCAAGTTTGAAGGGTTTAATTACCTAGTTGTTGATTGATGGGGATCCTTTCAGGTTGAGGGTTTTGATGGGTTCAAGATGTGCAGAAAGCTCAAGCTCCTAAAAGAGCAATTGAAATTGTGGACCAAAAATGTAGTCCTAGGTGCGCATGAGGTGGAATTTGAGAAGATGGCAGACCAGATACATGCGTACGAGCTCTTAAAAGAAAATGGATCCCTTTCAGAGTCTGGGTTAGTGGGGAGAAACAAAATGTCTCTGAAGTATGCTCAAAAGGCTAAAAAGGAGGAGATAAAATGGCGTCAGAGATCTAGGGCTTCATGGCTCAAAGAGGGTGATAACAATACAAGGTTTTTTCATGCTTTTGCTAGTGCTCTGGCGAGGGGGAACAGAATTGGAAGTCTTCTTATAGATGGAGTTCCATCTTCGAACAAAGATGAGATAACGGAAGCAGTTACTTCATATATACGAATCTTCTATCTGCAGAGAAGTGGGGGAGGCCGAAGTTGGACAACTATCTGTTTTAACCAAATGACGCATGAAGAGGCTTCGTTCCTTGAAAGGCGAATCGAGGAGGAGGAGGAGGTTCGGGGGGCGTTAAAGCTGATGGGAAGAGAGAAAGCTCCAGGTCTGGATGGTTTTCCAATCTTGTTTTTTCAAAGATTTTGGCATGTAGTTGGGAAGGATATGATGAATTTTTTATCAGAGTCTGTTGAGCGGGGCCGTTTATCCTCAGCTATGGGGACTTCCTTTATTGTGTTGCTTTCGAAAGTGGAAGGAGCCAAGCATCTGAAAGACATTCTGGCAAAAGTAATATCAGAGAATTCGGGAACCTTTATAGCTAGTCGTCAAATTTTGGACGGTGCTTTGATAGCGCACGAGTGCATTGATGCAAGATATAAAGGGAAGGAAAGCGGGCTAGTGTGCAAGTTAGATTTCGAAAAAGCCAATGATCATGTAGATTGGGATTTCTTGGACTACATGCTTGGCAGATTGGGTTGCAGTGAGATATGGAGGGGTTGAATCAAGGCTTGTGTCCAATCTCCCTCCTATTTCATTCTCACCAATGGGTCCCCTAAAGGTTTTTTTTTAAGTCCTCCAGGGGCTTGAGGCAGGGAGATCCTTTGTCGTTGAACTTGTTTGTGGCGGTTGGGGAAGCGCTTAGTGCGATGCTTCATAGAGGAGTGGACTTTGGTATGTTCCAAGGCTTCCAAGTTGCTAGGAATGGTCCTCAAGTTTCTCACCTGCAATATGCGGATGACACACTTCTGTTTTGTGAATCAGAGCCAAGCACAGTTGATAATATCTGGTAGTAGTTTATTTGTTTCGAGGCAGTGTCGGGGTTGAAGATTAACGTTGCGAAGTTGGAGCTTCTCAATATTCACGTTGGAGAGGAAGATTTGCAGCAGTTTTTATGCAAAATTGCCTCCTTCCCCACCACATATCTTGGTTTGCCTTTGTGCTTGAGCAAGCCCCCTATTCATCTTTGGGAGAGAATTGATAGAAAGTTGGCTAGTTGAAAAGGTAGGAGTATGTCTTTGGCCGGTCGGTTGACTCTTATCAAGACGGCCTTCTCGAACATACCAATATATTTCTTATCTTTATTTCGATGTCCTAAGTCTTTGCTTGGGAGGCTAGAAAGGTTGAGAAGAAATTTCTTCTAGAGAGGTGCAAATGAAGAGAGGAAATTTCATCTTCTCAAGTGGGATGAGGTGTGCAAACCGGTTAGGGAAGGTAGGGTGGGCATTAAACCGTTGGGGGAGATGAATACTGCTTTATTGGGGAAATGGGTGTGGCGTTCCGGGTTGGAAGAAGGGAAGCTGTGGAGGGAAGTGGTGGCCAATAAATATGGCACTCAGGTAGGCAATTGGTTCGTGAAACCATCTTCCTTGTATCGGGCGTCAGCCATTTGGAAAGCGGTGGCGGCTACGGAGCATTTTGTTCGTAGAGGCATTTCCTTCTCAATTGGCAATGGATGCCGTATTCATTTCTGGGTTGATACTTGTGGCAATCAAGCGTTACAGTGCAGGTTCCCTAGTATTGCCCGTCTTGCGCCCGACTATTTCGTTGCAGAAGCGGATTGTTGCTCGACCTCGAGGGACTTGGTAGTGTGAGCTTTGCCTTGTCGTAGGAACTTGTTAGATTCAAAAATTGAGGATTATGTTCAACTCCTGCAAGTCTTTGAGTTATCTCAAGGTTGAGGCTCAAGAGGACGACAATATGGTGTAGGTCAAAAGTGTGTCCAAGAAGTTTACGGTCAAATCTTTGTTCTGAATAGTCTCGGATCCTACCCAGGTCTTCCCCCTTCATCCTTTTCATCATTGGTACTATGGGGCCCCTCCTCGAGTGGCGGTGTTTGTTTGGTTGGTGGGCCGCAAGAGAATTTTGACGATAGATAATCTTCAAAAGAGAGCTATGATTCTTCCCAATATTTGCTTGATGTGTATGGCGAATGAAGAGACTATCGATCGCCTTTTCATCCATTGTCCCCTCGCTGACAAAGTGTGGAGTCATTTCTTATCCCTTTTCCATGTGGATTGGGCAATGCCAAAGTCGATTGATGATCTCCTATGGACGTAGCAAGGAGGAGGGTTTGGCAAATCCGGGAAAGGTAGGTGGAGGCTCCTCATTATGACGGTTTTCTGGTCTATCTGGGGGGTGAGGAATAACTGTTGTTTTAGAAATATTCATCCTAGGGTGGAAGAGGCTATTAGTAAAGCCTCTTCTTTTTTAGAGAGTTGGGCTTGACTTGTCGGGTTTGGAGTTGTATTCTTTGCTCCTTTTGTGAGCCTTTCTAATAATATTCTTTGTTATCTCTAAAAAAAAAAAATAAGAAAGAGCGATATGGCCAAGGTGTCGACCAATGAGCATAGGGCCAAGAACTTAGCAGCTCAAAATGAGATGCAAACATGTGTTTTCCTTGTAATTATTTGGGCTCCCACTTGGGGGTAAGCTAAATGTTGCCTTATTTTGGGATCCCATTATTGAGAGGATTGGGAAGAAGTTGGATAATGGAAAGTGCCTTATCTCTCCTTTAGGGATAGAATTACCCTCACTAAGGTGGTTCTTTCTAAACTCCTGGCATATTTCCTATTGCTTTTCAAAATTCAGCTGCAATGGCTTCAAAAGTTGAGCATCTCCAAAGAAATTTCCTGTGAAAAGGGAGAGAATCAAGGCAAAAGTTACATCTTATTAAATGGGAGGATGTTCAAAAGCCGATGAGAGAGAGTTTCTTAAGATTGGTAACTTGAGGGAGAGGAATCTGGCTCTTTTGGGTAAATGGTGGTGGAGGTAAGCAAAGGAACCAAATATTCTTTGGAGGAATGTGATCTTGGGCACTATGGCATGGCAAAGGGAAGATGGTTTCCAAGTGTGTGTTCTAAAACTAATGGTTCTAAGGTGTGGAAACCCATTAATAAGATGGATCAGGAGCCGAATAGTGTTAACACGAGCATCTCAAGGAGTGCAGATGTGGGATATTGTAAGGGCATTAGTTTCCTAGTGGGAAAAGGGTGAGAAAGTTCGACTTTGGAATGATGCTTGCTTGGACAATGCTCCACCTACCACAAGTTAGAGGACCTTGTTCTTACTTGCAATTTCTAAGATGAAGATGTTATTGACTTCCATGGGGTGGTGAAGTTTGGAATATTAGATAGGGAAGAATACATCTGACAAGGAATCAAGTCTCTTTGCAAATTTATTTAGCGGGTTAAGTAATGTGCACGTTGACAACTCAGTGGAGGATAGATAGTTTGGAGGTGGGCAACTAATGGTAATTTCTCAGCTAAATCATTTGTATCAGTGCTAAGGGTGAGGGAAGGTGATCCTCCACCTCAGTGTGCTATAAGTATGGAAGACTAGTGTGCCCTAAGAGTAAAGCTTTTGCTTGGTTGAAACGGCAAACAATATTGACATTAGAAACTAGAAGAAGCATGTTATGGACTCATATGTAGGGACTAGGGAAGAGGAACCGATAGATCACCTCTTCATCGATTGCCAATGTGCGACAGGTTTATGGGATGTTTTCATTGCCCAATTTGGGATCTCCTAGGCTTTTAATGAGTTCATTGGTGCATAGCTTTGGCAGTGTTGTTGCGGCTCATTCAAAGGTCAAAACGAGATTATGTGGAAGATTTTTCTTCTTCTTTTTCTTTTTTTGTTGGGGGGTGGGAGTCCTTCTGGTAGAGAGAAATAGAAGAATCTTCGGGAATAAAGTTGTACTGGTCAGGTGCTTAAAAAGAAGTATCATTTTCATGATAATCCCATAGGAGATCCGTGGGTGCTCAACAGAGGACATCTTACGGGATTGGGCTAGACTTTTAGAAGAACATAGCTATATTCCCCTTGGTAGTTTTTTTTCACTTCTTTTATGATGGCTTGTGTAGCAAAGAGTGGGTCACTTGATGCTTTCACTATCATTTGCTCTTGTTGCTTTTTTTTCTTTTTAACAAAATCCTCAGCTTCCCCAAAAATAAAAATAAAAAATGTCAGCTTTCCAAAACAAAAGGACTTCATTAACTTGGGTAATAAAGCAAAGCAGGTAGGGCCCTCATCTAATTAAGGAAACTTGCTAGCCAAGCTAATATTACTGCAGTGTTACCATAACAGTATGCTGTAAAATGTTACAAATCATGCCTCAGTAGGATTTCTGTAGCACATTACCATAGCATGACAGATTGATGCTATCATCAGTCAACCCATAAATGTGTATGCACCAATAAAAATATTCATATGAACCCATAAAGAAGAAATAAACTGCAAATTGGCTAGCGCAATAATTGGTTTCTAAAGGCCAAAATAAATGAAAACTAATCAGTCACAGGAAGAAGTCTTTACCAGACAACAAAAAAGAAATCCTTCAGAAAGGTTACTTTCGGAATGTTACACGTAGTTATTTCTCTCCCATAGTGCACTTTTTATCATTAGGTTAAAGCAACCTTTCCAAAATAAAATTACACCATATAAATAGAAGAATAAACTCACCGTTCCATTCCAATCAGCATGGTATACTTCCCCATATGAACCTATAATAAGAACAGGTGTGATAATCAGTAAATTTCTAAAGAGCTCAATAGATGCCCAGTAGATCTTCCAACTATGGGATAAAAAGGTGACGACGGCAACAACCGTACATATAAAATAGATCTTCCAACTATTGGGAAAAAAAAAGCTATGGGAATTGAAAATGGCAAAAGTAGAATCTCAAGGACGGTAGTATCAAGAGGAATGAAGTCCATACTAACTTTTCCAATAAATTACTTATAATGCCTCAGATCACACCTTCTGTGTGAGTCCTCCCTCCCTCACTTATTTAACATTATTTTTCACTCACTTATTTAACACTATTTTCTAAAAACATTATTTAAAGGAGCAATGCTACCTTTTCAGGTTAAGAACCAAAGAAATTAGATTTTCTCCTTTTGCCAAACAAATTTATTCCACCATACACAGCCCAACTTGCAACCAGAAAGAAGTGGTAGTGAACGCGTTAACTCTTTTCATTTTTTCCCCTTAAGCAGTCTTTTTATGTATTAATGCTTGCTCTAACAAAATCAGGCCTAACTTCTTGTTATTCTATTTTTTTATTCAAGGAAAATCACCTGCCAATCGAACCCTTCACCTCCAGTTCAACGGATGAACCAATCACCAGTTTTAGCTAATTAAATTTTCTTTTTCCTGACCACAAATTGGGTTAAGGCTTAGATGATGATGGTGATGGTGATGATGATGATCATTATATTTTCTAGTTTATTAAATTTTTTAATTTATAAGTGTGAATATTAATGGGGCTTACACCTCATCATAGGACCAAATGCCTTGCCTTCGCCTCACGCCTTTTAAAACAATGCTTCCAATCATTGCCCACATCTATTGTTCGAAGGGCCACAGATTTACCACATTTTGCTAGGTATTGGGCAAGGACAAGGTGTTGATAGTGGATGACAACCTTAGGAGAGAGGAGATGTCATCACCAATGGTTACTGATCATGTTTGAGGAATGGCGAATTTTTGAATTATTTGTTTATCCATTGTGAGTTAATGATGGGTGTTTGGTGGGGCTTTGTCAAGCACTACAGGATGACTCGGGCAATGGCGACGTGTTGCCACTGGATCATCTTAGGAATAGACATAATTATAGCCAATGTTTGTTTTTTGCGTTTGGAGAATGCCAAATCCATGAATCATTTGTTTATCCATTTTAAGTTCATATGGATGTTTAAATTATTTGTTTATCCATTGCAAGTTTGTATGGATGTTAGACTCATTTGTTTATCCATTGTAAGTTCATATAGATGTTTGAATCATTTGTTTATCCATTGTAAATTTGTACAGATATTGGAATCATTTGTTTATCCATTGTAAGTTCGTATGGATGTTTGGTGTGGTCTTCTCAAGCCTTGTGGGATACTTGGACGATTCTCAACTCCACAATGCTTTCTGATCATGGAATTGGCTATATCATGGAGCAAGGAGCAGACATTATGGAGACTGTCCACATAGCTGTACTGCAGTCAGTATGGAAGCAGCAATATTTTGATGATAAAGCCAAATCCCTGAGACATGTTCCAGTGGGCCAAACAAAGAGTTGTGGTGTGGGCTGTTAGCCTGAAGCCTTTTCAGACTTTCAAAATGTTTGATAACAACATCTCATCACAAGAATGGAAACTTTTGTGCCGTATTCAAGCGAGGAAGTTTTATACTGTCAACATAAGCTTCACTTATATTATATAAAAAAATAGAAGCTGTTCTGCCAGTGGGAGTTTTGTGTTCTCATTGCCGATCGCAAGCCAGCTAAGAAGGTTGAGTCAGGTTGGCAGCCAGTGTCAAACTTTGGCCACATCCTTTTCTCGTGAATGCAGGCAATCTAACATTTCAAGTTCCCCTTTATAGAGTGGAATGGTAGAACAGAATCTGTGTAGCCAAACCCCATTTAGTTGGGACCAATGATTGTAGTATCGATAATATCGGCAGATATTATCAATATCGCAGGTCAGCAATACAAAACTGACCTGGACTATCTATATTCCTTGGTATCGGGCAAAATATCACAATGTATCGCATGGTGTCGCATGTATCACGAGATAGCATGATCTTTCGCGCTTTTTTCCTTTAGAAAATTTACTTCGTATCAACGATATCTGTCAATATCAAAAGATATTGTCGACAGAGATGGGAACCGCAAGCCGTCTTTAAAAATAAAAACAAAACTCTCCAAACTTCATTTTCCCATCATTTTCCTTCATTCTTCTGTAATCTAAACACATTATGGGTGGATTTTGGTCCATCCTTTGCAATCTTTTGGGATAAAAGCAGAAATTTCAAACCGGAATCAAGATTTTTGTGGATTTGGGGTCGGTTTTCATTCAGTGAGTGATTTTGCATTTCCAACCATGTTTTTTAAATCATACAAAATCAGTGGCAAAATGTTGGAAATTCTTGATTCTTCACGTTTTGCATGGAAAATCACGGATTTGAACATTCGATTTCGAGATTTGAAGGTTAGGTGGTCTGATTCGGGAAAATTTGGGAAATTTTCGAATTTTCTCCAATTTCTTCCAAATTGGTAGCAATCTTACACTCAAAACACAAAATCAAACATGTATGAGGCCTGATCTACTAATTCATGTAGTTTTGGTAATTTTTCGGAAAAAAAATTATTATTGATTAAAAAATAAAAAATCATTAAAGTATAATTTTTTTTTCAAAATTCCACTTCTAACGGCGGTCGATTGGGTCCAATTTCACAATATGAAGGAGTGTTTGATGAATCATCCTCACATATACTCTAACCTCGAGATTTGAGGGTAGGTAGTCCGATTTTGGGAGAAATTGGGAAATTTTCAAAATTTTCACAAATTTTCCCAAATTAGTTGCAATCATATTGTCCAAACACGAAATCAAACATGTTAAAGGCCCAATCTACTCATTCATGTAGTTTTTGTGATTTTTTAGAAAAAAAAATATTTTTAAATAAAAATTTATTAAAAATATTTTTTTCCGAAATTTGTTTTGTATCAACAGTCAATTGACTGCATTTTTAGAGCATTTAATAATGGTTGATGATTTTTGTTGATAATATAATTATAAATTTATTTTAAAAATAATTAATAAATGTTAAAAACTATGAATGTAGTACACTACCATTGCTAACACAATGTTCTTTTGCAGGTAAAACATGTCACGAGGAAGAGGGAGACGGCCTGATATTGAATGGAGATACAACACCCTTATTCCCAATAACCAATTCAGGAGTATTTGCAACTTGTGTGGCCACGTGTCGAAGAATGAAGGGGTAACCCCCGCTTGAAGGAACATTTACTAGGAGGGTATCGAAATGTTGTAGACTGCCCTAAGTGCACATGAGATGTGAGAGCACAAATGAGGGCTTCGTTGAAAAAAATGAAAACATAAGAGATGAATGTACTGCATGGGAGAGGGAAATTAGGGAGGAGTTAGAGCGGGCACCATCTACAAGTGAAGATGTAGCGGATTTGGATGAGGAGGAGAATCCTAATTACAGACGCGCGCTTGAGTCCTTTTGGGATAAGTAGGACATGGATCAACAGAGGCGATGGGAGGCGAGTACACCCAAATTTGAGGGGTCTACACATGAGCATGGTGAGGGGAGTGGATCAAGGGGGAGTGGGGTGGGGCAGGGCCGAGTGGGACAGGGGATAGTTGAGCAAGGGGGGGGGTAGGAGAGGATGGATATGAGGTATGGGCCACGAAGCATACGGGTACCAAATCTACCTTCATATCCGAGGATGTACAAAGATGCGGGTGGGCACAGAAGAAACTAAAGAAAATGTTTAGGGGAGGGGATGTGAGGAAGGTGGTGGAGAAGTTTATAGCAAAGTTTTTTTTTTTTTATCTATAATCACATCCCTACGAATACTGCAGCGAGCCCGCACTTCAAGAATATGATAAGTGAAGTGCAGCGTGGGGGTAAGGGTGTGGTATCACTCACGCCACATGAGATAATGAGGAAATACTTAGATAATGAGTATGCAGAAATGAAGCATTATGTGGATGGATATCATCAGTGATGAGAGATGTATGGCCGCACCGTGATGTGTTACGATTGGACCAGACCAAGGAGGATGTCAGTCATAAATTTTATGGTCTATTGTAGGGGATGGACGATGTTCTTAAAATCTATAGATGCCAGTAACAAGATAAAAATGCAGATTACATCGATAGGCTAATGCACGATGTCATGAAAGACATTGGAACAAAGAACATCGTGCAGTTTGTTCCAAACAATGGGATTGCATTTGCGAGGACGGGGAAGGATATAATAAAGAAGTAACATATGTATTGAACCCCTTGCGCAGCCCATTGCATAGATCTCATGTTGGAAGAGATTAAAGATAGGCCTTCAGTGAAGGCCATTATTACTAACACATAGTGCATCACAACCTTTATATGCAACCACACCTGGTTACTATCCGAGATGCGTGCGAGGTGTACTAAGGATATAGTGCGTCCTAGGGCGATGCAGTTTGCCCCAAATTATATCACCCTAAATAGCCTCCCAAAACACAGGCAGAGCTATAAGAGCTTTTCAGCTCTGGGGAATGTGCGGATTGAAATTAGAGTGGGAAGATAGTAGCTTGGAGAATTGAGGAACTTGTGTTGAGCAACATATTCTGGGAGTGCATGCACAATGTGATGGCTATTCTAGAGCCCATTTATGTAGTGCTAAGGGCGGTCGATAATGAGGCATATTTGTCAATGAGATCATTATATGTGTCTATGCAGTTCATGAAAGGCGCCATCTAGGCTAAAGCCCCCAAGGCATATAAATGGGTGCATGCAATAATTGACGACCGTTGGGAAAAGACCCTTCCTCACCCACCTCATTAGGCCGATAAGTAGTTACATGATCTTTTTTTTTTTTGTCTACATGTTTCAGTACTTTGCAAGTTCTTCACATAGCATGTATGGCTATATTATCGTACTGATCTATGAATATTTGCATCATGTTAAGTTTCAGCGTACTTCTTGAATCCCAAGTACCACTACAGCCGGAGACTATATGAAGGCAATACATTGAAGAAGGCTATACACAAGGTGTATAATAAGTTATTCCCCCGCTGTTTGGGGAAAGGCGGCTTCGGTAATGAGGTATGTTCCACACTTACCTTCTCTCTAGCTTCATCAAATCATTTATACTTAACCTTAATGCTACATGCCATCAATAGATTCAACGATGCCATTGAAATGTTTACGTGTGAGGCCGCAGTGAGGTGGAGTCAGATGATGGCATGTGAGTTGCTATATTAATTACCTCTTAGAATTTAAAAGTTAGTTTTCATATTTTTGTGGTAAATGTAAAACTAATGAAAAAAAATATATATTTCACAGGCGAATGGTGGGAGTGATTGCGAGGCTTTGCAGCAACTGGCAATCCATGTGCTCACACAAACAATGTCCTCCTCGCCCTGTGAAAGAAATTGGAGCACATTCTCTCTCATTCACACAAATAAGCGCAACATATTGGGGTGAAAGAGGCTTTAGAAGCTAGTGTACTGTCACTACAACATAAAGCTACGGGAGAGGTTGCTCCATGGAAGAAAGAAAAAAGCGCAAAACCCATCAAAGCTAATGACGATCAGTCAGCATGCATATGCTGAAGAGGATGAGGGGGACCCACTTTACAAGTGGATTAGATTAGATAACTTGGATACTTCCAATGGGCAACCAAAGCCACATGTGTCTGCATAGGCAACGTCACAGGGGAGTGATGTTGACACTCAAATGGAGTAGGCTAGATCTTCTAATGAAGCTTTCAACCCATTGACAAGGAGTCCAGAGGGCAGCCCGTAGCAGTCACTATCATGCGGGACATGTGGCAGCGAGACAGAGAGTAATGCAGGTGATGCGTCCGGTGATGGTGTGACAGCAATGATGGTGATGGTGATGGTGATGGTGATGGTGATGGTGACTCCAGTGACAGTAGTGATGATGGTGATGGTGGTGACGAGGATAGTGGCGGCGATAGCGAGACTCATACTGGGAATCACTCTCAAAGGCCTCTTAGCCAAATCACTGGGGAGGGATTTTGATCATGACACTAACCATGGTTCTCGTACAGAAGAACCACAGCCCCCGACTTGTCATAAATAAAGCGTACACCCGTAAGAAGTTACTGAAGAAAAAGCAGACCCAAAAGCTAATAGAATTAGAGGAGTTATTAGCAATATCCATGAGGGACGGGCATTGATGAGAGGCAAGGTGGCTCTACATCTAGATCATGAATCATGATGAGGAAGGAGAGCTCGAGTCTATGCCACGATATGGATATGGATCACAGACACAGGCGGGTAGCTCGAGTTCTATGCCATAATATGGATATGGATACAAACCTGATGGATATGCAGCGAGCGACTCCAATAGCTACAGCGCATCATTTTTCAGCAGTGGTTAGGAGTTCACTTCCGCATATAGGCAGGGATATGAGCAGCAATGTAGATATGGCTAGTAGTATAGATAACTAGGAGCTACATCTTTTTTTTTAAAGGTTAAATACATTTATTGAAGAAACTGCCCAGCAACAACTAGAAACAGCAAAGAATACAAAAAATACAAAAATACGATCAAAAGTCAGTCCTAAGAAGGAAAGGACTCAACACCATTGACACCCCCTGACCATTCAAAAACGTTCCTTTTAATTTTCCATACAATTTCCTCCCAAGGGCCTGATTTATTTTGAAAACATTGGGCATTTCGCTCGCCCCAAATATTCCATAACAGAGCTAAACGAGATTGACGCCACAACAGACGAACTTCTTTTGAAAGCCGAATAACGTGCCATGACCTCAACAATGATCCAAGTGATACATCTATACCCACCTCAGATCCACATCAGCCACAGACTGTAACGATTACACAGTACCCACAAATGGGTGTATTGGTTCAGTTTGTAGAGGATAAGTACCAACGTTATGTCAAAGAGTATCTTCATTTATACCATTATATTATAACCTAGGCACAATACTGTTGATTTGTAGAGCAGTGATACTATTCCCAACCCCGTCGAGATGGAGATGATGATTACGAGCAACCTCACAGCTCTATGTACGTCTGAGCCACGGTCAGGCACATCATTCACGAGTATATTTCTAAATTTCTACTTCTTTTGGTTTTGAATGTATTGGTTATGTTTCTGTAAATGTTTCTTACATTTATAAATGTTATGAATTCACTTCGAATATAGTTGCATCAGTTCAACCAAACAGCACATAGCTTAAGACCCTATACAAAGGAAACATATTATGTGCATTTTTTTATGATGTTATGATTTAAAAGTGTGTATTAATGTCTTTTTTAACAATCCCTGAAGTTTCATTGAAAATTTTGACCAATTTCCCAATTTTTCCACATGTTTTCCAATAAGTGTGATACATTACCCGATACAAATGATATATCCCATGCGATAACCAATGCATATCTTGATGTGGACACAAGATCATTTAAAGTAGATCAATGAAGAAAGCGCACACCACAAGCATCTTCCTTGTGGTTAAGCGATTATTGAGGAGCACTGAAGCCCCTACACATGTAGGTTGACACATAGAAGGCCCCACATTGGGAGGACACGTGTGTAGGATGAAGAAGACCCGAAGCTTGCTGGACAGTTTTCAGTCTTCGGGCGCCCGACAACTGTCTATCGAGTGCCCGAAACTCTCTGGACGTTTTTGGACATCTTCGAGCGCCCGACGGAGCGCCCAAACTTCCGTGCATATTATTTTTATTTCTGTTTTTCTTCTTAGTTTTAGGGGTATTTTAGTACTTTTATGTCTTTCTATTGCTTATTTAAGTGGGCTAAGCCCTAAAAACGAGTTTGGTTGATTGATTAATGAAAAGCAAACCCTTTGGTTGCCTCCTTCCTCTCCTCTCTTATGGTGCTTCTTCCTCTTCCTTGATCTTCTTCTTCTTCTCTTTTCTTCTTGTGCCCCTCCAACATCTTCCAGGTAATCCATCTCCTTTATCATTATTCTTAATCCCTGTTTTATTGAATCCTCCACAACCAAAATCTGAGAATTGATCTAAACCCTAAATCCTCATATTTTCACATCCCTAATCCGAGAAACCTTTTGATTCCTCGGACTAGTGATCCCCATTGATTGATTGGGATAAGACCATGCAAGATCGGAAGGTTCCATCCCTCGCCGGATCCAAACCTAGCAATAACTGAATTTCATGCTTCATGGTTGTGATGAATGGCCCGCTCCATTGCATGCCTCCTTGTGGTTTTCTTAGTTTATGATGATTGATGCTAGATTTTTAGATTATTGTTATCTTTTATTTCCACTGAATTAAATGTGTTCATGAGCATAGCATCATAATTAGGGCATCCTACGTCAAATTTGGTATCAGAGAATAGGCTTGCATGGTTTTGTCTAGATCGAGTTATCAAATTAGGGTTTTGATTTTTAGTTCTGTTTTAGGAAATTTCCAGATTTAGAAAGTTTCTAATTTTAGAAACTTTCCAATTTTAGAAAGTTTCCTAATTTGGAAAATTTCTAGATTTAAGTAGTCCTCTGTTTTAATTCAGTAGTTGTCAGTTCATCATAGTTTAGCATCCATCGCATTCATCTTGTGAGTTGCATAACCATAGTAGTCAAGTTAAGTAGAATTTGGTTCGATTTTTAATTGCATGCCCACAAGAAAAGGTAGAGGTTTCGGACTTCAACCCACCATGAATAACGAGCAGTTATCTGAACAACTTGCTCAATTGATACAAAAGATACCCGCTTTAGAAACGAGTCAAGGGCGAGAGTTCGCTCGCATGGACAACCAAATTGCAGCCGCCACGACTAAGGTCGAACAATTAGAGGCATCCCAAAGGGAGAACCCCACTGTTGGGGATGATGCGCACTCCCAAGCGGGGGAAATTGTTGAGGAACGAACTCCTACACGTGGAGATAATGGTGGTAGAGATCGTAGAACAGGTCGTGGTGTTGTGCGAGAGGCACGAGCCACATATGATCATCAAGACCGCTACGATCCAGATGAGCGTGCGATGAAAAATGTGAGAGTTGAGGCCCCAACTTTTGATGGGCGTCTGCATCCCAAGGCATTCCTTGATTGGGTTGCTAACATGGACCACTACTTCGAGTGGAATGGCATGTCAGAAAACCGTCAAATACAATTTGCGAAGATGAAACTTGTGGACCAAGCCAAGTTATTTTGGACCAACACTGAGTGAAAGATAAAAAGAATTGGTAGAGCCCCTATCACGCATTGGTATGAGATGAAAGAGAAATTGAAGGAGAAATGTCTTCTTCTCTCATACCGACAGAAGCACCTTGACCAATGGCAATCCTTACACCAAGGTTCAATGTCTGTCGTTGACTACATCGCCAAATTTGAGGAATTTATGATGCAATGTGACGTCCAAGAGGACCCTCTAGTAACGCTCTCGCGTTTCAAGATAGGCCTTCGAACGGATCTTCAACGCGAGCTTATGACTTGGCCCATATCGGACTTGGATGAAGCGTACCAAGTCGTGCAGGAGTTGGAGCAAAACCTGAGAACTCCTATTATTCGACGTTTT
The DNA here is from genome assembly GCA_003013855.2 of Liriodendron chinense. Classification (NCBI taxonomy): domain Eukaryota; kingdom Viridiplantae; phylum Streptophyta; class Magnoliopsida; order Magnoliales; family Magnoliaceae; genus Liriodendron; species Liriodendron chinense. The sequence continues at coordinate 718,599 of ML058584.1, forward strand.
AAGTCCCAAGACTCTAATGCTAGATCTGATTCCCAGGAAACTAGACCTAACATTCGTAGTCAACCCAGGGCGCAGGCGACTGTTCCGCCTAAAGCCTAGGGACGACAAGGGCAAAAGGGTTCTTAGTGCCGGTCCTAGTGGGGGTAGCCAAGTGAGATGCTACGAATGTGGTAATATCGGTCACATGTCCAATCAGTGTCCCACGAAAAATCATGGAAAAGCCTTAGTTATAAGCGAGTCCCACGATGGTGTTGATGACCAGGGTGATTTTAAAGTAGAAGTATATCACCATGAAGGAGGTCTTACTGATGAAGACGAACTGGGCGATGAAGCAACGCTTGCAGTAGTCAGGCGTGTGCTATCTCAGTCTAGGAGTAGTGTTGATTGGCGTCGAAACACTATCTTCTACACTCTCGCCAAGTGTGGAGAAAAGAATTGGAAGGTGATAGTGGACAGTGGAAGTTCTCAGAACGTGATTTCCGCTAACACCTTGGACCGGTTGAAATTGAAATCCCTCATACTGACCCGTACAAAGTCTCTTGGGTTGACAAGACCTCCCTTCCTGTCACCCATCAGTGCTTAGTTCCCATCGAAATCGGGTCATACAAGGAGTCCTTGTGGTGTGATGTGATACCTATGGATGTTGAACATATTATCCTAGGTAAGTCGTGGCGATTCGACAATGATGTCACGATCCTTGGCAGTTCAAATGCGTGTACCTTCATGCATAACGGTAAGAAGATCAAACTTAATCATATGTCGCCAAAAAGCACATCAGGGAAGAAAAAGGATGAAAAAGCGAATGAGCCTAAGGAAGTGAGGAAATCCAAACCTAAGTCTCTTCACATAATCAATGCGAGAGAGTTTGAGAAAGAGACTAAGGAAGATTCCATGGTGTATGCCCTAGTGGCAAGAGAAGTTACACCAGAGGTTCCATCAGAGTTAACCCATGAGGTGACATTGGTTTTGAAGGAATACAGTGATGTGTTCCCTGAGGATTTACCGAATAAGTTACCACCTATGCGGGACATCCAGCATGCCATTGATCTCGTCCCGGGGTCAACTCTACTGAACCTTCCTCACTATAGGATGAACCCCGCAAAGCATGGAGAGTTGAAGAGGCAAGTTGATGAGCTTCTGCAAAAGGGTTTCATCCAGGAGAGTATGAGCCCGTGTGCCGTGCCCGCATTGTTGACGCCAAAGAAAGACGACACGTGGTGCATGTGTGTGGACAGCCGTGCCATAAACAAAATTAGTATGAAGTATAGGTTTCCCATACCCAGACTTGATGATATGCTTGACATGAAGGCCAGATCCACCATTTTCTCCAAAATTGATCTCAAGAATGGATATCACCAAATTTGCATACGCCCAGGAGATGAATGGAAGACTGCGTTCAAAATGAAAGATGGGTTGTATGAGTGGATGGTCATGCCCTTCAGCTTGACTAATGCGCCGAGTACTTCTATGCGAGTGATGACACAAGTCTTAAGACCGTTCATAGAAAAATTCCTAGTGGTGTACTTTGATGACATTCTTATTTATAATACTACTAAGGAATCACACCTTGAACATCTGAAGCAAGTTTGTAGCATCCTTAGGACTGAAAAGTTATACGCTAATCTTAAGAAATGTGCGTTCATGTCTAGTCAAGTCGTGTTCTTAGGATTTATAGTGTCATCAGAAGGAATGCGCGGAGACCCTGAAAAGGTCAGGGCCATAGTTGAGTGGCCTGAACCGAGGAACATTCATGAAGTGTGAAGCTGTCACGGCTTCGCAACTTTTTATCGTCAATTCATTAAGGGATTTAGCACGATCATGGCTCCCATTACTAAAAGCATGAAAAATGGAGAGTTCGTGTGGTCGAAGGCCGCAGTCAAGGCTTTTAAGGAAGTTAAGGGCAAAATGGTAGAAGCTCCTGTCATGCGTCTACCTAACTTTTCTAAAGTCTTCGAGGTGGCGTGTGATGCGTCTGGTAGTTGTTATAGGTGGAGTGTTGAGCCAAGAGGGCCATCCAGTAGCTTATTTTAATGAGAAACCGAATGATGTAAAGGAGAAGTACTCCACTTATGACAAAGAGTTCTATGCGGTAGTGCAATCCCTGAAACATTGGCGTTACTATCTCCTACCGCAAGAATTCGTCTTGTTTTCAGACCATGAAGCCTTGAGATATTTACATTCTCAGAAGAAGCTCAACCCAAGGCATGCTAAGTGGGTAGCGTTTCTTCAGGAATATTCGTTTGTCCTGAAACATAAGGCCGGGGTCGAAAACAAACCAGCAGACAGCCCTTAGTAGAAGGGTGATGTTGCTCAATTTCTTAAGTGTAGAGGTAGTCGGATTTGAGCAAGTGAAAGATGAATACCCCACATGTCCTATTTTGGGGGTACTTATGCGTCGCTCTCTTATGACCAGCGTAGCACGGGTGATTATATCCTTAAATATGGCTTCCTTTTTAAAGGAGACAGACTTTGTATTCCCCGTATGTCCCTTCGTGAATTCCTCGTCTGGGAGCTTCATTCAGGAGGGATAGCTGGCCACTTTGATCGTGATAAGACCATTGCCCTCATAGAGGATTGTTTTTATTGGCCAAGTCTCAAGCAAGACATAACCAAAGTTTTAGGGCAGTGTCGTACATGTCAGCTGGCAAAGCAACAAAAGCAACATATCAGGCTATATACGCCATTGCCAGTGCCACATGCTCCATGGCAAGACATTAGTATGGATTTCGTGCTGGGACTTCCAAAGAAGATCAAAAGGCAGGATTCCATCTTTGTTGTTGTGGATCGCTTTTCTAAAATGACGCATTTTCTCCTATGTTCAAAAACGTCAGACGCATCTCATATTGCTCGAGTCTTTTTTGATGGTGTAGTGCGTCTTCATGGTTTGCCTAAGACGATAGTGTCTGACCGTGATGTCAGATTTACTAGCTATTTTTGGAAGACACTATGGCACATGATGGGTAATCGTTTACAGTTTTCTACTGCATACCACCCTCAAACAGATGGACAAACTAAGATGGTAAATCGGAGTCTTGGAAATCTTCTACATTGTCTAATAGGTAAGCATGTTAAAACTTGGGACTTAATTTTACCTATCGCTGAGTTTGATTATAATGGGTCAGTCAATAGATCTACAGGGATGAGTCCTTTTGAAATTGTCAGTGGCTACAAACCTAGAATGCCCATAGATCTCTTACCCATGTCTGTCACCTAAAGATCTTTAGAGTCGGCTGATGCATTTGCACGACACATTCATGACTTACATACGCATATTAGACAGCGGATTAATAAGAGTAATGATAGTTATAAATATGCAGCTGATTCTCATCGTAGACTACAAGATTTTTAGGAAGGAGACTACGTAATGATAAGGATAAGGCCAGAGCAGTTCTCACAGGGTTCCGCTAAGAAATTACAAGCACGTAGTGCTGGACCATTCAAAATATTGCAGAAAATTAGGTCCAATGCATATCGGATTAACCTTCCACCTGAAATGAGCATTAATCCAACGTTTAATGTGGAGGATCTGGTCCGTTCCCCTAATCCTACCATTGATCCCTCATCCCTTTCATGGCCATTCTCTGAATTTTCTTCACTGCCTACTCCACCCCTTCCTCCACCCATTATTCGTAAAGAAGAGATTGAGGAAATCGTGGATGAAGAGAGTTTCTACAAGGGACGGAGGTTTCCAAAGGTACCTTATCAAATGGAAGAACAAACCATCGTCGGAGTCTACATATTGACGGAAGCAGAGTTGCAGAACATCGATCCGGATTTGCTAGAACGCCACAAGAGCTTTAACTCGTCAGAGTCGAGTTTTTCTCACCCGAGGGGAGTTGATGCGGACACAAGATCATTTAAAGTATATCAACGAAGAAAGCGCACCCACAAGCGTCTTCCTTGTGGTTAAGCAATTATTGAGGAGCACTGAAGCCCCTACACATGGGGGTTGACACATAGAAGTCCCCACATCGAGGGACACGTGTGGAGGATGAAGAAGACCCGAAGATTACTGGACAGTTTTCACCGTCTTCGGGTGCCCGACAACTGCATATCGAGCACCCGAAACTCTCTGGATGTTTTTTGACGTCTTCGGGCGCTCGGTTCCACACATATTATTTTTATTTCTATTTTTCTTCTTAGTTTTAGGGGTATTTTAGTACTTTTATGTCTTTCTATTGCTTATTTAAGTGGGCTAAGCCCTAAAAACGAGTTTGGTAGATTGATTAATGCAAAGCAAACCCTTTAGTTGCCTCCTTCCTCTCTTCTCTCCCATGGTGCTTCTTCCTCTTCCTTGATCTTCTTCTTCTTCTCTTTTCTTCTTGTGCCCCTCCAACTTCTTCCAAGTAATCTATCTCCTTTATCATTATTCTTAATCCCTGTTTTTTTGAATCCTCCACGACCAAAATCTGAGAATTGATCTAAACCCTAAATCGTCAGATTTTCACATCCCTAATCCAAGAAACCTTTTGATTCCTCAGACTAGTGATCCCCATTGATTGATTGGGCTAAGACCATGCAAGATCAGGAGGTTCCATCCCTCGCCGGATCCAACCCTAGCAATAATTGAATTTCATACTTCGTGGTTATGATGAATGGCCCGCTCCATTGCATGCTTCCTTGTGGTTTTCTTAGTTTATGATGATTAATGCTAGATTTTTAGATTATTGTTGTCTTTTATTTCCGCTGAATTATGTGTTCATGAGCATGCATCATAATTAGGGCATCCTACGTCATATCTGTATCCCAATGGTGCGATAGGTAACGCAATACCGATACGGTAAACACTGGTTGGTATAAGGCTTTGATGATGATGATGATGATGATGATCTGGACATTGGATGTTGTTATAGTTGTTTATCTTTTGTTGATACTCAACATTTCTAATAAGAAATAAATAAATAAATGCTCAACAAGACATTATTTTGAAACCAGCCAATTAAAAGATTGTCCATCATTTCAACAATCCTTGGCTAGTTCTATTCATGGAGGTCTCCCCACATCGGAGTTGCTTGTTGCTCCTATTTCGAGTTGTATAGCTTTTTTCCTAGGTTTCTTGCTTTTGGTTTTTGTTTTTCCTTTCAGTCTTCGTTCATGCCATGTTGTGGACTTGTCTTTGTTTGTTTTGCTTTAATATAATTTCATCCTTCGAGGCTTCTCATAATTCATGGTCGGGTTGCTTTGGACGTGGCATGGGAGAGGTGTGGGGAAGATCAGCAAGAATAGATCGAGGCTTCTCATATTGGCAGTGTTTTGGACTATCTGGAAAGCTAGGAATGAATGTTGTTTCAACAACATTCGGGTGAGGGCTAAGGAGATTATCATTAGAACCTCCTTTTTAGATTCCTGGGTGTAAGAGTGTGGGGTGTTGTATTCTTGTTTCACCTTTTGGTGTTCTTCTTTAATAAAATTCTTGTTATCTCTCAAAAATAATTTCATCCTTCGGAAAAAAAATATATAATTTTTGTGTTTCCTAGGGAATGTTAGGGTTGACCTAGTATTCCATGGGGAATGATTTAAAAATAAAATTCTGGTTTTTATTAAAATATAAAATTATATTTTAATTCCCTAGGTAATGGTTGCGCCAAATTTATTTTTATTTTTTCTTTAGGAAAAGCTAGGTTATGGAATTCCTACGGAGATAAAAACCAATAAAAAGTGAGAACCAAACATGTTTTTTTCTGTAAAAACCGGGAAATTACTAAGCGAGGAATATAAAAACCATCAACCATACACCCCCCTTTATGATCATATTTGCCCCACCCCAATGGCTAGATCTCATGCTTCGGCATGTCAGATTTGGCAGTTTCCAGGCCCCACAAGTGTCATTACTTTTGGATGGCTGGCGGCTAAGAAGAAGTTGGTAATCTGAGGAAAAGGAATATGGTGATCATGAATAGGTGGGTGTGTTATACACCTAAGGATGTGGAATCGATTGATCACCACTTCACCCACTGCAAGTATGCTTTAAAGGTTTGGATAGATCTTTTTAGGCTTGTTGGCTTCTCATGTGTTATGCCCAGCTCTATTGAGGATTTTAATATGGATCTTTCCTGTGTGTACGTGTGTCTGGTGGTGGTGTTGGGATGCATCATTATAAGAAGGAAGATCTTGTGGAACTATTGGGATTCTAGGATAGCAATTTGTAATTCCAGTAGAGGTAAGTGTCCGGGTTGGTCACTCACGACCCTGCCTCCTTTGTATTCCCTCTTTTGTTCCGTTTAATCAATTACTGTTACCATTCCAAAAATAATAATAATAATAAGACACATGAAAGCTATCTGCAGAATGGTTTATGTTCATTATTGTCTCCACTGAAATAACTTACTCATCCCTCCAGCTCCAAGTTGATTTTCATGGTCATAACAAGAGGTCATATTTGATTATCATTTAAAGACAACCCATTTCAGAGGCTAACTGCCATTTTGGAAAAAATAATGGAGAGTATAAAGTAAATCATCAAGTAACTGTTGCCAAGTGGCAACTAAATGGATTCAAGACAAATGACAATGCATCTCAACATTTTAAACCCAGATGAAAAGAATTACCTAGTCCGATCCTTTCACCAATGACAAGGTCTTCCCATGGAATCTCCCATTCAGCCACATCATCTAGCATCGGATCAAGCCTATTTAGACCAGCATGAACTGGCGAGCTTGAATTTTCAGGATCCTTTGATGTCATTGCTGTTTCCATAAATCTGTCATGGATGCACTTTCTCCTGTCGCGTTTGTTGTTTAAATATTTACGGTGTTCCTTTAGATCATCTACTGAAGTATTTTGCAAAACCCCTCCACCTCTATAAGCTTTCTCACGATGCACTTCTTCTGAAGATTGAATTGATACGGGTGGTTTATCTACTCGAGAACCACCATCATTGGAAAGCAACTCATTATAATGACCCATACTTGCAACCAACACTGAATCACCACCACTTGAGGGACCACAGCCAGACGAACTGCCTTTCATTTCACTGTTGGTATTACTTGTTCCAGCAGAGTGTGAAATGCAATTAGACTCGGCATCACTATTATTAGGACTTTCTGGGTAGATTTTCTCCAAAGAAGATGATGTTGAGTGAAAATCTTTCGCCTCCAGGTTTTTTCTCGGAAAAAGACCCTCGACAAACTCATATTGCTTTGTCCTTGGAACCTCATTACAGGCAGTACGGTTTTTCCACATCAACGGCAAAGGGGGTCTTCCAGGACCTGAAGCAATATTTTCTCTGTGCCTCTGTGGTTCATTAACTTTATTCTCTGTGACGTTGTTCTGCGTGTAAGCTTTTCCAGCCCCAATCATCTGGAATGGGTTAAGATCAGCAAAAAGGTTCCTGGAGTCCACAGTATCTTGCGAATATGGAATTACGTTCAGCTTCTCTTTGACACCATCGCCAACTAAAGGAACTCCATGATTCCCTTTCTGCTGGGAAGAAGTTGCACCTACTGAAGGCAACGGCTGATGTGATTGGCTAGCTGGAACTGAAGCTCTCAAATTTCCACTAGAACTGCTTCCGATACTCACTCCATTGCTTGTACTTGGAAGAGAAGGTATCAGTATTGCCTTTTCAGAACTTGATTTTCTCATTGACATTCCATTACTTTCTTTGCTTCCTTTATATTCATCAAGTATTGGCTCCATTCTTGACAGATCAACACCCAAGTCGCTAGCCCAAGGAGTTAAATTTTTACTTAATCTTGGATTATAGGAATTCAAGGAAGTATCCTTTGAGCTCAGGATTTCAGCTGGAATAAGTGTCCCTGGTTCTGCCATGAGATCAACCAAACTCTCCCTGGGGCAGAAAATAAAAATAAAATAAAAAGAGGGAGAAAAGAAAGCAATGAGTATCAGAAACATAACAGAATCAGATCTGAAGAAATACATTTCCACAAAAAAAATTCAATAAGAATAGCTTCCAGATTCTTTGCTAAAACATAGCCACCACCAAAACAATTCAAAGTAAAGAGCAACTGCATTCAAGGTAAGGAGAGATAGCATCCATTGCCACGCTGACAAAATTGGGCAAGCAAAAATCTAGAAGGTTGTGTTTTTGCTGTACTGACACAAAATCTCTAAATTTGGTCACAGGTGCACTTGTTTAGTATCTTCTATATATTTGAGAATGATAAACTATTTGACATACAAACAGCAACAAATAAATAAAGTTTTCCTAATCACAGAATATATCATACACACATAAACTAAATACATTTTCGTGTATATGACATCTTTTATACATATAACATGCTACGTGCTATTAATATTGGATGGATTACATTCCCTCGTCTTATTAGCGAAGGAGTTGCCCTCACTAGTTAACAAGATGAGGCAAAGTAGGCTTAGATGGTGCACATCAAAGACCAAGAACTGCACTTGTTAGGAATTTAGTTGGTTCAAGTTGAAGGCTATGAAAGGGAAAGGGGAAGGCCCAAGGTATTCAATAATGGTAATGGCTAGCTCCGTACATTCAACTATTATGATACGGCCCTGTAACAATCGTAATTTTTTTAAAGAAAAAAATATCTGTAAAAAAAGATATTAGAAAATGTTCAAGAAATGAGAAGATTCCAAATAAGTGTTTTGCTCTAGTTTTGAACATGTTTATGATGGTGTAATGGGTCATTCTTTAGTATGAATGCTGCCTCAGGCTGCTTGATGATTTTATTAACCTGAGAGGCTTAGACCAACTTCAAAACTCATATATTTAATTTTCTAAATATCTAATATCAATTATTCCATATAAATAAGATTATATAAGCATGTATGTCTCTAAGTGAAATTATTGCGGATCCTGATTGCAGCACGCCTAGGTCTCCCTTCCATCAATGGTTCTATGGTGCGCCGCCACGAGTCACGGCCTTTGTTTGGCTTCTTGGAAGATAAGAGGGTCCTCACGATAGACAAGCTTCAGAGAAGAGCTCTCGTCCTTCCCAATGTTTGCCTTATGTGCATGAAGAGTGAGGAGACGATCGACCAATTGTTTATTAATTGTAGCTTCACTTCCTCAGTCTGGAGTCATTTCTTGGATCAAATCCATGTCGCTTGGGTTATGCCTAAGTCGGTTGACTCGCTTCTTTGGATTTGGCATGGCAGTGGGGTAGGTGGGAAGGGCAAGTCTGAGTAGAGACTTCTCATCATGGCCATCTTTTGGGGGATTTAGGGTGCTAGGAATGGGCGTTGTTTTCGTAATTCCTCGGAATGCTTAGATGAGGTCATAAGCAAAGTCGGTCATTATATGTCGGACTGGGCGGGTTAGGTTTTGGTTTTAGGTTTTGGTGGTGTTGTTTTCTTTTTGGGGTTTGTATTCTTTTCTCGCTTCTTGTGAGCGTCTTAATAAAATGTTGTCATCTTTCAAAAAACAAAAAAATAATGAGGGACATATTTATACTGACATAACCATTTACCACAAGCAACTACGGTATAATTGTATAGGTCCACTCGAACACCCCCATAACGTTCCGAAATTCATGAAATCTATGGAACTCATCCCACTAATGCATGTCCATAACTATCTAACACCATTTACCTCAAGAAATTTGAAGAAAAAAGTTAAAAATTAAATTTGGATGAATAGTGTCATGCCAATTTTGGGATCACTCCAATGCAACCAAAATGGCACGAAAATCATGTAATTTATCGAACCCATCCCACTAATGCACATCCCCAACCATTTGACACCATGTCCCTCAAGAAATTTGAGGAAAACTTAAATATTAAATTTGGATGAATAATGTAGAGTTGATTTTGGATTAATAGTGTCGAGCCGATTTTAGAACCACTAGAATGCCCCCAAAATGGGGTCGAAATTCATTCAATCTGTTGAATTCATCCCACTTATTACATATCCCTAACTGTTTGATACCATTTCCTCATGAAGAAAAAAACAAATTAAATATGAATGAATAGGGTCAGGCTTATTTGGGACCACTTAAATGCCCCCAAAAGGACCCAAATTTATGCAATGTGGGATTCATCCCACTAATGCATATCCCTAAGCATTTGACATAATTCCCATCAAAAATTTGAGGAAATTTTTCAAAAAATAAACCCGGCACTATTCGTTTGAAAAATGACCCAAAAATTACAAAGAATGCGAAAAAGATTATAAAAAAAAAAAAAAACAATGATTCGGTGCATGCATGCAAAGATCTAAACTCCATACATGTATTTGAAGAATCTAACTACAAATATTTTGCAAAATATTTTTAAAAAAATGAGAACCATTGGAAATTATAGAAAAAAAAAAAAAAAAAAACAACAAAAATACAAAAAAAAAAAAAGAAAAAACTATACAAACATGGCCAAATCGAACACAAATCTAGCAAGATTTGGTCGATTTGATAATATAATGTTGAATCAATAAATTTGTTGCTAGAAAAAACAAAAAAAAAAAAAAGAATCTTCAAATATTATTTTCATTTTTCCCCCGATTCGGGCCCAGATCTTCGATTCTTCAAAAATGGCTTAAATCTTGTGTTTTAATCTTCAAGGATTGTGCAAAACTAGTAAAAAAGAGTTAACATAGTCTATTTCAGCGATTGTGCCCTAGTTCAAAAAATCTATTGCCTTCTCTATAGGGGACGGTTCTAGAGTCAGATTTTGGGCGGATCCTTGGTGTGGGAACACCCCCCTCTCCCAAGCCTTTCTGTTCCAAGGACATCAAGGTGAATGACTGTTAACAGTGGAGCAGTCCATCCAATCTTTGGGCTCTCCCTTGCAGAAGAAACCTTACGGATTCAAAAATGGAAGAGTTCCTGCTGCTCCTTGATTGCCTGAAAGACGCCTCTGTCCCTTCTCCTAGGGAGAGAGATGCCTTACTTTGGAGGGCCCACAATTCAGGCCACTTCACAGTCTAGTCCGTTTATTTCTTGCTCCAACCTGTAGCGCTAACCCCTCAGACAGACTATGCCTTCCACTTCTAGTCCTATGGGCACACCTCCCAAGTTTGTGGTTTTTATCAGCTTAGTGGGTAGAAGCAAGGTTTTGACGATCAACAATCTTCAAAAAAGGGGCATGATCATCACAAATAGGAGCTATCTCTGCATGCAGGAGGTGGATTCAGTTGACCACCTTTTACTCACTGTTCTTTCACCTCTAAAGTGTGGTCATTTTTCCTGGGCTGCTTTAATATGTCGTGGGTCATGCCGGAGTCTTCTTCCAAGCTTCTTTGGGCATGGCATGGTGGATGCGTGGTTAAGCATCTCAAACCGATTCGGTTCCTTGTCCTTGCGGCTGTGATGTGGACCATTTGGTTCGAGCGAAATAGGCATTGTTTTCCAAACAGTTCTAGGGAGGAGGAAGCAATTGTGTTGTTGGCTAAGGCTTTTGTCTCCAAGCGGGCTATATCCCTTTTTTTCTCTTCTTTTTTTCCTTTTCTTTTTTTTTTTTTTTTTGGATTGTGATCGAGGCGTGAGGCTCCCTGGTATTCCTTGCCTGCTTTGCAGCTTTTTGAATAAAATTCATTACCTCAAACCAAAAAGTCCCAAGAAGCAAAATTGTCAAAAGGTGGAAGAAAAATGGGGGGCAAATGCAAAACAGCCCCCAAAAGGGGGACTTATGTGCGCGTAGCAACCTAGGCTATTAGGCACCATCATTGCAAACTGTTGCAAGACCATTACGGGATCGTTACGGTCCAAATTTTTTGGAACACACCGTTACTCACCCGTAACGCGCAACGGCTAGAGTTGTTTTCATTATGTAACCCTTTTCAAATACCTTGGGAAGGTCCAAACGGACATTGGTGGAAGTAGTAACAAAAGATTTATGGACTGACCTGATGATATGGTCCTTAATAAGGTGAAACAGTAGAACATGATTCATGTAGCCAACCCCAATTAGTTAGGATAAAGCTCAGATAATGATGGTGATGGTGATGGTGATGGTGATGGTGATGGTGATGGTGATGGTGATGGTGATGGTGACGATGTTATGTGATTACAGAAATGCCCATTTAGGTATCATTTCAACGAGTGTCCATACAAATTGACACAGAATATGGCGTGAGTTATAGCATATTAAGTGACAGTGGCTTCAATAACCTCCTTAATTAGCATACAAGCGAGAACAGAATGCTTTTACAGCTGTTCTCTAACACTAGATGGCAAGCTGATAAATGGAATCTACATGTTAACAAAATAGGTTGGTTGTAACTTTGAGCCTGCCTCAACAAGTCTTTAGGTGAGCGTTCTTAAGTAACCATGGAACTTGGAATTGGATGCCAGGTGATAGAACCATACAGACGGTCAACACAGATGCACATCCAAATGCCTCCAAAAAATTTACACTTACAATTCATTGAAAATAACTGCTGTACAACCCAATTGACATTCTAAATTATGAGGGTAACTGCAATATGCACAGAAATGCATTAGGAGAAATATTCACCCAGGAATGGTGGCTATTGGATGTCAAATCTCTCAACATGAGCAGTACACTATCAATCACCAATTTGGGAAGCAAGCATAGTTCATATTGACCAGGAAACAACTATGTCCCCATGCATTCTTCCACCATGGTGGGGTATGAAAGCAAAAGCCAGCAAAGAGTTCCCCAGGCAAGATGATGCCAAATTGTTAGCAAACTCCTCATTACCTTCTCAGCGGATCAGACCACAGGCGTGGTTGTAGCAGACTTTCTCCCATTTATCATTCTTTTAAAGAAGATTGCCACATGTTGATGTAGTATTAAAAGGCCAAATGGCCAGAAACAAAATTACGAAGTGAGTGACCCTCTCGCCACTCCACCCCAGGCATGCCAAAAGCAAAACAAAAAGACCATCCATCTCCCTTAGAACAAAGATTCCTAGTCTATGTATAGAGACACCGTAGACATTCCGCTGAACTCATGTTTACGGATAACCCACCCAAATAACATTGACGAGATCAAACGATTGAAAACGTCAATTGGAGACATTTTGCCTCCAAAGATTTCTCCTCTTCCAAGCCCCCATGTTACTGTGTATGGGAGCATTTTCCAAATGGTAGAACCCCCAGAGCAAAAAGTCCCAACCATCCAGCCAGTAATAACCTGGATAACAGACCCATTTAATGCCCAATTTATCTCAAAAAGCTCAAAGAAGTGTGCACACATATCACAGGAAATCCGACAGTGTGGAAACAAATGGTCAATGGATTCCTCGGTCCTGCACATAATGCACACATTTGGGACTGCAATGTTTCTCTTCTTCAGTTTATCAACCATAAGAACTTTGTTAACCGTGGCGACCCAAGCAAAAGCTTGCACCCTGGGCAGGATTGAAGCCCTCAAATTTTTCGCTCAAGGATACAAAAAGGCCAGACATTCATGCAAATTGCTCTAAACAAGGATTTTGTAGAATATAGATTTGGTAGAGAATCATGTTAACCCCCCACTTCAAAATTTTAAGAATTAATGCATCTCAAGTGGGACAAGTATAACAAAATAGAAAGAAAATCCTGGGGCGTATTCTTCCCTGCAGCACCAGAAACTTGTTGAAAGAAAAGGTCGTACACCTAAAAGCATTTTGATGCAATCGCCTTTCATAGAAAATGCAAAATGAATTGAGCTACAAAATTTGTATTTTAAAGTTTTAACCGGCACAATTCTTTCTTTGTTGGGACAACCCCAATTAGTGGGGTTAAGGCTTAGATGTGCCAATGATGATTTTTTCTTCATTGGGCTTTTGTCCTTGCTTTGTCGTGGAACTTCTTTCATGTTTTGGGCCTTCTATTAGTTACCAGACTAGTGTCAACTATGAAGTAAATTCAGATTCAAAGGCAGGGAGCAAGAATGATTTTCAGGCTTTCAGGTTTATGCATAGTTCTGAAACTCGACAATGCAACTCAACACGATAGTCCAGCTGAGTTCGGTTAGCTCGAAGACTCAGTCAAGTCTTCATATGGCCTACTTGGTATAATTAAACACAAAAGAAAATATACAATCAATTTAATTATTCAAAAATATGAAGAGGAAGCCTTGGGTCCTGAATTATGTACTAGGCCCATCATTCAGTGATCCAGACTGTTGATCTGGTGGGCTCCAGAGTGAAGCCAAGGAACCTTCCACACTGGAAGATCATAACACTTTCAGAACTTTGATGGATTGTTGCATTTTTTTCTTTTTCTGGCTTAACTTCTCTATTCATGTTGAAAGAAAAGAGTTTACATTATCCATAGCAGAATCAAGGGGATAATGGAGATAATTCACATGCACATACTCTATGCACTGGCATACATGTGCCTCTGTATAAGTCATCAAACAATGGGTCCAAATTTAGAAAATTCTTAACCAAACCCTTTGAAACTTTGGCCCCCTTCACACTTGGGGCATGTTTGGTAAGCGGTGAAACAAAGGAAAAGAAGCTGTTTACTCTCGACATGACGTTTTCTTCTGTTTGATTTGAAAAGAATCCCAAAGATTCAATAATGTAATCATTACACTTTCCACTTCTACAATTCTCAAGCACAAAATTCAAGAAAACTGTTGGGAGATCAATTGGAAATTTCCGCTTACGAATCAAACATACCACTAAAAATGGAATCCATTTCTCAATAGTACCTTGGGAAATAATCATCAAATAACAACTATGAATTACTTTCTTTTTCTGTGGATTCCCGCTTATCAAACAGGCCCTCAATGTGGACACCTGCAGTTCTTTTTACCTCAACTTTTCTATTTCTTAATGAAAGAAAAGAAAATTGCTTGATGCATTGCATAGTATGGAATATTATTCACATGCATAGGTTCTCAGTACACTGGCATAGATGTACCTCTGTCCAAACCATCCAAACAGTGGACCGCATCCTGCATGGAGCATAACCCAAGAATCACACTCATGAGATGATCATGAATGTGAGGTTCATGGCCACCAGATGGACATATGAAAAAAGAAGAAGAAGAAGAAGAATCACACTCATGAGATGATCATAAATGTTAGGTTGATGACCACAACATGGATGGAGAAGGAGAATAAAGAAAAGACAAATAATCAATTGTCCAAGCTCCACAACACCTGTCAAATGGTTTGTATAATCCAATCAACTTGAAACTTTGGACATACCCCATCCATAGTGGGATCCAAAATGGTTTGCATTGAGCTACATGCATGCTATGGGTGAATGGGCAATTGGGCAATTGTGTATGAAGATGAGTATGATCTGCCATATTTTGGCCATGCATCACATGCTCAAGACAAAAACCCTACACCTAAATCGCCCAAACCTCCATTCCTCTTCCCTGTAATCCAGACACAGCATTCTCAATCCTACCCGCTTAATTGTTCGAAATCTCTCTATATCTAAACCCAAGAATTTCAGGATTTTTACCTGCAAGCCAACTCTCTGTTTATTTGGAGATGTCGGTTATGAAAAAATCCAATGCCTCTCTTCATGACAAAGCCCTACAACGAGAGTGGTCGTGGCATCAATGGTGATGGTGATATTGGAGATGGAGGCAAAACTTTGTGTAGATAGTGGGGATGTACACGGAAGAAAAGGTTAATTCATATTAATAACTCAAGTTGGTAGTCCTTGAGTCGACTCAAGTTACTCAAGTCGACCATATGAGTCAGAACCGAGTCTCAATTGAAGCCAAGTAGAAGCATCACTCGCCTCAAAATTCCACCAAGTCAAGTTTCCATGGACGATTTTCAAGTCGAACTGGATAGTTTTCTTACTATAGTTCATGGCTTCACGCCTCATCATGCTATTCCTTATGTTATCTATCCTCATCATGCTATTCCTTTTGTGATCCATAACGGGCATTGCACTAACCCTGGATAGAGAACTACATGTACATGAACACTTCAAAGTGACACGTAGTTACAAAAGCTATTGCTTCAACCACGATGTTCCACCAGAAAAACATTCCACAGCAAAAGGAAAAGGGTTCAGCAATGGAACTATCATGAAATCAACTATGCCTAAAGCCTTTCCAATCCATACAAGAATCACTCTAATGAAGCCCTGAAGAAGCTAGAACTAATAACATGATTATTTATCTTGCTAGATGTTATCTGATAGAAACGAAATTAAAGATTGTATCCTAAAGGATAAAAAGAAATTAGAGAACAGGCTACACAAAGAACAAATAATGATCACATGTAAGAACCTTTCATTCTCCAACTTTATTATGTTTACAGCATCATCATCAATGCCGGTATAGTGACTTCCTTTAACCAGCCTGCAAGGAATGCCCACATTGTCTGCTAATACCTGCATTCATGGGAAAGAAACTGAGAACTTATCAGGTTAACTGTTTCATAAGCAACAAGGAATCTATCAGAAGATACACAAACACTATCTAGAAAAGGTTGTATATGTTTACAGGAATAACCAGACCAAATACTTGTTGTCGCCAAAGTATAAATACAAGTTTATGAACTTAACTCAGAGGAATATCTTGATATAAAGCATCTTTTCCAATAAATTCTCGATATAAAATATGACATGTGAACCAAAGATATGCTTTTTTTTCTTTAATAAACAGAGAAGCAGTAGCTGAACTTATAAGATTGTTTTATTTGAAGAAAACGTATGGAGATAGAAGTCGTTGAGATAATTTGGCTCCGAAATTATTATTGAAAATAATGGCATAAACTGACTGGCGACTAATGCAAGGAAGCTGTGTGCCTTTTGTGCAGACAATTTTTTTTTTTTTTTTTAAAGGTAACAACATTTTATTGAAAGGCCGCAAGAGCGGAGAAAGAATACAAATCCAGAGAAAGGAAATCAAGGGAGATTACCGCCATTGGCGGCCGAAACAAAACCGCCCAGGCGGACACTAACATCCTGATTTTATACAAGACCCCCCTAATTCCTCTTTCTCGTTGCTAAAACAACGCCCGTTTCGCTCTCCCCATATCACCCAACACACCGCCATAAGGAGTAGACGCCATCTCGCCTTTCCGTGCAGACAATACTAATATCTTTCTAGAAAAAAAAAAAATGATACAAGTGTCCTCAAAATAACAGAAATTTTCAAAATGTGCCATGACCAAATGAGTAAGATTTGTGGACTTTCCAAGTAGAGAACAATAATCTGAAATGACAAACCTTGAAAAGCAGAGCCCGATGACGGGATAGACCAATATTTAAGCACCCGATAGGCAGTACACTTGTTTGAAGAGAAGTTCGTAACTCGGTACTTCGTTCTGTCCACCTTGCTAGCATATCATTGGCATCCTTTACCGGGCCACCCATATGCTCCGTGACAAGCTCGGAAATCCTTTGCACCAAAAGACCAATCTCGGTAACGGGGCAGTCTAATGCAATACAGTGTGCAACTTGTACCAATTCTTCTAGGGCGTGATCAATTGCTCGATTGACTATAACAACTTCGAAGCCGAGATCCCCAAGGTTTGTTTGGAGATCTGCAAGGGAAGGCATTTTTCCTTGGCTTGCAGGGTTAGAGTAGTGACCATATATGTCATAAAAACCATCCACCACTTTCTCCTCATAATCAAGCACATTGTAATCCTGGTCAATCAATGATGTAAATAACCAAGGAAAACTATAATCAACAAAACTATATTATCTCTTTTGCTAACTAAAAAAAAATCAACACAACACAAAAATTCATGACCTTCAATCATTTCATGAAGTATGCAGTATACTTTAAGCTAGAGCTTCAAGAAAACTGACTTTGATTGATGGAACAAAGTGAAAATTACCAACACGAGATTTTAGAAGCAAGAGGGATTAAACCTATATTCAAGCATATTTTAGTCTTGATCAATCTAGTTCGACAACCAAAACATGCAAATCGCAAAAGTAAACTATATAATCAACAAAGCTGAACATCCAACAGCTAGAAATTACAACACAATACAAAAGTTCACATAATCTTCGGTCATTTCATGAAAGTATCTAATCATTGGGGGTTTCTTTTTGGTGGTTTGCATTGTTGATTTGCTTAGGACAAGGCGTATGCAGATCATTCACATAGCATTACTAGAAGCGTACGTGGAAGGAATGCATAAGGGAAAATAAGGAGTTTTATTAATATCTGAATTCTCGTTACATACCAAGTTGTGACATACCACAAGCTCTTAATTACATTTCAAGGAAAATACCCTTGATTTTGAGATACAACATGCAAGGCATGGAGTCATTTAATTTCTAATATGTTCCGGCCTTTAGGAAGGGGACAACCCTTAGCAAGTCAAAATGGGCAGCACCCCTGGCCTTGAGGGAGGCATTATCCGCAGCCAGCGAAAGCAATCTTACCTCACGCAAATATTGTGCTACATGAGCACATCCTTTGCGGGGTCCGCATTAAGGGGTGTCCCATCTAACTGTACAGGACCCAAGTCTTAAGAGGGACATGCCCAGCAACCATCCCTATTCCCTATGGAGATGCGCAGCTGGCATCCCACCCAGATCAAGGATGTGGACATCTCAGAGGCGCTATCAATACAGTGTGACCCTAATGTGGTGCAATTGGCATGAAGAGCAAGGACTAGGCCAGTGACCAAGGTCTTGTGTGGACAAGACCGCTTGGCGCGTCAGAGGTCTTGGACATGGGCCTGTGGGGCCCACTTGTGGGAAATCACAAGTGGATGGGTCCCACAAGGTTTTCCCTCTGTTTTCTTAATTAGTTTTTCTCTCAATCGTTTGAAGTTGAATTTCAAATTCAACTTTAAACGTAAATTGGATAAGGAGATAGGATGAAACCAGATAATCTTCAGCCTCATCCAAACTCTCCAAGCCTCTCCTTTAAATAGGAATAGGTTCTCTCGTGAAATCTATCTCAAATCACGATAGTCATAGCCTAGAGAGAAAACGGAGAGATAGCCATAGTATCCGTTATATGTCCATTTGGCCCGTTCCTTAAATGATCTAAGTCGTAGATCGTAATTTGGGGCCATCATAGAGTTCTAAGTTGATGCGCTCGAAATCATTTGCTGAAATCCACATGCCGTCAAGTCTTGGTTGACCCTTCCATTTGACAAGAAACTTCCGATACCCTCCTTGACATGTGGGAATTATTTCTATCATCCAGCATGTCTTCGAGCTGGCGTGGTACCTCAGGTATCTGGATAGCATATTCTTCCATGTTCTCGTTTGCGTGATGTCCAAGATAAACTGTAAGGTAAGGTCTTCCACATTAAAAATGGGTTGATCTTCATTTTGGGTGGAAGCTCGATTAGATATGCATTATCACCTGGCTTCTTCAAAATATGGTAAGGACCTGCCTTTCTGGAGCGGAGCTTTGTATAAGAACCCACTAGAAACCACTTAAGCTTAAGTCGCACCATGACTCCTATCTCCTTCTTGGAATTGTGCATAGCGTCGTCAAGCATCTGCATGTCCCTTGTAATTTTCATTACTAAGGGTGATCTTTCACCTAACTTCTTCATGTATCTCCTTAACATGTTGTGCAAAAGCTTCAACATCCTGACTCGATCGAGTCACACTAGGAAGTGGGACTAAATCAATAGGTTGTCGTGGTCACATACCTGTCGCAATTTCGATAAGAGAGAGTCCCATAGTGCGGTTCACGGAACTGTTATAAGCAAACTCAGCTTGTGGTAACACGATGTCCCATGAGCTAATATGATCACCAACCAGATATCGAAGTAGATTCCCAAGACTATGGTTGGGGACTTCAGTTTGCCCATTTGTTTGCAAATTGTAGATGATAAGCAACTGAGAACTTCAACTTACTTCCAATCTTAGACCACAAGGTGTGCCAGAAGTAGCTCATAAACTTGACATCACAATCAGAAACAACCGTTTTGGGAACACCATGTAGACGAACCACCTCTTTGAAGAAAACATTGGCGATGTGCATGGCGTCTGATGTCTTCTTACAAGGGATAAAATAAGCCATCTTCAAGAACCTGTCAACTATAACATAAATAGAGTCATAGCCACGTTGAGTCTTAGGCAATACCAAGACGAAATCCATACTGATGTCTTCCCATGGAGCATCTGGCACAAGTAATCGCGTATAAAGACCAATATTTTTCTTGCTACCTTTACCCAGCTAGCACGCTCGACATTGACGAACAATGATCCTGACATCTTTCTTCAAACCTGGCTAGTAGAAACAGTCCTCGACCAAGGCTGTCATTTTATCGATGCCAAAGTGACCACCCAAGCCACCTGAATGAAGCTCACATATAACAAGCTCTCACAAGGAACTTTTAGGAAGATATAACCTTATATCATAAAATAAGTGCCCACAGTGCAAGCTAAATCTTAAGTACTCGGTGCCTACACCAGAAATGAGTGTTGAAAATACCTTCCCAAAATCATCATTTGCAGCATAGTCCCTCTTAAGTTCTTCAAACCCAACAACGAAAACTGATAAGGTAGACACTATGTGTGATTTTCGACTGAGGGCATCCGCTACCTTATTTTCAATGCCAGCACAATGTTTCAAGTTGAATATGAACTCTTGAAAATAAGCACTCCACTTAGCATGCCCAGTACTCAACTACTTCTGAGAATTCAAATAACATAATGCCTCGTGATTAGAATATAGCACAAACTCCCAATGAATGAGTTAATGACGCCAATGCTTCAGAGCTTGTACAATAGCATAAAACTCCACGTCGTATGTAAAATACTTCTTTTGTGCCAAATTGAATTCTTCACTGAAAAAGGTTATCGGATGTCCTTCCTGGCTAAGGACACCTCATATGCCTATCTGGGATGCATCACAGGCAACTTCGAACACTTTTTCGAAATCAAGAAGTCTAAGAACTGGAGCTTCCGTCATTTTCTGCTTAATTTCTTGAAATGCCTTTGTTGCTGCTTTAGTCCACTCAAATGGACTGGACTTCATACATTCAGTAATGGGTGTCATGATGGAACTAAAGTTCAGAATAAACCATCGATAAAACGTCGCAAACCCGTGAAAACTGAAAACTGCAAACCCCATGAAAGTTTATGGGAGTAGGCCATTCAACAATGGCCCTTATCTTTTCAGAACCAACCTTCACACCTTCTGTTGAAATGATGAACCCCAGAAAAACCACGCTAGGACTCATGAACATACACCTCTTCAAATTGATGTAGAGTTTTTCGTGGTGTAATACTCTCATCACTTGGCAAAGATTGTAAAAATGATCTTTTTGTAAACAGCTATAGATGAGAATATCGTCAGAGTATATGACGACAAACTTGTCAATGAATGGCCATAGAATTTGCATCATCACCCGCATAAACGTACTAGGTGCGTTCATCAAGCTAAAAGGCATGACTAGCCATCCATATAATCCATCCTTTGTCTTGAAAACAGTTTTGCATTCATCTCCATGATGAATTCTTATCTAGTGGCACCCGCTTTGCAAATCAATCTTCGAAAAGATTGTAGCATTCACCAACATCTCCAGCATGTCATCTAGGGGTGGAATGGGAAAGCAGTACTTTTATTTTGTTGATGGCGTGACTATCAACACACATTTGCCAACTGTCATCCTTCTTTGGTGTCAACAATGCCAACATAGCACACGGGTTGAGGCTATCACAAATGAAACCTTTTGCTAGCAATTATTCCACTTGTCGAGAAGCTCTACATGCTCTGTCGGGTTCATTCGGTATGCTGGAAGATATGGTAATGGCACTCCAGGTACCAAATCAATAGCATGTTAAATGTCACGCATGGGTGGAAGCTCACTTAGTACTTCATCAGGACCAAATCCTGAAACTAAGACAGAATCTAAATCTCAAGTGGTTGAACAACAACATAAAAGGTCGGATTGGTCTTGCATCTTACCAAAGCATACATGACTCCCCGTTCACAACTCTCCTCCACAAATTGAGCCATGCTTAACACTATGGAAGCCAGCTTTGCCTCTTCAGATTCGCCATCCTTCATAAGGTTAAGAGTTATGGGCTTTCCTTTGTACATAAAGGTGTATGCGTTCTTACGACCTTTATGAGTTACATCCCTGTCATATATCCACGGGCGCCCTAGTAATATGTGTGACCTTCATTGGAATGATGTCACACCAAAACAATTCTTCATAGCGACCCATAGAGAAGTTTACTAAGCACATCTTAGTCAAAGGGATGAACGTGTCATTCACACATGCAATCTTGTATGGCTTGGAATGCGTTTGAGGTTTCAGTTTCAACTTGTCCACCATGCTTTGTGGGGCCATGTTCATGATGCTACCTCCGTCAATAATGACCTTGACAACCTTTCCACCACACAATACTTGTGTATGGAAAATATTGGTTGTCAACCAGTCTTCCTAAGCCTCCTCTTTTGGTGTTGTCAGAACCTTTCTGACCACCAATGATAACTTGCTTTCATTAAAGCCATCTAGGCTTTCCTCAAGTTCCTACTCGTCGTCTTCTGGATCGTTTTCATGTTCGTCTTCCACTTGGTCTACAATGAAGTTTTCTGCCTCGTAAAATTGAAGATTGCAAGAGGGACACGCTGTCGTGATATATCCGCGACCACAACACAAGCAAGTGTTAGTCGCCCTCCCCTACGTTGCTGCAATAGACTTTCCCTTTATATCACCATTTCAAGAAGAGGATTGGAGGCAGAGTTCTAACCAATTTTGTAATCCCGAGGTAAGTTAGTGTGGGGCGCGAATAGTTGTGGACGTGAAGTGGAGCCACTAGTAATGGGGGTGGGTGAATGCATAGCAACCCCCCCTCCCCCGAGGGTCACCATGCCTTATCAACAACTTTTGCCGCTGCACTTTTCGGGGCCATTTGATACACTTCGTATACACTATTGAGCCGAATAGTCACCAGTTCTCTTTGAATCTTGAACCGTAGCCCATTGCGATAACGCGCCACTTGTTGTCTTCCGGTTTCTGTGAGGCGGCACCGAATAACAAGTCACAATAACGTTGTATGTACTCCTCCACAGTCAAATTGTCTAGTCGAAGCGTAAGGAGCTCTTGGAAAGAAGTCATCTCATAGTCTAGTGGTAGAAACCTTCGCTTCAATCTTGCCTTCATTTCCTCCCAATTGCTTACAGGAGGAAGGCCACCGTTGCAAATCTTCTTCAATAGCGTACCACCAATCTTGAGTTGCACCCTTAAGTTTCAAAGCAACAAAATGTAACTTGACAACTTATTCTATTTCATACCAAGAAAATATCGCTCCATTGACTTTAGCCAGTCATTGAACAACTTGGAATCCAAATTACCATCATAATCTAGAATGTCAATCTTGACATGCTTAGCAAGATCCGAAGTGCAAATATTCCTTCCTCCTTCAGGATAAATTGGATGATCCCGTAGGAGGTTGTTCATCCCTCTGGCTCCCGATTGCGCATGGCAATGTTGTTGGGCCCCGTAGCCAGGCTCATATTCTTCTTCGTGGAGATCACCATTCCGATTAAGAAGCCTTGAGTCAACATTCCTGAACTCCAAATCTCCTTCAAGGCCATCCATAAAGGTTTGGTGGTCAAGATTAATTCCTCTATTTGCGTCTTCAAGAACAATAATACACCCTTCCAAAGCATTCATTCTAACCGTGGAACGGGTCTCTAGATCATTCAACCGTTTCGTGATCAAATCGACCACTTGTTGCAAGGTTAAGACGATCCCATCTTAAGATTATGTAGCCCCACCCCCCCCCCCCCCCCCCCCCCCCCCCCCCCGGGATTGTAAATCGTCCCTCTTCTAGTACGTAAGTTTTTTTTTCTCTCTGTTTTTTTTTTTTTCTTTAAGTTTCCTAAGAGCGGAACTTGCTCTGATACCAATTTAATGGAAACTCCAAAAGAGGAAACAAATAGATCAAAGAAAATAAGAAAGAGATGATGGGAAAGGACTCAACAATCCTCTAGCCGAATGTTAAAGATTACGAATGCAAGAGCAAGCTCAACAATCCTCTAGTATTACCCCCCCCCCCCCCCCCCCCCCCCCCCCCCGCGCCACAACCACCACACCAATGTAGAGATTTGAAAGAAAAGAAAAGAAAAGGGAAAAGATTGCTGGCAAGTACGGTATTCAAGTGGGTGGTTGGTTTGTGAGGAGATCGGCCATCTGCAAGGCATCTTCAATCTAGAAAGGGGCGGCGGCTACAAAGAGTTTGGTTTGCAAGGGTATATCTTTTCAGTTGGGGGACAAATCTTGTATCCATTTTTGGACTAACTTTTGGTGCCATGGTAGGCGGGAAAGTAGTGTGGGCCCCCCATTGTTGTCAAAAGCGATCGCACAATCAATTATGCGATTGCATAATCACATAGTGCCATTCATATGGCATATGCAATGGTCGCATATGCCATATGGATGGCATGCCATCGCATATCGCATAAGGCGATCGCATATGCCATTATGCGATCACATAATCACATATGCCATCACATACTGATCAATTTTTTCCAGTTTTTTCAATTTTTTTTTTAAGATTGTGCGATCGCATAAGCGATCAGGCATAAGTGATCGTACAAGATCTCTTAGGCCATTTGACAACATTTGGGCCCCCCCATGTCACAGGAATTTAACAGAGGACAAGATTGCCGAATTTGCTGAGATGTTGCAGGTCCTCATGAAAGTTACCCCCAAAATATCCATGGAAGACTCAATGAGTTGGTTCAAGAATCGGTCCAGAAAACTCTCGGTTCGATCGCTCATTTCTATGTGTTCTCATCTGTCTACTTGCATGGGTTCCCCTCACCCGTTTCATTTTTTGTTTTACGGGGCTCCTCCCCGAGTGGCGATATTCATTTGGTTAGTGCGCCGTAAGAGGATTCTAACAGTTGACAATCTCCAGAGAAGATACTAGATCCTACCCAATGTTTGTCTCATCTCATGTGCTTCAAAAGTGCAAAATCCATTCATCTCTTCATAGATTGCTTGTTTGCGACCAGTGTTTGGAGCCATTTTGCTTCCTTACTTAAAGTAAAGTGAGTGATGTCGGGCTAGATAGGGTAGTTACTTTGGGCTTGGCATGGAGGGAGCCCAAACCAGTCCAAGAAAATCTTTTGGAGGCTAACTCTCCTGGCAGGTCTTTGTACGATGTGGGGAGCTAGAAATGCAAGATGCTGTAGGAATGTGGATATGGGAGTTAACAAGATTATTTGTAAAGTTAGTGCTCTTGTTAAGGATTGGGCAACGCTGGTTTGCATAGGCTAGCAATGTTGTTTCATTCTTGATTGTGTTGGGCTTTGCTTTTTTTTCCCCTTTTCTGGGCTTTGTATTCTTTCCTATATGTTGGCGAGTTTCTTAATAAATTTTGTTACCTCTCAAAAAAAAAAAAAATGTTTCTTTTCTTGTGCAAACGTGCGGAGCGTGCACGTGTGCGATGTAAGGCGATTGCATCACAACATGTCATCTAAAACCGAGCTCAGTCAACTCAACCAGGTCTTGTAATCATCCTTGCTAGGGAAAATGCATCTGGATATGCTCTTCATATTGAATGGTTCCTGCCAATCCTTTCACACACATTTGTTCTTTTAGTGAAGTTGACAAGTATCAATTAAAATTATCAAGGATATATCATGCAAGATGGATCACATGGTTCACACCTCAGCGGTATTCTCTCATCATATGTAAGGCTGTGTTTAGATGCACTGTTGAATTGGATAGCAACATTTAATTCATTTAAGGGGAAATGAGAATATTGTAATTTCCTTTTTAGAGTTGGCATTGATGGACTAGGCTCCAAATGATATTTATGGTCCATCCAACTTCGATTTGAAGGGAACTGAGGTCTCAAAACTGCACACTGTGTAAACTAATTACAATTGGGTCATTCCCACATGGTTGAACTGATTATTGCAGTGCAATTCAGTAGTGCATCCAAACACAGCCAAGGTAAAAGTAACACGCGAAGACCCAGAATCTCAGGTCAAGAATTCTCTGCTTCAGGTGGAATCCCACAATTCCAGGTCATCCATATATCAAACCTTCGTCCTTTAATGTTTTTTTACACTCCAAAGTCCAACCGCCTGCTTGTTCAATCAAGAAAATGCCAATTTCACTGTAAAAGATTGCAATTTCCCATTCACCCAGTGTAATATCGCAGCCGGTGCACAACCCCACTGGGGATTACCCAAATACCTTTGTAATTTTGTGCTGATTACTGCGCCCACGAGAGCAACACATAAACCCTAGCTCTCAAACCCGGTCTGCAACCACTAATCAGACAATTCAGAAGGCAAAAAAAAAAAGTTGAAGAAACAATTCATTAGTGAGAGACTAACCCAATAGTGCCGTGACAGCACCTCTGCAGCTTCTTCTCCATCGCAGACCAGATCAACCCTGTGGCGCCCCAGGCTCAAGAGCGTCGCAGCAAGGATCTGATCCTTTTCGGGATCTTCATCCCTGAATCCGGCATTTGAAGAAGATGAAGAAGCGCTGATGGCTAGGGCTAGTTGGATTTGGAATTCCTCCTCTGACGAGAAGTAGTCAGCCCGATCAGGAGCTGAAGGGACCGAGGCAGCAGTGGTGGCAGCAGCAGGAGAAGGAGAGGAGGGACTTGCTGGAGAGTAGCCTGAATTAGAGGCGGAGGCCGTGCGGTGGTCTGACCCGCATGACGGTGGGGAGGAGGAGATCTCATTGGACGGTGATGATGATCTCTGAGGCTGACTCGCGGGGTCGTGGCTGCTGCTGTTGCTGCCGCCGAAGTGAAGCTTCTTGAAGATGTGTTTCATCGCCTCTTTTCTTTTCTTACTTTTTTCCTCTCCGCTTCCTTCTTTCCTCAGACTTTCTTGGTCGACAAGGATTGGAGAGGAAAGGAGCGGAGAGGAGATGAAAATAAAGAGCGCGGGCGGGGGGGTAAACATAGGCAAGAAATTTCCAAGGCTGCTCGTGAGAGTAAGACCTGTGCTAGGTTAAGACACGTGTGGCTCGACGCAAGGACGCGGCTTGCTTGCGTGGTGCCCGACGTCGCGGGAGAGAGGACGGGCAGGGGGGATTTTTAGTACAATGCCCCCAAGGGGATTTTTAGAGAAAAACAACCAATTTCTCATGGGCTATCTATTTTAGCCCTTAATTGAAATGACATTAGACATCTTTTTTAAACAAAAATGCCCTTCTACCAGCACAGGACCCTTCTACTTTGCACTACCGAAGATGGCTCGTAAAGGAAGTTTCAAAATTAACTGTAAGCCCCACTAAAACAACCATTAGGGTCATCCCTTGGCTGATCCAATTTGTTCACATTAATCGGACAATTGTAAACCCACCAAAGGCATGTTTTCAGTTTTCTGTTGAAGCTTTGAGCGGCCCACAATTGCAGTAAATGATGGTCGTTAATTCTGAATTGTTTACTTTGATATGGTCCATCTGTAATAAGTTTTCCCCTCAAACTTAGACCTATGATATGAAATTAAAACCCCTTTGATGTGGACGGGTTGGATTTGCCTCGTGACAATCCAGTGAGCCCCACATAAGACCACGGATGGGTTCAAAGGGCAGGGCCCTTGCTGCAGAAGGCATTATTGGCCTTTTCCTCTTTTCAACTTCATACCTCGAAAGTTAAAGAAGCCGCATTTGAAAAGGTGATTGTGGGTCCCCTGAAGCCAACATATCTAATCCGTTCATTTGTTTGTTATCATCGCAGGACATTGGAACTTTCACTCGAAGTTGTTTCCTCTAGTGTGGTTCTGCTCCTCATGTCTTCTTCACTTAATCTTAGTGTTATGCCCTAAAATAATTTCCCCGAGCAAATGGTCGAAGTAGATTTCAATGGAGATGGACATGTTGGTGCACTTTTTTGTGGCATGCTAGTGGCACCTTATTTGTCAATTACTTAGGTCGGTGGGTCTAGTGTCGGTTGAGCTTAATGAAGACGAAGACCGAAGACTCAAGACGGATCTGCCTGCATCAAGGAAGAAGAAACAGGTAAAAGAGATGCCTTAGTGAAGCCTTAACCTTGAACCTATCTAAAACCATAACCTCTACATGACCATGACCATTAGGCATACCTATAGTCATCTTAAATTGGCCTTAGATGTCCCAAAAGATCACCTAAAATATGGCCAAAGAGGATGCATAAGTTGCTATAAAACACAAAAGAAAAGCAGCAGAAAACATGCTAAGCCTGATCGCCCGACTGGTCAGCAGATGGCCATAATAGGACAGCGAACAAAATCTGAAAAATTTGTCTATGGGCTTAATTCGACCGGTCGGCGACCGACCAAAATGTGATAGCAAGCTTCTTCTGTCCAAGGCCATAAATCGACAAGTCGAGGACCCCAGTCCGATCAGTCGAGAACTAGCCATTTTCTACCTGTTTTCTATCCGTTTGGACACTTTCTATAAAACGACTTGAGGTGTTCTTGAGGGCATAAAGATGGATTTTGAGGAGATTGAAGTCACCATTGTTGGAAACCATTTGAGGCTCATATCCTAACCCTTGTAAGGCATCGTCCTTTTGATTTAACATAAGAATGGAGCATTCCAAGCTCATGAAGAAGATGGCATTCCCCCTCTTTTAATCTCTAAAGTTTGGATCAAACTTGATAGTTATATTCATATCCAAAGCTCTATGATGAGATCCTTGTGGGTGAGATACTTTAGGCAATATATTCTCATTAGTTGTAGAGATCTTAAACCTACCCTCCTATCACCTTGGGCATCTCAAGAGCATCACATGCAAGGTAATTGATCAAGTGTAGTTGAGGCATTAGCAACGCAGTCAGCAACACGAACGGGAGAGCAAAGGGGAGCCGATTGAAGCACGGGAGAGCGAAGGTCAAGCAACCTGAAGCGGCGCTGAACAAGGGGCTCATCCGACAAGTAAGGTTGTCAAATTGTTGAGAGTTCGTCTACTCTTTTCTCCGTGGGAATTGAGTGTAGAGTTTGTTTGTCAAACTCGATCTAGGGTCGTTTGCCGATCCATGGCTTGTTAGTTGAGCCTAAAATTCTAAAGACATTGGTCATTCCACGGCACGTTAGTCGGGCCTAAAGACTAGGGGCTTTTGGCACTTCTTGGCTTGTTTACCGGGCCTAAACATAGTCTCCAAGGGGGAGCCTCCCGACACGGGAGTGAACGTGCGTTGGGTTGAAAGTTAGCCTTTGTCCAAAACTCCGTTTAGGTTAAAAGGCGAACTGATAAAACCTTCGTGTATAGGTTGAGAGGTGAACCTCATTTAAAACCTCCGTATAGTGAATGTTGGTGTACTCAATGAGGTTGAGTACTTGAACCGGGAATGGAGTAGACCCAAAGTCGAACCACTATACATGCTTGTGTTTATAATTGTTTTGAACACATTGTTATCTTGGCATTGTATGTTTAATTAGTTAAATTGTGTAGGTAGGCGAAAAAAAATTTCAAAAGGTCCTAATCAACCCCCCTCTAGGACTTAGCCATAATTCTAGTTGCTCCCTGAGCTTCCGCACACATATAAATCTACAAGTGTGTTGATCCAAAAGGCATAATTTCAAGACGGTGGGCCCAACAATAATGGTCTAAAAGGCTCTGTGTAGGCCAAGCAGGCCCCACTTGAGTTATTGCGGGAGTTAGTTTTTTGAGAGAGGGGACAACTACCTTAGGCAAACGTGGATGTGGAACTATGAATGTAGACGTGGACTACTTGAGTTTATTCAATGTGGATGTGGACGTGTGAATGTGGATCCGAAGGCGTGAATGTGGACCTAGGGGAGTCAGATCCCCTCGAGCACCATGGATCGCACCCAAGAGGGATGGATCCCCCTGAGCATTATGAATCTCACCTAGGACTCCCAAATGCGATAAACAATGCTCAGGGGGGTCCACACCCACACTTACATCTTCAGTCACGTGTACGTCTACATTCACATCTTTATTCGAATCCACATACTCATTCAATTCAGAATTCACATACATATACTCATTCTTTTATTCAACATACATCTCTCATTTTTTCAAAGAATATGAGTTTCTATAAAAAATTGTATTAGGACGTGGGATGTGGGTGTGGATTTTGAATTGTATGAATGTCGTGTGGTGGTGCAAGTGGTTGTAAATGTTGAATTGTATAAATGAAAATGTGAAAGTGCATGTGCATGTGGAAGTGGATATGAATTTAGAATTGTGTGAATGAAAATGTGGAAGTAGATGAGAATGCTGAAGTGGTCATGAATGTTGAATTGCATGAATACTAATGTGGAAGTGCATGTCAATTTTGAATTGAATGCATGCAAATGTGAATTTGAATGTTGATGTGGAAGTGGTTGTGAATATTAAATTGTATGAATGTAGATGTGGAAGTGCATGTGCATGTAAATTATAGGAATGAAAATGTAAAGGTGAATGTGGAAGTGGTTGTGAAAGCTGAATTGTATGAATGTGTTGGGGTCTCAAAAGTTAGTATCCTTTAACAACTGAAATGAACACGTACTTCCAAGAAATCCTACAAAATACCATCAAACGCACCTAAATATTGAGATTTGCGAAAGATCCGGTACTTAGTCATTTTTCTCTGTCGGGCCCCACGAATCACCGTGATCGGAACCGTCCAAAATCAAGCGGACACCTTCATCGTAAATTATGATAAGCAGTGCATGACCATTCGCTAAAAAGTGGGCCCCACAAACCCGTAATTTTACAAAACCCAATTTACGTAGACAACAAGTCCGTCAACGCACCCATTTATTCCGCTTGACGCACCCTTAAATTCATGAAAATTCAATAAACATTTCAGGATGAATTTCACCTCTGACGCATCCGAAAAATAGATTGACGCACCCAAAAAATTAGGTTGACGCGTCCATAAATTTAGCCAAATTTAGAACTTTAATTTCAGAGTGCATTGGACTTTGACGCATTAAAAAATAACTCGACGCACCCATAAATTCACCAGGAATCAGAAAAATTATTTTAGGATGCATCGGAGGTCAATGCACCTAAAAAATAGGTCGACGCACCTGAAAAATAGCTCGACGCACCAAAAAATTCAGCATATTTCAGAATATCATTTTAGGGTGCATCGAAGCTCTCACGCACTTATTTTTGGGGTGTGTCGAATGCATTTCGGGGTGCGTCAAACGTGGCAACCTCTCATTTGTCGTTTTTCGATATTTTCGGATATAAATACCCATTTGCATTATTCATTTGTACGCATTAAGAGAGAGAAAGAGAGTTATTATCCCCTGGGTACTTGGGATTTATCGCCAGAAACCCTTGTCGGAATCCCTTTCTGACTGCCGAAAAACTTTCCTGGTCACCGAAATTCTTTTCCGACCACCGGTATTTTCCATCGGAAAACTACTCTGACCAAATCACCGCAGGTCTGAATTCTACAAAAATGCAAGTGTGGCAACGTACCCACAAATTCAGCAAATAACCTCAGGATGCATCGAAGTTCGACGCATCTATAAAATAGTCTGACGAGTCCATAAAATAGTCCGACGCATCCATAAATTCGACAAAGTCAGATAAACAATTTCAGGATGCATCAATTTATGGCTTGACGCGTCTACAAAATTAGTTCGACGCACCCCTAAATTCAGCAAAGACTGAAAATCAATTTAAAGGTGCATTCGACTTGACGCATCCATAAAATGGCTTAACGCGTCCATAAAATAGCTTAACATGTTCATAAAATAGCTTGGCGCATCCATAAATTTGACTTGACGCGTTGAAGGTCGACGCACCTGAAAAATGGTTTGACGCACCAAAAAAACCAGCATATTTCAGAAGACCTTTTTGGGTGCGTCGGACCTCCTTTTAAGTGTTTTTAAGCCATGTTAAGGCTTATTTTGGGTATTTTGAGCGTTCCAGACGTAATGGAACAATCTAATAACCCATACGGGATACGTAATGAGAAGATTGTAAGCCTGCAGAGTCCAATCCGATCCAACGCAATGAATGGAATAGCTTTCTCGGAAAGAGGTCGCCAATGTCCAAAATCATCTCAATGTAATATTCTCGTACGTACTATCATAGCATGACCTGATTAAGGTAAAAAACTAGATAGATGGGGCTATGGTTACCACAATAAACCATGTCAAAGAGTTTCAATCCTCTACAAAGTAATTGTTATGAACTACCACAACGCAATAGTCGATGCCCTACCCATTCAAACGGCGTCTGTCGGTTGGGCTATTCAGGTACACATAACTGCAGATTGGACTTCCCGAGGTCACCTATCCAAACATGACAGGCGCGGGCCCAGAGTCATCATTCTCAGTCAGAAACCCTGATAGTCTCAGCCCGGATCTCTGGTCAAAACATGAGACATGGACATCCAACTAATACAAAGATGGTTCATTCCATAACAAAACAAATACAGGTCTCTACGACCACAAACTCTAAAACCATAGTCCCTGCTGACTAGTCTTCTGCTTTCTAATCAAGGGTCATCGATCATTGGATGTAAATAAGGCTCGTGCCAGGTCACGACCTGGAATGTACATGATCTCAGAATCTCTGGAATAAAATTCGCTTTGCTGATATTTCTTTTTTTGTACCTTTTGTGAATGCTTGTGACTGTCAATGAATGTTTCCATTACTCAAAACCCTAGACCAACGATACACAGAAAATGTCCTTACTTGAATTCTCAGTTCTAACAAACTGCAGACTCCGCTGGGGATCAAACTGTATTAGAATCTCTGATTAAGCTCTGAGTATAGAAACACTCTAAGATTAATCATTTGCAAACACGAATATATACGTAAGAGATATATCGCGAGGCATAATGTTTCAGCGCTCTCAGGCGCCAAACTGGCGACTATTAACGAGAACATTATTCCTTTCATCTTTAAGGCAATAGACACTAAATTGAAGGTTTTCGAACCCACAAACTTCCACAACTACACGTATTTGTCTTCTTCTTACTTATTTCTGTTAGTTTATGCACCGCGATCGATGGGTTCACGCTCCCGGTGGCATTTATGAACTGTTCTAATGATTTTCTGACACCGCAGAATTAGCAAGACATTAGTGCAGACAGAAGTAATGGCATACTCGATGACGAATTCATGCATTTTTCTTGCCGCCGGGGGTTTCAACTTCCCCCGTTTCACCACGACCACAACAGCCAGCTCCAACTCAAAATGACTGTTGGTTGAAACCCAACGATAGAAGAAAGAACAGAAGAAAGAGCATAAGAAAGCAGTCGTCATGGCTGCATATAAGAGAGTGAATGTGGCGAGGTCTCGCCCGATGGTTAGGAAACAATGGCAGCCAAAACACAAGCAGAAATCCACTATCTACAGCTAGGTCGTATAAGCCAAATCTGCAGTGCCTGTAATGACAGCCGAGCAGTTTCTGCCGTTGTCTAAGACCACTCGCACCTCGCAGAAATCTACCAAGCCCGCGCATGTAAAGAAATCCAAGCCCACGACAGTCTTCGAACCGAGATAGAGGCTGGCTTAAAAGATCCAGTCATCATAAGTGGTAATGGTCCAAGTGGCCAAAGAAGAAGAAGAATGACCATATGAAGCAGAAGGACTACCTCCAGTCCAAGATCAGATCGAAGGATTAATTGAAGCTAATCGCGAAATAAATGATTGAATAAGGGCTATGCAGGAAGCCCTGGCTACTTTGATAGCCTAGAACGCCACTAGAAGTATTGCGCCGCCCACTTGCCAGTCAGCAGAGGAATCTCAAGGGGCAGCAGAGGGTCCGGCTGACCCTGAACCACCCGTCCAACTCAGAGCCACGCCAATAGAGCGTGCGCCACTTTCCACATCGCACATGTCACGAGAAGAGTTATCCCAGTCGATAGCCCGCATGATGCAACAAGAAAAAGAGAAAGAGAGGAGAGACAGCTATAAATATCAGGTCATGTACCCACCAGAAGTAGAGGAAGTATCATTCCCAGCCAACTTTAGATGTTCGGACTTCAAAAAGTTTGACGGCAGAGGATCGCCGGAAGAGCATATTACTTACTTCCTAACCACTTTAGGCAATTGGTCTGCTGTCCCGCAGTATTGTATGCGGTTGTTCGGATCAACCCTGATGGGGAAAGCGTTCCAGTGGTATATGTCATTACCAGCAGGCTCTATGAGAACTTGGGAGCATATGCAAGATAGCTTCATCTCGAAGTTCTTCGCCATTGAGAGAATATTTCCCTAACAAACCTGGCGATAGTCAGACAAAGACAAGGAGAATCAGTCAAAAAATTTATTGATCGATGGGGAACAATGGCAGCTCAATGTCGAGAGTTGCCCAGTGAAGGTGAGTAGATGAAGATGTGTCTGAGGGCTTTGGACCCGATGATCTCATATGGATTGTCGGGTAATACCTTCAACTCCTTTCGTGAGCTGGCGACGAAAGCACACCTGGTAAAGGAAGCAGTCTCCCGAGTAAACTTCAGACCAGAAAGACAGAAGAAAGAGATGAGGAGAATAGTGGAAACTCACCAAGTCGATAAAGGCAGAGACCAGAAAGACAGCAAGCGCCCCGCTGTAGATCACAAGCCAGAGACAAAAGCAATAGTTGCTCAAGACAAGGGTAAAAGGCCCTATACACCCAGACACATATTGATAACCGAAAGAAAAAGGGTAAATGGCCCATACACATTTGATATGATCGATCTAGTTCCGATCATGGAACAATTGATCGAGGAAGGCTTAATGCGTTTGCCAGAGCCAATCCGTCCGCATGAGGTGGGATGATTGAACGACCCAAAATACTGCAAATATCATCAATGTGTCAGCCATAAAATCGAAGATTGCTTCTCCTTGAAGGGAATGATACAAAGTGTTAATTAAACAAGGGGTCATTAGTATGAAAGTACTCGAGACAACAAAGGAAACAGCCGGGTCAATCTCAGTAGTCCTGATAGGAAATGACACCAATCGACCAACTTCATTCCTTGAGCCAAAGGAACCGTGAACTCTAGTCAGTAGCAAGAGAAGACTCAAGAATAGATGAAGGCTCATTGACCGAAGAAAGAACAGAGGAAGAGGAAGGAAAGAAATAATACAGGGGCAGAGACGACTCATAATGAACACGACACATTGCGGAATTGTGTTATTTGTCGAACAAGCACCGTCTGAAGAAACCCTGCAAGCAACTGAGGGAGAAGTTGACGCAGTCATCTTATGATCAGGAAGACAAATGCCTGACTGTACCCCTCCAAGGTCGGATGACCCGATGCAAGAAGATACTATCCTCGACAGGCCACAGGAAAGACCCCAGATGCAGAAATTGAAAGAGAAGGTCGTCGAGGCCACGACCAGTTAGCTAAGCCCGAGACCAGTAGCATTCGACGTTGTGTCACATTTGCGAAAGGTCCCCACCCGCTTGAGTATATACGATGCTTTATGCCTCTCAAAAGTATACAGAGAAATGTTAATCAATGCCTTACTTGACGGTGAGGTCAGGGAGGTTATGATGATGGAAATAGAAGAAGAAATGAATAATACAAATAAATTTTGGGAGGGGTATATACTGGTGTCACGAATCATGTATGTCGACCATCCCTTGGCAATTACTTTTTCAGAAGAAGACGGTACGATCGAACTAATAGACCACAATCGTCCGTTGATGGTCACGGGAACAATCAGGGACACAGAGGTGAAAAGGTGCATGTTGGACGATAAGTCTGCTATAAATATCATGTCATTGAAGACATTACAGAAGTTGGGATAAAAACAATCGGCATTACGCCCGAGTCTCATGATGATTCAAGGGTTCAACCAAGACAGTCAGCGTACACTGGGATCAATCACGGTGATGTTAGATATCGAAGAACTGCTAACAAAAGTAACATGTCAGGTGATCGATGCAGTGACGACATACAATCTCCTCTTAGGAAGGCCCTGGCTCCATCAGAATCGCATAATCCCTTCGACATATCATCAGTGCTTCAAATACAATAGGGACGGGATCCAATACAGAGTAGCAGTAGATCTGAAGCCATACACAATGGCTGAATCATTTTTGGCCGATGCAAAATATTACAACTTGACCGACAGCAATAAAACCAGCGAGAAGCCCGATGTAATGAAGAAAGGGCAAGGGGCAAGACATCAGGTTGAAAAGTTTGAGTAGAAAAGTAAACCTCAGCCTATCACTCAGGGAAGATCCCAGTATCATTTGGAAAACCTAACCTTAGTCGATCATGAAAAAGTTTTCTGTGGTTCCACAACATTTGCGTCAGCCGAGATAATTTATGTTAAAACTAATCTCAGATCAACACATGAGTGTGCTCAAATCTAGCTTCAACATGCCGGTACCCAAGATAGGAAGAATTAAGCAATTCCCGAAAGCTCCCAGCTAGTTCATCCTGCCACCAAGAGATATCACTCAGAAATATATCAAGTTTCACTCAGGGCCAAGTCAGCCACTTGGGATGAAACGGAGGAGTCCGAATCCAAATCTGATGACTCCGCTAGTGATGAGAGCCAATATATCAACGGCTGCCACTTGGGATGAAACGGAGGAGTCCGAATCCAAATCTGATGACTCCGCTAGTGATGAGAGCCAACATAAAGATCTAGCACTCCCGGCTTTCACCACTACCCCTCTTCCTGCTTATCAAAGAGGGGATCCCGACCGCTATCCCTTCTAGGAGTAGGAATTCCCAACCCCTCACCTCATGCTACATTTTATGAAGGTGTTGAGGAAATTAGTTATCCTTAGGCATATCAAACTAAACATAGTTAGTGAGGGTAGCTAGAAATGCTTAAATAGAAAAATCTGAGGATTTCAGCCTCATTTCTATGTGTATGGGCAAATCAGAGGATTTAAGCCTCATTAGCCCAAATTTTGATAATTTAGCCTTGCTTTTATTTAATACACTTGCTTGCTAGATTATCATCATGCTTAGATTAGCTAATCATCTTGAGTTTTATGCTTCATTGTATGCTAATCTTTGCTTAGTTTTTGTCTTGATATACCATTAGGGGAGGTTGGTTGATTGGGCTATAAGCCCTTGAGCTTTAATGTTTAATGTATATCATAAATGACCAATTATGCATGATTAACTATGCTTAGATAGTTACATTCTCTTGTTAATCATGTTCCTTAGCATGCTCCATGTTTTAAAGTTCATGCACCCTATACTCTCCTTGTTAGTATGTGCTTATAGTTATAACTAGCGACATACTATCTTCTCTTACCTTAGCCTTATTAATATATCATTAAGGGGGAGAGAATAGTTTGTCAATTGCTAACAAAAAGGGGGAGAAAGATCAAGTCCCACTAAAACTAGTTTGCTATGTTTTGTGATGCAGGGATTGACAGGTTATGGGGGAGCAAACTGAAGAGGAGCTGCTTAGTTAGGCATGTCAAGAGTCCTGTATTTAATTTCATATCAATGTAATCTCTTGTACATGTATTTTGTTTTGGTAGGTTAGGTTTTTGTGAGTAATTGACAAAGGGGGAGATTGTTAGTGCACTTTTCTGTGGCATACTAGTGCACCTTGTTTGTCAATCACTTAGGTCAGTGGGTCTAGTATCGGTTGAGCTTAATGAAGATGAAGACTCAAGACTCAAGACGGATCAGCTGCATCGAGGAAGATGAAACAGGTAAAAGTGATGCCTTAGTGTGCCTTGCCTTGACCAAAACCTAACCCATAACCTCTTAGATGACTTGCACCAACTAGGTATACCCTTAGTCATCATCATTAGTCTTAGAACTCCAAGAAAAACATGATAAGTTAGACTAATTAAAGAGGTGGAAGCTATTGTAATTAAAACAGCTCAGACAACAGTTTTCGATTGATCTTCGTTCAATCGGACGTTGGCTCCGATAGGTGGCCGATCCATCAGACAAAAGTTCCGATCAATCGGAAATTGTTCCAGCAACCTTGAAAACCCACTGGACATATTTTCGATCAATCGGACAGTCTTTCGATCCATCGGAAGGGGCTCAGTCCGATCAATCGGACCATGTTCCGATCAATCGGAATATCCTCCAAAGAATTCTCTAGACTAAAATCCGACCAATCGGACATGTCTCCGATCAATCGGACATTCTTCCGATTAATCGGAGATGTGCGAATCTGCCCGTTTTTTTATCGTTGGAAGAAAATCTATTTAAAGAGGAGGATTCATTTTTTGAGCGGAGAGAGGGGATTTTGAGGAGATAGAAGCCACAATTGCTAGAGACCATTAGAGGCTCTATCCCAAACCCATAGCAAGCCATTCTCCTTGTGTTTTCATCACAAGCTTGGGCCATTCAATGGCATCTTGAGAATGGACTTGTTCCCTCTTGATTTTTAGGGTCTATACACCTTGATAATAGTTAAATCCCTTGTCTAAACACTACCTAGGAGTCTATATAGGTGTATTTCTCTAGGAAACCCATTTCTCACCATTTGTAGATGTTGGGGCTCAAATTTGTACCCATTATAAAATGGTATTCAACGGTCCATCTACGATGATTCGGACTGATTTCGAGATCCGAAATACTCGAAAAATGCCAGTGCCGCCCTAACATGTGCAATCGTGACTGAAACCTACGAATGCTATTTCGAGGTGGAATCGGACATGCGAATTACCGCCAAATGACCCAGAACGCCCTAAAACCCTTAACCTGCAAGTTTCGAGATCGCACAATGCATATCTTTACCCGCGCGCTTCCAAATGCATTTTGCCCTGATTGTATCCGACTATAAGGGCCCAAAAGCCTACAGGTACCATTTCGGGCTAGAATCAGACATGCAGATTACCGCCAAATGATCCGGAATGCTCGGAAAACCTTAAGTAGCAAGTTTGAAGTTATTGCGTGTATATTTCCACATGCATTTGTTCACTCTCTCTCCACATGTATTTGTTCACTCTCTCTCCACATTCGAATGTCTTAAGGAGACATGCGTTAACTCTCTCACCACATGCGCATGACTCGTCTCTCCAGAATATTTTCATGCGCAAAAATCCCCACAACATGCGCATGACTCGTCTCTCTAGAATATTTCCATGCGCATGCCCTCCATTTTTGCAAACAACATGCGCCCGGTACCCGATACCCGATTAACATGCTATAAATACCCCTCCACTCGATAATACAGGGACAACGAGATCATCACTCCCAGAGCACACTTCTTGCAGAGGTAGAAATTCCTCACCGGAATCCTCACATGCGCGCATTCCTTCGCCAGATGCCCTCGCCGGAAAGGGATTTTTCCCACCGGCGCAAAATCCTCCAAGTCACATAGTGACATGCGCTCACCCATTCTTGGGAGGGGAAATGCGCAAAAATCTCTAAGTCCCATGGGGACATGCGCCCATGACTGGAATGTTGGGCGAATGTGCATGTCACATGCGCTTGATAACCATGCATTTGTAGCAGGACATGCGCCTGGGGCGAACAAGTGCATCCACCTAGGACATGCGCCTGGGGCGAATAACATGCATCCACCTAGGACATGCGCCTGGGGCGAATAACATGCATCCACCTATGACATGCGCTCATGTCTAATGCAACATGCGCCCAAACCAACCCAACCTCCCATGCGCCTGGACGCTGATGAGGAGGTGGGGCCTTCCATGATGTGGCCCGCCTTCGACGTAGCCCGCCTTCTGATCGCGTCAGCACTCCTAGACACACATCAATGTCCTCTATCCATCCCCCGGACCGGATTCACCAACGGTCGATGTTAAGTGGGCCAAATCAGCAATTTGATCAAAATGGCCAACACTTAGCCAATATTGCAAACCTCGGAAATCCTTCCAAAAGAGCCGGAAATGGCCAAAAGCGAGAGGAATCGTGCGGAATTTGACCGAAACCGAGAGGGAGATTCTCTCTACCATAACATGATATACCATAATCATGCATTACAATGAATTACCTGATATCAGGATCTCTATAACCTTGATCAGACCATAAACAGGTCCACTACTTAGTCATTTTTAGCCTTGGGAAGTGCCCTGTTGGCTCAGAAATCGACTTACACTAAACAAATTGAAATGCGATCGCACTGTGACTCTCGTGGACATAATCCGCCTCTATCCAAAGACGATTGTGATAGGTATTCACCAAATCCTCCGATCAGATCGTAAACAGGCCCTGGGAAGTGCCCTGACGGCCCAAAAATCTACTAATGCCAAATGAAATCAATCGCGATTTCAAAGACGCGAGGGCAAAATATCAATGACACAAAGATATATATGAAGCAGATTAATCAAATTAAATGCATAATTTGTCTGATACACTGAGCATCTAGCATGAATGCAATCTTCTCTTGAGCATACATAAAGCATAGTTACTTTATACTGTACTCATTTGCATCCATTGCATGAATTTATTTCATCTCGGAACGAGTTACGAAACTAAATCGAAGGGGACTATGGTTATCATCGAAAACCATAATGAAAGAGTTCTAAACGTCTGAAATACTTCATCGTTAAGACCAGTTGATGTGCGTCCTGTCCAAGGCGGGATCCGTCAGTTGAGTGGCTAAGGGAATGAGTGCCTTCCAGTAAGTCACCCGTCCAGCTGAGACGGTCACTGGCCCTGGTTGCAGTAAGTGGACGCCGTAGGAGTGTATTTCTGAAAGTCATATCGTCCATAGAGACGCGTCATGACACTGAGATATACGACTCGGTCGAAACCCTGTTTGCACAAAGACCCCATGGAGTGCCCTCCAGTAAGTCACCCTGTCCAGCTGAGATGGTCACTGGCCCTGGTTGCAGTAAGTGGACGCCGTGGAGTGTATTTCTGAAAGTCATATCGTCCATAGAGACGCGTCATGACACTGAGATATACGACTCGGTCGAAACCCTGTTTGCACGAAGACCCCATGGAGTGCCCTCCAGTAAGTCACCCGTCCAACTGAGACGGTCACTGGCCCTGGTTGCAGTAAGTGGACGCCGTGGAGTGTATTTCTGAAAGTCATATCGTCCATAGAGACGCGTCATGACACTGAGATATACGACTCGGTCGAAACCCTGGTCGCACTAAAACCCCATGGAGTGCCTTCCAGTAAGTCACCCGTCTAGCAGAGACGGTCACTAGCCCTGGTTGCACTAAACGGAAATCGTAAAGTGTATCCCTGAAAGTCATATCGTCCATAGAGACGCGTCATGACACTAAGATATACGATTCGGTTAAAATCCTGGTTGCTACTCAACTAGGAACGCCCGAGGAGTATGGGACCAACATCTAACTGATCTTAACGGTGAAGTATTCCATAATAAATCCTAGACTTGGTCTCGGCGACCATGAACTCGAGACTATAATCCCTGACGATTTAAACTACTTGCTCGATCTATCCGAGCTTTATCCCTTTGATATTCCATCTATTGTATAACTGAAATTCATAGTGGAATCTTGTCGCTTTGTGCTGTGGTTTTCTCCCGTAAGGGTTTCCACGTAAAAATCTCTGTGTGGTCTATTCTGTGCTTTATTTATATTTATGCTCCTTTAATGCTTTATTTAATTCATTTATGATACATGCATGCATTTACTTTTGCCTTTTAATCAAGGGTGATCATCCGTTGATGTAATTAAGGGTTCGTGACCAGTTCACAGCCCGGAATGTAAAAGATCTCGGAATCTCTGGAATAAAATTCACCTAGCGATATATCTCTCTCGTGTACACTTTGTGATTACGTATGATTGTCTATGAATGTCTCTATACTCAGAATTCCCTCAAAATAATGAAACACAGGAAAAAGACTAGTTGACGAGCAGTTTCGATTTTTCTAAGCTCTAACAGTAGAGGATTCACCATTCCCTAGCACCTTGGGCATCTCCAATGGAGCATCACATGCAAGGTAGCTGATCCTGGAGCTGAAGCCTTGGCAAAGCAGCGGCGTCAAAGATTGGAGGAGCACAAGGGGAGCTGATTCAAACACCGGAGAGCGAGAAGAAGCAACCCAAATCGGCGCTACAAAGGGGCTCAA
The DNA here is from genome assembly GCA_003013855.2 of Liriodendron chinense. NCBI lineage: Eukaryota > Viridiplantae > Streptophyta > Magnoliopsida > Magnoliales > Magnoliaceae > Liriodendron > Liriodendron chinense. Next base: position 760,221 of record ML058584.1, read on the forward strand.
TCCGACAAGTAAGGTTGTCTTGTTAAGAGTCCATCCACTCAATTCCCTGTGGGGGTTGAGTGTAGAGTTTGTTTGACAAACTCGAACTAGGGTCGTTAGCCGATCCTTAGCCTATTAGTTGGGCCTAAAATCTAGGGATGTTAGCCGTTCCTTGGCTCGTTAGTCGGCCTACACAAAGTCTCCAAGGGGGAGCCACCAGCACGGGTGCAAACGTGTAGGTTGGGAGGAACCCGTAAACTCTCCGGTTGGGTGGATCCGAGTTAAAACACCTTGGTTGGGAGGAACCAAATTTAAACTCCCCAGTGAATGCCGGTGTGCTCAAAGGGGTTGAGTACTTGAACCGGGAGTGGAGTAGACAAATAGTCGAACCACTATACATCCTTGTGTTTGTGATTGTTCTTGAGCACATTTCTCTTTATGCATTGTGTTTAAATTGGTTAATTATGAATGCTTAGTTAGGAATGCATGCTAGGCACTTGATAGGCACATCCACACTTACAAGATGTACTTTCACTACCTCATGTTGACTTAAGCATTTCTTGATCCATCCTCTATAGTCCACATGAGTTGTTTAGACTAGGTTGCTGATTGCACTTATCATTTGCTAGTCTTTTGATTGGACCCACTTAGGCTTGGAAGCCGAAGTGTTAATCACTTACGTAGTTTAATTTTTTGAATTGTTTAAGTAGGCGAAAAGAGTTTTAAAAAGTTCCTAATCACCCCCTCCTATTAGTTTAGCCATAATTCTAGTTGCTCTTTAAGCTTCCGCACGTGTATGCATAGGGTGTCGTGTTAGACTACCCGACGCAATTTCAAAAGATCCCCGGCTTGCTTCCTCAACACTTAGATCATAATCCAACCAATCTACAAATCTTTCCTAATCCTTTCAATCATGAGAATCGTGTAACGTGAACTAAAATCCATAAGTGTTCGAAATTTTCTATTAATCATATAAATAGGGGAACTGACATAGAAATCCACTACATTAAAGGAATTTCATGAGCTTCAACATCAAATCACTTCATCTCTCTTCCTCTTGTATTCATATAATTTCAAGTACATAAAAGCAAAGTTTTTCAAAAGAATTTTGAATAGGAAAATTTTGGAAAAAATTCACACAAAAATTGCTTGAAATGTCACAAAAATACTAGATTCATTTAGGAATCTCACCTCTGACCAAAATCTTATATTGTCCTTAATGTAAAAAGATATGCAATATGAAATGACATGAGAGCAACAACAAAAATAAAGGAGAGTGAGAATGAGAGTACCTAAGAGAGTCAAAAGCGAAAATCTACCTCCAACAACTAATCCTAATGAAAGAAAAAATAAAACTGAAAACAGCCTAATCCTAATCTACTCTATACCTCCGTCAAACTAGGAGATCAATCATCTTGATACACAGGATCATTCAGAGTGATGGAGACATCCTCTGAATCAAACTTCTCAACAAATGGTTTTAAATGTTGTCCATTCACTTTAAAACAGCTACTATTCGCCGGATTATCTATCTCGACGGCCCCATGACGAAAACATTCTTTGCCGATATAGGGCCGATCCATCGAGATCGTAACTTTTTCAGAAAAAGATGTAGTCGGGAATTATACAAGAGTACTTTTTGGCCTTGATGAAAGGATTTTCTGAAGATATGTTTGTCATGGGAGGCTTTCAACATACTCTTGTAAATTTACGAATTCCCGTAAGAATCATTCTGGATTTCCCCAAGCTCGTTCAATTGGAGTTTGCAAAGTGAGCTAGCCTTGTCAACATTGAAATTCAATGCCCGAATTGCCCAATAGGCTTTGTGTTTAAGTTCTATGGACAACTGGCATGCCTTCCCATAGACAAGTCTATAGGGGGACATTCCAATCGGGGTCTTATAAGTCGTACGGTAAGCTCAAAGAGCATCGACTAATCTCAGTGACCAATCTTTACGATTTGGATCTACCGTCTTCTCTAAAATTTCTTTAATTTCCTGATTAAAAATTTCAGCTTTTCCAGTTGTCTGTGGGTGGTACGGGGTGCTCACTTTGTGCGATATGCCATATTTATTCACTAAGGCTTCAAAAGGCCTATTGTAAAAGTGAGAACTAGCATCACTTATGATGGCTCTGGGCATTCCGAATCTAGATAGTATGTTTTCCTTTAAGAACCATAGATCCATTCGGTGATCATTGGTTCTACACGGAATCGTCTCTACCCACTAGGACACATAGTCTACAGCAAGTAAAATGTAGACATATCCAAAAGATGAGGGGAATGGTCCCATGAAATCGATGCCCCAATAGTTAAATACTTCGATATGTTGAATTGGGTTGAGAGGCATCATATTCCCATGAGACAATCCTCCTAGTTTTTTTTATAGTGCTCGCATGCTTTTCAAAACTCATGGATGTCTCTAAACATTGTAGGACAATAAAAACCACACTGTAGAATTTTTGTAGTAGTTTTCTTAGCGAAAAAATGACCTCCACACGCTTGACCAGGATAAAAGGAGATGATCGAATTTTGTTCATCATTAGGGACACATCTCCTTATAATTTGGCATGGGCAATATTTAAAAAGTAAAGGTTCATCCCAGAAAAATTTACACACTGTTCGCTCGCCTCAAATGTAAGGCTGCAATGTAGTAATAATCTCGGTGATCCGAGGTCGATCCACAAGGAAAAGGTAAAGTAATTCAAACTATTCTAATAACTTGGACTTAGAAGGATTATAAAATTAGTTTTTAAGAACTGAGTATAAATAGTAAACTAAATAGATAAAATCTGAAAGATTAAAGAGAAACTAGAGCATTAAGGATTCACTTGTAGTAGCCCAGTGCTAATTCATTCATTCAAGCACAAACACAATTAGAATCAAAGTCCTATCTCTCATCTAATTGAAAAATATTGCATTTAACACAAACAGTCCCACTTAAATCCGGAAATTAGATTTCTAGTTCTAATGAAACATAGAGAACTTGAACTTGTAGCCTTCGAAGTAACAGCCATACTAAGAGATCATGACATGCTCTAGGGTTACTATAATTCAATTCTAATCAAACCAATCATAGCAATCTCAAAGAATTGTAAGGAACTCATGTCCGGAGTACACAAACTCTCACAAAACTTTTAAAAATCCAAACTTTATTCAAATTAGAATTTGAATTCCAAAGTTAAGTAAATGGTACTTGAATAAATGAATTGAACATTTAAACTAACAACAAACTTCACCTCTTAGCTGCTAAGAGGTTAACTAAAAGAAAACATAATAAATTAGAACTAAAACTAGAAAAGAAAGAAGAACTAGTTGTAGGAGGCTAGGAAGCCTCCTAGGTCTTGATCTCTTTGCTCCCCACATTTTTAGATTCCTTAGGAAGAGACTGGAGGTGTCCTTTTATAGCATAAATCTGCCACCAAGTAAGAAGCTTCGAGAATCTAAGGAGTGTTTACGCACTTGGAGTCAGTGGCCCAATATAGAAATTTCAATTTTAAACTGACTGTGTGTGGCCGACCGGTCATGAACAGTGGACCTATCTGGCCAACCGGTCGGACTGACCTGGTGATGGTCCGACGAGTTCCAGCAGGGTACAGCCTTGGTGCCCGACCGGTCAGGACCGGTCGAACCTCTAAAATTACGTCGGTAGTCTAACACGACACCAACGCATATGCGCGCGCAAGCTTGAAGTAGCTAGAATTATGGCTAAGTCCTAGAGGGGGTAATTAGGACCTTTTTTAAAATTCTTTTTGCCTACCTACACAATTTAACAATTTTAACTAAGCAAGAATACTTCAGCTTCCAAGCCTAAGTAGGTCCAATCACAAGGCTAGCATATAATTAACAATTAAGCAACCTAGCCTAAGCATGCATAGATTAACAAATGATTAAACTAATCAAGCACCTAATCTATGCAACCTAAGTAGACTATATGAAAGTGGATCATATAAGCTCAAGTCTACTCAGTAAAAATACATCTTGTGTGTGGATGTGCCTATTTAGTGCCTAGTATACATTTTAATTAAGCATTCATAATTAAGTAATTAAACACAATGCATAATAAGAAATATGCTCAATACAATCACAAACACAAGCATGTATTGTGGTTCGACTACTTGTCTAATCCACTCCCGGTTCAAGTACTCAACCCCTTTGAGCACACCGGCAATCACTAGGGAGTTTAAATCTGGTTCCTCCCAACCAAGGTGTTTTAACTCGGATCCACCCAACCGAGGAGTTTACAGGTTCCTCCCAACCTACATGTTGACACTTGTGTTGGTGGCTCCCTTTGGAGACTTGTTTAGGCCTGCCAAACGTGCCAAGGAATGGAAAACGTCCCTGAATTTTAGGCCCGACAAACGTGCCAAGGAACGGCAAACATCCCTACATTTTAAGCTTAACTAATAAGCCAAGGATTGGCAAACGACCCTCGAATGCGAGTTTGACAAACAAACTCTACACTCAATTCCCATAGAGAAAAGAGTGGATGGACTCTAAAAAATGATAACTCACTTGTTGGATTTGAGCCCCGTTGTAGCGCCGCTTCGGGTTGCTTCTTCTTGCTCTCCCGTGCTTGAATAAACTCCCCTTATGCTTCCTCGATCTTTGACGCCGCTACTTTACCAAGGCTTCAGCTTTAAGATCAGCAACCTTGCATGTAATGCTCCATTGGAGATGCCTAAGGTGCTAGGGAATGGTGTAACCTCTACAAATGGTAGGAAATTGATTTTCTAGAGGGATACACCTAACTGGACTCCTAGGTGGTTTTTAGACAAAGTATTTAATTATGATCAAGGTGTCTAAACTTCTAATAATCAAGAGGGAAACAAGTCTATTCTCATTTTGGCATTGAATTCCCTAAGCTTGTGATGAATCACAAGGAGAATGCCTTGTATGGGTTAGGATTAGAGCTCCTAATGATAGGCAATAGAGGTAGCTTCTAAATCCTCAAAATCCCCTTTGTTAGCCCAAAAATTGCATTTCCTGTATTTATAAAATTTCCTTCAACAGTCAAATAACGGGTAGAAAATGACAGTTTCGATCAATTGGAAAATAGTTTCGATCGATCGAAATATTAGTCCAGTGAATCATTAGGTTGCTAGAAAAAATCTCTGATCGATTGAATAGTGTTCCGATTGATCGGAAAATCATTTTTCGATTGATCGGAAATCATTTCCGATTGATCGGAGTCCGATCAGAAATTACTGTTTGGGACAGCAACTTCCACCTCTTTAATTAGTCTAATTTATCATGTTTTCAAGGTGTTCTAAGACTAATGATGATGACTAAAGGTATTCCTACTTGGTCCAAGTCATCTAAGAGGTTTTGGGTGCTTTGGTCCAAAGGGTTAGGATCACCAAGGCATCTCATTTACCTGTTCTTCTTTCTTGATGCTTCTGGTCCACTTGAATCTTCGGTCTTCAGCTTGCCAACACTCAACCGACATTATAACACATGGACTCACGTGATTGAAAAATACGTTGCACTAGTATGCCACAGAAAAGTGCACTAACACCTAGCGAGTTTTCACCCACGGAGATGTACAAGATCAACGACTTTCCTTTTATAGGTGCGGTAAGGACCGGGGACTTCCCAAGCAGATCCTTTAAGGAGTCAAACGCCTTCTGACAGGCATCGTCCCATTCAAAATGAATACCTCTCTTATTAAGGCAGGAGAACGGCTGATGTTGACCTCTTAAATGTGCATATTTTAACCTCATTTCATCACTAACTATGCATGGATTACATGTTTAAAGACCTACCTAATGCATGGTTTTGTGATTGCAGGATGAGAGAGAGATTCCACCATTTTGAAGATTAAAGAGCACTTCAAAGATCATTGAAGAATCAAGAAAGAGATGAAGAAATCAAGTGAAGAAAGTTCGTAGAGAAAGTAGAAAGAATTGAAGAAACAGGCAGTTTCGATGGAACCCTGATAGGTCTTCGATCAATCGGAGGACGTTCCGATGGATATCCGATCGATCGGACCATCCATCGGACTCACTTGAAAAAATGAATTTTTGAATAACTCTTTGGACAGATTTTCGACCCATCGGAGGATGTCTGATCAATCGATCAGTGGTGTTCCGATCAATCGAAGTAATGTTCGATCAATCTGAGATGGTGATGGAAAATAGCAACTCTCTAGACACTTTTACAATCCATCGACCACAGTCCGATCAATTGGAGACTACATTCCGATTAATCGGAGAGGAGCTCCGATAATCGGACCTGTCTGCGGAACTGCATAAGGAGTTACGTAATTCCAGAAGATTCCAAGTCGGTGGCGGGCTTTTGCTATAAAAGGGCACCTCTACTATGTTCCTAAGGTATCCTAGAGGGGAGCTATTGCATTAGAAGGTGGAGAAGGATGAATTTGGAGTTCTACAACTCCTTCTACTTAGCTTTCTTTCTAGTTCTTCATGTTTAGTTTAGATTTCCTATTTTCGTTTAGCATAGTTGGCTAAACCCCTTATCTAAGGCTAAGAGGGAAACTTGTAGTCAATCTAAGATGTTTTGATTCGTTTTTATGGTTTCATAGATTGATTTTAATGTTGAACAATAGTTTGTTAAGTTGAATGAAGTTCTAAGTAGTTTTTCTTAATCTTATGACGACTGTTAAGCTCTTAAATGTGTATATTCTAACCCCATTTTATCACTAACTATGCTTGAAATACATGATTAAAGACCCAACTAATGCATGGTTTTGTGGTTGTAGGAATGAGAAAGAATTCATCAATTAAAGGCTTAGAGACGTTGCTTACAAGCATTAAAGATCAAGGGACCAAAGGCTAAAGGGTGGAAGAAAGAAGCAAAGGAGAAAAGGAAGAAGTGCAGAAATTTACACTAAAGACCGGTCGTCCATAGCCCAGGACCGATCGTCCGATTGGTCCAAACACTCAATAGGAAGACCCTGCTGCCAAACCTTGCTGGACCAATCACGACCGGTCGTCCGACCGGTCGTCCACTACTCAGACCAGTCGTCCGACCGGTCGTTGAATTAAATTTCTGGTTCGAATTTCCAAAAAACTCTCTGGAATGATTTTGGACTTTTGCTACCGGTCGTCCGTGAGCTCAGACCGGTGGTCCGACCGGTCGTCTGCGTAACAAAGCTTCTTCTACAAGCTCCGAATTTTGATGTGCAAAGCGCAGTTTTTTTTGGATTTCTCGAAGTTTCTTCGCACCAAGGGCTCTAAACCTATAAAAGGACTCCTGTAACTCGTTCATAAGGCATCCTAAAAGAGAATTACCACGGTGGGAGGCGGCAGAAGTCGGATCCGGAGTTCTACAACTCCTCCTAGTTTGTTCTTCTAGTTTTATATTTTTCTTAGTTGCTTTCATGTTTCCTTGGATCATGAACGGCTAAACCTCTTAGCTAGGGCTAAGAGGTGAAGCTTGTAGTGAATCTAAGATGTTTTAATTCGTTTATTTCGGTTTCAAGTTGGATTATTAGTGAAGAACAATGATTTGAAGTTTGAATAAAGTTCTAAGTAGTTTTTCTTAATCTTATGATGGCTCATGGATGTTTAGAAGAATTGCTTAAGTTCTTAATTATTTTTGAATGGTTCTAGACCTGTACGCTCCGAGGAATCGGATTCAATATGCTCTAGATAGGATTTGATTTCGATTCTAGTTGAGTAATTACGAAACCACGGTGAATTAAGCATCAAGGATTGCTACAAGTGGATGCTTGAACCCCTAGTGTTCTTTTACATTGTTTACATTCTCTTTTAGTTTGAAATTGCTATCTACATTCAATTCCAAAAATCCTATTTAATTAGTTTTCAATTAGAAACCATTGCAAGTGTTTTGTGAGGTCTTACACAAGTCCCTATGAATCAACCTCGGTCTTACCGAGATTATTACTACTTCACAACCCTACACTTGGGGAAGCGAACAATGACTCATAGATGTTTAAAAGGATTTTACTTAGTTCTTAGTTATTTTGCAAAGATCTAAACCTATATGCTTCGAGGAATCGGATTCAAGACGCTCTAGAATTTGGATCTTCATGTGGGAATTTCAAACCAAAGTTCTATCTTTCTCTGTAAATTCTGAAATATGTGTTGTTGTTTATGTGATTTGAATCAAGTTTAAACCAAGTTAAGCCTAGTGACAAGGTTTGATGATTATCATAATTGTGATCTTAATCTATTGGAACTAAGATTGGACTATGCAATTGAGCATTGCCAAGTCTTAACTTGAATTGAAGGAATCATGTTAATGAACAACACATGTGACAGATTGTTTGCTGAATTAACCACTTTATAATCCGGCTAGATAGGATTTGATTTCGATTCTAATTGTGTAATTGAGAAACCAAAGTGAATTATGCATCAAGGATAGCTACAAGTGGATCCTTGAACCCGTAGTGCTTATTTAGATTGTTAAATTCATCCAAGTTTACAGATTGCCCATCTATATTCAAATTTCAGTTTAGTTTTAGTTCGATTTCAATTAGAAAATATTGAAAGAAATTCTGTGAATTCTTGAATTAGTCCCTAAGGACAATCTCGGTCTCTACCGAATTATTACTACATCGCAACCCTACACTTGGGGAGCGAACAACTGACATCTCATGGCTAGGTTCGAGATGAACCTTCTTAAGTACCCTACATGTCCTTGGAAGCTCTTCAACTCTTTTAAATTTTTAGGCGATGACATCTCCCTGATTGCCTTGATCTTCATTAGGTCAATTTCTATGCCTCTATGCCTGATGATTAATCTTATGAATTTTCCCGAGGAGACTCCGAATGTGCACTTCAAAGGATTCATACAGAGACTCTTTTTACGCAACCATTAAAATACATGCCTTAGATGTTCCCTATGCTGCTTATGTTCAACTAATCTAACTACCAAATTATCCACATTGCACTCTGACATGCTTGTGCATCATGTCCTGGAATATTATGTGCATCGCGCACTAATATGTTACACATGCATTCTTCAATCCAAGGGCATCACACTGGAACAGTATATCCTCCAACTTCATACAGATGGTCGTGGCTTCTTCATCTTTTTGAGCCATGTGGATCTGGTTATATCCTGAATAACCGTCCATAAATGACATTACTGAGTATCCCGTCGTGCTATTGATTAACAACTTTGGAATCGGAAGCAAAAAATCATCTTTGGGACAAGCTTCATTAAGGTTCCGAAAATAAATGCAAACACGGATCTATTCGTTCTTCTTCTTGACCGGCATGATGTTTGAGATCTAGCGTGGGTATTTTACTTCTCGGATGAAACCGGCTTAAATTAACTTTTTAACCTCCTCTTCAATCTTTGGCATGATGTCGGGATAGAACCTTCGCTAGGGCTGCTTAACTGGCTTCTTTTGTTTCATTATACTCGCTCGTGCATGGCGATTGTCAAACTGAGCCCTGGCATTTCCAAGTATGTCCAGGCGAATACATCTTTGTTCTCTGTTAGCAGTCGAACGTATTTATCCCTCTCTTCTTCTGGACCATTCTTGCTCAAGTATGTATTCCTAAGTTCTTCGAGAGTCCCTAAATTTATATCTTCAAGTTTGTCTATGGTGGGCTGCCCCCCATCCTCTATCTGTGTGGGCGTGACACTCGGCTGAATGATGTCAACCGGCTCTTACTGCCACACTTCCTCCATGGGACTAATTGTCACCATGTTCACATGTTTGGTCTTCATTCTCGCTCCCAGACCTTCTCCATTTCTGTACGCTTGATTGTTTTCTTCAAACGAAGCTAGCAAACTTCTTTTTGTTGTCGGCTCGGAGCAAGAGAAAGCCATATTCTTCATGATATTGCGACTATCCTTACTATGCCTCATTTCTTCTATCGGTTAGGGTCGAGTGGACAACTTCTCCATTTCGTCTTCGAGTTATGCAGGTTCTCTTGGCCCCGAATGAAATTTAATATCTTTCTATGTGCCGTCTCTTAATGGTACAAGGAATTGACTGGGGGTTCTTAGGAAAGGCCTGGCCCTTTCTATCTTTGGCAACGACATATTGAAGCTGGATTTAAGCATGCTCATATGCTGGTTTGATATTAATTCCAGCACAGATTACCCTAGCTGACATAAGTGCTTCGACACTAAATAAAACTTCTTTATCTATTGTTAAGGATGCTTTTCTAGACGATTTGTGACTTCTTTCAGAGTGGTATGAGGTGCCTTACTCTTCTGCTTAAGGTCTTCCGCTGGAGGTTCTGCCCCTTACTTTTTTTATGTTCCACCGGGCTTGCCAGAGACCTCCCTTTCATCGATGAGATCGTAATGCTGAGCGTCAGCTAAGAAAGATTCTGCTACTATGTACGGCTTTGGGTCTGCTGCTACTCTGTATTGGACACCATTCCTGTTGTACTTAAAGCATTGATGATAAGTTGAGGGCATGATGCTATTCTAGTGGATCCAGGGCCTTCCTAATAGGAGGTTGTACCTTGTCACTGCATCGATTACCTGACACGTCACCTTAGTTCTCAGTTCTTCGATCTCTAGCATTACTGTTCGCTCGCCTCAAGTGCAAGGCTGCGATGTAGTAATAATTCTCGGTAAGACCGAGGTCGATCCTCAGGGATTGTCATAACAATTCTAAGTTTTAGAACTAGGATGGGCTAAATTTGGATTTGTAAGAACATAAAACTATCTATTTTATACTTAAATCAGGGAAATAAACACTAGAGCGTCAAAGATCCACTAATAATCATTCACAATGCCTGTTTACGTCAAATTTTGTAACAGGATCCTCCGGACGTTCACCTTCTCTCCAAGCGATTTCCTCCTTGGGCCTGAAAGGAGACAAAAAATAACTAAGGGTGGCCGGCGTCCAGCCGTTGGCCCTCCGATGCTTAAGTTAGATATGGTGAGGTTGAAAAGAGAACAAAATAAACGGAGGGGGCTAGAGATTGAGTATTGTGTACCTTTATCATCGATAGAGTCATCTATTTATACAGATCTAAATGACCCAACTTGCTACGCAAGCTGTTAAGATTAGTATTGATTTCATGGGACAAGAAGCTTATCTCGTTAATCCTTGGATAAGGAAGTAGTCAAAACATCCTAGACGTCTAGCTGATTACGTCTCTGGATATTCGGAACTAAGAATAGATATAAACCGAAACCGGCCTATACGAGCTGCTGATACTATGAGACGAAGGCCGTCCATGCCAGAGACCAGAAACCAAGATCACTCAGATGCCTGGGAACTGCTCATATCAAGAGTGCTCGTATTTAGCATATGGAGACGCGACCCCTTTCGTCGAGCACGAGCCGGGCTGGTCGCATTCTAGAGATGTGACCCCTTTCGTCGAACATGAGCCGAGCTGGTCACATTCTGGAGATGCGAACCCTTCCGTCGAGGACGAGCCGAGCTGGTCGCATTCTGGAGATGCGACCCCTTTCGTCGAGCCCGAGCCAAGATGGTGGCATTCAGGAGATGCGACCCCTTCTGTCGAGCCCGAGCCAAGCTGCTAGCAGTTCTAGGATACGATCGCGATTCCTCACATCTCTTTTTAAGGCCAAATTCATCTACAACAGATGCCCCCCAAACCCTTGGCGTTGAGGAGCTATGCCAAGGGTTTTGTTTGTATGTGTAGCTGACTACTGGGAGAGAATCGCGCATGATTCATTTAACATGATTCCGCATTTATGATGGCCAGCTTTACGCAGCTTTTCCTGTCGCAAGAAATGAGGCGTCGGTCTCCACGTGTCTCAGTATTTAATGCTAGTGCCCGTTCGTCTGTCGTGCCGGATGTGAGGCTGCCGCGTGTCAACCGAATCAAACAGATTGATTGCGTATAAATATCAGGTCCTGTAAAATTTCTTCCATTTTCGAACTTCAAGCTGCGGAGTTTTCTTCTTTCTTCTTCTTCTTTGTTTCGGTGCAAACCTCTTTGCAGAGGTAGTCTTCCTTCCTATTTTCTTCTCCTATCTTACTTTTTCTTTGTAATGGCGGAGGTTTCTGATGAAGAGATTGTTCCTCTTGGGGATGAAACCCCTGATTCTTCTGAATCCAACAACGCCAGAGTACCGGCCGGGAGATATTCTGTCGCCGGTTACTCCTCTATCCTGACGGAGGAAAGGCTTTCTAGCCTTAGGGGAAAATATCGGGTCCCAGACTCTGTTTCCTTCAGATTGCTTGGGAGAGGGGAGACAGCCGTTGCACCGCCACCAGGCTGCGTAGCTTTTTACGAATATTTTTTCAAAGTCGGCGTGCGTCTTCCCCTCCACCCATTCATATGAAATTTTCTTCGTATCTACAAGATTGCCCCGGGCCAACTAATCGTTAATGGCTGGCGGGTGCTTCTAAGTACCTTTGTCCTCTGGAAGCAAGCGGGTAACGATGAGTTAACCGCTGAGGAGTTTTTAAGGTTATTCCAGCTGAAGAAGGCATCAGCTAGCGAGGGTTGGTACTACCTCTCTGCTTCTGGCATAGGAATAATTTCATTTTGGGAAACCCTTCTTCCAACTGCCTGGGGTGGAGGAAAAAATGGTTTTATGTCTCCGACAACTGGGAGTCCAAAATGGGCTCTGACCCCAAAGGCCATAACGTTAATCGTTATTTTGGCGAAGGTGGGTTAAGTGTTTGCTGTCTGTCTGAAAGAAATAAAGCCACTGCTCTATAACGATTAATGTGCCTTCTCCTTTTCTTGTAGGGATTCCGACTGGTGTGAGGCCGAACTTGCGAGGAGGACTCAACGAAAAGTTAGTTAGAGTCTACAAGCTCTCAGCGGCTGCGCGCCACGTTAACGCTGCTCTAGAGCCTCGTTGCCTCTGTACTGCGGGTCTCATCTTCCAAGAAGAGATGACAAATGTTGGAGATAAAAGGGGCGCACTAGGGGTACTTCCCTGTTTGAAGGGTACAGCCTCAAAGAGGCAAAAGAAGACTACAGGTGGTCCTTCAAGTGCACCTGCTCCAGCAGAAGGGTCTGCTCACGGCCCACAATCGCTTGTGGCTGCACCAGGAGGGGTCGCTCTGACCTCTCATACGACCGCGACCCCTCCAGCCAATGCGACCCCTTCAACTTCTGCGACCCCTCCGGCTGACATTCGTGGTCAGCCGATTATTGAAATTATCGATAATTCGCCGAAAGGCGATCGAAGAGGAGGAGGCCTCCCTCAAAAGGGGGCTACATGAGAGCCTACTGCTGCTCGCGAATTACTGACGCCCGCCTCGGGTACTGCTAGTGCTCACGAGGCGGGCTCTAAGGAGATGATTGTAGCCCAACCTTTTGGGTCGGGAGCTTTTATCATCCCACCTCACTTGCATCCAATATGCGAGTTTATGTTTGACAAGATTTCTCCCAACTCCTTCGAAGGCCTCCTCTAACCAAGCCCAGAAGCTCTCTCTACCGATATCGGGGTGAGATTGCTTCAGGTAACCAACCTTCTTCCATCTGTCATTCTTTCTTTATTACCAATATGGAGGGCCACTCTAATTTCTTCTTCTTCTTTTTTATATCAGAGTCTGGATCTCACGCTTCGTGTCAGACGTGACATTGAAGCAGCCCGCCGCAGCTTTGAAGATGCGGAAAAGAAGAAGAAGATGATGGAGGCCGAGGTCCAAGGGAGGGACCGTCTGGTGAAGGCTTTAGGAAGCCCAAATCGCCAAGCTGGACGAGGAAAAGCGGATTCTCCTTGTCAAGATTCAAGCCATGACTGATCGCTTTCAGTCATTGGATCTCCAACTCGCGAAGCTTCAAGAACTCCATACCAAGAGAGAGAGAGAGAGAGAGAGAGAGAGAGAGAGAGAGAGAGAGAGAGAAGGAGATATTCCGCTAAGACAAGATCCAGCTCGAAGAGCAGCTCAAGGATGCTCGGGCTAAGCTCAAGGAGGCCCAGCAGAGACTCAGCCAGTTGAAGGATGACTCCATTCACTGGGAAGAGGAGCGGGTGGCTCTCGTCCAGATGGTATCTGACGAAGGCCCTCGTGCAGTCCAGGAATTTCGAACCTCTCAACTTTACGACGAGGAGCGATATGAAGCGTATATCGCTGGTCACGATTTTGCGGTCAGAGTTATGCATCAGATTACTCCGACTTTTAATTTTGAGGAGTTCGAAAGGGTGGCTTTCGAGGTTGCGGCCAGAGAGCGAGCTGCTGCTGAGAATGAAGTCACTGGAGCTACAGATGTTGCACCTGCTCCCGAGACTGGTCCTGAAGCTAAGAGCCGCGAGCCCGCTCAAGACGGGGATGACCAGCCTTGACTTCGTTCTATCCTTCTTCTACATTGTGTATTTTTTTTAAAGGAAATTGCCCATGTAACTGACCTGACTTTTTAGTCAATTGTAATGGAAATTTGTCTTTTCTTCAATGCTGTGTACTTTCTCCAACTTTTTCGCCCTGTGTCCATCGTATATTGTCCATTCGTATCACTAACTCATGAAAAAATGAATTAGACTCAATCCGGGGGTCGCGTGACCATGTCCACGTTGAGATAGACTGGTCTATCGATTGAGGTTTTGATTCTACCAATGGTAGAAGGTTGGTCAAGGGAACATGTATGTTCTCTTCAGGGCTATTTATGATCCATAAAATGGAAACCAACCAACTAGAATGATTTTAACCCTAACAAGGGTAGGCAATTGGCTAAAAGAATGTGCGCATTCTCTTCGGGGCTATTCGAGTCCAATTTGAATGGAGTAGCGACCAAAATATTTCTTCAATCCTTATCATTTGAACGTCGTTAAGAGTTACATCGAATCAAGGGAATATTGTAGCAAGTGTTCCACGTGCCAAGGGCGACGTACGGGTCTTCCTTACATATCTTCAAGATAGTAAGTGCCGGGTCGCACAATTTTGATGACTCGATATGGGCCTTCCTAATTTGGATCAAGCGATCGAGCAGGAACCCTAAGGCTCTGTCTGAGGACTAAATCGCCGAGTTGGAAAGCTCTAGGCCGAACTTTAGCATTTCGATAGTGAGCAATACGTTGTTGATATGCGGCTGCTCGCATCTGGGAGGCATTTCTCCGTTCTTCCAAGAGATCGAGATGAAGTCGAAGACTTTCCTGGTTACGTGCGGGGTCATACTGCTCGATTCGATAAGAGGGCACTTGAATTTCAACTGGTACTACTACGTCGACACCAAATGCTAGGGAGAAAGGAGTTTCGCCTGTTGATGTATGAGTCGTAGTTCTATATGCCCATAAGACTTCTGGCAGAAGTTCTGGCTATATACCTTTACATTCACCAAGCTTGGTCTTTAAGTGGTGCTTAATGATTTTATTCACTGCCTCAACTTGCCCATTTGCCTGAGGATGATAAGGAGAGGTGCGGATGTTGCGTATCTTCCACTTTTCACAAAATTCATCGAAAGCTGCGTTGTCGAATTGCGTTCCGTTGTCGGTAATTATAGTGTGGGGCAGTCTATAACGGCATATGATATTTCTCCATATGAACTTAGTAGTTTGTTTCTCAGTGATTTTGGCTAATGGTTCAGCCTCGGCCCATTTGGTGAAATAATCGACCGCCACGATTGCGAACCTATTTTGTCCTTTCCCGGTAGGCAGGGGACCGATGATATCGACCCCCCATTGAGCGAAAGGCCAAGGGCTATCAACTGGAGTCATTTGCTCGGACGGTACATGAGATATAGGAGAGTATCACTGGCACTTGTCACATTTTTTGGAGAATTCAATTGCGTCTGCCTTCATAGTGGGCCAGTAGTATCCTTGCCTCATCACCTTATACGCTAGGGATCGCCCCCTTGAGTGGTTACCACACGCCCCCTGATGTATTTCATCTAGAACACGATGTGCTTCTTCTGGGTGAAGACACCTTAAACAAGGCAAAGAAAAACTCTTATGCAATAGGATCTCATTCTGTAAAGTGTACCTGGCAGATTGATATCGGATTTGTCTTGCACTTTCTTGTCATCTGGAAGAACTCCATCTCTGGGATAAAGAGTGATGGGATCCATCCAACTTGGAGAGGGATGGACCTCGTCTGTTTCCTCAGGCGATATTTGATTGATACTTAATGTCTCGAGGTGCTCGATAGGAATAAAACGAGATAATTCAAATTCTGATGCGGAGGCCAGCTTTGCTAAAGAATCTGCGAGTGTATTCTTCTCACGAGGGATGTGAATTATTTCATAATTCTTCAGTTTTGCGAGCAAGATGAGTCCTCGAGATTTGTATAATGCCATTCTTTCTTCTTTTGCTTCGAATTCACCGAAAACCTGATTGACAATGAGCTGAGAGTCGCTGTGAATGAGCAGATTTTGAATGGAGAGAACGTTGGCTGGTTCGAGATCGACAATCAAAGCCTCATATTCTGCCTCATTATTCGAGATGCGAGAGTCGAATCGTAAGGCGTATTGAAAATGCGACCCGTCTGGAGCAACTAGAATTAGGCCCGCTCCGCTGCCGGTGACTCGAGAAGACCCGTCCATAAAGAGTGACCAGGACGGCTGGTCGCTGAATTATCATCGGGAGTGGAGTATGTGAATTCGGCGATAAAGTCGGCCACGGCTTGTCCCTTAATCGCGGTCCTAGGGCAGAAGGAAATATCGTGCTCACTGATTTCGATCGCCCATTTAGTTAATCGCCCTGAAACGTTGGGTTTTTTAAGGACTTGCCGTAACGGGTGGTTTGTTGGTACTAATATAGCATAGGCTTGGAAGTATGGTTGCAGTTTTCGGGCTGCCGTGACTAAAGCAAGGGCCAACTTCTCTATATCAGAGTACCGGGTTTCAGCATCCATCATTGCTTGACTAATATAATAAACGGGTCTTTGTACCCCGGAATCCTCTCTTATTAATGCGGCACTAACGGCCGTAGAAGACACAAATAAATAAAGGAGAAGTTGCTCGTGCGCCACGGGCTTTGATAAAACGGGGGGCGCACTCATATATTGCTTTAATTGTTGAAAAGCTTCTTCACATTGTGGTGTCCACTCCCAATCAGATTTAGCTGTGGCTCGAAGGAGCTTAAAGAAAGGTAAGCACTTGTCAGATGCTCGTGAGATGAACCTATTCAACGACGCAAGTGCGACCAGTCAAACGTTGGACGTCCTTAAGAGTGGTCGGGGATTTCATCTCTATCAACGCTTTTATTTTTTCAGGATTTGCCTCAATTCCTCGTTGGCCAACCATAAATTCAAGAAATTTTCCAGCAGACACTCCGAACGCACATTTTTCTGGGTTTAGCTTCATCTGATATTTCCTCATCAGGTCGAAGGTTTCTCGAAGATCTGAAAGGTGATCGCCTTCTACGACACTTTTCACGAGCATGTTATCAACATAGACTTTCATATTCCTGTCGATTTGCGCGATGAACATTTTATTGACGAGACGCTGATAAGTGGCCCCTGCATTTTTAAGGCCAAAAGGCATTACCTGATAGCAATATAGGCCACGGTCAGTGGTGAAGGCGGTATGTTGGCTGTCAGGCGGATGCATCATGATCTGGTTATAGTCGGAATAGGCATCCATGAAACTGAGCAAAGCATGTCCAGTTGTTGAATCGACCAGCTGGTCGATTCGAGGAGTTGGGAAGCTATCTTTAGGGCACGCTTTGTTTAGGTCTGAATAATTGACGCACATTCTCCATTTATCGTTAGCATTTCGAACGAGAACTACGTTCGTGACCCATTCCGGATAATCAACTTCTTTTATGAAATTGGCTGTGAGCAGTTTTTCGACTTCAGCCTTGATTGCCATCTGCCTTTTTGCAGTAAAGGCACGTCGGCGCTGGTGGACGGGTTTATAATTCGGATCAATGTTCAAACGATGCGCAATGACACTGGGGTCGATGCCTGGCATATCTTTGTGAGACCAAGCGAACACGTCTTGGTATTCGGTGAGAAAACGAACCAGATCTTCACGGAGGACGCCGATTAAAGAGGATTCAATGTATACGACTCTTGATGAATCATCTTTGATTAAACGGATTGACACTGTTTCTTTCCCGGGAGCTCCTGATTGCAGAGCATTCTCCCTTGGATCCAACGAGGCGGCCGTTGGAAGACTTGATGAATTTTGCTCTATCATCATAACTGGACTCGCCTGATTTTTCTTTCGATCTTGTAGGGCTATCTCGTAACAAGACCGGGCTTCTCTCTGATTCCTCGTACAACCCCAACACCATTGGGGGTAGGAAATTTCATGCACAAATACAAGGGATGTAAAGCTGCCCCAACCTTATTCAGCGATGGTCGCCCCAAAATGGCATTATACGCCGATCTCCGATCTACCACGAGGAAGTTGATGAAGATAGTCGTCTTCGGAGGGCTCTCACCAAAGGTGACTGGAAGGTCAATGCTCCCTTCATGCGTCACCACTTCGCCCCTGAAGACGACGAGGGGAGTTGAGACTAGCTTGAGCAGGCTTCTGGCAAGTGTCATTTTGTTGAAAGCCTCCAGGTATAGAATATCAGCAGAGCTACCTATATCCACCATAATATGATGAGTCAAATAGTTTGATACCTTTAGTGCGACTACGATGGAGTCTTCGTGAGGGAAAGTGAATTCCCTCTGCATCTTCAAGGGAGAAGGAAATTGGAGGATGACTGGTTTTTGATGCGTTGGGCGTCTGTTCCAACCAGTAGATATGCTGGGGCTTCTTGGACGCCTTACGGGTATACGCTTTTCTTGAAGCTCGAGAATCTACCCCGCAAGCCGGTCCTCTGGCGATGGTCCGTATCTCCCCGGTAGGCTCAACGTCTTCTTGTGAAGTATGTCCATGAGGTGATTTCTTCTGTTGTAGCGGGGCTTCCCCCCTTTTTGGCGAGCGACCTTGCTGGACAACATAATCTTGAAGATGACCTTTTCGAATAAGAGCTTCGATGTGCTCACGCAAAGATATGCAGTCTTGGGTAGTGTGCCCATTATCTTTATGAAAATAACAAAACATGCTCTTGTCTCTTTTCTCAGGGTCAGATTTTATTTTTGTGGGCCATTTCACATATGGTTTATGCTTAATCTCCATTAGCACCTTTTCTGGAGGCCGATTAAGGGGGGTGTAGTTATGGTACTTACCAGAGTAAACTTTCTTGGGAGAGCGATCTCGCCGATCGCGCCTATACTTCTTATCCGAAGAAGAGACTTCCTCCGGCTTGCGTTTCTTGCCTTGTATACCATGACATGCTAATGCCACCTCTTCTGCATTGATATATTTCTGAGCTTTAGCTTGGAATTCTGTCATAGTTTTGGGATGATTCTTATCCAAAGCGAATCTGAATTTTTCGCTGGTGATGCTAGCTATTAGGGCGGTGAGGCCTTTCTCCTCGGAATAACCTTCAGTTTGGACTGCTTCGGTTGTAAACCGCACTGTAAACTCCTTTATTGTTTCCCCATGCTGCTGTTTCAAATCAATTAGGTGAGACGTCGGTTTTTTAGTACGGATGTTTCCCATGAATTGGGAGAGGAACAGCTCCGATAGTTGTGAAAAGGAATCGATAGATCAAGGTTTTAACCCCCGGAACCAAGTACGGGCTGCTTCCTTCAAGGTTAGGGAAAAAGCCCTACACATGATTTCCGACCCATGTCCCTCCAGCTCCATAAGAGACCTATAAGTTTCCAGATGTTCAAGAGGATCGCCGGTACTTGTATATGGGGTGATGACGGGTGTACGATACTTTCTTGGTAGAGGTGCTTTCATGACTTTGCTGGTGAAAGGGGACTCGGATCGATGTATCGACGCCACAGCGGCTGATGGTCGATTCGCCTGATATCGTTGCTCCATGTCATCAAAACGATCATGGATTTTCTTGAGGTCTCCTTCCCATGGTAAAGTATAACCTGATGCTTTGACGGTGGACCCATGAGATTGTTATTGGCGGGAAGCACTGGAATGTATGGAATGTGGGGATAGTACGGGGGTTTGGTTGCCGATTGACATTCGGTTCGATGGAGGATGATTTGGTTGGACCTGTGGTTCGTCCACAGAGTGTCTGGAAGCCATCGGTATGGGCTGCGCCGGCAACCCCTCGGAAGGTAGCTTCTGAGGCTTTAGGAAATGCTGATCAAGTCGGTTAGACAAGGCTTGAAACCCAGCATTGAGAGTTAGAAGTGTATTTCCTAGGAAATGCATGACATCTTCTTGACTTCCGGAAGCCTCAAATAACGGGTTTTGTGACGGCACGCTAGCATCCCCTTGAGGGATGCCCGTCGAAGTGGCTTGAGGGATGGGTACCGGTTCTGTAACGTCAGGTGGAGGTAACGTCTGCCTTGATGTGGAAGGATGAACAGTCTTTTTAGGAGGCATGGTGGAAGTATTTTGATCAGTGGTAAAAACGATTGACTGTGATGATCAAATCGTTCCCACAGACGGCGCAAAACTGTTTACGTCGAATTTTGTAACAGGATCCTCCGGACGTTCACCTTCTCTCCAAGCGATTTCCTCCTTGGGCCTGAAAGGAGACAAAAAATAACTAAGGGTGGTCGGCGTTCAGCCGTTGGCCCTCCGATGCTTAAGTTAAATAGGGTGAGGTTGAAAAGAGAACAAAATAAACGGAGGGGGCTAGAGATTGAGTATTGTGTACCTTTATCATCAATAGAGTCATCTATTTATACAGATCTAAATGACCCAACCTGCTACGCAAGCTGTTAAGATTAGTACTGATTTCATGGGATAAGAAGCTTATCTCGTTAATCCTTGGATAAGGAAGTAGTCAAGACATCCCAGACGTATAGCTGATTACGTCTCTGGATATTCGGAACTAAGAATAGATATAAACCGAAACCGGCCTATACGGGCTGCTGATACTATGAGACGAAGGCCGTCCATGCCAGAGACCAGAAACCAAGATCACTCAGATGCCTGGGAACTGCTCATATCAAGAGTGCTCGTATTTAGCATACGGAGACGCGACCCCTTTCGTCGAGCACGAGCCGGACTGGTCGCATTCTGGAGAAGCAACCCCTTTCGTCGAACACGAGCCGAGCTGGTCGCATTCTGGAGATGCGACCCCTTCCGTCGAGGACGAGCCGAGCTGGTTGCATTCTGGAGATGCGACCCCTTTCGTTGAGCCCGAGCCAAGATGGTCGCATTCTGGAGATGCGACCCCTTCCGTCGAGCCCGAGCCAAGCTGCTCGCAGTTCTAGGATACGATCGCGATTCCTCACATCTCTTTTTAAGGCCAAATTCATCTACAACAATGCCAATTGAAACCATTCAAGCCAATAACATAATTAGAATCAGAGTTTTATCCCTATCCAATCGGAATATAGAGCAATCAAATCATCATAATGCATCTAACATAGATGGATCATCCACTGATATAGTCCTCTCATAATCAACTAAGGCATTGGGTGTATTCAATCACACAACCCAGTCCTTCACAAAACAAGCAAGATCACATTCATGATTCTTCCTCAAACCTTGTCACTAGACTTGATTTAGAAGCATGAATTGAACTTCTATTGAACCAAAATCAATACATAAACACCTATCTTAGATCCAATCAAAAGATAAGTACCTCTTCTAGTTTAGTTCTAGATAAGCTCTTAGGAAACTTAGTTTGTAAGATCCTCTGGCATCCAACATATCATGATGAATCTAGGATCTTTATAACTCAAAATTCTATCAATCAACACCCCTATTAAGTAATCTCAGTAATCAAAACATTCCATGTAAGAGCAATCACAAGAGATAGAAGATTAACTAAAAATACTAACTTTATTTCAACTTGAACTATAAGTGTTCTTCATAAAACCAAAATGTACTTGAACTAATTCAAATTAGACATTATAAACAACTAAAAGCTTCACCTCTTAGCCCTGGCTAAGAGGTTTAGCCAACCATTAATAGGTTAAACTAAAGCTCAAAGGAAAAACTACTAAAAATATAGAAAAATCGAGTTCGGAGGAGTTGCAGACGCTCCACAGCAATCTCCTTCACCTCCCACGATTTTCTTTGCCTTCTATGATGTCTTTAGATCCACCCCTAGGTGTCCTTTTATAGTAGAGAGGCCCTACTGCCTCAGAATCTTCCAGAATTGCGCAATACTTATGCACTTGCTCCTAAAAAATCGGAGCTTGCTGAAGAAGCTGCTAAATTTTAGCAAATTACATGGCTACCTGTTGGCCTGACCGGTCTAGATCAGTCTAGCATAGGTCCAGAGAGTCCAGAGGGGTGCTCAACCTGTTGGCCGACCGGTCTAGAACGGTCTAGCTTCTATTTCTTTTGGGTCCTTCTCTCTCCTCTTCTTCTTTCTTCTTCCATCTTTAGCCCACCTTAGATCATCATCAAGGACCATCTAAATGTGGTCTTTCGAACATCAATTTGGTGTAATACCTCTCTCATTCCTACATCCATAAAACATACATTAGATAAACCTTTTAACATGCAAATCATGCATAAGATGCAATGTAATGAGCTAGGATATGTATAAATTGGAAGCTCAACAATTACCGTAATTAACCTTAGAGTAAGTTGGCTGTCTTAATTGAACCTTGAATAACCATGACACTTGGACACAGCGTCGGTTGCCTGTAGCCTAACCTTTGTAGCATCTTCAATGACATAATATTTACGATGGATTCGTCGTCTAAAATGCATCTCTTAACTTTCATATCTCTAATCGTCCCTGTAACCATCAGCGGGTGATTGTGGTCTGTCAACTCAATCGTGCGGTCCTCTTCAGAAAATGTGATCACAGACGAGTGGTCTACTTGCATCTCATGTTAAACTGGCACACACCCTTCCTAGAATTTATCCTGGTTGCTCATTTCGGACTTTGATTTCTATTATCATTACTTATCTTACTCACTATCTAACAAGGTGTTGATCAAAATCTCACGATATTTCTTTGAAAGACACAAAGCGTTGTACATGCACAGGCGAGCAAGGACTTTCCATAGATGCGATACAACATCGTATATTACCGACGTTGCCCCTTACCCTGGATTCGGACGACTAGACATGGATTCAAAAACTTTCTCCTTCATTTTTTGTCCATAGGGTCTTCCTTGCGGCCTATCCGGAGTTGCATCTTCTTGCATTGGGTCATCTGGTCTCAGGGGAGTGCGTTCTAGCATTTGTCTTTCTGACCACAAGATAACGGCATTAACTTCTTCCCCAACTGACCGTGAGGTCCCTTTAGATGAAGCTTGTTCTACAAAGGACACCATCGCGCAATGCACCTGAGTCACGGTGGAGCAGCTTTGCCCCTTGTCTGCTCTTTCCTCTCTTCTTTCTCTTTTCCTTCTGTTAAGAAGCATCCACCTATTTTCATGCCTCCTCCTGCTGCTGACTAGAGTCCACGGCTCTTCGAGTTTAGGGAACTGGTTATTGAGGGAATCATTTCCTTGTACAGGGACTGCTGGAACTGCCCCTGAGGTTTTCTTCCTAGTTGCTTCGAGAGGATTCATGTTGATGATGCCTTGGTTCATCAACTCTTGTATCTTCCCCTTCAAGGTGAAACAGTCTTTCGTTTTGTGACTTACACATTAGTGATATTTGTAGCATTCCGGATCATTTATACGCCCAACTTCGTGTGGGCAAACTAGTTCCGACAAACATAATAAGCCTTCTTCGATCAGTTGCTCTATGATGGGGACCAGGTCTGCCATATTGAATGTGTATGGGCCATTAGCCCTATCTCTCTCGGCAATCGTTGCTCATCGCGTCCACCTGGGTCTTTTACCCTTGTCTTAAGTGACCACTGCTCTGGCTTCTGCCTTACGTTTTGTGGCGTGACGTTTCCTATCTTTCAGGTCTTTACCCTTGTCAACGTGGTGAGTTTCTACCACTCTTCCTCCTTCTCTTCTCTATTTTTTGCGCCTAAAGTTTACTCTCGAGGAGGCTTCCTCTACTAGGTGCACCTTAGTGGCCAAATCGCGGAAATGAAGTTATTGCCTAACAACCCGTATGAGATCATCGGGTCCAGGGCTCATAAGCACATCTTCATCTTTTCTCCTTCACCAGGCAGCTCTCAGCATTGGGCCGCCATTGTTCTCCAACGGTCGATAAATGTTAAGTTCTTAATTGTGCATATTCTAACCTCAATTCATCACTCATTATGCTA
Organism: Liriodendron chinense; assembly: GCA_003013855.2. Lineage (NCBI taxonomy): Eukaryota > Viridiplantae > Streptophyta > Magnoliopsida > Magnoliales > Magnoliaceae > Liriodendron > Liriodendron chinense. The sequence goes on from ML058584.1 coordinate 784,140, forward strand.
GTTGTTATGGTTTATAGACTAATTTAATGCATGGATTCATGATTGTAGGGATGAGAGAGAGAAGCATCAATTGAAGACCTAAAGGTTCTAGTTAGAAGCAAAGAAGATCAAAGGGGATAAGCGTCAAAGAACGAAAGAAAGAAGACAGAGAAAAGAAGAACGAATGCAGAAAAAGATGTCCACGACCGGTCGTCCAACCGGTCGTCCAAAGCCAAGGACTGGTTGTCCGACCGGTCCACACATGCACAGAGGAGATCTAGAGTCCATACTTCTCTGGACTGTTCACGATCAGGTCGTGCGACCGGTCGTCCACTTCTGCGACCGGTCGTGCGACCGGTCCTTGAATTAAATTTTTCGGGACAAAACTCTCTGGACACTTTTAGGCTGTTTTGAGATCGGTCGTCCAGCACTGCGACCGGTCATAAGACCGGTCGTCTACGTAAGTTTTAAACTGCTAATTCTCGCACCGATTTTCTTTGCGCAGTGCGTAAGTGTTACGCAGATTCTCGAATTTTCTGAAGTTAGGGAGCCTCCCCACTATAAAAGGACACTTAGGGATCTTCCTAGGGTATCTTAGAAGGGTTTAAGCAAGGTTGGAGGCGGCGGAAGTGGATTTCGGAGTTCCACAACTCCTTCTAGTTTGTTTTACTGTTTTATGAGTTTTTTTGTTGTTTCATGTTTCCTTAGATCATGAGCAGCTAAACCTCTTAGCTAGGGCTAAGAGGTAAAGCTTGTAGTGGATCTAAGATGTTTCAATTCGTTCTAAGTTGGTTTTAAGTTTGGAATTCATGTTTATGAACTATGGTTTGAAGTTTATACAAGTTTTAAGTAGTTTTTCTTAGTCTTATGATGACTCATGGATGTTTGGGAGAATTACTTAAATTCTTAATTGGTTTGTATTAGTCTAGACCTGTATGATCTGAGGAATTGGAGTACACTCTAGTACTATGATCTTCATGTGGGGACTTCCTATCAAAGTTCTACTTTTCTGAATTTCTGTAATGTGTATGGACTGTGCATGTGATTTGAATCAAGTTCAAATCATGATCTAGCCTTGTCTTGTGACAGGACTTGAGGATGGTTATAATTGTGAACTGAGCCTTTTGAAATTAGGACTGACTTATGCAATTGAGCATGCTCAGCCTAGCTTACATTAAGTGAATCCTATGCATTGGACTTACATATAACAGATTGTTTGGTTTAACAGCTCTATCATCCGGCTAGATAGATCTTAATATCGATTCTAGTTGAGAAAGTGAAAAACCACAGCGGATTGAACATCAAGTATTGCTACAAGTGGATCCTTGAACCCCTAGTGCCTTTTTTATAATTATTCCATTTTGTTACTCACATCAAATCCATACAAAATCTGGTTGTTAGCTTTCAATAGACACTATTGGATGTGTTTGTGAATTCCTACACAAGTCTCTGTGGATCGACCCCGGTCTTACCGAGTTTATTACTACATCGCAACCCTACACTTGGGGAAGCGAACAAGTTTTTGGCGCCGTTGCCGGGGACTTTGACGGTTTTTTACAAATTTCTGAAATTAGTATCTATTTAGGATTTTAGGACTAACTTAGCTTATTTATTTGATTTTTCTTTTCAGGGATTTCTAGGAAGCTGAAGAAGATACAAGGATTTCAAGTGCCGAATCAGGTTTTATCTTTCTAAACCTTACTCTTCTCCTTCTCCTATTCATTCCTATCATATTCATCTCTTGTAGTGTGGGTGGAGACTCCTTTTGGATCTCTGAAAGGTTGGCCTTGTGCCACCTGGATTCCTATTGGTCGGCTCTGCCGTCTTGGATCACCTTGTGCTCAGAGATTTCTTTTCTCACCTCTACTCCTCTTTCTCCTTTTTCTGCACTTTTTCTCAAACGATTCAAAGAGTGGGTGGGGAGTTCTTTGAACCGTTATTGACCAGGAGAAATCGGTCTCTATCCTTGCTTCTGGCTTAGCCATTGCAGGACACCTTGTGCTTCGGTCTTAGAGAAGAGTAAAGAAAGGGAGGAAGAATTCTTCTTTCTCTTTGTTTTATATTTTTTGGTTTTGCATGCCACATTGGGCTCGGGATTCCAATAACCGACTCATAAGTGAAGGGGGGATAGTAGAAGGAATTGACAGAGAGCCACGTGCTAGGAGACATCTAGACTCTCCAATTTTGTCTGAAAGTATAGCTGTGAAGCAACCTAATCCAATGGCCAATCCTAATCTGGGCCAAAACCAAACTGAAACGGGGGAGAATGTGGTTGAGAATGTTCCTCGACCTAGAACTTTATGTGACTTCTTGCAACCAGCAAAAGCGAACACTCCCTCATGCATAGTATTTCCACCAAATGCAGGGAATGTGGATTTGAAACCGGGAGTGATCCAACTTCTCCCTAAATGCCATGGATTAGACAGTAAAAGTGCCTATCAACACCTTAAGGAGTTTGATGAGGTAATAACCACCATGCACATTGCTAATGCGACTGACGACGTGGTGAGACTTAAATTCTTCCCTTTTACTCTTAAAGATAAAGCAAAAGGTTGACTTCATGCATTAAGGCCAAGATCAATTGGTGCATGGACTAATATGCATAGGGAATTTATAAAAAAATTCTTCCCTACTCACAAAACAAACATGTTGAAGCGCCTTATCATGTACTTTGCCCAAAAGGAAGATGAAACCTTCTTCAATTGTTGGGAGAGGTTTAAAGACCTATTAAAAGCATGCCCACATCATGGCTACGAAATTTGGCGGGTTATAAGCTTTTTCTATGAAGGACTGACTTCACTCATGCGCCAATTCATAGAGATGATGTGTAATGGGGAGTTCATGAATAAGGAGGCTGATGAGCATGGGATTATTTGGAAGAATTGGCTGAGAATGCACAGTCTTGGGATACATCAAAACCAACAAATTCCAAGACTGGCCAACAAAAGGAAAAAGGAGGAATGTATGTCTTATCAGAAGAGGATAGCATAAGTGCACGGGTGGCTAGCCTCACAAGAAAGGTCGAAGCCATAGAATTGAGGAAAGGAGAGACGATTAACTCCAATGACGTTGAAACTGTTTGTGGAATTTGTGCCGAAAACCAAAATGCAACACAAGAGTGTCCCACAATTTCAGCAGTTCAGGACATCTTACAAGAACAATCAAATGCCATAAATAATTATCAACGGCAATTTGGTGCTCCAACCTCAAACATGTTTAATGCTAGTTGGAAGAACCATCCCAATTTCAGTTGGAGGAATGGACCCACTGCGAATGCAACCACTATCCCTCAAGCTCAACCGATACTAGGTCCATCTCTAGTCATTACTCCAAAAGTGACGCTAGAGGAGATGTTGGGTGCATTCGTATCGGTCCAAGCTGAGTATAAGAAGACAAATTCTCTAAAAATAGATGGGTTCATGCAAGAGCAATTGAAATTCAATCAGAATTCAACTCAAGCCATCAATGAATTAAAAACATCAATGGCTAGAGTTGAATCTCATCTTAGTGTTAGAGAGAAGGGCACACTTCCTGCCCAACCTCTTCCTAACCCAAGAACCCAGTTTGAGATACAAGATGCAAGCTCATCCTCCCACCACACGGAACATGTTCAAGCTATCACCACTTTGAGAAGTGGGAAAGAAATTGACAAATCTAATCTGGTGAAGGCACCAAAGCCTAAGGATCCAGAAATTTTCAAAGAAGATGATAGCTCAAACAACACTCCACAAGAGAAAGAACCGGAAAGGCAATACAAGCCGGTTGCCCCGCTTCCACAAAGGTTGATTTCACCAAAGTACTTTTGACTGAGAATTTGAGCGTCATCATCAAACAAGAGGTGCCCAAAAATACAAGGATCCGGGTAGTCCAACCATCTCAGGCATCATAGGAGATTACCGGATTAAACAAGCCGTACTCGATTTGGGGGCAAGTGTGAACCTCATTCGTTACTCCGTTTACGAACAACTTGGGTTAGGTGAATTGAAACCCACCAAAGCCACACTCCAACTTGTTGATAGATCCATTCGTATACCGAGAGGAATGATTGAGGATGTTCTAGTCCAAGTCGATAAATTCTACTACCCAGTAGACTTTATTGTCTTGGATACACATCCCGTGATAAGCACCGGTGCTCAAATTCCCGTCATACTTGGACGACCGTTTCTAACTACTTCAAATGCAATTATCAATTGTAGAAACGGACTTGTACAAATGTCCTTTGGAAATATGACCCTTGAGCTTAACATATTTGATTTATGCAAACAACCACGGGAGGTTGATGATGATATCCACGAACTAAACATGATTGAATCATTCGTGGAAGATACATTCCCCTTGTCACTATCTTCCGACCCTTTGGAGGCATGTGTGGCCCATTCTCATGAGATAAATGATGACACAACACAAGAGATGGATGCCATTCTAGATGTGATGCCGGTGCTTGATAATAAAAGATGGAGGGCCCTATTTGAGCCTTTGCCTGTAAACGAGAACAAGGCCCTCCCATCCAACATCAAGGCACCAACACTCGACCTAAAACCATTACCAAGTGAGCTGAAATATGTTTATTTAGGTCGAGATGAGACATACCCAGTGGTGATTTCTTCCCACTTGGATGAGGAACAAGAGAGTAGGTTAATGGCCACTCTATTAGAGCACAAGAGTACCATTGGATGGTCAATTGTGGATCTCAAAGGCATAGACCCACTGATTTGTACTCATCACATACACCTTGAGGAGAATGCAAAGACATTCCGGCAACCACAAAGATGACTAAATCCAAACATAAAGGATGTGGTTAAGGCTGAAGTGGTGAAACTATTGGATGTGGGTATTATTTACCCAATATCCGAAGTCAATGGGTGAGCCCAACTCAAGTGGTGCCTAAGAAATCCGGAATAACCATCGTAGCCAATGCCAATAATGAACTCGTGCCAACTAGAGTCACTACTGGTTGGAGAATGTGCATTGACTACAGGAAGCTAAACACTGTCACAAGGAAAGACCATTTTCACCTACCGTTTGTTGATCAAATTTTAGAACGATTGGCCGATCATTCCCACTTTTGCTTCCTTGATGGCTATTCAGGGTACAACTAATAGAAATTGCCTGTGAAGACCAAGAAAAGACTACATTCACATGTCCATTCGGCACTTTCGCCTATCGATGGATGCCGTTTGGACTATGTAATGCCTCTGCCACCTTTCAGCGTTGTATGATGAGTATCTTTTCTGACATGGTGGGGACAATTCTCGAAGTCTTCATGGATGATTTTTCCGTATTTAGTTGTAGCTTTGATGAGTGCCTTGAGCACTTGAAATCTATGCTGAAAAGATGTGAAGAGAAGAACCTCGTGCTGAATTGGGAGAAGTGCCACTTCATGGTTCAAAAGGGAATTGTACTTGGTCACATTGTTTCATAAAATGGAAACGAGGTGGACAAAGCGAAAATTGATCTTATCTATAACCTTCCACCACCCAAGAGCATACGAGATGTACGGTCCTTTTTGGGACATGCAGGATTTTACAGAAGGTTCATAAAGGACTTCAGTTCATTCTCTCATCCTTTATGTAACCTACTTCAAAAGGAAAATTCATTCGAGTGGAATGAAGAATGTCAAAAGGCCTTTACCACCCCCAAAGGTATGTTGGCATGTGCTCCCATAATGTAACCACCTGATTGGAGCCTTCTTTTTGAGATTATGTGTGATGCTAGCGACTATGCTATTGGGGCCGTGCTAGGCCAAAGAAAAGAGAAAAAGCCATGTGTTATCTACTATGCAAGTAGAACCCTAAACTCAGCCCAAGCAAACTACACCACTACTGAAAAAGAACTTTTAGCCGTAGTTTTTGCCTTGGACAAGTCTAGGTCCTACTTGATTGGATCCAAGATCATTATATTCACTGACCATGCCGCGCTTAAGTATCTTCTCTCTAAGAAGGATGCTAAACCACGGTTGTTAAGATGGATCCTTCTACTCTAGGAATTTGACATAGAAATACGTGATAAGAAAGGAGTAGAAAATGTAGTAGCTGACCATCTCTCTCGACTTATCCTCACTGATTCCCCTGAAATGACTGTGATCAATGACATGTTCCCTGATGAACAATTTTGTGCTATTTCTCAATTGCCATGGTATGCGGACATTGCTAACTATCTTGCTATAGGTACAATTCCTACACATTGGAAAAAGCAAGAAAAGGATAAATTCTTCACGGTGGTGCGAAAATTCCTATGGGACGACCCATACTTATTCAAGTACTGTCCCGATCAAATCATAAGGAGATGTGTGCCAGATGAGGAACAACAAAGTATCATCTCCTTCTGTCATTCTCAGGCATGTGGTGGTTACTTTTCGGCTAAAAAGACCACAGCGAAAATTCTGCGATGTGGGTTTTATTGGCCCACCATGTTCAAAGACACACATGAGTTTTGCAAAGCATGTGAACCTTGTCAGAAATTAGGAGGAATTTCCCGTAGAAATATGATGCCACTAAATCCCATCTTAATAATCGAAATTTTTTATTGTTGGGGCATCGATTTCATGGGCCCATTCCCATCTTCTTTTGGAAACGTATACATCTTGCTTGCCATTGATTATGTTTCCAAATGGGTCGAGGCCATCCCTTGTCGGAATAATGACCATAAAACGGTCATTCGCTTCTTAAAAGAGAATATTCTTTCCCGGTTTGGAACACCTCGAGTCATCATAAGTGATGGAGGGTCTCACTTTTGCAATCGCCCTTTTGAAACCTTAATGAAGAAATATGGTGTAACACATAAAGTGAGCACTCCCTATCACCCACAAACTAGTGGACAAGCTAAGATATCCAATAGGGAGATTAAATACATTTTAGAGAAAACGGTGAACCCCGATCGCAAGGATTGGTCACTTCGGCTTACCGATGCGCTTTGTGCCTACCGTACTGCTTTTAAAACCCATATTGGAATGTCTCCCTATAGACTTGTCTATGGGAAGGCTTGTCACTTGCCTGTGGAGTTGGAACATAGGTCATATTGGTCTATTAAGAAGATGAATTTCAATTCTGACAAGGCGAGCTCGTTGCGCAAACTACAATTGAATGAACTTGCAGAAATCCGGAACGAAACATATGAGAATGCGAGAATTTACAAGGACAAGACGAAGATATTCCATGATAAGAATATTCTTCGCAAGACATTCACGATCAATCAAAAAGTCCTCATGTATAATTCTCGCCTACATCTATTTCCAGGAAAGTTGAGATCTCGATGGACCGGTCCCTACATTGTGAAAAATGTCTATCCATATGGGACTGTCGAGCTATTAAATCCAAGGAACGGCAACATTTTTAAGGCGAATGAGCACCGATTAAAGCCGTTCTTTGAGAAATTTCCTTCAGAAGGTATATCCATACCTCTGAATGATCCTGTGTATCAGGATGATTGATCTCCTAGTCTGATGGAGGTATAGAGTAGTTAGGATTAGGATTTTGTTGCTTTTATTTGCTTGTGCTTAAGTTTGTTAGAAGGAGGAAGAATTCCACTTTTCACTTTTTCAGGTACTCTCATCCCTCACTCCCTTTTATTTTCAAGTTGCTCTCATGTTTTGCATATTGCATATCTTATTACATTGAGGATAATGCAAGATTTGGTTGGGGGGTGTAGGATCACTTGGATGAATCCAGCGTTTTGTAACATTTCGAGCAACTGTGTAGAAATTTTTCGATTTTTCAAAAATTCAAGGCTCTTTTGGAAAACTTTGCTTCTATGCATTCAAGATGATATGAGCATAAGAGGAGGAGATATGAAGTGAGTGAGGTTGCAAGTTTTAAATTTCTCACAACATAATGGTTTTATATGTGAATTCCCCTATTTTTTGATTGATAGAAAATTTGAACACTTTTACGTCTAGTTCACATTACACGATTTTCACGGGTTGAAGGGATTATGTGATTTGTGGATCAGTTAGATGTTGAGACATCAAGCTGGGGTACGTTGTCCATCCTTGTCCATGGGAAAATAATGAAAGATATGGATTTCTAAAAATCCTATCTAATTTAAAAGAAAAAGGAAAAGGAAGGATGAAATTGGGAATGACAGAAAAATGGTGGAAAAATCCGATTAGGGCTACCTACTACCAACCGGGGGATGGTCTACCTGTAACCAAAGCCGGAAATGAGACGTAGTGTGAAAGTCGTCAGAAGGACGGTAAGGTAAATTCCCCGTCATTGGCTTGTTGTTGCTCTATATACCTTGGGATCCATAGTCTCGTTGATTTATGAAGAAGATAACCCTGGAAACTCATGAAAAGAATCTTCACTAAACACACTAGATTGAAATTGTTAAAGTTCTTCTATTTGTCAACCAATCAGTGGGAATTTCATATGGATACGTATTATGATTTGAGAATTTACGATTTCAACCTCTATCACCTAATTTCTCTAACTCTTACTCTTATGTATCTTGGGATGTATAGAAGAATGGTTTCTAAAGGGGAGTTGGGTTTTGGAGAATGGAATTAGTTTCACGCATGTTTTGCTCGGGACTAGCAAAATGCTAGTTGGGGGGTGTGTTGAGTTCTTAATTGTGCATATTCTAACCCCAATTCATCACTCATTATGCTAGTTGTTATGGTTTATAGACTAATCTAATGCATGGATTCATGATTGTAGGGATGAGAGAGAGAAGCATCAATTAAAGACCTAAAGGTGCTAGTTAGAAGCAAAGAAGATCAAAGGGGATAAGCGTCAAAGAAGGAAAGAAAGAAGACAGAGAAAAGAAGAAAGAATGCAGAAAAAGATGTCCACGACCTGTCGTCCGAAGCCAAGGACCGGTCGTCCGACTGGTCTGCACATGCACAAAGGAGATCCAGAGTTCATACTTCTCTGGATTGTTCACGACCGGTCGTGCGATCGGTCGTCCACTTCTGCGACCGGTCGTGCGACCGGTCCTTGAATTAATTTTTTCGGGACAAAACTCTCTGGACACTTTTAGGTTGTTTTGAGACCGGTCGTCCAGCACTGCGACCGGTCGTCTAGCCACTGCGACCAGTCGTACGATCGGTCGTCTGCGTAAGTTTTAAACTGCTAATTCTGGCGCCGATTTTCTCTGCGCAGTGCATAAGTGTTACACAGATTCTCGAATTTTCTGAAGCTATGGAGCCTCCCCACTATAAAAGGACACCTAAGGATCGTTCCTAGGGTATCTTAGAAGGGTTTAAGTAAGGTTGGAGGCGGCTGAAGTGGATTTCGGAGTTCCACAACTCCTTCTAGTTTGTTTTACTGTTTTTATGAGTTTTTTTGTTGTTTCATGTTTCCTTTGATCATGAGCAGCTAAACCTCTTAGCTAAGGCTAAGAGGGGAAGCTTGTAGTGGATCTAAGATGTTTCAATTCGTTCTAAGTTGGTTTTAAGCTTGGAATTCATGTTTATGAACTATGGTTTGAAGTTTATACAAGTTTTAAGTAGTTTTTCTTAGTCTTATGATGACTCATGGATGTTTGGGAGAATTACTTAAATTCTTAATTGGTTTGTATTAGTCTAGACCTGTATGATCCGAGGAATTGGAGTACGCTCTAGTACTATGATCTTCATGTGGGGACTTCCTATCAAAGTTCTACTTTTCTGAATTTCTGTAATGTGTATGGACTGTGCATGTGATTTGAATCAAGTTCAAATCATGATCTAGCCTTGTCTTGTGACAGGACTTGAGGATGGTTATAATTGTGAACTGAGCCTTTTGGAATTAGGACTGACCTATGCAATTGAGCATGCTCAGCCTAGCTTACATTGAGTGAATCCTATGCATTGGACTTACATATAACAGATTGTTTGGTTTAACAGCTCTATCATCCGGCTAGATAAAGCTTAATATCGATTCTAGTTGAGAAAGTGATAAACCACAGCGGATTGAACATCGAGGATTGCTACAAGTGGATCCTTGAACCACTAGTTCCTTTTTATAATTATTTACCTTCAATTTAATTCCATTTTGTTACTCACATCAAATCCATACAAAATCTGGTTGTTAGCTTTCAATAGACACTATTGGATGTGTTTGTGAATTCCTACACAGGTCCCTGTGGATCGACCTCGGTCTTACCGAGTTTATTACTACATCGAAACCCTACACTTGGGGAAGCGAACAATAAACTTTTCTACTAACTGACCGTGTCTTTGTCTGACCAGTGCTAGGTCCATCAGCGAAATCTTTCTTTCTGTAGCAAAGTATTTCGAGATGAAATTGTCTTACATCTGTTCCGACCGGCAGCGACATGTACCCCTAAAAATCCTTGCCTGTCAATGTCGACCCGAACAACCATAGGCAATACTGAGGTACAAAAGACCAATTCCCCAATGTTGTAAAGAAATGGGTTATGTGTTCCTTTGGCGATCCTCTACCATTGAACTTTCCGAAGTCTGGGCATCTAAAATTGGCCAGGAATGGTACCTCCTCTACCTCCAATGGATATGGGACCCAATACTTGTAACTGCCCCTCTTCTCCTCTCTCTCTCTCTCTCTCTCTCTCTCTCTCTCTCTCTCTCTCTTGCTGCATCAGATTTGCAATTGTTTGCATTAACTCTTGTCGTGTTATCTGTGATGTTAGGATGGACGTACGTTCCCTTGGCATGATCCTGGGTTGAACGGGTTGTTCTATATCAACTAGTCCCTCGGCTGCCCCTTGGGACTCTTCTACTCACTGACATGTAGGAGGCACAACACTTTGAGTAGCGTTTTGAGCTATTAGGGTTGTCAGGACCTCTTGAATGGCTCTGAGTTGGTTTGTCGTATCATGCTGGGCCAGGGCCAACCTGTCAATTTGATCTTAAATTGGAGGGAGCTCTCTTCCTGCTTCATACGGTCCCTCCTCTTCGGTCACTTAGACCATCATGACATGCACTGCTGTATCTTGTAGACCGGCCTTCGTCTTACCTCTGTGGATGATACAATTTCTACAGGCTTGGCATTCTTCTCTGGTGTCATCTTATCTTGCTTGCTCGAGGCTCTAACTGCCTTAAGCAGCGGCGAGAATTGTTCAGCTGACAACATAAGCGCGGGAGTCTTTGTCGATGATGCTTGGTAACTCACAGGAGTCTTTTGATTGTGTTTTGGCTGTCATTGTTTCCTATAAAATTACGTCGATAGTCTAACACGACACCAACGCATACGCGTGCGGAAGCTTAAGGAGCAACTAGAATTATGGCTAAGTCCTAGAGGGGGGGTGATTAGAACCTTTTAAAATCTTTTCGCCTTCTTAACAATTTAAAAAAATTAAACTAAGTAAGCGATTAACACTTTATCTTCCAAGCCTAAATGGGTCCAATCACAAGACTAGCATATGGTTTAAACAATAAACAACCTAGTCTAAGCAAGCATAGATTAACATATGATTGAACTAATGAAGCATCTAATCTATGCAACCTATATAGACTTATGAGAATGGATCAATGAGCTCAAGTCTACACTACTAAGTGAAAGCTCTTATGTGTGGATGTGCCTATCTAATGCCTAGCATTCATTCCTATCAAGTATTCATAATTAAAGAATTATACATACAATGCTAAGATAACAATGTGCTCAAATCAATCACAAACACAAACATGTATAGTGGTTTGACTTTGGGTCTACTCTACTCTCATTTCAAGTACTCAACCCCTTTGAGCACACCGTCATTCACTAGGGAGTTTAAATTTGGTTCCTCCCAACCAAGGTGTTTTAAATTGAATCCACCCAACCGGGAAGTTTACAGGTTCCTTCCAACCTACATGTTCACACCCCTATTGGTGGCTCCCCTTGGAGACTTGTTTAGGCTTACTCAAGCCAATGTCTTACAACCGAACCTCAATTTAGACTCCACTCATGAGTTAAGGTCTTACAACTGAACCTCAATGGTTTTAGGCTCTACAACCGAGCCAAGGTCCTACAACCGAACATAGTGTTCACTCCCGTCGAAGGCTCCCCACTTGGAGACTCAGTTCAACCTTACAACCAGGTCTAAGACCTACAATCAAACCTATCGAGTTTGAAGATAAACTGTACACTCAATTCCCCACAGGAAGAGAGTGAAACCAGACTCTTATAATTGACAACTTACTTGTCGGATTGAGCCCCTTTGTTGTGCCGCTCCGAGTTGCTTCTTCTTGCTCTCCCGTGCTCGAATCAGCTCCCCTTGTGCTCCCCCGATCTTTGATGTTGCTGCTTTGCCAAAGCTTCAGCTTTGAGATTAGGTCCCTTGTATACGATGCTCCATTAGAGATGCCCAAGGTGCTAAGGAATGGTGTAACCTTTACAAATGGTAGGAAATGGTTTACTAGAGGGATACACCTGTAACACCCCCAAAATTCGACACTCGAGTATATAAACTCAAATCCCGAAATCAAGGGTGTTATGTAAATAATGAATGAATCCTTCACAATCATAACTGATATTTTTCTTTTCCATTCACAGGGTACCAAATATATAGAATCAAAATAAACCAAGCTTTGAAAATAAACTATTAATCAATGGGTCTACGATATTGTTCTAACTGTCTAAACTAATGGCCATCTAATGAGCCTTATTACATCAATACTGTCAAACTAAAATCAAAATAAATCAATTCTCAAAATCTTCTAGAGTATTTCCTCATCTGGAATCGCTTCCTCGAAGTCTTTTAAATCATCACCTGTCACTACGGTTAATCGTATAACACTGCGTCAGCTATAAAAGCCGGTGAGTAATCTCATACAGTTTAACACAGATAATTCAATATAGAAAATCGCGTAACCATTAAAATACAAACCATTACAAATCTAATTATAATTTTGCCAACCAAAACCTTTTAAACATGCGCGTGATGCATGATATGCAAGTATAACTCAACAATCTCAGTACTGTTATCAATCAAACATCCAATTGGTTAACACTATCATCCTGGAACATCGGTTCCTAGCGGCATAGCCAACTCGGATCATGAACTGTCCCACACCTCCGCCTGGCCTGCATAGTTGGTCTGTTACACACACTTGGGTGCTCACCCAACCGGCCTCGATCAACGGAGCCTCCACCTGGTATGCGTAGCTGGTCTGTTGCACACACTTGGGTGCTCACCAAACCGGCCTCGATTAATGGAGCAATGGTCTATTACAACACTCACATGCGCTCAACCCAAATCATCTCAAGTGATCAACCACATGCTGGAGTACTCAATCTCATGGAACGCATGGTTTATGTCATTCCCTTCTCCAATTAATTCAAATAATTCATACATCTTTCTAACTTTTTTCAAGGTACCAAAATACAACCATGAACTCATGTAAGCACGTGATTTATCAAAAGCATTGTAAAATCAATCCTTCATCAGACTCATGAAATCATATAAATTTCTACTTACGTAAAATACAAAATCTGAATTTCATAAATCAAAATTGAGAATCTAGCGATTCAACTTCAAAACTGAGTAATCAAAACGTAAATAGAAAATCAGTTTCCCACTTGATCATGAATTTAAATTGCAGTTGAAAGAAAATCAAAACTCTAGGATTTCATGTGGAAAACAGTACGAGGTAAACTCACATAAGATTACTGTTTGAACCAGATTCTCACTAACTCCTTGGGTCGACTCACAGGGTTGACTCGGCTCCGCCTCTTCTTCTTTCTTTCCTTCTTTTCCTTCCTTTCTCTTCTTTCTTCTTCACTGAGTTGTTACAATCTACCCTCCTTAGAGAAATTGTGTCCTCAAAATTTACCTTGTGTTTAGGGAATAGTTCTAGCATCATGGTAAGTAAAATGTATAGTACTATCGTTTAAGTAAAAGTTCAGGTTGAAATCTAAATAATCCATGTACCTTCGATGTTTTGGTTCGCGTCATCCTCTACATCCACATTTCTCTTTTCCTCTTCCTCAGGTGGTACTAAGGCAAAAACCCGTCCTTAGGGTGCCTGACAGTAGAAATCGCCTCCCTTGACTTGATTCCAGTTGAGGTGGTCTCGAATAAACTTGCGATTGCCTCTGATCTGGTAATTGGCGATGAGGTAGGGGGCAAGCTCGCAACATATGCCCTTTTGAGCCACAATTGTAACACCTTCCGACGAAATTCAAATGTTGCTGAGAGGGTATGGAGGGAGTCGAAGGTGTGGTCCTAGGTTTCTTATCTTATCCCTGTGGTACTTCTGGAGTAGCTCTATATTTATTACCCACCACCCTCCTTTGTTCTCAATTTTTCCATAAGTCTTCTAGGTCTTGTTCGATGACTAAGGCTTTGTTCACTACCTTGGCATATTTTCGAAGTTCGAAAGGAACCACTTTAGTACGAAGGGAAGTCTTCAACCCTTGCACGAACTTTTTAGCTTTTTGCTTATCATTAGGGATGAGATGAGGAGTAAAGCGTGATAATTCCGTGAACTTAGCTTCATATTTGTTAATGTCAGATTTTGTAACAGGATCCTCCGGACGTTCGCCTTCTCTCCAATAGAGATTCCCTCCGCCAAACCTGAAAGAGGACAGAGTAACTAAGGGTGGCTGGACTCCAGCCGTTAGCCCTCCGATGCTTAAGTCAGGCCAAAGCAAGAAGAAGAGCAGCCAAGCAAAATGGGATCGAGATTATTGTGTGTACCTTTCCCTCAATGGAGTCGTCCCTTTATATAGATCTGGAGCGGTTCAATCTGTTACGCAAGATATCGAGATCCCGTTGATCTCGTATACGATACTGAGATCTTGCCGATTTCATGGGATAAGATCCGCATCTTTAGAGACGAGATCCAACCCAATGACTTATTTCGGCAATCACGTTCCTTGATGACAATCCCTTGAGATCCGGAACCACCAGAGAAGGTAAGCCCAAAAACCGACCTATACGGGCTGCCGGTGGGCGTAGTAATAGCGCTGATCGCTCATGTAGAGCTGGAAACCGTAGTTGGAGTCATAGCCAGCGAAAAGGAAGGAGACGCAGACAAGACGGAAACCACCGAACTGGGTGTAGCCCTGCCTGGCATCGCGGAGGGATTGAACAAGCTGCCCGACGGGAATCGGGTGCTGGTACTGAAGGTTAAGAGATGTAGCCGCAGAAAAGCTGTTCGCATGTTGGAACCTGGTCACGAGTCCAAGTGCTCGCTCATTTTGACGTAACACCTTTCAACGACTTGTGAGAAGGTCTGCTCGCTGTTCAAGAAGGGAATCTTTGCTTCGCTTTATCTGACCATCGGATAGGGGAGCTCGAAGCTTTGCGAATAGGTGCTCCGTATTTATCCATCCTACAACTCTCGAGCATATGATCTCGAAAGTCGGATGGGCATCCCACACCTACTCGATCTGCAACCCTCGATCAGATGATCTCGAGAGTCTAATGGGTTCTTCCGTACTTTCCCAATCTGCGACTCTCGATCAGATGATCTCGAGAGTCTAATGGGTTCTTCCGTACCTTCCCAATCTGCGACTCTCGATCAGATGATCTCGAGAGTCGAATGGGCAGTCCGTGTACAATTTTTAATAGCTGAGCTGGTCTCCATTATTTTGTCTATAACAATATTGACTGACAGTAAGGTCTCCTTGTTCTAAATTCATAAATTCGGTTGCCTTCCTATCCTTGACACTCTTGGAAAAATATTTTTGATCAAATTTCTCACAGAACTTTTCCCATGTCCAGATTGTGTTTGCAGCGGCTGCTCTTTTGGTTGCCTTCCACCAGTGATCAGCTTCTCCTTCCAATATATATACGGCTAAGACCACTCTATCTTCATCCATACATCTCATTCTATCAAAAAGTTTTTCCATTTGATTCTTCCAATTGTCGGCCTCTAGCTGGTCAGTTTGTCCTTTAAAGATGGGCGGTCGAAGCCTCCTGAATCGTTCTAATACATCTCCCCCTCCACCACCTTGTGGAGCCGGTATTGGGCGTTGATTTATTATATTATTTGAAGTCTGTACTTGCTGGCGAAGGAGAGATGCTATGTCACCCAAAATGTTGTATATTCCTTCGATTAATTGTTCATTATCCGTTACATCGGGTGTAGACGGAGTAGCTTAACTCTTCCTTTTAGGCGGCATGATCTACATTTAGTAGAAAACTTAATTTAGTACCCTTTAAAATATTAGATTGCCCCATTATCCACGCATGAATTCAATATTCCAGTAATAACAACTAAATTATTCATCCTTTAAATTCAAATAGGTTATGTCACTCCATATGTTTGTTTAATTGAGGTTTTTGTAAGAAAATCGGGTGGCTGGACAGGCAGTTACTCTAAAATTGATTTCTTCCAATCTATACCTCCAATCGATTTGAAATTTGGAAAAAATGTTACTGACTTCAAGATGTATCACCAGAAAACTTTTCAGCTCAAAATATCTAATAATTCTTAGGTTTTCTCCCAGATAAAGGTAGTAATATGTTGCTGTCCAGCAGCAGATTTTACGTTTCTCAGTCTACTAAAAGAATATCTAGAATTTTTCTACAATTCTGTTTGTTCTGAAATTTTGTAGGGAAATCAGTAGGCATGTTACTGACCTTTATAAAAATTTTGAGATTTTTTAGACTTGTATTATGTCATGTGTGATCATAGGTATGAATCTGGTCCATAATTTCAGTCTTATAAGTGAAAATTAAGGAAAAATTCAAAAATATCGATTTTTTGTCAATCCACTTGTTGTGATTTCGTGGGAATGTCTTTATAACCTAAGAAATATCACAAAGGTTAAAATTTTAATTTTCATGACTTTTGATTGAGTAAAAGGTTCACTAAGGTGGGAATTCACCTCCTACGGTACCTAGGTACATGTGTCTAAATTCAATGGCTATCCTAAAAGTATTCGGGAGCCTATGTTTAGAGTTTCTACATTCACGAAGCTACCCTCGATCCTAAAATTTTAGTGGACTTTTTCCCAAGGCACATTTTATCTCATTCCTACTCTCTGATACCAACTGTAACGCCCCCAAAATTCGACACTCGAGTATATAAACTCAAATCCCGAAATCAAGGGTGTTATGTAAATAATGAATGAATCCTTCACAATCACAACTGATATTTTTCTTTTCGATTCACAAGGTACCAAATATATGTTAGTGCACTTTTTTGTGGCATACTAGTGCACCTTGTTTGTTAATTACTTAGGTCAGTGAGTCTAGTGTCGGTTGAGCTTAATGAAGACGAAGACCAAAGACTCAAGATAGACCGGCCGCATCAAGAAAGGAGAAATAGGTAAATGTGATGCCTTGGTGTGCCTTGCCTTGACCAAAACCCAACCCATAACCTCTTAGATGACTTGGACCAACTAGGTATACCCTTAGTCATCATCATTAGTCTTAGAACTCCATGAAAAACATGATAAGTTAGACTAATTTAAGAGGTGGAAGCTGCTGTAAACAAAACAGCTCAAAAACAGCAGTTTCCGATTGATTTCCGATCAATCGGACGTTGGCTCCGATAAGACTCCGATCAATCGGACAGAAGCTCCGATCAATCGGAAATTTTTCCAGCAACCTTGAAAATCCACTGGACATATTTCCGATCAATCGGACAGTTTTCCGATCCATCGGAAGGGGTCCGTCCGATCAATCGGACAGTGTTCCGATCAATCGGAATATCTTCCAGAGACTTCACTGGATAGATTTCCGATCAATCGGACTTGTCTCCGATCAATCGGACAGGTCTCGATCATCGGACATTCTTCCGATCAATCGGAGATGCGCGAATCTGCCCGTTTTTTGACCGTTGGAAGAAAATCTATTTAAGATGGGGGATTCGTTTTTGAGCTAAGAGAGGGAATTTTGAGGAGATAGAAGCCACCATTGCTAGAGATCATTAGAGGCTCTATCCCAAACCTAAAGCAAGTCATTCTCCATGTGTTTTCATCACAAGCTTGGGCCATTCAATGGCATTTTGAGAATGGACTTGTTCCCTCTTGATTCCTAGGGTTTAGACACCTTGATGATAGTTAAATCCTTTGTCTAAACACTACCTAGGAGTCCATTTAGGTGCATTCCTCTAGGAAACCCATTTCCTACCATTTGTAGAGGTTTCACCATTCCCTAGCACCTTGGGCATCTTCAATGGAGCATCACATGTAAGGTAGCTGATCTTGGAGCTGAAGCCTTGGCAAAGCAACGGCGTCAACGATCGGGGGAGCACAAGGGGAGCTGATTCAAGCACGGGAGAGCGAGAAGAAGCAACCCAAGACTGCGCAACAAGGGGCTCAATCAGACAAGTAAGGTTGTCTTGTTAAGAGTCCATCCACTTAATTCCCTGTGGGAGTTGAGTGTAGAGTTTGTTTGACAAACTCGCCCCGGGGTCGTTAGCCGATCCTTGGCCTATTAGTTGGGCCTAAAATCTAGGGACGTCAGCCGTTCCTTGGCACATTAGTCGGGCCTAAAACAAAGTCTCCAAGGGGGAGCCACCAACACGGGTGTAAACATGTAGGTTGGGAGGAACCTGTAAACTCCCCGGTTGGGTGGATCCGAGTTAAAACACCTTGGTTGGGAGGAACCAGATTTAAACTCCCCAGTGAATACTGGTGTGCTCAAAGGGGTTGAGTACTTGAACCGGGAGTGGAGTAGACAAGTAGTCGAACCACTATACATCATTGTATTTGTGATTGTTCTTGAGCACATTTCTCTTTATGCATTATGTTTAATTGATTAATTATGAATGCATAGTTAGGAATGTATGCTAGGCACTTGTAGGCACATCCACACTCACAAGATGTACTTTCACTACCTCATGTTGACTTGAGCATTTCTTGATCCATCCTCTCTAGTCCACATGAGTTGATTAGACTAGGTTGTTAATTGCTTTATTTTTTGCTAGTCTATTAATTGGACCCACTTAGGCTTGGAAGCCGAAGTGTTTGTCGCTTACGTAGTTTAATTTGTTAAATCTGATAAGTAGGCAAAAAGAATTTGAAAAGGTCCTAATCACCCCCCTCCTATAGGTTTAGCCATAATTCTAGTTGCTCCTCAAGCTTCCGCACGTGTATGCATAGGGTGTCGTGTTAGACTACCCGACGAAATTTCAATATATAGAATCAAAATAAACTAAACTTTGAAAATTAAACTATTAATCAATGGGTCTACGATATTGTTCTAACTGTCTAAACTAATGGCCATCTAATGGGCCTTATTACATCAATACTGTCAAACTAAAATCAAAATAAATCAATTCGTAAAATCTTCTAGAGTATTTCCTCATCTGGAATCGCTTCCTCGAAGTCTTCTAAATCATCACCTGTCACTACGGTTAATCGCATAACACTGCGCCAGCTATAAAAGCCGGTGAGTAATCTCGTACAATTTAACACAGATAATTCAATATAGAAAATCGTGTAACCATTAAAATACAAACCATTAAACCTTTTAAACCTGCGCATGATGCATGATAACTCAACAATCTCAGTACTGTTATCAATCAAACATCCAGTTGGTTAACACTAGAACATCGGTCCCTAGCGGCATAGCCAACTCGGATCACGAACTGTCCCACACCTCCGCCTGGCCTGCGTAGTTGGTCTGTAATTGTAACAACTCAAATTAGTGTTATGCACATTGTTTATACACACACACACACACACACACACACACACACACACACACACACACACACACACACACACACCTATGCACATCCTGATACATCATAAAAGTGTCTTTGAATTTCGGGATGAAATTTTCTTAAGGAGGGAAGAATGTAATGACCCAAATTTTAAAATAATTAAAATAATAATTTAATTAATTATTTAGTAAATTACATGATTTATTATATTGATAAACTAATAATAAATAATCCGTAGGGAATTAATATAGGATCCCTTTATTAAAGTTGCTCAAAATAAACCCTAGAATAGCGTAGAAGTGTTAGATTCACAAAACTCACAAATTTACAATAATTACGAAAATGCCATTGGTTAAACTTAAGTTAAACTGACGATTTTAAGTATGCCAATTTCTGAAAATCAGTTTCATGCAAAACTTTATATAATAGCTTAGGGGTATATTTTAACCACACACGTCAAATTTCAGCCCTCTTATCATCCTACAAATACCCTAATCAGATATCGGGCCATAAGTGGGCCATCTAACATCGGAACTGCCTCATTTTTTGTATCATGCCTGATTTATGTGTGGCCTACCTGATAGTCAGAGTATATTTCTTACATACATCATGATGGGACCCACGTGCACGTTAACGCGCGTTGATCGGGTGCGTAACTGAAGACGATGCGTCTTCCTCGTCCGCCCGCTACGACAGCATCGTTCGCTGTCTGTGGGACGCTCCACACCGTCCATCACGGTGGACCCCATATGGAAATCCATCTCATCTATTATGTAGCCCCCTCTTGGGACTACTAAGGGGCGAACCTTCTTTTGTAATTAGAAGCCCGAGTGGACCGCACAATGCTTCTACCTCTGGAACTTAACAAAATAAAATGCTTAAGATCAGGACCGATCCTAAGCATAGGTCCCTGAAATTTTAAGGGATTGTTTTCGTGGACCCCACCTCCTATTTTAACTGTTCATATGATGCAAAGTGCTGATATAGAGGGAGATCTAAAATCTTGATCTTTTCCTTCTCCCACTCAAATTGAACCACGCCGGTCCGATTTTTCCATCCGCAAAGCGCCACCTCCGGCGTATCTATATGATATAAAGTCTCCCTAGGCATCTCTTCCCTCCCCAGAAAAACTGTAGAGAGAGAGAGAGTCGTTAGAGAGAGAGAGAAAGAGAAAGAAGAGAGAGAGTTAACGTAGGGGGGGAGGTTTCCTGTTGCTATTGTTGTTGCTGCTCCTGTTGCTGGGGCAACATTCTAGGAAGAAGAAGAAGAAAGAAGAAGAAAGAGAAGAAGAGAAAGGAAGGAAAAGAAGGAAAGAAAGAAGAAGAGGCGGAGCCGAGTCAACCCAGTGAGTCGACCCACAGAGTTAGTGAGAATCTGGTTCAAACAGTAATCTTATGTGAGTTTACCTCGTACTGTTTTCCACATGAAATCCTAGAGTTTTGATTTTCTTTCAACTGCATTTTAAATTCATGATCAAGTGGGAAACTGATTTTGTATTTACGTTTTGATTACTCAGTTTTGAAGTTGAATCGCTGGATTCTCAATTTTGATTTATGAAATTCAGATTTTGTATTTTACATAAGTAGAAATTTATATGATTTCATGAGTCTGATGAAGGATTGATTTTACAATGCTTTTGATAAATCACGTGCTTACATGAGTTCATGGTTGTATTTTGGTACCTTGGAAAAATTTAGAAAGATGTATGAATTATTTGAATTAATTGGAGAAGGGGATGACATAAACCATGCGTTCCATGAGATTAAGTACTCCAGTACATGGTTGATCACTTGAGATGATTTGGGTTGAGCGCACGTGAGTGTTGCAATAGACCATTGCTCCATTGATCGAGGCCAGTTTGGTGAGCACCCAAGTGTGTGCAACAGACCAGCTACGCAGGCTAGGTGGAGGCTTTGTTGATCGAGGCCTGTTGTGTGAGCACCTAAGTGTGTGTAACAGACCAACTACGCAGGCCAGGCGAAGGTGTGGGACAGTTCGTGATTCAAGTTGGCTATGCCACTAGGGACCGATGTGCCAGGATGATAGTGTTAACCAACTAGATGTTTGATTGATAACAGTACTGAGATTGTTGAGTTATACTTGCATATCATGCATCACGCGCATGTTTAAAAGGTTTTGGTTGGCAAAATTATCATTGGATTTGTAATGGTTTGTATTTTAATGATTACGCGATTTTCTATATTGAATTATTTGTGTTAAACTGTACGAGATTACTCATCGGCTTTTATAGCTGACGCAGTGTTATGCGATTAACCGTAGTGACAGGTGATGATTTAGAAGACTTGGAGGAAGCGATTCCAGATGAGGAAATACTCTAGAAGATTTTACGAATTGATTTATTTTTATTTTAATTTGATAATATTGATGTAATAAGGCCCATTAGATGGCCATTAGTTTAGACAATTAGAACAATATCGTAGACCCATTGATTAATGGTTTAATTTTCAAAGTTTGGTTTATTTTGATTCTATATATTTGGTACCTTGTGAATGGAAAAGAAAAATATCAGTTGTGATTGTGAAGGATTCATTCATTATTTACACAACACCCTTGATTTTGAGATTTGAGTTTATATACTCAAGTGTTGAATTTTGGGGGCGTTACAACACCTATTTAAAGTCCTAAGTGGTATTTAGACAAGAGATTTAACTATAATCAAGGTGTCTAAACTCACAGGAATCAAGAGGGAACAAGCACATTCTCATTTTAGCATTGAATTCCCTAAGCTTGTGATGAATCACGCAGAGAATGACTTGTATGGGTTAGGATTAAAGCTCCAAATGATAAGCAGTGATGGTGGCTTCTAAATCCTCAAAATCTCTTCTCTTACCCCAAAAACGAATCCTCCTGGTTTTATAGATTTTCTTCCAACGATAAAAAAACGGGTAGATTCGCGTATCTTCGATTGATCGAAAAAAGGTCCAATTGATCGGAGGTCACATCCGATTGATCGGAGACCTATCCGATTAATAAAAAATTTATTTAATGAGTTTTTTAAATTCTCCGGAAGAAATTTCGATCTATCGGAATCATGTTCCGATTGATCGAAAGGACCCCATCCAATGGATCGAAAGTATGTCCGATTGATTGAAAATCTGTCCGGTGAGTTTTTTCAAATTTGCTGGAACAAATTTCGATTGATTGAAAATCTATCCAGTGAGTTTTTTCAAACTTCCTGGAACAAATTCCGATTGATCGGGACTTCTGTCCGATTGATCGGAGTCCTATTGGAAACACTGTCCGATTGATCAAAGATCAATCGGAAACTACTGTTTGAGTTGAATTGTTTACAGCAGCTTCCACTTCTTTAATTAGTCTAACTTATCATGCTTTTCAAGGTGTTCCAAGACTAATGGTGATGACTGAAGGTATTCCTAGTTGGTCCAAGTCATCCAAGAGGGTTTGGGTGTTTTGGTTCAAAGGGCTAGGGTCAACAAGGTATCTCATTTACTTGTTCTTCTTACTTAATGCTTCTTGTCTACTTGAATCTTCGGTCTTCAGGTTATCAAGGCTCAACCAACATTACAACACATGGAGTCACGTGATTGACAAATACGGTGCACTAGTATGCCACAGAAAAGTGCACTAACAGCCTAATCACATGGCGCAGTTTTGCAGCGTTCGTCTTCTTACATGCAGTCCTAATCATTGCTTTCTTCAATTCTTTCCTTTACTGGCGGGTTCGAACCAGCTACCAGTCTGATTCAGGTGCAATCGTTGTCGTTGTGGTGAAGTGGGGGAAGTTAAAACTCCCTGCGATGAGGAAGATGCATGAACTGCTTGTTGCTCAGGCTATTTCTCTAGTCTTTATTAGTATCTTGCTAATTCTGCGTTGTCACGCACTCATTAGAACACTTCATTAACGCAGTCGAAAGTATGAACTCATCGATCGCAGTGAATAAATAACCAGAATAAATAAGAAAAGGAGAAATGTGTGCAATGTTGCAAAAGTTTGTGTATTTTGAAAATTTCAATTTAGCGTCTATTGCCTTAAAGATGAAGGGAAGAATGTTCCCGTTGAGAGTCACCAGTTTGGCACTTGTAGGCGCCGAAACTTTTCCCCTTGTGGTAACTTTCCCACGTATACTCGCGTGTCCACGTATACCTAAGCAGCCCTAACCGACGGATGTCGTTTTAGATGGGTAGGGCATCGACTGTTTTCGAGGTATGAGTCCCTGGCCAGTATTATGTAGTAGTTTAAAACTCTTCGGTCTTGTTTCTAATGATGACCATGGTCCCTTTTGTTTATTCCTAACCTTAATCTGGTCATATTATGATAGTACATGTAATAATGATACATTTACATAATTTTAAGTACTAACAGCCTCTTTTCGGGAACCTCCCGCGTTCATCATACTGGATCAGATTTGCTTCCGAAAGCCTTCTTATTTTGCTATTGGTTGTCCCAAGAGGATCATTTAACTTTTCCAAAACTTTTGAAGCATTTGTCATGCACAAAATAAGTCAAAATGGGGTCCAGCGCACCCTAAAAATGAAGTCTGGAAAGTGCTGCTTTTATGGGTGCTCTACCCTTAGAGCACTCTGAAATTAATCGAATTTCAATGGTTGAATTTATGGGTGCGTTACCAATAGAGCACCCTGAAAATAACTGAGTCTGTATTGCTGAATTTATGGGGTGCTACCAGTAGAGCACCCTAAAAATAGTCGTGGTTGTAGAGACCGATATATTTTGTTATGGATTGATCCATCTTTTGTACAAGTCAGATGTTTATGTCCCATATTTTGTCAGGAGATCCAGGTTGGGACTGTCAGGGTTCTTAACTGAGGGGTACGACTCTAGGCCCATGCCTGTCATTTTGAACGGGTGACCTTGGGAAGATCGATCTGCAGTTGTATGTACTTGAGGAGCCCAACTGGCGGATGCCGTTTCAGATGTGTAGGGCATTGACTGTTTTCGAGGTATGAGTCCATAGCCAACATTACGTAGTAGTTCGAAACTCTTCGGTCTTGTTTCTAGTAATGACTGTTAACGTCAGATTTTGTAACTAGATCCTTCGGATCGTTTACCTTCTCTCCAACCGAGATTTCCTCCACCGGACCTGAAAGAAGACAGAAAGCAACTAAGGGTGGCTGGGATCCAGTCGTTAGCCCTCCGATGCTTAAGTCAGGCCAAAGCAGGAAGAAGAGCAGCCAGGCAAAACGGGACAGAGATTGAATATTGTGTGTACCTTTCTTTTAATGGAGTCATCCCTTTATATAGATCTGAAGCAATCCAATCTATTACGTAAGATATCGAAATCCCGCTGATGTCGTGTACGATACCGAAATCCCGCTGATTTCGTGGGACAAGATCCTTATCCTTAGAGGCAAGATCTAACCCAATGACTTCTTCCGGCAATCACGTCTCTTGATAGCAATCCCTTGAGGTTCGGAACCACAGGAGAAGATAAGCCCAAAATCGAGCCATATGGGTTGCTGGTAGGCGTAGTAGTAACGCTTATCGCTCATGCAGAGCTGGAAGCCGTAGTTGGAGTCATAGCCGGCGAAAAGGAGGGAGACGCCGAAGGGGCGGAGACCACCGAACTAGGTGTAGCCTTGCTTGGTGTCGCAGAGGGATTGAACAAGCCGCTCGACGGGAATCGGGTGTTGGAACTACGAAGACCTTCCAAACCAAAAAAGAAGACTCATGATTGCTCTGATGTCGGGAGCTGCTTGTGTCAGGAATGCTCGCATTCAGGAGATGCGACCCCTTTTGACGAGCGCGAGCCGAGTTGCTCGTATCCGGGAGATGCGACCCCTTTTGACGAGCACGAGCCGAGCTGCTCGCATCCAGGGGATGCAGCCTCCTTTGACGAGCACGAGCCGAGCTGCTCGCATCCAGGGGATGCGGCCTCTTTTGACGAGCACGAGCCGGCCGAGCTGCTCGCATCCAGATATGCGACCCCTTATCGCGAGCACGAGCTTGACTGCTCGCATTCACTATGTGTCGCGATCCTTTACTTCTCGCTAGACTATATTTGCCTACAACAGATGCCCCCCAAACCCTTGGTATTAAGGAACTATGCCAAGGGTTTTCTGACAGCTGGGAGAAAATCGCACATGATTCTCTTAACGTGCTTCCGCATTTATGATGGCCAGCTTTCGCGCAGCTTTTTCTGCCGCCATAAATGAGGGTCGGGTGCCACGTGCCTCCGTAATTAATGCTAGCGTCTGTTCGTCTGGTGTGCCGGATGAGAAACTGCCGCGTGTCCAGCAAATCAGACGGGATGATTGCGTATAAATACCGGACTTAGAAAAAATTCCTTCATTTTCGAATTTTCTGCTGCGGGGCTCTCTGCTTTCTTCTTCTTCCTTTGCTTCTGGTGCGAAAAACCTCTTTACAGAGGTAGTCTTTCTCCAACTTTCTCCCTTCATCTCTGCTTCCTTCATCTTTCTTTCTTGCTTTTCTACTTGTGATGGCGGGATCCTCCAATGAAGAGATTGTTCCCTTGGGAGATCACACCCCTGATTCTTCCGAATCCAACAATGCCAGAGTACCGGCTGGCCTCCCTCCTAAGGATATAATGTAACACCCGTACCTTAATTAGCCCTCTGTACACCTCTTTTCCGAACTCGACATACCTGGAACAGTCCAAACCGGCGAGTTTCAATCAGACACCCTATTTTGGTACCGCAACGACCTGAGACTTGTACCCCGGTGACCGCGCGGACGCCACGACTCCAACGCCGCGCGGCACGCTCCGATTCGATACCTAGTTTGAAAGATGTGTTCATGTGCGTAGATCGAGGCGGGCCACGCTACACATGCATGGTGTGGGCCCCACTTGCACAAATCCCTAGGTTGTCCCATCAATCAATCAATATCCCATCAATCAATCAACATCCCATCAATCCATCAAGCATCAATCAATCAAGTACATCTCTCTCTCCTCACAAGTCAACTTAAGCCATACCCAAGCAATCCAATCTCATAATTACCCCATCCATCATCATTCCCATTTCTAATACCACTTATATCCCAAGCTCCCTACAAACAAGTGCCATACGTAGCCATTTTTGGAAAGAGAGAGAGAAAGAGAGAGAAAGAGAAAGAGAGAGTAAGAAAAGGAAGAGATTAGTGAGTGAGATTGGAGGGTTAAGAGAGTTCTTGTGGACTTAGGTGACTAGAGGAGGAGATCTACCACATCGAGCCGTCCGATCGTCTATCCGACCCAATCCAACCGTCCAATTTGAGTGAGTGCTAAGGGGGGCATAAACTCCCCTTTCTTCCTTTTTCCCTTTCATTTTTGGGCCCACAAGTGGGCCATGTTGTGAGACAGCGTGCCCCGCACGCTGCCACGACATGGACCACCTTGTGTGGCCCACCATGATGCTTTATTTTCATTTTTCCTATTCTTTGAAACATGAAGATCTTGATGAGGTATACTACAAGGATTATCTTGATCCAAAGCTAATTGGGCCCACCATGAGGTGGCCCAGCTGATGAATGGAGTGGATCCTACATGTGTGGACCCCACTGATCAAGGCACCACAAAACAAATAAAAAAGAAGAAGAAAAAGAAAAGAAAAAAAAAAGATGGGAGGCCGCTGGACAGCCAGCGTCCAGAGGACGCTGCTGCCCAGCGCTGCCCCTTTGAGCACTGGACGTGGGTCCCCACTCGTGGGGCCCACCTTGATGCAGGTATTCGATCCACACCGTCCGTCTGTTTCTCCAGCCCATTTTATTGCTGGACACAAAGAATGAGACTGACCCAGATCTCAGGTGGACCACACCATAGAAAACAGTAGGGATAATGGAACCCACTGTCGGAACTTCTTGGGCCCACCGTGACGTTTGTAGATTGTTTCACCAGTCCAATATTAGACTCATTAGGTCCCCAATGAGCTGGGGGACCTGATGAATGGAGTGGATTACACTCATGTGGGCCCCACTTAAAATAATCAAGAGAAAACAAAAAAAAAAGAAAAGAAAGAAGAGTGACCAGCGTCACGCTGCTCTCTCTCTCTCTCTCTCTCTCTCTCTCTCTCTCTCTGCGCGTCAGGGGCGCTGGACGATTGGAGTGGGTCCCCATTCGTGGGACCCACCTTGACGATTTTGTTAGATCCACACCGTCCATCTGTTTCCCCAGATCATTTTAGGTCCAGGGCCCAAACTTGAAACAAATCCAAATCTCAAGTGGACCATACTACCCAAAACAGTGGAGATGATGACGTCTATGGTAGAACTTTCTCTGGCCCATCTTGCAGTTTGTAGACCCCGTAACCTGTCCAATATTGGACTCTAAGCGTTCCTCAGGAGCTGGGGAACATGATGAACGGTGGGGATAATACTAATGTGGGCCCCACTTGAAATAAGCATAAGAAAAAGAAAAAAAAACAAAAAAAAAAAACAAAAACAAAATGCAAAGGAGTCCTGACGCTGGACGGTTCCAGCGTCAGGCGCTGCCAGCGTCAGGGACGCTGGACGATCGAAGTGGGGTCCCCACTCGTGGGACCCACCTTGCTGTGTGTGTAAAATCCACACCGTCCATCTATTTCCCTGGACCATTTTAGGGCCAAGGCCCAAACATGAACCAGACCCAAATCTCAAGCGGACCGTGCTACCTGAAACAGTAGAGGTAATGACGTCTAAGGTCAAATTTTCTTTGGCCCATCTGAAATTTTGTAGACCTTATAAGCTATCTAATGTTGGGCTCGTTGGGTCCCTCATGAGCTGGGGAACCTAATACATGGAGTGGATCAGCCTTATGTGGGCCCCATTGGACCAAAATCAGATATAAAAAAAAAGAAAAGAAAAAAAAAAGAAGAAGAAGAAAGAAGGAGAGGCGTTAGCCTCTGACGCTGGGAGTACCCAGTGTCCACGGACGCTGGGCTCCTCAGCCGTCCACCAATGGCCCACCTCGTGGGACCCACCTTGATGTATTTGTTTTATCCAGCCATCCACCTGTTTTCTCAGATCATTTCAGGGCCCACCATTACGACAGTTGTCTGGCATCCACATTGGTTATGCGCGCGATGGGCGGCAACCAATGTCTGGAGTGTACTAGACCCCGGTGATGTCCCAGTTGTAAACCGTATGATATATGACAGTTGAGGATTGACATGCGCACATGGCATCATTAGCATATGACACTCGGCCATATAGGCCCATTGCATTGCATAGCCTCGAGATGGCTAATGACATTCATAGACTTGGTAGTGTAGCCTGCCATCATTTCCGCTTACTCTGATATCTGTATACCTGTCATATGCATTGCGCACACACCACACACTCTCTAAGCTTCATAGTAAGCTTATGCACGTTGTTTACGTGCAGGTCATACTATAGCGCGACAGCAGTGAGACAGGGGCGCGCATTTGATTTTTTTCCAGCTTTCAGTTATACCTTGTATTTCCTTTTTCTGCAGCATTGTACTCAAAAGATTATCTTAGTGGATATGTGATGTGATGCTTTTTGGTTTGGTATACTTATGTTTATGCTCATCTATATATATAAAAAAAAAATTACCTTGAAAATCCTCCTTGTGGGATCCCAGGATCGGAACCTGGCGTATGGGGGCTAGGGGCCGAGAATGGGGTACTACGAAGGCTGTTGGCACCGGATTCGGCGGCCGGGAATTTAGTGAGCCCGGTCCCCGAGTTTGGGGCGTGACAGAAGTTGGTATCAGAGCATAACTTGGGAATACCTGTCCACAACATTACATATCTACTAATAACCTTTAATTACCTGCCTTGTACTATATGATTGCTAGGACCCCAATCTTACTCACCTGCTTTGAACTTAGTTTAAACTAGGACTCCCCTATTGTATGCCTAGAAAATTTTGATTGACGTGTGGGCACTCATGATTAACCCGATGCTAAGAGGATCCTGCCTTTTTGTAGGACATGGCACCCAAGAGAGCCGTTGGTAGGCAATCGTCTAGTGCGGGTACGTCCCAGACTGCCCCAGCTCCAGGCATGACTGCTGGTCAGTTCCAGCAGATGTTGCGTGCCATGACCTCCTTGGTAGAGCGCCAAGAGAGGAGGTCAGCCGATTCACCTGCCACATCCGAGCAGGATCGCGCCCGTTCCTTACTTAGGGATTTCAGGCAGATGGATCCCCCGCGTTTCTCGGGCGAGCCGAACCCGGAGGCGGCAGAGAGATGGAAGTCTGAAGTAGAAAAGATCTTTACCATTATGCGATGCACGACTGTGCAGCGAGTTCCTCTCGTTGTCTTCCTTCTTCAAGGAGAGGCCGAGCATTGGTGGTCATCGATTACCCGCACAGTAGAGGCAGATTTCGAGTGGACCTGGGAGGATTTTGTAGACCGGTTTGACCGGAAGTTCTTCCCTGAGCATGTCCGTCAGCAGAGAGCGTTAGAGTTCGAGACGCTAGTCCAGGGAGAGATGACCGTATCACAGTACGAGGCCCGATTCGTTGAGCTGTCTCGATTCGCGACGTATCTTGTGGATGATGCGAGGCGAAAGGCCCGTCGGTTCGAGGGCGGTTTGCGCCTTGGCCTTAGGGGCCGTGTCGCAGGACACAAGCTCCCTACATTTGAGGAGGTGGTGGAGCGGGCCCAAATTTATGAGGCAGAGTGGGCCGACGCGCAGCGGATCCGCAGTCAAGGCGGAGATCGAAAGGGGAAGAGAAAGGCACCCTCTGGCAACTTCCGACAGCAGCGACTTCGACCACCGCAGAGGCATGTAGCTCGTCCACCCTTCCGAGCACCAGCAGCACCAGTGGCACCCGTAGCACCCCCAGCACCACCGCAGCAGCAGATTATAGGCCATTGTTATGGGTGCGGAGAGATGGGACATCGTCATAGGGAGTGCCCCCATTCACACCGACAGCAGCATCAGCAGTATCAGCCGCCGAGACCCCATCAGCAGCATCAGCGACAGCAGTACCCACCGCCGAGAGCTCCTCCGCAGCAGAGGCAGCAGCAGAGGACGCATCAGCAGCAGCAACGACCACAGAGGGGACAGGCACCTCCCCAGCAGGCTCAAGGCCGGTTCTATGCAGCCCAGCAGGACCCTCAGGCACCAGGAGGAGTCGTAGAGGGTACACTCCTTGTCTCTGCATGCATAGCACATGTTCTATTTGATTCTGGCGCATCACATTCATTCATATCCGAGGATTTCTGTCGATCGATTGGTTTGCCGTTAGAATCCGTGCGCGAGGGTTTGTCAGTGTCGACACCCTTAGGGAAGACCGCAGTATTAAGTTTGATTTGTTCGTCTTGCCCTGTCTTGGTAGGAGAGACCTTTTGCCTGCTGACTTGTTTGTTTTGCCGATGTCCGAGTTTGATGTTATCTTGGGCATGGATTGGTTGTCCGAGTATCATGCCATCATAGACTGTTTCGCGAGAACAGTTACCTTCCTTATACCCGGCATGCCGCAATTTCAATTTGTTGCTGAACCCAGAGGAGAGCAATTATCAGCACTGATGGCTTGTGCAATTGAGGAGCCGGTTGCTTTGAGCATCGACCACTTGCCGGTCATTTGTGACTTTTCAGATGTGTTTCAGGAGATTCCGGGGTTGCCGCCTCGTCGGCATACCGAGTTCCAGATTGACCTTGTACCCGGTACCGCGCCTATCTCAAAGGCCCCGTACCGTATGGCACCGTTGGAGCTGCGAGAACTGCAAAAGCAGTTGGATGAGTTGCACGAGCTAGGCTTCATCCGTCCGAGTAGTTCACCGTGGGGAGCACCGGTACTCTTTGTGAAGAAGAAGGATGGCTCATTGAGGCTTTGCGTAGATTACCGCGAGCTCAATAAGGTCACGATCAAGAACAAGTACCCGCTTCCGAGGATTGACGATTTGTTTGATCAACTGCGGGAGGCGAAGTTCTTTTCAAAGATAGATCTGCGGTCCGGTTATCATCAAGTTCGTGTCCGGGAGGAGGATATCCCGAAGATAGCATTTAGGACGCGCTATGGTCATTTTGAGTTCCAGGTCATGTCCTTTGGACTGACCAATGCGCCCGCAGTGTTCATGCAGTTGATGAATGAGGTCTTCCGTCCGTATCTTGACCAGTTTGTTGTAGTGTTCATTGACGACATTCTGATCTATTCAAGGACCCGAGAGGAGCATGAGCAGCATTTAGAAATCACCCTGCAGACTCTCCGTGCACACCAGCTCTATGCGAAGTTGGAGAAGTGCGAGTTTTGGCAGGAGGAGGTGAAGTTCCTCGGTCATGTCGTGACGAGGCAAGGAGTAGCAGTGGACCCAACTAAGGTTGATGCCGTGCGTCAGTGGTGCCAGCCCACGAACGCGTCTGAGGTTCGAAGTTTTCTGGGGCTAGCAGGTTATTACCGTCGTTTCATTGAGGGCTTCTCTCGTATTGCTGCCCCGTTAACCAGATTGACTAGAAAGGGTGCTGAGTTTGTATGGAGTGACGCATGTGAGCGGGCATTCGCGGAGCTAAAGGATCGTCTTACGTCGGCACCAGTCCTCACTCTTCCTTCTGGGAGTGATGGATTCGTGATTTTTACGGATGCCTCGCGTATTGGCTTAGGTGCTGTTCTGATGCAACATGGCAAAGTAGTAGCGTATGCGTCTCGCCAGCTCAAGATCCATGAGCAGAACTACCCCACGCATGATCTAGAGTTGGCAGCTATTATCTTCGCACTGAAGGTATGGAGGCACTATCTCTATGGGGTGAAGTTCGAGCTCTTCTCTGATCATAAGAGCTTGAAGTACCTCTTTTCACAGTCAGAATTAAATATGAGGCAGAGGCGTTGGATGGAGCTCCTGAAGGACTATGATTTCGATCTTCAGTACCACCCCGGCAAGGCTAACGTGGTGGCGGATGCCCTTAGCCGCCAGCCACGGGGCTTAGTGGCGCATATGATGGTGCAGGAGTGGAGGATGCTCAAGGATATTGCTGAGTATGACTTCGAGCTAAGCCTACAGTCTTCCATTGCTCGGTTATTGGGCCTGTCGATTCAACCCTCCCTTGTTTCTAGGGTGATCGAAGCTCAGCAGACGGATCCGACGTTGAAGGATTATTGGGAAGAGGCCTCGTCGGAGGATCGGACAGACTGGCAGATTAGGTCAGATGGTGGACTTCGTTTTCGAGGGCGGTTGTGTGTCCCAAACATTTCAGAGTTGCGCAGAGATCTTATGAATGAGGCACACCGATCGAGGTTCACTATACACCCTGGTTCTACTAAGATGTATCGTGATATGAGGAGACAGTATTATTGGGCCGGAATGAAGCGTCAGATTGCCAGCTTTGTGTCCGAGTGCGACACTTGTCAGCGTGTTAAGGCCAATCATCGAAAACCTCCAGGACCCTTGCAGCCGTTGAGTATTCCGTTGTGGAAATGGGAGCACGTGACCACGGATTTTATTATGGGATTGCCGAGGACTGATCGCGGTCATGACGCCATCTGGGTTGTCGTTGATCGTCTGACAAAGTCAGCACATTTCCTTGCGATACGTGCATCATGGCCATTGCACCGGCTTGCAAAGTTGTTCATCGATGAGATTGTGAGATTGCATGGAGTCCCGGT
The DNA here is from genome assembly GCA_003013855.2 of Liriodendron chinense. Taxonomy (NCBI): domain Eukaryota; kingdom Viridiplantae; phylum Streptophyta; class Magnoliopsida; order Magnoliales; family Magnoliaceae; genus Liriodendron; species Liriodendron chinense. The sequence goes on from ML058584.1 coordinate 817,105, forward strand.
TTCGATCGTTTCCGACCGAGACCCGAGATTTACGTCGCGATTCTGGAGGAGTTTTCAGAAGGCGATGGGGCCTGCCTTGAAGTTCAGCACTGCATACCACCCACAGACCGACGGACAGACCGAGAGGGTCAACCAGATCCTTGAGGACATGCTCCAAGCTTGTGTGCTGGATTTCTCAGGGAGTTGGGATGAGCATTTGCGTTTGGCTGAGTTTGCATACAATAACAGCTACCAAGCGACTATTGGTATGGCACCTTTCGAAGCGCTATATGGTAGACCTTGTAGGTCTCCCAGTTGTTGGACCGAGGTTGGAGAGAGTCATCTCCTAGGTCCCGAGCTTGTGCAGAGGACATCAGAAGCTATCGATGCCATCAGGCAGCGGATGCGCACAGCTTAGAGCCGACAGAAGAGTTTTGCAGATCGTCGGCGTCGTCCCCTAGAGTTTGACGTTGGGGATCGTGTGTATCTCAAGGTCTCGCTTATGAAGGGCGTAGTTCATTTTGGAGCCAAGGGGAAGCTTGCCCCAAGGTTCATTGGACCCTTCGAGATCACTGGGCGCGTTGGCGTCGTGGCTTATCAGCTGGCCTTGCCACTTCAGTTGTCTGGCTGTAACACCCGTACCTTAATTAGCCCTCTGTACACCTCTTTTCCGAACTCGGCATACCTGGAACAGTCCAAACCGGCGAGTTTCAATCAGACACCCTATTTTGGTACCGCAACGACCTGAGACTTGTACCCCGGTGACCGCGCGGACGCCACGACTCCAACGCCGCGCGGCACGCTCCGATTCGATACCTAGTTTGAAAGATGTGTTCATGTGCGTAGATCGAGGCGGGCCACGCTACACATGCATGGTGTGGGCCCCACTTGCACAAATCCCTAGGTTGTCCCATCAATCAATCAATATCCCATCAATCAATCAACATCCCATCAATCCATCAAGCATCAATCAATCAAGTACATCTCTCTCTCCTCACAAGTCAACTTAAGCCATACCCAAGCAATCCAATCTCATAATTACCCCATCCATCATCATTCCCATTTCTAATACCACTTATATCCCAAGCTCCCTACAAACAAGTGCCATACGTAGCCATTTTTGGAAAGAGAGAGAGAAAGAGAGAGAAAGAGAAAGAGAGAGTAAGAAAAGGAAGAGATTAGTGAGTGAGATTGGAGGGTTAAGAGAGTTCTTGTGGACTTAGGTGACTAGAGGAGGAGATCTACCACATCGAGCCGTCCGATCGTCTATCCGACCCAATCCAACCGTCCAATTTGAGTGAGTGCTAAGGGGGGCATAAACTCCCCTTTCTTCCTTTTTCCCTTTCATTTTTGGGCCCACAAGTGGGCCATGTTGTGAGACAGCGTGCCCCGCACGCTGCCACGACATGGACCACCTTGTGTGGCCCACCATGATGCTTTATTTTCATTTTTCCTATTCTTTGAAACATGAAGATCTTGATGAGGTATACTACAAGGATTATCTTGATCCAAAGCTAATTGGGCCCACCATGAGGTGGCCCAGCTGATGAATGGAGTGGATCCTACATGTGTGGACCCCACTGATCAAGGCACCACAAAACAAATAAAAAAGAAGAAGAAAAAGAAAAGAAAAAAAAAAGGATGGGAGGCCGCTGGACAGCCAGCGTCCAGAGGACGCTGCTGCCCAGCGCTGCCCCTTTGAGCACTGGACGTGGGTCCCCACTCGTGGGGCCCACCTTGATGCAGGTATTCGATCCACACCGTCCGTCTGTTTCTCCAGCCCATTTTATTGCTGGACACAAAGAATGAGACTGACCCAGATCTCAGGTGGACCACACCATAGAAAACAGTAGGGATAATGGAACCCACTGTCGGAACTTCTTGGGCCCACTGTGACGTTTGTAGATTGTTTCACCAGTCCAATATTAGACTCATTAGGTCCCCAATGAGCTGGGGGACCTGATGAATGGAGTGGATTACACTCATGTGGGCCCCACTTAAAATAATCAAGAGAAAACAAAAAAAAGAAAAGAAAAGAAAGAAGAGTGACCAGCGTCACGCTGCTCTCTCTCTCTCTCTCTCTCTCTCTCTCTCTCTCTCTCTCTGCGCGTCAGGGGCGCTGGACGATTGGAGTGGGTCCCCATTCGTGGGACCCACCTTGATGATTTTGTTAGATCCACACCGTCCATCTGTTTCCCCGGATCATTTTAGGTCCAGGGCCCAAACTTGAAACAAATCCAAATCTCAAGTGGACCATACTACCCGAAACAGTGGAGATGATGACGTCTATGGTAGAACTTTCTCTGGCCCATCTTGCAGTTTGTAGACCCCGTAACCTGTCCAATATTGGACTCTAAGCGTTCCTCAGGAGCTGGGGAACATGATGAACGGTGGGGATAATACTAATGTGGGCCCCACTTGAAATAAGCATAAGAAAAAGAAAAAAAAACAAAAAAAAAAACAAAAACAAAATGCAAAGGAGTCCTGACGCTGGACGGTTCCAGCGTCAGGCGCTGCCAGCGTCAGGGACGCTGGACGATCGAAGTGGGGTCCCCACTCGTGGGACCCACCTTGCTGTGTGTGTAAAATCCACACCGTCCATCTATTTCCCTGGACCATTTTTGGGCCAAGGCCCAAACATGAACCAGACCCAAATCTCAAGCGGATCGTGCTACCTGAAACAGTAGAGGTAATGACGTCTAAGGTCAAATTTTCTTTGGCCCATCTGGAATTTTGTAGACCTTATAAGCTATCTAATGTTGGGCTCGTTGGGTCCCTCATGAGCTGGGGAACCTAATACATGGAGTGGATCAGCCTTATGTGGGCCCCATTGGACCAAAATCAGATATAAAAAAAAAGAAAAGAAAAAAAAAAGAAGAAGAAGAAAGAAGGAGAGGCGTTAGCCTCTGACGCTGGGAGTACCCAGTGTCCACGGACGCTGGGCTCCTCAGCCGTCCACCAGTGGCCCACCTCGTGGGACCCACCTTGATGTATTTGTTTTATCCAGCCATCCACCTGTTTTCTCAGATCATTTCAGGGCCCACCATTACGACGGTTTTCCATCTGAACCGTCTATCAGGTCACGTAGACCTATATGAATGGAAAACACAAATATCAGCTTGATCCAAAACTCAGTTGGGCCCACCTAGAACATACGTGCTTTATCTCTTCCATCCATAAGTTTTTTTCCAGCTCATTCTAGTGGCTGAGCCCAAAAGTTAAGCATATCCAAATGTCAAGTGGGCCATGCCACGGGAAACAGTGGGAATATGAATTCCACCGTTAAAACCTTCCCAAGCCCTACAGTTATGTTTATTTAACATCCAACCTGTTCATAAGATCACCTGGATATGGGTGAAGGGAAATCATGAATATCAGCTTTATCCATAACTTCTATGACCCAGGTGGGCCCCACGCTCGTATAGCAAGTGACCCACCCTATGGGTCCTACATGATGTATGTGTCTGATCCAGGCCGTCCTTTCTTGGGCCTACCTATGATCTATATGTTTTATCCATGCAGTATGCTATTTTTGTCTGCCTGTTTTGTATGTGCAGGCCCAAGTATGGGGCCGATGTGGTCTCAAGTGGGTTATGCCGTGAAGACCTTTACATTTCCAATGGGGCCCACAGTTCGGGTCCCACTCTCTGTATATATATTGGGCCATTCAAGGCCAACAGTGCATGATATGTCCGGTAATATGCTAGTATACTTAGCTGGATAGGTCACACTGATAATATGCTTAGTGTAATGAATATCATACCCATTCATTTGTACATACGCATCATATGTATGCCTGACTGTGGACGATGTCGATCATAGCATATGCCTTACAGCTTGAGATACTTAGGGGACCCGTATGAGATAGGGTCACCCTACATGATAGCGCGGTATGCGCAGGTTTGGTGCATGGCTTTAATAGTGTGACTCATGCATCTCGCATTATACATGTCATGATCAGATTCTCACCCCAGCGGCATCGGGGTTTTGACCACCACAGTCACATCGTGGATGGTAGGAATGGACACCGGAAATATGTTCTAGCACTTGGGCGCCAAAGATGTCCTTGGGTGAAAGTCCCTAAACCCTGTGGTACCAGTAGGATGCTCCAATGTCTAGACCGAGTGGATTTATGAGCGCATGAGGGCCAAATACCAGTAGGCCGCGTCTCCCACTGTGTCGGGGTCGGTTGGAAGGGGGTGTGACCTTACCCGCCCGGGTGCAGAGGGCTATATACTAGGTTGAGTTTGACCAGCTCGTGAATGGGTTCGCTATCGACGAGCCGGGTGAATTTTTTTATATGTCATTGACGAGGCGGATAGTGAGGTCTCTTCCACTCGCTTGGTTATGCGCGCGATGGGCGGCAACCAATGTCTGGAGTGTACTAGACCCCGGTGATGTCCCAGTTGTAAACCGTATGATATATGACAGTTGAGGATTGACATGCGCACATGGCATCATTAGCATATGACACTCGGCCATATAGGCCCATTGCATTGCATAGCCTCGAGATGGCTAATGACATTCATAGACTTGGTAGTGTAGCCTGCCATCATTTCCGCTTACTCTGATATCTGTATACCTGTCATATGCATTGCGCACACACCACACACTCTCTAAGCTTCATAGTAAGCTTATGCACGTTGTTTACGTGCAGGTCATACTATAGCGCGACAGCAGTGAGACAGGGGCGTGCATTTGATTTTTTTCCAGCTTTCAGTTATACCTTGTATTTCCTTTTTCTGCAGCATTGTACTCAAAAGATTATCTTAGTGGATATGTGATGTGATGCTTTTTGGTTTGGTATACTTATGTTTATGCTCATCTATATATATAAAAAAAATTACCTTGAAAATCCTCCTTGTGGGATCCCAGGATCGGAACCTGGCAAACGGGGGCTAGGGGCCGAGAATGGGGTACTACGGAGGCTGTTGGCACCGGATTCGGCGGCCGGGAATTTAGTGAGCCCGGTCCCCGAGTTTGGGGCATGACATATAAGATGCGAGCCTACTGGTGCTCGCGAGTCTGCGACACCTTCCATGGGTGCCGTGGGTGCTCGCGAGACGGGCTCTGGCGAGATGGTAGTGGCCCAACCTTCCGGGTCGGGGGTTTTTGTTATCCCCCCACACTTGCATCCTGTATGCAAGTTTATGTTTGATAATATCCCTCCCAACACCTTCGGGGGTTTGCCTGAGCCGAGCCCAGAGGCTCTCTCCACTGATATTGGAGTGAGATTGGTTCAGGTAATAACCTTTTTCCTTTTTACCAATCTCTTCGGGATTTTATAAGATGACTAGCAATCTAATCCTTCTCTCTTTATTTGTATCAGAGCCTAGATCTCACGTTCCGTGTTAGGCGGGATGTCGAAGCAGCTCGCCGCAGTGTGGAGGATGCGGAGAAGAAGAAAAAGACGATGGAAGCAGAGGTCCAAGGGCGGGACCGCTTGGTGAAAGCTTTGGAAGTGCAGATTGCCAAGCTGGATGAAGAGAAGAAAATTCTCCTCGTCAAAATCCAATCCTTGACTGAGCGCTTCCAGTCAACGGATCTCCAACTCGCCAAGCTTCAGGAGCTCCATACCAAGAGCCAGAAGGATAAGGAAATCTTCCGTCAGGACAAGATCCAGCTCTAAGGGTGGCTCAAGGATGTGCGGACCAAGCTCGGGGAGACCCAGAAGAACCTCGAGGAGGCCCAGCAGCAATTTCACCAGTTGAAGGATGACTCCATCCACTGGGAAGAAGAGCGAGTGGCCCTCGTTCAAATGGTATCTGATGAGGGTCCTCGCGCAGTTCAGGAGTTCCGGACTTCTCAACTTTACGATGAGGAGCAATATGAAGCGTATATCGCCGGTCGCGATTTCGCAGTCAGAGTTATGCAGCTGATCGCCCCAACTTTTAACGTTGAGGAGTTCGACAGAGTGGCATTCGAGGTTGCAGCTAAAGAACGTGCTGCCGCTGAGAACGAAGTCACTGGGGCAACAGATGCCGCTCCTGCTCCTGAGGCTGGTCCTGAAGCTGAAAGCCGCGAGCCTGCGCAAGATGAGGATGACCAACCTTGACCTTGGCAGCTTCCTTTGTCATGTGTTTTTTTTTTTTTTTATACTTTTGAGAAGAAATCTGTAAGTGTATTGACCTTTTGGTCATCATTTTAATGAACATCTATTTCTTCAGTGTTGTGTATTCTCCTTATCTTTCATTTTCGTTTTGTGTTGATCTTATGTTGATTCATCAGAGGATGCGACCCTTTATTCGAGCACGAGCTGCGCTGCTCGCAATTAGGGGATACGACCCCTTAATTCGAGCACGAGCTGCGGAGCTCGCAATTAGGGTGTACGCTGCGACCCTTCAATTCGAGCACGAGCTGCGCTGCTCGCATTCTGGAAGTGCGATCCCTTTCACCAGGCGCGAGCATCTAACTCGTGAAAAAATGAATTAGACTCAATCCAGGGGTCGTGTGACCGTGTCCGCGTTGAGATAGACTGATCTATCGATTGAGATTTTGATTCTACCAAGGGCAGAAGGTTGGTCAAGAGAGCACGTATGCTCTCTTCGGGGCTATCTTTAATCCATAGAATGGAGAAGCAACCAACTAGTAACGATTTCAGTCCTACCAAGGGTAGGCAATTGGCCAAGAGGATGTGTATATTCTCTTCGGGGCTATTCGAATCCAAATAAATGGGATAACGGCCAAAAGGTAGTTTTATCCCTACCAAAGGTAGGCAATTGGTCAAGAGATGGTATGCATTTTCTTCAGGGCTATTCAGGTCCATGTAAATGGAGTAGCGACCAAAATATATCTTTCACTTTATTCATAAAATGTTGTAATGAACTACATCGAATCTAGGGATAGTATCCTAGCAAATGCTCCACGTGCCAAGGGCGACGTACGGGCTTTCCCTGCATGTCTTCAAGGTAATAAGTACCGGGTCGTACAATCCTAATAACCCGATACGGGCCTTCCCAATTTGGATCCAGTGAACGAGCGGGAACTCCAAGATTTTGCCTTAGTACCAAATCTCCGGGCTGGAAGGATCTAGGCCGAACCCTAGCATTTCGATAACGAGCAATACGTTGTTGATATGCTGCCACTCGTACTTGGGAAGCATTTCTTCGCTCTTCCAAGAGATCGAGATGAAGTCGGAGGTTTTCCTGATTACTCGCGGGGTCATACTGCTCGATCCGATATGAGGGCACTTGAATTTCCACTGGTACCACTGCGTCGACACCAAATGCTAAGGAAAAAGGGGTTTCACCTGTTGATGTACAAGCCGTGGTTCTATATGCCCATAATACTTCTGGCAGAAGTTCTGGCCACACCCCTTTACATTCACCTAGCTTGGTCTTTAAATGGTGCTTGATGATCTTATTCACTGCCTCGACCTGCCCATTCGCCTGAGGATGATATGGAGAAGTGCGGAGATTACGTATCTTCCATTTTTCACAAAATTCATCAAAGGCTGCGTTGTCGAACTGCGTTCCGTTGTCGGTAATTATAGTGTGAGGAAGTCCGAAACGGCATATGATATTTCTCCATATGAACTTAGTAGTTTGTTTCTCAGTAATCTTGGCTAATGGTTCTGCCTCGGCCCATTTGGTGAAGTAATTAACCGCTACAATCGCGAACTTATTTTGTCCCTTCCCCATGGGTAAAGGCCCGATGATATCGACCCCCCACTGAGCAAAAGGCCAAGGGCTATCAACTGGGGTCATCCGCTCGGACGGTACATGAGGTATAGGTAAATATTGTTGGCACTTGTCACATTTTTTAGAAAATTCGATAGCGTCTGCTTTCATAGTGGGTCAATAATATCCTTGCCTCATCGCCTTATATGCTAGGGATCGCCCCCTGGGATGGTTACCACATGCCCCCTAGTGTACTTCGTCTAGAACACGAAGTGCTTCTTCTGGATGAAGACACCTTAAATAAGGCAAGGAAAAGCTTTTGCGCAACAATATTCCGTCTTGCAAAGTATACCTGGTAGCCCGAAGACGAATTTACCTTGCAGCTTTCTTGTCCTCTGGTAGGTGTCCGTCTCTGAGATAAAGGATGATAGGATCCATCCAGCATGGAGATGATTGTACCAATATTACATGCTCGAGAGTCACTTGGTCGATACTCAGGTTCTGACGATGCTCGATGGGGATCGAATGTGATAACTCATATTCTGGTGCAGAAGCGAGCTTTGCCAAGGAATCAGCAAGTTGGTTCTTCTCGCGAGGAATATGAATTATTTCATAAGTCTTCAGTTTTGCGAGCAGGATGAGGACACGAGATTTGTATAAGGCCATCCTTTCTACTTTGGCCTCGAATTCACCAAGGACTTGGTTGACAATGAGCTGGGAGTCGCTATGAATTAACAGATTCTGAACTACAAGGACAATGGCTAGTTCGAGGCCAACGATCAGGGCCTCATATTCTGCTTCATTATTTGAGACGCGAGATTTGAAACGCAGAGCATATTGAAAATGTGACCTGTCAGGAGCCACTAAAATCAGGCCCGCTCCGCTACCAGTGGCCCGCGACGACCCATCCATGAAGAGTGACCAAGGAGGCTGGTCGCTGGTCATGGTATTATCTTCGGAAGAGTATGTGAATTCGGCAATGAAGTCAGCCACGGCCTGGCCCTTAACTGCGGTCCTAGGACAGAAGGAGATATCGTGCTCGCTGATCTCGACCGCCCATTTAGTTAACCGTCCGGAAGCCTCAGGTTTTTGAAGGACTTGTCGTAGCGGATGATTTATCGGTACTAAAATAGCGTGGGCTTGAAAGTATGGTCGCAGTTTTCGAGCTGCCGTGACTAAGGCTAGGGCCAGTTTCTCCATATCAGAATACCTAGTTTCTGCATCAACCATTGCTCGACTGACATAATAAACGGACCTTTGCACCCCGGAATCTTCTCTTATTAAAGCGGCGCTAACGGCCGTAGTGGACACAGAGAGATAAAGAATGAGTTGCTCATGTGCTACAGGTTTAGATAAAATGGGGGGTGTGCTCATGTATAGCTTCAATTGTTGAAAAGCTTCCTCACATTGTGGCGTCCATTTCCAATCAGACTTGGCCGTTGCACGAAGGAGTCTGAAGAATGGTAAGCACTTGTCAGATGCTCGCGAGATGAACCTGTTCAATGATGCGATGCGACCAGCCAGACGCTGGACGTCCTTCAGAGTAACAGGGGATTTCATCTCTATCAATGCTTTTATCTTTTCAGGATTTGCCTCAATTCCACGCTGGCCGACCATGAACCCAAGAAATTTTCCTGCAGACACTCCAAACGCGCATTTTTCTGGGTTCAATTTCATTCGATACCTCCTCATCAAATCAAAGGCTTCTCGAAGATCAGAAATGTGGTCATCTTCTACGATGCTTTTCACGAGCATGTCGTCAACATAAACTTCCATATTCCTACCGATTTGAGCAGCGAACATTTTGTTGACAAGACGTTGATAAGTGGCCCCTGCATTTTTAAGACCGAACGGCATTACCTGGTAGCAATATAATCCTCGGTCTGTGATGAAGGCGGTATGCTGGCTATCAGGTGGGTGCATCGTGATCTGGTTGTAACCAGAATAAGCATCCATAAAGCTAAGCAGAGCATGTCCAGCTATTGAATCGACTAACTGGTCGATCCGCGGTGTCGGGAAGCTATCTTTGGGACATGCCTTATTCAAGTCTGAATAGTCGACGCACATTCTCCATTTGCCATTAGCTTTCCGGACGAGAACCACGTTCGCGACCCACTCTGGGTAGTCAACTTCTTTTATGAAATTGACCGTGAGTAGCTTTTCAACTTCAGCTTTGATCGCCATTTGCCTTTCTGCAGTGAAGGCTCGTCGACGCTGGTGTACGGGTTTATGCTTTGGATCGATATTGAGACGATGCACGATGACGTTGGGGTCGATGCCTGGCATATCTTTATGAGACCAAGCAAACACGTCCTGGTATTCAGTGAGGAAACGGATCAAATCTTCGCGGTGGACACTGGTTAAAGAGGATCCAATGTACACGATCTTAGACGGGTCGTCTTCGGTCAGGTGAATCGCCACTGTTTCCTCCCCAGGAGTTCCTGACTTAAGAGCTTTTTCTCTCGGATCCAACGAGGTGCTGGAGGGAAAGTTGGGTGAACCTTGTGCTATCTCCATAACGGGTGTCGCTTGAGCCTTCTTTCGATCTTGGAGGGCTATCTAGTAACAAGACCGTGCCTCCTGTTGACTTCCTCGCACGACTCCGATACCATTTCGGGTAGGAAATTTAATACACAAATATGAAGGGTGTAAGGCCGCTCCAACCTTAGTAAGAGATGGCCGCCCCAAAATGGCGTTATACGCTGATTTTCGATCCACGACAAGGAAGTTTATGAAGACGGTGGTCTTCGCTGGACTTTCTCCAAAAGTTACTGGGAGATCGATACTTCCTTCAGGTGTTACTACCTCACCTCCGAAGCCGACTAGGGGGTCGAAACTGGCTTGAGTAGGCTTCTGGCAAGTGCCATTTTGTTGAAAGCCTCCAAGTATAGAATATCGGCTGAGCTACCTGTATCCACCATAATTCGATGAGTCAAATAATTCGATACCTTCAATGTGACTACGATGGAGTCTTCATGAGGGAAGTGAATTCCCTTTGCATCTTCGAGAGTGAAGGAAATTGGAGGATGGCTGGTTTTTTACGAGCTAGACGTCTGTTCCAGCCAGTAGATTTGCTGGGGTTCTCTGGATGCCTTTCGAGCGTATGCTTTTCTTGAAGCTTGAGAGTCACCCCCGCAAGCTGGTCCCCCGACGATAGTGCGAATTTCTCCCGTGGGCTCAGCGTCCTCTTGGTCGGTTTGATGATGAGGCGGTTCCTTTTGGCGAGATGAGGTCTTCGCCCTTTCTGGTGATCGATTTTTACGAGCAACATAATCCTGGAGATGGCCTTTTCGAATAAGGGCTTCGATATGGTCTCGTAGAGAGATGCAGTCCTGGGTCCTATGCGCGTGATCTTTGTGGAAGTAACAGAACTTGCTCTTGTCTCTCTTCTCGGGATCGGATTTGATCTTTGCAGGCCACTTTACATATGGCTTGTGTTTAATCTCCATTAGAACCTTTTCATGAGACCGATTAAGAGGAGTGTAGTTATGATATTTACCGGAGTAAGGCTTCTTGGGAGAACGATCGCGTTAATCACGACGATATTTTTTATCTGCAGAAGAGGTTCCCTCTGGCTTGCGTTTCTTACCCTGCGCCCCATGACGTGTCAATGCGACTTCTTCTGCATTGATGTACTTCTGAGCTTTGGCTTGGAACTCTGCCATAGTTTTCGGAGGGCTTTTATCTAAGGCAAACCTGAATTTCTCGCTCGTTATTCCTGCTATGAGGGCTGCGAGCCCTTTTTCTTCAGTATAACCTTCAGTTTGAATGGCTTCAGCGGTGAACCGTACTGTGAACTCCTTTATCGTTTCCCCATGCTGCTGTTTTAGATTCATTAGATGGGAGGCTGGCTTCTTGATGCGGATGTTTCCCATGAATTGAGAAAAGAATATCTCCGATAACTGAGAAAAGGAGCTGATGGAACGAGGCTTTAATCCTCGGAACCACATACGAGCTACCTCCTTCAATGTTAGGGAAAAAGCCCTACACATGATTTCTGAACCATGTCCCTCCAACTCCATAAGGGACTTGTATGTTTCCAGGTGTTCAAGAGGGTCGCCAATACCTGTGTACGGGGTGATAACAGGCGTTCGATACTTTCTGGGTAACGGAGCTTCCATAACCTCGCTGGTGAAGGGGGATTCGGATTGATGTATCGCTGCTATGACTGCAGATGGTCGATTTGCCTGGTATCGCTGTTCCATGACATCAAAACGATCATGGATTCTTTTGAGATCTCCTTCCCATGGTAGGGTATAGCTTGATGTTTCGGCTGTGGAGCCCTGCGGTTGAGGTTGTCGAGACGAGCTAGAATGTATAGAATGTGGAGACGGCACAGGGGGATGGCTACCAAGTGGTGGGACCTGTCGTTCGTCCATTGAATGTCTGGAAGCCACCGGTATGGGTTGCGGTGGTAAACCTTCGGAGGGTTGTCTCTACGGTTCAGGGAAATGCTGATCAAGCCGATTCGACATGGCTTGAACTCCGGCATTTAGAGTCAGAAGAGTGTTTTCGAGGAAACGCAAGACATCGTCTTGATTTCCAGAAGCCTCCAATAATGGGTTTGTTGATGGCATATTCGGGGCTCCTTGAGGAATATTCGTCGACGTGGGTGAAAGAGCAGGTACGGATTCCGTCTCATCGGGCGGAGGTGGTGCCTGCCTTGAAGTCGAAGGATGAACGACCTTTTTAGGAGGCATCGCCGAAGGATTTTTATCGGTGGAACGATTGATTTTGACGATCAAGTCGTTCCCACAGACGGCGCCAAACTGTTAACGTCAGATTTTGTAACTGGATCCTTCGGTCGTTCACCTTCTCTCCAACCGAGATTTCCTCCACCGGACCTGAAAGAAGACAGAAAGCAACTAAGGGTGGCTGGGATCCAGCCGTTAGCCCTCCGATGCTTAAGTCAGGCCAAAGCAGGAAGAAGAGCAGCCAGGCAAAACGGGACAGAGATTGAATATTATGTGTACCTTTCTTTTAATGGAGTCATCCCTTTATATAGATCTGAAGCAATCCAATCTATTACGTAAGATATCGAAATCCCGCTGATGTCGTGTACGATACCGAAATCCCGCTGATTTCGTGGGACAAGATCCTTATCCTTAGAGGCAAGATCTAACCCAATGACTTCTTCCGGCAATCACGTCTCTTGATAGCAATCCCTTGAGGTTCGGAACCACAGGAGAAGATAAGCCCAAAATTGAGCCATACGGGCTGCTGGTAGGCGTAGTAGTAACGCTTATCGCTCATGCAGAGCTGGAAGCCGTAGTTGGAGTCATAGCCGGTGAAAAGGAGGGAGACGCCGAAGAGGCGGAGACCACCGAACTGGGTGTAGCCCTGCTTGGTGTCGCAGAGGGATTGAACAAGCCGCTCGACGGGAATCGGGTGTTGGAACTACGAAGACCTTCCAAACCAAAAAAGAAGACTCATGATTGCTCTGATGTCGGGAGCTGCTTGTGTCAGGAATGCTCGCATTCAGGAGATGCGACCCCTTTTGACGAGCGCGAGCCGAGTTGCTCGTATCCGGGAGATGCGACCCCTTTTGACGAGCACGAGCCGAGCTGCTCGCATCCAGGGGATGCGGCCTCTTTTGACGAGCACGAGCCGAGCTGCTCGCATCCAGGGGATGCGGCCTCTTTTGACGAGCACGAGCCGGCAGAGCTGCTCGCATCCAAGGGATGCGGCCTCTTTTGACGAGCATGAGCCGAACTGCTCGCATCCAGATATGCGACCCCTTATCGCGAGCACGAGCTTGACTGCTCGCATTCACTATGTGCCGCGATCCTTTACTTCTCGCTAGACTATATTTGCCTACAACAATGACCACAGTCCCTTTTGTTTATCCCTAACTTTAATCTTGTCATATTATGATAGTACATGTAATAATGATACATTTACACAATTTTAGGTACTAGCAGCCTCTTTTCGGGAACCTCCCGCGTTCATCATACTAGATCAGATTTGCTTCCAAAATCCTTCTTGTTCTGCTATTGGTTGTCCCTGGGAGGATCATTTAACTTTCCCATAACTTTCGGATCATTTCTCATGCACAAAATAAGTCAAAATGGGGTCCAGTGCACCCTAGAAATGAAGTCTGGAAAGTGCTGATTTTATAGGTGCGCTACCCTTGGTGCACTCTGAAATTAATCGAGTTTCGACGATTGAAGTTATGGGTGCACTACCAGTAGAGCACCCTGAAAATAACTGAGTCTGTATTGCTAATTTATGGGTGCGCTACCAGTAGAGCACCCTAATAATAGCTGAGTTTGGATTGTTGAATTTATAGGTGTGCTACTAGTAGAGCACCCTGAAAATAACTGAGTCTGGATTGCTGAATTTATGGGCGCGTTACCAGTAAAGCACCCTGAAAATAACTGAGTTTGGATTGCTAAATTTATGGGTGCATTACCTTAGAGCACCCTAAAAATAACTAAGTCTAGATTACTGAATTTATGGGTGCGCTAACAGTAGAGCACCCTGAAAATAACTGAGTATGGATTGCTGAATTTATGGGTGCGCTACCAGCAGAGCACCCTGAAAATAACTGAGTCTAGATTGCTAAATTTATAGGTGTGCTCCCATACTTAGGTAAATTTGGAAGGGGTCCCGAGGTTGTAGGTTTTGGGGCCAGACCTACGGTGGTCGGAATGGTTTCCCAGCAAAAGATTTCAATGGTCGGAAAGGGATTCCGGCAATCGAAAAAGGGTTCTGGTGAGGTTTTTCGACGAAACTCTCAAATACCCAACGGTCGCTAGCTCTCCCTCTATCCTAATGCGCGTACAAATGAATAGTGCGGAGGGGTATTTATACCCGAAAATCCCGGAGGATGGCTGATAGGAAGATGTCATGTGTAACGCACTCTAAAAATGACTTAAAATGGGTGAGGCGCACCTTGAAAATAGCACAAAAAATAATCTGAAAAACCCTGAATTTATGGGTGCGCTACCCCTAAAGCACCTTGAAATTACGTAAAATCAAGGTCTGGAAAACCCTGAATTTATGGGTGCGCTGTCTCTGGAGAACCTTGAAATTAATCGAGTTCTGACGGTTGAATTTATGGGTGCGCTAACCCCTGGAGCACTCTGAAATTGTGAAAAAATAAAAGTTGGACAACCTTGAATTTATAGGTGTGCTCAGCCTGATTTTTCAGGTGCTCTAACGGACTATTCTTTTGTCTATTTTGAATTGGTGCTTTAAATGATGGATTTGTGGGCCCGCTTTGTGATGGGCATCCATGCACTAGCTCTAGTGATGCATGCTTGTGTCATGACCCTATTTTAGAGGGTTTTAATCATGATGAGTGGTGGGGCCCACCAAAAGTCCCCTTTTAAGGGTTGGTGCATCTTGAATTTTTTACCTGAATTCATGGGTGTGCTAGCACTGAATTTATGGGTGTTTTGGTACTGTACCAAAGTTGTATCTTCCTCATTTTTATGCGAGCGGGGAGCTGTTTCGGGGAGGCTTTTCGGTACCTCTCTGCGATTCTTTTAACTCCATTAAGGGGTGCGTTGGGTGCTCTGCCTATAGGATTTTTCTTTGATGACCCCAACATTTTGGGACCCCAACAATAATCACCGATAAACATGCCAATTTTCGCTAATATAGGCCACGGAGAGAGCTCTAAAAGGGCCAACCATGCATAAGACCTACGCTAACTTTATCAACAATGAATTCACCAAATTTGTACAGGCGGTGGAGAGAGCCCTGTGGGCCAACCTCATGTGTGAGACCTATCGCTTCTATCACCTCTGGTAGCATCATGGGGAAGGCGAACTCTATATAGCCCCCTATGAATGGACTCGGGTCATAGAAGCGAAGAAAAAGTGGGTTGCAGTGTGCACTCTGATCAAGCTAACCATGCATAAGTCCCCCAACTCTCTGGCTCATATCCAGTAATAACTCATGGGAAGAGCGAACTCTGTATAGTTCCCCATTGGTGGACTGACGGCCTTAGACTTTGTAACTCGAAAGGTAGGCTTGTGAGCCTCGTAAACTCTAGAGAGTTATTGAGGCCAACCCTATGTGTAAATCCTATTAAGTTCACTACCCCGTAGCTTCACTGGGCCCCTCTGATGGATCGCGATGTGTGAATTCCCCAGGCTGTGGAGAGTGTTGTGTGAACTCAAGAGAGTTACAGGAAGGCCCACACATAAGTCCTTGCTCCAACTACTTAAGATCTTAAACTATGGTTTCTCTAACTAAAGAGAAACCGTGAATGCTCCAAATACTGAAGAGCTTAAACTGTGTTCCTACTAATAAAGCACCATTAGGTTCTACTAACAGGACCCTAGGGAAATGCTTCCAAATGGAAAATACATTATTTAATTAATGGGCTTCCAAGTATCAAAGTTAAAGATAATGAGATTGAAATAAATGGATATTATTATGACAGTAGACAATAGAAAGACAAAGGTCAACTTATGCATAACTACCATGTAATTTATAGAGCATGAGATGCAAAAATATGAATATCATTCAGATGCAAAAACATGAATATTGTTTAGATCATCTATGAATTATTTCAAGACGTATTACATCATTCTTGAATTCCCAAGATAGACATGTGGTTTTGTGGGTCTTGGCTAAGTTGCATCTGGGCTGCAACAATATTAAGTTCTGCTTCAATGGTGAGTCTTGCCCGATTTGGTGCCCTGGTCAATTCCTGCTCTAAAGACTCAGCCTCAGTCCTCTTCCTGGATAATTTCGATTCTTCAAGGTCCACTATACTCTTATTTGCAGCAAGGTCAATCTGGATTTTCTCTAGCTTCTGCTCCCCTGCATGCTTCATGGCTTAAAGAGCAGTAATTTGCTCAGTAAGAGTAGAGAGAGTGTGCTTGGAACTTCCTCCTCCAGCAAGGAGCGAGGACTGAATGAAAATGTCATTTTGAAGAAACAACAACTCTTCTTGCCTCTGTTCGATCTCTCGAGTGATCTCTTTTGAGTGAATTACAGAGACGAGTAAGAGAATCATGGAGTTGAGAAACAATCATTTTGGCAATCTTTGTTGCATGATTTAATAAAGCCAAAACATCTCCAAGTTGGGTCCATTGCTTTGAATCTCTGAACATACAGGCCACCGTCGTCAAAGCCTACTTCCCTAAAGAAAGCTTATAGGCGGGCATGTTCTGTAAAGATGAGACATCAGAAGCCGAAATTGTTGGGCCAATATTGGTAGCAGAACTTGGAGCGGGTGCCACTGAAAAGGGAATGATATGATATTAATATGTGAATAGTAACAAGATAAGCACAATGTAGGAAAGGAGGTTTAAGACTTCTTAAAGCATACCCTCTGATGATGACACCAGTGGAGGAGGGACAGATGCAACGAAAGACCCAACTGCATTAGGGACAGCAGGAGCCTCTAAAACGAAGACTTGAGGATTGATATTTAAAGTTGGCTCCTCAGTAGCTGTGCTAAAATCCATTGTTCTTGGTGTTGTCATTCCCTCTGTTCCTCGGATAATAGCCTGACTAACAATAGGAGGCATGGTGGAAGGAGCAATTATAAGAGCGATAAAAGTATCTTCCCCCGTGGTTGGTTCGACAATAGCAGCAATCATATCATCAGGGACAGGAATGGCTGTATCTTGGTCCACCTCTATGATCATGGGGGTGGACAAGGTTGTGTTGGGTGAGACCAATGCCTTTGACCCTTGTGCCCTGTGAATAGATGCTTCAGCTTCACGAGAGGAGGAAACTTTTGCTATTGTAAGAAGTATGTTACGACAAAAGAAAGAGTAGTGCTAGGAGCAGTGTCCAACTGGTCTTTTGTAAAAATCTCCCTAGGCAGCAAAGAGTAATTCTCACTAAATGATATGATAATATTCGAATCAGGGGAGTATGTGAAGGCCTTGTACTCTATTGGTGCTTACCCTTGTGCAGCCAGACTTTACTGAGCTTCATCAGGAGAATATTCTACTGTAGCTTTAGTATCTTCAATACCATCAATCTGTACTTCTTCATCCTCTCCTTCTTTATTTTGTTCCTCAGAATGGCTAGCATGATCTTCATCAAAGTCATTACTCTCTGTTGACCCCGCATCATCTTCTGCACTACTTACACTACTCTCTTCAGTGGATTCTTCTTCTACAATTAGTTTGTGCTTGCCCGATGAACTAGCTTGCCCTGTAGTCATTCTTGACCTTGAAGGGGTTGGGGAAGTGCACGGCTGAGATCGCCCAACTGAGGGAGAGGCTGCCGGCACTTGGTGTTAAGCTGGAGAGGTGATAGCCAGAGTTTTTGTACTAGGGGTAACAGGTAATGCTTCTTGCTTAGCAAGACTTGGAGTAGTCACGGAAGGAGCCGATGCTATTTTTGTTTGAGTATCATGCACCTCTTTAGCATGAGTGGGTGATGGCATGATTCCTTCATCAATATTCCCTTCTGTGGTTTCAATGGGCTCTTTAGTGGGTTTTATTTCTACTTCCCCTCTATCAGATAACGCTATGTTCAGAGGATCACCACATGCAATCCATCCTTCAAGTGTGTTGGCAGGCTTCATCTGTTATATAGACTCTTCTGTAGAGATAGTGAAGCATGACTAACCACGAGCTGAAGCATGTTATTGCTCTTCTATGTAGCCAATTCCTTGATTAGGTGTATAATTTTTAAGTCAAGGAGGAGGTACCTATATAAAATAATTTACTGAATGGCTATTACAAACTAAATGACATTGATGTGCGCACCATCGCATCCAGACATATGAAGCATGAACCTCCTATTTGTATCCTGGAATGACAAAATGAGCCTCTGTGTTCACTGTCAACAACTACTTCCATACAAAAACCCGGTGATAAGAGCCTACTCCGTAACTTCTTATCGATCTCGTAACTTCTCCACAAGTCCTAGGCACCATTTGATCGAATCTGAATTGGCGAGAAAATCTACTTAGATAATAGGGCTCGCACTAAAACTCGTTGCCTTCTCTTAGCGATAACCTATAGGATCTTATGAAGATGAAGAAATGTCTCTTCATATGGGATAATGAAGGAACATCTACCATGTCTCTGTCATCAGCACAAGTGGAGATGGGAAAGTGATTAAATAAGAAGGAATTAGTACTTTCGATCTTGTTCGCCACCCAAGAGTATGTCCTCTTAATCATCTTCCTTTGTTAGTAATGTCATAATGGGAGATGTTCAGGATTTACATATGCTTTGTCCGAGTCTTCATATGTCTAAGAGAAGTAAATGCCGAGCCAACTTGCGAAATAGTTCCATAGTGCATATATAGAGGAAACACTGGTGGTCGGGCACTTGCAGTGTGTAGTTGCATCTCCAAAGGCTTGGTAGAGAGAGAAAAGTACTGGGGGATCCAATGAGTATGTCTTCCCCTCCGCCATAACTTCAGCTACCACCAGTATGGTAGGTTGATGCCATCGACCCACTTAAAACCTGGGAGCACTATTGAGCTCAACCAATACGTAAGAAAACTGGCTAATTCATATGCCAGGGAAAAGCCTTCAAGGTGCTCAATCGGCCGTCTAAGGCCAACAAGGTCTAGATTATTACTTTTGGCAAATCTGCAAAAAGAGGATACTGGTTTATAAGAATAAAAATGGTCATGAGATGAATATGTACTAATAGAGAGAACTTAAGATTAGAGGACTGTTCGCCAGCCCCAAGGATACGACCGTGATGTAGTAAGAACTCAACGAGACCAAGATCGTCCTTAGGGATTTATGTAGGTGCTCAAAACTCTTCAAAATAGTCTAGAATTAAGATTGGATTAAGAAACTAAATCGAACAACTTGAATTAAGTGAGTGATTTAAAAAGGAATAAAATTAATACACTAAAGGCACTAGAGAGCCAATGATCCACTTATAGTCATTTTCAATGCATAATTCAACTAGGTCTCTCATCTATACAACTGGAATCAAAATTCAATCCTATCCAGCTGGAATATGGAGTAGTTAAATCATCATAACACGTCTAAAATAAATACTTGTTCATTGATATAGTTTCTTCAATAAAACTGAAGCATTGGGCGCATTCAACTGTGCAGGCCAATCCTTTATCCAACAAGTTAATATCATAACCATAGTCTTCCTCAAATCCTGTCACTAGACTTGATTAGAACCATGATTTGAACTCCAATCAAACCAATATCAATAAGCAAAATATTCATCTCAGATTTATACAAAAGATTAAAACTTTAGTTTAAAACAGTTCCCACATTAAGAACCATGTTATAGGGCACGAGGAATTCAAAGCGTCTACCATGCCCGGAGTCTATAATAAATAAATGAAGAACTAGAACAAGAACTTTATTCAAACTGAAATAAAAATATGTTCATCAATAAAAACCAAATTTGAAACCTAGGTTAAATCAAAGCATTGAAAACAAACTACGAACTTCAGCTCTTAGCTCTAGCTAAGAGGTCTAGCTAACCAAGTATATGATTGAACTAGAAAACAAAAGAAAAACACGAACTGGAGAATAAAACTAGAAGAACTTGGAGTTATGGAAGCTCCCCTTCGAATTCCTCCAGCCTCTAGCATGTCTAAGATTTCTCTAGGATGATTAGGGAAGAGAGTGGAGGAGTCCTTGTATAGCAAAAATCTCCTACCAACTTGAAATTGCATAACTTTTTCGCACTTGTGAGGCAGTTCACGACCAGTCACAGCCCCCTACCGACTGGTTATGACTCAAACAACAACGGACATAACAACTTCTGGACTTCTGTTCTTCACGGGCGCGACTGGTCATGGCTTCTGATCGACTGGTCATGAATGGACAAATAGTCCAGCAACTTGGACTTCATATCTTCTAAATTTCGACTAGTCTTCGCTCTGGCCGACCAGTCCTGGGTCTCCACTGACCGGTCGTGAGACCAATCATGGGTGCACTTAGGATGTCCAGCAAGCAATCTTCTTTTTTGGCAAAAATTCAATCGGTCAGAATGACCGGTCTTAGGTGGCTGACGACCAATCCCCGATCGGTCATGAAAGGCTATTTCTTCTGGAATTTCTCTTCTTCTTTTCTTCCTTCCTTGCTGCTTCACTTGATCTTTAAGGTGCTTCAAAGTAGTCCTTTTAATATTAAAATCATGAGGTCTCTCTCTCTCTTTCTTACAAACACAAATACACATATAAGTAGGTTCTTTTAATAGCTCAATAAATGTAAATGTGTGATTGATTGGGGTCTAAATATGCACAATTCAGCACTCAACAAAGACATATTACAGATCACGGGAAAAGTGCGCTTGCCATGTCTATTAAAGTATTCGGCTGATGTTTAGGAACTTTGTGTATTCTGAGAAAAGTTCAATTGTAGCCTTTGAAATTGAAGGTCTGTGGGTATTGGAAGAGAAGCAGCAAACTCTCGTTAGTTGGCACAAACTCATCAAAGAAACAGGCTAGTTATTGGTAGCCTTGCAATCTTATAAAGATCTTAGAGTGTGATACTAAATTCTCCGACGGGTAAATAAAAAGAGTTCATGGTAGGGCACTAATAGTTTAGAAAATCTTTAAAAATGGTCACATCATGCTAAATATGATTTGATGTAACCTCGATGGTAGCATAAACTCCGATATCAATAAGTTGCTTGGAGTACTTCTTGAGTGTGGCTCTAGCCCAGTCATTATAATAGTCCTGCGATGAGAGGAAACCTTAAGTACAAAATTCCTTAGTACCCCAGATGGTGCCATTATCAGTATGGCTAGCTCGAAATCTCTGCCTCAATGTTTCAAAGAAATGAGTGGGATATAAGTTGTGGGGATTATATCATGGCAACAAGAACTGCGCGGGCAGGATACGATTGGTATGTTGACGGGAACCGCTATCAATCAACCAGCTGTCCAAGATGATCTTCTCTTTGTTAGCCCAGTTCTTGGTGAAAAGAAGTCGGTTTTGAGTTATTACGTTAGTCGGCTCATTGTGAAGCATAGATTGGTGATGGTGTAAGATTAAAGGGATGATATTCTTCTCGTCCCAATATAGATTTTTTAACTTGACCGTACTCTGAGCGACTTTGATCATATCCCAAGTATTCGACAAGCGGGTCTTGTTAAATTCATAAATTTTTTACTTTGATCATATCCCAAGTATTCGACAAGCGGGTCTTGTTAAATTCATAAATTTTTTCTTGTAACTCTTGGGCTTTGCTCCTTCTCTACTTCTTCTTAGTAAGGGTAGGTGGTGGATTGACTTCTCTCGTAGAAGGTTTGCTACTATTAGTGTAAAGATGAGAAGTTGTTTTTACCTTTGTCTCCCAATCTGATTCGGAGCCCTTCCTGCACAGTCTCTCTACTTCGCCCATAGCTATGGCGGTGCCAGTGGGGCTTGACAAGCGGCTGATCCGATCTTGAAAATTATCTTTGGAGGAGTGGTCTTCTTAAATAAAGCAGGATCACTAACAATGGTCTTGGCCTTTTTCGTCGGGCACTTTAATGGCGTAGGAGATGATAATGGATGAGAAGTTTTAGGAGGGGTCTGAGTTTGACTCCTTGTTTGACGATTGGGAGTAGAAGTTGTTGTAGAAGATTGGGGACACTTTTCTTTTTCGCCATGGTCAACCTGTTAAAAAAAGGAGCAAAAGATGGTCAGGGATAGAAGATTTCCAAGATTTTAACACTTAGAAGATTTTCAAGTCTTGGATACTTAGAAAATTGTCAAGTATTAGATACTTAAAAGGGAAGGATTCTCATACTTAGAAACAAAAATTAGTAGAGTTTTGAGACTTATCTAAATTGCTGTTGAAGGAACTATATTGCATGGTCGCGTAACTGGGTATGTCCTACGTGGCCACATAATGGGGAATCAGAGCAATAGAGCTCTGTTAGAAGGAAATGAAAGCAAGAAATGAGAAGGGCTTACGACTTTTAAAGGTGTCCAACTCACAGATGTTATACGCTCGCGTAACAGGATCTGACCACGTAAACTGACTGCAAAGATAGGTTCCTCTACTTTAGATGATTGAGTGATCAGTCCACTTTTAGCTCCATTTTGAAGTAACCAAAGAGGATTAAGGAGGCATCTATTAAGGCACTCAAAAAATGGAAAGAAAGACAAGAAAAAGAATGAAGGAATTGCTAAAAGCAACGTATTACGTAGTCGCGTAACAAGTTGAGGTCTTGCGCAGACACCTAAGAAGATTGGTTTGTGAAGTTGTTTTCGACAATTTTCTTTAAAAGAAATGAATGGGTTGCGCGGTCGTGTAACATGGGTCTGTTACACGACTGCATAATATAGCTGATCAACTAAAGTTTTACGCAGGTTGAGGTAAATACCCCTTTGGGCTCCTCATTTGAGAGAGATAGTAAGAATTTAGAGCTCATTTTGAGATTTTAAGAGGTATGAAGGAAGATTTGCATATCAACTCAATCCTGGGATAAATACATTGGCCATAATCAATGTATTCTGAGAAAGAAGGAGAAGTGCATGAAAGATGGAAGAAGGAAGGCCCTTCAGAGGAGTTACGTGGCCGTATAACTCGACTGGGTTATGCGGCCGTGTAACTCATTAATTTGTTATGACCTTCTGTTGGTTTAGAACTCTCGCAAAGATTCTTTGCAAGCTCGGAATGGTTGATGTTCTAGTCCGGGAGGATGTTTAAGACCTAATCCGAGATGAATCATGTCGCGGTTTTGGAGTACACAGAATCCGCGCAACCTCTCTACCATTTGGTAAACCACAAGCATAAGCCGAGATGCTGCCGAAATTTACTTTCAATAATTGTATAACATTGCTATATTTAGATGAACACTTTGTTTAAAATCAAGGGATGTAATCAAGGAATGTAAAAGAATTCAGATGAATAAAATGATAAACGATGAGCATTACTCTCAGTTAATTTTCTTTACTGTTCTCAAGTTACTGATATTCCAGTATCCAGATCACATTTCTTGTTTAAACAATCCATCATAAAAGAAGCTAATCACACGCCACATCTCGTATCCATGATAAGAGCAAGCGAGTAAGAGATCTTTGAACCTCTCCCAACATTAAAAAAATGTTTCGTCCTCCTTTTAGGAGAAGTTCATAATGGTTCACCTTAGCGTATTGGTTTTGTAAACCGGGAATGACTTTTTAAGGAACTCCTGTGTCATCTCAGTCCATGTCTCGATAGATCTAGGCCATAAGGAGTAGAGTCATGACTTGGCCCTCTCCTTTAGAAAGAAGGGAATTAATTTTAGTTTGACTACATTTTGGGAGACGTTACTGTAGTGATCTCATAAAATTTCTTAAGGTGCAGGTATGGACTTTCAAAATCAAGTCCATGAAACTTAGGGAGTAGTTGGATCACACTTAGTTTAAACTCAAGGTTACCTACATTCACTGAAAAAATTAGGCATGATGGTATGGTTTTTTTAGTCGGTTGTAGGTAGTCCTATAGAGTTCTATCTAGTGGAACAGAGTGCGCCTCGTTCTCATCATGTACCATCCTAGCCGACGATGTATTATGCTCATCATATTTCGACTCATTCTCAGCCATGGTTCTAGATGGTTTAGGAGTATTTAGATGTTTTATAACTTGTCGGTGAATGGAGAGCCCTTTAACTAAATCTCCTTCACTTAGAAGCCGAAGTGTGTGATCTCGAACCCACTTGGGCATGAACCACACACACAAAACCTAATTCTAAACCTAACCTTAAAAAAATCCTACAACGAATTAATTAACTAGAAAGCAATTAAAAGAAGAGAGGAACGATGTTACCGGATGAGAGGACTAGGATTAGCAAAACCTTACAAAACAGAATACAATGTTAGTAAGTTCATAAAATAATCATAACCTAAAACGTAGCAGAAATCTATTCTGCAAAAAATAAAACCTATTCTAAAGCCTAGCCTAAGGTATTCTCAGTGCAACAAGATCCTCGACAACAACGTCAAAAACTTGTTTGCCAATCCTAAGTGTAGGACTACAATGTAGTAATAACTCAGTGAGACTGAGATTGTTCCACATGGATGTACGTAGTTGAGAACACAAGTAGAACTAAACGGATTTAGAGATTATGTGTTTCAATAAATTTAAAAGAGATTAAATAGTAATTAAAATGCACTAAGGATCTAGGAATCCTCACTTAACAAATTCTCAAACTAATTCATCTCTTTAATTAAATAACTCAACTAGAATCGAATTCCAATCCTTTTTAATTGGAAGATAATTTTATAAATCTAATCATAAGTATCTAACAAGATATAAGAACCGAGATATATTAATTTCTTATGAAGATTTAGGCAATCGATCGTAGGGAATCAAAAGCATTTATTGTACCCGAAGTTAACAATAGATCAATCGATTTTACAGATCAATTCCTTATCCAATCTAGGAATTTAATCAACATAATCACAATTCAACATTAAAAAAATCAATAACTTAAACTAAAAATGAATTAAATAGAATAATTCATTAAGAGGTTCATCCCTTAGCCTTTGTTAAGAGATTAGCCTAGTATAGTCAACATCTTAAAATAAAAACAAGAGAAAACAAATTAGGAAGAAGAAGAATTTTTTTGAAGAAGAACTCTGTGTAGCTTTCTCTCCCCCTCTCTCCTTGTTTGGCTCTCTCTAAAAATGAGTCTGGGACCCTTCAAATAATTATTAGAACCGACTTTACACCGCCTTAAACGAGTCCCAATTGAAGTCAGAAACAAACTTCACACTTTCGTAAAATCCCGCAAAAACATCAATCGATCGACCAAAGATACTAAAAAACATTTAACGATCAAATTAAAAAATTCGTTGGAATATCCATCGATCTAGCTTTTAATTTCAATCGACCGAACATGTAAAAAATTGTCCAGCAAGTTCAGGTTAATTTTCGATGCATCCACCTAATTGATCAAGATCGCTCGAGGATCTATCGATCAATCGAACATTCTGCTTGATCTCTCGAACTCTGCTGTAAATCTTCAATCTTTTTAGTCTTTAATTCTTCTCTTTCGGCATCTTTTTTCTTTGATCTTTGGCACTTTAAATCTTCAACGTCATTCCCCTTTCTTTAATTCTTCCACTTGAATTCTTTCAGGCTTTAAATCGACACTTTAAGCACGCATTCGATTTAGACTTCCCGATCATCCTCGATGTTGAAAACATAATTAATTAGATCAATTTGGCACACATATTCATGGAAAAGTAATGCATAATTGAGAATAAATATGAAATATTTAAGTCTTAACAATGCAGGAGCTCATTATTTTAGGGGAGATCTATTTTCAGAAGATTCGTACAGACAATAATGTCACAGATATGTTAACAAAGCTGGTGATCACAGAGAAGTTTAAGCATTGCTTGGGCATGATTAATCTCTTTAAGCATTAATGAGATTGGGCACCCTTGCACAAGGTTGAGGATGGAGCTGCATTCTAGGTAGAGGGATGCAGGGAGCGATCTACGCTCAAGGTGGATGTTGCATGGGAGGTCTTCAACGTGACTTGGCAGAATGCAAGTCAAGGTGGAGATTGTTGTGTAAGGTGACTTAGATTCTGTTGTCTAGAGCAGTTAGGTCGACTGAGGAATCCTTTGGTCGATTGAACCCTGCTATGTTGTCTCATGGTCGATTCAGATCTAGTTCTGTCGACCGAGAGTCTCTGTCCATACCTTGATCGACCGAAGGTGCGATCAAGGTTTTGCGCAGATTTGCATAAATTGGAGTATTTAAGTTCGGTTTAGATTAAGGCTTTAATAATACAAGTGTTTTCTCTCAAGGGGCAAATGTTTCGTTTTTATAGTTTTAAGGGCTTGGGAAGGGATTTTCTCAAGAGATCTAGGGTTTCCTAGAGGTGCGCATCGCAAGCAGAGATTAGGTACATTTGTAGTTGAATAAGGTGAGTCTTTAAAAATCTAAGGTTTTTATTATAGTGGATCTCTGTCGCTTTGTGCCATGGTTTTTCCATATAAAATATCTTGTGTTATATGGTTGATTGCTTTATTGTTTTAGTTATTTTTATTGTTCCATCTTCGTTGAATTTGCTTTCGTAAAGCACATGAATTGACAATGGTGTTAGATCCGAATTTCTAACACCTAGGGTTTGATTCAGGTTTGTTGTTGGCTCAGGATTAGAGTTGGTTCACTCACAACATTACCATTTTCAGAAAGTGCCTTTGGAACGTATGTAAGTAGGGGGTGGGGGTATAGGAAAAATTGGGGGAGAGAGGTATTGAACATAAGTTTGTGTATGGGGGAAACCATGGTGTCAATATTCTATGTAACCTGTTCATTATATGACATTTTACTAGGCTGCATTTTAAGCTGTAGAGCAAACATGGGAAGCTGGGCCCATATGAAGTGTATGTCACACTCAACAACGCTCTAGGTCTCAAGTTAATGTGTGCAGTTTATTAGGGGTTGTTTGGCACCAAGGATTTGGGGGGATATGAGGGGATTTGCTGTGGCATGAGTGCGAGGGTGTATGTGCGTGGGTGGGTGTGGGGTGTGTGCGTGGGTTGTGTGTGTAAAAAAAAAATCCATTGGTTGTTTGGCTAGGTGGATTAGAGGGTATTGCAAATTTAGGAGATTTCAAATCCTCACTTTTTGTGAGTTTAGCAATCCTCTCCTTTTGCTTGGATTTTCAATCCTTTATTTTTTTTTCCCGCCCACTGATGATATCCCAAAACAATTATATTGTCAACTGCATCACTACAATTACTTCAATATAATGATCCGAGCAGTCCAAACATCATCCCTATAAATAAAAGGTTAAAAATTGTTGGTTAGTTGCTCAGTTGTGATCTTATGCTTGTGGCCCATTAAATGCTTGGAATTTCATATTTTCAGTCAAAGTATATATTTCGATGGACTTATTACAACCATTGTGTCAAACATTACATATGTTCATTGATTCGGGATATTAAAGTTGATTTAGTAATTAAATTCAAACTCTTATAAATATACTATATAATTTAAGTGTTTGGATAGCCAGGATTTTAAATTCAGGTGCCAAATACAGCTGCAGTATTCCGAATTCAGAGTATTTCAAATTCAGAGCATTCGGAATATATGGTACCCAACGGGCCCTATGTACTTTCCCACCGTTTCCAGGGATGAATGGCAAGGAGGAATTTTGAGGAAATTTCCCAAAAACTAAGAAAATATTAAAAACGTATCTGCCAAGAAACTTGTTCGAAACAAACAGCAGAGAAATCACGTTCGACAAACAGCAGAGAAATTACGTTCCGTCAAAACGCGTTTCTTACCTGCGTGTCCGCCGACTGCGGAAAGGAACCTGTCGAAGGGCAGTTTCGATATTTCGAATGAAAGCCAAGGGCAGCATCAACCATGGAGTTATATGATACTCGAGCTGCGTAAAACGCTTGATACGCATTCACTCAGAAATTGGGCAAGGTGGCATATAATTACTCAAATAAAGCCGATGAGATTGTTCATCACACTGTTTCAAAGTCATATTCTAGAAATTAGATTGATTGAACGGTCATAAACTCTGATGCGTGCATACTTGTTTATGGAAATAGGACGATTGATTTTTTTTTTTTTTTTTCATTTTTAACCGTCCAATAAATGTCCACCGATCCGATAGTCAGAAAAACAACTAAGCTTAATTTTTGGTTTGTAATACATATAAACTACGTAACATAATTTGGACTGTTTAATTTAATTACTTGTATACTCCGCGTGAAATTTATAGATAAGATGACTGCGTATCATCTATCACACTCTGCCAGAGTATGAAAGCTTTCTCTATCCCTTTACTTATTTTTGATGGGATTCTCCATGAGAAACTCCAAACCACCCATTAGGAGCTTCCCCTTTGCAACTCTGATTCCTCTTCCATCCCTCACTCCAAGAGAAAAAGAAGTTGGGGATTTCTGGGATTAGGGTTTTTTTTTTCTCAGAGCTTTTGGAATATTTTTTGCCAAAGACATTCCAGCTTATATTCTTCCCATTTCTATACCAAAAAGATTCGGAAAGATAATTTGGAATTTGCATTTACCTTCCCATTTATTCTTCTTGAAATTCAATTGAGTCGTCTGCCCACCATCTGGAATCATGAAGGTCTACCCTGCTCCCAAGAAATGCAGCATCTCCACCATCCGTTATGAACTGGACCAGAGCCTCTCTTCTTCAAGGCAGAAGAAGCTCCGTCGGCTCCCTCACATCTTCAACCGGGTTCTTGAACTGCCTTTTCACTCGGATGCCGACGTCTTGGTCCAAGAGACCCCCGAATCTTTCCGCTTCGTTGTAACGTCCGATGATATCACCGATGATGTCCGGGCCCACATAATCAGTATATACCCTGGGGTCACTAAGATCGTGATCATGGGGAGTAACGTCTTTGATCTGACGTTGGCTGGGTTGGAGCTCGATTTGTGGAGGTTCAGGCTGCCTGCGACGACACGTCCCGAGCTCGCCAGCGCCGCCCATGTTGATGGGGACCTCGTCGTGACTGTCCCAAAGGGCGCAGTGTCTGATGATTCCGATGGTGGGGAGGGCGATGACGAGATTATCGGGGGTGGCATCGGGCGTATTGTCTTTGTACAGTAATTTCCAGTCCTCCTTTCATTTCTGCCCTCTCTGCAAGTTACAGTGTTTTCTTCTTCTTCTAATCTTATGCTTATTTAATAGAATTTGATTAGATGTTTGTTGATTTGATAAGTCTATTGCTGTAATTGTATGAGGAGGTGTTCTTGATCTTCATCACCAAATTATATGGTTTTCCACTTGCGTCAGTGCTAGCGTTGGTGCTGGCCTGTCTTTTAGTGATTGAAATCATTCATCTCATCTGTCCAACTGCAGATGGCTGATGGACCAAGAATCCCTTTTGTCAAACAATCCCAGCTATCAAATTTGTGGACCTTTCCCGTTGGGTGGGCCATTGGACGTTTAACTGCTGCCCATGATGATTGTTGGATCCCACTGCCTGGTAATGGTATTGTTCAATGTGGTGATTTCTGCAGTGGAATTGTCCATACTCGATGGGCTCACTAGATCAATGGTCTGATCACTGTGAAGGTGGCACACCTCTAGGGAACAGTGGCCTGAATGTACAACTCCTCTTCTATGTGATGGTGGGCACTTTTGATTTGATCTTACATGCTATTCATGATGCCCCATGGAAAGAAAGTTTCATTCAAACCACCTTTCAGTGATGTAAGACGTTTATCTGGTGGCATGCTTTGTGGGATGCACCATGCCCCTATATATCTTCTAGCAGATGATGCTATTGGTCTGTTTGGTGGGCTGCTAAGGCAGAGGGTTTGTTGAACAGTTAGGATCATCCTGTGGTGCTATCTCCCATTCACGATCGGCCCACCACATGAATGGTTCGGATCGCCCAGAGGTCAGCCTCACATTTACTGTTTGTTAGGCTGAAAAAGTGCTTGATAAGAAAAAAAAATTATACTTCAGTTGGATGAATGGAGGTATTGTCTTGTGTTCATTTTGTGGTTGATGCAAATGGAGAACCTTATGAGCTTGTGTTATAATTTTCTTTTTCTTTTGTTATGGGTGTGGGCCTAAGGTCCACTTGGATTTAATTATGGGCCTATGATCCACTTGTTGCTTATTGTTCGTAGTCTTGGGATATGTTGGAGATAATGGTTTTTGTATCAGGGGCATTTTCTTTATATTTTCTTTTTGATTACTTAAATATATGAGAAAGGGGGTGGGGACGTGTAACCCTAACTCTTTTTTTCTCCTCTCTCCTCCTTTTCTCTATAATTTTTCTCTTTTCCACCTCTATGCAAATCTACATGGTATTAAAGCTTGGTTAGAAGTGGTTTGAGCCTCATAATCTTCTCTAACCCACCCCAAGTTGCTGGATTTAACTTTAGGGATCTTCTAGAAACCGGACTCATATCGGGCCTTAAGGGAAAGCACTTTGCTGTTTTTTTTTTTTGTTTTTTTTAATATTTATTTTCTGTGTAGAAAACATGTTGTTTTCTGTGTCGTTCTACATGTAAAAGGAAAATGCTCTAAAAAAGGAGCGTAGGTGCCTTCACAGATAATTACGGCTTGTTGATTTTTCATGAGGTGATGTTTAAAGTTGTTTGTTCATATTGGTTGCATTGTGTAGATGCAGTTTTTGGTTGAATATTCTTACTTGTAAAGGCGAGCGCAATATGGGAATGGTTTTGACATGAATTAGAGTTATTTCGGGCTAGAAATTTATGTGTTATGCGATTTTGATCTTCCTCTAAAATCAACGTTCTTCATTGGAGCATCAACCGGTTTGGCACCCAACATCCCCTTCTCTTTTAACAAATCACAAGTACTTGCTTTGTGTTTGGTTGAGTGCCAAACCCGACCCTACAACTGGTTTGGCACTCAACCAACTTTTCTTGTGCTCTCAAAGTGTTTGGTTATACTTGCTTTGCTCATATATTTGAGTCAAATCGAGATAAACTCTTGCCTCATTCCGCTAAGTGTACTTTTCTAGAATATCCTCATAGTCAAAAGGGTTATCGGTGTTATTCCCCCACTCTTAAGAAGATTTTGTGATTGCTGATGTAGCTTTTTTTTAAAGTGTTCCATTATATGTTAAAGATGAGCATACTGTTGAAGCCATATCTATGGAAGCTCCCTTGCAAAGGTATTTCTTTTAGAATTTAATGTTAAGATGCCATCGTCACCTCAGAAGGATTTCACAAACTTATTAGAGAAAAAGGAGACGACTAGGCATTACATACCATTTCTCTTCAGTCCAGATAGTCGGCTATTGCACCTACTTAGATTCTTAGTTCTTCCAAGTCTCTTGAGGTTGTTGATGATCTTCCTATTGTGGTCCAAAAGGGTAAACGTTTCTTGTGTTACTCATCATATTTCCAACTTTGTCACCTTTACCCATTTGTCCTTGAATTATCGTCAGTTTGCCCCTACCTTATCTGCTATATCTGTTCCTAAGTCAATCCAGGAGGCATTACTAAATGAAAACTCAAAATGAGCTATGGATGAAGAGATGGAAGCCATGTACTTTAGTGGTACATGGAAGCTAACTAATCTCCCTTTAGGTAAGACTCCAGTCAAGTGTAGATGGGTATACACATTTAAGATCCTGCCTGATGGGTCAATTAATCATTACAAAGGCATGTTGGTTACTAAGGGATATACTCAAATTTATGGGGTAAATTCTCTAGATACATTTCCCTAGTGGCTAAGCTCAATTTGGTTTGGATTGTTATATCACTATCTGCAAATCATGATTGGTCTCTCTTTCAGCTGGATGTGAAGAATGCATTCCTACATGGACACCTACATGAAGAAATCTACTAGAAATAACTTCTTGTGTATGTTGCTTAGGGGGAGTCGTTTAAAAGTATGCAGGTTAAATAAGTTTATATACGGGTTGAAGCAATCACCATGGGCTTGGTTTGAGAAGTCCATTAGTGTGGTTGTATCATTTTGGATTAAAAAGGAGTAAAGTAGATCACTTTGTCTTCTCAAAGTACTCAACCTTTGGCTACATACTACTAGCTGTGTATGTCGATGATATTATAGTAGCCGACGATGACTTGGAGGGTATTGAAAAGCTGAAGGCACATCTTCAAACTCAGTTTGAAATCAAAGATTTTGGTCTTTGATTTTTTTGGGCATTGAAGTACAAGATTGAAAGTTGGAATAAATCTATATTAGAGAAAATATACTTGTGATTTGTTAAAAGAGATATGGATGCTGGGTGCCAAACCGGTTGATACACCAATGGACCCTTATTTCAAACTAGAAGCTGAAGAAGGAGAATTGTTATAAGATCCGATATGTACAGGGGAGTTGTCGGCAAACTCATCTATTTGACCATCACCAGGCTTGATATTGCCTTTTCAGTTAGTGTGGTGAGTTAGTTCATGCAAAGTTAGAGGACAACACACCTAGCAACAATTATGAGGATCTTCAAGCATTTGAAATGTTTCCCTAGGAAGGGTATATCCTATATAAATCTTATGGTCATCTTTAGTAGCTAGTTATTTGGATGCAAATTATGCAGGGTCGAGATATGATAGAAGTTCGACTACAAGTTTTGCCTAGGTGTTAATGTAGTTTACTTGGAAAAGTAAGAAACAGAACGTGATTGTTAGGTCAAGTGCTGAAGTTGAATATGGATTGATGGCACATATGACTTGCGAACTTATATGGTTGAAATTTTTTCTTGAAGAAATAGAATTTGAAGTTCAGGTTCCAATGTCTTTACATTGCGACAATCAAGTTGCTATACATATCGCCAATAACTCTGTGTTTTATGAGAGAATGAAGCATATGGAAGTTGATTGCTATTTCATTTAAGACAAGACATCTAAGGGATTTCATTATCAAATCGTTGATTTATTTACCATGGTTCCTAGAAAATCTCAGTTCGAGAAACTTATTTCTAAGCTGGTCATGCCAGAGATCTATGCTTCGGCTTGAGGGGGAGTGTTAATGGTTATGGGTATGGGCCTACAACCCACTTGGATTTTGTTATGGTCTACAGTCCACTTGTTGCTTAGTGTTTTTACTGTCGGGATACGCCGGACATAATGTTTTATTGTATCAGGGGCATTTTCATCATATTTGCTTTATTTATTTATTATTATATGGGGGTGGGGGCGTGTAAACCTAACTCATCTTTTTTGCTTTCTCACTTCTTTCCTCTTTCTTTCTTCTCTTTTCCATTTCTATGCGAATCTACAAAATAAAACTTGTTTCTGCTTGTGTTCTGATTCTACCATATCATTTCTTTCATTTTCATGTGTTTGTTCATTCCTGGCTCTGCTAAGGGAAGTTTGCGTGTTGTCCATGTACGTGTTCGGTCAAACCTTTTTCTGAGGGCCACTTTAGGATTTGAATTAGAAAGAATAATTCCATCTTTACGTTTTGGTTGCAAGATGAGCATATGCGATTTCGGTCAGTTTAGTCGGTTTATTAAGTATGTTGGAAGCACAACCAAATCTTTCAATTTGGTAACTTTGTGCACAAACTTGTTTCACATTCAAATATGCATTGGTAGATCTTTCTAACCCCGCACACACATACCAATCAGCTAATGCACATGCGACAACATATGGCATCATAGCGAATAGGCGCAATATCCATCCATCAGAAGGGTACCACTATGTAGATTCCCTATCCCAAGATTCAGGTTGGTCCACTAGTCAGGGGGCTACAATTAACTGAACAACAGTACAGTTGTGCAAGAATTTGTTAGTGCACATTTTTGTGGCATACTAGTGCACCTTATTTGTCAATTACGTAGGTTAGTGAGTCTAGGTATTGGTTGAGCTTAAAGAAGATAAAGACCGAAGACTTAAGCGGACCTGCTGCATCAAGGAAGAGGAACCTTGGTGAACCCTTGAACCTTGGACCTAAACCAAAACCCAAACCTCCAGATGACCTACATCATTAGGCATACTTTTAGTCATCTTAGATTGGCCTTAGGTGTCCCAAAAGAAAACCCAAAGAATGGCCCAAGAGGTGCTTGAGTGACTCTGAAAGTACACAAGAAACAACCAACTCAAACGGTCTGAAGACTGGTCGACGACAGGTCGGAAATGGCCAAAAATGGGATAGCTACTTCATCAGTCCCTGGCCTAATTTTGGACCGGTTGTGGCTCGACGACCGACCAGTCTGCAACTAGCCGTTGGCTACCGTTTTCTAGCCGTTGGAGCCTTTTCTCTATATATTTGCAGCCCAGTTTTTGAGGTTTGTAGAGAGATTTTAGTGCATTAGAAGCCACCCCCATTGCTCACATCATTAGGCTCTAATCCTATTATACTCAAGTCATCTTCCTTGTGATTCATCACAAGATGGAGTATTTAAAGCTCATATGAAGATGAACTTGTTCTCTCTCGATCTCTTGATGTTTTAGACACCTACACCATAGGTATATCATTTGTCGTAACCTCTCTAGAGATCCATATAGGTGGAATTCCTCTAGGTAACCCATTCCTACTAGTTGTAGAGAATTCCCACCACCTTCCATCACCTTGGTCATCTCTTGAAGATCATATGCAAGGCGATTGATCGGTGGATCTGAAGCCTTGGGAAAGCGGTGGCATCATTGATCGGGGTTGCACATGGGGAGCTGATTCAAGTACGGGAGAGGGAGAAGAAGCAAACCATCAAAGCACTACGAAAGGGGCTCAATCCGACAAGTAAGTGTCAAGTTTGACAGTTCGTTATGAAATTGCGGTTTTTACCTCTTCAAGAGATACTTGGAAATATGCCTAATGTCCTAGAGGGGGGTGAATAGGACTTTTTAAACTTTTCTTTGCCAATTAAAACTCAATTGCAATCACAGTCCAATTTACCAATTAAGTACATGTAAGACAAGTGAATAAATCACACAAGATCTTTCTAGATTATCAACTATACTAAGAAAGGCGTTTGATCAAACAGTTGATATGCATGCTTGTACTAATCATAGATATCATATGTGCATTTTGTCAAACATGAGATGGGCATTCAGTTAAACACTCATAGAATCAATCAACAAAGCATAATAATAGACAAAATGCATTCACCACATTGCAAACGATGTATAGTGGTTCGGCGATGAGTCTACCCCACTCCCGGCTGATCCACTTACTTCTTGAGTGGTCGGATTTCACTATCACAATGGTTTTCAATGAGGTTTATCATCAACCTTTACAACTTACACAAGGACAACTCCTATCCTACACAAGGACAACTCCTATCCTACACAAGGACATACACACGTCCTACTCAAGGACAAGCTCGAGATTGGGTCACAAGCTCTAGATCTCAATCTCAACAAGAAGTGGGAAGTAATGGACTCTATAAGCTTAAACACTTACAATTGATGAACCCCGATTCAATGCATTTGACGAGATGCTTCAGCTCCAAGTGCTTCAGCTTCTTTTTGTGCTCCTAAGATCAGCTACCAATGGATGATGCAATGCCTATCCTAATGTCGGGTAGTTGGGAGAGGGTATTGGTGTTCTATTTGCCTATTCAATGCAATGGTTAGTGTAGGAACCACCAATAAGAGTATTTAATGGCTATAAATGGCTTCAAGATGAAGCTTTAATGATAGGGACAGCCATGAATGCAATTGCCTGAGTTCATTGTTCAAACCGAGCTTGGAATACTCAATGTCATGCCATTAATGGCTTGGTTTGAATGATGAACTCAAGGGAAGTAAGAGCAAGGAGGGTAGGAAGAAGTGAGTAAAAGCTCTCTCACAATGCTCTTAATGGGTGATGAATGCTTACTATTAAAGACCCCAAGATTTGCCTTTATAGAAGCTCGAATTCGAGCTCCAATGGATTCAAAACGGTCAAGACCCGACCTGTTAGAAAGAGGTTTGACCGGTCGAGTTTTAGTACAGAGAGTTACTGGACAAATGGGGGCCTGTCCGACCGGTCGAATGGCTGGCCAACACATGCTGATTTTCTTCTTTTGTTGCTGAAATATCTGAGGTTTGTCCGATCGGTCATGACCGGTTGGATGCCTTAGTTTTTGGGCATTTCCAACTATTGCAACATCCTAGGTGAAGGAGCTTTGCAATCCAAAGCTTGGACATTGATATACCATGGTTATAACACCTTGCCAAGTAGAATTCAAGCCTGATCATCTTGAAATAAGATGACACAAGGAATGTGTTGAAGGAGATTAGATTATGGCACCATTCCTTGAAGGTTTGGGTATCCTATGGACAACCTATATGCCGCTTACCTTGCCGTCTTGTTTTGGCTTGAGCTTTAGCGATGGACAAAGTGTTGGTTTCAAGTCTTTGGCTTAAATTCTTCTGTTGGGGCTCACAAGACTTGACTTAAACCTATAACACCGCCAATGACAAAATACAATGTACTAACAATCTTCCCCTTTGTCAATTGCGAGACAAAACATCTATCCTAGACGCAGCATGATCTCCATATCATGATAGACCCAAAACAGAAAGCAAAATACACCCAATATACATATCTATACAGATTTACAAGATAATTCTTTACAAAAGGACATGTACAGACTCGATTTTATTCAAAATCTCCCCCTTAATGCGTGCACCTATGAAGTCCTGCAAAAAGATATAATTGGATCTTCTAGGTGAGCTGATTCTCCCCTTTTTTGTCAGTAATTGACAAGGGGTAGCAAGCAAAAAGATATGCCTAAGAAAGCTGTAAGGCTAGCACAGAAAATATGTCAATCACATGGAGCAAGGGTGAGAGATAAACATGATAAAGATAGAGGAGATTCGAAGAACTCAAGCATGCATGATATACAATTTATCCTTCAAGCATAGAGGGTTATAGCCCAATCAACCAACCACCCCACAAATCATGTATATCAAGAACACGAAAACCATCACCTATACATGGAATAAATGAGCAAAAAATGGGCATTTTGCCCTAGCCATCCAACCAACTAAAATTAGAGTTTTAATGAGAAGCGCATGCTCATATAATAGGTGAAGAAAGTAACAGATGATAAGTCAAATTGTATTGACTTATAGCACGAGTCAAATAGGGCATATTGCCCAACCAACCAACCTCCTTGAAACAATATTGAATAAAGCACAAAGCTCATGAAAGTAATATGACTATAAAGCATAAGAAAGAGCATAGGTATATATCAAATAAAAACCAAAATGGGCAAGTCACCCAATCATAGTGATATATAAGTGCAACAGACGGCCGATGGCCCAAAAAGGATGTATCAAATCAGCCCAAGAACGAAAGTCATACGATTATCCAAAACATAAAGATATGACATGAAAAACGACTGGTGTCTTTGGTCATGCAAAAAGGTACTGTGACCAAGACACTCGACACCCAACACGACACTAGTAATTAGTACTGTCGCCCAAATTTGGTGGCAGTACATCACCATGAGCAGCTTAGTCCCATATATCCAGATGCCTTTCAATTTGTGCTATGCGAGTCACGAAGGCCTCCTGCTGAACAAGAAGAGTGGCCTGTCCCTCTAGAAGCTGCATATCGGTGTGCTTCATTTGATCGAGTCTCTGTAGTAGCTGCGCATTGGTCTGCTCCATTCGGTCAAGTCTCTAAAAGAGGCGATCCTAAAGCTGACGCAGCTCCACAATATATGTTGGAGAATCTGCTGCAGGTGATCCACGACGATTGAATGCACGAGGGGGCATGCTGAAATGCCCGGGGGCAAAAATGGTCAACTGCATGATCTAAGGATGGAGCTGCTAGCTCAGTCTGAGATTGTCCAGTGGTAGCTGGTGGAGCATGTCGTGGTGGCTCCTGCTGGGCATGCTGCTGCTGGGTTTGCTGATGTTGATGCTGAATGACCTCTTTTGTAAGCTCTATTTTTGCGATGATGGAATGATTTACAAATTTATCAGTTGTGCTAACTAGACCGATAGATTCGGCAAACTTGCATATAAGATGCCCAAAAGGAAGACATGATGATTTACCATCGTCATGCATAATGACTTGTTGAATGGCGGTTATGATCTTAGATGGTAAACAAAGTTGATGACCTTGACTAACTCTATAAAGAAGGTGAAACATGGGTTCCGCCAAATCAGCTTTGTTGCTCTTCCGAGGATACACGTTTCGGAAGAACAAATTATGGAGAATTCGGTAATCCCATGTCATGGAGGATGCCCAAATCGCTTCTTCGACCCATATTGATTCCCCTCCTCCACACAAAAAGTGAGCAATAGCTATATTAGGAGTCGGACCTAGGTGGGAAAAGTCGGGTACCTCTTTATCAACAATAGGCATCCCAACGAACTCAAAGATGGATTAAAGGGTAAACCTGCAAATACGATCATCGAACTGTACCCTAAGGTAGGGAGGAGATGCCGTCACATTAATACAACAGGAATAAAATTTTCGAACAATACAAACTGTACTGAGCCACCCATGTGAAGTACCGCTGTCCAGTTGATAGCTTTTAAAATGGATATCAAATTGTATGGTGCTAAGTCGGCTAACTTGGCGGATTTTTCACATACAAATCTGCCCAATGAGTGAGATGAGAAGATATATCATGACCCAAGGGATGGGTTTTAGATGGGGATTTGAAGATGAGGCTGCCCCTTTCCCTTTGAAGACTGATTTCTTGGTTCAGGAGAAATTTTCCAACTCCACCAAGGAATGATGATCGGACGAAGGCTTTGCTCAAACAAGTAGCCCTGATCAGCTCTAGATTTTTCTTTAAGACTAGAAAAAGGGGACTATGATCCCAATCTTATTTCATCAATCAGTCTCCAAAGGGAAAAGGGCTGTCTAATCTTCCAAATCCCCATCTAAAACCCATCCCTTAGGTCATGATATATCTTCTCATCTCACTCATTGGGCAAATTTTAAAGATAGAGATGTGGTATGTGAAAAATCCGCTAAGTTAACCGACTTGGCACCATACAATGTGATATCCATTTTAAAAGTTATCAACTGGACAACGATACTTCACATGGGTGGCCCAGTACAGTTTGATGTTGTTGGAAAATTTTATTCGTGCTGTATTAATGTGACGGCATCTCCTCCCTGCTTTAGGGTACAATTCGACGATTGTATTTGCAGGTTTACCCTTAAATCCATCTCTGAGTTCGTTGGGGTGCCCATTGTTGATGAAGAGGTACCCGACTTTTCCTACCTAGGTCTGACTCCTAATATAGCTATCGCTTGCTTTTTGTGTGGAGGAGGGGAAGCAATATGGGTCGGAGAAGCGATTCGGGCATCCTCCATGACGTGGGATTACCGTATTCTCCATAATTTGTTCTTCCGAAATGTGTATCCTCGGAAGAGCAACAAAGCTGATTTGGCGGAACCTATGTTTCACCTTCTTTATAGAGTCGGTCAAGGTCATCAACTTTGTTTACCATTTAGGATCACGACCGCCATTCAACAAGTCATTGTGAATGACGATGGTAAATCATTTTGTCTTCCTTTTGGGCATCTTATATGCAAGTTTGCCGAATCTATTGGTCTAGTTAGCACAACTGATAAATTCGTAAATCCTATCATTCTCAATCGCTCCATCATCGCAAAAATGGAGCTTACAAAAGAGGCCATTCAGCGTCAACATCAGCAGCAACATGCCCAGCAGGTGCCACCACGGCATGCTTCACCAGCTACCACTGGACCATCTCAAATTGAGCTTGCAGTTCCATCCTCAGATGATGTGGTTGATCCACGTTTTGCCTCCGCGTGTTTTAGCACACCCCTTGGTGCATTTACTTCTCATGGATCACTTACAGCGGATTCTCCAGCATATATTGTGGAGCTGCGTTAGCTTCAAGATCGTCTCTTTCAGAGACTTGACTGGATGGAGCAGATCAATGCGCAGCTACTACAGAGACTTGATCGAATGGAGCAGACTGATACACAGCTTCTACAGGGACAGACCACTATTCTTGTTCAGCAGGAGGCCCTCGTGACTCGCATAGCATAGATTAAGAGGCGTCTGGATATATGGGAGCAAGCCGCTCGTGGCGATGTACCGCCACCAGATTTGGGGGATGACACTGATTACTAGTGTCGTGTTGGGTGTCGAGTGTCTTGGTCACAGTACCTTTTTGCGTGACCAAAGACACCTGTTGTTTTTCATGTCATATCTTTATATGTTTTGGATAATTGTATGACTTTCGTTCTTGGGCTGATTTGATACATCCTTTTTGGGCGATCGGCCGTCTGTTGCACTTGTATATCACTATGATTGGGTGACTTGTTCATTTTGGTTTTCATTTGGTATATACCTATGCTTTTTCTTATGCTTTATAGTCATATCACTTTCATGAGTTTTGTACTTTATTGAATATTGTTTCAGGGAGGTTGGTTGGTTGGGCAATATGCCCTTTTGACTCGTGCTATAAGTCAATACAGTTTGACTTATCATCTGTTACTTTCTTCACCTATTATATGAGCATGCGCTTCTCATTGAAAATCTGATTTTAGGTGGTTGGATGGCTAGGGCAAAATGCCAATTTTTTGCTCATTTGTGTCCATGTATAGGTGATGGTTTTCGTGTTCTTGATATACATGATTTGTGGGGTGGTTGGTTGATTGGGCTATAAGCCCTCTATGCTTAAACGATAAATTGTATATCATGCATGCTTGAGTTCTTCGAATCTCCTCTAGCTTTATCATGTTTATCTCCCACTCTTGTTCCATGTGATTGACATATTTTCGGCGCTAGCCTTGCAGCTTTCTTAGGCATATCATTTTGCTGGCTAACCCTTGTCAATTACTGACAAAAAGGGGGAGAATCATCCCACTTAGAAGATCCGATAATATCTTTTTGCAGGATTTCATAGGTGCACGCTTTAAGGGAAAGATTTTGAAGAAAATCGAGTCCGTACATGTCCTTTTTGTAAAGAATTATCTTGTAAATCTCTATAGACATGTATATTGGGTATATTTTGCTTTCTGTTTTGGGTCTATCATGATATGGAGATCATGGTGCGTCTAGGATAGATGTTTTGTGGGCTTCAAGTCTTCGGCTTCAATTCTTCCGTTGGGGCTTACAAGACTTAACTCAAACTTATAACACCGCAATTGACAAAATACAATGTACTAACACGTTAACACTCCTTCCTTTTGGTAGAATTGAGTGCGAATTTAAGGTTGATGGTTAGCCTATTGAAAATCACACTAGTCTCTAAGGGGAGCCACTGGCGTGGGTGTGTACGTATAGGTTATTGGTTAGCCTGAGAAATTATTGTAGGTTCCTGGATTGGAATTGAAAGGTCGGGAGGAACCTCGTCAAAACTCCTAGGTTGGGAGGAACCTTGTTTAAACTCCTGGGTTGGGTGGAACACGCAAACACCTGGGTTGAGAGGTGAACTCGTAAAACCACCATTCAAGTTAAGAGGTGAGCCCGTAAAATCACCGTTCAGGTTAAGAGGTGAACCTGTGCAAAAACCTCCGTGTAAAGGTTGGGAGGAACCTATTTAGAACTCATAGGTTGGGAAGAACTTGATTTAAACTCTCTAGTGAAATCCGGTGTGCTCAAGGGATGAGTACGGTAACCGGGAGTGGAGTAGACAAGTAGTTGAACCACTATACATGCTTGTGTTTGAGATTGTCATTTAAGTCATTTCTATTTTAACATTATTTTTTTAATTGTTAATTGTATGAATGTTGGAATGGAATTTACTATGCATGATAGGTAGATTCTCATATACATCTTGTAGTTTCACTTTTTAGACTAAGTGCTTGATTAAAATATGATTTATAGTCTAGATATTGCATATATATTAGTTGCTTGATAGTTATACCTTTTATAATGTATATGCCTAGGCTAGTTTATTTAATTGTATTATCTCTGCTAGTCGTTGTGATTGGACCCACTTAAGCTTGGAAGCTAAGTATTCTTGCTTAATTAGTTTAATTAGGCAAGAGGTTTTTAAAACGGTCCTAATCCCCCCCTCTTCTTTTTCTAGGACTTAGCCATAGTTCTACAAGCTCTGCTCAAAGTTCTGCACGCTAGCGTCTACAAGTGTGAGCAATAGGCGTAATTTCAATTGGTATCAGAGCCAAGTAACTTGGATAGAGCGACTCTCTGAGCTTCCCGTCTTGATATTCAATTTTCAATTGATATCAGTTCGGGTTGCTTTGATAGAGCAAGTGTGTGTTGCTCTTGAAGGACTTAACCGTCTGGAGTAGATCCAAAGGAGCTTTAACACTATGTCTACCCAAGAGGGGTATTTGTGCTTAATAGGTATATCTATGGATTTGGGTGATATTTGTTGCCCCATTTTGACAATTAGGTAAATAATTAGTTGATGGCAACTATAACTTAGGTAGGATCTATTGTCATATCCCTTACTGAACTTAGATCTCCAACTAGGAGTCCATCTAAGGGAGATGAAACTAGGAAAATCATTTTTCCTCCCGAATATAGTCCGGGTCCTAGGAAAGTCATACCCAAGGGGATTATGAACTAGGTTAGGTGACTTTAGGAGGTCATTTTGAGCTCAACAATTAAAATCTGAAGAATGAGCCTCATTTTGAGCTTAATGTTAAATTTGAGGATTTTGGCCTCTTTGATTTTGGATACTATAGGTAAATTTGAGGATTTTAGCCTCCTTTGTGGGCTTATGGGAAAATTAGAGGATTCAAGCCTCACTAGCCCACCTTGTAGTTTAAGCCTTTACTTTCGATTGGTATATTTATGCTAGACTATCATCTTGCTTAGATTAGCATAATCTTGCTGAATTATGTGCTTAATTATATGCTAATCTTTGCGTTGGTCATTATGTTTTCATGATTATCTTAGAATGACCAATTATGCATGATCACCTATGCTTAGATAGTTACAGTTTCTTGTTGATCATGTTCCATGCATGCTCCATGCTTTAATGTTCATGCACCGTATACTCTCCTAGTTAGCATGTACTTATAGTTATATCCGTCGACATTCTAACCTTTATTGATGTATCATTAAGGGGGAGATATTAGTTTGTCAATTGCTGACAAAAAAGGGGGAGAAAGCTCAAGTCCCACCAAAACAAGTTTGCTATGTTTTGTGTTGCAAGGATTGATAAGTTATTGGGGAGCAACCGAAGAGGAACTGCTTTGTTTGTCATGTCAAGAGTCTGTATTTCAATTGAATATCATTGTAATCTTGTACATGTATTTTGTTTTGGTAGGTTAGCTTTTTGTTGCGTAATTGACAAAGGGGGAGATTGTTAGTGCACTTTTCTGTGGCATACTAATGAACCTTATTTGTCAATCACGTAGGGCAGTGAGTCTAGGTGTTAGTTGAGCTTAAAGAAGATGAAGATTGAAGACTCAAGCGGACCTGCTGCATCAAGGAAGAAGAAACAAGTAAATGAGATGCCTTGGTGAAACCTTGAACCTTGGACCTAAACCAAAATCCAAACCTCTAGATGACTTAAACCATTAGGCATACTTTTAGTCATCTTAGATTGACCTTAGGTGTCCTAAAAGAACACCCAAAGAATGGCCCAAGAGGTGCTTGAGTAATTGTGAAAATACACAAGAAATAACTAACTCAAAAGGTCTGAAGACCGGTCGGAAGACCGGTTGACGACAGGTCAGAAATGGCACAAAATGGGACAACAACTTCATCAGTCCCTGGCCTAATTTTGGATCGATCGTAGATCCCCCTGTGACTAGTCGTTCGACTGGTCGGCAACTAGCTGTTGGCTGCCATTTTCTAGCCGTTGGAGCTTTTGCTCCATATTTTTACAGTCCGATTTTTGGGTCTTGTAGAGAGATTTTAGTGCATTATAAGCCACTCCCATTGGCCACATCATCAGGCTCTAATTCTATCATACCTTAGTCATCTTCCTTGTGATTCATCACAAGATGGAGCATTTAAAGCTCATATGAAGATGAACTTGTTCTCTCTCGATCTCTAGATGTTTTAGACACCAACACTATATGTATATCATTTATCTTAACCTCTCTAGAGATCCATATAGGTGGAATTCCTCTAGGAAATCCATTCCTACTAGTTGTAGAGAATTCCCACCACCTCCTATCACCTTGGTCATCTCTTGAAGATCATATGCAAGACGATTGATCGGTGGAGTTGAAGCCTTGGCAAAGCGGCTGCATCATTGATCGGGGGAGCATATGGGGAGTTGATTCAAGCACGGGAGAGCGAGACGAAGTAACCCATCAAGGCGCTACGAAAGGGGCTCAATCCAACATGTAAGTGTCAAGTTTGAGAGTCCGTTAGCACTCTTTCCTTTTGGTAGGATTGAGTGTGAATTTAAGGTTGATAGTTGCCTATCGAAAACCATGTAAGTCTCCAAGGAGAGCCACCGACACGGGTGTGTACGTGTAGGTTATTGGTTAGCCTGAGATACCATTATAGGTTCCTGGATTGGAACTGAAAGGTTGGGAGGAACCTCGTCAAAACTCCTAGGTTGGAAGTAACCTTGTTTAAACTCGT
The DNA here is from genome assembly GCA_003013855.2 of Liriodendron chinense. Taxonomy (NCBI): domain Eukaryota; kingdom Viridiplantae; phylum Streptophyta; class Magnoliopsida; order Magnoliales; family Magnoliaceae; genus Liriodendron; species Liriodendron chinense. Next base: position 861,441 of record ML058584.1, read on the forward strand.
AGGTTGGGTGGAACCCGCAAACACCTGAGTTGAAAGGTGAACCCGTAAAACCACCGTTCAGGTTGAGAGGTGAACTTGTGCAAAAACCTTTGTGTAAAGGTTGGGAGGAACCTATTTAAAACTCCTATGTTGGGAGGAACCTGATTTAAACTCCCTAGTGAAATTCGGTGTGCTCAAGGGATGAGTATGGTAACTGGGAATGGAGTAGACAAGTAGTCGAACCACTATACATACCTGTGTTTGAGATTGTCATTTGAGCCATTTCTATTCTGACATTATTTTTTTAATTGTTAATTGTATGAATGTTGGAATGGAATGTACTATGCATGATAGGTAGATTCTCATGCACATCTTGTAGTTTCACTTTTTAGACTAAGTGCTTGATTAATAATATCATTTGTAGTTTAGATATTGTATATAGATTAGTTGCTTGATAGTTATACCTTTTATAATCTATATGCTTAGGCTAGTTAATTGCATTATCTTTACTAGCCTTTGTGATTAGACCCACTTAAGCTTGGAAGCTAAGTGTTCTTGCTTAATTAGTTTATTATTGCTAATTAGTTTAATTAGGCAAGAGGTTTTCAAAATGATTTTAAAACGGTCCTAATCACCCCCCCCACCCCCCCTCTAGGACTTAGCTCTAGTTCTACAAGCTCCGCTCTAAGCTTCCACAGCTTAGCATTTACAAGTGTGAGCAATAGACGCAATTTCAGAATTAGCTGGTTTTCTAAGTTGTCAACTTATTTCAGATATCATGGCACACCTACTGAATGGATGGGTTGGATATTTCCCCTATCTACCATGCTGGCCCTTGTGTTTTATGCATTAGCTGTCTTGTACACGCGTGCATGCTTAGCAAAGCTTGCATTGGCAAACCCTAGATACTTCTCTAGCAAAGAGGGAGAGAAACGTTGCAGTGTTTTCTCAAGTGTAATTTGATCTTTTCCTGTTCTTCTGTGGGATATCCTACTGATATGGTATGTGCATCAGTTAAGGTCTCTGGTGAATACATTTCGAGGAACCTATCCTTTTCTGTTTAAGTGGGCTCATGGATATGAAAAAAAATTGTCCGCATCCAGTTTCAGCGGAGAATGAAAAACAGGCCAATGCTTATTCCAGTCTTGGGTGAGTCGCACTCCAAAAACGAGTTTCGATCCCTTTGTTGAGTGACATATTTCCACACTCGCATTATTTCCCCCTCTGTAACATGGACTTTTAGTGGGCTGAGGGTCCTTTAAAGTCTCATGCAATCATATGCTTATATTGGACATGGTGGAACATCCATACTATCTAATTCAGTTAGTCCATGCAGAGTCTTCTTTTGCACAGTCACTCTCCTTTGTGGAATGTTCTTGTGGAGAGTAGTTTGGGCTTCTTATTATTCTTCTACATTTAACTTGGCATATGTTGTACCCATTTTGCTAGCTGATCTTTCCTTTTTCTGTCCAGTTAGATTATTAACGTTCTCCCATTACACCTCTTTACTTAACCCTTTATCTTCATGCACTGCTCCCCTGATCCTCATCATATTTGTATAGTCTTCTAGCAGAAGTCATATTTTTGAGTTTCAGCAGAAACGCATCTGTGAACGGTTGTTGCTAGCAATTGTTAGGCTGATCCATGTTTATGTTAGGTTTCCCTTATTATATTTTTGTTGCTTCCCACTCACACCTTTACCCATATGTGGCCAACCTGGCAAATGTGTGTGTTATACGAGATCTGAACCAATTGGGCCCCACCATTTAGATGACCTGACAAGTAATCAAGCTGATCTCATTAAGCAGACAGACCGACCGACCAACTGTATTTTGAAAGTGGATCATTGGCAGTACCTTTTCTTTATATCCTTTTTTGGTCCTACATTGTCCAGAGTTTTCACACATGTATGGTTTGAACAGCTGTGTTTTTGGGTTAGGTTATATGTGTGGTGTGGTCCACCTAATTCATTGCTCAGACAAATCCTACACATGCTCAGTGGAGTCTAGAGAAGCATGTGGGCTTAGAAAAGCTCAGAAATCCAACATCAAGGCCCTGTTTTCTAGATGCCGAAAAATGAGTTCATCTCATTTAGTCAACAGTAATTATGATTAGAGAACTTGATCTCTAATATATAATGAGTTCATGTAACAGTAATTATGTATCAGAGATCTCTGATTCATAATTACTGTTAACTAATATTTCAAATAATAATAATAAAAAAAAACGTAGTGTTAACTAAAATGAGATGTACTCATTTTTCATGTAACAGCCTTCATTTGGGAATTCTATAAGCCGCCCCTTTCATGTGTGGTTTTCACGGGCACATCATTGCCCGGTATTTTCATTTCAAGGATGTTCACGTCCCTCCCTCCCCTCCTCTACATACTTAGCCATGGCTTTTCTGCAAAAAATCAATCACCATCATGCCCTTCAACATCTCACTGGTAATTTTAAATGTATCACCAATAGCACTTTGTTGCAGAGCTGCATCACTGACTATTATTCTTTTGCTTAATTCTATTATGACTTATGCTGGAAGAGGCTGTCTGTCTTGTGGTTTCTAAGCAGGCAAGTTTTATGGAGCTAACTACCTCTTGCTTGCCTTTGTTTTCTACATCACTCTCGAGGCATCTGTTCCCCAAATTTGTGACTTATGCATTCTTTGGGTGGGGGACACAGACACGACTCGTCACAAAACCTTGTAAGATCCTATGTCAGTTAACATGATAATATTGAAATATTATCATATAGTGGAGTGGCTATAGTTCATAAAAGCATGACATACTCCAGCACATAATATTATTTTGGAGGTTCAGTGTTTTGTTTTTCTTAGACTTTTAGTGAAGCTCATATAATTGCCATAAATCTTGCTAAAAAGAGGGCCATCTTTGTATGAGGTCATCCCTCTTGATGTGGTTCTCACTCGATCTAATATAAATTCTGGTTAACCAGTGGAAAGTATGAAAAAAGGCGCAAGAGATAGAGATGTGTATCTTGATGATTAGAAAACAAGCTAGAACTGTGGAAATATGGTATGTAAGACCTGCAAGAAAAATATAGATATTCTCATCAGGTAAAAATTTTGAGAACACGACTTTGAATCAAATTCAAAGGTGCTTTGTGGACTCCAATCAAGTCTGGAGGAGGTTTTTCCATGACATCCTATAGTTAGAACATAATGTGTAATTCTTCTAGTCTTGGCAAGTGAAGAAGTGTTTTGTTGAGTTGAAGCTTTTCCTCCTTTTGTTAAGTCGAATTGAGATTTTTCTCATCTTGATCGAATTGTGACCTAATCGAGTTCTCCATCCAATCTTGATGAAATCTGTTCCGGTTGAGTCTTCAAACCATGCCAATATCTCTGGACTTCATTTCGAGAGGGAATTGTATGATGCAATTGGTGTGCCTTTGTGAAGTATACACGGATTTTCAATTCTAAAGAGGGTGGCCCATGGTCTGGGAATCATACCATTTCTGTTGAATCTCTCCTTGGAAATGTCTGTGAAAAAGTAAAATAGAATAACATAAGACAGAAATGTCCATGGTCTGGGAATCATACCATTTCTGTTGAATCTCTCCTTGGAAATGTCTGTGAAAAAGTAAAAATAACATAAGACAGAAATGTCTTGATGACTAAAATCAGGGTTCAAAACATTTTCGTGAGTTGATGTGCTGCCACTTTGGGTGGCTCAAAGATTCGACTGAGTCTTTCTTTGATTCGACTCAATACTTCAGAACTAAATTAGATATATTCCTAATAATAAATGTTGAAATTTTTATGTATCAAAAAAAGAAAAAAACACTAAGGGGCTGTTTGGAAAATAAGTCGCTTAAGTTACTTATGCCACAAGTAGCTTATCTTAGCATTTCCTCTAATTTGTCTCTCTTATTCCCCTCTTCAGCAACTAATGAAAAGTAGAAAAGCTAAAAAAATTAACTGAAGTGATTATGTACTTTTAAGTTAAAAAGTTATTACTAATCACAAACCCAACTTACTTCTCTGAAATGAGTTACTTATCTACTGCTGTAAGTAGAAAAAAGTAACTTACTTGTTGCTATCCAAACAGGCCCTAAATCTGACGGTTCAAAGGTGTTGGTGCATTAGTTGAGAGTCCTATTTCCAAACAGTGGTCTGGGTTTGAACACCCTCTCAAAAAGGGCCTCTTTCACTTAAAAAAAGAAAAAAAAAATAAAATAAGTATACAAACTACTATCTCTAACACATAATTAAAATGAGATGAAATCATTTTCTTAATGGCAACCAAACAGGGTGCCTTAAAAGTGTGCTAAAACCATAGAATATAATTTTTAATAACCATAAAAATAGACACGTGTTCACCCACCCACCACACACACACACACACACACACACACACAAATACATGAGGATATGCACGGCTTCGAATTCCCATTGACTCCCAACGTGGGTGGAGAATACGAGAAAGCTGCCATGGTTTGTAAACCAGGGCATTTTTGGTCTGTGGACTCTCTCACTGGGGATGAAGAATGCTGGAAAACCACTCACATTGGAACATCTAGGTGTCCAACACTCACTTATAATCGTTTTAAGTGGAATGTGTACTGTGTATTTTCAAAATGTATCTACCCATGGGCCGCAAAACGGTAAGCTTGAGATTGTCATACCAGGTTGGCTTTTAAGGTGTAGCCCACCAACTGTGAGATGCAATGGACCAATGGTCCCGATTAGCCAACCAAGCAACCACTGGTCAGAAACAAAAACGCATGTATACCCAGCAAAGAATAGGGCTGTCAACGGGTTCCCACATTCGCAGGCACTGATAGACCGGACCCGATGTAAACATTAGGTCTGGATCCAATTTCTTGGACCCATTTAGCAATATTATATGTTTGACTTGTTGGGCCCAGTAGATAAACCAGGTTTAATTGGGTCCGGGTCTAGGTTTCCCATCTTGAACCTGGTTAAGATTGGGCCCAATTCTAGTTATTTTAATAGCAATATTATATGTTTTACATATATATTAAACTATACTAGCAACGGAGTGAGGATTGCCAATCCATATCACCTCCCATGTATCTATCACACAGGTTTGTGGTCTAATCCAATATATCCAAGTGGGCTGACCATGTGAATGTCTTTATTTGATACAGGCACAAGCAAGGTTCAAAGACCCGATGGATTCCCAAAACCATATTGGATCGAGCCATGGGTCCATGATAAAAAAAGACCCAGGTCCTGAAAAACAAGACCCGGACCTTACAGGACCCGACTTAGCAAGACCCTCCCTTCGGTTTGGGAACTCTTAAGACCCTATCCAAACTTGACCTGATGACAAGCCACGTAAAGACATGTCTCGAGACAGTCTGGGAATCATATGTAACACTTGATATCAGGTCGTAGCCTTTCCAAAGGGACATGGTGATAACATTTTTGCATAGGGCCCATATATGTTGGCTAGGACCATATCTAGCCTCTTTTTGAGAGGCTTACAGTGGTCACTCTGCTCAACCAGACCTCAAAAGACTGTTCATGCCATGATGATGGAAGTTCCCGACTTAAAAAAAAATAAAAAAAAGGCATATATTTGGTTGTGATCTGATGGTTCATTCAAATCCCACTCTCTCTCTCTCGATCGGATGGTTCATTCAAATCTCTCCCCCCTCCCCCCCCCCTCTTCTGTGTGTGTACAACGCTAGTAATAATAAAACAATATCACAGTGGTTTCTCCTGCTATCCTTCGATCCCTCTCTCTCTCTCTTGATCGCGCTCCCCCCCCCTTCTCTTTGTACCATCCTAGTAATAATAAAACAATATCACAGTGGTTTCTCCTACTCCTATCCTTCGATTGTGCGGTTGGGGCTGTGTTAGCAATTAAACCTTAGAAGTTGTTCTCTGTTCCTACAGAGATGCCATTGTTAGAAACTCTTGCCGTCAAAAGGGTCGGGCCAATGTACTGGCGTTGGTCTTTCGTTACCTGTTTCTCTATTTGCTGTGCGGTTTGAAGTAGGATTAATGGATGAAATATGCTATCACGCAACTCTATGGAGCTTAGCTTTTTATTTTTTTTATGGGTTAGTTCACACACCCCATTGTTAGTACACCCACCCACCCTGTTAGTCACATCACAATGTTAGCCACCCCTACTATGGGAATCGATATGCTACCCATCACACATGGCAAACATATGTTGTGATTTGGCCTGTTGATCAGGTGGGCCACTCAATGGATGGGCTACAATATCCCAAAAAAACGAGCATTGGGCTGTGTGATTTCTGCCAGATGAATGGCCTGTAGAGTGAAGGCTAACTCGCTGCAGAGAGGTGGTCTATGTTAAACTAGCCAAACCCATAAACAACTGGATGGTTGAAACGACGTTATTTTCACTTAGTCTACCACTTGAGCTATGGATTGGGGTGTATGTCACGCCTGCCTTTGAAGGGATTTAACTGCCAACCGGGGGGGGGGGGGGGGTGGGGGGGGGGGGGGACGAAGTTAAGACCTCAGTGTTGAAATGAGTGTTGAAACGAGGTTATTTTCACTTAGTCTACCACTTAAGCTATGGATTGGGGGTGTATTTTATATATTAATCAGGAAATTTGATGCCTGAACTAACAAGAGAAATTAAATTGTATACTTGTAGCGAAATTAACTAGTCTTGCAGGCCCTAATCACATTTTGCGATCCCTCTTAATATGGGCTCTACCAGCTTGCTCATTTCCAAATATCCAATGGCTCATCCATTTTATAGAAATCATGTGATCTGTGAGGCTTGCATATGGGTAATTCCAGCCACAATGAGAAATTTTGTAAGTTCTTGAGTTTTTTTGGGAGATTTTAAATTTTGAGGTTTGTCTCATGATACTATCAAGAAAATCTAGTTGAAAGATAAAAAGAAATATTTATTTTAAGATTTTAATTATGTTTAGATATGAATTATTTCAAAATTTAAATAAAATTTATGGTAAAAACCATCCAGATTTTAAAAATCTAATGATATTATTACATACCTATTCACATTATTTGACCGTGTCAGATCCAACGATTCAGATGATACCATGCGACAACAAAATCCCAATAAGAGATAGAAGGAAGATTTCTTCGACTCTTTAACTGTCAAAAGATAATAGGATTTGTAAGTCATGAGTAGCCCAAAAAGGGTAAGCCCAGCCATCGGCTACAACAAGGACACGCGTGTTGCATATCCTGCTCATGTAGCAAAGGCAACTAATCACTACGGTAGCCTCATGACCAAAGTTGGGTATTGACTTAAATATGGTTGCACCTAGGTGATAAGTTTGGCCGATGCACAATGACGTTTCGAATGGTCCCTATGGCCGAAAATATTTGAGCGAAGTAAAAACTACGCTGAGTTTGCCTAACATCATAGCGCATTATTCACGATTACGCGGAGAAGTAGATAGCTATCACTACACATGGCAGCTCAAGAGAAACTCTCGTCCACGTAATGGGGTTAGGACGTATGTGCAACCAATGGCCAACCTATGACAAATAACTAGCATACATTGTGTCGTTTGATAGGCCACGATTGTCTTTGGGTCAAAATGGTTATCTCCACATCAGCAGACATGAGAAGTGGTTAGGAAGATCTCTCCTTATAACTGTCCCAAATTTATTTTATAAATAAAGGAAGATTGAAGAGCTACACGCTCTCACCAAACCAACATATATCATATCAAATCAAATCAAATCAACATACAATGTTACCCATCTTTTATCTTTTATCTTATCTTAGCATAGTACAAACCGTCTACGTTGCTATGCTAGACCGTCTTTAACATCGGAGTAGTGTAATTCTCTCTATCTACGCTTCTATATTGGATCGACCTAGATTAGTAGTGTAATTCCCTTCCATCTATGCCAAGCACTAGATTGCAGGGAAGACTTTTTACTTTTTTATTTTAGTAGTGTAATTCCATTCGTCTATGCCCAAGTCGTTGGACTAAGGAAGATTTCGATATAGGGCCTCACTATTTACTCTACAGACACTGGATCGCTGAGGGATACTTTTGTAAGTTTATATTATTATTTCAATTAATGCAATTGAGTTTCTTCTACTTACATGTTGTACGAATTGAATTATCTCTGCTATCAAGGTGAGAAAAAGTCCTTTGAGCTAAAAGAAAAAAAAACTCATTAGAGAAAGAACCATCCTCGTCACAAATTGCTTGATTATGCATGCAGGTGGCTAAATATATGGCCAAACTGCTTTAGTTCTCAGTCATAGACGATAAGCTATGGTCTCGTTGTCTATCACGACGCTTGGGGTAAAAGGCATTTGGTTTGGATCATACTGTAAAAGACTTTAGCACTCCTGACACAATACACACATACGCACGATCGAATTTTGGCCAAAGACCTTTAGCATGCCTGCTGGGACCCGTGTGTAGTGTTTGATCCAACTCAATAACTCATAGAAGGTTAACAAGGCTTTCTCCTAATCCCGAGGATCAGGAGATGCCAATTACATAGGAAGAAATTCCTATGGAAGTTGGACCTCAACTTCCTGACTTATAAGAGCTTGTTCCATTAGAAGATGGCTCATCCTCTTTAAGTAATACACTTGAGAGTGGCGTTATAAGTGTTAGTGCACTTTTCTATGGCATACTATTGCACCTTCTTTGTTAATTACATGTGTCCATGTATTGTAATGTCGGTTGAGCCTTGGCAGGCTGAAGACCAAAGATTAAAGTGGACAAGAGCATCAAGAAAGAAGATCAGGTAAATGAGATGGTTTGGTGACCCTAGCCCTTTGAACCTAAACACTCAAAACCTCTTAGATGACTTGGATGACTAATTAGGAATACTCTTAGTCATCATCATTAGCCTTAGAACACCTTGAAAAACATGATGAGTTAAAACTTTTTTAAGAGGTGAAAGTTGCTGTAATTTATCAAGCCCAATTAGCAACTTTCGATTGACCTTCGATATATCGGAAGTCTATTCGATAGACCTTCGATATATCGAAAGGTCTATTCGATATATCGAATCAAGTGTCCAGTAAATGCACAACTCCATGAATAATATGATCGATCTATCGGAATGCCCTTCGATATATCTAAATTAGGGTTTTCGATATATCGATAAATTAGTTCGATATATTGGAGAGATGGTCCAACAACTTCACAATCCACTGGACATATTCTTCGATATATAGAAATGACATTTCAATATATCGAAGATAATTCGATCAATCGAAACACCAATTTGATATATCGAAGTGACCGTTTTCTGTCCGTTTTATGACCGTTGGAGATTTTCTTTAAATACTGAAGAGACGGTCTTTGAACTTAACAAAGGAGATTTTAAGGAGATAGAAGCTACCACCATTGCTTACCTTTAGGAGCTCTATTCGTAACCCAAACAAGTGATCTTCCTTGTGATTCATCACAAGAATGGAGCATTCAAAGCTCATGATGAAGATGCACTTGTTCCTCTTTTGATCTCTAGAGATTGGATTGTTCTTGATAGTGATATTCCTATCCAATACTCTATGATAAGATCATTGTAGGTGAGACTCTCTAGGCAACCCACTTCCATTAGGTAGAGATCTCAAACCTACCTTCTATCACCTTGGGCATCTCCATCGGAGCATCATATGCAAGGTGATTGATCTTGGAGCTGGAGTATTGACAATGCAATAGCATCAAATATCGAGGGAGCACTAGGGGAGCTGATTTGAGCACGGGAGAGTAAGAAAAAGCAACCCGAAGCGGTGCACAAAGGGGCTCAATCCAACAAGTAAGTTGTCAATTATAAGAGTTCAGTTCCACTCTCTTCCCATGGGGAATTGAGTGTAGAGTTTGTTTTCAAACTCGATAGGTTCAGTTGTAAGACCTTGGCTCGATTGTAGGACATTGGCTCGGTTGTAGAGCCTAAACCATTGAGGTTCGGTTGTAGGTCCTTGACTCACGAGTGGAGTCTAAATTGAGGTTCGGTTGTAGGACCTTGGCTTGAGTAAGCCTAAATTGAGGTTTGGTTGTAGGACCTTGGCTCGGTTGTAGAGCCTAAACAATTCTCCAAGGGGAGCCACCAATACGGGTGTGTATGTGTAGGTTGGAAGGAACCTGTAAACTTTTTGGTTGGGTGGATCCGAGTTAAAACACCTTGGTTAGGAGGAACCAAATTTAAACTCTCTAGTGAATGCCGGTGTGCTCAAAGGGGTTGAGTACTTGAATCGGGAGTGGAGTAGACCCGAAGTCGAACCACTGTACATGTTTGTGTTTGTGATTGATTTGAGCACATTGTTATCTTAGCATTGTATATTTAATTGTTTAATTATGAAAGATTGATTGGAATATATGCTAGACACTAAATAGGCACATCCACACACAACATGTACTTTCACTTAGTTGTGTAGACTTGTGCTCATTGATCCATTCTCGTAGTCTACATAGGCTGCATAGATTAGGAGTTTGATTAGTTTAATCATTTGATTTTCTATGCATGCTTAAGCTAGGTTGTTTAATTGCTAATTATATGCTAGCCTTATGATTGGACCCACTTAGGCTTGGAAGCCGAAGTGTTCTTGCTTACTTAGTTTGAATTGATAAAACTGTTAAGTAGGCAAAAAGAATTTCAAAAGGTTCTAATCATCCCTCATCTAGGACTTAGCCATAATTCTAGTTGCTCCGCCCTAAGCTTCCGTACGCGCAAGCACCTTTACAACTGTGTTGATCCAAAAGGCGCAATTTCAACAAGCACTTTGTACAGCATACAAGCTAGCCTGCAATAGTTGTCAAAGCAAGGACAGATTGAAACTGATCATGCACACTTCAAGCTGGGTAGACAAGGCTTTAGGCTGAAAACCTTAATATGCTGCGAGCCTTTTGTTCAAAAGGTTTCTAGATGGTTGTCCTGTTAATAGGGATTCTTACCCACCAAATTCTCTTCAGGATCAATCGATAACTCCTTAGTTGAGGGTTAATTTGTTCAATTAATATTAGTTTGCTTGAAATTCTCCATTGCCTCTTGTTGACATAAGAAGAGATGATTGCTTATACGACCATTATCACCAAGAGGCGCCAAACCATGGAGTCCTTGAGGGGTAGTACATCCTAGGAGTCGAACAACCCAGGGGGAAACCTCTAGTGCCACAGGTTCCTTCCATGGTTAACCCGGTTCCCCCTTTAATTACCTGGTGACTTAGCAATATCAAGCACTTACTCATGTCCCTCAGATGGGCCATGATGATTTGATTAATTTAGTTCAAGATGTTGGAGGCCATTAACAAGGTCGTCGTATGAATAGACCAACTTACAGAAAAACCCTATATGTTCATCATAAAATAGGTCCCATGACGAACAGGAACGAACTGTCATCAGTCGGAGTACTGGCTGAGATCACGACCATCTTGAACACCTTTAACACGAAGGATTGCATAGCGACTATTTCGTCAATATAACAGTGTCTTAGAAAAGGATGAAGTATCCGACGATGAAATAGATTTTCAATACCCAAAGGCGGCACCTACTAAGGTAGATGACCATTAGGCTGATGTTCAGGACCTGTTGGTGAAAGTTAATTTGGGAATTGAACACGACCCAAGGCCACATATGTCAGCAAGTTACTGGAGCTACAAGTCCAAGAAGGAATCGTTATTCCTCTAAAAGAATTTTTTTTATTCTTTGCTTAGATTATCACGAGATGCTAGGACTCAACAAAAAGTTAGTTAAGCACCGCCAAATAAGGTTACCGGCCTTTTAAGCACCCAACATGGCGTATGATGTTGAAGTAATTTCAAATATTAATGAAGAGGTCGAACAACTATTGAAAGTTGGCTTCATTCGGCCAATTAGGTACGCAATGTAGATTTCTACTATAGTACTATCCATCAAGAAAAATGAAAAACTATAGATATGCATCAACTACATGAATCTTAATCAGGCGACTCCGAGAGATGAATATCTGATGCCAGTTTTTTACCAAATAATAGTGGGCGACCAAAAACAAAATGATCTTTTTCATAGATGACCACTTAGTTTACAATCAAATTTATATTGTGGACGACAACGTCCCAAAGATAACCTTAAGATATCTTAGAGAAATAAGAGCCTATTGTTGGGTTTTCATGCCTTTTAGTCTTAAAAATGTTTGTGCTACCTACCAACATGGTATGAATGTTATCTTCCATGACATTAGCGGTCATTTTATGGAAGGGTACATTAATGACGTGGTCGTAAAATCCATCTGTGGCTAATCGTCGTACCACCTAATTAGAAGCGGATGAGAGTGCATAAGTTAAAGATGAATTCTCTTAAATGTGCATTCAGTGTGTCCACTTGGATTCCTCATAAATTAGAGAGGAATTAAAGTCAACTGAAATAAGGTTCGAGCAATCGTGGAAACCCAACTGCTAAAAAACAAGAAAGAATTATAGAGATTCATCAGTCAAGTCAATTTTTTTCGCTACTTTATTTCTAATTCAGTAGAAAAGATCAGAGCTTTCTCATCCCTAATCAAATTCAAGAAAGAATAAAATTTCAATTGGAAAAGTGAATACCAAACATCCTTCGAAAAGATCAAAGAGTATCTGACCAAGCCACCCATGCTGATTCCATCGTGTAAAGATCATTCTCTTCAACTGTACATCTCAGCGGCTGAAGATTCTATTAGAGTGTTACTAGCACAGGGGAATGAGGAATGAAAGGAGCAAGCAATCTACTATCTTAGTAGAATATTGAGCAATTTCGAGAGGCGTTACTCGCCAATCGAAAAGATTTATTTGTTATTATATTTCTCAGCCATAATGTTGCAACATTATTTGTTATCCAACACAGTTCATCTAATCACTTTAACTGATCTAATAAAATACACGCTGACACATCCGATTCTTAGGGGTCGTATTGGTAAATGGATTTAATTAGCTCTTTCAAAAAATTATTTCAAGTACGTTCCTCAAACTATAGTGAAAGGTCATGCTAGAGTTGATTTCAGGTTAGGCTATAGTTGATTTCTTAGCCAATCACATATTGAGCGTCGATAGCCAGCTTCTCAAGAGGTGATCTAACAATGAGTGTTTTAGATCACACCTGAAAGTTGATATTTGACGGATCACGCATTGATCAGACGTCTAGGGTTGGGATAATGTTAATTTTCCCAACAAGTAGGCAACATGAATATGCATTCCATTTAGAGTTTGAATGCACCAACAATTAGGTTGAGTATGAGGCCTTGATCACTGGCCTTGAAATCTTATCAAAGCTTGGAGTCAGGACAATTGAAATTATGTGAGACTCCTAATTGGTCACCAGCTAGGTTGCAGGAACATATAAGTGTACAAGCTTGACTTTGATGTTATATTCTACAATAGCTTTTCAACTACTAGATAGCTTCGATTCAGTTGACTCAAACTTTATCCCTAAATAGAAGAATGAGAATGCTAATGAGATGACTCAGTTCACTGACAGGGCTACGACTTATCCGAAGGGAAAGATGAAAGGTTTGTAACGGTGCAAAAGTGGTCTCTTCCATCGATTTTCCTTAGAGAATCGACATTAGATATTGTCAGCTCGACGTCTAGGAGAATGATTGGCGGTATCCGATCATCAACTACTTGAAATCCCCTAAAGGGGTAAAGGATCGCACAATTAGGAGGATTGCATCGAATTATGCCTTATACAATGATGATCTGTATCGTAATGGGCCTGATGTCCTTTTATTAAGATGTCTCAGCCACGATGATGTAACAATCATCATAAGGGAAGTCCACGAAGGGATTTGTGGAGTTCACCAAGCTGGACTCAAGATGAGGGCTTTAATTCGGCGCCATGACTACGTTTGACCAAAAATCACCAATGACGTGGATGGGTCATCAATTTGATTGGAAAGGTCTACCCTCCCTCCATTAGGGGGGCAAATTTTTATAATTGTGACGACTGATTACTTTATAAAATGGGTCGAAGCACACCAATGAGAAGAGTGGGTCCAACTAAAGTAGTGAGTTCATCAGGGAGAATATCATTCACAAATTAGGTGTAACAAAGATGACCACAGTCAATAAGGGATCTGTATTCTCCTAAGTCAAAATTAGAACTTTTACAAATGAATATAGGTTTAAGTTCATTTATTCCACCCATTACTATGCTCAGGCCAATGGATAAGCCAAGTTAACAAATAAAGTCCTCAAGAACATGCTCAAAGGAATGATCTACGATAATGATATTCTAATCAAAGTTATTATGGGCTTATCGTACTTCATAGAGAATAAACACTTGTACAAGTCCATTTACCTTAACAAATGGATACGATGTTGTGTTGACTATGGAAGTTAATATGCCAATTCAGCTCGAACGAATTCATTGAAGCCATGCTTATTAAGTTAGAAGGGCTTGATGAAGTCAAGCTTAGGGCTTTGGATTCACTACAGCTTCAAAAGTTGAAGGTAGCTAGAGCCTATAATAAAATGCTTAAAAAAAATTCCTGCCTTGAAAACCCGTTCTTCTGATTGGAATGAAAGATCTTAAATATGGGAAGTGATCTCCAACTTGGGATGACTCATACAAAATTAAAGTACTCTATGGAGGCACATACATCTTGTAGAATGTGGATGGACTAGTGTCTAAATAGGCCGTTAATGGCCGATTCCTAAAAGCACAGGACGAAAAAAAGAGGTCCACTGGATCTAGGGTCTAGTTAGTGGAAACCCTAAAATAGAGATATTGGGAGCAAGTCAGAGCATTGTTCATCTATTGAAAGGCCTCCTAATGAGTCTTTCCTATAATCGACGAATGCGAACAATGTTTTCAAGGAAACAAAGCGCCCGATCATTTTTCCTCCCTATGAAACTACACTTGTATTCCTTGATGCTCAATTCTTCTTTCACTTGTTTCCGGCAGTTGTTGGAGTGCATAGAGTTGATCATCGATCTGATCGAGTTCATCATTCAAGCGATCGATCTTCTTCTTGCACTCATCATATTCTTCTCCTAACTTCTTGCTCTTTCATTATCTTTACAGTTCGTATTCGGCCAACAAGTTGTTGGTTGGTGCATGCTCCCTACTTGTTGCACAGCATGTCCTCGTGATTGCCAAAAGTTCTTCCAAATATTGTGAGACCGATTGTGAATTAAGGTCTGTAACATTGACATTTTTTAGGCAAACAAGAAGTGGCTGAACTCTCAACAACTAATTGGAAGAAACAAGAGCATGTAAATATTTCGAAATGAGTTCTTTCAGCAGGGCTTGTGCTTTCAAAAGTTTGGATGGAGTACTATTCGCCATGACTGAAGTACTGAACAAATGAAGAGGCTGGGGAGAAGAGAAACCAAAGGAGAATAAATACCTTATATAAAAGAGAAACTGTCATGCCTATATTAAATGCGGCATCATGGCAATAAACATCTCTTGAAGCAAAGATGGTGCAGACAGTCGATGAATTTATGAGATCTTACCATGTGGATTCTCTAATTTACTTCCATGAGCGAGAGATTTACCACCTCATTATGAATGTAGACCATGGATTAACTAGGTGTTGCCATGTGGATACGTCGCTACAATTCTCTACAAAATATAGTTATGTCTCTTCACATATCAGTTGAATGCAAAGAGACATGGGGGAATTGTTTACGCTTAATATGAATGCGTTAGATCTAATGACTTAGATGATGTCATATGGTGGTTAAATCTCAACAAAAGTCAGAAGGAAGATTTCTTCGACTACTCTAACGGCCAAAAGAGATTAGAATCCATAAGGTCATGAATAGCATGAAAAGGGTCAAACTAGCTAGCTACAACAAGGATATGCAGTGTCTCTTATCCTGCTCACATGGAAGAGCCAGCTAATCACCATGGTGGCCATATGACCAAAGTTGTGTATCAATCGAAATATGGTTGCACCTTGTGATAAGTTCGACTGATGCACCATGACGTTTCTCATGGTCCCTAGGTTGAAAATATTTGAGGAGCGAAGTAACAACTACGCTGAGTTGGCCTAACATCATGATATATTATTCATGATCGTGCAGAGAAGTAGATAGCTATCACCAAATGTGGTAGCTCAAGAGAAACTCTTATCCATGTAACGAGGGTAGGAAGTACGTGTACTAATGGACAACCCATGACAAATTACTAACATTCGCAGTGTTGTTTGATAGGCCACGATATTCTTTGGGTCTAGACGATTATCTCCACATTAACAGACAAGAGAAGTGGTTACGGAGATCTCTCCTTATAATCATTTAAAAAATTATATAAATAAAGGAAGATCAAAGAGCTCTAAGCCCTCGCCAAATCAACACATATCAAATCAAGTCAATAGAGCAACGTTATCTATCTTATATCTTTTATCTTATTTTAAAATAGGACAACTCATCTACGTTATTACGTTGGATCGACAAGCACTAGATTAGTAGTAATTCCCTTCCATGTAGTGTGATTCTGTCTGTTGGACCAACAAGCATAGGAGTAGTGTGATTCTGTTTGTCTACTGTTGATACGTTGGGTCAACCTAGGTTAGTAGTAATTCCCTTCCATGTATGACAAGCACTAGATCGCAGGAAAACTTTTTTCTTTTTCTTTTTATTAGTGTAATTCCCTTCGTTTACGCTCGATTCGCTGGACCAAGGAAGATTTAGATCTAGAGCTTCACTATCTACTCCACAAATGTTAGATCGTCGAGGGTTAATTTTATAAGTTTTATTTTATTTTATTTCAATTAATGTAATTGAGGTCCTTCTATTCACACATTGTACGAATTATATTATCCTCGCCATCATAGTAAGAAAAAGTCGTTTTAATTGAAAGATAAAAACAACTCATTAGAGGAAGAACCCCCCCTATCTACTCCACAAATGTTAGATCGTCGAGGGGTACTTTTATAAGTTTTATTTTATTTTATTTCAATTAATGTAATTGAGGTCCTTCTATTCACACATTGTACGAATTATATTATCCTCGCCATCACAGTAAGAAAAAGTCGTTTTAATTGAAAGACAAAAACAATTCATTAGAGGAAGAAACACCCCCCCCCTCCCCCCCCCCCTGCAAATTGCTTAATTGTGCATACATGTGGCTAAATCGACAGTTGAACTGCTTTAGTTCTCGGTCATAGACGACAAATCATGGTCTTTCTTCTATCTTGGCGCTTGAAGTCAAGGGCGTTTGGTTCGAATAAAGATGCAAAAGGCTTTAAAGCACCTGACATAATACATACATATGCATGAGTGAATTTGAAACCAAACAACTTCATTTGGCTTATTTGTCATGAAAATATTACTAGATTTCTAAACCCTCAACAATATTTATCACGATGATTCCAATATTCTCTAACTTAGAGCATATGGATTAATATTAGTTTAAAAATAGTTTTATTTTAAAAATCTCGGAATGAATGCGTTTGAAATGCCTAGTGAGCTTGATATAATTTTTTTTTGAAATACCTAGTTTTGAGCCACACTTCGACATCTTGTCCTTTGAGACTATGCACTAAATCTTAGCGTCCTTATAACATTTATCGAAGTGGGACGATCATGCTAGAAATATTAGTACATCCAATAATATGTGATAAGTGAGATAATATAGCGTGGACATTACAGATGAAAATGTTATCATACATGCTTCTTTCTAATTGATGTAATTATCTCTACCAAGAGACACTTTATCTCTAAAATGTGGCTAGAATTCTTCTTCTTATTAATATAAATACACGTACACATCATTTAGAAGTAGAAGATAAACTATCTGACAAAATCATTAATACATAACTACATAAGTACCTACATGCAAAACGTAAACTCCCAATGACAAATACATCATAAAATCTGATCACACCTACATAAGTTACATACTCCTTAAATGACTTTACAATAATCAACTCTCTAGACACCTTATGATTCTGTATCCTCTCCTTAACAAAAAAAAAAATAAATTATCATTTAAATGGACTCTCAATAAAGACAACCTTACTTGTTGGATGAGCCCCTTGTTCAACGCCGGTTTGGGTTGCTTGATCTCCGCTCTCCCGTGCTTCAATCAGCTTCCCTTGCTCCCACGATCGCGTTGCCGTTGCGTCGCCAATGCCCAAGCCACACTTGATCAAACACCTTGCATGTGATGCCTTTAAGATGCCCAAGGTGATAGGAAGATAGGTTTGAGAACTCTACAACTGATGGGAATGGGTTGCCTAGGGGTTATCATCTTAGAGTTTTGGATAAGGATATGCCTATCAAGAAGGTTCCAAACTCTAGAGATCAAGAGGGGATGAATGTCATCTTCTTCATGAGCTTGGAATGCTCCAATCTTGTGTTAAAGCACAAGGAAGATGCCTTGCATAGGTTGGGAATGATCCTCAAATGGTCTCCAACATGGTGGCTTCACTCCTCTCAAAATTCCTCTCCTTGCCCCTCAAAATAAGCCAAGCTCTTTTATAAAAGAGAGTGTAATGGGCAGAAAACGGCTAGTGCCGACCGGTCGTGACCGGTAGGCCAAGGGTCCACGACCGGTCGTCCTGGGGTCCAAGACCGGTCGGCCAACGCCCAAAAAGGGCCAGTGAGCTTGCTGTCTCTGAAAAAGGGTCTGCCCGACCGGTCATGACCGGTCGGACCAGACCTACCGACCGGTCTTGACTGGTTGGCCCAATGGCCTTCCCACTCCAGTAGCCCCTGTCTACTCTGGATCCCAGTCCGACCGGTCGGTCCAGTCCATCCGACCGGTCGTGACCGGTCAGTCAGGCTTGGGTTCAGCTTGATGATTGCTGACCCACTATTTTTTCAACCCTCTCGCATTGGCCAAGGTTTGGGTGCACTTTTTGGGACACCTAGGGCCAATCTATGATGACTAAAGGTTTCCTAACATGGTCAAGGTCATCAAAGAGGTTAAAGGGTTGGGTTTTGGTCAAGGTTAAGGCACATCAAGACATTACTTTTACCTGTTTCTTCTTCCTTGATGCAGCAGGGCCACTTGAGTCTTCGGTCTTCGTCTTCATTAGGCTCAACTGACACTAGACTCATTGACGTAAGTGATTGACAAACAAGGTGCACTAGTATGCTACAGAAAAGTGCACTAACAAGAGTGCCCCCAGTGAGTTATCACCTAATGTAATGTATAAAATTAGCGACTTTCCTTTTATTGGGGCAGCAAGGATTGGAGAATTCTCGATCATTTCTTTCAATGAATTAAAAGCCTTCTGACAGGCGTCATCCCATTTGAACTTAACGTCTTTCTTTTTGAGGCGAGAAAATGGCTGACTAACGACCGACCAGGTTCGAGATGAATCTTCTAAGATATGCCACGCAGCATTGAAAACTCTTCAACTGTTTCAGATTCTTCGGTAGTGGCATTTCTCTGATGGCCTTAATCTTCGCAAGGTCAATCTCTATGCCCCTTGTATCTGATAATGAAGCCCAAGAATTTGCCGGATGAGACCTAAAATGCGCATTTTAACGGATTTATACGAAGACGCTTCTTGTGCAACCACTGAAATACTTGCTTCAGATGTTCTCTGTGCTGTTCATGATCGACCGACCTCACAACCAAATCATCTACATAGCATTCAACGTGTTTGTGCATCATATCCTGAAATATAACGTGCATCGCGCACTGATACGTTGCCCCTGCATTCTTCAACCCAAAGGGCATCACGCGGATAACAGTAGATGCCGAGCGTCATGGGGAAGGCTGTAGCTTCTTCGTCTTTTGGAGCCACACGGATTTGATTGTATCCCGAATAACCGTCCATGAAGGACATCACTGCATATCCTGTAGTGCTATCAATCAACAGCTCTGGAATCGGTAAAGGGAAATCATCTTTTGGGCAGGCTTTATTAAGATTTCGAAAGTCAACACAGACCCAGATCTATCTACTCTTCTTCTTGACTGGCACGATGTTCGAAATCCATCAAGGGTACTTCACCTCTCGAATGAACCCGGCCTAAATCAGCTTCTCGATTTCTTCCTCAATATTGGGTATGATGTCAGGGTGAAATCATCGTTGAGGTTGCTTCACTGGCTTCTTCTCCTTCATGATGCTCAACTTGTGCATGACGATTGTCGGACTGAGCCCTGGCGTTTCTAAATATGTCCAGGCGAAGATGTCCTTATTCTCCCTCAATAGCTGTATGTATTTCTCTCTTTCGTCTTCCGGGACATTTCTGCTCAAATATGTGTTCGTGGGTAATTCGAGGGTGCCCAAATTTACCTTTTTGAGTTCATCAATTGTTGGCTGTCCACCGTCTTCCAGTTGCATAAGCACGACACTTGGCTGGATAATGTCAGCAGGGTCTTGCAGTTTGCATTTCTTCTACAGGGCCGATGGTTACCATGTTCATGCTTGCCTTGGCTCCTAGACCTTCTCCGTTTCTGTATACTTGCTTGTATTCTTCAAATGGAGCTAGCAACCTCTTCTTTGTGCTTGAATCTTGGTCGAAAAATCTCATATTTCCCATAATCTTCCAGCTGGCTCTGCTGTATCGCTTCTCTTCTATCGGTTGATGTCGGGCAGATTCTCTCTCCTCTTCTTCTTCTTCTGACGATGTTAGCTGACTTGGCCCTTAGTGGAACTTGATATCTTTCTGAGTGATATCTCTTTACGGCACGATGAATTGGCTGGGAGCTTTCGGGAATGGCTTGACTCTTCCTATCTTGGGTATCGACATGTTGAAGCTGGATTTGAGCACACTCATGTGTTGATCTAAGATCAGTTTTAACACAGACTGCCCTGACTGACGCAAATGTTGTGGTACCACATAAAATTTCTTCGTGATTGGCTAAGGTTGATTTTCCAAATGATACTGGGATCTTCCCCGACCGAGAGGCTAAGGTTTACTTTTCTATTCAAACTTTTCAACTCAAAGTCTTACCCCTTGCCCTTGCTTCATTACATCGGGCTTCTTCCTGATTTTACTGCTGTCGGTCAGGTTGTAATATTTTACATCAGCCAAAAATGACCCATCTATTGTGTATGGCTTCTGATTTGCTGCTACGCTGTATTGGACCCCGTCCCTGTTGTATTGGAAGCACTGATGATACGCTGAAGGGATTATGTTATTCTGATGAAGCCAAGGCCTTCCTAAGAGGAGATTGTATGTTGTCACTGCATCGATCACTTGACATGTTACTTTCGTCGTCAGTTCTTCGATCTCTAACATCACCATGATTGATCCGAGAGTACGCTGACTGTCTTGGTTGAACCCTTGAATCATCATGAGACTCGGGCGTAACGCTGATTGCCTATAGCCCAGCTTTTGTAATGTCTTCAATGGCATGATATTTACGGTAGACCCATCGTCCAACATGCACCTTTTGACCTCGATGTCCCTGATTGTTCTCGTGACCATCAACGGACGGTTGTGGTCTGTTAATTCGATTGTATGGTCTTCTTCTGAGAAAGTGATTGCCGAGGGGTGGTTAACATGCATGACTTGTAAAACTGGTATATACCCCTCCCAAAATTTATCTGTATTATTCATTTCTTCTTCTATTTCTATCATCATAACCTCCCTGACCTCACTGTCAAGTAAGGCATTGATTAACATTTCTCCGTACACTTTGGAGAGACACAAAGCATCATATATACTTAAGCGGGTGGGGACCTTCTGCAAGTGTGACACAACGTCGTATGCCATTGGTCTCAGGCTTAGTTGACTGGTGGTGGCCTCGACGACCTTCTCTTTCAGTTTCTGCATGCAGGGTCTCTCTTGCAGCCTGTCAGGGATACCGTCTTCTTATATTGGGTCGTCTGATCTTGGAGGGTTACGGTTGGGCATTTGTCTTCCCGATCGTAAGATGACTATGTTAACTTCTCCCTCAGTTGCTTGCGATGTTTCTTCAGATGGTGCTTGTTCGACAAATGACACCATTCCGCAGTGTACCATGCTTATTACGGGTTGTTTCTACCCCTATACTATTTCTCTCCTTCTTCTTCCTCTGTTCTTTCTTTGGTTAACGAGCTTTCGTCTGTTCTCAAGTCTTTTCTTGTTACTGACTAGAGTCCATGGTTCCTTGGGCCCGGGGAATGAAGTCGGTCGGTTGGTGTCATTTCATATCAGGATTGTTGAAATTGTCCCGGCTGTTTCCTTTGCCGTCTCGAGTATTTTCATGCTGATGACCCTTTGATTGATCAACCCCTATATCCTTCCTTTCAGGGAGAAGCAATCTTTTGTTTTGTGGCTAACACATTGATGATATTTGCAATATTTGGGATCGTTTATTCGCTCAACTTCATGGGGACGGACATGCTCTTGCAGACGCATTAAGCCTTCCTCGATCAATTGTTCTATGATCGAAACTAGATCGGCCATATCAAATGTGTATGGGCCATTCACCCTTTCTCTCTCGGATATCGATATGCGTCTGGGTGTATAAGGCCTTTTACTCTTGTCTTGTACGACGGTTATCTTCATCTCTGGCTTATGATCAGCAGCAGGGCGTTTTCGATCTTTCTGGTCCCTGCTCTTATCGACTTGATGGGTTTCTACTACTCTTCCCATCTCTCTCTTCTGTCTTTCTGGTCTAAAGTTTACCCGAGATGCTGCTTCCTCTACCAAATGCGCTTTCGTCGCCAGCTCGCGAAAGGAGTTGAAGGTATTGCCTGACAATCCATACGAGATCATCAGGTCCAGAGCCCTCAAGCACATCTTCATCTGCTCACCTTCACTAGGCAACTCTCGACATTGAGCCGCCATTGTTCCCCATCGATTAATGAATTTCTCGACTGATTCTCCTTGTCTTTGTCTGACTATCGCCAGGTCTGTCAGCAAAATTTCCCTCTCAGTTGCGAAGAACTTTGAAATGAAGCTATCTTGCATTTGCTCCTATGTCGTCATAGAATTGGCTAGTAATGACATGTACCATTGGAAGGCTTTCCCTGTCAGGGTTGATTTGAATAGCCGCATGCAATACTGCGGGACTGCAGACCAATTGCCTAACGTAGTTAAGAAGTGGGTGATATGTTCTTCTGGTGATCCTCTGCTGTAAAACTTTTCGAAGTCCGGGCATCTGAAATTTACCAAGAATGGTATCTCTTCTACCTCTGGTGGGTATAAAACCCGATATTTGTAGTTGCCTCTCCTCTCTTTCTCTTTCTCTTGTTGCATCATGTGGGCTATCATCTGGGATAACTCTTCTCGTGACATGTGCGATGTAGAAAGTAGTGCGCGTTCTATTGGTGCAACCCTGAGTTGGATGGGTGGTTCAGGTTCAGTCGGACCTTCTGCTGCCCCTTGGGATTCCTCTGCTGACTGGCGAGTGGGCGGCGCAATACTTCTGGTGGCATTCTAGGCTATCAGAGTGGTCAGGGCTTCCTGCATAGCTCTCATTCGGTCATTGGTTTCGCGATTAGCCTCAATTAATTTGTCGATCTGACCTTGAAATGGAGGCAGTTCTTCTGCTTCATACGGTCCTTCCTCTTCTTCTTCGGCCACTTGGACCATAACCACTTGCGCTGACTGGATCTTCCGAGCTGGCCTTTGTCTTGGTTTGAAGACTGTTGTGGGCTTGGATTTCTTTATATGCACGGGCTTGGTAGGTTTCTGCGAGGTGCGAGCGGTCTTGGATAATGGCGGGAACTGCTCGGACTGTCATCTTAGGCACTACGGGCTTGACTGATACAACCAGACTATTGATAGGGATCTTCTGTCCCTGTTTTGGCTGCCACTGTTTCCTTATGATGGAGCGAGATCTTGCAATATTCGCCCTCTTGTATGTAGTTATGATGGCTACTTTCTTCTGTTCATTTTTCTGTCTTCGGCTCTTAACCAATTGCCATTCTGAGTTTGGGCTAGCTGTCGTAGTTGTGGTGAAACGGGGGAGAGTGAAACCCCCATTGGCAAGGAAGATGCACGAACTTGTCATCGAGTATGCCATCTCTTCTATCTGTAGTGGTATCTTACTAATTCTGTGGTGTCATAAAAATCATTAGAACAGTTCATAGATGCGGTCGGGAGTATGAGCCCATCGATCGCGGCACATAAATTGACGAAATAAGCAAGAAGTAGACAAATACGTGTAGTTGTGGAAGTTTGTGGGTTCGAAAACCTTTGATTTACCGTCTATTACCTTAAAGATGAAGGGAAGAACGTTCCCATTGAAAGTCGCCAGTTTGGCACCCGAGGGCACCGAAACATTATGCCTCACGATAGATCTCCTACGTACACATTCGTGTTTGCGAATGATTAATCTTAGAGCGTTTCTATACTCAGAGCTAACTAGAAATTTTGGTATTGTTCGATCCCCAGCAGAGTCGCCAGTTTGTTAGAACTAAAAATGTTGTAATGACATTTTCTGTGTATTGTTGCTCTGGGGTTTTGAGTAATGGAAACATTCATATACAATTATAAGCAATCACAAAAGATAAACAAGAAGAGATATCGTAAGGCGAATTTTATTCCAGGGATTCTGAGATCTTGTACATTCCAGGCCGTGGTTTAGCACGAGCCCTTAATTATATTGAATGATCGATGACCCTTGATTAAAAGGCAGAAGACTAGTCAGCAGGAACTATGGTCTTAGAGTTTGGGTCATAGAGACTTATATTTATTTTGTTATGGACCGGTCATCTTTGTGTTAGTCAGATGTCTATGTCCCATGTTTTAATCGGAGATCCGGGCTAAGACTATTAGGGTTTATAACTGCGAGGGACGACTCTGGGCCCGCGCCTGTCATGTTTGGACAAGTGACCTCGGGAAGTCCAATCTGCAGTTGTGTGTACCTGAATAGCTCAACCAACAGATGCCGTTTGAATGGGTAGGGCATCGACTATTGTGTTGTGGCAGTTCATAACAATTATTTTGTAGATGATTGAAACTCTTTGATGTGGTTTATTGTGATAACCATAATCTCGTTTGTCTAGCTTTCGACCCTAATCGAGTCATATCTTGCAGTACATGTGAATAATGATAACACTTATATGATTTTGGGTGTTGACGACTTATTTCCGAGAAGTTATTTCATTCATCGCGTTGAATTGGGTCAAACCTCAAAGGTACGTAATTCTGTTAATTTAGAAACCCTGAAATGACCGTTTAACCGTTCTATTGTGTCCGGAACGCTCGAAATATCCAAAATAGGCTCAAACAGGGCCTAAAAACACTTAAAATTGAGTCTGGTGCACCCATAAACATTTTCTAGAATTGGCTGATTTTTTGAGTGCATGGGACACCAAGCACTTGTTTGAATCACTTCGAATTTATGGACGCGTGGGACCTGATTTTATGGACGCGTTGACCATTTTTCGGGTGTGTGGGAGTTCGATGCACTTGTCCGATTCGTTATTTTACAGATGCGTACCCACACTTATGAATTTTCATAATCCGGACCTGTGATGGTCGGAGTAAGCTTTCGATGGGGGACGCCAGTGACAAAAAAGGGATTCCGGTGACCGGGAAGGGTTTTCGATGATCGGAAAGGGATTCCAGCAAGGGTTTCCGGCGGGGATCTCAATTATCCAGGGGATAATAGCTCTCTCTCTCTCTCTCTCTTGGAAAATGTAAAAATGAATAGTCGAACGGGGTATTTATACTCGAAAATACTGGAACTTGACCAATGAGCGATTGCCACAGTCCCACGCACCTAAAAAATACCTCCAACACACCCCAAAATCGATGCGCGGAGGTCCAATGCACCCTTAAACAGTTTCTAAAATTTGCTGATTTTATGGGTGCGTGGGACCTTATTTTTAAGGTGCGTGGGACTCCATGCACTTAAAAATGAGATCTTGAAATATGTTAAATTTACGGGTGCGTGGGACCTGAATTTATGGACGCGTGGGACCTCTAAATAGCCATAAATCACCTTCTGATTTGTGCTGAATTTACGAGTGTGTGGACCCATTTTTAGGGTGCGTGGGACACCAATGCACCCTTAAAGCATTTATCTGATTTCGATGAATTTTCAGGTGCGTGGGACCCGAATTTACGGATGCGTGAGAGTCCGATGCATCCATATATGAATTTATGAGTTTGCTGATTTTATGGGTGCGTGGACCTGATTTTATGGATGCGTGGGACTCTAATGCAACCATGAATGAGTTTCTGACTTTGTTGATTTTTCGGGTGCGTGGGACCCGAATTTATGGGTGCGTTGATGGACTTTTGAACGCTCAAAATTGGGTTTTGAAAATCGATGGCTTTGTGGGGCCTGCTTGATGATAAAATCGCATGCACTGTTCATCATAATTCATAATGAAGTTACTGGTTTGATTTCGGACGGTTCCGATCACGGTAATTCGCGGGGCTCGCCGGAGATTTTAGTCAAAATTGGCTAAGGGAATTTTTGTAAATCTCGGTTTCACGTGTGTTCAGAGGGTATTTTGTGGATTCGTTTGGAGATGCGTGGCCACCCTGTTTGTTTTGAGGGCCCCTACATTTTGGGACCCCAACACTCATGTACATGGCACACAAGATCCCTGAATTATCTAAAATTATCAACTTTATTCAAACTGAATTATCTAAAACTATCAACTTTATTCAAACCATTAATGAATTATTCAACAATTAAACCATAATTCGAAAGCAAAGAATCAAAGCATGAATAATAAACTAGAAGTTTCACCTCTCAACTCTGGCTGAGAGTTAACTAAAAGAAAGCGTAGAAAAACTATAACTAAAACTAGAAAAGAAAGAAAAAAATAGTTGTAGAAGGCTAAGAAGCCTCCTAGGACTTGATCTCCTTACTCTCCACTGTTCAGCTCTGAATTATGCATATTTTAACCCCAATTTATCACACATTATGCATGGTTTACATGTTTAAAGACTAATCTAATACATATTTTTGTGTTTGTAGAAATGAGAGAGAGACTTCACCTATATGATGTCAAAAGAGTCACTTTATATACATTGAAGATCAATAGAATAAGTGTCAAGAGGTGGAGAAATATGCAATAGAGAAAGAGAAGAAATAAAGAAAAGTTCAGGAAAAAAAAATACATTGTTAATTGGTTGGGTGACCGGTAAAAAATTCACTTCAAATGGCAGATTTCCTGCTGAACTCACTGGGCTAAAAAGTTCTATCTTCGACCGGTCGGCAGGAGGCTCCGACTGGTCAGCAGACGAGTCTACAGGACTTCTAGATTTGAAATATTGTTAAGTTCATTGGGTTTTTTAGCTCCGACCGACCGACGAAGGGCTCTGACTGGTTGACCACCGCCTCAAGTGCATAAATCCTTACACAATTCTTGAAGATTCCAAGTCCGTGACAGATTTTTTGTATAAAAGGATACTTCTACGTTGTTCCTAAGGCATCATAGAAGGCTAGGAAGTTAGTGGGAGGTGGAGAGGAGCGTCGAAGAGTGTTCGCAACTCCTCCAACTAGGGTTTTTACGATTTCTTTATGCTTTTAATAGTTTTTCTTTTGAGTTTTACTTTAACCTGTTAATGGTTGGCAAAACCTCTTATCTAGGGCTAAGAGGTGAAGCTTATAGTTGTTTACAATGTTCAATTCGAATTAGTTCAAGTAGTTTTGGGTTTAATGAAGAATACTTCTAGTTCAAGATTGAAATAAAGTTAGTATTTTTAGTTAATCTTCTATCTCTTGTGATTTCTCTTACATGGGATGTTTTGATTACTGAGATTGCTTAATGGGTGTTGATTGATAGGATTTTGGGTTATAGATATCTTAGATCTATTATGATATGTTGGATGCTAGGAGATCTTACAAACCAAGTTTTCTAAGTGCTTTTCTAGAACTAAACTAGAAGAAGTTATTATCTTTGGGATTGATTTGAGATAAATGTTTATGTATTAATATTGGTTTAATAGAAGTTCAATTCATGCTTCTAAATCAAGCTAGTGATAAGACTTGAGGAAGAATCATGAATGTGATCTCAATTGTTTTGTGAATGATTGGGCTGTGTGATTGGATACGCCCAATGCCTTAGTTGATTATGAGAGAACCATATCAGTGGATGATCCATCTATGTTAGATATCTTATGATGATTTGATTGCTCCATATTCTGATTGGATAGGGATAGAACTCCAATTCCAATTGAGTTATTGGCTTGAATGGTTTCAATTGGCATTGTGAATGATTCTAAGTGGATCCTTGCGCTCTAGTGTTTTATTTTCTGATTTAGTTCTAAGATAGATAGTTTCGTGTCCTTAAATTTCATCAATTAATACAAATTCAAATTAAGTTCATCTTAGTTACGTAGTTTAGAATTATTATAACAATCCCTGAGGATCGACCTCGGTCTTACCGAGAATTATTACTACATCGCAACCTTGCACTTGAGGAGAGCGAACAAGTTTTTAGTGCCACTGTTGAGGATTAGGTTAACGGTTCTGAATTTTGTAATTAGGGTATAGTTAGGTTAGATAGGTTAGGTTAGGATTTATTGCTTTAATAGGTTTTTCTTAGAATTTTCTGCTATTAACAGATTTTATTTATTTTGTAGGATTTTCTTCACTAACATAGTTCTTCAAATCCGATAACACCATTCTAACTTAAACTCTTTTGTTTCTTAGTTTTTACTTTTTATTTTTGAATTTTTAAATTTTAGGTTTAACTTAGTTTTTATGTGGTTTATGCCCTATTAGGAGCATGATCATACGTCGCGACTTCTAAGTGATGGAGGTTTAGTTGGAGGCCTAGTTAATCATAGACGAGTGAGAAAACATCTAGAAATTCTGAAATCGTCTGAAATCATGGCTGAGAATAAACCATATAATGTTGAAAATGTCGAGCATGATGCACCACCAAATAGGACGAAACGTAATGAGAATGAGGAACATCATGTTCCTCTGGTTAAAACATTGGGAGATTATCTACAACCAGAGAGAACAACCACGTCCCTGCATTATTTTTCCACTTAATGCAGGAAACGTGGATCTTAAACTGGAAATTATCAAGGTACTTATGAAATTTCATGGACTCAACTCTGAAAGTTTATATGCGCACCTGAGTGAATTTGAGGAGATAGCCAACACCTTTCAATTTAATGATGTCTTCCAAGATGTAATCAAACTAAAATTGTTCCCTTTCTCTCTAAAGGACAAAACCAAATCATGGCTTAAATATCTTAACCCTAGAAGCATCGGGACATGGGCTGAGATGACTCGGGAGTTCCTTAAAAAGTACTTCTCGGTTTATAAAATCAATGCACTAAGGCGGACTATCATGAACTTCTCTAAAAAGGAGATGAAACGTTTTTTCAATGTTGGGAGAGGTTCAAAGATCTTTTATTAGAATGCTCACATCATGGTTATGAAAAGTGGCGCTTGATTTACTTCTTCCATGACGGATTGAGTTCAAACATGTGCCAATTTGTCCAAATGATATGTAATGGTAAATTTTTTAACAAAGCGTCCGATGATGCTTGGGATTACTTTGACATGCTAGCTGAGAATGCCCAATCTTAGGACATCTCCACTCAAACTAGTAATCCCACGTTAGCCCTAAGAGATAAAGGTATACATGCATTAAATGGGGATGATGATTTAAATTCAAAGGTGGCAGG
Source organism: Liriodendron chinense (assembly GCA_003013855.2). Taxonomy (NCBI): domain Eukaryota; kingdom Viridiplantae; phylum Streptophyta; class Magnoliopsida; order Magnoliales; family Magnoliaceae; genus Liriodendron; species Liriodendron chinense. The sequence continues at coordinate 890,804 of ML058584.1, forward strand.
TCTCACAAAGAAGGTTGAGACCATAGAATTAAGGAGTGTTAACATGATAACCATCGGTGGGCCGTTGAGAGTGTATGTGGTATTTGTGAGAGTGATGTTCACTTAACAAAGGATTGCCCGACAATCTCTGCGTTTCAGATATCTTACAAATTTAATCAAACACCACAAACGCTTATCAACACCCCTTTGGTGCATCAAATTTTGACTCACATAATCCGAATTAGCGGTGTGAACCGAATTTTAATAGGAGAAATGGACCTATAGTAAATACAAACAATGCCTCCCAAGGGCCTCCTCAAAAGAGCACTCTTGAGGATACATTGAATACATTCATGATTGGACAAACTCAGATAAATCAGTCTAACATGCAAGCCATGAATAAACTTAGAATCTCAATTGAAAGAATTGAGACTCACCTAGGAGTTTGGGAGCAAGGGACCGTTTTGACCCAACCTCATTCTAACCCTAAGGAACAACCTGAATCAAACACCAATTCTTCAACCCATCCTCATGTGGAACACATTCAAGCCATCACCACTCTTAGAAGTGATAAAACAATTGAAAAATCTGAACTGGTGAAGGTCGCAAAACCTAATGATCTGGTTGATTCTAAAAGTGATAGTGAATTAAGCAATGCTCCACAAGATAAAGAACCGGAACAAGTGTATAAACCTGTAGCCCCTTTCCCCCAACATCTTGTCTCAACCAAAAGGCCAAGTGAAAATCAGGATAGTCTAGAAGTTTTCTAACAAGTGAAAATCAATAGTCTCTTGTTGGATGCAATCAAACAAATTTTTTCATACGCCAAATTTCTAAAGGACCTATGTGTAGTAAAGTGTAAGCAAAACGTGCACAAGGGGGCATTTTTTTATAGAACAAGTGAGTGCTATCATACAATAAAACACTCCCCCAAAATTCAAAGATCCCGGAAGCCCTATAATCTCTTGCATGATAGGTAAATTCCGGATCAATAGAGCACTTCTCGATCTAGGGGCTAGTGTTCACTTGATTCCTTACTCGGTCTATGAGCAACTTGGACTTGGTGAATTAAAACCCACCAAGATAATCTTACAACTTGCAGATCACTTCGTTAAAATACCGAGAGGGGTGATTGAAGATGTGTTAGTCCAAATCGATAAGTTTACTACCCAGTAGACTTTATCATTTTAGATACACAAGCAGTTATAAATGTATGCACTAAAGTTCCCGTCAGTTCTAGGCCGACCATTCCTAGCAACTGCCAATGCTATAATCAATTGTAGGAATGGAGTGATGAAAATATCCTTTGAAATATGACAATGAAGCTGAATGTGTTTCATTTGCAAAAACAACAAGAGGATGAGGATGAGGATGATGATGAAGATGAGATCCATATGATTAATTTCATTGATAAAATTGTGAATGATGATGAACCACCCTTGATTAAATTTTCAAAACCTTAGAAGTTTGTTCAGCTCGTTCCAAGGAAGAAGTAACTTTAGATATTTGTGAGGCCTTGAAAGAGCCAAAATCTGAAAATTTGATTGATAAGACACCAATCACTGATTTGAACAAAATTGTTGTGTAGGAAATTGATGGATTTATACTTGATTTGCCTATGGAGAGGCCAATTTCTAAAAGTGTAGTGGTTGAGGACTTATTCCAACCTACACAAGTGATCGAGAAGGTCGAAGTTTCCTACACTCTAGAAGAGTGTTTGGTATATTTTGAGGATTGAGATGATCTTATGATCCATGACATTGTCAATGCCTTAAAGGAAACTTCACCGGTGCCCAAAAAGACTCCTTCCATGGAATATAACATCGATTTATCAATTGTGGAAGCACCGGTAGAATCTAATTATGTGGAGATTATACCGACTTGTGAAGAAGAAATACAAGTATCCACATCTCTTCGGTTTGTTCAAATCGAAGAGCACCATCTCTGGGATGACCCTTATTTGATTAATTTTTTCCTAAACAAGTTGGAAATGAGATTCATAATTGATGATCTCAAACTGAAGAAATTCTCCTTTCCTAACACGGGGTGATAATTTTGAGAAACCCACTGAAAATTTTCAGCAGGATTTTCAATGGATTAAAACGACAAACTGAAATTACATTGGTAGTCAAACACGACACCAACGTATACGTGTCCAGAAGCTTGGAGCAGCTAGAATTATGGCTAAGTCCTAGAGGGGGGTGATTAGGACCTTTTAAAATTCTTTTCGCCTACTTACACAATTTAACAATTTAAACTAAGCAAGAACACTTCGGCTTCCAAGCCTAAGTGGGTCCAATCATAAGGCTAGCATATAATTAACAATTAAACAACCTAGCCTAAGTATGCATAGATTAACAAATGATTAAACTAATCAAGCACCTAATCTATGCAACCTAAGTAGACTATATGAGAGTGGATCATATAAGCTTAAGTCTACTCTACTTAGTGAAAGTACATCTTGTGTGTGGATGTGCCTATGTAGTGCCTTGCATACATTCTAATCAAGCATTCATAATTAAACAATTAAACACAATGCATAATAAGAAATGTGTTCAAATACAATCACAAACACAAGCATGTATAGTGGTTCGACTACTTGTCTACTCCACTCCCGGTTCAAGTACTCAACCCATTTGAGCACACTGGCATTCACTAGGGAGTTTAAATCTGGTTCCTCCCAACCAAGGTGTTTTAAATCGGATCCACCCAAGCAGGGAGTTTATAGGTTTCTCCCAACCTACACGTTCACACCTGTGTTGGTGGCTCCCCTTGGAGACTTGTTTAGGCTCGCTAAATGTGCCAAGGAATGACAAACATCCCTAAATTTTAGGCCCGATAAACATGTCAAGGAACGAAAAACGTCCATACATTTTAGGCTTAACAAATAAGCTAAGGATCGGCAAACAACCCTAGAATGTGAGTTTGACAAACAAACTCTACACTCAATTCTTCACAGGAAAAGAGTGGAACCGGACTCTTACAATTGACAACTTACTTGTCAGATTGAGCCCCTTTGATGCACCGCTTCGGCTTGCTTGATCTCCGCTCTCCCGTGCTTCAATCAACTACCCTTGTGCTCCCCCGATCTTTGATGCCACTGCTTTGCCAAGGATTCAGCTCTAAGATCAGCTCCCTTGCATATGATGCTCTATTGGAGATGCCCAAGGTGCTAAGGAATGGTATAACCTCTACAAATGGTAGAAAATGGGTTTTTTAGAGGGATACACTTATTTGGACTCCTAAGTGGTGTTTAAACAAAGGATTTAACTATGATCAAGGTGTCCAAACTCCAAGAATCAAGAGGGAACAAGTTCATTCTCATTTTGGCATTGAATGCCCCAAGCTTGTGATGAATCATAAGGAGAAGGACTTGCTATGGGTTTGGAATAGAGCCTCTGATGGTCTTTAACAATGGTGACTTCTATCTCCTCAGAATCTCCTCTTTTGTGTCCAAAAATGAATCCCCTTCTTTTAAAGATTTTCTCCCAACGGTTAAATAATGGGCAGATTCGCGCATGGTCGGGCGTCCGGTCAACACATGGTCGGGCACCCGAAATCCAGTCCAGAATAAATATTTGTTCACCGGACATTTTTTGAGCTGGTTGGGCACCCGGTGTACACATGGTTAGGCACCCGAAATTCAGTCCAGAAATTGTCTAAGTCACTGGACAGTTTTAGAACTGGTTGGGCACCCGGTGGACACATGGTCGGGCACCTGATGACCATTTAAATTTCAGTCCAACTCAATGGACGGATTTCTCATCTGTCGGGCCCTAGTGGACACATGGTCGGGCGCTCGGTCAGGCATGTTTTTCTATTGTTTTGTTGTTTGTGTTTTGCAGCAGAATATGTAACCTATTGGCCATTCTTTTGGTGATCTTTTAGGATACCTAAGGCTAATATAAGATGACTAAGGGTATACCTAATAGTCATTGTCATCTAGAGGTTATGGTTTTGGTTAGGTACATGATAAGGCTCACCAAGGCATCTCTTTTACCTGTTTCTTCTTCCTTGATATAGCAGGTCCGTCTGGAGTCTTCAGTCTTCGTCTTCATTAAGCTTAACTGACACATGACTCATTGACCTAAGTAATTGACAAACAAGGTGCAGTAGTATGCTACAAAAAAGTGCACTAACACAAACATCACACATATGCATTATGAAGCAGGATGGTCAGTGGTATTACTAAAAAATCTTTTACTCCACCTATTAATCCTGCTAGATTCCATTCCTTTGGATGATCATGTGTATTAAGATTGACCTCCTAGTCTGACGGAGGTATAGAGTAGTTTATATTAATTTGAATTATTTAATTTTTCAGAGTTATAGACTTCCATGATCGACTCTCTCAGGTACTCTCGTTCTCACCCTCTTTTATTTTTATCATTGCTCTCATGTTATAGCTCATTGCATATCTTTCTACATTGAGGATAGTGTAAGATTTGGTTGGGGGGTGGGATTCCTAGATGAATCTAGGAATTTGTGACATTTCGAGCAATATTTGTAGAAAAAATTTTATTTTTTCTAAAAATTCAAAACTCTTTTAAAATTTTTTATTTCTATGCACTTGAGATGCTATAAGTATGAAAGGACAAGAGATGAATTGATATGATTTTGAGATCTTTGAATTAGCTCAAATATAATAGTTTTCTATATGAATTCCCCTATTTATATGATCGATAGAAAATTTGAACACTTTTAAGTCCAGTTCACATTACACGATTCTCATGGTTGAGAGGATTATGTAGATTTGTAGATTAGTTAGATTAAGATTTCAGGTGTTAAGGAACCAAGCCAGAGAACTTTATCCATCCTTGTTCATGAGAAAATAAGATAAAAGAGCGAAATATATGGATTTCTAAAAATAATATCTAATGTAGTATGAAAAAAGAAAAAAAAAGGAGAAAGAAAGTATGGTTATTATTGAATATATTTTTTTAAAATTTTGAAAAGGGCTACCTTATTACCAACCAGGGGATGGTCTACCCATAACCAAAGTTGGAAATGAAAAGTAGTGTGAAAGCTGTCGATGAAACGGTAAGGTAAATTCTTGTCACAAGCATTTGGTTGATTTGTATACTTTTAAATCATTAGTTTAGCTTTATTTATGAAGAAGGTAATCCTGAAAATTCATGAGATGAACATTCACGATACACGCTAGATCGTATGTGTTCGGATTCTTCTATTTGTCAATTAATCGGTGGGGATTCTTTGTGAACACTTATTATGTTTAAAGAGTTTAGGATTTCAATTTCTTATTACTAAATTTCTCTGACTTTTATGCTTATATGTCTTAAAGTCTATAGAAGTATACTTTCCAAGAGAGAGTTGCATTTTTAGAGAAGTGAACTGTTTCACGCATGTTTTACTCGAGACTAGGAGACTAGCAAAATGCAGGTTGGGGGGTGTGTTAAGCTCTGAATTGTGCATATTCTAACCCCAATTCATCACACATTATTGTTAGAACTAGAAAATGGAATACGATCACATTTTCTGTGTAATGTTTTTTGTATCGTTGCTCTGGGGTTCTGAGTAATAGAAACATTCATAGACAATCACAGGCATTCATAAAAGGTACACAAGAAGAGATATCGTAAGGCGAATTTTATTCCAGAGATCCTGAGATCTTGTACATTCCAGGCCGTGATCTGGCATGAGCCCTTAATTACATCGAATGATCGATGACCCTTGATTAAAAGGCAATAGACTAGTCAGCAGGGACTATGGTCTTAGAGTTTGTGGTCGTAGAGACCTATATTTGTTTTGTTATGGACTGAACCATCTTTGTATTAGTCAGATGTCTATGTCTTATGTTTTGGCCGGAGATCCGGGCTGAGACTATCAGGGTTTATGACTGAGAAGGATGACTCTGGGCCCCCGCCTGTCAATGTAGGGACAGGTGACCTCGGGAAGTCCATTCTATGGTTGTGTGTACCTGATCAGCCCCAACCGACGGATGCCGTTTGAATGGGTAGGGCATCGACTGTTGCGTTGTGGCAGTTCATAACAATTGCTTTGTAGAGAATAGAAACTCTTTGATATGGTTTATCGTGATAACCATAGTCCCATTTGTCTAGCTTTCGACCCAAATCGGATCACATCTTTATAGTAGATATAAATGACGATATTTTTGCTTAGTTCTGGATGCTGGCGGCTCCTTTCTGAGAAGTCATTTCGTTCATCGCGTCGAATCGGGTTGAACCTCGAAGATGTGCGATTTTGCTCATTTAGAGATCCCAGAATATTCGTTGACCATTCCATTGCGTCCGGAGAGCTCGAAATACCCAAAATAGGCTCAAACGGAACTTGAAAACACTTAAAATTGAGTCCGGTACACCCGTAAACATGTTCTGCAATTGACTGATTTTTTGGGTGCGTGGGACTTATTTTACGTGTGCGTGGGGTCCAACGCACCTTTAAATTAAAGTACCAGGATTTCTGATGAATTTATGGGTGCATGGGAGCATTTTTGGGGTGCGTGGGACCGAATTTGTAAATCTGAATTTCGTTGAATTTATGTACACGTGGGAGCATTTTTCGGGTGCATGGGACCGAATTTGCAAATCTGAATTTCGTTGAATTTATGGACGTGTGGGCCATTTTTCGGGTGCGTGGGAGTCCGATGCACTTGTTTGTTTTATGTCGAATTAATGGACGTGTGGGACCGATTTTATAGACGCGTGGGCCATTTTTTGGGTGCGTGGTACTATTTTATGGGTGCGTGCCCACACTTGGTGATTTTCAGGATTCAGACCTACGGGGAAAATGCTGGCGGTTGGAGGGAACTCCGGCGACCGGGAAGGATTTCCGGCGATCAGAAAAGTATTCCGGCGAGGGTTTCCGGTGGGGATTTCGGATTCCCAAATGGTGGCAGCTCTCTCTCTCTCTCTCTCTGAGTCGTCCAAATGACTCGGTGGACAGGGGTATTTATAGCCGAAGAGGCCGGATTTCCACCAATGAGGGGCTGCCACGTGCCACACACCCCTAAACTATCCTCCACGCACCTTAAAATTAGCATGCGGAGGTCCGACGCACTCAGAAATGATTTATGAAAATATCTAATTTTTTGGGTGCGTGGGACTTCCGCACTACTAATTTTAAGGTGCGTGGAGGATATTTTAGGGCTGCGTGGCACATGGCAGCCCCTCATTGGTGGAAATCTGGCATCTTCGGCTATAAATACCTCGTCCACCGAGTCATTTGGACGATTCAGAGAGAGAGAGAGAGAGAGTTGCCACCCTCTGGGAATCCGAAATCCCCACCGGAAACCCTCGCCGGAATACTTTTCCGATCGCCGGAAACCTTTCCCATTCGACGGAGTTCCCTCTAATCGCCAGCATTTTCCCCCCAAGTCTAAATCCTGAAAATCACCAAGTGTGGGCATGCACCCATAAAATAGTCCCACGCACCCGAAAAATTGCCCACTCGTCCATAAAATCGGTCCCACGAGTCCATTAATTCGACATAAAATAAACAAGTGCATCGGACTCCCACACGCCCGAAAAATGGCCCACGTGTCCATAAATTCAACGAAATTCAGATTTGCAAATTCGGTCCCACGCACCCCAAAAATGCTCCCACGCATTCATAAATTCAACGAAATTCAGATTTACAAATTCGGTCCCACGCACCCCAAAAATGCTCCTACGCACCCATAAATTCATCAGAAATCCGGTACTTTAATTTAAAGGTGCGTTGGACCCCACGCACCCGTAAAATAAGTCCCACGCACAAAAAAAATCAGCCAATTGCAGAACATGTTTACGGGTGCATTGAACTCAATTTTAAGTGTCTTCAAGTTCCGTTTGAGCCTATTTTGTATATTTTGAGCGCTCCAGACGCAATGGAATGGTCAAACGGATATTTCGGGATCTCTAAATGAGCAAAATCGCACATCTTCGAGGTTTGACCCGATTCGACGCGATGAACGAAATGACTTCTCAGAAAGGAGCCGCCAGCATCCAGAACTACGCAAAAATGTCGTCATTTATATCTACTGTAAAGATGTGATTCGATTTAGGGTCGAAAGCTAGACAAATGGGACTATGGTTATCATGATAAACCATATCAAAGAGTTTCGATTCTCTACAAAGCAATTGTTATGAACTACCACAACGTAATAGTTGATGCCCTACCCATCCAAACGGCATCCGTCGGTTGGGGCTGCTCAGGTACACACAACCGTAGAATGTACTTCCCGAGGTCACCTGTCCCTACATTGACAGGCGCGGGCCCAGAGTCGTCCTTCTCAGTTATAAACCCTGATAGTCTCAGCCCGGATCTCCGGCCAAAACATGGGACATAAACATCTGATTAATACAAAGATGGTTCAGTCCATAACAAAATAAATACAGGTCTCTATGACCGCAAACTCTAAGACCATAGTCCCTACTGACTAGTCTCTTGCCTTTTAATCAAGGGTCATCGATCATTCGATGTAATTAAGGGCTCGTGCCAGATCACGGCCTGGAATGTACAAGATCTCAGGATCTCTGGAATAAAATTCGCCTCGCGATATCTCTTCTTGTGTACCTTTGTGAATGCCTGTGATTGTCTATGAATGTTTCTATTACTCAGAACCCTGGAGTAACGATACAAAAAACATTACACAGAAAATGTGATCGTATTCCATTTTCTAGCTCTAACAAACTGGCGACTCTGTTGGGGACGAACCATATTGGAATCTCTGGTTAGCTCTGAGTATAGAAACGCTCTAAGATCAATCATTCGCAGACACGAATATGTGCGCCAGAGATATATCGCGAGGCATAATATTTCGACGCCATCATGGGCGTCAAACTGGCGACTCTCAACGGGAACGTTCTTCCCTTCATCTTTGAGGCTATGGATGGTAAATTAAAGGTTTTCAAACCACAAACTTCCACAACCACACATGCTTCTCTCCTTCTTGCTTATTTCTGTTAGTTTATGCATCGTGATCGATGGGTTCACGCTCCCGGCCGCGTTTATGAACTATTCTAATGATTTTCTAACACCGTAGAATTAGCAAGATAATAGGACAGATAGAAGAAATGGCATGCTCGATGACCAGTTCGTGCACCTTCCTTGCCACCGGAGGCTTCAGCTTCCCCCGTTCCACCACAACTACAAACCCAAGCTCAGAATGACAGTTGGTTGAGACCCGAAGGTAGAAGAAGGAACAGAAGAAAGCTGCCATCATAGCAGCATATAGGAAGGCGAACGTTGCAAGACCTCGCCCTGTGATCAAGAAACAGTGGCAGCCAAAGCAGGGGCAGAAGATCCTTATCAACAGGCAGGTCACATCAAGCCAAGCCCGCAATGCCAGCGATGACGGTTGAGCAGTTTCCGCCGTTATCCAAAGCCGAGCGTACCTCGCAAAAGACTACTAAGCCCGCGCATGTAAAATCCAAGCCCGTGACAACCCCTGAACAGAAATAGAGGCCAGCTCGAAAAATCCCTTTGGCACAAGTGGTGATGGTCCAAGTGGCCGCAGAAGAAGAAGGACCTTATGAGGCAGAAGAATTACCTCCATTACAAGATCGGATGAGGGCTATCTAAGAAGCCTTGACCACTCTAATAGCGCAGAATGCCACCAGAAGTATCATGCCACCTACCCGTCAGTCAGCAGAGGAGTCTCAAGGGGCAGCAGAAGGTCCGGCTGAGCCTGAACTGCCCATCCAGCTCAAGGTCACGCCAATGGGACGTGCGCCGCTTTCCGCGTCTCATATATCACGAGAAGAGTTATCCCAAACAATAGCCCACATGATGCAGCAAGAAAAAGAGAAAGAGAGGAGAGGCAATTATAAATATCGAGTCCCATACCCACCAAAGGTAGAAGAGGTACCATTCCCGGCCAATTTCAGATGCTCGGACTTATGAAAGTTTGATGGCAGAGGATAGCCGGAAGAGCACATCACCCACTTCTTGACCACATTAGGAAACTGGTCCGCAGTCCCGCAGTATTGCATGCGGCTATTCGGATATACCCTGACAGGGAAGGCCTTTCAATAGTATATGTCGCTACCGGCCGGCTCTATAAGGACATGTGAGCAAATGCAGGACACCTTAATCTCAAAGTTCTTTGCGACAGAGAGAGAGATCTTGTCAACAGACCTAGCGATGGTTAGACAGAGAAATGGTGAACCAGTCGAGAAGTTCATCGACCGATGGGGGACCACAGCGGCTCAATGTCGTGAATTACCCAGCGAAGGTGAGCAGATGAAGATGTGTCTAAGGGCCCTAGACCTGATGATCTCGTATGGCTTGTCAGGCAATACCTTCAACTCCTTTCGTGAGCTGGCGACGAAAGCGCATCTGGTGGAGGAAGCAGCATCCCGGGTAAACTTCAGACCAAAGAGACAGAAGAGAGAGATAGGAAGAGTAGTGGAGACCCATCAGGTCGACAAAAGTAGGGACCAGGAAGACCGCAAATGTCCCGCTGTCGATCATGGGCCAGAGATAAAGACAACAGTTATACAAGATAAGAGTAAAAATCCCTATGTACCCAAACGTGTATCGATAGTCGAGAGAGAAAGGGCGAACGACCCATATACATTCGATATGGCCGATCTAGTTCCGATCATGGAACAATTGATCGAAGAAGGCTTGATCCGTCTACCAGAACCTGTCCGTCCCCATGAAGTCGGATGAATAAATGATCCCAAATACTGCAAATATCATCGATGCATCGGTCACCAGATAAAAGATTGCTTCTCCCTGAATGGAAGAATACAACGATTGATCAATCAAGGGGTAATTAGTATGAAGGTACCTGAGACAGTAAAGGAGATAGCCGGGGTAATTTCTGCAATCCCAATGAAAGATGAAACTAACCGACCGACTCCATTCCCTGAGCCGAAGGAACCATGGACTTTAGTCAGTAGCAAGAAAAGACGAAGACTCGTTAACCGGAGAAAGAACAGGGGAAGAAGGAGGAGAGGAATGTTGCAGGGATAGATGCAATATGCGACGAACATGGCATATTGTGGAACGGTGTCATTTATCGAGCGAGCACCATCCGAAGAAACCCAACAAGCAGTCGAGGAAGGGGTTGACGTGGTCATCTTACGATCAGGAAAGCAAATGCCTAACCATATCCCTCCAAGACCAGATGACTCGATGCCAGAAGACGGTACTCCTGACAGACCACAAGAGAGACCCCGCATGCAGAAATCTAAAGAGAAGGTCGTCGAAGCTACAACCAGTCAGCCAAGCCCAAGACCAGTGGCGTATGACGTTGTGTCACACTTACGGAAGGTTCCTGCCCACCTAAGCATATACGATGCTTTATGTCTCTCGAAAGTGTACAGGGAAATGTTAATCAATGCCTTACTTGACAGTGAAGTTAGGGAGGTCACAATGATAGAGATAGAAGAAGAAATGAATAATACAGACAAATTTTGGGAGGGGTATATGCCAGTGTCACAAGTCATGCATGTCAACCATCCTTTAACAGTCACTTTCTCAGAACAAGACCGCACGATCGAATCAATAGACCACAATCGCCCGTTAATGGTCACAGGAACAATCAGGGATACCGAGGTCAAGAGTTGCATGTTGGACGATGGGTCTGCTGTAAATATCATGCCATTAAAAACACTACAGAAGCTAGGTTATAGACAATCGGCATTACGCCCGAGTCTCATGATGATTTAAGGTTTCATTCAAGATAGTCAGCGTACACTCGGATCAATCACGGTGATGCTGGAGATCGAAGAACTGACAACGAAAGTAACATGTCAGGTGATCAATGCAGTGACAACATACAACCTTCTTTTATGAAGGCCCTGGCTCCATCAAAATCGCATTATCCCTTCGACATATCATCAATGCTTCAAATACAACAGAGATGGGGTTCAGTACAGGGTAGCGGCAGATCCGAAGCCATACACAATAGCTGAATCATTTTTGGCCGATGCAAAATATTACATGTCCGATAGCGGTGAGACCAATAAGAAGCCCAATGTAGTGAAGAGAGGGCAAGGGGTAAAACAAAACCCCAAATTGAGAAGTTCGTGCAGAAAAGTAAACCTCAGCCCATCACCCAGGGGAGACCCTGATATCAGTTGGAAAATCACCCTCAGCCGATTACGAAAATGTTCTATGTGGTACCGCAACATCTACGTCAGCCAGGGCAGTCCGTGTTAAAACTGATCTCAGATCAATATATGAGTGTGCTCAAGTCCAGCTTCAATATGCCAGTACCCAAGATAGGAAGAACCAAACCATTCTCGAAAGCTCTAAACCAATTCGTCGTGCCATCGAGAGATATCACCCAGAAAGATATCAAGTTCCACTCAGGGCCGAGTCAGCCGATACCACCAGAAGAGAGAGAAGAGGGAAGGGGATCTGCCCAAGCCCGGCCGATAGAAGAGAAGAGATATAGCAGGGTCAGCCGAAAGATTATGAGGAATATGGGATTCCTCGGTCAAGGATCAGACACAAAGAAAAGACTGCTAGCTCCATTTGAAGAACATAAGCAAGTATACAGAAACGGAGAAGGTCTAGGAACCAAGGCATACGTAAACATGGTGACCATTGGCCAGGTAGAAGAAATTCAGTCGCAAGATTCTATCGACATGATCCAGCCAAGTGTCGCACCCGTGCAACTGGAAGACGGTGGACAATCGACGATTGATGAACTTGAAGAGGTAAATTTGGGCACCCTCGAAGAACCCAGGAATACATATTTGAGCAGAAACGTCCTGAAAAATGAAAGAGAGAGATACATGCAGTTATTGAAGGAGAATAAGGACATCTTTGCCTGGACATATTCAGAAATGCCAGGGCTCAGCCTGACAATCACCATGCACAAGCTGAGTATCATGAAGGAAAAGAAGCTAGTGAAGCAACCGCAACAACGATTCTATCCTGACATTATACCCAAAATTGAAGAAGAAGTCAAGAGACTGATCCAGGCCGGGTTTGTTCGAGAGGTGAAATACCCCCAATAGATCTCAAACATCGTGCCAGTCAAGAAGAAGAGCGGACAGATCCGAGTTTGTGTTGACTTCCGTATTTTAAAGAAGCCTGCCCTAAAGATGATTTTCCTTTACCGATTCCAGAACTGTTGATTGACAGCACAACGGATATGCAGTAATGTCCTTCATGAACGGGTATACAGGATATAATCAAATTTGTATGGCCCCAGAAGATGAAGAAGCTACGGCTTTCCGCACAACTCTCGGCATCTACTATTATCGCGTAATACCCTTTAGATTGAAGAATGCAGGGGCAACGTATCAGCACGCAATGCACATTATATTCCAAGATATGATGCATAAACATGTCGAATGCTATGTGGATGATTTGGTCGTGAGGTCAGCTGATCGTGAACAGCACAGAGAACACCTAAGGCAGGTATTCCAACGGTTGCGCAGGAAGAGTCTCCGTATAAATCCGCTAAAGTGCGCGTTTGGGGTTGCACCCTGCAAATTCTTGGGCTTTGTCGTCAGACACAGGGGCCATCAGAGAAATGCCACCTCCCAAGAATTTAAAACAGTTGAAGAGTTTTCAAGGCCGCGTGGCATCTAAGGAGATTCATTTCGAATCTGGCTAGTCGTTGTCAGCTGTTCTCCTACCTCAACAAGAAAGACGTTAAGTTTGAATGGGATGACGCTTGTCAGAAAGCTTTTGATTCACTAAAAGAAATGCTCGAGAATTCTCCAGTCCTCGCCGCCCTAATCAAGGGAAAGCCGCTGATTCTATACATCGCGATAGGTGATAACTCACTAGGGGCACTCCTGGCGCAGAAGAACGAGGAAGGAAAGGAAAATGCGATATATTATTTGAGCGGCACATTGGTGGGGGGTGAATTCAACTACTCAGCGATCGAGCAGATATGTCTTGCTCTCATTTTCGCCGTGAAGAAACTTAGGCATTACTGCCTCTCGCACCAAATAACGTTGATATCCAAGGCGGACCCGATCAAATTCCTTATGAACCGGCCTATGCTGTCTGGGCGCCTAGCTAAGTGGGCCATTCTCCTCTTTGAGTTCGACATCACATATGTCCCAGCCAGAGCTATTAAAGGACAAGCGATTGCAGATTTTCTCGCTGCACACCCAGTCCCGAGCAGCGAAGAAATGGAATGTGACCTCCCAGTTGACCAGGTTATGATGATCGAAGAACCACGACTCTGGTAGATGTACTTTGACAGGAGCCTCTAGGTCAACAGGGGCAGGAGCAGGAGTTATATTTATCAGCCCACAAGGAGATTTGCTGCCCTACTCGTTTATGATCATGCTAGCTTGTACCAACAACGAAGCTGAGTATCAAGCCCTCATTATCGGACTATAGCTCGCCCTCGAGATACGTATCTAAGCGATACAGATCTATTGTGACTCCAGGCTAGTCATAGGACAGCTGACGATGGAGTATGAGGTTCGCAAACCTGAGTTGTCGCCTTTCTGCCATCAAGCGCAATCACTGTTCGACCAGTTTTGTAACAGCAGTATTTCACATATACGAAGGCTGGAGAATGTACAGGCTGATGCGTTGGCCAACCTAGCCGCTGCTTTGGCTAACCCCGGAGGCAGCCCACTTCAAGTAACGATTGAAGAGAGAAGGATCCTACCAACAACCGTATTGCGTGGAGGTGAATCAAGCGTGAATCCCATCTGTTGCTTCGAAATCTTAGAAGAAAATGACTGGAGAAGGCCATTCGTCGACTACTTGAAGTATGGATTTTTACCAGAAGAGTTCAAGATGCGCATGCAGGTCAGGAGACGCGCTGGTTTATTCATAATACAGAATGACGTCCTTTACAAGCGCTCGTATGAGGGAGTGTTGTTACGTTGCTTGGACCAAGATGAAGCGTATGCCATATTGAAGGAAGCTCACAGAGGAGAGTGCGGTGCTCACCAAGGGGGCAAGAACTTACATCACCGTGTCCGACACATGGGATATTATTGGCCCACGATGACAAAAGATGCGATAGAATATGTCAAGAAGTGTCACCAATGCCAGATACATGCGGATATAATACACTCGCCATCGGAAGAGTTACATCAATCAGTAGTATCTTGGCTTTTCGCTGCCTGGGGCATGGACGTGATAGGACCGATTAGTCCGCCATCCTCTCAGGGGCACCAGTACATTCTTGCTGCAATCGATTATTTCTCTAAATGGGCTGAAGCAATTGCCCTAAGAAATGTGAAGGCCAGACACGTCGAAAGTTTCATTCGTCACTCCATATTATATCGACATGGTATTCCGAAAAGAATCACCACTGACAATGGAACGCCCTTAAAAAATGCCACTATCGATAAGCTATGCGCAAAGTTCAAGATCAAGCATTGCTACTCATCGCCTTATTACCCTCCCGCGAATGGGCTGGCCGAGGCATTCAATAAGATTATCGTGAAGATTCTGAAAAAGACAGTGGCAGAGAATAAGAAAAACTGGGACATACGATTACCCGAAGCATTATGGGCATACAGGACCACGTACCGCACAGCCACTTGAGCTACACCCTACTCGTTGGTGTACGGTACAGAAGCTGTGATCCCGATGAAGATATAGGTGGAGTCACTACGGGTCATGCTTCGACACTCCTTGGCAACTGAGTACAATGCTAAGATCAAAATGGCCGAGCTGGATGATCTAGATGAAAAGAGACTCGTTGCTCAGTAAAGGCTTGAGATATATCAGAAACAAATCTCAGCCTCATACGATAAACGAGTCTGCGGTAGGTCGTTAAAAGGGGCGACTTGGTGCTAATGATGAAACGTCCGGCACTGGCTCAAGGTCCCAAGAGTAAATTCGATCCGAAATGGGATCCGGTGTGTATCATCGATGAAGTGTATTCCAATAGAGCCTATCGGGTAATAGATTGCAAAGGACAGGGCATCAGTTCACTAGTGAACGGTCGATTTTTGAAAAGATATTATACTTAACACAAACTTATCATTGTAGTTTGTAAACACCCCATTAGAGGGAAAGTGTAACGAAGTAGATACCGAAAGAAATGACACCACATAATGGTTAAATCAAAATACTAATCATCTATTTTTGTGCTTCCACAGGTATCAGAAAGTCGTTAAGACTCAAGACACATCAAATATGGCACCCTGCTGTTCGCTTCCCCAAGTGTAGGGTTGCGATGTAGTAATAAACTCGGTAAGACCGAGGTCGATCCATAGGGACTTGTGTAGGAATTCACAAACACATCCAATAGTGTCTATTGAAAGCTAACAACCAGATTTTGTATGGATTTGATGTGAGTAACAAAATGGAATTGAATTGAAGGTAAATAATTATAAAAAGGCACTAGGGGTTCAAGGATCCACTTGTAGCAATCCTTGATGTTCAATCCGCTGTGGTTTATCACTTTCTCAACTAGAATCGATATTAAGATCTATCTAGCCGGATGATAGAGCTGTTAAACCAAACAATCTGTTATATGTAAGTCCAATGCATATGATTCACTCAATGTAAGCTAGGCTGAGCATGCTCAATTGCATAGGTCAGTCCTAATTCCAAAAGGCTCAGTTCACAATTATAACCATCCTCAAGTCCTGTCACAAGACAAGGCTAGATCATGATTTGAACTTGATTCAAATCACATGCACAGTCCATACACATTACAGAAATTCAGAAAAGTAGAACTTTGATAGGAAGTCCCCATATGAAGATCATAGTACTAGAGCGTACTCCAATTCCTCGGATCATACAGGTCTAGACTAATACAAACCAATTAAGAATTTAAGTAATTCTCCCAAACATCCATGAGTCATCATAAGACTAAGAAAAACTACTTAAAACTTGTATAAACTTCAAACCATAGTTCATAAACATGAATTCCAAACTTAAAACCAACTTAGAACGAATTGAAACATCTTAGATCCACTACAAGCTTCACCTCTTAGCCCTAGCTAAGAGGTTTAGCTGCTCATGATCCAAGGAAACATGAAACAACAAAAAAACTCATAAAAATAGTAAAACAAACTAGAAGGAGTTGTGGAACTCCGAAATCCACTTCCGCCGCCTCCAACCTTGCTTAAACCCTTCTAAGATACCCTAGGAACGATCCTTAGGTGTCCTTTTATAGTGGGGAGGCTCCACAACTTCAGAAAATTTGAGAATCTGCGTAACACTTACGCACTGCGCAGAGAAAATCGACGCTAGAATTAGCAGTTTAAAACTTACGCAGACGACCGGTCGCAGTGGTTGGACGACCGGTCGCAGTGCTGGACGACCGGTCTCAAAACAGCCTAAAAGTGTCCAGAGAGTTTTGTCCCGAAAAAATTAATTCAAGGACCAGTCGCACGACCGGTCGCAGAAGTGGACGACCAGTCGCACGACCGGTTGTGAATAGTCCAGAGAAGTATGGACTCTGGATCTCCTCTGTGCATGTGCGGACCGGTTGGACGACCGGTCCTTGGCTTTGGACGACCGGTCGGACGACCGGTCGTGGACATCTTTTTCTGCATTCTTTCTTCTTTTCTCTGTCTTCTTTCTTTCGTTCTTTGATGCTTATCCCCTTTGATCTTCTTTGCTTCTAACTAGCACCTTTAGGTCTTCAATTGATGCTTCTCTCTCTCATCCCTACAATCATGAATCCATGCATTAGATTAGTCTATAAACCATAACAACTAGCATAATGAGTGATGAATTGGGGTTAGAATAAGCACAATTAAGAACTCAACACCCGCCCTTGTCAAGACCATCAAGAAAGAGGATAAGCCCTTAACTAAGGCTCGATCACATCCTTGTTCACACAAGCATAGGTTTGGGTCCTAACAGGGGGACGCTCTTTACCAAATAGCTCAATCAGTTTGCATTCAAAACTCAAAAATTGCAAATAAGCTAGAAACACAGCATGAATCCAAAACTGCAATAGTATACATATTGATACATTATCTATTACAACGTGTTCTAAAATTACAAATGAAGATCCTTACAGCTCAACTGCTTAAAGTTTTTAAACACTGGTCTAACAAGTTCGCTGCAGATTCCTCAATCGCCTTCCGCGCTGTTTCAGCCTCGGCCAAAACTTGGGCAGGGTCAGGAATGTCCTGAAGAGACTGCTCCAACTCTAGAACTTGAGCCTTCACGACGTTACGCTCCGCTTTATGTTGATCAAGAGAGGACTACAGACGAACCTTTTGACCGCTAAGCTTCGAAAATTTGAGATGGACAATCGAGCGTTCAGCTTGCAGCCGAGCCACCTCATTGTCTATCTCCGCCAGACGTACGGTGGCCTCTTAGCACCCAACATCAACAACCTGCTAGTCCTTCCTCACTGCAGCCACGCCTGCCTCATGTAACTCGAGTTTCGGAAGAAGAGATCGCAAATGACCGCGTTTTTCCTCGACGGAAGGGTCAACTTGGAGATTCTTCGCCTCATTTACTCGAGCCACCCATTCCTTAAACTGAGCCACGTGACCGACTATCGAAGATAGGTCAATCCCGAGCCAGGCAGCGTTGAGTCCTAATGCGTGCAGTGCTTTGTCCAAGATAGACCATTCATCCTTGTTCTTCAAGGAGCCGGCAATATCAGACAGAAGGCTCTTCAAAAGATTCGCATTGGTCCTTGACAAGCCGCGAAGAGATGAAATGAATACCTCGGGCAAGACCGCAGATGCTGGGGCATTGGCAGAAGCGGTTGCTGACAAAGAGAATGATGAACGTTAACATACAGAAACCACGGGAGAAATGAAACAAACAGAACGAAGATATATCTATATATAAATAATATAGATGATATACCAGTAACTTCAGGAACGTCAGCAGCAAGAGCACCGGATGAGGCAATGGGCACGGGTGACACTGGGCAGGTTCCGATACTCCCTCGGTCAATGGTTCAAGAAATTTTGGAGAAGATAGCACCACGACCTCGGGAATATTGGCGTCAGAGGTTGGCCCAACGACAGGAAGAACTTCAGCGGCAGGCTCGGCTGGCGATGGTACAGCAGCAGAGGAGGCTCAGTTGATGATGGCTCAACAGAAGGAGGGACTCCCATAGCAGGTTCAGACGCACTTGATTCGATAGTTGGTACTGCAATCTCTTCCGCTGTGGCAGTGACGATCGCTTAGGGAACCGTGCTCTGACTAGCTTCAGCCGCTGCCACAGGAGGGTCAGGAGGAAAGACAGATTCAGCAGGTGCTTCATCATCCAGATCCATAAAGATTGCCCCCGTGTTCTCCTTAGGGACAGATCTCTCATACACTGGCTCGCTCTCGTTGCTCTCTCCGGTATGGCGACCTTCACTCAAGTTGGCCTGAGAGCTCAATTCACCCTCTTCCCTAGCCTCTCCTGCACTATCAGCTAGAGCGTCACCGATCTCTTTGGAAAGTCGCTTCCGCGAACGCTCGGCTTTGTGCAATTTTCACATGTCTTTTATCTTCTTGCCCGCACAAACGACAAGAAGACTAGGGGCAGTTTTCACCCGAGGACCAGTACGCTCAGTCGGTACCCTTTCATCACCATCACCACCATCGTCATCACCATCATCACCGTCATAGCCTCCACCTTCATTGCCACCCATATCATCATCACCTCCACCAGCACCGCCCATAGTACCATCACCACCTCTATCACCACCGTCAACATCCTCGTTACCCCCGCCTCTACCACCATCGCCCTCAGCAGCATCATCATCATCATTGCCCCCAGCCTCGCCCATGTCATTATTATCATCATCTTCTTCTTCATCATCATCACCTTCATCCCCCCCCTCTCAGAACATTACCTTCTTCAGGCAACTCATCTATAGGCCCAAGGGGTGGGAATTCGGGCTCCTCCAATGTTACATTTCTCTCCCCATGAGTGACCCAACATTCCAGAGTATATTCAGATTTTTCGTGGTCGATCACTACATTCAAGGAGGTCTGCAGTCTCTCCGTGCCCAACACCTCGAGCTGATGAAGATTTTCTAATACATAGCCAAGCCCGTCGGCGGGGGTAGGGGTAACAGCAAGAGGCATGACGAAGACGGGCTCAGTGACAAGCATTCTATTTTGAACTAGTGCATACTGGTGAGCCCACCACCTCATCCATCCAAAAGAAGCCCCGGCGAAGCACTGTGTCCCCGGGATGCGAAAGAACAACCGGTCCCCGTCAGCATAAGTTGTCACCACATCCACTTCCAATGGATGGGCCCAACACCATACGCTCGTTGCTCGCGCGTCACCGGTTCCAATGTCTCGAGCACCCCTTGGTCATACCCGAATTGACGGGCGAAGCGGTTGGGATAGTAAGGTTCCCTCCAGAATCCTAACCCTTCACGAAGCGGCAATGACGACGGGCGAATCGCTGTCAAGAAGGAACGCTCGTAGTAATCAATGCTATCATCGTCTGTGCACATGATCGATTCTTTACTTCGGGTGCCAGAGAAATGGTAGAAATATACGTCGTCGAACCGTGCTATGCTCTCTTCAATAGTGGTCAAATTATGACCAATCATCTTCTTCTTTTGAAAGAAATGCAGCGAAAGCTTCCCTTCTTTGATATAATCTCCACGCCGCGCACCGTAGACCCAGGGGAAGTATACCCCGAGCCAGCCAGAGAAGAAATGCCACCCGTAGTAGGCCGAGTTCATCCCGTAAGCAGCACGCTCCTTATTGCTGATGATGTAGCCAAATGCCCGATAGATGGAGCATAGGACCACAGGAGCTAGCGCATACCGATGACCATTCGCCAGAGCTTCTGCAACGGCAAAACATGATACTCTTATATTATCCGCTTGCTTGGAGCTCGGTAGCGCTACGCAGTTGAGCCAATTGGCTAGGAAGCCGGCTAGCTCACAGGTGGGGGAGAGCTTATTGGGACGAGGAAAGTTCTCTTTCATTCGCTTCTCTAGGAGTGCCTTGTCCCCACGGCCTTCATCATAAGCCGCATAGTCCAAGCTGAAAGAAAAGAAATAAGGTGTTAACAAATGCAAGGGGAATAATGAAGTAGTGATGTGCAGCTCATAACAAAACACTTACTTCAAACCGTGGCTGAAGTAAACCAGCCAATCCTCGAATGAAAGTTTGTCCTTGAAGCCTCAGAACTGAGGAAGCTCTGCGAACAACTCGTAACAAGCCTAAAAAAGGAAGCCTTCGTTGACACCCTTCTTCTTCCGCGACAACTCATCGTCGTTCGAGACCCATTCGTCATAAATTCTCCCATGAATTGGGAGGCCCGCGATCCGGTTAAGATCCCAGAGCGAGATGCTCATCTCACCACATGGCATGTGGAAAGAGTTGGTGATAGAACACCAATGATTGAGGAAGCCTTTGTAAACCCAGGGGTCCCGGCAGAAATAGCTGGACATCGCCTCGATGGCCTTATATAAGCCAACTGCCCGTAGGGTGGCCCGGTGCTGTTCTAAGATATGGTTTGCCCACGCCTCGTAGCAGGGGTGGATAATGAGATGGTCGGGAGTTCGGAATGCTCCGGTCAGCCAAACTTCATTGTCCCCTAAATGATGAAACCACTGGCGAAGGGTCTCGAAATAATGCTTGGGAAATGGCTGATGAGGGCTGTATTCAGCTTCAGGAAGATCATATCTTTTACACCAAGGACGGACTGATGCTTCCCATTCTTGGATAAGGAGTAGCTGAGAAAGGG
This sequence comes from Liriodendron chinense, assembly GCA_003013855.2. Lineage (NCBI taxonomy): Eukaryota > Viridiplantae > Streptophyta > Magnoliopsida > Magnoliales > Magnoliaceae > Liriodendron > Liriodendron chinense. Next base: position 912,324 of record ML058584.1, read on the forward strand.
TGCCGGGCCGGATGTCCAAGTACCGACACTGTAGAAGGAATTGCTCCGGCAGATGTTAGACGATTCGATGCTCGGGAGGGAGCGCTGCCGTTGGTAGCTCTTTGAATACCGAATGTATTCTCGGGTGTAAGGGTTCCTTATGATGAGCGGCGCGGTGATGATCTTGACAGTAGACCAGGCCACCTTCATCTTATCGGACTTGGACTTGGCCTGCTTCTCCAAGTACACTTGTTTGGCACCCTTGCCGGCCCTCTTCGGACGACCACGCCTGGTAGCCTGCACAGGGATTGACGGGCTCACTTCATCGTCCTCAGAACCTACGGTCCCATCTTATCGAAAGTCGTGCAGGGGAGCATACCAAGCATCCCACTGTTCTTGGGTGCCTCTGTCCGGAGGAGGCGGCACAACTCGGTCACAAAGGATCCTCCGTTACATATCCTTAGAAAGCGTTAGAATATGCTCATAGAAGTTAAACGTCTCCAGAGGGAGGAACCACTGCGGATTCTGGTCTGACGGCATGGTAGCCTTCTTCAAAGTTGCGCGTTTACGCTTTGACGGAGTTAGTGATGGGCTTGAAGGGCTAGCTTGCGAGGAATCACTAGCCATTACGATCTGCAACGGCATGAAAGAAGCTTAAATATAGCTTAGAGCAAGGAAAAGAAGATACATGCATAAAGAAACCGACATTCGCAAAACCCAAAGGGATATAAAGCAGCAGGCAAGTGAAAATGCAAGCGCCAATCAAGACCTCGGTAAAGCACACCCAAACCATCAGAGAAAGGAATAATGCGACAACATTCATGCCACAACATCATCATCACATATATACAAACAAGAAGGACAGAAGAAAAAAAGAAAATGATATAATTATCATTCATCAACTATAAAGACAATTCCAAAATGTTTGGATTGTCGTATCAATTGTTTAAATGTTAGAAATTAATGTTTGTCATAAGATGACACAAAATTGTGGTGCCCTCTCCCCATGGTCAGAAAAAGAATCTCAATCCTGCAGCAGCGGAAGAATCCGAGCCTTCAACACATCCACCTTCGCCTGGACCCGGGCTTCCTTAGAAATCAGGTCCATTAAGTAGGAGATGCATTGCTGCACGAAATCGAAATTCAAGTGTTCGGCGTTGGTCCAGTTCCTCATGATAGAGATGTCGATCGTGAGTCTGTCGTGTTCCCTCAAGGCCTCCCTGACCATTCTCCAGATTCTGGCGCGACGGTCTGGAAACTCGGCCTCCACCAGCGGGAGAGCCTAAGCCAAGAATCGTCTATTCTCCCTTTTCTCCTTCTTTAAGGAGTGAAGCCTGCTCAATAGGGCCAGGAAAGAAGCAGCCAAAGGAGGCTCCACCGCTTCAAGGACCGCCAACTCTTCTGGAAAAGAAGAATCGCCGATGAAGTCAAGGATAACTTCCTTATGCTCACCAGAAATGGAGGCCATGAGGGAGACTTTCTGGATAGCCTTCAGAATGGGGCGAGAGTCTGGGCCTAGTCGGGTCAGAGCCTCAGCCACCTCATCATGCTGAGCGGTGAGAGATGACCAAGCCTCAGGATGATCCAGGGAGCCAAGAAGCCGTCGTAAACAATCTTGGGCTGCCCGCAAGGAAGCACGAGTTATGACCATTGTCTGCTGGAAAACAAGACTAACAAATCGATCTGAGAAACATAGCAACCCGATAAAAAGAAAGGGAAAGAGAAGAAGCACATAAAGCCAGTCACGTGAAGTCTAAAGGTCGGAGGAGGCATGAAAAGGTACGCTTGAAACATCGCTTGAATTAACCATTAGGATTACCCTTTAAACTGACGCGATCTGAAAATCTTTTAAGTCTATGAGACCCTACGCCTCCTCAAAATAACTGTCACATATACACAAATACGAGACATAGGTATAGGGGCTCATACCCTTTAGAGATCTAGTACAACAAGAATTAAAGTAGATTTCACAAACTTTCAAAAATTCACAAGTCCTATAATCTGGGCACGTGAGGCTCCACGCACCCCAAAATTCTCAAAAATTCAGTCCAAATCTAGGGTGCATGAGGCCCCACGCACCTCAAAAATCTGAAATCTGCCAAGTTGCATTTCAAGGTGTGTGTGACCCCACGCACCCCTAAGATCGATCAAAACCCAATTTTCGGGTGCGTGAAGGGCAAAACCCTCCAATAAATTCGACGAAGGGTGCGTGAGGTCCCACGCACCCATAAAATATAGATGAGGGGTGCGTGAGGTCCCACGCACCCATAAAATGTAATTTTTTGCAAAGTCCATTGTTTAGGTGCGTGTGATCCCACGCACCCTTAAAACCGATTCAAAACCCAATTTTCGGGTGCGTGAAGAGGCCAAAACCCTCCATGTTTTGACGAAGGGTGCGTGGACCCCCACGCACCCAAAAATTCAAAAAATTCCACCAAAGTTCAAAAATTCCTGGGTAAGTGACACCCCACGCACCCCTAAAAAATATTCAAAATTCGAAGTCCAAATTCCTTGAATTAAAGGGTGCGTGTGGAATAAAAGGGTGCGTTGGAGGTAATTTTTGGGTGCGTTGGAGAATAAAAAGGTGCGTGGGAAGGGCCTAGAAAATCCAATGAGAAATGATGAAATGACGAGAATGGCTATCTTCCATATTTATAGTAGGGACCCAACGGTCCGATACATCACACTGAACAGTCATCTATCCATCGTAACGCATCGAAGGGCATCTGTTGGGGTCCCAAAAGGTAGGGGCCCTTAAAACAAACAAAATAGCCATATACCTCCAAAAGAATCACACAAAACGCCTTCCGATGCACGCAAACCGGAGATTCATAAGATTCACTTAGCCAATTTTGGCTGAAATCTCTAGCGGACCTCGCCAATCACCGTGATCAGAACCGTCTGGAATCGGACCCATAACTTCTTTGTGATTTATGATCAATAGCGCATGTGATTTCACGATCAAACGGGCCCCACAAACGCGTCAAAATTCAAAACCCAAATGGTGGTGTTCACATGTACGTGCCAAGCACCCATAAATTCGGGTATCCACGCACCCGAAAAATCAGCAAATACAGAAATTGATTTAAAGGTTGCATGAAGTCCCATGCACCCCAAAAATGGGTCCACGCACCCATGAATTTGACCCATTTGATATCCGTCATTTTAGAGGCATTTCGGAGTCCTACGCATCCGAAAAATGCCCCACGCATCCATTAATTCGACTAAAAATCAGGCACTTAATTTTAAGGTGCGTTGGACCCCACGCACCCGTTAATTAAGTCCCACGCACCCAAAAAATCAGATATTTTTAGAAATCATTTCTGGGTGCGTCGGACCTCCGCACGCCAATTTTAAGGTGCGCGGAGGATATTTTAGGAGTGCTTGGCACGTGACAGCCCCTCATTGGTGGAAATCCAGCGTCTTCGGCTATAAATACCCCGTCCACCGAGTCATTTGGACGATTAAGAGAGAGAGAGAGAGTTGCCACCCTCTGGGAATCCGAAATCCTCGCTGGAAACCCTCGTCGGAATACTTTTTCGATCGTCGGAAACCCTTCCCGGTCGCCGGAGTTCCCTCCAATCACTAGTATTTTCCCCGCAGGTCTGAATCCTAAAAATCACCAAGTGTGGGCACGCACCCGTAAAATAAGTCCCACGCACCGAAAAAATTAACCAATTGCAGAACATGTTTACGAGTGCACCGGACTCAATTTTAAGTGTTTTTAAGTTTCGTTTGAGCCTATTTTGGGTATTTCGAGCGCTCCGAACGCAATGAAATGGTCAAACGAACATTTTGGGATCTCTAAATGAGCAAAATCGCACATCTTCGAGGTTCGACTCGATTCGACGCGATGAACGAAATGACTTCTCAGAAAGGAGCCGCCAGCATCCAGAACTACGCAAAAATGTGGTCATTTATATCTACTTTAAAGATGTGATCCGATTTGGGTCGAAAGCTAGACAAATGGGACTATGGTTATCACGATAAACCATATCAAAGAGTTTCGATTTTCTACAAAGCAATTGTTATGAACTGTCATAACGCAACAGTCGATGCCCTACCCATCTAAACGGCATCCGTCGGTTGGGGCTGCTCAGGTACACATAACCATAGAATGAATTTTCCGAGGTCACCTGTCCCTACATTGACAGGCGCGGGCCCAGAGTCGTCCTTCTCAGTCATAAACCCTGATAGTCTCAGCCTGGATCTCTGGCCAAAACATGGGACATAGACATCTGACTAATACAAAGATGGTTCGGTCCATAACAAAATAAATACAGGTCTCTACGACCACAAACTCTAAGACCATAGTCCCTGCTGACTAGTCTCTTATCTTTTAATCAAGGGTCATCGATCATTCGACGTAATTAAGGGCTCGTGTCAGATCACGGCCTGGAATGTACAAGATCTCAGGATCTCTGGAATAAAATTTGCCTTGCGATATCTCTTCTTGTGTACCTTTTGTGAATGCCTGTGATTGTCTATGAATGTTTCTATTACTAGAACCCTAGAGCAACGATACAAAAAACATTACACAGAAAATGTGCTCGTATTCCATTTTCTAGTTCTAACAAATGCGTGGAGGAATTTTGGATGCATGGGGGTTTGGGTGCGTGGAGGATTTTTGGATGCGTGGAGGTTTGGGAGAGGGGATGCACCCTTACAATCATGCATTGTCATCCCTTAGTGGCATGTGCTCCCTCTAATATAGCATGCATCCTTGGCTTCCAAACATATGCACCCTAACCAATGAGCATGCGCTCACCACCTACTGCCATGTGCTCAGCCTGATTTGTCTCAGTTGAAGTGCGCCTAGACTGCACTCGGCCTAACTTAATTGCATATGCACCTAGCTTGATGTGGCTTAGTTACATACTCATTATGCATATCCCCATCTAATCTAACATTCTCTCTACATAATCTAACATGCACTTTGCCTATTTTAGCTTAATCTAACATTCATTTTATGATATTTTCCATGTATCAAAGACTATCTCACTTTGTTTGCAATGTCCAGCACATTCGTGCACATAAGCAGACCTCAAACTAAGCTTTTACGGCATATCAACTATCAACAAGTGAATAGAAGCCAGAACGTACCCGAAGATGATTCACCAGACTTCAACACAATTCTACAACTACTTGCAGAAACTCCATATTTACTGTATTCATTGTACAAATATGTTTTAGCCCATATTAATGGTCTTGGACTAACTAAAGGGGACTATGGTCATCACTAGAAACCAGACCAAAGAGTTCCAAACTACTACAAATCAATTACTATGAACTGCCATATCGAAACTAGTCGATGTCTTACCCATCCAAAACGACATCCGTCGGTTGGGCCGCTCAGGTACAAATAATTGCAGATCGGTCTTCCCGAGGTCACCCGTTCCAGCAACGGGAGCGGACCCAGAGTCGCACCCCTCAGTTAAAAAACCTTGACTGTCTCTCAACTCAGACATCCGAAAGAACATGGGATATAGGCATCCGACCTGTTTAAATGATGGTTCAATCCATACCAAAACTACATTACCAACCGTTTGAAGAATCGATCCCGATTCTACACTTCGAATATCAACAAATGTTAGTTCAATTCAAATTAGTTCAAGTACTTTTGGGTTTAAAGTTTAAGTTTGAAATAAAGTTAGTATTTTTAGTTAATCTTCTATCTCTTGTGATTTCTCTTACATAGGATGTTTTGATTACTGAGATTGCTTAATGGGGTGTTGATTGATAAGATTTTGGGTTGTAGAGATCTTAGATCCATCATGATATGTTGGATGCTAGGAGATCTTACAAACCAAGTTTCCTAAATGCTTATCTAAAACTAAACTAAAAGAACTTCTTATCTTTGAGATTGATATGAGATAGATATTTATGTATTGATATTAGTTTAATAGAAGTTCAATTCATGCTTCTAAATTAAGTCTAATGACAAGACTTGAGGAAGAAACATGAATGTGATCTCGATTATTTTGTGAAGGATTAGGTTGTGTGATTAGATACGCTCAATACCTTAGTTGATTATGAGAGAATCATATCAGTGGATGATCCATCTATGTTAGATATGTTATGATGATTTGATTGCTCCATATTCCGATTGGATAGGGATAAAACTCTGATTCCAATTGAGTTATTGACTTGAATGGTTTGAATTGGCATTGTGAATGATTATAAGTGGATCCTTGGCGCTCTAGTGTTTTATTTTCCTGATTTAGTTCTAAGATAGATAGTTTCATGTTCTTAAATTCTATCAATCAATACAAATTTGAATTTAATTCATCTTGGTTACATAGTTTAGAATTCTTACGACAATCCCTGAGGATCAACCTCAGTCTTATCGAGAATTATTACTACATCGCAGCCTTGCACTTGAGGCGAGCGAACACCCATGTCCTATGATGCCTTAGGAAGAGAGTGGAGGTGGCCTTTTATAGAAGAAATCCCACACAGATTTGTAAAGTTCGAGAATCTGTGTAACTATTTCGCACTTGAAAGTTGGTGGCCGACCGGTCGAGCGACCGCTCCTTGCTCATGAATAAACGGACAAAACTGAAAATCGGAGTTTTTAGAACACTAAGGACCGATCTGGCAACCGGTCTTGGCACTGTAGTGATTGGTCTAAAAGTATAAAAATTGTACGGTGAGATTTGTTTGGAATTTGATTTTCTGGACTCTTGAAAACCAGTCTGAGGACCGGTCCTTGAGATTGTCTTTTTGTACTTTCTTCTTTTTTTCTCGCTTTTTTCCTCCACCTCTTGGCTCTTTCTCCTTTGTTCTTCAATATGTCTAAAGTGGGTCTTCTATCCTAAAATTCATGAGATCTCTCTCTCATTCCTATAAACACAAATATACATATAAGATGGGTCTTTTAACATTATAAACCATGTATAATGTATGATGAATTGGGATTAGAATATGCACAATTTTGATCTCAACAAAGTTGCATAGATTAGGTGCTTGATTAGTTAAATCATATGTTAATTTATACATGTTAGACTAGGTTGCTTAAAATGATTTATCAATTACTAGTCTATGTGATTTGACCCACTTAGGCTTGGAAGCCGAAGTGTTCTTTCTTACTTAGTATAAATTATTCATAATTTTAAGTAGGCAAAAAGAATTTTAAAAAGGTCCTAATCACCCGCCCCCTCTAGGACTTAGCCATAATTTTAGTTTCTCTGTCAAGCTTCCGTGTATAAGCATAGGGTGTTGTGTTAAACTACCGACGTAATTTCACCTGGAAGGCCTAAAAAGCCTCTACAACAGCTGCCTCGCGAGCAGGGATACTTGCCTCCATCTCAACCTTGGCTGCCTCAGCACGGGTCCTCGCCGAGCGCTCTCCTTGCAGCTCCTTCAGTACCTTGCCCAGTGTAGCTTAGTGTGAGAGGTGCTCATCCCCAACCTTTTTAAGAGCCTTGGCTAGAGACTCCCTCTTGACCTTAACGCGGTCGAGCTCCCCCAGGTGCCTTTCACGATCCTTCTCCATCTCCTCGCTTAAGGACGCATTCTCGGTGTCGGCGACCTCCACCATCTTCTTAAGGTCAGACAACTTGTGGTTCTTAGCCAAGAGGTCGACGCTCAACACAACAGAGGTCTTCTCAGCGTCCACTACCTTTTCCTGAACTTGTCCGCATGATGGCGAATCAAGATCGAAACCATAGTCCCCTACAAGAATGAGTAGACAGGGTTGGCAAAAAGCAAAGGCAAAAGTGGTCACAATTAAAGAAAGAAAACCTAATCTTACTCGAAGACTGTAATCGATTATTATGTCCATGAGATCATGCATACGCATGTTTAGGAGGGAGTACATGTCCTCCTGCAAATCAAGAGTCACTTTAGATGCGTCGTCACCGCCTCCGGCCAGTCACTAAACCGCAACTCCCTCTCCAAAGACGTCCCCAACCTAGAGCTAGTCGAGGACGCAACGCACGCCTAAGGAGTCCATATCTCCACTCTCTGTGAAGGGCGTCCCCTCACAAAATCATCACCCTCCGCAGCAACCAACCACTCCTAAGCAAAAGCAGCATGAGTGACAGCAACATCAACTGTGGTGGTCCTCGCTGTCGCCCCCGTAGGAGGAGCTTGGGCAGCCCCTAGAATAGAGGGTTGACGAACCCCTGAGGTCGAGGGGAGACGAGCCCCGGAAGTAGAAGACTAACTAGCCCCGAATTGAAGGCCCAGCTAGTCCCACAAACGAAGGATTGAGGGAGGCCCGACATAGTCCTAGACCCCTCCCTGGTCCTCTGCTCAACCACTTTTTCTTCTGCGATGGTTGCACCTGAGTAGTCCACTGGTCAAGGTCAGCAGGAAGCCCTCTCTTTCTCCCACCAGACATCGCTGAATAAGACAACAAGGAGTTAAGAGTGTTTAGCAAGCTACAAAAGAAAAGCAAAAGCAACGAGTTCCAAGGCTTACCTGCAAGAGTGATGCCGACCTTCTGAAGGTTTTCAACAGAAAGAAGTATCTGGAATGTCTAGTCCTCGACATGGACGTCCCTGACAATCCTCACCTGTTAGAGGAGTCTATTTGACAAGCGAGGCTATGACTTGGGATGGCCTATAAGAACGAGCACTCAGCATTAGCTACATCAATGAAGTTAACAACAAACGAGAAGTGCGAGTGCTCGGAACAGCAACCAGCGTGGCAAGGCAAAGACACTCGAGACTCAGAATCTCACCCCTCCAACTTTGACGTTAGTGCCTCCTAGTCCCCGGAGGCAAAAAAACCATCGGTCCTTCCAATCCTTATTGGAGGATGGATTCCCAGCCACCACCGAGTCACCCTTGCCCAGCCATGAAGTGAAGTAGTACCATCCATGGGCTGGACTCGGCTTGGTTCGAAAGAGATAAAAGAGCTCATCTACTAAGAGCTCATTATTATAGACAAGCTAACATAGTACATAACAGCCAAACAGGGTCCTCTAAGTGTTGGGTTGTAACTTCTCGGGGGCCAGGTGTAAATGGCCAAGTACATCCTCACTACGAGGAGAAGAGGCAGGCACAGACCACATATATTCAAAGAAAATAGTATAAAAAGTGACCTCCCCATCAAGAGGTCGGCTTGGAACTTCATCAGATCGAGGTACCCGAAGACCTACTGAGCTAGGGATATGATACTTCGACCTAAAGAATTCTAGGTTAAAAGGCAATAACTTGGACTTGAAATCATACATAAAGTACGCAGAAGTGGAGGTGCTCGAACCTTCATCCTCCCCCTCCTCGACTATCGGAGCTTCCTCCACACTCTTAAAGCTTGGGCCCGTAGGAAGAGACTCAGTCTCATGGCCTTGTTCTTCTCGGACAACAATCGCAACTTCATCTAAATCCGTAGACTCGCTAAAACATTCCCCAGCCATGAACTGTGATAGACTCAAATGTGACATAAACATGAAAAAGGGAAAGAAAGAAGAAACAATAGTAATCGGAAAGAAGAGAAAATTGTACCAGTAGTACTGACATAAACACTCGAAAGATCAAATGGACTTGACGATGAAAATGGCTAAGGCCCAACAGTAGAGGAAATCCGAAAAAATCTGGGTATCTCGTACAAGCAGAAATGAAAAAAGGAAGAAGGGGAAGGGTATTTATAAACCCTCCTTACATCATGTCGTCGTCCGTACAATACCACGTGTCACCACGATAGTGCCTCAAGAAGAGAGGTGACGCCTTGTCTTCTTAGCTCATCCTCGTGGAGTGATGGGGTTCGCTCATACCAGGCGTGACGCCTTGCCAAGTTGTACTGTCACCACATGTCACAGCAAGAGAAAGTGAACAATAAATACGTCTTCTCACCTGATAGAGCCGCTGTCATGCATCGAACGTCCATTCGTCCAAGGATTGAACCGTTTGATGCGTCGTTGTTCGCTTCCCCAAGTGTAGGGTTGCAATGTAGTAATAATCTTGGTAAGACCGAGGTCGATCCACAGGGACTTGTGTAGGAATTCACAAAACACTTCTAATGGTTTCTACTGAAGAACTAACTAAATGGAATTTAGTAATTTGGTGAAGATAACAAATTTGAACTAAACTTAAGGTAATCAATTAATAAAAAGGCACTAGGGGTTCAAGAATCCACTTGTAGCAATCCTTGATGCTCAATTCACTGTGGTTTCTCCATTCTCAACTAGAATCGAAATTAAGTTCTATCTAGTCGGATGAGAGAGCAATTAAAATAAACAATTTGTCATCTGCATGATTCATGCACATGATTCTCTCAATTCAAGCTAGGATTTGAGCACACTCAATTGCATAGGTCAATCCTAATTTCAATAGGTTAAGATCACAACCATAATCATCATTAAATCCTGTCACAAGATATAACTAGATCATGATTTGAACTTGATTCAAATCACATACACAGTCTCACATACTTCAGAAATTCCAGAAAAATAGACCTTTGACATGAAGTTCCCACATGAGGATCATATGTCTAGAGCGTATTGAATCCAATTCCTCGGATCATACAGGTCTAAAATAACTCAAAACAGTTAAGAACTCAAGAAATTCTTCTAAACATCCATGAGTCATCATAAGATTAAGGAAAACTACTTAGAACTTTATTTAAACTTCAAACCATTGTTCTTCACTAATAATCCAACTTGAAACCAAATCAAACGAATTGAAACATCTTAGATTCACTACAAGCTTCACCTCTTAGCCCTAGCTAAGAGGTTTAGCCGTTCATGATCCAAGGAAACATAAAAACAACTAAACAAAACATAAAACTAAAAGAACAAACTAGGAGGAGTTGTAGAACTCCGAATCTAACTTCCGTCGTCTCCCACCGTGCTCAATCTCTTTTTGGATGCCTTAGGAAGAAGCCCTAGGTCCCCTTGTATAGAATAGTACAGAAGGCTCCGGATTACGCAAGAAATCCCGGACTGCGCAGAGAAAATCGAAGCTTCGCAGACAAGTTCTGTTACGTAGACGACTGGTCGCACGACCGGTCTGATCTCCTGGACGATGGTCGTACGACCGGTCTAAAAAATGCAAAAACAGTCCAGAGCGTTTTTCATAAATTTGAACCCAGCCTTTTAATTCGAGGACCGATCGCACGACCGGTCTGAGCAGAGGACAACCGGTCGTGGATGGTCCAGCAAGATATGTAGTATGGCCCCTTCTGTCGAGTGTTCAGATCGGTTGGACGACCGGTCCTCGGCTATGGACTGACCGATCTTCAATGTTTTCTTCTGTCTTCTTTCTTCTCTCCTTTGCTTCTTTCTTCCATCCTTCGACGCTTGATCTTGTGATCTTCAGCGCTTGTAAATAGCGTCTTTAAGTCTTCAATCGATGAATGCTCTCTTATTCCTATAACCACAAAACCATGCATTAGTTGAGCCTTTAATCATGTATTTCAAGCATAGTTAGTGATAAAATGGGGTTAGAATATGCACATTTAAGAGCTCAACACACCCCCCAACCAGCATTTTGCTAGTCCCGAGCAAAACATGCGTGAAATAAATACCATTCTTCAAAACCCAACTCTCGTTCAGAAACCATGTTTCTATATACTTAATGATCTGCGAGTGCAAGAATCAGAAAAACTTAGTGATAGAAGTTGAGACCTTAACCTTCTCATAACATAACAAGTACTTATATGAAATTCCCGCTGATTGATTGATACATAGAAGAATCAAACAATTTAACCTAGTGTGCTCGGTGAATGTTCATCTCATGGATTTTCGGGGTTACCTTCCATGTGAATTATTTAAGGTATGGATTCAACAGTGCATAGATCAACAACAAGCCTATGACAGAAATTTGCATTACCGTCCTTCCAACTGCTTTCACACTCGTCCCATTTCCAGCTTTGGTTACGGGTAGACCATCCCTCGGTTGGTAATAAGTAGCCCTTTTCAGAATTTTCCACCATATTCTCCTTCATTCCCATATTTTCGTCCTTCATTTTCATTTTTTTTTCCCTTAGATAAGATTTTTAGAAATCCATATCTTTCGTTATTTTCCCATGGACAAGGATGGACAAAGTACCCCGGCCTGGTTTCTCAACGCCTCAAATCCAAACTTCACCAATTCACAATTCTACATAATCCTTTCAAAGCATGAGAATCATGTAATGTGAACTAGGTGTAAAAGTGTTTAGAAATTCTATCAATCATAAAAATAGGGGGATTCACATATAAAACTAGTATCTTAGAGATTGCTCAAGATATTCAACTTCACTCACTTTACTTTTCCTTTTTCTTATACTCACACCATCCCAAATGCATAGAAACAAAGTTTTCCAATGGAGTTTTGAATTTTGAAAAATTGAAAAAGTTCCTACATAATTGCTCGAGATGTTACAAAACACTGGAGTCATCCTACTGATCTTACACCCCCCAACTAAATCTTGCATTGTCCTCAATGTAAAAGATATGCAATGAGCAAAACATGAGAGCAATTTAAAAATAAAGGGGAGTGAGCAATGCTAGTACCTGAGAGAATGAAAAGTGGAATTCTACCTCCTTCTAACAAACCTATAAAAAGTAAACAAAAGTAACCAAATCCTAATCCTAACTACTCTATACCTCCATCAGACTAGAAGATCAAACATCCTGATACACAGGATCAGTCAGAGGCATGGACATACCTTCTGAAGGAAACTTCTCAAAGAACATCTTTAATCGCTGATCATTCGCCTTAAAGATGTTGCCGTTCCATGGATTCAACAACTCGACGGTCCCATATGGGTAAACAGTTTGTACAATGTAGGGACCGGTCCATCAAGATCTCAATTTCTCCGGAAATAAGTGTAAGTGAGAATTATACATAAGGACTTTTTAATTAATCGTGAATGTCTTATGAAGAATATTCTTATCATGGAATACCTTTGTCTTGTCCTTGTAAATTCTTGCATTTTCATATGCTTCTTTTCGGAGTTCCGTAAGTTCATTCAATTGAAGTTTGCGCAATGAGCTTGCTTTGTTAGAATCAAAATTTATCTTCTTTATCGCCCAATAAGCCCTATGTTCCAACTCCACGGGCAAGTGACAAGCTTTCCCACAGACAAGTCTATAGGGAGACATTCTAATGGGGGTCTTGAAAGCGGTACGGTAAGCCCAGAGTGCATCGGTAAGTCGAAGCGACCAATCCTTGCGATCGGGGTTCACCGTTTTCTCTAAAATATGTTTAATCTCCCTATTGGATATCTCAGCTTGTACACTTGTTTGTGGGTGATAGGGAGTGCTCACTTTGTAATTTACGTCATATTTCTTCATTAAGGCTTCAAATGGGCGATTACAAAAGTGAGACCCTCCATCACTTATGATGACTCGAGGTGTTCCAAACTGGGAAAGAATATTCTCTTTTAAGAAACGAATGATTGTTTTATGGTCATTATTCCGGTATGGAATTGCCTCGACCCATTTGGACACATAGTCGATGACAAGCAAGATATATAAGTTTCCAAAAGAAGATGAGAATGGACCCATGAAATTGATGCCTCAGCAATAAAAAATTTTGATTGGTAAGATGGGATTAAGTGGCATCATATTTCTACGGGAGATTCCTCCCAATTTCTGACAAGGCTCACATGTTTTACAAAACTCATGGGTGTCCTTGAACATGGTGGGCCAATAAAACCCACATTACAGAATTTTGGTTATGGTCTTCTTAGCCAAAACGTGGCCACCACATGGCTGAGAATGACAAAAGGAGATGATACTGTGTTGCTCATCATCCGGCACACATCTCCTTATAATTTAATCGGGACAATACTTGAATAAGTAAGGATCGTCCCATTGGAATTTTCTCACCTCGTTGAAGAACTTATCTTTATCTTGTTTTTTTCAATGTGTTAGAGTTGTACCTGTAGCAAGATAGTTAGCAATGTCCGCATACCATGAAAATTGGGAGACTTGAAAAAGTTGTTCATCAGGGAACATGTCATTGATCGCGGTCGTCTCCGGGGAATCTGTGAGAACAAGTCGAGAGAGATGGTCAGCCACTACGTTTTCTACTCCTTTCTTATCACATATTTCTATGTCAAATTCTTGGAGTAGGAGGATCCATCTTAACAAACGTGGCTTAGCATCCTTCTTAGAGAGAAAGTACTTAAGCGCGGCATGGTTGGTGAATATGATGATCTTAGATCCAATCAAGTAGGACCTAAACTTGTCCAAGGTAAACACTACGGCTAAAAGTTCTTTTTCTGTAGTAGTGTAGTTTGCTTGGGCTGAGTTTAATGTTCTACTTGCATAGTAGATAACACATGGCTTCTTCTCTTTTCTTTGGCCTAGCACAGCCCCAATAGCGAGTCGCACGCATCGCACATAATTTCAAAAGGAAGGCTTCAATCAGGTGGTTGCATTGCAAGAGCACATGTTAACATACCTTTAAGTTTGGTAAAGGCATTTTGACAATCTTCATTCCACTCAAATGAGTTCTCTTTTTGAAGTAGGTTACATAAAGGACGAAAGAGTGAACTGAAGTCCTTTATGAACCGTCTATAAAATCCGACGTATCCCCAAAAGGACCGCACATCTCGTATGCTCTTGGGTGGTGGAAGGTTAGAGATAAGATCGATTTTAGCTTTGTCCACCTCCATTCCGTTTTGTGAGATGATGTGACCAAGTACAATTCCTTTTGAACCATGAAGTGACATTTCTCCCAATTCAACACAAGGTTCTTCTCTTCACATCTTTTCAACACAGATTTCAAGTGCATAAGGCACTCATCAATGCTACAACCAAATACAGAGACATCATCCATGAAGACTTCAAGAATTGTCCCCACCATATCAGAAAAAATACTCAGCATACAACGCTGAAAAGTGGCAGGGGCATTACAGTCCAAATGGCATCCTTCGATAGGCAAAAGTACCAAATGGACATGTGAATGTTGTTTTCTCTTGATCCTCTAGGGCGATCTCTATTTGGTTGTACCCTGAATAGCCATCAAGGAAATAAAAAATGGGAATGACCCACCAACCTTTCTAAAATTTGATCAACAAATGGTAGGGGAAAGTGGTCTTTCCTCGTAACTGTGTTTAGCTTCTTGTAGTCAATGCACATTCTCCAACCGGTAGTGACTCTGGTTGGTATGAGTTCATTATTGGCATTGGCTACGGTGGTTATTCCGGATTTCTTAGGCACCACTTGAGTTGGGCTCACCCATTGACTATCGGATATTAGGTAAATGATACCCACATCCAATAGTTTCACCACTTCGGCCTTAACCACATCCTTCATGTTTGGATTAAGTCGTCTTTGTGGTTGCCTAGATGTCTTCGCATTCTCCTCAAGGTGTATGCGATGAGTACAAATCAGTGGGTCTATGCCTTTGAGATCCGCAATCGACCATCCAATGGCACTCTTATGCTTTATTAGAGTGGCTATTAGCTTACTCTCTTGTTCCTCATCCAAGTGGGAAGAAATCACTACCGGATATGTCTCATCTCGACCTAAATATACATATTTCAACTCACTTAGTAATGGTTTTAGGTCGAGCGTTGGTGCCTTGATATTGGATGGGAGGGGCTTGTTCTTGTTTAAGGGTAACGGTTCAAATAGTGCCCTCCATCTTTTGTTATCAAGTACCGGCATCACATCTAAAATGGCATCCATCTCTCGTATTGTGTCATCATTTATCTCATGAGAGTGGGCCACACATGCCTCCAAAGGGTCGGAATATAATGTCAAGGGGAATGTATCCTCCACGAATGATTCAATCAAATTTATCTCGTGGATCTCGTCATCAACTTCCCATGGTTGTTTGCATAAATCAAATATATTCAGCTCAAGTGTCATATTTCCAAAGGACATTTGTACAAGCCCATTCTTATAATTGATAATCGCATTGGAAGTAGCTAGAAAAGGGCGGCCAAGTATGACGGGAATTTAAGCACTAGTACCTATCATGGGATGTGTATCCAAGACAATAAGTCTACTGGGTAGTAAAATTTATCAACTTGGACTAAAACATCCTCAATCACTCCTCTCGGTATACGAATAGATCTATCAACAAGTTGGAGTGTGGTTTTGGTAGGTTTCAATTCACCTAACCCAAGTTGTTCATAAACCGAGTATGGAATGAGGTTAACACTCGCCCCTAAATCAAGTAAGGCTTGTTTAATCCAGTAGTCTCCTATGATGCATGAGATGGTTGGACTATCCCGATCCTTGTATTTTTGGGGCACCTCTTGTTTGATAATAGCACTCAAATTCTCAGTCAAAAGTACTTTGTTGTGAACATTGTGTTTCCTTTTGACTGTACACAATTCCTTTAGAAATTTGGCATAGGATGGTATTTGCTTTATGGCATCCAACAACGGGATGTTAACCTTCACTTGCTTAAAAACCTCTAAAATTTTTAGGTTTATGTCTAAAGGTTTGGGTGAAATCAGCCTTTGGGGAAACGGGGCAACCGGCTTGTATTGCCTTTCCGGTTCTTTCTCTTGTGAAGTGTTGTTCAGGCTATCATCCTCTTTGAAATTTTTCAGATCATTAGCTCTTGGGGCCTTCACCGGATTAGATTTATCGATTATTTTTCCACTTCTCAAAGTGGTGATAGCTTGAACATGCTCTGTATGTTGGGAGGATGAGCTTGCGTCTTGTATCTCAAATTAGATCCTTGGGTTAGGAAGAGGTTGGGCAGGAAGTATGCCTTTCTCCCTAACACTGAGGCGAGATTCAACCCTAGCCATTGAGGTTTTTAAGTCATTGATGGCTTGAGTTGAATTTTGATTAAATTTCAATTGCTCTTGCATGAACCCATCTATTTTCAGAGAATTAGTCTGTTATATTCAGCTTGAACCGATACGAATTCACCCAACTTCTCCTCTAGCGTAGCTTTTGGTGTAATGACTAAGGATGGACCTAGTAAAGGTTGAGCTTGAGGGGTATTGTTTGCATTCGCAGTGGGTCCATTCCTCCAACTGAAGTTGGGATGGTTCTTCCAACTAGAATTATACGTGTTTGAGTTTGGAGCACTAAATGGCCATTGATAACTGTTTATAGCATTTGATTGTTCTTGTAAGATATCTTGGAATGCTGAAATTGTGGGACAATCTTGTGTAGCATGTTGATTTCCGGCACAAATTCCACAAACAATTTCAACGTCTTTTGAGTTGATCGTCTCTCCTTTCTTCAATTCCATGGGTTCGACTTTTCTTGTGAGGCTAGCCACACGTGCACTTATATTATCTTCTTCTGAGAGGACATAAATTCCTCCTTTTTCCTTTTATTGGCTAGTCTTGGAATTTATTAGTCTAAATGTATCCCAACATTGTACATTCTCAGCTAATTCATCAAAATAGTCCCATGCTTTCTCAGCTTCCTTATTCATGAATTCTCCATTGCACATCATCTCTACAAATTGGCGCATGGGTGAAGTCAGTCCTTCATAGAAAAAGCTTATTACCCGCCAAATTTCGTAGCCATGATGTGGGCATGCATTTAACAAGTCCTTGAACCTCTCCCAACATTGGAAGAAGGTCTCGTCCTCCTTTTGGGCAAAATTCATGACAAGGCACCTCAACATGTTCATTTTGTGAGTAGGGAAAAACTTTTTAATGAACTCCCTAGACATCTCAGTCCATGTGCTAATTGATCTTGGCCTTAATGCATGAAGCCAACCTTTAGCTTTCTCTTTAAGGGTAAAAGGAAATAATTTGAGTCTCACCACATTGTCGGTTACGTTTGAAAAGTGCATGGTGGCTATCACCTCATCAAATTCCTTAAGGTGTTGATAGGCACTTTCACTGTCTAATCCATGGAATCTGGGGAGGAGTTGGATTACTCCCGATTTCAAATCTATGTTCCCTGCATGTTGTTGAAAAACTATGCATGAGGGAGTGCTCGCTCTTGCTGGTTGCAAGTAATCATGTAATGTTCTTGGTCGGGGAACATTCTCAACCACGTTCTCTCCCGTTTCGGTTTGGTTTTGGCCCAGATTTTGATTGGCCATAGGGTTAGGTTGATTTGCAGCCATACTTTCAGACAAATTTGGAGAATTTAAATGTCTCTTAGCACGTGGCTCTCTATCAATTCCTTCAACTATTCCCCCTTCACTAATGAGTTGGTTATTAGAATCTCGAGTCCAATGTGGCATGTAAATCCTAAAAGAATGAAACAAGAAAGAAGAATTCTTCCTTCCTTCCTTTACTCCTCTCTAAGACCGAAGCACAAGGTGTCTTGCAATGGCTGAGTCAGAAGCAAGGATAGAGACCGATTTCTCCTGGTCAATAGGGGTTCAGAGAACTCCCCACCCACTCTTTGAATCTTTTGAGAAAAGTGCAAAAAAAGAAGAAAGATGAATAAAAGTGAGAAGAGAAATCTCTGAGCACAAGGTGATCCAAGACAGCAATACCGACCAATAGGAATCAAGGCAGCACGAGGCCAACCTATTAGAGATCCAAAAAGGAGTCTCCACCCACTCTACAAGAGATGAATATTATAGGAATGAATAGGGGAAGAAGAAGAGTAAGGTTAGAAAGATAAAACTTAATTTGAGAACTTATGATCCCTAACTTCTTCTTCAACTTCCTAAAATCCCTGTAAAAGAAAAAATCAAAATAAAATAAACTAAGTTAGTACTATTTCTAAAAATTTCAACAGAAACTATCTTCAGAAATTTTGTTAAAACCGTCAAAGTCCCCGGTAACGGCGCCAAAATCTTGTTCGCTTCCCCAAGTGTAGGGTTGCGATGTAGTAATAATCTCAGTAAGACCGAGGTCGATCCACAGGGACTTGTGTAGGAATTCACAAAACACTTCTAATGGTTTCTACTGAAGAACTAACTAAATGAAATTTAGTAATTTGGTGAAGATAGCAAATTTGAACTAAACTGAAGGTAATCAATTAACAAAAAGGCACTAACTAAGGGTTCAAGGATCCACTTGTAGCAATCCTTGATGCTCAATTCGCTGTGGTTTCTCCATTCTCAACTAGAATCGAAATTAAGTTCTATCTAGTCGGATGAGAGAGCAATTAAAATAAACAATTAGTCATCTGCATGATTCATGCACATGATTCTCTCAATTCAAGCTAGGATTTGAGCACACTTAATTGCATAGGTCAATCCTAATTTCAATAGGTTAAGATCACAACCATAATCATCATTAAATCCTGTCACAAGATATAACTAGATCATGATTTGAACTTGATTCAAATCACATACACAGTCTCACATACTTCAGAAATTCCAGAAAAATAGACCTTTGACATGAAGTTCCCACATGAGGATCATATGTCTAGAGCGTATTGAATCCAATTCCTCGGATCATACAGGTCTAAAATAACTCAAAACAATTAAGAACTCAAGAAATTCTTCTAAACATCCATGAGTCATCATAAGATTAAGGAAAACTACTTAGAACTTTATTTAAACTTCAAACCATTGTTCTTCACTAATAATCCAACTTGAAACCAAATCAAACGAATTGAAACATCTTAGATTCACTACAAGCTTCACCTCTTAGCCCTAGCTAAGAGCTTTAGCCATTCATGATCCAAGAAATATGAAAACAACTAAACAAAACATAAAACTAAAAGAACAAACTAGGAGGAGTTGTAGAACTCCGAATCCGACTTCCGCCGTCTCCCACCATGCTCAATCTCTTCTAGGATGCCTTAGGAAGAAGCCCTAGGTCTCCTTTTATAGAATAGTGCAGAAGGCTCCAGATTACGCAAGAAATCCCGGACTGCGTAGAGAAAATCGGAGCTTCACAGATAAGTTCTGTTACACAGACGACCGGTCGCACGACCGGTCTGAGCTCCTGGACGACCGATCGTACGACCGGTCTAAAAAATGCAAAAACAGTCTAGAGAGTTTTTCATAAATTCGAACCCAGCCTTTTAATTCGAGGACCCGTCGCACGACCGGTCTGAGCAAAGGACGACCAGTCATACGACAGGTCGTGGATAGTCCAGCAAGATATGCAGTACGGCCCCTTCTATTGAGTGTTCGGACCGGTCAGACGACCGGTCTTCAGTGTATTCTTCTGTCTTCTTTCTTCTCTCCTTTGCTTCTTTCTTCCATCCTTCGACGCTTGATCTTGTGATCTTCAATGCTTGTAAATAGCGTCTTTAAGTCTTCAATCGATAAATGCTCTCTCTTATTCCTATAACCACAAAACCATGCATTAGTTGAGCCTTTAATCATGTATTTCAAGCATAGTTAGTGATAAAATGGGGTTAAAATATGCACATTTAAGAGCTCAACAGTCTACAGAGAATGATGGCGACTCTTTGTATTTCAAATCCACCAAATCATTCCGCAGATCCCACCATTAATTTCCTCATATCCCACTTTACAGCCGGAGGATACGCATGGATGTTGAACTGCCAGGACCAGCTCATCCTATTGGCCTTACTCTCAAGCTCTTGCATGCTTGACCTCGGGAGTAGGGGGCAACTATTATGGGGATAATTCGAGATGACCCACGGCTCACAAATGTGAGGAAGCTCATTCCAAAAGGCCCACGTAGTAGTCGTTAGCTCAGGACGAGCTGACGACTTATACAACGACAGCCTGTATCGACTCGACAAACTACCAATAGTAAGATGAGACTTAGTTAACGGCTAAGGCTGACAATCGAGGACCCATCAACAACCCTCCGCCCAGGAGATCTATACTACTGAGGACCTTTACTTGCCCAATGAGTGTTTACAGTCCAAAACAGACCAAAGTAAGAGAGCTCAGGTACCAAGCTCCCAAAGATGACCGATCACCGAAGGGCGGTCCGCGATACCGACTACCTAAGGGCTGTCCAAGATACTAAATATCCGACCCGGATATCTCGGGACATATTTTTATTCCAAGTAAGATCTCTCCAACGAGAGAGACAATCTTACTAAAATAGGGATTCTACCAATGTATCCTATCAGGATCCTACTCTCCAAACTGCCTACTAGCCCTATAAATAAGACTTGTATCTTTACCCCAAAAGTACGAAATATCTTGGCCTTCAAACCCTTATTCTTTATCCCTGGATCAGACTTAGGCATCGGAGAGTCCCTTGCCACCTAACATATCCTCCCCCATGCCTACTTCCTCTTCCCCTTGTAGGTTCAGGAGACCAAGGCTAATCCCGCCCATCCAGATTTGTTGTCCAAATCCTTGCGACAACAAAAAATCTTGATTAGATCGGCCAAAACATAGAGACATTAGTGTTTGACCATTAAAAACATCTCGTGGGTTGCAAAAATTTTGGATCAAGTTAATATTTCTTTTTCCCTTCATCCAATTTTTTGTGACCTTATCAAAAGGTTGTATGGCATAGATATGCAATACATGCATTAAGGTGGGCCCCACTATTAGGGCCGCACCGTGTTCATTGCTAAGGTTGCACCTACTCCACTCCACACCCTTCTATGGTAAGCTAGGTGAGGCCCACCATGGATTTTGTGAAAAATCCATCCATTTTTCACGTCATTTTAGAGTATGACCCCGAAAATAAGGTAGATCCAATGTTCAAGTAGACCACACTAGCTAAATATATTTTACGGTTCTAATATTCTCCTTCATTGAAACCTACTTAGAGTCCGGGTGGCGTGGGTCAACTGTATACCTAACGATGGCCCCATATCCTCTTTCGCATGCAGTCCCCAAGCAATATGGGTAAATTTGTGAAAACGAGTGCCTTAAGGAAAAAAATGGTCATATTTAGGCCTTAACTGTGCCTTCCCATCTGCCATAGTTAGTCAAAGTCAATTAAACATTCTTCTCACCATTTTTCCAAACAGTAGGTATATTAATTTAAATAACTTAAAAGTAGGTGGGTTTTCGTGTATCAACCAAAAGGCAGCGGAAATCCCTAATCATCCCAAAAAAAAATACAAAGTCAGCTATTAGAAAAAAGGGGGAAAAAAAAAAAAAAAAAAAAAGGAAAACAAACAGAAACAAAAGAGAAACATTGGGCGATTTCCCCTTCTCCTCCATCTTGACCCTCCATTCAAAGTCCCACCTTTCGCCATCAGTATTGATGACCCTTACCATCTAATGATAATCCATGCCATTATGTGGGGCTACGTTTGATTGACAATCCCCAACAAAATTGGACTTGGATTCGGTAGTGACCCCTCAGCATGTTGGTCGGTGCAGAAAAATGTGGGTCCCACCATGATTAATGTGTTTTATCAAAGTCGTCCGTCCATTGCGCTAGCTAATTTTACGGCATGAGCCCAAAAATGAGGCAGATCCAAATTTCAGGTGGACCACACCACAGGAACAAGTGGTGAATGAATGCCCACGGCCCACCTTTTGATTGCTTCATCCCAACCGCTAAGAGCAAGGATTGTGTACTAAGGGTATGGAATTGCATTTGGTCCAAGGTAGCATTTGGAATCGATGGGAAATCTAGGTATCATATCATCCAGTCCATGTAGGCGTACGGCAGGATTTTTGGTGGAATTCTGTGGGCCCCTGATCTGTGGGATCTGTGGCCTCAAGTTGATGCATGTGTTTTATCCACGCTGTCCATTTGTAACCTTTACACATGATACTCGAGTTGCATTGCATTACCAACAACAATGATGAAATCTGGCCCATTAGTCCATTGATTACAATTCCATGTTCTACCAAACGGTGGTTTCACTTAATACAGCATTTTTTCTCCCCGAAGGAAGAATTTGATCTCAAACATGTGATGGGATGGTCATAATTCCAAGGCATTTCAAACATATAATTATTGTGTTGATTTTACCATTATTCCAAGGCATTTCCAAGGGATGCAATTCACACTTCTTGCTCCACCTCTCCCTAACCCAAAAGCTCAATTTGAGATACATGATCCCAGCTCTTCCTCCTAACATGTCGAGCACGCTAAGGGTGCGTTTGGTAAAACTTAATTCCATGACTTATCACTGAAAAATGATATTTTCAGTGATTTTAGTAATTCAGACCATTTGGTAACTAAAAAAATTTAAGTGCTTAATTGGAAAAATCACTTAAATTAAGTGAATTATTTTAAGTCATGCCAACTTGACTTAAAGCTTATAGCTGAATGCGGTAAGTGGTTTCTCTTTAAATTTTTAGATAAAAATTGACAAAAGTATCCCTATTAACATTTAAAAATGGCAAGATTACCCTTCTTTGTTTACTTTCCCATCCATGAAACCATCCCACGCAAGTACTTGAAGTCACCAAATTCTATTAAAAAAAAGCCCCAACATAATGTATGTATTATATCTACATAGTTTATCCATTTGGAGAGATGATTTTAAGGCATGAGCCCAAAAATGAGACAGGTCCAAACCTCAAGTGGACCACACCACTAAAAGCAATGGGGACAATGATGCCCACCATTGAAACCTTACTAGGGCCCACCATGATGTTTACTTACCATCAACCCTGTTCATAAGAACACAAAGACCTGGATTAAGGAAAAACACAAATATTAGCTTGATTCGAAAATTTTGTGGCCGTGATAAGTTTTCAATGGTAGTTTTCAGATAAATTACCAATCAGATTTTTCAGTTCTTATAAGTACTTAAATTCAGCACTTTAAGTTTTCAGTACTTAAATTAATTTCCAAGGCTTAATTTTTCAGTTTACCAAACAGCACCTAAGTCTATCATCACTCTTAGAAGTAGTAAAATTATTAAAAAGTCTAATTCGATGAAGGCCCCAAAGCCTAATGATCTGGTAATTGCCAAAGAGGATGATGAACCTAGCAAAGCCCCACATGAGAAAGAACCAGAAAAGGAATATAAGTTGGTTGCTCCTTTTCCTTAAAGATTGATTCCACCTAAACCTCTAGACAAAAATCAAGATATTTTGGAGGTTTTCAAGTAAGTGAAGATCAACATCCCGTTGTTGGATGTCATAAAACAAATACCATCATACTCTAAATTTTTAAAGGAACTTTGCACTGTAAAGAGAAAACACAATGTAGAAAAGAAAATATTTTTAACTGAAAAAGTAAGTGTCATCATCAAGCAAGATGTGCCCCAAAAATACAAAGATCCCGGTAGTCCGACCATATCATGCATAGTTAGTGACTACTAGATCGAACAAGCTTTACTGAATTTAAGGGCAAGTGTAAATCTAATCCCCTACTTGGTCTACGAACAATTGGGTTTAGGTGAATTAAGACCTACCAAAACCATGCTTCAACTTGCCAATCGTTCGATCTGTATACCGAGAAGAGTGATAGAGGATGCGCTTGTCCAAGTTGATAAATTTTACTATCTGGTAGAATTTATTATCTTGGATACATAGTCCGTTCTTAATGCTTGGCACTCAAATTCCTATCATACTTGGTCGCCCCTTCCTAACCACATCAAACACGATAATTAATTGTAAGAATGGGCTTGTACAGTGTCCTTTGGAAATATGACGCTTGAGCTTAATATTTTCAATATGTACAAACAACCACAGGATGGAGATGAGGAGGTCCATGATATGAACTTCACTGACTCATTTATGGAAGACAAGTCCCTCTTAACTTTTTACTCAGATCACTTGGAAGCATGCTTTGCCCACTCCCCTAACATTGACGATGATATGATGCGGGAGATAGATGCCCTTTTAGATTATGTGACAGTACTGGATATTAATCGATGAAAGGTGTCATTTGAACAATTGCTCTTAACCAAGAATAAGCCTTTTCTGTCTAGTACCAAGGCGTCGAAGCTCAACCTAAAATCATTGCCTTCGTATTTGAAATATGTTTATTGAGGTCGAGATGAGATATATCCGATGGTGATTTCTTCCCACTTGGATGATGAGCAAGAGAGTAGATTGATCATTACTCTTAGAGAGCATAAGAATGCCATCGGGTGAACAATTGTGGATCTCAATGGCATCGATACTCTGATTTTTACTCATCGCATACACCTTGAAGAGAATGCGAAAATATCTAGGCAACCACAAAGACGCCTCAATCCAAATATGAAAGAGGTGGTTAAGGCTGACGTGTTAAAACTATTAGATGTGGGTATCATCTACCCAATATCCAATAGTCAGTGGGTGAGTCTAACTTAGGTCGTGCCTAAGAAATCCGGGATTACCATCGTAGCTAATGCCTACAATGAACTCATGCCAACCAGAGTCACTACTGGTTAGAGAATGTGCATTGACTACTGGAAGCTTAATACAGTCACGAGGAAATACCACTTCCCTTTACCTTTTATTGATAAAATCTTAGAGAGGTTAACATGTCATTCTTATTTTTGCTTCCTTGATGGATATTCGGGGTAAAATCAAATAGAGATTTTCCTTGAATATCCAGAGAAGATGACATTCACATGTCCCTTTGGTACTTTCGCCTATCAAAGGATGTCATTTAGATTGTATAATGCCCCTGCCACTTTTCAGCAGTGCATGTTGAGTATTTTCTCTGACATGGTGGGGAAATTTCTCAAAGTCTTCATGGATGACTTCTCTGTGTTTTGTTGTGACTTTGATGAGTGCCTTGGGCACTTAAAAACTGTTTTAAAGAGATGTGAAGAAAAGAACCTTGTGCTTAATTGGAAAAAAATGTCACTTCATGGTTTAGAAGGGAATAGTCCTTGGTCACATTATTTTTATTATGCTTGAAAATGTGCAAACCGAAAGACGGTTAGCCAATATCCTAACCAAACCTTTAGATGCAAATAGATTTGAGGATCTTAAGAAGTTTATTAGTGTGTGTTTCATCTAATAATGGCTAACTATTTATTGTTTTGTAGGAAAAATAAGAGGATTTAGCCTCATTCTATAGTGATCTTATAGATACATTCGAGGATTAGGCCTCATTATTGTGATCATGGGAAAATCTGAGGATTTATGCCTCTATTTCTTTCTTATAAGAGGGTTTAGGATCATTAAGTTACTTCAGTAGAGAGACCAGGATTGAAAAATCCCATTTTAATTGGAAACCTAGAAGATTTTCCAATTTTCTCTATCCGTTGACGGGTGCCTCGATTGGATCATCGGGGACATCTTCGATGGGATCGAAATACAGTTCGATCCCATCGAAATCGCGCTACAGCGTTTTAAAAGCCTGATCATTTTGAAGCTATTTTCATTTCCTATCTTTCTCTCTTTTGTCTGAGGGTTTCGACCCGTGGTTTTTACACTCTAGCTGGTTGTCCTCGTTCGATTCTCGTGCTCAATTCCGTCATCAAGACCTCGATTCCAAGCGTTAACCTCCGATTCCTAGGTAGGATTTTCGGTTTTCCTCTTTGTTGCTAGGGTTTTCTTTAAGATTTTCAGGTATTCTCTTAAACATTCTTATTTTTCTTGGGATTTCCTTCTACATTGCATTCCTTCATCATGCCAAAGGATCCCAAAGGGAAATCCAAGGTCAATGCAGGTCCTTCGAGCCAAACTCAGACAAAAAAATTGGCTTAGAAGCGTTCTTCCCGATCATCCTAGTAGGGCTCTAGCTCTCAGCCCTTATCACCTCAAGCTCAACCTCTTAGGGCCCATGAAGAACCAAATAGGGATGACATTTACGAACGAATGTCGGCTCGCACCATTATTTGTGAACGAGGTGTAGATGCGACATGTATCCAACCCTTCAGGATTCTGAACTATTCACAGCTATTGGTTGGGATCCCATTTTGAACTTTGAAGGGCCTGTTTATCCTGATTATGTTTACAAATTTCTCTCCAGGTGTATAAACACTAAGCGTTCCCCTCTGTCGTGCGAATTCATAATTGTCGGGTAAGTAGTGTCTGTTACTTTGAGAGGGTGGCCCGTGTGATTGGCATTCCTATGTCCACCGATGCTCAACCCGATGATGATCTTTCATCTTTGGCCAAACGGGCTGACTGGACCTAATATTTGTGCAATGGAGACAATCCCGACTAGGTGGGTGGCAATGTACTTCAGGCATCTGACATGTCCAACGAGTTCCATGTATTGCACCGAATTTTTACTACAAACGTATATCCTCGCTGGATAAATCGTACCGACCTTACTCCTTTCATGGTCGACATTCTATATTAGGTTGGGCATGGTGTTCGCTTGTGTCTCCCTTCGATAATACTCAAGCTGGTTGTCGATTCATTACGCCTCGGTCGTAAGTTTTGTATCTCATTTGGACATATCACATCTCTCATAGCCCAGGATTGTGGATTTTGGCCTCATGTTGATGATGATCCAGTTCCTCGAAGGATGTTTATGAAGAGCAATAATCAGAAGATGGACCTTCCAAACAACGACAAAGCAACACTTGACGTCGCGCACAACTAGGCTCCATCTTAGGAGAGAGCGTCAAAGACTAGCGGAGTGGTATAGAGTCAAACTCCTATGCATAGACCCACACGTCACAGGATTCAGTCGAAAGCTCCTGCAGCTTCTACATCATTGAGGTAGCCCATGTCTCTCCAATAGATTCACGAGCTCAGACTCAGATACTTATGAGATAGGATGGTCTTCGCGAGGAGCACACTCGGATTAGGGAGAGTATTGGACAGCTATAGGCGGAGAGCACACAGTCCGTCGCGCATCTCTCACAGCTAAAAGAGATGTTCCAGTCCTTCTAGTGCACCATAAATGAGATTGCTGCTGCTGTCACATGTCGAAGTGATGATGTCTCTGCCTAAGGACCGTCCAACTAGACATCTTGTTGGGAGCTAATACCAATGACAGTGTTAGAGTCCTATTTGTGTTAAGTCAGTTGAGTCTTTTGTTCATCTTGGTCAGGGTATCTTTTTAATGACCGAAGATGCTGAGTTGGGATATCTTGGTATATGTTTGTGTTCTTATATATTGACTGATATTTGATAGTTTGGTGGATGATACTCTGGATATTTGGATAGTGGGCTACTTGCCCTATTTTAGTTTTGTCTTAAACATATGGGTCATAATAGGTATATCTTTCGTGGATGGATGGGTGCTTTGGGCTAAATGCCCCTTTTGGGCACACTATATTGGTTAGTTATATATGGTTACTTCCTTTATATCTCCTTTGCATATATATATATATATATATATATATATATATATATATATATATATATATATATATATATATATATATATATATATATATATATATTATTTGATGTTTCCCCTATTGGTGATTTAGTGTATATTGTGCATATTGGCATCTATTGATGTAGGGATGCTTGCCCAAATTTTGATTTGGGTTGAGTATTCTGTAGTTGGTTAAGAGTCTCTAAATGTTATAGGTATATTCTTATTGGGAGGTTGGATGGTTTGGGCATTAGGACCTTCAACTCTTGTTACGGCTGAATAATTTTTTTATTGATTATATGGTTTTATTTGATATATCTTATGAGCTCAATGGTCATGATATACATGCATGTGGGGAGGTTAGATGATTGGGCTATATGCCATGTGCTATAAATGTTTCAATTGTTTATCTCTTTATGACCATTTGTCTTTCAGGTTTCTGTTGCCCTGTGCTTCATGATAATTATCATTTCCTTATCTTGAATTGACATATTTTCTGCGCTAATTACTGAACTTGTATATGTTAGGATTCATTGCACCCATAGGTATATCTGTTTTATGCTAACCTTTGTCAATGATTGAAAAAAGGGGGGAAACGATCCCACCAAAAGGCTGATATATATCTTTTACTGGTCTTTGGTATGCAAGGATTTAGGAGGAGCCTTTGAAGCCAGGAGTCTATACATTGTGTCTGTACATGTCCAATTTTGTAGTGGATTTATGTAAAGTTTATTTATGGCATGTAAGCGATGTAAATAATGAATTTTGTCAGGTTTTGGTGTATAAGGCTGTCATTGGTATGGACCATGACAAATATAAGTTTTGTAGGTTTGTCACATAATTGACAAAGGGGGAGATATAAGTGCATATGTTTCTCCATTAGCATGTTAAGAGTGTCGACAAGACTGGTGATCCCCACAAGTAGCTAAAGTTAGACTTGATCCCCACAAGTAGCTGAAGTTTGAAGACTTGAAGATTTTCGTCGATCTAGGCTTGAAGACACGAATGAAGCATTTCAAGTGTCGTGTCTAAACCCAAAACCTACGACCATCCTAAACCTTGTGAACCCCAAAACCTTTGTCTCTAGATGACTTAGACCTCTTGGGAATACCCCTTAGCCATTTTTCCTAGAGACTTTGTCTAAATAGATCAGCTGGGACTTGAGCTCGGGGAGTGTGTTCGCTCCCCAAGTGTAAGGTTGCAATGTAGTAATAATTTAGAAAGACCAAGTATCGTCCCACAAAGATTTATATTTAGATATTCTCAGAATTTATCTAAAACAGCCTATTATTGAAATTACATTAAGATCTAAATCTGAAAAATAATGATTCGGAATTAAACAGTGATTATGAGAGGTAATAATAATCTAAAAATGCACTAGAGCGCTAAGGATCCACTTTCGACGATTTTCAATGCATCAAAACAACTAGGTCTCTCAAAACTCAACCGGAATCGAATTTCTATCTATATCCGATCGGAATATGGAGCGGTTCAATCAACACTTATCTAAAACAGTTGTTTGTTCATTGATTCGATTCCCACAATAATGCTCAGGCCTTGGGCACACTCAATTGTATAGGCCAAGCTTCTTCCCAATCTAGTTGAGATTCATAACCATAGCTTTTATCAAATCCTATCATTAGACTTGACTACGACCAATGATTAGAACACTAATTAAATCAAAATCAACTAACAAAACAACTATCCCAGATTATCATAAAAGATCAAAACTTTAGTTTGAATGAGTTCCCACATGAAGATTGTACCATTGTACACAAGGCAATCAAAGAGTCTATCATGCCCGAAGTCGATGATAGATCAATGAACTACACAAGCATAAACAATGCTAAAAAGGTAAGCTACTAGGTTTAGATTCATTAAGAAGCACATGAGTTCAAAGTCATCAAGAGATCAAAACAAAACTAAACTAGTACTTTATTTAAACTCTTATCAAACCAAATTCTTCAATCAAAGTATAAAAAGAAAACCTAGGTTGCATCAATCCATAAAAAACGAATCAAAAGCATCACATCTTATCCCTAGCTACGAGGTTTTAGTTCATCTCTAACATCCTCGAACTAGAAGCCTCAAAAACATGAAAACAACTAAGAACTAGTAGAAAAGTAGAAAGAAATCCTTCTCCAAAGCTTCCTTGATCTTCCCCACGTCCTAGCATGCCTTGAGGATGAAGAGGAGGTGTCCTTTTGTAGCACAAATCACCCACCAACGAAAAATCTTCTAGACTTGCGCAGCAAAAATCGAAACTCAAAATAGAAACTTGAGTTCTGGACGTTGGGCGGCCAGCCGGTCGGAGCTTGTACTGCAACTTACAGCATTCTCTGGAGGTTAAAATACATTGACCGACCTGTCAGCCGGCCGGCCGGCTAGTCCATTCGTCCGATTGGTCAATGGGTCGGACTGTGTAAAAACAGTCCAATGAAATTACTATTTCTGGAAGGTTTGGTCGGCCGGCCGGCCGGACAGACTATAAATTGTGAGGTTTTAACTCTTTTCTTTCTCCATCTCCATTGCATCTTTCTTCCATCTTTTGTCCTTTCTTCAATTGATCTCCAAGGCATATAAAGTGTGTCTTTTATCATCATATAATTGAAATCTCTCTCGCATTCCTACAAACACAAAACCATGTATTATATTAGTCTTTAAATCATAAGAAACATGAATAATGAGTGATGAATTGGGGTTAGAATATGCACAATTAAGAGCTCAACAGAATGCAGAAGAAAATGTAAAGAAATATGCAATCTGCATTTTTTGATAGGTCGTCGATCCCATCGAAGAACTCATTGGTAGGACTTCAATCTCATCGAAGATCAGTTCAATGCCATCGAACAATTGTCGAGTAAACTTTCAATCTCTCTAGATTGATTCTCGATCCCATTGAACTCTGTGTTTTAATGGCATCAAAGGGCCTTCGATCCCATCGAACAATATGTCCAGAAAACTTTCAAAGTCTCTAGACATATCTTCGATCCCATCGAATACATTACTTTGATGTCATTGAAGGGACTTCATTCTCATCGAAAGCTTGATCGATCTTCGATGCCATCAAAAGTGTCTGTCCAGTGACTATTTAAAATATTTAGACCTTTCTTTGATACCATCGAAACCTAGCTCGATCCCATCGAAGTGGCCATTATTTGACCATTTTTTAGTAGTTGCAAACAACTCTATTTATCCTCTTGCTAGATCTTTGTGCCCTTTCATGAGAATCCCTTAGAGCCTTTGCTAGAGATATTCCACACTTAAATCATTTCTTCCCAAAGCTTTGAAGGCTTGAGTTCATTGTTCAATCCTTGATGGTTGTGAACATTAAAGAGCATTCAAAGCTCAGATTGAAACATGAACCTAAGCCCTCATTAATGGCTTTTGACCTAATCTAAAATAGTTAAATCCTTTATTATTAAAGCCATTAATGATGACCTTGGTGAAATCTTCTCTCTTCATTAAAGTCTTATCTTGAAGAAGGTTTCATCCAAACCCTTTTCCCTCACCTTGGCACTGTAGAAGAGTATTCAATGCAAGATTGCTGATCGAGGGATCTGAAGAAGAGGCGGTTCATACAAGTCAAAGCTTCTTCATCCAAGGTGCTTTCATAGGGCTCATCCAGCTAAGTATTTCTTAGTAATAGAGTCCAAAGTTAAAACCTTCTCTTGTGTAAAGATTTAGGTTCAAACCCAAACTCGAGTAAGTCTTTGTGTAGGCTTCTGATGGGAGCATACTGTGAGTCATCCTTGTGTAGGACAAGTCCTTGGGTAGGCCACTGACCGGTGCCAAACGTATAGACTTGTGTAGGTTGTAAAGCTTTGTGATGAACCTCATTTAAAACTATTGTGATAGTGAAATTCGGTCACTCAAGGAGTGAGTGGGTCAGCCGGGAGTGAAGTAGGCATGTAGCCGAACCACTATACATCGTGTGTTATGTGGTGAATGCAATTTATCCTTGAGCATGTAGTTGATTATTCCTTTTGAATGTTAGATAAATCATTTCTTATATGTTCGATGTATTGTCTAAATAATCTCTATCTTTGCAATCCAATTTGATGAATTTGTTGAATTGATTGATAATATGCATATCAAGTGTTTGTGTAATTGACTCAATGATGTTATCCATTCTATTATGCTTATCATATGAGCATTCCTATTAACACTTACATGCTTGACTGTTGTTTATTTGCAAATTTAAAAAGAGTCATATTCACTACGTCTAGGAATTAAACATTCTTTCTAGCTTTTACTAGAGCGGTAATCAAACTTATACCGCAATTTCAACGCACAACCAATAGCCAACGCATGATAAATGACTAGCATATGTACTTAGCGTCGTTTGATAGGTCACGACTATCATTAGGTGTAACGACCCGAGATTTTCGACTCTCGTGTATAACACGACGGCCGAATTCCCAAGTAATTTATGGAATAACTAATTTGTCATACATCTATCTTATTTATGGAATAACTCTCGTGTCTAACTCTTTATAGGGTCTAAGTGGCTAAGCTTCTACGTCCTAGGGTGGTCTATACATCTATCTTATTTTTGTCATCCAAAGAAAACAATCACATTCCAAGAGAATGCATAAAAGTCGTCCAGTTAGAACAAGGATGCGATTTGTATTGTGTCGACATCACGGGTGAACAGTTCAAGTAGATTCGGATCCGATACTTAGATCTTCTACTCGCATTTGAGCATTGAGTTCATTAGTATCCATTCGAAATTCCGAGTGTCGACCCTCGGGATTTGAACGAGGATCCAATCCTTTACACAATATATTAGGTACAGTTCTGTCCTCCTGTGCGGCCGATTTAGTCTAATATTGTGGGGACTTTCATGTATTCTCCAATAAAGAAAAAATCAACAAAGATCACGTAAATTAAAATCCAACAATACAAAACATTAAAACCTTTACGAGATCCTATTTACTTTCATTGTTAGACATGGTCGAAGATCTATGTGAGGGATTGGTAAATGGCATTTTATGGTTACGATAATCTACTTTAAGTAAGAGGGTTGGGCCTAAAATTCATAGGGATGTATGAGTATACACTAGGGAATACTTCTAAGAGTGCCATCTTACGATAACTAAGCCTAAACAAGGGGTTTAGAGGTTTTCAAAGCTAAGGAACTAGGATAGTGTCGAATCTGGAACACCGAACTTATAAGCGCTCTTAGAATTTTATCTCTCAAACCGAACGTCCTTTTTACCTGAAATTTGGAGGGTAATCTGAAGGTTAGGTGAGAAATCACCCTAATTTTTTGCAGAATGAAATTCCTATGGTAAGATATGATTCTGACCTCTAAAAGTCTGAAAAATGTAACAGTCCAGCAGTTTTCAACGCAAGATTTTCTCTACTAACAGAATTTTCACGATTTATCTAAATGTCGGATTGATCTGAAATTTTATGAAAGTGTTGGGTAATGAGTTAAAAATATGTATAAAAATTTTCAAAAATTTATCAATTCCGAAAATATAATTCTTAGTGGTGATATTTCCTAAGGGTCAGGAAATTTGTCCTAACAAAAACAATTCGAAATAAAATAGTTATCCTTAAAATTTGAGGGAGATAAATCCCATGACTCAGTTTAACGCTGATCTAAATATGAAAAAATGATGAGAGCTTCAAAACTTCTAGAAAAAGTGAGAATCCACTTCCTAAAAATCCTAAAATTTCATATTTTTACGTTCATCGGCTATCCTAATGATTTTAAGGGGCTTATGCTTGAGTCTCTAGATTCATAACATCTCATGCATCCAATGGGGGATGAACCTAAGTATTTTTATTTCTATTTTATGGGAACCTAAGCCCTAAGGGATATTTATTATGAAAATGGTTGGGCTTCTCACCCAGAGGTCCCGATTGTGCTCTGATACCAACTGTAACGACCCGAGATTTTCGACTCTCGTGTATAACACGACGGCCGAATTCCCAAGTAATTTATGGAATAACTAATTTGTCAAATAATAAAATATAGTATTCAAGCACAATGGCGGAAACAATTATCATCTTATTCTATTAAACTTATTACGTCATCATCAATGTTTAAATAAAGGAACCAACCAATATCCATACTGATTAATTAAAATACAAAACCATGTCTTCTCTTGAAGGCTTTTTACAATTACATAAATGTATCAACTACTCAAAAGAAATATTTAATAAATGATAACATCAATTAAGTTTCTCTAACATCGTCATCCGCCATGTGATTGTACGAACTATCGAACTCTTTTCCTTAAATCGGGTTCAATACCTGGATCTTCACCTGCATCACCTAAATTGTGTTTGGGATAGCGTTAAACGCTATCATAATGGGGAATATTTCCTCCAAGACTATCAAGAATAACAATGTACAAAATTCAGAGTAACGCAACACAATAATATCTTTATTCAAACAAAACAATTAAGTAAGAATCTTTGTTAATGCGATGCATGGAATGCATGCTCTGGCTAAGGCACCCTGGCTAGAATCACAATACATGAAGTGGGAGACTCCCTGTTACGACTTCATGCTAGCCACTAGTCACCAGAGGTTCCTGGGACACACAAGCCCATAGTTTTGCCCGACCACGTGAGAAAAGGGACGCTCATAGCCCAAATCTACACGTGACAGTGTACGGGAGAAGTAGGACGCTCTAGCCTATTCTCAATTCCGTACACCCACATGGAGCCAAGTGAATGCATGACTTTAGTTTCACCTTTATTTAAGTATTTTCGCATACAACCGATTTAAATAAAACTCAGTGGTCACTATGGGGAGTCGCAAGCAACCCAACATAGGCCGACAGCACGGGATTAGTGTCCATAGCACCAACCCCGGCTCATGAGAATTTGTATACCATTAGTGTCCACTCATTGTCCCGTTTTATGATTTCATCATGTCCCAAAAAGCCAATGTTGTACATCATGACTAAATTCATTAAAATACCCATGTACTGTAAATGGATCAAATCAAGCATCATGTACATGTAAGGATCCATTAACAAACAATCACTTCATTCTCTCAGTTAAGTCAAGATATATTCTTCCATCATGGACACCTCTCATGGGTTCCATCTCTCTACATCGAATAATTTTACCAACTTAGGGACAAAGAGTATACAATAATGGGATGTCCATATGATGATCTTATACACATATTTCATATCACAATATGAAAACCAATGTTACTTGTAATACATGGACTAAGAAAATAAGGCCATAGATTTCACAAAAATAAATAACACAAATACACATGCTTCTTAGTCAAAAATCTAAAAAAAAGGAATCACATCACCATATAATGATATTTATTACAAATTTCACATCAAACTGCATAGTTATATGGATAAGTAATTCAAAACGAAATAACTTCACATGCCACAAAAGAAACTTATGATAATCGTAATATTATTAATGAAAGGCTTGAAGGAAAATCCTCACCTTAGGATGGACTTAGAAGAAGAGGGTTGTAGAAGATCCTAGCCGCTGGAAAAATATGAGAAAGAACTCTCTTCTTCTTCTTCTTCTTCTTCTTCTTCTTCTCTCTCTCTCTCTCTCTCTCTCTCTCTCTCTCTCTCTCTCTCTCTACGACATGGAGGCTAGGGTTAGGAGAAGGATTTGGAGGTGCGTAGTAGAAATATGGAGATGGATGTGCACGCGAGGTCTTGTGTAACAACTTCTTGAGGTGGGTTTCTCAAATTTCAATATTCGGATGATCTATGATCAATTCCAATCCGTTCATCTTATCAAGCTCGAAGAGTAGAGTCAGAATACGTAAATTTCTTGATGATCCACATTCTAGATTGGCCGATCCTTGAAAATGGCCTAACGGGTGCTAAAATGGGCTTGATCTCAATTAACGGTCTACGCTTGATGATCAGGGCCCAAATTTTGGAGAAATATATGGATCATGATAGGCAAATAATTGTACAAAGTTTAGTGGTTAATTGATGGTGAGAAATGCCTAGATCTGAAATTTCAACTTTTGGCGGAAAAGGAAGGGGCTGGCTTTGTGGTTCAACGGTGTAAGATTATAGATCGGGGTCCAAATTTTGTGTAAACTCGTAGTCATATGAGTATAATAAGTGGTCCAAATTTGAGAAGCGATTGATGGTGAGAAGTGGGTAAATTGAAAGGTTCAGATTTAAAAAGAGTTGGTAACTCATTAATTTCTAAAACGGGATAACTTCGCGCATAAGAAAGATGCTTATCAAGGTGGGGCACTCAAATCACACCATTGGTCCATGATAAAGACGATCCAAGTCACTCATATGAGGATAAATATTCGACTACGACTAACCATCTACTTTCCTCACTCGATGGACATGAAAATCAAGGGTTAATAGGCTGATTTGACAATTGGACCACTTCTACTATGATTTAAGGGCTGAAATTTGACGTGTATGGTTAATATGTGCCCAAAAGCTTAAATCCAGGGTTTTGCGTGAAAGTGATCGTCAGAAACTATAATACTTAAAATGGCATCTTAACTTAAGTTTAACTAATGGCATTTTCGTAATTATCTAAAAAGTACGTGATTTTTAAAATCTGATCTTTCTATGATGTTTATGAGATCATTCTAAGCAACTTTTGTAAAGGGTCCCCTATCGGATCTCCTACGGATGTCCCGCTATTCGCAAATCAACGGTAAATGCACGATAATTAATAAAAAATAAATTAAAAATGAATTTTCAAAAATTTTCAAATAAATCTCGAAGATCTGGGGCGTTACATTAGGCCCAAACAATTATCTTTAAAGTGCAGATAAGAGAAGTGGCTACGAAGGTCTCTTCTCATAAAAGCCTCAAAGGTTCTATAAATAGAAGAAAGATCAAAGAGCTTTGGGCCATCGCCAACCCAACACATATCAAATTAAACTATAGTGGAACGTTGCTTATCTTTTATACTTTTTCTTATCTTAGCATAGGTCACCTGTCTATGCCTCTATGCTGGACCGGTTATAGCTTAAGATTAGTGTAACTTCGTCTGTATATGTCGTTATGCTAGACTGACGTGTAAATCCCTTTTATCTACGTCGAGTGCTGGATCACGAGAAAGATTTTTTCTTTTTATTTTTAGTAGTGTAATTACCTTCATCTACTCCTAAGTCGTTGGAGTAAGGAAGATTTGGATTGAGGGCCTCCCCATCTGTAACGACCTAAAAATTTCTGTAGGAAAATTTTCTTTTAAGAAGAATAATAGGTTTAAGTAAATAAATTTAAGATAATAAATAAAAGAAACGCATGTACTAGTTGGTTAAAACTCTCTTAAGCGAGAGGGAAGACTAGGGATCAAGTCTTATCACTAACAAGAATATAATTTTTCTTTTTGCTCCAAATAAGAATTTTAAAATTTAAACTTATCTTATCTTATCTCAACCAATCTCATCTCATCCCAACTAACTCCCTCTTTAAAAAGAGAGAGAACGAGAGGGTTATTCATCTTAAGTAAAATAAATGAGAGAAAAGAAAGGGAGAGGAGAGAAAAAAAAGGAGGAATAGAGGGATCTTGCTATTGGCTAAATCAGGTAGGCATTCTCATTTAAGTAGGCCAAACCCAACCAATGAACGGGCTGGATCGTCCGTCCATTCATTGTACGGATCTAGGGATCTTATTTTGATTTCAACCCTTGAATGTAAAAACTTGATTGGTAGGGACCAATTAGGTGGGCCGGAATCGATCTGAATGAGTCATAATGACCATAAGGCCAAAATATACATGGGCCACGAAATTCAGATCGATTGGACCTATAGATGGGCCACATCGATTAGATGAATGATAGCCTTTAAATTCTTTTTGTTATCTTTTTATTTAATTATTAAATTAATTGTGATAAATTTATTTCAAAAATCTTATTGGGCCCACAATGAGGTGGCCAACCCAATGGTCGAACCAGATCTCTCGTAGACCCCACATATAAGCTTAAAAAAAGAGATAGTAATAATAATAAAAAAGAAAAAAAATTGGTTGCTGGACGTCCAGCGTCAGAGACGCTGGAACAGTTCAGCGTCAGAGGACGTTTGAAGTTAACGTGGGGGCCCACTCGTGGGACCCACCTTGATGTATTTAGTATATCCACTCCGTCCAATTCATTCTCCATCTAATTTTAGGACTGCTGTCCAAATTTGAACCCAAACCGAGGTCCGAGTGGGCTACACCATCTTGAACAAATTAATGATAAAAAAATTATAAAATAAAAATAAAACAAGAGGATAGAAATTTTAGGCGTAGATAGTGGTCCACTCGTGGACCCCACTATGATGAAATCAGTATATCCAAGCTGACCATATGTTATATCATAATGTTTTACAGCTTGCGTCCAAAAATCAAATAAATCCAAATCTCAGGTGGCCCACACCACTTGAAATAGTAATGATAACAACACACATGATTGAACCAGTCCGATTTTAGATTGTTGTCCACTTTTGGGACCCATTTAGAGGCATTTTGAGAAATCTAATCCGTCCAATATCTTAATAAACAAGTTTTCTGGTTGATGACAAAAAATGGTCCGTATAGGATATTCCTATGGGCCATACCGAGACAAATAGTGAGGACAGCACCTGTCCACTAGTTGGGAATTTGTGGGCCCCACTGTGTAGTCTTTGAAAAATATGATCCACCCAATCTCTTGAACAATGGGTTGTTAGTTTTATGACAAAAAATCAGCCCAATTAGATTTTCAGGCAGGCCATGCCAAAAGAAATAGTGGGGAGGTACTGGTTTGGATTTTCACAATTGGACCATTTTAGGATATCCCATAATAAGATCTTTGCAAAATGTAATTAACCATCTTTGGTAGTGTATCATTGGGGAACTTGTGACCAAGAATAGGATGATCCACAACCACAGTCAGTGGGCCGTACCATAAAAAAAATAGTAAAAGAGTCATTCCTTTTGAAAAAGTGAGTCACAATAATTGAATATGGGCCGTCCATTAGGGAACCAAACTAAATAAAGTAAAATTTCAATTGAAAATAAGTATATTTAAGGCTATATTGATGATGAATACATATAAATTACATTGATTATAGATCCAAGGCCGATTCTACTCAAGTCGTGACACAATTTACATAGTAATCGCCACTACCAACAGGTGAGTACATCCCAACACGTTTCCTAGTCATTTTAATTAAGCTGTTTGATGGACATAATAAGTGATATTGATTGATTCATGCTTATTTAAATATTATTTAAATAATTTTCATTATAATAAATGTCATGAAATGTTGCCTCTCAAAATGAGAGATGGAATGTACGGATGTGAATTATTGTATGGATGTGAATTATTCATGTATTCATGAGTTATTGTGCCTGGAGTTTGACTCTGGAAGACCGGTAGGTACTTAAGTACCCGGTTACCCAGGGACCATCCTGGAAGCCCACTAACATGTGGAAGTCCGCCCTACAAGGAAGGGGGAACCGATTGATGGTATCCAATCAAAACAAGCGGAAGACTGAATATATGCCCACTTGATGCATCATTTCATATTAAACTCATTCTTGCATTAATTATGTATTACATGTATTTGATGGCATGTGTTTATCCTGCTTAGTTGAAATACATGTGAACCGTATTGGGTTACTCACTCAGCTTTCCAGCTGACGTTGTGGATTAAAAATATACAGATGATGTGGACGTTGACCCTTCAGAGGATGTCCCAGATAATGAAATGGAACCACTAGAGGAACTACAGGATTATTGGCCTAATTTGACCGAGGAAGAAGTGACGACCCTAAACCAATACGTTTAGACTATTCTTATTTTATTTTGTTATTTTCAATAATTAGTAGACATCTAATAAATTCCCAAATTGGTGGACTTAGTTTATAGTTGAATATTTCGTGAATAACTGGTAACTTAGAATTTTCATTAATTCATGTCTCTTAATGGTTTAATATTGTTAATACACTTAGTGCACCAGTTATACCCCGTAAACTAGGCCGGAGGGTGCACACTCTATGTCCAGATTTCAGAGCGTGACACCATCTACACAATAGATGTTGGATCACCAAGGGATATCTTTATAAGTTTTTACTTTTTATTTTTATTAATGCAATTAAGTTCATTTTATTTAGACATAGTGTTAAATGGATCATCTCTTGCTATCACGTGAGAAAAAAAAATATTTTCGATTAAAAGGCAAAAAGAACTCATTAGAATGATGAACCCTCACATTCACAAATTGCTTAATTACATATATAAGTGGCTGAATAGACGGCCGAACTACTTCAATTATAAGTCATAGATGACTATCATTGGTCTCTTTGTCTATCTCGATGCTTGGGGTTAAAGGCTCTCAGTTTGAATTGAGTTATAAAATGCTTTGGCATGCCCATCTTAGATGTTGTAGAGGGGTGAGGGGACGCTACAGTTAGAAATCGTAGCTTGGGCGAGCCTAGGCGCAACGAGATGCTAGAGTGGGCTATGACACCTGAAGAGGGCTTAGTGTAGGCTAAAGTGAGCTAGAAGGCTTGGACGAGGCTGGAAAGGGGGTTGGAATGGATGAGATCTTGCAAGCTCAAGCAATCCCCCCCCACACCCCCCCCCCCCCCCCCCCCCCCCCCCCCCCCCCGATTTAAGTGTAGATGGTAGATGTGAGATGGTCATTAATGAGAGTAGGGGCTATTTATAAGGCTTTGGGATGTCATTTTGAAAATAGTTATGATTGTGAGGGGTAATTATTATGTGGAGGCGTATAATTGGTGGAGAGGAGAGGGGTGCCACATGGCACTTTCTCATTAGTTGAGGAGAATGACATAGGGTATAAATGGAGAGAAGGATAGGGTTATTTTGTCTTTCGGGGGCCAATTTTTTTATCCCGAGGCGAGACTTCTAGCTATTTATATCAGAGCCACACGAAGGGAGGCACTTGGAGTGCTTCTCCCTATGTGGTTCAGCTCTAGTTTTGGTCTCTTGGTGTGGCTTGTCTTTTTTACTCTTCAAAACCTCAATAGGAATTTAGACAAGCTTTTAGGGTGTGTTAGATATATATATTTAGGTCCATTTTGGATTTTTGAATTTGGCTTGTCTTTACCTTTATTTTGGCTTTGATTTGGCTTGGATTTAGCCAAATTCTGGGGCTGGCTATGGCCTTAGTTTGGCTTAGGTAGAGATTAAGGCTTGGATTTATCTCAGGTGTTAGCTAAGGCTTGGATTTTAAGCTAGGGCTTGAGCTAAGGCTTGGTTGTCAACTAAGGTTGCTAGGGTCTTCTGGAGTTTGGGTTAAGGAAACATTCATGCCTTATGCGTTTGTGATCATCAAGTTGCCACCCTAGGTGGGGTCTCTACAACATCATTTTGGGACATTGTAGATAGTTAATCAAATACAACATCATTTTGGGACATTGTAGATAGTTAATCAAATACAACATCATTTTGGGACATTGTAGATAGTTAATCAAATTCAACATCTGCAAATATAATATAGGATTCCAATGCTCTTAGAACACAGGCTATCAAATAAAAACTTTGGATTTCACTACATTCCAATTATAGGATGTCAAACACAATTGAAGATTCCAACGTATTTGGGATTTGGAATCCAATGCATTTCAAATTCAATCAACCAAACAAGAGCCTTGGGGTCGTTTGACACCTTGGATTTGGAGGTAATTAAATGGGTGCATTTCAAATCCCAGTAGCTACCTTTTGCATTTGGCAGCCTTGGATTTTGAGGTGAATGGAATTGGAGGTATTTTAAATATGTTCTTTTGGTGTGTTTTGAAATCTCAGGAAAATACTGTGATTTTGATGTAATCCCAATGAAATGCCTTTTTTTGCTCATTTTTAAAGGCATGAGAGTCGCACGTGTAACAAAGGTGTCACTATGGTACTAATTCACCGTACTTGTGGCATGCGGATTATATACCAAAACAATTCAAACGTCGGCTACAACACTAAAATCACATCAATAGAATAATCCAAACCATCCAAACCTTGGACATCTAAATGGACAGTTAAAAAAGATGTCGGCAAGTCGCTTGTTTTTTATATCCTTATGTTTGTGGCCAACCCAAGGCTCAGGTTTTCTCATTTTTGGCCAAAGTATATATTTCAATGGGCTTATTAGAATAATTCTATCAAATATCACACACATATAGATAAATAAATAGATACTAATTTGGGATATAAAAGTTGATTTAGTTAATCAAATTGAGGTATGTGAACATATGGAAAAATTCCAATGCATTCCAAATACAAGCTTCAAAACAAAAGAGTTGGATTCCAATACATTTCATCCGACCACAACTGGCTATTAGAATCACGTGACTGTGATTTAGTCTCCAATTCATTCCAAATCCAATCTCCCAAATGAACCATAAAGGTATGCGTGCGGGAATGACTTGTCGTGCATGAAAAAGCGGTAACACCCAATGGCTCACAATCCATGATTAAAATCCTATGATTGTTTGCCAACACTTTTAAAGTAGTGAATTTTCAACCATGCAAATGAAAAAAGTTGTAAGGCGATCTGCATCGTTCAAATGCTTGGCCTGGTTGTGAATGAGGAATAACCAAATAATTGTACTGAGAAAATGATTGTAAAATCTGGTTTTTGTTTTGAAATTGAGCAAATCCATCAAATTTCTAAGGAGATTCTTGATGGTTATGATTTCAGTTACCAACCACAATCTGCACCAAAATTTGGGGGGTCTGGATAATTACACGTGATTCGAGGTTGCCAAGTTGTAAGTCGCCAAAATGGTGGTGGAGGGTTGCCCCTATTTAACGGCTCATTGTATTTAAAAATAGGCAGCCCCGCCGAAAACCCTCTCCCTCTCCCTTCCACTCTCCTCTCATCTCTCTCTCAAAAAAATAATAATAATAATAATAATAATAATTTAAAGAAAATTTAAAGAAAAAAAAGGAAGAGAAGAGATGTGGGACCCATCCAGCAATGCCAAAAAGGGAGGCGACGTTGAAGCCGGGCCCCAGCACCTCTACCCTGGCATGCAAGAGAGCGCCCAGTTGCGATGGGCTTTCATCCGCAAGGTTTACGCAATCCTTTCCATCCAATTTCTGATGACCCTTGCCGTGGCCTCTACTGTCATCGCCATCCCTCACATCTCCAACTTCTTCGCCCATTCCGGAGCCGGAATTGGGATCTATATCGCCATCTCTCTGTTCTCATTACTCCGTAATTCCAGGCTTCTCGAGCATTTCTTCTTCTTCTTCTTTTTTAATTATCTCAAGTCTTTTTATTTATTTTATATTTTATTATTATCATTATTATTATTTGTGCAGTTTTGTTTCTTTTGTTTCTCTGCCATCAGAAGCATCCCTGGAATTTCCTTCTCCTTGCTTTGTTCACTGTCTGCATCAGCTTTCAAATCGGATTGTCTTGTGCCTTCACCAGCGGTAAGAAACAAAGAAAGAAACCCTACTTGTTTCTGTTGTTGTTCTTCTTATTATTTTATCCAATGCTTTTATTAAAAATCATAATTGGAAAATCTTGTTTTTCAAAATCCAATGCGTTCTTGTTATTATTATCATGTTATTCCCGCCCAATCAGTCTTTGAGGCGTTGGAGCCATGTGTAAAACAGGTCCTTGAATGCAAACTTTCCATGTGATGTTATTACTAGATTAGATATCAAAACCTTTCTTTTGGAAATTGGGATTCAAAAAATCATATTCCAAAAATGCGTTGGGATTCCGACCCAATGTTTCTTCTCATATGCATGTGGGTCCTGTTGGTATTTGCAGCAGTTTGGGATTTGTAGGCAGATATAATAGAGAGGACCGGAAGAAGTTTTCTAGCTGGTTGGGGCTGTATACTAAGAGAGTTTTGGTCCGAAGGAAATGCCTCCCTCTCTCTCTCTCTCTCTCTCTCCCTCTCCCTCTCCCTCTCCCTCTCTCTATAGGCAGTCTCAAGTCCTTCCGGCTGGACGGTACAACCACTTTGGTAAAGGGTGAATAATTAATGTTATTTGTGCTGGGAAAACCAGCTGCAGCGGAAGCAAGCCAAACACCGTGGCAATATGGAATCAAACAAGCAACACATGTGCAATCAACCACAAAGAG
Organism: Liriodendron chinense; assembly: GCA_003013855.2. NCBI lineage: Eukaryota > Viridiplantae > Streptophyta > Magnoliopsida > Magnoliales > Magnoliaceae > Liriodendron > Liriodendron chinense. The sequence goes on from ML058584.1 coordinate 956,180, forward strand.
ACCATCCGATTTTACGTGGAAAAATCCCTCAACAGGTAAAAAACCACGGCATAAAGTGAATCTACTATGAATCAGAATATTACAGAGATGAACTACCGACAAGCAAGAAACCCAAGAGAAAACTCAATCTCTCTCTAAAAAAAACACTCTACTCTCACCCTAATACAATGAGGAAACCTTGGATACCTTAGGATTACATCTAAGTCCGGATTCATGCCATATATATAGCAAACGACCCAAAAATAGAAACATGTTACTGTGGACCCTCGCCGTTCCGCGCTCCCGATGACGTTCTCCCTTTCCTTTCGGAAAAAGAAGAAGGGGTACGTGCGCGCGAATTGCCGTTTGTGCCACTGGCTTGCCTCGTTCTCGAGGGCTTTGTTTGGTTGTCGTGTTAAGCTGGATGTATTTAGATGAGTTTATATAAGACTAGAGTCGCCACTAGCCAGTTACTTCGAATCTACAGTCGGCTAGACCCCATAGAAACGTTAGAGAAAGGGATCCGAAGATTCATTCATCTAAAATGACTCATTTTGATCTGCGACCAGAGATTCGAGGTAAGGGATCACGGTTACAGGGTATGAAGAGGTTAAGCATCCCACACACTGCCCGTACCGAAGTACGGTCTCTACTTCACAGAATCGAACTAACACTTGAAAGTCTGTTTTAATCCTCGTAGATTCTCATAGATGACATGATGCATGAATACAGGTCTGAACAGTAAGAGTTTCTGATGGGCAGGTTTCCATTAACAGGCAAGCCCAGAGCATACGCTCGAACTGACAGGTGCTTTATGCGAGATGCATGCTGTGTGTTTGAATAATCAAAGTGTTCGTAGTGACTAATGTATGAATGCAGGTCTGAACAATAAGAGTTTCTGATGGGCAGGTTTTCATTAACAGGCAAGCCTAGAGCATACGCTCGAACTGACAGGTGCTTTATGCGAGATGCATGTTGTGTGTTTGAATAATCAAAGTGCTTGTAGTGAAGCAGGGGGGTTGGAAGAAAAGTAAATGTTGCACTTATGCTAGATGCAAATGAGATGATGTTGGTAAAAGAGTAGCTGGATGGACGGAGGTGTCGCAAGGATTGGCTTTGAGTGACTGGATCAAGACTTGGATGGCTTGGGAGACTCGGACCAGTGGTCAGGCTGGGCTAGACCAGGGCTAGACTCTTCTCACTCGGGCTCTCCTTGGTGGAAAGATGGGCTAAAGAGGGATGGAGGGAAACTCGGAGCGGACGGGTCCTCTGGACTGGATGGGATGTTGAAATGAGAAGGGGAGGGGGGTATTTATAGCAGCGGGTAGTGGCAGAACCCGTAAATAATTTTGGGCGGCCCCCGTACGGACGCTCCTCGGGTTCCAGCGCGTGGTACGGCCATGTCTCGGGGATGCTGCTTTGGACTTAGTGAGTTGACTCGGTGGGTCGACTTGGTGATTTGACTCAGTGGGTTGACTCAGTGATTTAACTCGACGAGTTGACTCAGCGAGTTGACTCGGTGATTTGACTCAGCGGGTTGACTTGGTGAGTTTGACTTTTTTAGGATTTTTTGACTGATTTTTCTTATGGGGGGTTTTTCAGGCTTATGTTTAGGGGCGGCTTGACTGGGCTCAGGCTTGATTTAGGCTATGGATTGGGGCTTACAAGGGTGAGTTTGGCTGAGTTTGGACATGGGATTTGGGGTATGGTCCTCCATTCATCCAGCTATCTCTACCAACAGTGTAGCCGAAGGTGGGGTGTCTACAGTTACGCAGATTTGTGCAACCATACAAATCACCGCCATTGCGCACTGACCGATCATGACCGACCCGCGACCGGTCGCACATGGCACAAAACCATCCAGAGAGGAAACTTCTAAATTCGACCTGTCCCGCTTCAACAGTCGACCGGTCGACAGACCAATCGGAGCACACCACCGACCAGTCGGAGACCGATCTAAAACGCTTGAAGATTGTCCAACGTCTTCACTGCATACCCAGTCCATAATTCGACCAGTCGGCTGGTCTAGCCAACCGGTCGCGGGATCCTGTTTCAGTACAATTTGAAGACTCCACCAACAATCTCCACCGAGGCTTCAAACGTCAAATCCAACCTTCCTTGCTTTCTTCATCATCTCAACTTCAACATAGCTCCACCACTTCTCATGCCTCCATCAACCCTATCATTGCACTTTCACACCCTTCGCTGCTCTTCTCATGGGGCCCTTGGGCACTTGCAACATACAAGCAACCATGGATCATGTTGTCGATCTCACAAGCTCCACCGAGAAAAGTGCTCCTGATCAACTTGTAAAGATGGCCACACCTCTATGCCTTCATCCACACGAGTGTCCCTTTCATCACTTTATAATACTGATCGTGGCCAATGAACCTGTACCCTTTCGCCTCGAGTGCACCAAGAGAGATCACATTCTTCTTCATCTTAAGGACATGCTTCACATCTTTCAATACTCGTTCGATCCCATCGAACATCCTGATGCGCATCATTCCAATACCCACCACCTTATAAGCGTAACCATTACCCACAAACACTGATCCACCATCATACGCTCTGTATGTCATAAATGAACTCCAGCTAGGATAAACGTGACATGATACACTTGAATCCAGGATACACTCTCTACCGAGAGACCCCTTGCCAGATACAGTCAGTACTTCACAAAGATCACTACCGTTCTCTACGGTATTAACTCCATCTCCAGAAGAATTTTCAAACTTCTCTTGCTTTAATTTGAGATTCTGACAATCCCCCTTCATGTGGCCCTCCTGACCATAATTTCAGCACCACACCTTGGACTTCCCTTTGTCCTTGACTTTAAATCCCGATTTAGGATATCCCCCACCAAGCTCAGAATTTCTTCCCCTCATAATCAGTGCCTCTGAGGAAAAACGAGAACCCACGTCACCACTTTTCTTTCTCATCGCCCTCGACTGGAGGGCTGAGATAACGGTCTTAATGTTAATGGTCTTCCTCCCTATGCACAAAGAGTCCCTGAATGACTCGTATGATTCTGGAAGATAATGCAGCAAGATGCATGCTTGATATTCATCATTTATCGATTCATCTATCTCCAACAACTTGCAAACCAGCCAATTGAATGTGCTAATGTGGTCCTCCACATTTGTCCCATCCTCCATCTTCAAGGTGACCAAATACATCAACAAATACATCCGGTTCTCTAAAGATTTCTTAGCATACACTTTTTTCTAACTTAGCCATTGTACCAGCTGTTGGCTTCTTCTTCATGGCGTGATAGAGGACATCATCCGTCAGGCATAACAGGATCAAGGTTCTAGCCTTCTTGTGAGTTTCTTCCACTCATCCTCTTTCATAGCCTCATGTTGCTTCCCAAGAGCTTCTTCAAGCCTTTGCTTAGGGCTCTCAATGGGTTGGATCTGGATTGGATCCAGTTGGATCGGGCTCCAAGTCTGTATATCTATAGACGGATTCGGATCGGATTCGGATCCAACTAAGGTGATATCCATATCCGATCCATTTATAAATTGTTAGATCCATTTCCGATCCAAAAACCATATAACCATCGGATTCGGGTCAGATCTAGTTCCAAATCCACCCCATTACAAATCTAAAAATATATATAATATAATATAATATATTTAATTTAGTAGAAAAATTATGCAAATCCCACTATTTACTATGGTATGGTCAACCTAAGAGTGGCATGTCTCAATTTTGAGACATGGCCTAAAATAATTTATAAAACAGATTGCCAACATGAATATAACACATACTGTAAGGTGACAATGAGTCGGATCTTAATCGGATTTAAATCGAACTCGGATATGTTCCTATGAATCCATATTCAGTCCATTTAAGTAATCGAGCCTATTTTAAGATCCAAATCCAGTCCATTTAAGTAATCGGACCTATTTTAAGATCCAAATCCACATTATACGAATTCGGAGCGAATCGGATCTTGGATCTGACCCGCTCCATTGAGAGCCCTGGCCTTGCTGAACTAGGAAGGATTCGATCTTCACCTTCCATAGTTTATAGTTGTTTTTGCTAAAGAACTTCTCTACATTGAATCTCGTGCTCGATGTCATGCGCTTGTCTCATAGTATGAATTCTACTCCACCCTCACATATCTCTTGTACTACTTGTTAGGAAAACTGGCAGCGGAAGCAAGCCAAACAACACAACAGTATGGAATCAAACGAGCAACACAATGCAATCACACCCACATGCAATCAACCACACAAAGACAATCCGATTTTACATGGAAAAACTTGTCAACGAGTAAAAAACCACGACACGAAGCGAATCTACTATGAATCAGAGATTACAGAGATGAACTACCCACAAGCAAGGAAACCTAAGAGAAAACTCAAGTTTTCTCTCTCACAAAACACTCTCCCCTCACCCTAATACAATTAGGAAACCTTGGACACCTTGGGATTACATCTAAGTCTGGATTCATGCCATATAAATAGCAAACAACCCAAAAATAGAAACATGTTACACAGATTTGCGTAACCATGCAAATCACTATCATTGCGCACAATCGTTCATGACCAACCTTCGACCGATCGCACATAGCGTAAAACCATCCAGAGAGGAAACTTCTAAATTCAACCTCTCTCGCCTCAACAGCAAATCGATCAGCAGACCGGTCGAAGCATACCACTGACCGGTCGGAGACCGATCTAAAATGCCCGAAGACTGTCCAGCATCTTCACTACACACCCAGTTCGTAATTCAACCGGTCGGCTGGTCTGGCTCACTGATCGTGGGATCCTGTTTCAATACAGTTTGAAGACTCCACCAACAATTAGGAATAATAAATAAAGGAATGGAAGGGAAAATGTTTGTGGCATGGGTAGGCCCCACCATGGTATGTTTACAAATTATACTTCGTTCATTAATCGCATCACCCCATGTTAGGCCCAAAGCCGAAGGGTAACCGCGTTTGTGATTCAAGGGAATCGCATGATAGGAAAGAGGGTATAAGAAAAGTCTCTCTATCCAAAATGTAAACCTTAGTGTGGCCCACATAAATCACATATGGGCCTGGAGTTTGGGCTCTGGTCCTATCTTTTTGGGTGACATCTAATGGTAGGAATGGATCTCACCTGCACACCATAGTGGGCCCGTAAAAAAAAAAGAGTTGGTGTCCCCTAAAATTCTATTTTTAAGGACTCCAAATTTACGTAAAGAAGCACGAGCTAAGACCTTGTGTGTTGCTCGAAAATGTATGTGGGCCCCACCATGATGTATGGGTGTTATCCACACCGTTCATCCATTTTTCCAACTCAATGGATGGATGGCGTGGATAAAACGCATAGAGCTGGAAAAATGGATGTACGGCATGGATAAAACACATAGATAATGGTGGGCTACCAAGTCTTAACACCAAGTGCCTCACTGAGATGAACGTCCTATCAGGTTAAGTAAAAGCAATATATTTAACGTAAGGGGTGGTCCAGCTCGGGTGGGCCGTACCATCATGCATTTCCAAAATTCAATCCGATAATTATGTGAGTGACTTAATTTGAAACCTAAGGTGGAAAAACTAGTCCTAACCATGATTCAGGTGAACCACAAGATTGAAAACAGTGCATAAGACGACACTTACCCTCCAAATTGCTTCCCTTAGTGTGACACATTTGAATCACAAATATGGCTGGTTTTTGGGCCATAAGCCTAAATTTTAGTGTGCCATGTAATGGCTGGAGTGGATTTCATATAATCATAACAGTGGTCCTTAGAAAAAAGAAATAAAGAGAAGACATATCTCCTCCAACATTTTAAGGTTGGGTGTAACAGCCCAAGATTTCAGTTTTCGTGGATAATACGATGGGTCGAATTATAGGGTGATAATTAATTTTAATATGTCAAAGTATAAATGCTCCACATATTCCATGCAATCATATAAATTTATATTTTCATGGCAATCCCAGCATAAATGACGGAAAAAATTTAAGCCTCATTCCATTACATCATTATTCTAAGTTCCATTGACCATCGTTACATCAATATAGTACATCCTTGGTCCTTCCATGGGACTTATTACAAAATCAAAAACCCACTCTTTATGGGATTGACACTGGTGGAGGTCTTGTTCTCAACTCGTTTCAAAGTTAAGCACTTGCACGGCTGTGTGCCAACTATCTTGGCAACAACCACATTGTAATAGGCATCGTGGTCTTCTCCTGCCCGTGCAGGAACTATCTCCGCCGCAACTAACTCATAAGTGGGTCATGATAAAACATACCCTGAGATGCGTTCATCTATTTCTTCTCTTCTTAGAGGATTCCTTTTCACCGGGTATCCTAGTTAATAACTCGAACAGGTCTTTAAAGTGCATGTTCTAGAATTTCTTGTAGAGCTCGAAGTTCATGCTTTTTAAGGCAAGCCTTGCGAACTCCGCCTTAAGGAGGATCACCACGTATCGATTATTGGCACCCTTGAAGCAAGCGATAAACTGCTCAATCATTTCTGCAAGCAGTTGTCGCAGCCTGGACAAATCGACCACAGATGCCTCCTGCTCAATTCAGTGGAACTACATGTGAAACCTCTCCTCCATCTCGTACCAAGTTTAAATTGAGTGAGCTGGGAGTTTTATGTACCAAGCTGTGAAAGCTACTCTCGTCTAGGAGCTCCCAAACTACCTAAGTTTCAGAAAATTATTATGGGACGCCTCACCACATTGCATGGTGAAGAGGTTGATGTGCTCAATCATGGAGGTGTCTCATTCTCTAGAGAAAAGGGTGAACTCAAGGAACATAAACCCTCTAAGAAACTTAAGTACTAGTTGACCCATTTGGGGTAAGGTATTCTATAGATTAGTTGGGAAATTTGTCAACCGTTTGATTGGACCCCATACTCCTGGATGAGCCCTATGACATAGTTCAACCGAGTGGATGTTTTGGCATTCCTACTTCGTCCCGGCTGGGGTGTCGTTGCGGTTACACAAGGTATGGCCTTTGCACCACATGGTTAATGGTCGTTGGGGGAGGAACGACTAGTGGTTCCCCTCCCTGAGTGCCTCTACCCTGTGGTGGCCAATTTGGTCAACTGGGCTGGCCAGAGGTTGTCCCTCTGGTACTCAACCCTCTGGAAGCCTTGTTGAACGGTTGTACCATCCAGAGGTTGCTCCCCATAGCTTCTAACTATGGAACCATGGAAATATGGCATCAACTAGATGGCCAGTATCAAACCAACCCTCCATGTTATCAACATCAACCGAAAATTAGCCCCTGGGTATGTAATGATTATATAGGTTAGGATATTCCTACTAGTCTTATGGTTGGCCATTCATTCTTATGGTTGGTCGTTCATTCTTGCCACCAATGGTTGCGGTACAGTTGACCTTGGGGCTCGATATGGCTAGCTCTTGTGGGGAGCTCAACTGGCAGTTCTGCCTCCAGTTCAACTGAATGATTGGGGGCGGACTAGGTATTGTTATTTATCAAGAGTTTCTAGAGGAAACCCTCAACTGATCTCTCAATTATCTCTAGTTGTGTCCTGGTTCCTCCTATAATCTGATGCATATGTTCTTCCATTCGGAAACAATACGCAGTAAGGTCACCAAAGAACAGTTGAGAAGATGATCCTGCATCCACATGGACGATAGGCTCAAACTGTGCCTAGGTCTTGTGGCTCTTCTATAGTGTCAGGAATAGAACTAATCTTTATTTATTTAAGAGGCATCTTATTCTATTGAGAAATACCAAGGATAGCTTATTGATTCCACCGGGCGTGCCAAAAAATATGTATGCGCAATTAAATCAAACATGAGGCCACACATATTAATGGGGGCATGTATTCCGTTAACGTATGCGATTAGGAAAGTGCGGGCATGCTAGAGTTGTACTGGACTCAATGTTTGATTGAACGTGTGCCCCCCCCCCCCCCAGATGGACCATTAAAAATCAAATTCTAGGACTCAAGCACTAGTTGTGACAATGATTAGGCGATTTACAAAAGGGTAGGGTTTTGTCCTTCTTAATGGATTCTTTTTACCTTATGTCTTAAAGACTTATTCTTTCACCAATAATTGCAGCTAATGTATTTCTCAATGGAACAAAGATAGATATACTAAAATAGAAGAGGCTAAAAATAATGTTGATTTATATTGATTTATAAATGATGCTTAGTACAATCAACAGAGAAACAAATAAAATAAAACAAGAGATAAATACTTGAACCGCCTGTATAGACAGATGATCTAGGTGAATGGTCAATAGGATGTGACCATGATGTTTGATCTTCCAATTAAGGACTCAGTTGATCAGGATCCAACAATGGAAGGTTGTGAATATTTATCCAATTCCTATAGTATTGCAGCGATGGCTTTGGATAGTAGCGGTCTAAACTAATCTAAACCTCAAACATTCTACAACATGGTTAGACAAAGAGGAGGAAATAAAACTAAGCTAAGATAAAAGATAAAGAATATGAAGATAGATTGTGTTTGGCGTGGGACTGGACCACTTCATCGTGTTCTCCTTTTATAGCTTCGAGAGGTAACAAAACCCTTGTCGATTTTCCTTTCTGATATAGGATCATTCGTAGCCACGACGCTCAGTTGTTCTATGATCATCCCAGCCTAGCCAAGAGATCTCCATATATCATAAAACATTTCAAATCTCTTGCCAGCGTGGCTAAAGAGATTTGTGGACCTTTAGGGTTTTGTCTCACTGGATCCAGTTAGGTCATAAATTATTTTCAAATCCCTCCCTATCGTGACCATGAAGATATGTGGATCTGATAGGACCAGTCCCACTGAATCCAAATCGGGACTCAATTCATTGGTTCATATCCGCTCAAATATTGGTCTGATCTTCTGATCTTCGTAGTTGCTATTAGAGTTCCGAATGTCTCTGGAAAAATCTCACATTTTAGATTGTGAGAGACGGCATTCCAAGCATATCTGGATTTGTGATATGATCATTGCCTAGGTAGGTCTTTTATAGACGTGTTGAGCATGTTGCCTTGGTCACGTGCCACACGAATTAGGATTACATGTCATTCATCGTTCTATCTCTTCTTGAGACATGCATACAGTTTTGTGTCACCCTATTTATAACAGGAGACGTGTTGTTGAAGGATAAGGGCAAAAGATATCCTTGGGTGTGGGTATGATTCTATCATTATTGTGCGCGTAGTGCCACCACATGACAGCTCTTTATTGGTCCATGAGGGTGTGTAAAAAAATGGGTGTCAACGATCCTCGTCGCTAAAGCCACACATGCAAGTTAAATCTGGATTGTTGGAATGGATTTCCAACATTCCACTTTCCTCATAGAAGAATATGTTATTATTAATCATAGAAAAATAATATTTTTAAGTCTTTTACATGCTTATAAGCTATCTTATCAGGTTAACGGACCAAACTTCTCACACATGTGGTGTATCCCACAAATAAATCATACATGTACAAGTTATATCTCATTTGACCATTTTCATCGAAATAAACCGCCTCCTCCTCTCTCTTCACTTAAAGCTCTCTCCCTTCATTTAATTCTCTCTTCCCTACTATTAAATTCTAAGGGCACTCTGGTATTTTCTTGGAAAGTAAAGGATTCTCAAGTTTCTCTTAACAGAGCATCAATCACACAACCTTGTTTATTTGAATTTTTGGCGCGTCTTTGAAACACAATTCTTACTGATCGGGGAGTTATTTAATACTCTCGCAGAGTACGACCCTTGATACGCATGTACCCAGGGAGTATGCCAGTTACATATGCAAACTTAAATTGATCTGACTAAACTGTGGAACCTAAATTTATCAAGTCACCGTCCAAAAATCAGATTGATTGGACAAACACTATCCTCCGATTTGCAGACATTTGTTTGTTGAAATAGTCTATGTGATAATTTTCTTTTTTTAACCGTCCAGTAACTGTCCAACATTCTCATAGTAAAATAATCAATTAATATTAATTTTTGGTTCATTAAACGTCTTAGCTCGGACCCATAAACTAAACAGTTTAATTTGACTTCCTTTCATGCTATTTACCTGCGTATCATTCATCACACTCTACCAGAGTACCAAGGTTTTTCTCCAGGGAATAGTCATAAGTGGCCGTGTCCATGATTGATGACCCCATTGCCAACATATGGATGTTATGTAATTGTGCCGGACTATATTGCAAGAATAAACACGGAAAATGATCCTAAAGTGATTGCTCTAGTTGCACTTGGGCTTGCACAATGCAATTGATCAATCTGAGCCGTCCACTAAGTCCAGGATACACTCTATAAGCTGTCAAAAATCACTTCAATCGGATGTTTTAATCCATCCTTATGATGGTGTTATCTTTTATATCCACACAATTTCCAAGCCATGGATTGGATGGTTAGGATTGCCTAACAAAAGCTAATCTATAGAATCATGAGCAATCCGTGGTGGTCCCATGTAAACAGAAGGATCAAATTGTTGATTGGACTTATATTGTCTAGATGATCTTGCTGGTCCATATCTGATGCTAATGAGCGGATGGTTAGGATTGCCTGATAGGTGTGGATTTTGCATGGTAACCCTTGAAATGTTCCTGGGACCTGATTAACAGTCCAGATCAATTGATATGTCTCGTAAGTGTTTGGATGCAACTAGGAGCACTATAAATTATAATGCTCCGAGAGCACTGGATCATTTCCCAGGAGAGAGTGGATTCACGAATTAGGATCTTATGCTACCTGTGCACAGCTTAAAGTACGGTGGAGGCTCTTCAACCATAAACATGGAACAGTTGTGCAGCAATCTAATGGCTCACCTAACTGTGTATGGTCCAGTTAAAAATACGGTGTCTTTTCAACCGTACACTTGGCATAGTTGTAAAAAAACAATCCAGACCATTCAAATTGCTGACCCACTTGTAGATCAAGCATAATCAAAGGATTACAATAAAGGATTATAGTAACCACCTGGTTTGGTCATTGTAATTTGGACCACTCACTATTTTACTTGTAACAATCCATTTGATATCCACATGCCCCAATAAAAAATACTCACTATTTTACCTGTACCAATCCATTCCATCCATTTGATATAGCCACATGCCTCGATAAAAAAAAAAAAAAAAAATACTCAGTATTTTACCTGTAAAAATCCATTTGATAGCCACATGCCTCAATATGAAAATAAATAAATTAATCTAACGAATGATCTCAACCACACCCTTAAAAAATCAATCTAATATATTCTCAAATTGGAAGCACTCAACAAAAAAAAATACACTTTCCACATCATCAATCCCGATCATTGCCTAGTCAATATCCATATAACCTTGCAATATATCTTGGTTGAATACACAAAAGAAAAAAAAAAATTAAGAGAATAGTGTGTAGAATAATATTGAGTAGAAAAATAATTTTAAAAGAGACTAGTGTGTAGAAAAAATAAATTTAAAGAGGGATAACAAAAGCAATACGGAAAATAATAACTGACCATGGTAATTGAGATTAAACTAGGACCAAAAACACAAAACAAAAAATGGTTGAAATTTTACATCAAATATGAGAAAAAGAAAAAAAAAATACCTATTCAATTAAGCACAAATATAATAACAAGATCATGGTTCTGAATGCCGATACCTAAGGACGTATTGACCCCGCAAAAAAATTATACGAGACAGGCATTTCGTATTGATATCAGTCCGTATCGGCCTAGTTCGGCCCATGCGATTGGAAAAAAAAAAAGTTCAGTCAAAGAATTAAATAAATTAGGAAAAAAATAGAATAATAAGATATTCAAAAAGCTTCTTTTTTGTATTTGGACATGTATATGATGGCGTATCATACCATTCTTTGATGGAAATTTTGTCTGTCAGTTTGACTTATTGAAGGTCAACTAAATGAGGCCCTAATTGAATACAAATCAAACATGATTTAGTAAATTAGGGCCCATTATATTGAAATGCAATAAAAATAAAATGAAAATATTAAAAATAAGGTGAAGGTTTACCCTTCTTTTCAATTTTTCCCATAATGGCACACTTCACTTTGATTTACGCGAATCACATTCAAATCATTTATTTTGATGCCAAAATAAGTCTAGATCTAGCTTAAAATGAGTTTTTAAGCTTTCTCGTTTTAATGTAAAAAAAAAATGAGACATGAGTGGAATCTTGAAAAAACTTCAAAATTAGAATTTTATGGGCGCATTGGCCTGTAATGGCTTCGCAACAAGTGCGATATGTCCTGATAAGAATTAGTTTTTTCGAATTAGGCTCATATCGTCCCCCATATCGCATATCATTTTGTGATGGTACGGATACAATACGACCGTATCAAATGATACAATACTGATATTCAGACCTATTGTTACATATGCATGTACCCACTATCATTATGTTTCACCAATTGATTTGTTGTAAGCCCCTTTGCCACCACCTCTACCCTTGCCCTTGCCCTTGCCTTTTCCCATGCCCATAAGAACAACATTATCTCTACAAATTTATACTCTATCCTATCTTTCCACAATAGACAATTAAGCGAATCATGCTCACTTCTCCAACAAGTGTGACATGCTACTAACTCCTATACTAAGTTCCTTTTCGGACTTTATTCTCTTATTTACACCCTGGTCTTTTGTCGGAATGATGTTTGGATTACGCAACACAATTTGGCTCAACAATAGTGCATGATCGCTTCCGCCAATGATACTAGCTTCAGGTGGAGGTTCAACATTGAAGGAAACTTGATCCATCGTTGTTGTTGTTTTTTTTTTTTTTTTTTTTTTCTTTTTTTCTTTTTTCTTTTGGCGAAGAGGGGAGCGAGATGAGAAAATTTTATTAATCTTAAAGGGCTCAAAGCCCAAAAATTACAAAGGGCCAAGAGGCATAGGAAAGCCCACACTCCAAGCTATGGAAAAAAGGAAGCTCACACCCTAGATAAAAAAAATCAGAGGAAGAGCCCACAACTCGGCCAAAGGATAGAACCAAAAGTGCAACAAAAATAGAATAAGAGACAAGACAAGTCCCACAACTATGAGAAAGAGCTCATAAGCAAACAAGAGACACACTCCGCATAAGAAATTACACAAGGGGACTAGGTGGAAATGATGCCAACCATCCTAACTATAAGAGATTAGCTTTGTTTAAAGACAATGTGTACTCAACCATCAAAATGGCTCAAGGGCCCCTAACCGCGCATAAAGGTGCGTGGCCCGGGAAAAAGTATCCGGCTGAGCAAAGCACAACAACAAATTCCTTGTTCTAGACTTCAAGGAAGAAGCCTCTAATTATAGAATTGTAAAACCTAGAAAGACCAAAACAGATGAGGCATAAACATTTGTCACCAAGCCCCTGGGCATTAGGCATAGAGATTGCGCCCCACAACCCTCAAGCAAGAAGATGAGAAGCATAGGAGGCCAACCAAAACAAGACTTGTGTCAATATAGACAATGATCCAATCATCCCTAGGATGTAAAATTCTTTTCATTTTTTAAAAGGTAGGCACATGGATTGGATGGTAAGTGATGCAGGATGGCCTAGCTACTATGCATGCATGTGATCATAAATAATCCAACAGAATAATATAAGTAATAACAGGGAAGCATTCATCATTCATCATCTAGTTAAGAAAATCAAAAGGGACACATGCAATGATATGGGCCATCATCACAACTACGTAGTATAGATTTTAAATATCGCGTGGATTGGATCCGGCGATGAATAAAACCTCCCGATCTTGCATAGTTATGATCCAATTGGGTAATGGGATTCACTAATTCTAGAGATCGAACGATTTCTCAAATTAGGGAATTAAAATTTGAGAAAACGAGTTTTGGGATCAAGTCTCAAATTTTAGGGTTGTGTAGAGTGTGAGAAAATAGGTTTAGAAGAAAGAGAGAAGAAAGATGAATTACCTTAGAAGAAGAAAGTTGGAAGAAAGAGAAAAGAATGAGAGAATTAGAAAGGAAGAGAGAAATCCACCAAGAGAGGAGAAGGAGCCACCAAAGGATTTTTTCTTTCAATAATCAATCAACTAACAATTCATTTTAGGGCTTAACCTCTTATATAATACTTAATTAAGAAGGGAAAAGACCAAATTACCATTAAAACTTAAGAAAAACGCAAAATAAAACTAAAAAATGATCCGTTGGGTGGTCGGGCGCCCGATGACCATTGGTCGGGCGCCTGCCTCCTCCCAAAATAGTCCAGCGACTAAAACTAATAAATCAGACGAATTTCAGGCACCCGCTGAATAGTGGTCGGGTGCCCGACCTTGCTGACAGCCCAGAAGTATCTAAAATCTGTTGGGAAGCCGTTAGGAATCTAGATTTTCTATTTTTCTACCGACGGCCCAGAAGCGTTGGGAATCTATCGGGAAGCCTTCAGAATATGAATTTTCTATTTTTTTTTTTTTTTTTTTTTTGCAACACTTTCTTTGTTCCTCTTACACATGTCTTCCCATGGTGAGGCCTTCTCAAATGTCCTGAACTACATGTGTACAGTCTTCGATGCTCTTCATATCATCACGAACAATCTAGACCCGTCATCGAGCCAAAGAGATGTAGGCGTCACTCGCCTCCTACCCTGATAAACCCTAAAGGGCCTAATGTCCTCGTCGGTAAGAGGTAGGGAGGTCCCGGGCAAGTGACTGAGATAGCCCCTAAAGCATGAATCACAATGGAAGGCCCCAAAAAATGTAGCTCTAGATCTAATGTCTTCTAAGATGAATCTGAGGTTGCACTCTGGAAGGGATTTGTTGTTAAAATACAGTTATTTATATTCTTCCAAATATGCTAAGCTAATGAGGGAAAACAAGGTCTACAACGAACCAACTGGATCCTCGAAGCTTTCCACAAAAAAGCGGGAAGATTAAAAGAGGGAAACACTCAGGGTGAGGGGGGCACTCATCTTTAAGTACTGAAGTTGCTCCCAAATCCAGGAAGTATAAGGACATTTTTAAAAAAATGCTTTTTCTCCGGGAAGTATAAGGACATTTTTTTAAAAATGCTTTTTCCATATCATCAACTATCTTTAGGGACATCAACCTATATTTACTTGATTTTAAAATATTTAAATTAACAAACTTATGCTTTGCACATACAGAAAAATAGACACCTCCTGGACTTTGACCGATACTTAAAGCAACTTATAGGTAAGTGAAATTCAACCATCCAATCATATAACTTGGGGAGAAGATCTAGTTGTGACTTAAAGGTTGTCACATATAGCTGAAATCCCCCTCCGCAACACCACACGTATATCACTTACATTTTAGAGAAGTTGCAAGCATCCAAACACCTCCTAAAGGACAAGATGTGCTTGTTTTGGGGCCTTCAATCGCCAATTGAAAATGATGTTTGTATTTATCTGTCTTTGACCTTCAGCTGAAATATTATAGTTTCAAACAAGGTATAACATGTGCAAATATGCCTCAAAATCCCAATTACATCTAATACCTAAAATCTTTATTGCAAAACAGGAAAGGCTGTTCTTGAAGCTGTCATACTAACGACCGTGATTGTCGTGAGCCTTACCGTCTACACATTCTGGGCAGCTAGAAGAGGGCATGATTTCGGGTTCCTGGGGCCCTTCTTGTTTGCTGGCCTCATGATGCTCATGATTTTCTCTATCATCCAGGTAAGCTAGACCTTGCGCTCACTCTATATTCTATCACCATGTCTCCTATGAGGATGTCTATAAGGTTTGCCTTCTCTTGATTAAACTGAATATTCATGGTTCAATTAACTTATCTTAGGACTTAGATGTTTTCTCTTGCCTCTTAAATTAGCAGCAGTTATTGTATCTGATGGTCTTCTTGCAGATCTTTTTCCCATTAGGTAAGATATCAACAATGGTCTTCGGGGCCTTGGCAGCCCTCATATTTTGCGGCTACATCGTCTATGACACTGATAACCTGATCAAGCGCTACTCGTACGATGAGTACATCGTTGCAGCTGTCTCTTTGTACCTTGACATTGTCAATCTCTTCTTGGCGCTGCTTCAAATCTTAAATGCAGCTGATAGTTGAAAGAGGTGGTCCTTTGTTAGAGAGAATTAAATCAAGTAAAATTGCGTTTGTTTTATTTGAATAATCCTAAATCTTTTCATACAGTGGTCAGTCATTAGTTAGTTGAAATTAATGGAGATTTTATGTTATCTGAATAAAGAAGCAAGCTTAACATCCAAGTGCATAAATGAATAGTTTATGATACCAATGGTAATCATACATAGATTACCAATTCTGTTATTTTGTGAAGTAAGCCTTTGTACTTCATGCTTATTGATCATCGTTGATTTTCATTCTTCCTCTCCTTACATGCACGCACACACCCTCTCCTCTCTTCTGCATGTTCCTACTTAGTTGCAGACACGTGCTGGCCACAAAAGAAATGAGAAGCATTGGGTTGGGTTGTTAGTGACATTGAGATTTATTAAGAGTGCTTAATTAGCAGCAACAGGTTGGCTAACCTATTTGGAAAATCTAATATAATCTAATCCAATCCACACCCAAAAATAATGAGATGATGAGGCATGAGTGAGGTCAGTATGAGAGCACCTGATGGACGGAATGGATCTTATATTAATTAGACGTGACCACAGAAGTTTTGGATTCAGGCTAATATTTTTGTGTTTACAGTTCATCCCAGTAAGAATGACCTTCTGAATGGAATGGATGGCATATGAACATCACGTGGACATCAGGGAGGTTTCAACGGCAGGAATTTCCCTACCCACTATTTCCTGTCTTGTGGCCCACTTGAGTTTTGGATCTACCTCATTTTTGGGCCCATGTTACGACATGATCTAGCAAAACCGATGGACGTGGGTTTCTCACAAATATCATAGTGGACCCCACCTAGCTTCCCGTCCCATGAAGTTCCTACGTAAGGCTGGCAATCCACTTCCGGCAAACACCGAGTTCGGTCAGGCCATGACCGTTGGCCCATCTTGATATATTTGTTGTATATCCTCACCATTCATCCGTTTTTCCAGCTCATTTTAGGGCATAAGCCCAAAAATGAAGCAGATCCAAATCTCGGTTTTGGACCACACCACATGAATCAGTGTTGATTGAACGCCCACCATTAAAAACTTTCTAGGGCCCACTGTAATGTTTATTTGCCATCCAACCTGTTGATAAAGTCACACAGACCAGGATGAAGGGAAAACACTTATCAGCTTGATCCAAAACTTTTGTGGCCTCAAGAAGGTTTTAATGGTCAACCACCCGTGTTTCCTTCCTGTGCTGTGGTCCATCTAAGATTTGAATCTGCTTCATTTTTGGGCCACGTCCTAAAATTAGCAGGAAAAAGGATGGATGGTGTGGATATACAACGCAAACATCAAGGTGGGCCCACAGTTATGGCCTGACCGAACTCGGTGTTACTCCGACCTGACTGAATCCACTCCCATGTAAGGTGGCTTGATTTGTGTCTCACCTGCTAGCCCAGCTGGAAGATGCCTAGGCATTTCAACAGCACGTCTCAGGTTTGAAATGCCAAGGAGACACACTAACCCCACCCGTGGGTGGGTGAGTTGCGCAGCTAACAAGGTGGGTGCGTTGCTTGACTAACCAAAAAAAACAAAAAAAAAAAAAAAATGTGGCTTGATTTTGTTACCTTCTTATCATCATGGTGTGGGCCCAAACCCAAATAGGAATGGGCCAAGCTCAGAGAGCTTGAACAGCCCATCCAATTCCCTTCCATACCTACAATTAGAGGTGGGCAACGATTTGGGCCAAGCCAAGTTAGCCTTAGTTTGTTTTGACTTGTTTTTATGCCACCCCAGTTTGTGGATCAGCCGATTTGGGTTTTGGGCCGACCCATGTAACCCAAGTTTGGTTTACTCCAAAAAAATCTAGTTCGAGCCTGAATCGGTTTGGTCAAAAATTTCAAACCGGGCCAAGCCGAGTTCGAACAAGTGACAGCTCTTTTTTTGTTTGTTTGTTTAAAAATAGAAAAGTTTTTAATATGTTAAAAAAAGCAAAAAAAAATACAAAAGTATCTTACTACATGATGTTTAACATAATCCAAAGAAGTGCAACTTCAAAATAGACATGTAAGTGCCTTTTCCAAACAAAAGTACACAAGCATAATTTTGCAAGTGCAAGGAAATCATGTGCATTCATGTATATGCATTACGTATTATCCACGTCATCATGTATATGTATTATCCACGTCGTTCATCCGTTTGTACATATCATTTTTGGACATGATCCCAAAATGGAATCGTATCCAAAGCTCAAGTGGATCACACCACAAGAAAGAGTGTGCTTATAATCTACGAATTGAATCAAGCCAAATCAAACAGAGCTTCGAGCTGAGCCGAGTCGGTACTACTCCAGTTTAAGCTTGGTTTGTTTTTTCCAACGAGCTTGACTCCAAGGCTTGGTTTGGTTTGAACTTCTATTTGAACGAATCGAAGCCAAGCTTTTTCAAACCAATTCAAGCCGAGCTTTCGAGCTAGCTTGGTTTGTGCCCAGCTCTACCTACAATGGATTGTCAAAAAACAAACGATGGAGTGATGATGATCAATGTTTAATGTGAACAGGCCCTTAAATGGGATGGTATAAATGGCTAGATGCCATTTTGGTTCTACAGCATAGCCACCCCAACTTAGGTGAGTCAGCTTAAGAATAACAAGATAAAACCCAATAAATCCTGCATAATAAAAGCTCAACCAGTTGAAATGTGCATCGTTTGAGTTTACCGTCAATTATTAAGTTTTATATAAGCCTCAGGGAAGCTTTCCTCTAACAAAAGCACGGATCTCAAATAACAGCTAATATATAAAGATGTGTCTTGATGGGCCAAAGCAAGATGGACTGCAAGAAAAAATATTGACTGTCCTTTAATCACTAGTCGCAATTATTCTAGATCTTCATTATCATCGTAACGAGCATCCAAAGAGCTTTCCTATAGCATATATATAGATCATGAGACATAGGCTAGTGATCGAAAATCTCACAATCATGAATGGCAATCAAAAGGGCTGTTTTAGCCACTGGTAGAGGATTCCAAGCACTCATTTCCAGGTTTCTCTATTCATAACAAAAGAATCTTTTGCTAGTTAGAGTTTGGCATTATATTGATATTGTTGTACCCTATTTTTGCGCGACTCTAAAAGCCAATTAGAAAAGGATAGGTGTGATTTTACATGCCCGTGTAGTAAATGCAGATGCACGGACGAGATTATAGCTAGTTTCATGGTGATACAATTGGCATGAGCTAAGTGATGCCACGATACCAACAAAACAAGAGCGGACGCATGAATGTGGCTGAGTCAACAAAACGGTCGCAAAGACAGGTGGTTGGCAAAGAAGGATCTAAAAGGCCAATCCTGTTGAATGAGGCGCTATGAGCTTTAGATCGTGTGGCCGCTAAAGTCCATAAATAGTGAAGGAAAGCGACATAGTAAAGGGTCCAACACCAATCAAATCAAATCTCAAATTTATCTTTCAAATTATCATGCTCCTTAAAAATTAGACGGTTAAATAAAATTATTTTATGCCATGTTTGCATTTCCTGGATCGCCTTGATTTTTCCATGATCTATTTCTATGCCCTTGTGCCTGACAACAAACCTGAGGAATCTCCCTGAGGACACACCAAATGCACACTTTAGCGAGTTCATTTTCAACTGTTTCTTTCGAAGCCTTTGAAACACAGACTGTAGGTGGTCTCGGTGCTATGTATGATTATCTTATCATACCACCAGATCATCAACATAGCATTCTACATGCTTATGCATCATGTCGCTGAAAATGTTCTGCATGGCTCTTTGATATGTGGAGCCAGCATTCTTGAGCCCGAATGGCATGACTTTATAACAATAAATTCCTAGAGATGTCTGAAAGGTTGTTGCCTCTTCATCCTCCGGCGCCATACGTATTTGATTATATCCAAAATAGCCATCCATAAAGGACATTACAACATACTTCGTGGTACTATCGATCAATAGTTTTGTGATGAATAATAGGAAACATCCTTTGGGCAAGCTTCATTTAGATCTCTGAAGTCTATAGACTCTTATCTGCCCACTTTTCTTCTTAACTGGTACGATGTTAGATATTCATTTGGGGTATTTTACCTCTCGGATAAACCCAACCTTAATCAGTTTATTCACCCCCTCTTCAATCTTTGGGACCAAGTCCGAGTGAAAATGTTGTTGAGTCTATTTGACTAGTTTCTTCTCTTTGGAAATATTGAGCCTATGCATTGTACTATCGGCTCAAGCCCTAGCATTTCTGCATATGTCCAGGCAAATACATCCTTATTATCTTTTAAGATCTGATAATATCGTTCAATTTCTTTTTCAGACAAACTTGCACTGATGTATGTGGTCTGGGGTTCTTCTTTCGTACCTAGATTTATTTCACATAACTGATCAACGGTAGGCTGGCCACCATCTTCTATTTGTGCTGGAGCTACCCCGAGTTGAACGATCTCTTTCTTATCGTTTGAAATTGCTTGCTGACCTATAGAATCTGTCTGTAGAATTCCACTGATTGTATTGGTTTGTGCAGCCTTTGAAAATGCCCCCAACCCCTGAAACTTTTCTCGTTTCTTTTCATGAACTTCTATGGGAACCAGGATACCTCTCTCAGCATTTAAGTTGGTCCGTTGTTCATAATCAAAGCCCATTGCTTGCATGATCTTTAGACTTGTCGGGCTATATCTTTTGAATTCTCCTAGTTTAAGACTGTCAGCCATCAGCATTCCATCCTTTTCTTTGTTAATGTCTTGTTTTGGTGACAAATAGAATAATATCAGCACAGGATTGCTTGAATTTGGCGGTACATAGAATTTCTTGGGTCCTGCTGAGAATGCGTTGGTCCTTTCTACTCGCGGCATCGGAACCGTAAATTTGGCTTGCAGGATTTTAATTTGCTCAAGCGATAAGGTTGAAATTGCGGTTTTACCGCTTGTAGAGACACTTGGAGATATGTCTATGGACCTAGAGGGGGGGGTGAATAGGACCTTTGAAATTCTTTTCGCCTACTTGCACAATTCAACAAAATAAGCTATGTAAGCAAGAACACCTCGGCTTCCAAGCCTTGGTGGGTCCAATCACAAGACTAGCAAAAGTATAAGCAATAAATAATCCTAGTCTAAGCATGCATAGGTAAAGAAAATATTCAACTAATCAAGTTCCTAGCCTATGCATCTTGTGTAGACTTATGAGAGTGGATCAATGAGCTCAAGTCTACACAAGTAGTGAAGATACATCTTGTGTGAGGATGCCTAAAAAGTGCCTAGCATGCATTCCTATCAAGCATTCATAATTAAGCAATTAAACTAATAATGCAAAGATATAATGTGCTCAAGAACAATCACAAACACAAGGATGTATAGTGGTTCGACTACGTGTCTACTCCACTCCCGGTTCAAGTACTCAACCCCTTTGAGCACACCGGCATTCACTATCGGAGGTTTTAAATGAGGTTCACCTCTCAACCTTTACACGAAGGTTTTATCGGTTCACCTCTAAACCGTATCCGGAGTTTTAGACATAGGCTAACTCTCAACCCAATCGAACATTTACTCCCATGTCGGAAGCTCCCCCTTGGAGACTTAGTTTAGGCCCGGCTGACGGGCCAAGGAACGACTAACGTCCCTAGGTCGAGTTCGAAAAACAAACTCTAAAATGGACTCTCAAATAAGACAACCTACTTGTCGAATGAGCCCCTTGTTTAGCGCCGGATTGGGTTGCTTGATCTCCGCTCTCCCGTGCTTCAATCAGCTTCCCTTGCTCCCACGATCATGTCGTCGTTGCGTCGCCAATGCCTCAGCCACATTTGATCAAACACCTTGCATGTGATGCCTTTGAGATGCCCAAGGTGCTAGGAGGGTAGGTTTAAGAGCTCTACAACTTAGAGGGAATGGGTTTCCTAGAGTCTCTTACCTACAACGATCTCATCTTCGAGTTTAGGACACGGATTTGCCAATCAAGAAGCTTCCTAACTCTAGAGATCAAGAGGGGATGAAGGTCATCTTCTTCATGAGCTTGGAATGCTCTAATCTTGTGTTAAAGCACAAGGAAGATGCCTTGCATAGGTCAAGGAATGAGCCTCAAAAGATCTCCTTCAATGGTGGCTTTACTCCCTCAAAAATTCCTCTCACAATGCCCAAATACGGAGCTCTATATGTAGGAGAAGAGAGCCCCAACGGTCAGAAAACAGGCATAAAACGGCTATAAGCCGACCTGTCCCGACCGGTCATGACCGGTCGGACTCCCCTGCTGAAGGGTATCAAGGTGCTAGGCCAAACACATGGGCCGACCGGTCATGACCGGTCGGACCCCCTCACTGGACAGCCAAAACACATCAAGCCGACCGGTCATGACAGGTCGGCGCACCTTGCTGTACAAGCTGAACACATCAGGCCGACCGGTCATGACCAGTCAGCCCCCCTTACTGATCTCCTTCATTTGTGAAGGCCAACCGGTCATGACCGGTCGGCTGGGTTTATGCAAATGCAGCAGGGCTGCTGGCCGACCGGTCATGACCGGTCGGACCAGCCTGGTTCTTCCCTCCATAAAGCTGAACTCCTCATGTTTCAGCCTATCCTTTTAGGCCAAGGATAGGGTGATCAAATGGGACACCTAGGGTCGATCTATGATGACTAAATGTACTCCAATATGGTCAAGGTCATCAAAGATACAAAGGGGATGGGTTTTGGTCAAGGTTAAGGCACCAAGGCATCGCTTTTACCTGAAACTTCTTCCTTGATGTGGCCGGTCCGTCTTAAGTCTTCGGTCTTCGTCTTCATTGGGCTCAACCGACACTAGACTCACTGACGTAAGTGATTGACAAACAAGGTGCACTAGTATGCCACGGAAAAGTGCACTAACAAAGGTTACCAAAGTTGGATGCCCTGACTGTCTCATATGTTTCGATAAAAGTAAAACTTCTTTTGCCTTGATTATGTTGCTTTAATCCGTTGAGCTTTCAATTGTTGTTAAAATTGTATCGGATCATCTAACACGACACCCTATGCTATGCGCGGAAGCTTGATGGAGCTAATAAAATGATGGCTAAGTCCTAAAGGGGGATGATTAGGACATTTTAAAATTATTTTTTCCTATTAACTTAATGAACAATTTAATCTAAGTAAGCAAGAACACTTTGGCTTCCAAGACTTAGTGGGTCTAATTACATAGACTAGCAAAGATATAACAATTAAGCAACTAGTCTAACATGTATAAATTAACAAATGATTTAACTAATCTATGCAACCTATGTAGACTATATGAGATGGGATCATATAAGCTCAAGTCTACACCTAGTGAAAACACATCTTGTGTGTAGACGTGTATATCTAGTGACTAGCATACATTTATATCAAGCATTCATAATTAAGCAATTAAACATATAATGCTAGAATAACAATGTGCTCAAATACATCACAAACACAAGCATGTATAGTGGTTCGACTACTTGTCTACTCCACTCCCAGTTGCCATACTCACCCCTTGAGCACATCGGATTTCACTATAATGGCTTTAAATCAGGTTCACCTCACAACCTAGGAGTTTTAAATAGGTTCCTCTCAACCTTTCAATCCTACTCAAGGATCGGGTCCTACTCAAGAACCTCACGTACGCACCTGTGTTGGTGGACCACGTACACACCCGTGTCGGTGGCTCTCCTTAGAGACTTGACAATTTAGGCTCTACTCAAGAGTCAAGGTCCTACGACCAAACCTCAGTACAAGATTCACACATAAGCCAAGGTCCTACAACCGAACCTCAATGGTTTTAGGCTCTACAACCAAGTCAAAGTCCTACAACTGAACTTAGTGTATACTCCCACCGGAGGCTCCCCACAGAAACTTGATTTAGCCCTACAACTGGGCCTAGGTCCTACAATCGAACCTATCGAGTTTGACAATTCAAACTCTACACTCAATTCCCCACGAGAACATAGTGGACGGACTCTTACAAATAACAACCTTACTTATTGGATTTAAGCCCGTTGATATGCCGCTTGGGTTACTTGATCGCCGCTCTCTCGTGTTTTAATCAGCTCCCATTTGCTCCCTAGACCTTATTATCGTTGCGTTGCCAATGCCTCCGCTCTAACGATCAATCTCCTTGCATGTGATCTTCATGAGATGTTCAAGATGATGGGAGGTGGTGAATCCTCTACAACTAATATGAAATAGTTGCCTAGAAGAATACACCTAATTGGATCTTTATGATGTGTTTAGACAAGGGTTCTACCTTTCATCAAGGTACCTAAATTCCTAGAGATCAAGAGGGAACAAGTTCATTCTCATTTGAGCTTTGAATGCTCCATGTTTGCGATCAATCATAAGGAGAATGGCTCGTATAGGTTAGGATTAAAGCCTCTAATGGTTTGCAATAGTGGTGGTCTCTAAAACACTAAAATCCTTCTCTTAAGCCTAAAGACCAAGCCTCCCCTATTTATAAATGAAGCTCTAACGGCTATAAAACGGGCAGAAAATAAACGCTTCGATGGCATTGAACACATCTTCGATGGATCAAAAAATTCACTTCGATGGATCGAAACCTCACTTGAACGGATCGTAAAACTGTCTAGAGAGTTTAACAATGTTGCTGGACATATTTTCAATTAATTAAACTTGTATACGATGGATCGAAAAACCCACTTTGATGGATCGAAGGGTGTTGTTCGATGTAAGGTTGTAAATGGTCGGGTTCGAGGTGGGTTTAGCTAAAACCAAACTCGCCCATTTACTAAATGGGTCTGGGTCCAAATTTTAGACCCGGACCCTTTTACTAAATGGGCGAGTCTGGGTCGGGTCCGAGTCAATCCATCAGACCCATTTATAAATGGGTCAGGGTCTGGTAGAAGGAGATCTACCCAGACCTGTTTATAAATGGGTCAGGGTCTGGTAGAAGGAGATCCACCCAGACCTATTTATAAATGGGTCGAGTCTAATGGGTCTGGGTCCGGATCTAGTATGCAAGCATTTTTACAAGGCTTAAAACTGGGTCTGGGCTGGATGGGTCCCTTGAAACATAGACCAAACTCACCCACTTACTAAATGGGTTCGGGTTGGTTCAGGTCTGGCCAAATATAAAGGAAACCAAACCCAGACCCGTTAAGCAAATGGGTCTGTTCTTGGACCCATGGGTCTGGGTACCCCATCGAGTCCGCTGACCCATTTACAGCCCTAGTTTGATGGATCGTAAAACTGTCCAGAGAGTTTAGAATTATTGTTAGACATATGTTCGGTGGATCGAACTGGTCTACGATGGATCAAAGTTCTATCAAGCCTGAACTTCGATGGATCGAAGTCTAATCGAAAACTGCTATCTGGGCTGATTTATTTACGTAATTCGCATCTCTTTTATTAGCCTAACTTATCACGTTTTTCTAAGTGTTCTAAGACTAATGATGATAACTAAAGGTTTTTCTATTTGGTCCAAATCATTTAGAGGTTATGGTTGTTTTAATTCTAAGGGTTAGGGTCACCAAGGCATCTCTTTTACCTGTTCTTCTTCCTTAATGCTTCTTGTCGACTTAAATCTTCAGTCTTCAGCTTGCAAAGGCTCAACCGACATTACAACACATGGACGCATATGATTGACAAATAAGGTGCACTAATATGCCACAAAAAAGTGCATTAACAATTGTGACTCTTTCTTCTTAGGTACGGCAATAATTTCTTGTTTATTGCTTTCTAACTGTTGTTGTCCCTTTCCTTCTTGTCCTTCATCGAAAAATGTGTCGTAATATCGCATGTTTATAAAGAATGATTCAGCCATTATGTATAATTTTTCATCAGCTACGATTCTATGTTGTACCTCATTCTAACAAAATTTAAAACATTGGTGTAATGTAGAGGGAACTATCCCGTACCTATGTATCCAGAGTCTTCCCAACAACAGGTTATAAGTCGTCATTGTATCAATTACATGACACACTACTTTGGTGACCAGTTTCTCAATTTCTAGCATCAGTGTAACTGTGCCCAACGCATTCTGGCCATCCTAATTAGACCCTTGAATCATCACCCGGCCGGGAAGCAATTGAGATCATTTGTACTCTAACTTGGTTAGCACGCTTAGTGGTAATGGGTTTACCGTAGAACTGTTATAAAGCATTATATGTTTCACTTGCTTATCCTTAATGTATCCTGTGACTATAAGAGGTCTATTATGCTCCTTCTCTCTAACATCATGTCTTCTTCTGAAAATGTAATGGTCAACATACAACTAGCTGACTCAATCTTCTTAGATATCGCGTTCTAGCTAGCATTGTCATTATTCTCAAAACCAGTGTTTTCCATTTCTGCCAATAACATTTTCCTTACTTCATCATCTGACAATGCTCGGATCAAAGTCTGCTAAAAATCTTTAGACAGTCTTAAGGCATCGTATACACCTTGCAGGAATCCTCTTCGGGTGATTGATGATGTCATATGTTAGCCTAGAAGATAATTGCATTTCTAAATGCGATGCTTCATCAATTTTATTTTCTTTATTCTGTGTTGCGCCCTTGCAAGGAGACTCTTTGGAAACACCTTACCACCCTGGCGATCTTTCCTGATTATGTTGTGGGCTTGCCAACTGCCTCCCGAATCAAAGAGTTATTATATCACTTTTCGCAGTACTTTCTAAGAGAACTTTAGCTAAGCCTATTGAGTCTTCTACCATTTTTGTCGTGGTGACATTACAAACTCCATGAAATTGCCTTACAATTCTCTTAGTAGCTATTGTAGATTGTATGATACCTTCGCATTATTAAAAAAGAATCATTTCATAAGAACAATGGCTTGGACACACTCTCTTACCATGGCGGTCTCCGATACAAGCAATGACAGACAATAGAATTGCCTGTTCCACCATCTGCGCACAAAATCCAACACGTCTTCTCCTGGATATTGAACTATTCGTTTCAGGCTAGGTTTTCGAGACCTGTAGTTGTACTAAAATCGTAGTATAAACACCTCTTTCATCTCTTCCCATGAAAAAAAATACCAAGCCATAGCTCTTCTTGATGTAGTTAATGAATATACAAAGTTTCTCAGCAGGTATTCTTTCGAGACATGTCTCATGAAATATGTTGCTTTTTCATATGTCATTAAGTGTTCCAAGGGGGATTGTGTCTCTTCCTTATAAGGCATGAATTTTGAAAATTCTAAAAACCATTCCTTCTTTACAGATCTTATATATTCAATGGTTGAGAAACTGTGGAGTTCAAAAATTGTTGTACTCTCCTCGCATGCGTCTTATTGAAGAAATGAACCGTTGGCTGCTCTTAACCTATGTTAGGCCCCATAGTTGCTGCTTCTTTCAGTATGCTAAAGAAGGTGTATGGTTCATATCTATTCTGAATCCTCAGTCTCATACTTCTAGCACAAGATCCTGCTATTTCTATTTTTTAATACTCAAGAAATTTGTAAGAGTTGGATGTTGCATTTCTCCATTTCAGAGTATATTGGTATGGGCATTCTTCTAGGGTGATTTCTCATCTTACTAATTCTGCTAGCAAAACTACCCTCCTTGGTATCCAAAACCTTAGCAAAAATAGGTCACGGATCTGTTTCCAACTCTTCACTTCTTATAAGGCTCCTGACTTGTACCATAATTTCATGGGACCGATTAGAGTTTCATAGAATCATTCTTTCAAGTGATTTTCACTAGGCCCATAATGGGCGCAGTATTTGTCAAATCACAACAAGTGTTCTGAAGGGGACTCATTTCCTGAGAATGGCACATTTTTTTATGTTTGGGGCCTTTCTGATCCTGCGACGTCGAGATGGACGGCGTGCCCTAACCCTCAACACTGTATCAATCATTTTTTGTCTAGGTTTGTTCGAAATCGTTGATACAGTCATACATTAGGCGATTATCTCTTCAGAGCTTTTCCCTTTTTCAGTATTTCTGTCTCCTCTTTGTTATTCGTTGTATATCCTGTACAAAACATTTCAGACTCCTTTCTTCTGGTGAGCCCTTCTTTTTTTATCATACGGTCCTTTCGGGAGAAACTCCTAAAAAATAGCCTTTTGTACCTTCTTTTCATGAGTAATCATTTTTCTTGACTACTTTTTCTTCCTAAGGGGGTTCTATTTTCATATGCTTGCTATTACAGGATTTTCTCTGAGTGGATTGTGGTATGATTTTTTGTGTTTGCAACCAATACCGTTTCTTTAAAGATTCCTCTCTTTTCTACTTCTGTAGCAATTGACAGCGATTTCTCATAAGTTTCTTGCTTAACCCTGCCTCCCAATACTTGTCCCAATCCTCGACTTCCAAGCTAAATAGTCCCAAAAGGAGAACCGAGAGTGATGGCTCTGAGCCGATCTTTAACTTATAGTCTGGGTTACTTATGGATACGATGTTCATGACCGTTTTCTTTCCCATGTCTCCGTCTTTTCCCATGATAATTTCACCTCTGTCGATCAGTCTTTGCAATATGATTTTAATGGTGTAACATCTCTCAGTTAGATGGCTTAACATACGATGGTAGCGGCAGTAGTAATTATCTTCAGTTTTACCGACTTCTTTAGGTCGTCATGGATGAGGTAATTTGATTTTACCAATGTTGACCAATTGATTTATCATAAGGATTACATCTTCATTTGCAAATGCATACTCTTCTCAGCCATTATACTGCTTGGGTCTTTTATCCATGGGTTTGTTAATAAAATAGTTTCATCCTTCCTTTTTAACGTCTATTAGCTTGTTCTGAGAATCTTCTTTCCTTTTTTCTTTGACTACAACATTGGCTGTTGACCTGGCAGTAGCTCGCCATGTCGATTCTTTCCAGAAGGCGAGCACTTTCCTGATCATGTTTTCTAAAGCATGAGCTTTGTGGCTAGATCATAGAATGTGTATACATTTGTCCCTGTCAAATTAAAAGAAATTTCGGGTTTCATGCATCCAATGCATAGTTCCATCCACCTTTTTCTCCTGGGAGGTATTTACATGATGCACCCAAGGTTTTCTAACAGGTAATAAACTTCTTGACTAGTTAATATTCCTTTTTTCGGGTTACCGCTAATTTGGTAAGGCTGACCTCCCTTTCAGTGGAGAAGAAACTGGCGATGAAAGTATCCTGCATTTGATCCCAAGTTCATATAAATCCTAGAGTGAGAGTCGCGTACCATTTAAAGGCTTTACCCATCAACAACGATCCAAACAATCGTAGATAATAATGGGGAACTGCCACGAAGCTTTTCATTACCGTCATGAAATGCATCATATGTTCATCAGGTGATCCATCATCGTTGAACTTTTGAAATTTCAATTATTTAAAGCCGTCTGGAAATTGTATGTCTTCAATTTCTCTGGGGTAAGGAGTCTGATATCGAAACTTATTCTGTTGATTCATTTCTCTTTCTAAGCGAATAGTCTCAGCTATCATTTTGCCTTATTTCGTCTCGAGTGACTGTTGGAGCAATTGCCGATACAGACCCATGTGACATAGTCCTGGGTGGTTGCGATCCGTCAAGTACTTGATGTTCCAAATTATCTACAGTAACCATTGCCTGAAGGGACAAGATTCTGAGTCATTATCCGGGCCAGCATAGCCAATGCTTCTTGCATACTCCTACATTCCTCTATGAGGAGTGCTTGTGCACTGTTCGCTTCCCCAAGTGTAGGGTTGCGATGTAGTAATAAACTCGGTAAGACCGAGGTCGATCCATAGGGACTTATATAGGAACTCACAAACACTTCCAATAGCTTCTATTGAAAAGCGAACAACCAGATTTGAGAAGATTGATGTAAATAGCAATTTTGAACTTAAACTGAAGTAATCAATTAATAAAAAGCACTAGGGATTCAAGGATCCACTTGTAGCAATCCTTGATGCTCAATTCGCTATAGTTTCTCACTTTCTCAACTAGAATCGAAATTAAGATCTATCTAGTCGGATGATAGAGCAGTTAAACAAAATAACCTGTCATATGTATGAACAATGTATATGATTCACTCAATGCAAGCTAGGATGAGCATGATCAATTGCATAGGTCAGCCCCAATTCCAATAGATTAAGTCCACAATCATAATCATCATTTAAGTCCTGTCATAAGACAAAGCTAGATTATGATTTGAACTTGACTCAAATCACATACACAGTCCCATACGTACTACAGAAATCCAGAAAAGTAGAACTTTGGTAGGAAGTTCCCACATGAAGATCATAGTACTAGAGCGTACTCCAATTCCTCGGATCATACAGGTCTAGACTAGCACATAACAATTAAGAACTCAAGCAATTCTTCCAAACATCCATGAGTCATCATAAGACTAAGAAAAATTGCTTAGAACTTGAATTAAACTTCAAACCATTGTTCTTAAACATGAAATCCAATCTTAAAACCAACTTAAACGAATTGAAACATCTTAGATTCACTACAAGCTTCACCTCTTAGCCCTAGCTAAGAGGTTTAGCCGTTTATGATCCAAGGAAACATGAAACAACTAAGAAAAACATAAAAAAATGAGAAAGCAAACTAGGAGTTGTGGAACTCCGAAATCCACTTCCGCCGCCTCCCACCTTGTTCGAACCCTTCTAAGATACCCTAGGAACGATCCCTATGTGTCCTTTTATAGTGGGGAGGCTCTGAAGCATCAGAATCTTCCAGAAATTGCGTAAGCTTATGCACTGCGCAAAGAAATTCGGAACAAAATAGGAAGGTTTTCTGTTTTACACATGGTCGACCGGTCGCACGACCGGTCTGAGTGGCTTGGCTCAAGGGGCTATCAAACCTGTTGGCCGATCGGTCTGGACCGGTCGGACTGGGCTGGCCGACTGGTCACGACCGGTCGGACAATATTGTTTGTGTGTCCAGCGAGTTCAGCAGGGTCTGGGGGAGCTGGCCGACCGGTCACGACCGGTCTAGGCCCCTTTTCTTCTTCATTTCTTTCTTTCTTTCTTCTCTCTGCTTTCTTCTTTCTTTGGCCCACCTTGGGTCTTCATCCAAAGCTCCTAAGTAGATCCTTTTGGTCCCCTATTGGGTGAAGTCCACTCTCATTCCTGCAATCACAAAACATGCATTAGGTTAGTCTTTAAATCATGAAAACCTTGCATAATGTGTGATGAATTGGGGCTAGAATATGCACAATTAAGAGCTCAACATGCACATGTCATTTCCTCCAGATGCTTCTTTGTTGATGATTGGTTGACTTGACTAGTTCCAGCTACAAAGACAATTGCTTCCTTGCTTGATGATTGTCCTGATCTTACTAAAGAGGGAGATAACATAGTTGAAGGAGTGAGTGAAAATGAACCACTTCTCAACCTAAGTTGGCTATGTTATGGGAAGTTTACTGATTCAAATGGTGTTATCCCTGACAATGTATCCTTGGCCAAGTTCATTGCTGGTAGCGTTACGGGGGATGGTTCGTACGGAATAATAGCTTTACCCTTTTGTCATTACACATTTGAAGAGACAAGAAGCGCAAGAAAATCTTCTTTGGTAAATGATGCTTCAACTCGACCTAGGTATAATGATGGCGGAGCCATAAAAGGATTGCACTTGGAGATACTCCGGGTGATGGGCCTTCATCAGACTTCTGAAGAGGCTATCCTCGCCACGGCTTCAAAAGGAACCCTTTTCTTATGGGTAGTAATTTTATCCACCCTTCACTAGCCTTTTCGATAATTGGAGAAACCGAGATTACTCCTACAGTTGCTGAGACTGTTTCATTTGTGTTTTCCTTCATAGTGTTCTTTTTCAGTGTTTTTGCATCTACTACGGTGATATGACCATCATATGAGATTATAAACCCACCAGGAATGAAGTGAAAGATTGTATTGACATCAAATGAGCCATTGACAGAATTTGAAAATGATGTATCTGCAATTACTGTACTCAAATTAGGTATTCTAATCACTTTATGTTATATCCAATTCTAGAGATAAAGGGTGGAATGTTCCGATTGAGAGTCGCCATTTTGGCACTTTGCTAACGTTTTATAATGACGAATATCTTCTAATCAATCTATTACTAGTACTAGAATACATTAAGCATGTCTCCCTAATAGAGTTGTCATTTTATTTACACAACAAAGTGTGGTTTTGATAGATAGGGAGAAACTTTCATATTCTAGTAACTAATAAAAGAAGTTAGGGAGAAAAAAGATTTATCATTCATTGATAAAAATAGGATTCTTTTACATTCCGTACATGCTTCCCTTAATTTTAGAATCGGATACATATAATATAATAAAAAGCTGTAAATAAATTTCAGCAGCATTTCGCCTCCTCTTTAGGTTTTCTACAAGAGCAAAAGAGTTATGTGGGTTCTGTATTGCAAAACCGCCTTTTTTATCTTTTAATACTCCTCGGGCCTTCATGAGCATATCTGAGAGAAGGCATAGACCAATTTCAACATACTTTGCTCTTCTTTCATAACTTTACGTAGGGCAAACAAGTGACATGAGGTCCCTTTATGTGGCCACATAACGTAGCTCGAGGCTGTTATGCAAGCCGAGCGGGGCAATAGCCTACAAACTCTTCCAGCCACTCATTTCTTCAATTCCTTCACACTTCTCGTCATTCTTTCCAATCCCGAGGATCACAATGAATGTGTTCGACTCGAAATGGAGAAGATCCACGAGCCTTCTTATCATACCTCTTGAACATCTGGAGTCAGCTCCAAGTCTTCTAAAACGACCCCTTAAGCTCTAGAGAACGAATGGATGACAAATGAGGACCCTAGGGGGGTATTTATAGACATCGGGGTGAAAAACTTGCGTAATGCAACAAATCTAGGGAACACTTCACACGAACCGCGTAAGGAATAAAGTCATTACGCGGTTGCGTAATGTATAAAGTCATTTTGCGATCGCGTAATGCATCTGTTCTTCCTTTCCTCTTCTTCTTCTTTATCTTTTTCAATCTTTCTCTAACTTATCTTCTTTCTTCTTGTTCGCTTCCCCACGTGCAGGGTTGCGATGTAGTAATAATCTCGGTAAGAACGAGGTCGATCCACAAGGACTTATATAGGAATCCACAAAACACTTCTAATAGTTTCCACTAAAGAACTAACTAAACAGAATTTAGTAATCTGATGTAAAGAGATAATTTTGAACTAATTGAAGGTAACAATTAATAAAAGGCACTAGGGGTTCAAGGATCCACTTGTAGCAATCCTTGAATGCTCAATTCGTTGTGGTTTCTTACTTTCTCAACTAGAATTGAAATTAAGTTCTATCTAGCTAGATGATAGAGCAGTTAAAACAATAAATGTGATATATGTATGATTCATGTATATGATTCTCTCAATGCAAGCTAGGACTTGAGAACACTCAATTGCATAGGTCAATCCTAATTCCAATAGGTTAAGATCATAATCATAATCATCATTAAACTCTGTCACTAAGCATATTTAGATCATGATTTGAACTTGATCCAAATCACATACACAATTCTCACATAATCCAGAATTCCCAGAAAAATAGACTTTTGGTATGAAGTTCCCACATGAGGATCATAGATCTAGAATGTATTGAATCCAATTCCTCAGATCATACAGGTCTAGGCTAACTCAAAACAATTAAGAACTCAAGCAATTCTTCTAAACATCCATGAGCCATCATAAGATTAAGAAAAACTACTTAGAACTTTATTTAAACTCCAAACCATTGTTCTTCACTAATAATCCAACTTGAAACCAAATCAAACGAATTGAAACATCTTAGATTCACTACAAGCTTCACCTCTTAGCCCTAGTTAAGAGGTTTAGCCGTTCATGATCCAAGAAACATGAAAACAACTAAAAAAAGCATAAAACTAGAAAAACAAACTAGAGGACTTGTAGAACTCCAAATCTGACTTCCACCGTCTCCCACCGTACTTAATCTCTTCTAGGATGCCTTAGGAATGTAGTGGAGGACCCCTTTTATAGCTTTCAAGCCTTCATAGCGCAGAATCTTCGAGAATTTGCGTAAAACTTACGCTCTGCGCAGAGAAATTCAGACCGAAAATAGCAGTTTCTGAACTTGAGCGATTGAGCGATCGATCGACTGGCTGAGCGATCAATCGGTGGGTCCTAACGATCAATCGATCAAGGTTCGGCGATCAATCGATGGGAGTAAAAAGTGTCCAGAGAGTTCAGCAGTAATTCTTGATTTTTTATGATCTGAGCGATTGATCTCTAGAGCTGGGCGATGGATCGGTGATGATGGGCGATCAATCGGTGATGGCCGGGCAATTGATCGCTCGGACCAAAAAGTGTCAGAGAGTTTCAACAGCAATTCTTCAAAAATCTGCATTCTGTCGATTGATCTATAAGCTGGGCTATCAATCGCTCAAGCTAGGCGATCAATCTCTGGATCAATCTTCAGAAACTGAACTTTCTGCATTTTACTTTTATGGCCCTGCAGCTCTGTACTTTGCTTTTTCAGGATAATTCATGACTTCTTCAAGGTTTTTCTTCTCTTCTTGGGCTCATCAAATC
This sequence comes from Liriodendron chinense, assembly GCA_003013855.2. NCBI lineage: Eukaryota > Viridiplantae > Streptophyta > Magnoliopsida > Magnoliales > Magnoliaceae > Liriodendron > Liriodendron chinense. The sequence continues at coordinate 990,506 of ML058584.1, forward strand.
TTGGTCTTCAATGTATGTAAAGTGCTTTCTTAAGCCTCGAATTAGTAAAATCTCCATCTCATTCCTACAATCACAAATCATGCATTAAAGTAGTCTTTTAATCATGCAATCCATGTATAATATGTGATGAATTGGGCTTAGAATATGCACAATTCTGGGCTCAACACACCCCCCAACCAGCATTTTGCTAGTCCCGAGCAAAACATGCGTGAAACCAATTCCATTCTTCCAAACCCAACTCTCCTTCAGAAACCATGTTTCTATATACTTCATGATATGTGAGTGCAAGAATCAGGAAAACTTAGTGATAGAAGTTGAGACCCTAACCTTCTCATACTATAACAAGTATTTATATGAAATTCCAGCTGATTGATTGATAAATAGAAGAATCTAAACAATTTATCCTAGGGTGCTCAGTGAATGCTCCTCTCACGGATTTTCGGGGTTACCTTCCTTGTGAATTGATTAAGGTATGGATTAACGGTGTATAGATTAACAACAAGCATAGACAGGAATTTGCCTTACCATTCTTTCTACGACTTTCACACTATGTCCCATTTCCAGCTTTGGTTACGGGTAGACCATCCCCCGGTTGGTAATAGGTAGCCCTTTTCAGAATTTTCCACCATGTTTTCCATCATTCCCCATTTTCATCCTTCCTTTTCGTTTTCTTTTTTATTAGATAGGATTTTTAGAAATCCATATCTTTCGTTATTTTCGCATGGACAAGGATGGACAAAATACCCCGGCTGAGTTTCTCAACACCCCAAATCCAAACTTAACCAATCCACAATTCTACATAATCCTTTCAAAGCGTGAGAATCATGTAATGTGGACTAGGTATAAAAGTGTTTAGAAGTTCTATCAATCATAAAAATAGGGGAATTCACATATAAAACTAGTATCCTAGAGATTGCTCAAGGTAATCAACTTCACTCAGTTTACTTTTCCTCTTTCTTATACTTACACCATCCCAAATGCATAGAAACAAAGTTTTCCAATGGAGTTTTGAATTTTTGAAAAATTGAACAAGTTCCTACATAATTGCTCGAGATGTTACAAAACACTGGGTTCATCCTAGTGATCTTACACCCCCCAACCAAATCTTGCATTGTCCTCAATGTAAAAGATATACAATGAGCAAAACATGAGAGAAATTCGAAAATAAAGGGGAGTGAGCAATGAAAGTACCTGAGAGAGTGAAAAGTAGAATTCTTCCTCCTTCTAACAAACCTATGAAAAAGTAAACAAAAGCAACAAAATCCTAATCCTAACTACTTTATACCTCCATTAGACTAGGAGATCAATCATCCTGATACACAGGATCAGTCAGAGGTATGGACATACCTTCTGAAGGAAACTTTTCAAAGAACGGCTTTAACCTCTGACCATTCGCCTTAAAGATGTTGTCGTTCCTTGGATTCAACAACTCGACGGTCCCATATAGGTAGACAGTTTGGACAATGTAGGGACCGGTCCATCGAGATCTCAATTTTCTGAAAATAAGTGTAAGCGAGAATTTTACATAAAGACTTTTTCATTAATCGTGAATGTCTTACGAAGAATGTTCTTATCATGGAATACCTCCGTCTTGTCCTTGTAAATTCTCGCATTCTCATATGCTTCGTTCCGGATTTCCGCAAGTTCATTTAATTGAAGTTTGCGCAACGAGCTTGCCTTGTCAGAATCAAAATTCATCTTCTTTATTCCAACTCCACAAGCAAGTGACAAGCCTTCCCATAGACAAGTCTATAAGGAGACATGCCAATAGGGGTTTTAAAAGCGGTACGGTAAGCCCAAAACGCATCGGTAAGTCGAAGCGACCAATCCTTGCGATCGGGGTTCACTATTTTCTCCAAAATATGTTTAATCTCCCTATTGGATCTCTCAGTGTGTCCACTTGTTTGTGGGTGATGGGGAGTGCTGACTTTGTGATTAACGCCATATTTCTTCATTAAGGTTTCAAATGGGCGATTACAAAAGTGAGACCCTCCATCACTTATGATGACTCGGGGTGTTCCAAATCAGGAAAGAACTCTTTTAAGAAACGAATGACTGTTTTATGGTCATTATTCCGGCATAGGATTGCCTCGACCCATTTGAACACATAGTCAATGGCAAGCAAGATATATACATTCCCAAAAGAAGATAGGAATGGACCCATGAAATCGATGCCCCAACAATCAAAATTTTCGATTATTAAGATGGGATTGAGTGGCATCATATTTCTACGAGAGATTCCTCCCAATTTCTGACAAGGCTCACATGTTTTACAAAACTCATGAGTGTCCTTGAACATAGTGGGCCAATAAAACCCACATTGTAGAATTTTGGTTGTGGTCTTCTTAGCCGAAAAGTGGCCACCACACACCTGAGAATGACAAAAGGAGATGATACTTTGTTGTTCACCATCTGGCACACATCTTCTTATGATTTGATCGGAACAATACTTGAGTAAGTATGGGTCGTCCCATAGGAATTTTCGCACCTCACTGAAGAACTTATCCTTATCTTGCTTTTTCCAATGTGTAGGGATCGTACCTGTAGCAAGATAGTTAGCAATGTCTGCATACCATGGTAATTGGGAGACTTTAAAAAGTTGTTCATCAGGGAACATGTCATTGATCGCGGTCGTCTCAGGGGAATCGGTGAGAACAAGTCGAGATAGATGGTCAGCCACTACATTTTCTACTCCTTTTTTATCACGTATCTCTATGTCAAATTCTTGGAGTAGGAGGATCCATCTTAATAACCGTGGTTTAGCATCCTTCTTAGAGAGAAGGTACTTAAGCGCAGCATGGTCAGTGAATATAATGATCTTAGATCCAATCAAGTAGGACCTAAACTTGTCCAAGGCAAAAACTACGGCTAAAAGTTCTTTTTCTGTAATAGTGTAGTTTGCTTGAGCTGAGTTTAAGGTTCTACTTGCATAGTAGATAACACATGGCTTCTTCTCTTTTCTTTGTCCTAGCACAACCCCAATAGCATAGTCGCTTGCATCGCACATAATTTCAAAAGGAAGGCTCCAATCAGGTGGTTGCATTATGGGAGCACATGTCAACATACCTTTAAGTTTGGTAAAGGCATTTTGACAATCTTCATTCCACTCTAATGAGTTCTCCTTTTGAAGTAGGTTACATAAAGGACGAGAGAGTGAACTGAAGTCCTTTATGAACTTTCTATGGAATCCGGCGTGTCCCAAAAAGGACCGCACATCTCGTATGCTCTTGGGTGGTGGAAGGTTAGAGATAACATCGATTTTCGCTTTGTCCACCTCGATTCCGTTTTGTGAGACAATGTGACCAAGTACAATTCCCTTTTGAACCATGAAGTGACATTTCTCCCAATTCAACACAAGGTTCTTCTCTTCACATCTTTTCAACACAGTTTCAAGTGCACAAGGCACTCATCAAAGCTACAACTAAATATTGAGAAATCATCCATGAAGACTTCGAGAATTGTCCCCACCATATCAGAAAAGATACTCATCATACAACGCTGAAAAGTGGCAGGGGCATTGCATAGTCCAAACGGCATCCGTCGATAGGCGAAAGTGCCGAATGGACATGTGAATGTAGTCTTTTCTTGGCCTTCAAGGGCGATTTCTATTTGGTTGTACCCTGATAGCCATCAAGGAAGCAAAAATGAGAATGACCGCCAACCTTTCTAAAATTTGATCAACAAATGGTAGGGGGAAGTGGTCTTTCCTTGTAACTGTGTTCAGCTTCCTGTAGTCAATGCACATTCTCCAACCGGTAGTGACACTGGTTGGTACTGAGTTCATTATTGGCATTGGCTACGATGGTTATTCCGGATTTCTTAGGCACCACTTGAGTTGGGCTCACCCATTAACTATCGGATATTGGGTAAATGATACCCACATCCAATAGTTTCACCAGTTCGGCCTTAACCACATCCTTCATGTTTGGATTGAGTCGTCTTTGTGGTTGCCTAGATGTCTTCGCATTCTCCTCAAGGTGTATGCGATGAGTACAAATCAGTGGGTCTATGCCTTTGAGATCCGCAATCGACCATCAAATGGCACTCTTATGCTCTATTAGAGTGGCTATTAGCCTGCTCTCTTGTTCCTCATCCAAGTGGGAAGAAATCACCACCGGATATGTCTCATCTCGACCTAAGTATACGTATTTTAGCTCACTTGGTAATAGTTTTAGGTCGAGTGTTGGTGCCCTGATATTGGATGGGAGGGGCATCAAAAACTTGTTCTCGTTTAAGGGTAAAGGCTCAAATATTGCCCTCCATCTTTCGTTATCAAGTACCGGCATCACATCTAACATGGCATCCATCTCTCGTATTGTATCATCATTTATCTCATGAGAGTGGGCCACACATGCCTCCAAAGGGTCGGAATATAATGTCAAGGGGAATGTATCCTCCACGAATGATTTAATCACATTTATCTCGTGGATCTCATCATCAACTTCCCATGGTTGTTTGCATAAATCAAATATATTCAGCTCGAGAGTCATATTTCCAAAGGACATTTGTACAAGCCCGTTTCTACAATTGATAATCGCATTAGAAGTAGCTAGAAAAGGCGGCCAAGTATGACGGGAATTTGAGCACCGGTACCTATCACGGGATGTGTATCCAAGACAATAAAGGCTACTGGGTAGTAGAATTTATCAACTTGGACAAAACATCATCAATCACTCCTCTCGGTATACGAATAGATCTACCAGCAAGTTGGAGTGTGGTTTTGGTGGGTTTCAATTCACTTAACTCAAGTTGTTCACAAACCGAGTATGGAATGAGGTTAACACTTGCCCCTAAATCGAGTAAGGCTTGTTTAATCCGGTAGTCTCCTATGATGCATGAGATAGTTGGACTACCCGGATCCTTGTATTTTTGGGGCACCTCTTGTTTGATAATAGCATTCAAATTCTCAATCAAAAGTACTTTGTTGTGAACATTGTGTTTCTTTTTGACTGTACACAATTCCTTTAGAAATTTGGCATAGGATGGTATTTGCTTTATGGCATCCAACAACGGGATGTTGATCTTCACCTGCTTGAAAACCTCTAAAATTTTCAGGTTTTTGTCTAAAGGTTTGGGTGAAATCAACCTTTGGGGAAACGGGGCAACCGGCTTGTATTTCCTTTCCAGTTCTTTCTCTTGTAGAGTGTTGTTTGAGCTATCATCCTCTTTGGAATTTTTCGGATCATTAGGCTTTGGGGTCTTCACCGGATTAGATTTATCAATTATTTTCCCACTTCTTAAAGTGGTGATAGCTTGAACATGCTCCGTATGTTGGGAGGATGAGCTTGCGTCTTGTATCTCAAATTGGGTTCTTAGGTTAGGAAGAGGTTGGGCAGGAAGTGTGCCTTTCTCCCTAACACTGAGGTGAGATTCGACTCTAGCCATTGAGGTTTTCAAGTCATTGATGGCTTGAGTTGAACTTTGATTAAATTTCAATTGCTCTTGCATGAACCCGTCTATTTTCAGAGAATTAGTCTTGTTATATTCAGCTTGAACCGATACAAATGCACCCAACATCTCCTCTAGCGTAGCTTTTGGTGTAATGACTAAGGATGGACCTAGTAAAGGTTGAGCTTGAGGGATATTGTTTGCATTCGCAGTGGGTCCATTCCTCCAACTGAAGTTGGGATGGTTCTTCCAACTAGAATTATACGTGTTAGAGTTTGGAGCACCAAATTGCCGTTGATAATTGTTTATGGCATTTGATTGTTCTTGTAAGATGTCTTGGACTGCTGAAATTGTGGGACAATCTTGTGTTGTATGTTAATTTTCGGCACAAATTCCACAAACAATTTCAACGTCTTTTGAGTTTATCGTCTCTCCTTTCTTTAATTCCATAGCCTCGACTTTTCTTGTGAGGCTAGCCACACGTGCACTTATGTTATCTTCTTCTGAGAGGACATAAATTCCTCATTTTTTCTTTTGTTGGCTAATCTTGGAATTTGTTGGTTTAGATGTATCCCAAGACTATGCATTCTCGGCCAATTCCTCCAAATAGTCCCATGCTTCCTCCCCATTACACATCATCTCTACGAATTGGCGCATAGGTGAAGTCAGTCCTTTATAGAAAAAGCTTATAACCCGCCAAATTTCGTAGCCATGATATGGGCATGCATTTAACAAGTCTTTGAACCTCTCCTAACAATGGAAGAAGGTTTCACCTCCTTTTAGGAAAAATTCATGATAAGGTGCCTCAACATGTTTGTTTTGTGAGTAGGGAAGAACTTTTTAATGAACTCCCTAGACATATCAGTCCATGTGCCAATTGATCTTGGCCTTAATGCATGAAGTCAACCTTTAGCTTTATGTTTAAGGGTAAAAGGAAATAATTTAAGTCTCACCACATCATCAGTTACGTTTGCAAAGTGCATGGTGGCTATTACCTCATCAAATTCCTTAAGGTGTTAATAGGCACTTTCACTGTCTAATCCATGGAATCTCGGGAGGAGTTGGATTACTCCCGGTTTTAAATCTACATTCCCTGCATTTTGTGGAAAAACTATGCATGAGGAAGTGATCGCTCTTGCTGGTTGTAAGCAATCATGTAATGTTCTTGGTCGGGGAACATTCTCAACCATATTCTCTCCCGTTTCGGTTTGGTTTTGGCCCAGATTTTGATTGGCCATAGGATTGGGTTGATTTACAGCCATACTTTCAGACAAAATTGGAGAATTTAGATGTCTCCTAGCACGTGGTTCTCTGTCAATTCCTTCTACTATTCCCCATTCACTAATGAGTCGGTTATTTAAATCCCGAGCCCAATGTGGCATGCAAATCCTAAAAGAATGAAACAAAAAAAGAATTCTTTCCTCCTTCCTTTACTTCTCTCTAAGACCGAAGCACAAGGTGTCTTGCAATGGCTGAGCCAAAAGCAAGGATAGAGACCAATTCCTCCGGTCAATAGGGGTTCAAAGAACTCCCCACCGACTCTTTGAATCTTTTGAGAAAAGTGCAGAAAAAGAAGAAAGAGGAATAGAGTTGAGAAGAGAAATCTCTGAGCACAAGGTGATCCAAGACGGTAGTGCCGACCAATAGGAATCAAGGCAGCACAAGGCTAACCTATCAGATATCTTAAAAGGAGTCTCCACCCACTCTACAAGAGATGAATATGATGGGAATGAATAAGGGAAGAAGAAGAGTAAGGTTAGAAAGATAAAACCTGATTTGAAAACTTAAGATCCTTAACGTCTTCTTCAACTTCCTAAAATCCCTACAAAAGAGAAAAATCAAAATAAAACAAACTAAGTTAGTACTATTCCTAAAAATTTCAATAGAAACTATCTTCAGAAATTCTATAAAAACTGTCAAAGTCCCCGGCAACGGCACCAAAAACTTGTTCGCTTCCCCAAGTGTAGGGTTGCGATGTAGTAATAATCTCGGTAAGACCGATGTCGATCCACAGGGACTTATATAGGAATCCACAAAACACTTTTAATAGTTTCCACTGAAGAACTAACTAAACAGAATTTAGTAATCTGATGTAAAGAGATAATTTTGAACTAACTGAAGGTAACAATCAATAAAAGGCACAAGGGGTTCAAGGATCCACTTGTAGCAATCCTTGAATGCTCAATTCGCTATGGTTTCTTACTTTCTCAACTAGAATCGAAATTAAGTTCTATCTAGCCAGATGATAGAGCAGTTAAAATAATCAATCTGACATATGTATGATCCATGTATATGATTCTCTCAATGCAAGGTAGGACTTGAGCACACTCAATTGCATAGGTCAATCCTAATTCCAATAGGTTAAGATCATAATCATAATCATCATTAAACTCTGTCACTAAGCATATTTAGATCATGATTTGAACTTGATCCAAATCACATACACAATTCTCACATAATCCAGAATTCTCAGAAAAATAGACTTTTGGTATGAAGTTCCCACATAAGGATCATAGATCTAGAACGTATTGAATCCAATTCCTCAGATCATACAGGTCTAGGCTAACTCAAAACAATTAAGAACTCAAGCAATTCTTCTAAACATCCATGAGCCATCATAAGATTAAGAAAAACTACTTAGAACTTTATTTAAACTTCAAACCATTGTTCTTCACTAATAATCTAACTTGAAACCAAATCAAACGAATTGAAACATCTTAGATTCACTACAAGCTTCACCTCTTAGCCCTAGCTAAGAGGTTTAGCCGTTCATGGTCCAAAGAAATATAAAAACAACTAAACAAAGCATAAAACTAGAAAAACAAACTAGGAGGAGTTGTAGAACTCCAAATCCGACTTCCGCCGTCTCCCACCGTGCTTAATCTCTTCTAGGATGCCTTAGGAATGTAGTGGAGGACCCCTTTTATAGCTTTCAAGCCTTCATAGCGCAAAATCTTCGAGAATTTGCGTAAAACTTATGCTCTGCTCAGAGAAATTCAACCGAAAATAGCAGGTTCTAAACTTGAGCGATTGAGCGATTGATTGACTGGCTGAGCGATCAATCGGTGGGTCCTAGCGATCAATCGATCAAGGTTGGGCGATCAATCGATAGGAGTAAAAAGTGTCCAGAGAGTTCAGCAGTAGTTCCTGATTTTTTATGATCTGAGCGATTGATCTCTAGAGCTGGGCGATGGATCAGTGATGATGGGTGATCAATCGGTGATGGCCGGGCGATTAATCGCTCGGACCAAAAAGTGTCCAGAGAGTTTCAAAGGCAATTCTTCAAAAATCTGCATTCTGTCGATTGATCTACAAGCTGGGCGATCAATCGCTCAGGTTGGGCGATCAATCGACGGATCAATCTCTGGATCAATCTTCAGAAACCGTAACTTTCTGCATTTTACTTTTATGGCCCTGCAGCTCTGTACTTTGCTTTTTCAGGATAATTCGGGACTTCTTCATGGTTTTTCTTCTCTTCTTGGGCTCATCAAAGCTTGGTCTTCAATGTAAGTAAAGTGCTCTCTTAAGCCTTGAATTAGTGAAATCTCCATCTCATTCCTACAATCACAAATCATGCATTAAAGTAGTCTTTTAATCATGCAACCCATGTATAATATGTGATGAATTGGGGTTAGAATATGTACAATTCTGAGCTCAACACTTCTTTATAAATTCTCTTGTGCCTCAACATGCAAATTATAACTTTTTACCATAATTTTCTTTAAGGAAGTTAGCACTTGCTTTATATATTAAAATTTAATTTCTAGCCATGATTAAGAAGGAGATAAACTCAATCAACTAAATATAGTAAAGAGACAACACACCACGTTAATCACTCCACGTGATTGCTCTCGAACGACTATAAGAGATGCATCCCTCATTGAGTTGTAGGAAGGCTGGACGTGGGTAACAGAGAGAGAGAGAGAGAGAGAGAGAGAGAGAGAGAGAGAGAGAGAGACCATTGATTAGGAAGGGTTGGCTTTCCTAGACAAATCTAAACCCTTGGATCAAGTAAGTAGTATTATATCTTTTCTTTCTATTATTTCTTACATGCAATCCTCGTTCTAATGTATAAGCTACAGGCTAATCTAAGAGAAATTTTAAACCATGTGTATGTGATTCAATCTAAACCATTGGATATGTTTCAGTGAAACTAAAAGTTTAATAGAATTATTTTATATTTAAGTGTTGGTGAATGATGACAATTTAATAATGGGTTGATGATTTGGATAATGAAATTTAAATAAATTAGTTATTTCAGTTATGTGGGTGAAAGAGATTGTGGTTATGAATGCTAGAAATTTCTTTAAACATTGAGTCATGGCCCTGATCTCGAGGCCAGGGTTAGTGTTAACCATGGTCATGAATTTAGAGGCGTAATAGCCCGGAGTTGACAATGGATCAAAGTAAACTAAAACTATATCTTTATTCAAATCAAAGTCAACTGATTGTTTATCATTCAAACCATATCTTGAATCAAAAGAACTAGAACATTATAAATAAAATAGAAGGTTCACCTCTTAGTCCTAGCTAAGATATTAGCCTATCATGGCTAACTAAAAAACAAAAGAAAAACAAACCAGAAATGAAATATTAAGAAGAAGAATGGCTTCTCGAAGCTTCGTCATCACTTAGCCTCTCTCCCTCAACCCTAATTCGTGTTTAGAGAAGTTTGAAACACCCCTTTAAATAGAATTTTTTTGCACAAACTTTGCATCGATTTCAAAATCGTGCACTTTTGTTATACTTCAGTGGTACCGACTGACACCTTTAGTGACACCGAAGCCCATTGAAGATTCATTCGGTTGTAGGTGAATTAACTTCTGAAAAATTGCTCAACTCGTTGTCCTAATTCTGCCAACTTCGGTGGCACCAAATATTGCCTTCGATGGTATCAAATTAAATCTATTTTATGCTTTTTCTTATTAGACAGTTCGCACCAAACTATCTGTTCTTTTTGTTATTGAAGCTATTGATTTTTCAGTCTTTTCTCCATCTCTTATACTTGGTTTTCTTGGATCTTTGATACTTGTACCTTCATTTTAATCCACCAAGTATCCATTTTTCAGCTAGATCATCTTTAGAGCTTTAAACTAGTACTTTAAACACATATTCATCTTAGATCTTCGAATCTCTCCTTACACATGAAGCACACATAATTAAGACTAGTTAATATAATATGTGTGATAAAAGTAATGCCAAATAGGGGCTAAATGTGCATTATTAGGCGTTATTAGGAATACATATACTGAGAAAATGTTACAATGAAGTGAAAGATATATTGTCAACGTTTGGTTTTGGATGAGATCCAGAAAGGAAAGTTGTCTTCACTTCAGACGAAGTATGGGAAGAGTATGTTAAGGTATAACTTTTGTTTACTAGCTAACATAACTTATGTTAACCTTTCCAAGATTTTGCCATGTAATAATTTCTTTCATTTTATTAGTACCATAAATATGCGGGAACACTTCGAAGGAAGCAAATATGAAGATACGAAGATCTTGTGACTTTATTCAAAGTTGAATTTTCTTCAGGGTGCATAGCCAAGTCTGGTATACAGTGTTTAGACAAAGAGGTAAAAGACGAGTTTAGATAACAATAAAAGTACTCAAGGGATAGGCCAACCATTCGATGACAATATATGATTGTCCTCGGAGAATGCTTCAAAAATGGGCTTGAGCGACGTTGGTCGTTTACTTCAAGACTCAGAGATGCTACTTCACCAAGTTCAAGTCTTACCTCAAAGAATTTTGACGTAACTCGGACAAGTACCAATGCATCAAAGAGAAAAGGATTGAGAAGCTAGCTAAAAATCTAAATAGGGTCGTGGAGAAGGTCGCTGAGTCTATCAATAACCTGGCCCAAGCACAATCTATTAGAACAGGATTAACACAAATGGGTCGTGTGATACAGGCATTTGAAGAATTGAACGATCTAAGTGGTGATCTATACACCATTGCTTTTGAACGCTTATCTCAGAGGAAGCATGGAACTGAACTATTTCTGAGTCTGCTAGTTAATAAAAGGTTGCTTGGCTTCAGAAAAAGTTCAATGTTGATAAGGTGTATGGTATTGGTTATCAATAGATTTGGGGTTGCTAACAATACAACTTGGTTACTAATTTATTTTTTATTTTTTGTCTGTGGCATGTAATGTATGTTTTTTCCATTTGCCATGAGGACAATTGTAATCTTAATACAGGGTTATCTCATTTGGGAATGGTGGTACTCAGAGTATACTCTTGAAGTCCACACGTACTATACGTGCAGAGAACTACGTTGCCTTATAATTATTTTTGGACTTTCAGTTGTCTACCTTGGATAGATCATTATATATGTATTACGGTAAGAAAAATCATTATAGCTTACATCGTATGGTGTGTGACGAAACCAAGGACACATTTCACAAATATGCAGCAGATTGATATTAGATATCTTGATAAATCTACTTGACTTAGCGGTGATAGACATTAGAAAAGTCTCATGGGCCACATTAGTTTTTGATGAAGCTAATCTGCTATATTATTTTGCTATTTAGACAAATACAACTACTATATGTTGGGAAATAATTGATATTTGCTGCTGTGATTTTATTTTTTTAAATGTTAGTGGATATAACTATTTGTGTTTCTATGTGATTTTTTAGTGATATATAGAGAATGTTGACAATCCCCTTACATATGGTATGATCCTTACTTTCCTAAAGAATGATCTACTTCAACTTTTCTGCACTCATAGCTTGCATATGTCACATAAAATTATTTTGATAGTTAATTCTATTAATTTGTATGGTTTTTTTTGTGTGCAGCTTGCGATGGGCAAATACAATGTTTTATTCTCTAGTTGTGTTCCAAGTATCTACCAAACATGAGAGCAATGCCAACAACAACAAGCCAATCGTTATAGTGGCAACAGGTACTAATCTTACAAGAAATTAAAGGATGCCATGGATGGGTGGAAGGATGTCATGGAAGCTTGTGATTCATAGTCGAGAGTGCACACTCTCGAGGAGACAATCCTGGAGAGTTCGTGTGTGAACAAGGATGGCATTGTCCCCTCTCTTCCACAATCTCAAACTTCCATTCCTTCTTCCATCGATCTCAATATGTACAAAATGTAGTATCAAATTCCTACTCCACATGAAGTAAGATGAAATGATACTTTTGGAGATATTGAATCTGTATTTCACCTCTTTATTGTAGTTTCTAATCATGGCGTTTGCATTTAAGCTTGTCTTCTTTCAGTGGGGGTAGTTGACGGATGGGCAAATTTTATTTTATTTTTTGGTTGGTTTTTGGGTTTTTGGTTAATGGTTATCAGAGGATAGCAGGGTGACATGGTTATAATTTGGAACTGTTTAGATAATACAATTTTGGACGCTATCAATATTTGAACAAATGTTTGGACGCAACGTATATGTCATAGTTGATGATCAGATCAGATCGGCAGAGACACAAATCTACTAGGGTCAGTGGGATCAGTCTAGAGGACCCTATAGACACCCCACCTTCGGCTACAATGTTGATAGAGATAGCTGAATGAATGGAGGACCATACCCCAAATCCTATGTCCAAACCCAGCCAAACTCACCCTTGTAAGCTCCAATCTGTAGCCCAGCTCAAGCCTGAACCCAGTTAATTCACTCCTAAACATCAGCCCAAAAAACCCCCCATAAGAAAAACCAGTAAAAAATTCCTTAAAAAGTCAAACTTGGTGAGTCAACCCACTGAGTCAAGTCACCGAGTCAACTCACTAAGTTAGACCAGCCCTTGCACCCAGTCAACTCACCGTGTCAATCCATCTTTCAAACCCAATCAACTCACCTGGTCCCGAGCCACAGCTTCGGAGTAGCTTCTAACCTCGAACCTCGGGCTTTGCTGCTTCAGGTTCGGGGGCCGTACACTCCAAAGCTGGAGCAAAGAGTCCATACAAGCGGCTCACTGGGGGCCGCCCAAGCCTAATTACACAATCTGTCACTACTCGCAACTATAAATACCCCATTCCCTCTCCTGTTTCAGCATCCCTCAACTCTCAGAGAAATCCCATAAATTTCGAGTCCATCTCCACCCCCTTTTATTCCATTCCTCCACCAAGGAGAGTCCGAGTGAGAAGAGCCTAGCCCTAGTCTAGCCCAGCCTGACCCTGTTCCAAGTCTCTTAAGCTACCTAAGTCCCAATCTTAGCCGCTCGAAGCAAATCCTTACAACACCTCCGTCTATTCATCTACTCTTTTATTAACATCATCTCATTCGCATCTAGCATAAGTACAACATTTACTATTCTTCCAACCCTCCTGCTTATCATATCACTGCAAACACTTTGATTATTCAAATACACAGCATGCATCCCGCATAAAGCACCTGTCAGTTCGAGCGTATGCTCTTGGCTTGCCTATTAATGGAAACCTGCCCATCAGAAACTCTTACTGTTTAGACCTACATTCAGGCATCATTCATGAGAGAGTATGAGGATTAAATCAGACTTTCAAGTATTAGTTCGATTATGTGAAGTAGAGACTGTACTTCAGTACGGGCAGAGTGGGGTGCTTCACATCTTCCCACCCTGTAACCGTGGTCCCTTACCTCGAATCTCTAGCCGCAGATCAAAAGGAGTCATTTTAGAGGAAATAATCTTCAGATTCCCTTCTCTAACGTTTCTACAGGGTCTAGATGACTGTAGATTCAACGCAACTGTAACGCCCCAGATTTTCGAGATTTATTTGAAACTTTTTGAAAATTCATTTTTAATTTATTTTTTTATTAATTATCGTACATTTACTGTTGATTTGCGAATAGCGGGACATCCGTAGGAGATTCGATAGGGGACCCTTTATAAAAGTTACTTAGAATGATCCCATATACATCGTAGAAAGATCAGATTTCAAAAATCACGCACTTTTCAGATAATTACGAAAATGCCATTAGTTAAACTTAAGTTAAGATGCCATTTTTAAGTATTATAGTTTCTGACGATCACTTTCACGCAAAACCCTGCATTTAAGCTTTTAGGCACATATTAACCATACACATCAAATTTCAGCCCTTAAATCATAGTAAAAGTGGTCCGATTGTCAAATCAGCCCCTTAACCCTTGATTTTCATCTCCATCGAGTGAAGAAAGTAGATGGTTAGTCGTAGTTGAATATTTCTCTTCATATAAGTGACTTGGATCATCTTTATCATGGACCAATAGTGTGATTTGAATGCCCCACCTTGATAAGCATCTTTCTTATGCGCGAAGTTATCCCGTTTTAGAAATTAACGAGTTACCAACTCTTTTTAAAACTGAACCTTTCGATTCACCCACTTCTCACCATCAATCGCTTCTCAAATTTGGACCACTTATTATACTCATATGACTACGAGTTTACACAAAGTTTGGATCTCGATCTATAATCCTACATCGTTGAACCACAAAGCCAGCCCCTTCCTTTTCCGCCAAAAGTTGAAATTTCAGATCTAGGCATTTCTCACCATCAATCAACCACTAAACTTTGTACAATTATTTGCCTATCATGACTACATATTTTTTTAAAATTTGGGCCCTGATCATCAAGCGTAGACCGTTAATTGAGATCTAGCCCATTTTAGCACCCGTTAGGCCATTTTCAAGGATCGGCCAATCTAGAATGTGGATCATCAAGAAATTTACGTATTCTGACTCTACTCTTCGAGCTTAATAAGATGAACAGCTTAGAATTGATCATCCGAATATTGAGATTTGAGAAACCCACCTCAAGAAGTTATTACACAAGACCTCGCGTGCACATCCCTCTCCATATTTCTACTACGCACCTCCAAATCCTTCTCCTAACCCTAGCCTCCATGCCCTAGAGAAAGAGAGAGACAGACAGAGAGAGAGAGAGAGAGAGAGAGAGAAAGAGAGAGAAGAGAAGAGATTTCTTTCTCATATTTTTCCAGCGGTTAGGATCTTCTACAACCCTCTTCTGCTAAGTCCATCCTAAGGTGAGGATTTTCCTTCAAGCCTTTCATTAATAATATCATGATTATCATGAGATTCTTTTGTGGCATGTGAAGTTGTTTTGTTTTGAATTACTTATCCATATAACATGAAGTTTGATGTGAGATTTGTAATGAATATCATTATATGGTGATGTGATTCTTTTTTTTTTAGATTTTTTACTAAGAAGCATGTGTATTTGTGTTATTTATTTTTGTGAAATTTATGCCCTTATTTTCTTAGTCCATGTATTACAAGTAATATTGGTTTTCATATTGTGATATGAAATATGTGTATAAGATCATCATATAGCAATCCCATTATTGTATACTCTTTGTCCCTAAGTTGGTAAAATTATTCGATGTAGAGAGATGGAACCCGTGAGAGGTGTCCATGATGGAAGAATATATCTTGACTTAACTGAGAGAATGAAGTGATTGTTTGTTAATGGATCCTTACATGTACATGATGCTTGATTTGATCCATTTACAGTACATGGGTATTTTAATGAATTTGGTCATGATGTACAACATTGGCTTTTTGGGACATGATGGAATCATAAAACGGGACAATGAGTGGACACTAATGGTATACAAATTCTCATGAGCCGGAGTTGGTGCTATGGACACTAATCTCGTGCTGTCGGCCTATGCTAGGTTGCTTGCGACTCCCCATAGTGACCATTGAGTTTTATTTAAATCGGTTGTATGCGAAAACACTTAAATAAAGGTGAAACTAAAGTCATGCATTCACTTGGCTCCATGTGGGTGTACGGAATTGAGAATAGGCTAGAGCGTCCTACTTCTCCCGCACATTGTCACGTGTAGATTTGGGCTATGAGCGTCCCGTTTCTCACGTGGTCGGGCAAAACTATGGGCTTGTGCGTCCCAGGAACCTCTGGTGACTAGTGGCTAGCATGGAGTCATAACAGGGAGTCTCCCACTTCATGGATTGTGATTCTAGCCAGGGTGCCTTAGCCAGAGCATGCATTCCATGCATCGCATTAACAAAGATTTTTAGTTGGTTGTTTTGATTTGATTAAATGATAATATAATGCTTGCGTTTACTCTGTACCGTTATTATTATTCTTGATTGTCTTAAAGGAAATATTCCCCACTATGATAGCGTTTAACGCTATCCCAAACACAATTTAGGTGATGCAGGTGAAGATCCAGGTATTGAACCCGATTTTTAAGGAGAAGAGTTCCATGGTTCGTATAATCACATGGCGGACGACGATGTTAGAGAAATTTATTATTATAAAGAAACTCATCAACATGTAAATACCTTAACATTATTCAGAAGTTATCTTCTGTACTAAAACATAAAATTAATTAGTCATACCTATAACCAACCAAGGGAATAAATTTGTAACTACTACTGCATCATTCAAACTATCTTATTCTACTATTAACAAAGGCGGTAACACGATCTTACGATATAAAATAATAAACTGTTTAATCAATAAGGTATTCAATGATCCCTTAAGCTGACAACACAATATGTGCTTTCAGCTTTTAGAGCCCTGCAATGTCGTTGACCGATCACCGCTGAGACCAGAATATGCTTGAGTAGGTTTGTATAGGTTAAATTATGCTGTTGGACTTTTTTTCCGGGATCTCTTGCTCCGCTCGGTCACCGTGTTGCTCCTAAGCGCGCGTGTGGGGGAAAAAAGCTTTCCCTCCCAGCCCTCGCACCTTTCCGCTCGCAGGTGTTTAACCGCTGAGGCGACCCCTATACGATCAGGGTGATCAGCACATCCAACTTGAAAAACAGAATTCCTCCTATACTTGAAAGTCATTAGTCCTCATACAATCTCATCTGCATAGCATTCCATCCAAAAACAAAGAAAAATAGAAAATCCCAAAACCTAAAAAAAAAAGGAGTAAAGCATATTCCTCACCATTATGCCTCCTCAGGCTCAACGTCTTCAGAAACAACTTCCCTTCCACAACATAGTTCGCACTCGAGCTAAGCAAGCCATGTCCGACCGCGAAGAAGAAACTCACCTCTTCCCTGCCCTTGACATGGTCGAAGTGCAACAACCAATTGAGAATACGCCAATCATACAAGAATTGGCATAAGGAATGAGAGCAATGCAAGAAATGCTCTTGCAATTCATGCAAACACAAGCTACCACAGCAGTCAACAATCACATTGGCCCAGTTCAACAATCTCAGCAGCCATGCCAGGTTCCTCCAGCCTCCAATTTAAATCAAGCACAACCATCGGAGTCTGCCCAAGACTACCGACAATAGACATCTTAGCCCTTCGCTATGGGGCATCCTCCTCAATACCTTCCTGCGATGACAAGACCGTCTCAGAGCATTCTCGTCGCAGGGACTTCCAGCCAACTTCCAGTCAATCCTGCAAGTAACAATCTCAATAGATTCCAGCACGTTCATGCTGACGGGACCCCTTTCCTTTCTTAGCATATCCCTGTTAATGGGACCATTACTCAATTTCAGCACATCCCCACCGATGGGATTTCAATTCAATTTCCAGCAGCAGGGACAGCACTAGCGAATGCCCACAATGGGGTCAGTGTCAAGCCCACATCAATCAGCGGACAATGGTAAATACCCAACAAGGGGTCACTTCCCAGCATCTCAGCCTCCTACAAACAGGAGCACTTTTTAATTCCAGCACATCTCTGCCGATGGGATTCCAGTTAATTTCCAGCAATCTTCGATTCAGCAAGCTTCAGTTAATTTCCAGCAATCTTCGATCCAGTAATCTCCAGTTAATCTCCAACAAGTTCCAATTCAACCTTTAATACAATCTCCAGCTAAATTACAGTCATTTCACGCGCAAGTTCGTCAGACTCTAGTTCAATCATCGAATAAATTTCAGCAACCCGCGGTTGCTTTTCAGCAAGCCCCTAGGGTCGAAGACATCGACCACTATGCCGAAGAGGAACATGCCTAACTTCGAGAGGCACCAATTGTTCAAGTAGATCATGCAAGACTGGACGAGTTGCGGGAGCAATTCCAGATCTTGCAAAATCAACTTCAGCGACAACAAGGAAGCGATCTACCTTTGACCAAGTTCAGAGAATTGTGTCCTTTTCCAGATGCTCAGATACCTCAAAACTTTGAGGTACCAAAATTCAAAAGATATGACGGCAGTGGTTGTCCTACAGCACATCTCAAGTCTTTCTGTGGAGAGTTGAGTGCAATCTCTGGAAATGAAGGAGCCCTCATTCACTTGTTCCAAAAATCTCTAAAGGGCGATGCCCTAGATTGGTACACATCATTGGATTGCCATCGCATTAGGACTTGGGAGCAACTCTCCCAGACTTTCATCGACAGATTCGCATACAATCTCAACATGGCACCCAGGAGAGCCGACCTCGCTGCTCTCCAGTAAAGGAGTGACGAAACCTATCGACAACGAAGAACAAATCTCCATGATTGTTCATTCAACATATCCTGGCATATCTGGATATCTCATCTCGCACCCATATGCGAATTTCTCACAGCTGATCCGTGCTGGAGAGCAAGTCGAAGCAGGAATCCGCACAGGGACAATCTCCCCATGGCCTCATCAGGCCACTCCAGTCAAACGGAACAGTGGAAGGAAGACCTGTTGGATACGGGAATGGAAACTACAACGGTTCTCCTCCTCACCCGACAGAGGTAAACAACATCATCGTCACTGCTCAAGGCAACCAATATGCTCCCCCACAAGGACGTCAACCGTATCAGCAGAATCAAGCTCAGCATCAACCTCAAAGGTATCAGCCACAACCACCCCTACCACAACCAAATCCTCAAGCACAGCCACAACCACCTCGACAGTAGCAGCAGTTCAGGGGGAACGGCCAATACTCATATCAGAATAGGCAGAATTACAAGGAGCTCGGGAAATTAACTCCTCTCAGTTAAGTCACGGCTATGCTGGTATAAAAGCAGTTACTCACTCTAATGGCACCCAGGCCTCATCCAAATCCTCTGCCTCCGAACTACCGAGAAGATGAATATTGTGCCTACCATCAAGGGCGTGGCCACACCACTGATCGATACATGACTCTGAAGAATGCCATACAAAATCTGATTGATGACCGCAAGATCGTCATCTCGGTCCCTGGAACTCCTCCAGTAACTCCTACCAACATCCTTCAGAATCCTTTGCCTCAGCATTCGACGGACCCCAATTCATCTCATGGCCCTGCCGTCAACAGCATAGAAGAAGGAGAGTGTCCGATCACTTCTTCGCCCCTATCCAATCCATTCATGCTTATACGTATGGGCCAACAAATTCTCCTCCGATTTTGCAAGGGACAAACCCCTTTCCTCCTTCAGTCTCCGAGCCATTAGTAATCGAAGGAGCACCTCCATATGATACACCAGTTGTTCAAGGGCTTGTCCCTTTGCAAGGGGCACCTTACAACCATTCATGTCGAGAGCTAGTCATCCTGGAAGGAGTACAGTTATACATTAAGCCCGCATACGAACCTGTCGTTTTGCAAGGGGCAATTTTAGCCCATGAACAATCTAACCCGCAATGGAGGGATGATACTTATCAGCAGCAAGAACCCATTGTCTTGGAAGGGGCTCCTTCAGTCAAGCCAGTATATTGCAAGGGGCAAGTTCTGTCCCCAAGCCACAAAGACATCCCGGAGGCGTGTCAATTACAATACAACAGCTGGACCGAACAGAGAAACCCCTCGCCATATCAAGAGGACCAGTGGTCATTCCATGGGAACCTCCTGCTCCAGGAATAGTCAAGCCAGGACCATGACCTTATGTGATCTATGAAGACAAACCTCGATATTATCCCTTCAGCACAGGCAACAATGTAGTCCTCAAGGCAAAAGCTCCATATGAGAAAGATCTGCTACCCACACCAGCACTGTTGTAAGAACCAGTGGTCCTAGAAAGCAAAGGAGAGGAAAATTATAAAGAAGTCCCGTTGCACTATCTAGAATGTGCAGAGGTAGGAAACATGAATCCCAATGAACGTTGCATCCGAAGAGATAATCAGAATAAAGGTGATCCCAAAAAGTGCTCTCTCGAGCCTCGATAATAAAAACAAAGCTGCATATGATGTGGCGACTCAGGTCAAGTCAATCCTTGCCCAAATCTCGGTATGGAAGCTACTCTGCACATCTCTCATACACCGAGAAATGTTCGCCAAAACCCTGAGCGATGCCCATGTCTCTTCCAATACAGCACCTGAAATGATAGCATTGATGATCAGACAGCTCCTGGCTCCACGCGCCATCACCTTCACTGATAATGAGTTGCCACCAGAAGGGCGCGAGCATGGGCAATCCCTCAATATAGCCTTACGAGACCTTTGTGTCCCGCTGGTCCGTATCGATAACAGCTCAAGCTTAAATGTTTACCCATTCAAGACTGCGGAACACCTGGAAATCAATCCCTCCTCATTCTGACCTAGCACCATGTACGTCAGAGCATTCGACAACACCCGCCGATCAGTGGAAGGGGAGGTCAACATAGAGGTACAAATATGTCCAGAAATCTCCGCCATCACATTTCAAATCCTGAATATATTAACCTCTTTCAATATGTTGCTCGGACGACCTTGGCTACACAAGGTTGGAGCTGTGCCATCAACTTTGCATCAACGGGTGATGTATATCTGTGGAAATCAAGTGATCTCTGTCCATGCAAAGAAGGAGCTCATCATTCCTTCCAATGTTGCTACCACTGAACCAGATATCCCTGTCATTGACATCCAACACACTGAAGAAGACGTCCCATTTCATAGTTTCGAATTTGAGACTGTGAACGCTATCGCCAATCCAGAACTGATAAGTGTGGATCGTCTTTTCACTAGCAGAACGTTTGAGCCTCAAGTATCGGATGAAGAATCATTTCAAGTTCAAAAAGATACTGTTGGTATATAATCAACGCAAATGGGGACTCGGGTACAGGTCAGTCATCATGGACAAAAGAAAAAAGAAATTCCGGTGCTCACCCATTCAATTCATCAGGCCAGGAAAGCCTTGCAGAGATCCAAAAGGAAATCAACCGACTGCACTACACAAAGGCCTCCCGATGAGCCTAGCTTGGGCCATGTGGCCCCCCATTCGATGGGACTGGATTCTCGAACCATCTAAGCCTCCAGAAGAAAAAGGAGAGGATGAAGACAAAGAAAAAAAATAAATACAACAACTTCAGGACCATGGTACTCTATACCTGCTCTCAACCAGGGGCATAACCTGCCCACTTCAATTCCAGCCAACCAGGGGCACAACTTGCCCATCTCAACATCAATCAACAAGGGGCACAACTTGCCCATCTCAACATCAATCAACAAGGGGCACGACCTGCCCATCTCTGCAGAATCAACATCATCAACCATCAGTCAGGGGCAGAAGCAGCCCATCCATTGGACCAAGAAAGGGAAATGGCCAGCCTTTAATTGGTCTGATGTCCAGATTCCGAACTTGTGTCTTGCTGTGCAACCAGACGAACTGCAATGCGAGGTAAGTGATCTGGGAGGGACTGAGTATGACTCAGATCTCGAACCCAACCAGCGAGAAATCATGGTCATTGGACCAGACTGTGATTATTTGCCAAAATCATCAACCCCCACCTCTCTAGGGGAAGGAGTGTGGGGTCCTGAATGGTCATCTGTTCCCTTAACTTCTGAGTAAGCCAGAGAGTCATCTGAGGGCTCTGGCTTCCAAAAAAAGCCGATTTAAGCAGTGAGCGGTACTCTGGGACAAGCTGGGATCAATCATGGTCTACAATACCCGCTTGTTCAGGGTCCCGTGAATTTTAAAAATCCACAAAAATAAAATAAAAACTTTCAAAAGCCAACAACATCTAGCATTTCAATTTCAGAAAATTCTCAAAAACCAAAAAAATATTTCTTTCCTCGCATTCAATAATGTGCCAAGTTCCTCTAAAGAGTCACATAAGTTTGAAGTCGAATCATATGATTTTAACATCGAATTAGACTTCGAGCTCATTAGTCTGGACGAAGCTCGGGACGAGGAAGATGATGACCCAGCTCCCGAACTAGAGGATCTCTTCAAAAAGTTTGAATCTAAGGCCAATGTTGTAGCCGATGATTTTGAGGTAGCAAACTTGGGGACACCCGAGATCCTTAGGGAAGTATGCATTGGAAAATCACTGCCACCAGAGATGAAGCAAATAATGATAGAGTTCCTAACTCCAAGATTGTCAAACTTCGTGTTCTCATATGAAGACATGCCGCGGCTCGATGAAGAGCTCGTTGTACACCATCTGCCAACCAAGACAGATATGAAGCCAGTGAAGCAGAAACTTCGAAGAATGAAGCCAGAATGGGCTCTGAAAGTTCGAGATGAAGTCATCAAGCAGTACAATGCGGGATTCTTGGTAGTCTCTAGCTACCCTGAATGGCTCGCCAACATTGTAATAGTACCGAAGAAGGATGGCAAGGTTCGAATGTGCATTGACTTCCGAGATCTCAACAAAGTCAGTCTTAAAGATGACTTCCCTTTGCCACATATCGACACTCTGGTCAACAACACTACAGGGTAGAAGATCTTCTCATTCATGGATGGATTCTCAGGTTACAATCAGATCGAAATGGCCATCGAAGATCGCGAGAAGACATCGTTTATCACTCCATGGGGAACATTCTATTATAGGGTAATGGCGTTCGGTCTGAAGAACGCAGGAGCAACATATCAGCGACCAATGACAGCATTATTCCACGATATGATGAACAAAGAGCTTGAAGTATATGTGGACGATATGATCGTCAAATCTCGCACAATTGAAGGACACTTTGAAGATCTGAAGAAGTTATTCAACAGATTAGAAAAGTACAAGCTCTGTCTCAACCCTCAGAAATGTGTCTTCGGTGCAACGAGAGGCAAACTCCTTGGCTTTATGGTAAGCGAGGATGGCATCAGGGTCGACGAAACTAAAACTAGAGCAATCATCGAGATGCCCCCTCCTAAAATAGAGAAAGAATTCTGTGGTTTCCTCGGTAGAATTCAATACATCAGTCGCTTCATCGCACAGCTCACTCCTATCTGTGAACCCATATTCAAGCTCCTTCAAAAGAACGTTCCAAAAGAATGGAACGATGTTTGCCAAGTCACCTTCGACCGCATCAAGAAGTATTTCATAAATCCTCCAGTTCTAGTATTGCCCACTCCCGGACGACCACTATTATTATACATCTCGGTAGCAGCAGAAGCCATTGGATGTGTTCTCGGCCAGCACGATGAAACCGGGAAGAAGGAACCAACAATATACTATTTTAGCCAAAAGTTCACCGACTACGAGACCAGGTATTCTCCTGATCGAGAAGACTTGCCTCGCCCTAGTCTGGGTAACTCAGCCACTCCGTCAATACGTGATTGCGTTCCCTATTCTACTCATCGCTCACATGGATTCGCTCAAATACCTGTTCGAGAAACCAACACTCACTGGAAGGATAGCTAAATGGCAGCTACTCCTGTCTGAATTCGACATCACCTATGTCACTCAGAAGGCAATCAAGGGGCAGGCCCGCACCGATAATCTCGCCGCACACTCTCTCCTGGATTATCAACCGCTTAAGACATTCTTCCCTGATGAAGATCTCTTGTTCATCGAAGGTGAAGAAAAAAAGAAGAAAAATGAGTGGACGTTATTCTTCGACGGCGCAGCAAATTGTAAAGGAAGTGGTATCGGAGCAATCATCTACTCTCCAGACGATGTCCATATTCCTATCTCAAGGCGCATAGCATTTGAGTACACCAACAACATGGCAGAGTATGAAGCATGCATCGCTGGTCTAAGGGAAGCCATAATCTTGGGCGTCAAAAAGCTACGAGTATTTGGAGACTCACAGCTTATCATCAATTAGACATATGGCGAATGGAAAACCCGGGACGAAAAGTTGATACCATATCATGTGTACCTTGAAAATCTGATCGAAGAATTTAAAGAAATCACCTTCTCATACATACCCAGGGCCAAGAATCAGTTTGCAGATGCTCTCGCTACACTTACATCAATGCTCAAGATCCTGAAAGGAGACTCAGAATGGGAGCTCACAGTCGAAACTCAAGATGAACCTGCTTCTACCTGCAAATAAAAGAAGCCGAAGCTGCCCCTGACAAACCCTGGTATGCTGACATCAAGCAATATCTCGAAACCTAGGAATATCCGGAGGCAGCAATAGCAACAGATTGCCGAACCATCCAGCATTTGGCTGGCTAGTTCACCATCAGTGGCGAAGTTCTTTACAAGCAATCCTATAATCAAATCCTCCTTCAATGCGTCGACGAAACAGAAGCTGCAAAGATTATGAAAGAAATACATGAAGGAATTTATGGCCCACACATGAACGAGCACATGATGGCAAAGAAGATTCTACGACTCGGCTACTATTGGCTCACCATGGAGACAGACTGCTGCCAGCACATCAGAAAATATAGTGTCAGGAACATACGAATAAAATTCATACCCCCTCCTCAGAATTGTACAACCTGACAACTCCCTAGCCCTTCTCTATGTGGGGACTTGATATCATTGGGAAGATTAATCCCAAAGCATCAAACGGTCATGAGTATATACTTGTGGCAGTCGACTACTTCACCAATGGGTAGCAGCAGCCTCCTATACCACGATTGCAGCATTCCAAGTGATCAAATTCATGAAGAACAGCATCATATGCCGGTATGGAATCCCTAATGCTATCATCACAGATAATGGAACCCCGTTCGTCAACAAGAAGATGGATGACTTCCATACAAGTTCAAGATTCAACGTTATCGATCGAGCCCTTACCGTCCTCAGATGAATGTTGGGGTAGAAGCCGCAAACAAGATAATCGTCAGGATACTCGAGAAGATGGTCGTGACTTATCGAGATTGGTCAGATATGCTCTTATATGCACTTTGGGCCTATCGAACGTCTGTACTGTCTGCTATAGGTGTTACTCCTTTCGAGCTTATTTACGGAATGGAAGCAGTTCTACCAGTCGATGTGGAAATACCGTCACTACGGGTGTTACTGGAAAGCGAAATTGAAGAAGGAGAATGGCAACGGGCCAGATTCAATCAGTTACAGCTAGCAGATGAGAAGCGCGTGCGTGTGCTAAGTCATTCCCAGTGTTATCAGAAAAGGATCACTCGGGCTCACAACTAGAGAGTTTGAAAAAGAAGTTTCAAGGTAGGCGACATGATCATGAAGAAGATCCTACCATCGCACCTTCCGAATCCCAGAGGAAAGTTCAAACCATCATGGGACGGACCGCTGATCATCAGAGAAGTACTTCCTGGAGGCGCCCTCAAATTCACCGGCATGAGAGGGGTGGATCTTCCTGAGCCAATTAACACCGACAAAGTGAAGATCTTTCACAGGTAAGTCATTCTGACCCTATCAAGAGTTACATTAGTAAAGCTGAAATCAAAGGGTCGAAGCTAAAACTTCATATAAATCATTTCTGTTCACCAATAAGTGTTTCAAATAAAGGGATTCAAAAGAAAAAAGAAGAGGACAAAAAAAAGAGGAAATGGGAAGCCAAAACAAAGGCACCCGAGAAAAATCAACCCAAAAGGAAACATTGTCACCCATCCATCCATCCATCTCAGAAGGGTCTATAGCTAAGACCGACAGCTCTATCATCGTAACTCAAGATAAGGGCTGGAAGGCTGCCATTGGCAGGCAACGACGGATTCCCGACCTCTAGCCGCCACAATTATCCAAAATCTAAAGAAAAAGAAGAAAAAAGAAAATGTGTGCCTAAACAAAGAGGGCGAAGTGAAAATCCAAAAGGGTGCTCCAAGTAAAAACAGTGGGCATACAGCGGAGTTGGTGAAAACCTGAAAGGGCGCCAAGGGTAAAAACAGCATAGCTGCCAAGGAGCAGGCAAGATCAAATACCCGGGACGTGGTGAAAATCCGAAAGAGCGCCACGGGCAAAAATGACGGGAAAAGGCCGACTGTGGTGAAAACTCGAAAGAGCACTGCAGGCAAAAATGGCTCGAATAGGAAAAGAAAAAAAATGCAAGTACCAAGAAACCAGACGGTCCAGATCAGCTCAAGCAGTTGCAGTTCAAGAACAAGAAGAAGTACAATTGGGAACAAAGAACTCTACAAACTCTAACAAAACTCTTAGGAAGTAACAGTTTTCATTGCCTACGCCTCTAAGGAACCAAAGGGATCTCACACAAGTCAATCTCGAGATGTCAATCAAAGCATTGGCCGAACCTCAGTTCTAATTCCTATGTCCCTGCACAAAATCCAGACACACACTCATAAGACAACTCGTGGCACAATAAGTTCTCAAAAAAGTTTTTCTTTTTTCTTTCCATTAATGCATCATATTTCTTTTCTATATATCATATCTTTAAAAAATGCAAAAAAAAAAAACATCATCACCAGACATGTATTACGCAAAAAGAGCCGTACAGACAGCCGGCACAGCCCTAAAAACCATAAAATCAATCTCTGCCCTCTTCCTCGGCCATGTCAGGTAAGTCCTCTAACTCGTAATGAAATAGCCTCGCTCTCAACCTGCTCATCTCCATATGCAGGTAATACACCTCATCTCGCTCGAGTCTACAGGTCGCCGTCACCTCATCAGACAACCTCTGATCAGCGGCCAATCTCCTCAACATCATCTCACAATGATACCGGAGTGCAGAAATCTCAGACAACAAGTGACCATGAGTGGCCAAGAGGAAGCCGGAATCGATAAATGAGCGCTCCTCAAAGGGCTCATATGAACCAGATGAAGAACCAGCATCCCCAAAAACATCCTGCTCATCCTCATCAGCGGTCAGGTGCCAGCAAGGAATGCACCGGTACAGAGACTGTTCAGCAACCTAATGCTGGTATGAGGCAGTCGCCATCGAAAAAGTCCGCAGCTCAAAACCAAGCAAATAGCAGTCAAGTGACTCGCCCAGGACCCATTAATTCGAGTCCTAAAGTCAGATGACCTGGCTGGAAGTGCTCGACACCTGATACCCGAGAAAGCAAAAGGAGGAACATCTTGCTCATACCCGAACTGCCGTAGGAACCGGATAGGGTGATAAGAAAAGTAAGATCGAAAGCTTACCAGCATCAGAGGAAGGCGATGAGCATCACAAAGTACTGGAGGAAGTGAAATCCAAGATGACTCCCAACGAATATTCCAATCGCGCAGCTCAGCAAACATCCTGCGATACAAGGGCTCACTCATCCTAGTTGTATGCGGAAGAAACTCCATGATATGTCCCATGAGGTCAGGGCGACAAATGCCGGGAAATGATACAAGAACAATCAGCGAAAGACGCTCCCATAGCCAAATCTGATCGTGAGAAAGTAAAGAGATTCAGCTAAAGCAAAGCAGTTCCCAAAAGATAAGAAAAGAAAAATAAAGTACAAAAAGGATACCTGGAGAAATGCACTAGCAGTCGCGAAGGACACGGGTGCGGCGTAGCACACAGTCAGTTAGCCCATTAAATAGCTCAGCCAGGACAAGAGAAATGATCTCCTGCCGTCGAGTAGCTCGGCTCATCACCTCAAAGAGCAAAGGAGTCTGAGATCTGCGCCACCCTGAGAATAGCATATCAGTTATCAAACAGAACATCAGCACATTCCGAGAAAGAAGGGACCCTGCCACACTCCGAGGGCTCGAGAAAAGATCATACAAGGAGTCTAAAGAGAAGACCACAACATCCTGACCGGCAGCTGCAAGCTGAATAAGATACGGAATCCCAAACCAGTTCTGCGGAGTGGCAATCTTTGGCAAAGTCTTCAACGAGAAATATTGAGCATAATCCCAGGAAAGACCTGTCAAGCGCGCGAGCTCCTCCAAAGAAGGTCCCATCTCCATATCGTTGAACGCAAACAAGTTCAACGAAGGGACCCAATCAATCAATGCAGCCCCGAGCATCCTCCAATCAATGTCAACCCTAGCCATATGAAGCAGACCGCCAGAGCCATAGGACTCCAACTCTTGAATCTCATAAGCTGACAATCTGTCAAGCCAAGCAAGCAGTCGTGGCGAACAAGAAGGATAAGGAAGAAACTGACAAGTCCTCACAGGAATCCCCTCCAGAACAAAAGTCCCAGGAATCGATGACAGCTCATCAAGGATCGGAAGATTAACAAGCGAAGGAGAAGAAAAAGCTGGAACCCCTGCGAACTCAACAGCCCCTGGCCTATCCCCAGTAACGACTATGTCTGATATAGTCACATCGCTATCTAAAACTGTCATGACCTTAGCAGCATGAGAAGACTCGCCCACCTCGTAAACCGAATGCGTAAAAGGTCGACGATCAGGAGAAGATCGATACTCTCCATCAAGAAGGTTATCAGCAAAGATCACGCCGCACATCGTGGCATCCTGACCAATCTGACCGCTGAAAAACGCATCTGAGCCGTCAAGAAGGGCCTCGGCGACCCCGATCGAAGAATCTACGGTCAAATCTGGACCTGCAGTCCTCTCCAACATAAAGTCAAGAATCCAACCATCACTCTATCCAATCAAAGGGATCATCGGGACATCCACACCGTCCATCATCAAGGGGACATCATCAATGATCACATCAAGTCCACCCAAGCAAGTGTACCGCACATCTTAGCCGTCATCGAGAGCATCCAAGCCGTCAAAGGTATCATCTGAACCATCCATACCGTCTAAACATGAGATGAGCCCATCTATGTCCATCATGACCTCATCATCGCCATTGATCGCATCATCCATGCGGCCCACCCTCAAAGGGTGCATAGCCTCACCTATGGCCCATCTCCCCATCCTATCCATACCATCCAATCCTCCCATGGTTAATGCCCCATTCAAATTAGAGTTTTCAGCAATCCCACTATTAATGGGGGCATTCAAAGCTTCCCCAACAACCACCCCTAATCCATCTTTAAACCTCCATCTACCCCATCCATTAAAGGCATTTCCCCTCCATCAAAGCCCATTTGAAAATTTGAAGTGTGGGACCCAGCATGAACAATCCTCATTGCTCTTGAATCCCCACCATCCATTGCTTGAGAGAGGACAAGATAAGAAAAAGACAAAAAGAGAAGGAAAGATGAGACAAAGAGAGGAATCATGGCAGGAATCGAAAAGCCTAGTACAGGGAATATAGAGACAGCGACAGAAAGCAAGAGAAGAATGTCTGAACCAGAGCTCGCACGGACCGCACATGAAGAAAGGTCTGGACGGCTCCCTAGGGGCCGCCCGTATTGATGGCCTCTCTCTCTCTCTCTCTCTCTCTCTCCGCGGGCTTGGCCTCACAGCCTTTGGTAGGTGAGACTGTCAATCCACGTCAGTAGTTGGCACCCTGAGGGCCGCCCAAAGCTCCAATCGACTTCGAATTTTGTCCGAAACTGATCTGAATCATCTAGAAGGTATCCCACCAATCCAATCATGAAGTACTGCGACCAAAATAGGTCTGATCAAGTCAAAGAGAAGAGAAGTTGATCAAGAGGGGCCCACAGGCAATCTGAGCCATTCAAAGGCTAGATCATCATGATCCAAACTATGGAAGAGCTTACATGAGTCATAAAATAGCAACATCAAGGGTTTGATCGTCAGGAAAGAAGGCCAGAGTCCAGGATCTGATCATCAAGTGGGCCCACATGGCTAAAAAGAGTAATCCAAACCGCTCAAATCATAATCCGCATCATGGAAAGCCTTCTTAGGACTCATAAAACATCAAGGACAAGTGCTCCAAAGTGAAGCTGAAGTCTGGAAAGGGCCCACATGGCCAAATCAAGTAATCTGAACCGTTCAAGTCATCATCCATGCAGTTGAGAACCCTATCTTCTACAAAGCGTCAAAGAATGGATCGAAAACCAAAGCATCCGAACATCATCAGGAAATCCAAGGTAAAACAGAGGTTGCATTTCACTAGGAAAATTTGGTACAAAAGCAAAGCGAAAGGCCTTTAAAAATGTCAGAAGGCCATACATCAACAAACTAAATACATTCTTAGAAAAACAGACTACAGATCACCAACATAATCATCATCATCCCTCCTCTCATCCCGCTCTCGACGGTGAAGGTCCATCAGAGGAGCTATCACTGATCCTCCAGCATACCTGCGACGACCCCCTGGAACATAGAGTGAAGGAAGAAGAGGTCCTTACCCATACAGTAGATACCACTCATCATAGTCATGATCTGGGATCGTGAAACAAAATGTAGGCTGACCCTCGAGAGCATCGACCATAGCATCAGCCGGAATTTGAGTAGCCGAAGGGGGTGCAGAACAAGGAACCCGAGCCACGCCAGTGATCTGTCGGAGCAATCTCTCGCCCAGGTACCATTGAAATGATTCAACATCAGAGAGCATGATCCAGAGACACGAAGAATCGTACGCCTCCACGCATTGAGGAGTATAGTAAAGGGGAAAGCTGGCATATGGCATCCGAGCAAACTACAAGAAAGAAAATCACCACAGTTAGTTGCAAAACAACACGATGGATGAGGAAACCAAGATACTTACGTCCTCGGTAGTCAATCCATCCATGTCAGCACGCCAATTATCCCTAGACACTCGAGAATTTCGCTGACAGTTTTGCTGACGCCAATGAATAAAGCGATACAAGGATGGTTTAACATTATCCAGTATCCTGGGCAACAAGTGAGCAAAATGATAATAAAAACAGGTCTGGACAAGGGCAAACACTATGATCAGATGAAGAAAGAAGACAAACATCTCCAAGGGAGGTTAAAATGAATACCTCCACGACAGGCCAAAAACCTGTAAAAGACCTGCTACTCCGAGAGGTCTTATCCAAGCCCTGGTAGATGCAAGTCAAGATGGCCCCATTCCAATTATATGAATGGTGAAGATCCTCAGTCAAGCGAAGAAATCTAGGATCGATTCTCTCATTGGCATGACAGAAAAGGAATGAACCGAAGGCATAAGTAATCATAGCCCGTGCTTTATGAAGGGCTTCCAGCTTGGTAGTAGGGATGACAGCAGCGAAAGTGTTGTGAAACCACCGCAGTTTCACTTGGTTACTCTGAAACTTGCTCTCGGGTGGGATGGCTCCCACAAAGCCGTATCCAGTCATTGGAGGTAATGGGGGCAAGAGAGCCCGCATGGGGAACAACTGCCCTATGGAATGGAAAACCTATCTGCATATATATATATATATATATATATATATATATAGGGTGGTTATTCCCCATTTGCTACAGGGAAGTTGAAAGGTGTGGGTCTTATCCCTTCACCTCTCATAAAGGACTGCAAGTAGCATGCGATTGGCATTATTGTTATGGAAACGTGATGAAAGAAGGCCTGCGAAAGGAGTGTTGGCCAGAACGTGTTCAAGCATTGGCTGCGGTTGTTCCACCCAGTTATCCCAAAGGTCTCAGGTGCCCCGACCTTTTATGGAAGGAAGATGTTGGTGTTCCTTAGCTAAAGAACAAATATGGCCCCCGCGGCGAACAATGAAGGCAGGGTCATCCTCATTAGCCGGTCTTCGCCCCCTCATACCATCCGCCATTAAATCCCACAAGCTTGGCAAGGTAAGCTCCTATTCTTTACCCGTTAAAATCCAAATCACTATCCAAGAAACCCATGGATTTGGATTTACATTCAAATGCAAAAATCCAATATCCAAATCCATGTATCACCTAAGATATGTGTCGGGCCCATTAAAGAAAGCAAGGCCCACCTTAAAGAGGGTTGCATGCCATGCCTTAGGTAAGGAAAATCCACCATCCAAGGGCACATTTTTGGACGACAAATGCACTCAAGTGCCATGAGATCAAAGTGGGATAAGAATCAAGCTTCATATGAAAGATCCCTTTTCAAAATCTATGTGTGACCAAGGCTTGGTTCACTTTACATATTAAAGCAATGAGCCTCATTTAAGATGTTTCCATCTTTTTACACATGTACATGGACAAATGGGGAATAGGAAGGAAATTGTTCCCCAAGAGCAACTCAAGTGCCCCACCTTAATGGATTGAAAGGAGCACATAGTCCACTTGAAGAACCATAAGAACCCATTCATGGGTCAATCATGGGCAACCTATGTGCATTATCTTGACAAATGTTTTGACTATGAGAACACAATATGGTGGTCTACCCACAAACATATGAGTCAAAGAAGCCAATGGTAAAAAATTGATGCGCATAGCCCACATGAAGAATCAAAGTTAGAAATGTCCATGTAAGGACAAGTTTGGGACAACTTATGCGCACCACTTTCTTTACCAAAAAGAAGACCATTTGAGCACAAGAAGGCATGGCTTAATGCATCATCCAACCATCATGAAAATGATTAAGAATGATATACATAGCCCACTTAAAAATTAAAATCCAAAATGCCCCAAAGCATGGGACAAATTTGGGCAACTTATGGGTATCATTCTTTCCCACAAATTGAAAAAAAAAAATCACTCATCCTTGAGAAGGATGGTGGGTGACCCATCAAACACCCCAAGAGAAGTTCAAGGAGCTATGATTGCATGAATAGCTCTCTTGAAGAAGGGTCATCCATTTGAGGTTGGGAACATTAAAGGAAACTCTTAAGAACCACTTTCCTACAACATGATAAAACCATTTGAACTTAGCGAGATTGTTGAAACAACTCACTCATAGGACTTGTAGATGATCAAGTAACCCAAATCCTCCATCCATCCAAAGAAAAGGCATGAAGGGAAAGAATCCTACATACACAAAGTGTAGTGGTGCACACATGACTAAAAGAAATTCACAAGTTTTAATGAGGGCCCAAAAGCCCATCTATGCGGAGGAATTCCAAAGAGCCCATCACACTTTGTGTATAAGGATATACATCATAATCAAGAGATGGTGGAAGATTTGGGCCACTTGTCCATAAAGGCCCAACTATGAAATTTAGCCCACTTGAAATCCAAGTGAAGAATGGGCTAGTCACTTTTGTCCATACACATATGAAGAAAGAATGGGCCATCCAAAGTGAGCATTATGAGCCCAAAACTTGAGGTGGGCCGTACTAATCTCATGGGCCCAAACCTTGAAAAGAAAATGAAAAAGAAGAGAAAGCTCTAAGGAAAATATGAAAAGGAAAAGAGAGCATGAGGGAGCCCAAAATGAAGTATTGAGCCCATCAAATACACCAAGGGCCATGACTTCACTTTGAGCCCATTTGATACACATAAAAAAGGTCCCAACTTCCATGAGAGAAAATAGAATATTTTACCATGCACACTTGATGGACATGGCAAATTTACCCTTTACATACACATGAAGGGAGTATGAAAGAGGAAAAGAAAGATGAAATGGAGCTTACAATGTCCATCTCCATGCACTACCTTGAGAAGAGATTGGAAAAGTAGAAAAGGCCAAAAAGCTTGGGCCCACCTTGACTCTCTCGAAGTATCTACATGAAGAAAAGAAAGAGAACATGAAAAGAGAAAATGAAAAGGAAAACAAAGAAATGAAGGAAAAGAGTGGTCCATACCTTCACCACTCACCAAAGGGGACCACCTTGCTGTCCCAAAACTCCACCAAGGCCTCACCACTTGAAAAAATAAAAGGGCCACCAAAAGAGAGAAAAAACTTGAAGAAAGAGAGAGCGTGAGAAAGAAGAGAGAGAGATTGCACGTTAGAAGTGCCAAGGGTGCCCCATGTTATATAGAAAAGGGGAGGGCACCCCATTACCCAACCCACTGAAAAAACCAGTGGACAGAGGAGGCTTGGACCGCACCCTGGGGGCTGCTCGTCCTCCCATCAAGTTGAAACGACCCCTCGCCCTCTCTTCTTGGGAAGAACTTTTCCTTCGGAATAGTAGTTGTAAGTGAATCTTGTACCTCCATGTAAGAATGAAGTGATGGAAGAGAATGATGAAAAAAAGAGAAATGAATCTCACCAAAATCTCATCTTGTGAGAAATTGGGGAGAAATTAACTTGATGATGTGGAAAAAGTTCCATGAGATTTTCAAGAAAAAGAAAAAAGAGTTGACTTGGTCAAACATTGATCTCAACCATCCAAAGTCATGACCGGATGATCTGAATCATTTTCCGAAAACACCAAGAATTTCCAACCCTGATCTCTGCCCACCTCCCATCCCCAGTGGTCCGAAGACCTTAACTACATCGGGATCAAAATTCTGAGGGATTTTTAATAAAAACAGGCATCGATCTTAACAATCAAAATCAAAATCGATGACTCAGAACATTTTTCAAAATCACAAAAATATATTCCCAGTCTTACTCCCAAAGTTATGGTCCGAAGACCTTAAACTTCGTCGGGATCAACATCCCGAGAGATTTTTTAATAAAAACCGACATCGATCTCGACTACTTGGATCAAGATCTGATGACCCGGATCTTAAAAAAAAACACAAAAAAATATACATTTCCAGCCTCGCTTGTACATAATTTTGGGTCTGAAGACCTTAAATTACATTAGGATTAATTTCTCAGGGGGCCTTTTATGCTTTCAACCAAAAACCAGCATCGACCTCGACCGCTAGGATCAAGGTTCGATAATTCAAATCTTTTCAAAAAATCACAAAAAGAATGTATTTTCAGCTTGTAGATAATTTTCGGTCCGAAGACCTTAAACTACAATGTGATTAATTTCTCGGGGGACTTTTCTTGTTTTCAACAAAAAACTGGCATCGACCTCGACCGCATGGATCAAGGTTCGATAACCCGGATCATTTCAAAAATACTAAAAGATTTTAAGCTTTCTATAAAAACGAGTATCAATCTCGATTACTCGAGTTGAAGTCTGGAACTTTCTCAAAACAAAAAAAATTCACCATCAATTTTAACTACGCAAACCTATCCCTAACGGTCCGAAGACCTAAAACTACATTGGGATTAACTTCTCGGGGGCTTTCTTTCCCGACCTGTCCCGGACATGGCTAATACTTGATCGTACGGGTGTCCGGAATCTTCTAAATAGGTAAGGGCTGAGGCGGGCAGAGCCCCACGATCCTGTTCGTGTTGAATGCACCGTGATAGACAACCTTGATTTGGAAGTCGCTGTTGAATCTGACGGATGTTTCCTGTTCCTAAAACTTATGAGGGGGATTAAGGCAATTGGGAGGTGAAACGCACCCTCACGTAATTGTGAGCAGCATAAGACCCCAAACTAGATTGACAAAGGGAAATGTGAGGATGTGGCTCATTTTGTGGCCAAAGGAGTCCATCGGACAATACGTGGTCTATGTGCATTGCACATGAGGAACATGTAACTTTGTGAGTGTGTTGACTAAAAACCCTCAAAATCCCCTCATCCGAAGATGTAAAACTATGACACTTAACTGTATGAGATTCGTCTTGCTCGCTGACGTAAAATGGATCAGGTGCCTTACCAGTAGTAGAAGCTGGAAATGGATGAAAATTCCATACCTTTCCTGCATTTCAAAAAAATCAGAAAATACCAAAAGATTGCAAAATCAATTTACAAAAATCACAAAAATATTTCTATTGTTTTCAATAACAACGGTCTTTACTCAGACCAAATATTTTCAAAATCACAAAAATATTCCCTTTGTTTTCAATAACCAATCTCCATCCTGACTACTCAGGTAAATATTCGGACCATATATTTGCAAAAAATCACAAAAATTGTCACTATCCCCAGCACAGCACTTCAGGAGTCTTGAACTCCGCTCACTCACTTCACAGTTTGGGATGACGGATCCGATCGCCGCAAATTGGAATCTTGACCAAAACTGGCAACCAAATACCATCCCAATCACACCCATCCCCTAGAAGAACATCTTGAGGTTACAGCTGACGACCTCCTTCATCCATCCCCATCAGCAAAGAAACCGCATCTGGGGACGATGGACTTGATCGACCACGGGTTGGGATCTTGACCAACCTGCTGACCTAACATCCGCATGGTAAAGAAAATCTCTAGGGAAGCATAACCCTGCAAGCAATAAGCTCAAATTTCTCCGCATCCCCAGCAAAAGCAAAATCATCGAACTGAAAGAGACTGAGCCAAACCATGCATTCATCATCAAATATGTATCCCCATGCATCAGCATCCATCGCATCAATCATCATGTTTACCTGCTTTTAAAATAAAAGTCGGTTAACCAAAGACCCCACATGCATCCCTAGTGGAAGCGCCTGCAAGCTAGATTTCCTCTTCAAAAAGACAAAAAATATTATATATATATATTCCTATTTGCAAATAAAAACCCCATGGATATGACTCCCTAGAGTGGGTATCTTTTTAAAATCCAAAAAAATATTTTCCCAATAGAGCGTTCGGCCTCCAAAACACTGAGAGATCTTCCATATCTTTAGGTAGGAGCTGATGTAAAAATCAAATAAGATCCGATGTGTCATGGTTTCCCCAGGGACCATCGGATCCAATGCACTCAAAGTACGGTCGAACTGAACTCCAATGTTAGTGCGGTCATACCAAATGCCAAGATATGAAAAGATGAAAGTTAAAAGGCTCGGTCAAAGAAATTGTCTGAACGGTGGAAACGATGAATTGTAACCCAAGTATCAAAACCAGCAGATTGGGTGGAAAGAGTTCACCCGCACATACTTAGGCGTGGATGCCTGAAGTACCTTGACTGAGTCTAAGTCGATGTAGTGGATCTCCTATAAAACTACATGGACGCAGGGCAGTTAACCACTTTGACAGTCAAGCGAAACAAGTACTCTTGGAGTGATCCGGGAAAGTAACGAACAATCAATCATAGGGTCGGTAACCTCGTAAGATTATGACGGACGCAGAGATTTTACTGTACCTTCCCGATGTTAGTACCGATTGGGAACGGAAGGGTTGCGATTGGGTACCTGGGTTGCAGTTCATGCAGAGACAATCGCAACATTTTCTCCACACTCCCGCGGTATGTGCGAGTTATCAATTTTCAAACAATCAACTGACTCAGATACAAAGGCAAGTAAAGATTCCAGACCACGATCTATGAATGACCGGGTCAGAAGTGGGGTGTCCACTCGCTTTGACATTCGGTTGCACACAACCTCTGCCAAAGAGGGGCATCTGTAGACACCCCACCTTTGGCTACAATGTTGGTAGAGATAGCTGAATGAATGGAGGACCATACCCCTAAATTCCATGTCTAAACCCAGCCAAACTCACCCTTGTAAGCCCCAAGCCATAGCCTAGCTCAAGCCTGAACCCAGTTAACTCACCCCTAAACATCAGCTCAAAAAAACTCCATAAGAAAAACCAGTCAAAAATTCCTAAAAAAGTCAAATTTGGTGAGTTAACCCGCTGAGTCAAGCCACCGAGTCAAGCCACTGAGTCAGTACAGCCCTTGCACCCAGTTAACTCACAGTGTCAATCCATCTTTCAAACCCAGTCAACTTACCTGGTCCCGAGCCACAGCTTCGGAGTAGCTCCGAACCTCGAACATCGGGCTTTGCTGCTCCAGGTTCAGGGGCCATATGCTCCAAAGCTGGAGTAAAGAGTCTGTATGGGCGGCTCCCTAAGGGCCGCCCAAGCCTAATTACACAATCTGCTACTGCTCGCAGCTATAAATATCCCATTCCCTCTCCTGTTTTAGCATCCCTCAACTCTCAGAGAAATCTTATAAATTCTGAGTCTATCTCCACCCCCTTTTAGTCCATTCCTCCACTAAGGAGAGCCCGAGTGAGAAGAGCCTAGCCTTGGTCTACCCCAGCCTGACTCTGGTCTAAGTCTCTTAAGCTACCTAAGTCCCAATCTTAGTTGCTTGAAGTAAACCCTTGCGACACCTTCGTCCATCTAGCTACTCTTTTATTAACATCATCTCATTCGCATCTAGCATAAGTGCAACATTTACTATTCTTCCAACCCCCTGCTTATTATATCACTGTAAACACTTTGATTATTTAAATACACAGCATGCATCTCGCATAAAACACCTGTTAGTTCTAGCGTATGCTCTAGGGCTTGCCTGTTAATGGAAACCTGCCCATTAGAAACTCTTACTGTTCAGACCTATATTCATGCATCATTCATGAGAGCATACGAGGATTAAATCAGACTTTTAAGTATTAGTTCGATTCTGTGAAGTAGAAACCGTATTTTGGTACGGGCAGAGTGGGGTGCTTAACATCTTCCCACCCTGTAACCGTGATCCCTTTATCTCGAATCTTTGGCCGCAGATCAAAATGAGTCATTTTAGAGGAAGAAATCTTCGGATTCCCTTCTCTAACATTTCTACGGGGTCTAGCCAACTGTAGATTCAAAGTAATTGGCTAGTGGCGACTTTGGTATTATACAAACTCATCCAAATATATTCAATTTAACACGACAACCTGAAAAAAGGCCCTCGAGAACGAGGCGAGTCAGTGACACAACGGCGATTCGCGCGCACACCCATTTTGTTTAAAAGGGAGGGTCAGGAGTGCGGAAAGACGAGTGTCCACATACCCACAATCATGTATGTGTCTATGTCTACTTTACCCTTTTGTATTAGAATAAGCGGATATTAATGGTGGGGATTCAATTTATGGTAGTTTGCTGCAGCGTGGACCACATATGACAAAACGGATGATGTGGATGTAATGCATATAATCACAGGTTACGAAGTTTGGACAGGGGACTGTTAAGGGTGACATCAACTGCGGTTTATACCCGATGATCCACCAAATCAGCGAACCAGGGTCCGCAGTAGTCGGGTGTGTCGTGTATCCAAATCACCGAATCATTCCACCCAAGAGGAATGCGGTGCATGCAATGCTTGAATGTAATGTAATCGGAGTTAGGCACGAAAATCCTACCGAATACTCGGAAAGACATAATCACGAAGGATTTACCTTGCATCACGGGGGATTCCTTCCATCCAAACAAAACCTTAATAAACTCAATTTGACATGGGTGGGTCCACAACTTGGAGGGTAAATGGGATCCAGTCAATTAAAACTCGGAATGGCGTTCTTATACAAACAGGGTATGGTGAACCGTTTTAGACCATCCATCTTGTGGGCCATGGTATTTCTCACACATGTCCAAATTAAGAGATCTGAGTATGTTGAAAAGGTTATTCAAAACGCAACATGATGGTACCAGAGATTAAAATAAAACGTGGACTGAATCATACAAAAATCAAGCTAGAATTTAGGTTGAACTGTGAGATAACATACAATTATGGGGTCCACAATGCAAAATGTATAGATCTAATGGTAGAGATCTTACCACGCGCATGTAGAACTTTAGGAGTGCTACACAATGAAATCAAGAATCATAAAAATTCATGTCAAATTGAGAGAGAAAACAAGCCAAGAAATTCTCAATACTTACGGGGGACTCAAGCTAGGCAGTTTAGCTCAGAAATGGAGGACTTTTTATTCAAAAATGCATCTTTCTACACTAGATATGCCCATTATCCTTCCACTCATTGACCTGGTCCCTTTCATATTCTAAAGTGATGCATGTATCTACACTTGTAAGAATTTAACTGGCATTCTCATTAATTCAAAATTTCATCCAATTACTGATAATGGGCGAGTTGAGTTGTCTGGGACTGTTTCTAGCATGAGCTTGAGCCCGGGAAGCGGATTGCTTATTGAGTAACTCAGAGTAAAACTCTGCGGGGTCCACCGTGGTTTATGTATTTCATCCACTCCATTCATCCATTTTAACATATAATTTTATGGTTTGAGACAAAAAATGAAGCATATAAAAAGCTTACGTGGACCACACTTGTGTAGAGGTTGGATGACAAATAAACATCACTGTGTGCCCTAGAAAGATTTTAACGGTGGAAATCATTATACCCACTGTTTCTTGTGGTATGGTCCACTTAAGTTTTGGATATGCTTCAATTTTGGTTTCAACCCCTTAAATGACGGTGTATATAAACTACATACATTTACAGTGGGGCATCTGGGTTTACTCGATAAGGGCGTATTGAGTAACTCAGGACGCAATCCGATTTCCTGAGCACGACCAACACCAGTAGATTGGGAATGGTACCCTAATCCGAGGAGGATACGACTTAGATATACTTGCTGAGCAAAGAGGTCCGTACCTCACGATGCCCGCCTCACAGTCGGATCAGAGGAATTACATAATACCCAGTTCTCAGAGGCTATCATTCTCTGATCTAAACCGTTTATCGGATGGCCCATGTGCCAACGGTTCTGAAATGTCAATAGAATAAACGAGCAATCAACGGTGGCAAGGATGGGATGGTTGGGAAGATGATGGATGAGCATCGTACATGAGTGGTGTGGTGGGGCCTCGACTGAAAGAAAAGACGGACGAAAAACTAAAGTTCCAGGGCACAGGGGAGGACGGTGCACTCAATTCCTCCCTTCCCTTCTTCCGAGGAGAGGAATGAGTCTTTGGAGGGAAACGGAGGAAAATATTCACGCGCTTGCCGCGTCTCTCTCTCTTTCTCTCTCATATTCCAAAATCCTCTCTCTCTCTCAACTCTAATACTCTCGCCAGGAAATTCCCCAAATCGTCGAGGTAATCCCAATCCTGTTTATGGTTTGATTCTTGTAGCGTTGAGATTCAGATCTATAAGGTTTCGTTTCTCATTTCTGTCTTATTATTTGTAATTCCATTGATTTCGTTTTCTTCTTCTTTTGAGGTTTTTGCATGAGAGAGATGAAGGAGGGCGTGCAATCCGACGAGAAAGGTAGGGTTTCGGGCTCTTGTTTAAGGAAACCTAAAGTTATTGGAACGAACAAGGAGAAGAAGAGAAGGTTGATACTCAGCAGCAGCGATGATGATGGTGATGATTCTTCATCCAACAAAGACAAGGTTGCCAATCAAAATGGCAATTGCGAGGAAATTGCTGCAATCAACAATAAGAGAAGAAGGATGATGGATCCTCCTTTTCAAGTCAATAAGAAGAAGAAAAAGATGAAAGATTCTGTAATCCCCAAAACAGAAACCCTATGCTTGAACGAGAAGAAGCCTAGTGATGCTCCTGATCCCCATGCTTATAGGGAAGATGATGAAATAGACACAAAAATAATGGAGATGAACACGAGTCCGGGGGAAGATACCAATGTCGATAGGAAGATGAAGTTAAAGGAGTCGTTATTGTTTAAGCGTCACAAAGGAAAAACTCATGTTTCCGACCCGTTTGCATATGACGATGACGACGATGACGATGACCGGTTTGTGGATAGGAAGAGAGTTTTGGGTGTTGAAACTGAGAAAAGGATAAAATTGGCAGAATCCTTTGGATTCAGGGGAGATGCTGAGACCAACCGGAAAAAGATGAAGATTCAAGATGAAAAGTCATCTGACATTGTTAGAGGGTCTTGGGATCTGGGTTCCAAGCTTCTGGGCCCCACTGGTAGGCGGAAAGATGGTAAAATGGATTGCAGCAGAAGCAGCGTGGTTGATAAGAGAGCACCATCCTCTAATTTTCCCAGGGATGGGAGCGTCTTGGCAGTTGAAAGGAAGAGGAGAAGCATTGGCTTTGACAGGAAGAGATTTAGGCTGGAAAAAGATGAAAATTTTCGGTCAGTCAGTGTCTCAAGAGACAAGTATGGCAAGAGCGGCATTTTGAAGCCACTGCCGAGTAATAATAAGATGAAGGTGGATGGGTTTGAAAAAAGAGGTGGTCAGAGGAGGACAGCTGAAGAATGTAGAAAGGATTGTGGGTCTGCCAATGATCCTCCTCACCAGGAAGCATCATTTTCTGGGGAGGAGAAGTTCCATGAAAAAACAGGTTCCTCTGTTGTAACAGAGAAGAATTGTGCGAAGCAGCAATTACTGAAGAATAGAGTAGATGGTGCCAAAAAGAAGGGCAGTGATAGAATACTGAAGATGGGGTCAAAGAAGAAGGCAGAGGATGTGAGTAAAGAAGAGAAAAAATGGGCGGCAGTGGAACGGAAAGAGAGAGGACAGAAGAGAGGTCGCGCAGAAGAAAAGCAATTACTGCGTGAGAGGATAAAGAGTATGCTCGTGAATGCTGGTTGGACAATTGATTCTAGGCAGAGGAACAACAGAGATTATAAGGATTCAGTCTACATCGCTCCTGCAGGAAGAGAATACTGGTCTATTCTCAATGCATATTATGCGCTTCAAAAGCAATTAAACTGCGAAGGTGGCAAGGATGGAGCTGGCGATCAGAAGAAGCTCAATGGGACGAAACCTCTGTTTCCTGTGATACCAGTGGAGGTTCTCAGCATACTGCAGCGGAGAACAGTCAAGAAGACTGAAAAACAGCAGCAGCAGCAGAAGAAGAGGAAGAAGAAGAAGAGGAAGAAGCGGCAGCAGCTCAAAGGTGACAAAGTAAGTGTGAGCACAGAGGAAGCCACCAAGAAAGATAAATGCATTAAAGAGACTCCCATTGGTGGCCATATGAAGAAAGATAAACCCAATTCTCGTGTTGTACAAGAGGGCAAGTCACTAAAGGGAAGAATCAAGGAAAATGGTGTAGAAACGAAGGGCCTTGTCAGAAATGTTATTGGTCGTAGAAATGGGGAAACTTTGCTTAACAAACAACGTAATACAGCAGGCTCCACACGCAAGGAAACACAAGAGTCAGTTAGGGGTCGGAAGCCTTCTTTTACATCTGATGATGCTCATTCGCTTCAAGAAGCAAAGCATAAAAGACAGAGAGGATGCACTTTTGTTGGTTCGCAGCTCTAGTGAAGGAGCGAATGCAGACAATGGTGATTTTGTTGCATATGCTGGAAAACGGACTGTTCTCTCCTGGCTGATAGATTCAGGAACCGTGCCTGAGAATGTGAAGGTGCAGTATATGAACAAGAGACGCACTAGAGCAATGCTAAAGGGATTCATCACGAGCGACGGCATTCATTGCAGTTGCTGTAGTAAAATCCTCACAGTTTCAAAGTTTGAGATTCACGCTGGGAGCAAACTTTGTCAGCCGTTCCAAAACATATATGTTGAGTCAGGGATTTCTCTTCTCCAGTGCCAGTTAGATGCGTGGAATAAACAGGAAGAATCTGAGCGACGTGGGTTCCATTTCATTGACCTTAGCGGTGATGATCCAAATGATGACACTTGTGGCATATGTGGAGATGGTGGGGACTTGATTTGCTGTGATGGCTGTCCTTCAACATTCCATCTACGCTGCTTAAATATACAGGTATGTGGAAATTCTCACGCTCATCTCTACGCCATATTGGTCACAGTAAACAATGAAAGGGAATTGCCATATTCTTCCTTTCTCCCTTTCTTTTATTACACACACACACACACACACACACACACACACACACGAGGCACTCCAACCGGTTGGACTGCACCTCAGGTCCAACCAGCTTGGATGCTGTATATTTGAGGCTGGATTACCGTGCATTTAATTTCTTAATAAATAGGAGAGAGAGAGAGCTCCCACTTACACTCTGATGCATTTATTGCAAGTACTTTTAAAGCAGAGGGGAATCCCATTACTTATGCTGGGCCTATCGTGATGTTTGTGAGAAATCCAACCCATCCTTCTGCTCTGTTAGATCATGTCAGGGCATGAGCAAAAAATCAGGCCGATCCAAAACTTAAGTAGGCCTCACAACAGGAAAAACTGAGTAGAGAAATACCTATGGTTAAAACCCCCCGGGTCCACCATGATGTTTATATGCCATCCATACCGTTGATAAGGTCATTTCTACTGAGATGAACTGAAAACACAAAAAATATTGGCCTGATCCAAAACTTCTATGACCCCATGAGTATTTTAAGGGTGGACGTTCTATCCTCACTATTTCCTATCATGCAATCACTTAAGTCATGAATCTGCCTCATTTTTTGGGCCCATGTCCTAACATGATATGTAAAATTGAATGGATGGGGTGGATTTCTCACAAACATTACGGTGGGCCCCACCTAAATTCTGGGGACGACTTTGGCTGGCAATCGGCTTTCTTAGGTGCTGCTTTGAAAGGAGGGAAAAGAAAAAAAAAAGGATTCAATCTCTCCAGAACCCTTGGACATAGGGCTGTAAATGGGTGAGTGGACCCGATGGGGTACCCAGACCCGACCCATTTGTTAAATGGTACGGGTCTGGGTCCAAGAATAGACCCATTTGCTAAACAGGTCTAGGTCTGATTTCCTTTATATTAGGCCCGACCCGACTCGACTCGAACCCATTTAGTAAGTGGGCGGGTTTGGTCTATGTTTCAAGGGACCCATCTAGACCCGATTTTAAGCCTTGTTAAAATGCTTGCATACTAGATCCAGACCCAGACCCATTAGACCCGACCCATTTATAAGTGGGTCTAGGTGGATCTCCCTCTACTAGTCTGATGGGTTGACTTGGACCCGACCCAGACCTGCCCATTTTGTAAAAGGGTTTGGGTCTAAAATTTGGACCCAGACCCATTTAGTAAATGGGCGGGTTTGATTTTGGCTAAACCCGCCCCGAACCCGACCATTTACGGCCCTACTTGGACATGTATAGAATCAGGAAGAGTATACTTGACTGTGGGGCCAGTGCAAAAGAAGTGCCTTATATCCACACCGTCCATTCATTTTGACAGCTCATTTCAGGGCACAATCCCAAAACTGAAGCAGATCCAGATCTCATGTGGACCACCCTATGGTAAAGAGTGGTGTTGGATGTCCACTAGGGCCCACCATAATGTCTATTTTCCATCCAATCTGTTGATTAGGACGCACAGACCTAGGTGAAGGGAAAACACAAAT
The DNA here is from genome assembly GCA_003013855.2 of Liriodendron chinense. Lineage (NCBI taxonomy): Eukaryota > Viridiplantae > Streptophyta > Magnoliopsida > Magnoliales > Magnoliaceae > Liriodendron > Liriodendron chinense. The sequence goes on from ML058584.1 coordinate 1,035,328, forward strand.
ATAAGCTTGATCCCAAAACTTTCATGGCCCCCAAGAAGTCTTTAATGGTGGCCGTTTAATCACTAGTGTTTTTACGGTGCAGTCCACCTGAGATTTGGATCTGCCTCATTTTTAGGATCCTTTGGTAAAATGAGCTGGAAAATGGATGGATAGTGTCAATAAGACACACACATCATGGTGGGGCCCACATAGCTTTACCATCAGCAGACGTTACCTTTGCTGTGTGTTACGTACGCAATACCACTCCTAAAATTGAGAATTTCAGGGGATGCACACCCGCATCCTCATATCTGACGTGGCCCACCATGATGTGTATCTGAGATCCACTCAAGCCATTAGATATGTAATCCCGCCTTAGGACCAAGGCTGAAAATTTTGGTTGACCATTGATTTAAGTTGGCCACACGAGAGTTATAGTTTGGAGGATCATGAGAGTTGACATACATACTTTTTCCAATCATGTGGTCCACTTGAATCATAAATGTGACTGATGTTTTAGCCTTGAGCCTAGCATAAGTTGACACACATGTTGGACGCCATAGATTTCACACACACTAATACACCATGGTAGGGCTACCTGAGCTGAACCCTTCTCTTTTCCTTCTTTATTTATTGCCTCATTTATGGCCCTTAGTAACACTAATTAGTACCACCTTTACCAAAGTGGTTGGACGTCCAACCGGTTGGACTTGAGAGTCTCTCTCTCTCTCTCTCTCTCTCTCTCTCTCTCTCTCTCTATATATATATATATATATATATATATATATATATATATATATTATATATATGAAACAATGTTATCTGAGATATTGTGATGTCTTTCTATGGTAGAGGGGGAAGTAAGTGTATATCATATTGGTCATATTAACGAATGAAAAGGAATTGCCAGTTTTCTCATTGCCCCCTTACTTTTATCTTTTCGGGAATTCGGAGAGGGTTCAAACAAACAATTGCATGCTTTATCTTTCTTTCTGTGGTTGGTAGAGTGGTGAGTGTTTTGCCGAGAAAGCAAAGAAACAAAACAATGACAAAACCTTTTTAAGCCTGCTAGTCCAGACGCAATATGACTAATTACTCATGGATTTTGGTGGAGCCGTCTCGTGGTGTTCTTAAGATTAAATACTTCTCAACCAAAAATACCCTGTGAAGTTAAACCTGTTGATCATTCCTTCATGGCAAATTTACCGATAGTGGTATCAATCTAATACTTTATATATAGGTTGTTGCATGTAGAAGCCTCTCATGAATGGTTTACTCATTTAGCATTCATCTTCTCTTGTTACAGATGCTTCCTCCAGGTGATTGGCATTGTCCAAACTGTTCATGTAGATTTTGTGGGGCTGTCTGCAGCAGTTCTCAAGGCAATAGCTCCCTGCTACTCTCATGCAGTCAGTGTGAGGAAAAATGTATGTACTGTTCTCTATTTGCATCCTTATTTCCTAATTTCTAAGTAGCTTCATGTGTTATTTGTTCTCGATGCTTTTGGATATAAATAATTCATTTTCAAGTGAAAGCTGACAAGCCATCGCTAATTTTTCTTTTTATAGATCACCAAGGGTGCATTCAGGAAACAGATGTTGTACCTGCTGAGCCCAATAGTCCGTGTCTGCCTTTCTGTGAGCTGAGTTGTGAAAAGGTATCACTGCTCATCTTGAGCCTTTCGACACTATTGTTTTGTTCATGTTATCCAAGTTTATGGTCACTGTCTCGTCCTGTTCTATTTGCAAGTTAGCTGAAAAATCTTTGCTGTCAATTGATAAGTAAAATATCTTCTGGTTTTTTCTACCCTAATACCATACAATGATCAAATGGTGCCAGATGTCCATTATGTAATAATACACGCACATGCATGTATGTGTGTGTGCGCATGCATACGAATACATATATTGGAAAGAAAAAACAGGACTACAACAGGTAGAGAGCTGAGGCCACCCTTGCTAAAAAAAAAAACAAAAAGAAAAGACAAGCCAAAGCAGGCCCAGGGCAGTGATATGATAGAAGATTTTGGGGTTATTTGGTAGATTTTTAACTGTTTTAAACCTAATCTTTGCAGGAGGATTATTGTTATCTTAAATAGTTTATAGATCTACTGGGGGATATTCATTAAAGATTCTTAGGGATTGTCTTTTAGGGTCTTTAAAGGTTGGGTGGGGGTCTAGGAGGGTAGAGCATGCTTATTTTTTGACTTTATAAATCTTTGTAAGTAGAAGTTTCAATTTCCAATGAAGTTGCTCATTCATCTCTACTCAAACATTCTTGTGGGTGTCCTCCTCTTGTCTATTCTTGCGATTTGGATATCTAAATCTTGTTGATTCGATACTTTGGTTGCATCATTTTAGTGTTAGAGGGTGATCATTGGGGAATTTTTGACTCTACATATCAGCTCCTAATGGCTTCGACGGTGGTGACACAGGAAGAGCTTGTATGAGTAACCCAATTGATCTGTGTACTCACAAATTTAGAAGATCAACTCATGATATGGTAGGCAATCTCATTAATCAGGTGGGAAGCTCTAGCGTGGAGGGAATTCGGAGAGCGAAGTTGGAGCCATACGGACACGTAGGGGAAGGTCCTCATAACCAACAACAAGCAGCCTCTACAGGTGAAAAGACACCAATTATTGAATCTTTGATTGTTATAGCGTGATAAAGAGTTCAGAATTAAAGTCAAAATTCCTTCCACAGTCATGTGCAATGACAACTTCATCAATTGGCTAAGGTATAAAAGGTGTTTGAGTACAAAGAAATCATGGGTAATTGAAAGGTTAAATTGATAGCCATGAAGTTTTCTGCTCACGCATTAGCATGGTGAGATGATCTCCAAGCTAAATGAATTCATCAAGGTAAGGAGAAAGTAGCTTTTTTGGGAAAAGATGCAAAAGAAATTAAGAATGAAGTTCCTACCTATGACATGCCCATGAACTCTATCAAAGATGTCACAATCTACATCAAGGGAGTAAATTGGTGAATAAATACACCTAGGAATTCCATACCTTCATATCATGGTGGGGTTTCGTGAGTATGAAGACCAAAAGATTTCAAGATATCTTAATGGTCCTAACTTGAAAATAAAGAGTGAATTGGGTTTCAAAGATGTATTTAAAATGACTAATGCGTAACACGCTTGCGTTAGAAGTCGATGAGATAATTAATTGGGGACTTGGGAGAAGATTTAGAACTCCACCAGGAATGTCATCAACAATTGTGCAACATGCTAGCTTCTTGCATAAGATTACCACATGGCTCTATAAGTTGAGGGATGGTAGGTTGAGGTCCAACAATAAAGCCGAGTACAAGGATGAGGTGTGGTGTAAATTAAAATTAAAAAAAAATAAGCATTTACATTTATACCATCTTTGGTTTAAGAAAAAAAGGGCAACGGCTTTTCAGCCATTGCTTGCTGGCTTCAAAGCCTATTAGTAAAATGCACTAGCGCCTTTGACATAATAATCATTTTGAAGCTAAAAAACGTATGCGCATGCTCGCGTGTTTTACTAGTAGGCTTTTCAGCGAAATCTTTGTTACCTTCAGGTGCTTAGTTTTCCTTCTCCATTGAATTTGAGTACAAGGATGAGGTATGATGTAACGTGGTCCCAGTGGATGTACATTTTGTTAGAGAGATCATGACTATGGGAACGAAATATTGTGCATCTAACTTGGGCTAACACTTATTCCTTTAACATTGCACACGATGAAGTAGCTTCTAATACCCAAGTCTATTAAAAAGGAGGGCTAGAAATCGCTCAGTGTACGAAAGTTTGAAGAAGAAAGGAGACTAGCATAATTGGTTGTTAAAGACAAAACAGTCAGCTGTTCCGCCACACATTTAGAGGCTCCTTTGTGAATGTGAAAACTTGGTGCCTAAAGAATTGTCAGGTAGACGTACTCTTATAAGAAACATTCAACACTTTATTGATTTGGTGCAAGGTTCAAGCTTTCCAAGTCTTGCACACTGCTGAATGAGTCTTGTTGAACTGGCCCAACTCCATCAACAAACAAATCAAGTTGCTAATGAAGGGGTTAATCTGGAAAAGCATGTCACTATGTGCTGCTTCTACACTGTAACTCTTAAGAAAGGTGGATCTTGGAGGATGCGTGCGGGTAGTCATATGATTAACTGGATTACCATCAAGTATTGGTTTTCTATTTCATGCTTAGACGATATGCTAGACATGCCACTTGGAGTAGAAGTCTTTTTGAAGATCGACCTCACGAGGGGCATCATCAAATTCTTATCTGGCCTGAGGACGGATAGAAGATTGTGTTTAAGACTCTAGATGGGTTGTACAAGTGGCTTGTCATGCAATTTGGCCTTTTAAATGAGCTGAGTACTTCCTCTGAGGCTGATGATAGAGGCACTTCTCCCCTTTATGGGGAAGTTCTTAGTTGTTTGGTTGATGATATTCTTGTTTTTAGTCTTGTTTTATCTGTTCACCTTCATCATTTACGATAAATATTTGATGTGCTACTGAGTTAGTCACTATATGTTGACTCGGAAAAGTGCTCATTCCTTGTTGATAGTATTGTGTTTTTTTAGTATATTGTATTTGCAAAAGGGATTAAGGTTGATTAGGAGAAAATCAAGACCATTGTAGAGTGGCCTATACCATGAGCCTCTTTAGGATCCTGTAAATCTATGTAAATCTAGCCCTCACAAAATGAAAGGACATCATTGAATATTGGCCCCCAATTTGTCTTCTCCCCAAATCCATTTGTCCTAAGAGGAGCCAAGCTATACTGATGAAGGTGGCCCATAAGAAGAGGAAAGTCCTCAATCTTATCCTCCGATAGATTTTTGCAGAATCTTAAGTTCCATACAATACTTCCACTAACCTACGATGAACATTGAGAGATGTAGCAATTGCTATAAGCCACAATACTAAATAATCTATGAAACACCATACAAAGTAGGCTTTCTTGCACCATTTGTGTGTCCGAAACCTCACTTTCGAACTGTCCCTTGGCTTGGAAAGAATTTCTCTACTGAAAGGTTCAACTACTTTGATCAGTGTTTGCACACGCCAAATGTCCTATATATATATATATTTTGGCAGGTAACAAAAATTTATTGAAACGTCGCCAAAGCGGACAAAGAATTCAACCCCCACAACAAATTAGAAAAGAACACCGCCCGTAGCAGCCTTTACATAAGCTGCCCAACTATACACGAAACTTTTATCTTTAGAGATAACCTCATCTATACCCACATCATTGTTGTTTAAAAAACGAGCCGTTCCGGGCTCCCCATAAGACCCAACAAATCACCATTAGGAGCAATCTCCAAATCACCTTCCTTGATTTAGTACCTTCTTCGCTGTGCCACGCCCAAATCAATTCTCTAACCGACTTTGCATTGACCAAGCCACTTGCAACCCGTTCAAGAAATGATTTCAAACTTGACGGGCAAAAGAGCAATGGATAAAGAGATGATCAATCGGCTCCTCATTCTCCGTACACAAAAGGCATATGTTAGGGAGCACAAGAGATCTCCTCTGCATATTGTCTACCATGATAATTCTTCCTTGATCAAGAAGCCACACAAAAGCCGCCACCCTAGGGGGAGCTCCATAGAACTAAAAGTGAAATGGGTGAGGTGGTCTTGTCGGAGAGGGGGCTTCTGCAATTAGCTCAAAAAAGGACTTCACCGATAACTTCCCGGACTAGATTTCGGATGGAATATAGAAAGAGAAATAAAAGAGTAAGAAAATGAAATATGGTGAGGAATCATTGGAAATCCGATTCTCGATATTTTTCTTTCTCGATTCAATGGAGGTCTTGGGCTTAGAATTGTTGCTCCTCTTAGCATGATTACTAGAGACTAGGAAAGGAAAAGTCTCTAAAATCCTCTCGTTCACCATGGTTAAGTGTCATTCCTCAAATCCCAAATCGGTTGTGGCATTCTCCTTAGACAAGGGCACTTGTGGAAGATTTGAAAGTTCTTAGAACCTTTAATCCTTTTCTTTTTGTGTATTGTTCTCTTTGCTCTTGTTTTACTAGATTTTTCCTTAAGGTGTTGTTTGGATAGCACAAGGTATTAAAAAATTGTTACATAATGGTAACAGTGGGAACGATTACACGTTACGGGGCTGTAATGGTCATTACGGAAAAAAAAAAAAACATGGCATACAGTTCTCTCTCTCTGATGCGGGGGCATCTTGATGTGGACATCTAAGGATGCATCGTATCTTCATACTAGGGTGGGGTGGCTCATGAGGTGACGCCTACGAGATGCAGGATGACCATGAGGTGTGACCCATTGTGGGATCGTGTGATTTGGGTCCCATGCGACGCGGGGGTTGCCCACGGGGAGGACTCGACTGGGTTTGCTTGGGAGGGCCTGCATATAGGGATAAATCGGTGCAACGCACCCATCAACTTTGGAGCTTTTGGTGTGTTGGTCGGTTGTTCGCTATCAAAGTGGCATCAGAGCAGGAGTTAAGGGATCGAGTCTCCTCACCGGTGTAGGTGGATGATGTGGGGGCATCCAAGGATGTATTGTATCTCCACATTGGGGTTGGAGTGGCCCATGAGGTGGGGCCTGTGAGATGCAGGATGGCCACTAGGTGGGACCCATTATGGGACCGTGCGATTTGGGCACCCATGCGATGCGGGGGTTACCCATAGGGATGACTCGCCTAGGAGGGCTTGCATATAGGGATAAATTAGTGCTCCCCCATCAGCTCTGGAGCTTTTGTTGCGTTGGCCGGTTGTCTGCTCTCTCTCTCTGTTATTATTATTGTTATTAAATAAATTGTCTGTAACGGTCTTTATGGTCCGCATCGTAACAATAATCAATGGCCACCGTTATCGAATACCTTGGGATAACATTGAAAAGGGTGGATTCCACCAAGCAATCGGTATGCTTTTTCAATTTGAATGCTTGACACTACAAACTAGGTGATTATTGTGAGAGCAATATGAGATTTTCATTTTCTATCTAAACAAGAACTCAACAATAGTGGAATTCATGTTTAAAATTTAAATGGTTTAATGGAAATCATCATTTGATAATTATTAATTTTTCCTTTCTTTCCTTGGATTCCATATGATGAAACATGCCCTAAAAGAAATGGTTCTTTTCTTTTCTTTTTTCTTTGCTTTTTTTGTTTTTTCTTTGTTTTTTATTTTTTTTTATTTTGGGGTGGGGGGAGAGGGGACAAGTCGAGTTTAGTGGCAAAAGTCAAAGGCTTTTTTTCCAAGAGATGATGGCCTTATTTATAGGTTTTTGGGTGGTTTTTTTGGGTTATCAAGTAACTTTTGGGGCTTTCAAGATAACGAAAACATGGCACAACGTGTCCTGTAGCGGTATCGGTGGGCGTAACGGTGCCCACCGTTTCCGATACGGATACGGGCTGTATCGGCCGATACGGCCCCGTATCGGCTGATACGCCCCCCGTAACAGTCCTTTTTTTTTGGCCAAAAAATTCTAAAAAAATATGGGTTAAATTCAGAAAATTCCAAACATCCCAAATATGCATTCATTTATAATTTTGAACATGTTTATGGTGGTGAAGCGGTCTACTCTTTGGTGAAAAAGCTGTATCGGGCTGTCTGATGAATTTATGAAGCTGATAACCTGGAATTAACTGCAAACCTTATAAATTCAAATTTCTAACTGTCTATTATAAGTAACACATATTATCCAACCTTTAAACCAGAATTTTTTTTTAAAAAAAATGATTTTCCCTAATTTTTAAATTATTCCGAAATGAAAAAAATACCAAAAAAAAATAACAAACCATGTGCATAATCTGTAAAATACACATGATTATATTCTATTATAAGTAACACATACTATCCAACCTTTAAACACATATTAGAAGATACACATATCGGTTGTATCGCGGAATGTATCGCACTTTTTGGGAAACATGGGGAAAACATTGGGAAATTGATTGAATTTTTCAATGAAACTTCAGGGATTGTTAAAATGGACCTCAATACATACATTTAAATCATAATATGTATAAAAAAAAGTCCACATAATGGAGTTCCTTTGTAAAAGGATCGTAAGCTATGTGCTATCTGACTGAATTGATGCAATTATTGTTTAAATTGATTCCATAATATATACAAATGTAACAAGACATTAATGTAAACACAACCAATGCATTGACAAAGTAAAACAAGCAAGAGAGTTGAGAAATATTCTAGTTTTGACTGAATGAGTATCCTCCAAATGCAGTTTTGACTATTGAACTTCAACAGCAATGCAAGCTAATCCTATATGGCCTAGATCTATATGAGGATTCAATAAAATCTAGAAAATAGCTAACTGGACTCAACAAACTATGACCCTTACGCAGAGTCGGAACGCGGGTTGAGCTGCGCGGTCAGCTCGCCGGGGGTGCAGGGGGCAGTGCGCCCCTGCCCGGGGTTCGGGGCGGAGTGCCCGAAAGCCCAACGGTTTTTTTATTTATTTTTTAGGGAGGAGAAACTAGAAGAAAATCGAAAAAAAAAGTCATTTTTTTCTACAAAATGGGGACTTGTGTGTGTAACCGATATAGTAAAATAGGCCGATCTGCAAACACTGGTTTTTAGTAAAAGAATAGATTAGAAAAGAAATGGGAGAAGAAAAGTGTGAAAAAATAAAAAAAAATTAGATTTATATATAAAAAAAACTACCCGTTTTCCGACCGTTACGGGTCAAAATTTTGGGGGTCCCCGTTTTGGACCCCGTATCGCGTAATGGCGTCAGCCGTTTCCGTTACGTATTGGCCGATACGGCCGATACGTAACCGTTTTGGCACACCTTGACATGGCATCTCCCTGTAAGGAGAGAAATCCGATGCAGTAGTTAGAAAAATGATTTTAATTAAAAAAAGGGTGTCAAAAGTTCGTAAAATGTAACGAAATCCGTGCAGGATGGAAGTGGAAAGAAGGCGGAAAGGGAAGGAGAAAATCATGTTCAAAATCCGCGCAGAATGGAAGTGGAAAGGTCCTTGGACGGAGGATTCGCATAGGGTGGTGCATGAGAAGGCTGGAAGGGGGCAGCAAGAGGTAAATGGGATCTCGGATAATGAAGTCAGGGAGGAAAATACAGGGGAGGAGGGTTGGAAGACAGTCCATTGTAGGAAGACTGGGACAAAATTGAGGGAGGGAATCAAATTGAACCTTTCAGGATTCCGAACGCTCTACGTTGAAGGGATGGTTGCCGATTAACTTTTTGCGGGTATTCAACAGAGCAAGGGCAGTCATGGAGGTGGTGGTTCCAAGAGATAAATATACAACATCCTATTGTGGGTTTGCCTTTGTTTGTCTAAGCTCCGAGGAGCTGTCCTGGGTAGTGAGAATGTTGCACGAAGAGAGCTTTGGTGGAAGGAAATTGATGGTGCAGAGGGCTCGCTTCGGTCCAGAGCTCAACAACTTCGAAGGACAGTCACATAAAACTATGGCATCATTTGGAGTTGATGCTAGGAAGTCTGCAGGGGTTGTCTAGAGAACAGCCTCATCCTAGTGCCATTGTAACATTTATTGGCCACAACCCATTCTCATACCCATAAGCTATTATGGGGAGGGTTGCTACGATTGATGATAGAGGGGCGGGTTCTGGTAAAGGGATCCCCCAGGAAGCAGGGCAAAACCCACTGGAGATGGAGAAATGGGCTTTGAACGAGATATCTGGAGAAGTCGTGGTTTGCATGAAGATGGAGGTTATGCACAAATTCTGGGAATGACTGCAAAATTCAGTTGTCGCACTCACGAAAGATAGTGCAACGATTCCTTAGATTGTGGAGTGGCTGGACGAGTGCTGCAGACTATCACCAGAAATGTATTCCATTAAACCAATAGGCCATAATGAAGTATGGATATATTTATGACCGGAGCTGAACACAAACATCATTTTCATGGCGATTGCATTACACAGAGAAGGGCCAATACTCCAGTTTAAGAGTTGGGAAGAGTTTTCCTTATTTGGCCACATTGATGAGTGGTTTTTTATCTAGTGGGTGCCTCTTGAATTCTGGATTCCTGATTTTTTCAGGTCGGCTACATCCTATTTGGGGGGAGATACTTGCCATCGACCCCTCGACGGAGAATGGGGAAGGGCTTGGAGTGGTAAGAGTTTGGGTACGACGTAAGAAAGTGTTGGAACCATCAGACTTAATCACAGCGATTGCCAGAGAGAGGAGGGTAGTCATGAAAGTTCAGAGAGAGGAGGGGTCTTGCCCACCTCGGTGGGGAGGTTTATGGAAGGCGCGGGAGGTTGGAGGAGATCTTCACCAATTTTAGGTGGAAAGAGCTGATGGATTACGAGATGTTTTCACCGCGGGAGCACCAGACAAGGAGGTGGGTGCGCGTGAGACTGTGGTTTGTCTAAAGGGGGTAGGTGAGGAGAGTCGGGCCCCTCTACGGTGACGCGTGGCGATGTTTGTCCTGAAGGAGTTCTAGGTTCTTCTACTCGGACTCCTGAGCAGGCTCTGGTTGTAGGCATGGGAACCGAAGTTGGGCCGAACCCATTATCTTCTCTCGAAGCTAAGGCTCATCTGTCGGGTGCGACTGTGGATCGAGACACGCGTCAGCTGGGGATTGCTTCAAGATGTGGAAGTGGAGAATTCGAATTTAGAATCGAACGGTTGTGATGTTGATCACGAAAATCTCAATGGCTTGGATGATGACATGCACACTAATTTATCCTCGAGCCCAACATGTGTAGCCCAACCCACACGTGGTGAGAACTTATTATCACCCAAGTGTGCAAATTATGAAGGCACATGCGATGATTCATCTCCTGATTTTTCTTTTTAAGTCCTTAGTCAACTCGAATAGGGCCTTTTCAGAGAGGTTGCGGGGTGAGGAGCTTCATGGAGAGGTTTCTCCAGCAGCGCTGTTAGGACGTCGTATTTCTAGGGGTGATGAAGAGATTGAAGGCGGTAATCAGCTACTTGGGGCTTCAGGACAACACGAAGAAGAAGCCGATGTCTACGGAGGAGTGATTACGATGATCGAACTGTCGGAATTTGTGCAGCTGGAGGGTAGAGAGATGCTGCTAGCTAATGGGACTACACAAGGTGAGCTGTTAGAAGGCACATTGGTTGTCACCCCTCTTTGCATTGCAAAAACAAGAGACAATTTAGCCTCAATCCGAGTTAAGATGATGCTAGGTGTGATTCGCGTCGGCTAAGAACCTCCATCACAGATGAGCAGTTCTGATGGGCTAAAGGCACTTGATTGGGTAGGGGGTCTGTCATTTGGAGTTCAGGACGAAGACATTTATGATTTCTTCCAGTTTGTGGAAGATAAGGCAGCTCAACGCCAACAGGAATATTAGGCTTATAAGAACAAGAAATCCCCTAAGGGTTGGCGAGAACTCTCGAGTTTGGAATTGTAACGCCCCAGTTTTCGAAACCCGAGTTCTAGACTCGTGATCCAAAAATCCGGGCATTAGCTTATGAAGAAGACCCACACTTCATTCCAATTCCGAGTATCATTCAAAAATGGGTATTTACAACCGAAGAAAAGAAAACCATGCATATAGGAAATGTATAGCATACAACTCAAAGTGTCAGAGTGGTGTCCATAGGGCTTATACAAACCAATTATCTTACATTTAATTCACATTACAGTAATGAACAACTGCAAGCATATAAAAATTTAAAGAAACAATCATCAGCCACGATCCTTCGGTTCATGACATCAGTATATCCTGAGCATTGTTTAAATCACCTGCATCACCTGTACGGTTGAAATTCAAACAGCATGAGTGGCCAGCCCAGTGTGATGTCCCCTCAAGATTACACACCAACATTGTTAGCCGAGCATAGTTTGAAAAGATGACATATATATAAAATATCCATAGTGCAATCTTTTTTAAATGCATGAATGCATGCACATGTCCCTCAGCCTGGGGATGCACATCCAGCTGGAAGTCACTAAGGACACATATCGGCCTCACCCAATGGTTTGGAAGTCACTAAGGACACACATCAGCCCCACAATTCAAATTCATCATGAGTGGCCATCACCAGCGAAAATACCAAAGGTACGTGCTTTTAGTGAATGACGCACTCTATGGTGGTCTGGAGCCTGCGAAAATACCTTAAGGGTACGTGCTCTCAGCAACCAGACTAGCCGATGGTAATATGGCTTGTCATCACATGTCCCGTCTGTGCCATGATATGCATGATTAAACCAACCATTATTAGTCCAATTACACCCAAACAAATTCTAAATTATCCTTACGACTAGTGGCCTTCCAATCACATAAGTCACGATATATTTTTCCCACATAAGTCCAACTAGGGACATAATCAAGAGCTCAATTCATCAAGACAATTAGTCCAACAAGTCCATCCAAGGACACAATCAGGAATTCTTCCATTAGCCACAAGGGCATATCGTATCGTATAATCACTTTCACAGGCCACTAGTTTATGGTCCCACACGATCCAAACCATACATGATCACAACAATTGCTTACTAAATGAGAGATGGAACCATCATAACTTGAAGAGGACAAATCCAACTATACAAATAATTCTAGGATGTGGGAGTTTATTCCAATCAACATGCTCAAGCACATAAGTAGCCTTTACAACATGAATCCAGATTAATTATTCATGTGAACATCAAGGTATTTGAGCTAAGCACAGTTAAACATGTCGATTTATGTAACCAATAGGCATAATCAACTCAAGTGCAAACTAAGCATGTTTCAACCCATATAATGACTAAACATGCTATTAGCGAAAACAATTTAACAACAATAATTAAAATGGAAACTATTACTCAACCAATAAGTGGGTGGAAAGCCCAAGGGGAGGAATCATCACCTTACAAGAAGAGTCTTCTTGTGTGGTATGGGTCCCTAGTACAGTGTCTTGGAGAGTAACTCATTGACCTACAAATCTGAGTATTAAACTCAAATCCAACTTGGTTGATTAGATCACACCCTAACGAGAAGATTGTGACAAAGGCTGTCTCAGGTTCCAAGCCTGGAAGCAAAGCAATTGAAGGTTTCACCACTCCAGTAGAGTCGAATTCAACTGATGAGCTTTGGCACAACCAACCCATTAGGCACAATGATCAGCTTTACCCTTGCCATAAGAAGATACCGAGTTAGCAACGACTCAGTAACCTACTGATGTAAGGAGATGAGTTGGTGAAGTTTGAGGACTTGCCTCGATCTGCTGGTATGGGAAAACCGAAAACTGGTTCAACTACAAGCTTAGCCTCGCCGAAATGGAGCCAAGTGGACTTAGTTAGGTTATGGTGTGTTGGAAAACGTGACCAGAACCAGCCCCCCCTCTCTATTACTCTCCCCCTTACTCTCGCTCTCTACTTTGGGCAGAGATGGATGGAGACATGCCGGCGGTGGAGGACTACACGACAGCGGCTGGAAATGGTGGCCAGCAGCAGCACCCGACAAAGAAATTGGACCGCCCTCCCACTCTCTTTCTCACCCTCTATCTTCCCCTTCTTCCTCTCCTCTATTTTCTTTTGTTTCGTCTCCCAGAGAGACTGGGAATTCTCCAGCAGTGGAGGCTGCCCGAAAGAGGCGCCGCACCTCTCTCTCTCTCTCTCTCTCTCTCTCTCTCTCTCTCTCTCTATTTTCTCTCCCACAACCCCCCTAGGGTTTCGGGCAGGGGATGCCCTCTCCAACAATGGCAAGGACTATTTATAGACGTCCTTAGCCTCTCTGAACCATTGGATGAAGGATAGATGGTTAGGATCGAATCATGCATTCAGTTCTAGAAGCTACAGAAGAGTTTGGCGCCGGCTCTACTCAAACCCTAATTCGTTAGCTACGAATGGAGGGTCATGATTGTTCTGCATCCTACGGTCGAGATAATAGGAGAAGAATCATCTTGGATTTTGCCAGCGTGGCACAACCTAAAAATGGCAAAACAGTTGCACGGGTGAGCTTTTGCTCAAACTTGAGCTCGAAGTTGTGTGCACCCACGTGTGCATGAGCATGTGGAATTTGGAGATTTTGGACGGGCTTGAATTCCGAATCCGATGGTCGGACCAGATTTGTCGATCTGATGATCAATGTGGGCCACAATCAGCCACAAATCGAACAGCGAACGTCCGTTTAGAACGGAGCTCGAGCGAGAAGAAAGGAGGGAGAAATCCTTCCTTTTTCGGAAGGTGATCGGGGCAGCGCCCGATTGGTTGAGGCTTGGTCTGGTGCGCTGTGGGTGCACCCACACTAGTGCACACGCATACACAGAAAGTGGGGCCCATGATGTTTCTGTGTGAAATCTACTCCGTCAATATTTCTCCACAACCTGAGCTTGTACGCCGGACCTAAAATTAGGTAGATCTCGGGCTTTGGTGGGCCTTAGGCAACCGATCATGATTAGGCAGCCGCGCAAGGCGTTGTTTGGGCTTGTGCCGTGCACTCGTACGTTTGCATGGGATTGTAAAATTTGCAAGGGTTTGGTTGAGACCCAAAGGCCCACAATATGGATGGCTCAGATCATACCATGGTGGGCCACAGAAGTCACATTCGGCAGGTTTCCAGGCTGCTAGAAACACAGTTTCCATTTGGAGCCTGACTTCCAATCCCATTTATGTCCACTCGGACGAACGACGACGACGAAGGCCACCACCTAGGTTTAGGTAGTCCTTTCCCCCCTGAATCAAATGGATGGATTGGATCGTCCGATACGATGAAATACAGTGGGCCACACCTGTCCAAGAACCGGACAATGTCCATCCGTTTTACACAGCCCGTTTCGGGCGGGAGCTGAGAAAGGAGAGAGAATTCTCACTATTTTTGGAAATGGGTTGACCCTGGCTACACAGCGCACCTCAAGTGCACAACTTGATGGTGCACTTCCGCACTACAAGGTAGGGCCCACCATTGCATTTAGTGAAATCCACCCCGTCCATACAATTCTACGGACAACATTCCGATTGGTATCCCACAGATGGGCTGAACCCATCAACCAAGTGGGCCATACACAGTGATTTGGCCAACAAACATGGTATTTTACACCATCTAGCAGTTGGATTGACTCCAAACTAGATTTGGGCGGCTAACAACTCTTAAGGGACCAGTATGGTCCATCCTTATGAAGTGTTGCATCAATAATAACACTAATATCCCATTTCGTACGTAATGGTGGTATTAATATCATTATCATTATTACTACTACAATCATTATTATTAATATTAAAAGCATTGGTGTTGCTATTATGAATTGGGATCGTGGGGCCTACCTCTGATCAAGGCCGTCCACAAGGTGGATTGGCCCTTATGGCCTAGATACCAATTCTTAAAATACATTTCAATAATTAAGCGGGCCATGCCTCCTATTTATTTTTTTTTTTATCAACCTGTGGTCTTCGAAGATCTGATGGTCAAATCACATCATAAAATGAATCACTTGATGGTTTAGGGGCCTAGGATATGTAGATGAAAATGGACAGTTTATTTAGTGATCAAAACATCTAATCATGATGATCAAGCGATGGATTTTCAAATTGGGCGTCGTATGCTTGATGAATGGTGGATTTGACGAATTGGGTCTTGACATTGATTGTGAACGGCTTGATTTGTCTGTCATAAGGTTCTATGAAATTTACAAGGTTCTGACTCATAAAAATTTGAATTTTACGTACAAATTTTTTTTAAATTTTTAAATTTTTTTTTTATTTTTTAAAGGTTTTCAAATGTAAAAGGATTATGTGCACATGTACTCATAGGACCAAAAGTTTTCTACAGTAATACCCAAGTACCCAAAGTCTGGGGCGTTACAGGAATGCTCCATCAATTATGATTTTGTGATAAAAGCGAATGAAGGAAAGAGGCCTAGATCGGGAAAAGTAGCTGTCCAATGATCATTTTATTGTGGAACGTGAGAGGGCTGGGCAAAAAACGTCAATTAGGCCCATGTCAGGAAGGTATGTAAGAATAGCACGGCTAACAGTATTATGATGCAAGAATCCAAATTGTAGGTAGTGAACAGAGGTATGCTTGACTCCATATGGGAAATTAGAAATGTCAATTGGATTTCTGTAGATGTTTTGGGTGCATCGGGGACCATTATTGTGGCTTCGAATATTGATATTTGGCACAAGGTTTGATTGCTTCCCAGGGCTTTTTCTCTTTTTGTTTTGTTACATGAAATCTCTTTTGGGTTCTAGTGGACCTTTTACGCTGTTTATGGTCCGTGTTAGTACATACTGCGAGAACTGTTTTGGGAGGAGCTCGATGGCATAGGGAAGAAATGGGAAGTTCCCTAGTGTGTGGGTAGCGATTTTAACAGTGCGGTTCTCCCACGAA
Source organism: Liriodendron chinense (assembly GCA_003013855.2). Classification (NCBI taxonomy): domain Eukaryota; kingdom Viridiplantae; phylum Streptophyta; class Magnoliopsida; order Magnoliales; family Magnoliaceae; genus Liriodendron; species Liriodendron chinense. Next base: position 1,051,561 of record ML058584.1, read on the forward strand.
AAGTCCAGCGGAGGAAGGATAACCAACAACGTAGCAAATTTTTTTTATTGGATTAGTAAGCATGAGATGGTGGATCTTTCTTTGGGGGGTGCCAAATTCACGTGGTCTAATGGCCAAGAAGATGCGATCTTATAACGTTTAGACAATTTTCTAGTGTTTGCTGATTGTGTTGACATATTTCTCTTGGTAAATCAACGGGCTCTCCTGAGGGCAACTTTCGACCACTGTCCAATTTTGATTGAGGGGGAGGAAGATAACTGGGGACCAAGGCGTTTTAGATTTGAATTGTCTTGGCTGGAAGTTGAGGGACTTCGAGCAATTAGTGGTGGTCTTCTTTGAGCTAATGTTGGGTTCAGAATAGCTAGAAAGTTAAAGATGTTGAAAGAGAAGCTAAAGCTATGAAAGAAAGAAGTCATTGGGGTTAGGGAAGAAGAATTTAATAAGATGGTGGAACAGATCCACGAGTTGGATTTGATAGAAGAAGGTTGCTACAATAGAAATTAAAACTCGCATCGAGTACAATTTTGCAACAAGAGTGAAAGTTTCTCTATAATCTAGCCTTGCAGTTTGAGTATAGCCTTTTGGCACAAGTCTGGCCTTTTAATGCTCAATTGATCCATCAAGGAGCTAGGAGTGTAAGACAGTGGTGTGAGACAATTAGAAATGGGATGTAAAGTACAAGAGCGTGTACCTTTCTGGAGAGTCTTTGATGTAGGATTCCCTAATTATGATGCATGCTCATGAACTCGTATAATCCAGCGGAAATAAAAGACAATAATAATATAAAATCTAGCATCAATCATCATGAACTAAGAGAATCACAAGGAAACATGCAATGGAGCGGGCCATTCATAACAACCACGAAGTATGAGATTCAATTGTTGCTATGGTTGGATTCGGCGAGGGATGGAACCTCCCGATCTTGCATGGTCTTAACCTAATCGATCAATGGGGATCACTAGTCCAAGGAATCAAAAAGGTTTCTTGGGTTAGGGATTTTAAAACTTGAGAATTTAGGATTTTGATTCGATTCTCAAATTTAGGATTTCAAGGATTGGGGATAATGGAGAGAGAGAGAGAGAGAGAGAGAGAGAGAGAGAGAGAGAGAGAGAGAGAGAAGATCTTACCTTAGAAGAATATTGGAGGGGCACAAGAAGAAAAGAGAAGAAGAAGATTGGAGAAGAAGATGAAGTTTCATGAGAGAGAGAGGAGGGAGGCAGCCAAAGAGGCTTTCATTCAATAATAATCAACTAACCCTCGTTTTTAGGGCTTAGCTCACTTAAATAAGCAATAAGAAAACATAAAAGTACCAAAATACCCCTAAAAATTAAGTAAAAATCAAGTTAAAAAAACAACAGTTCGCATGGTGGTCGGGCGCCCGAGTAGGACCAAAAACGTCCAGCAGGCAAATCTTCAAAATCGGAGAATTTTGGGTGCCTGATGACCAATTTGGTCGGGCGCCCGACGACCTTCAGTCGGGTCTTCTTCCATCCTACACACGTTTTTTATGTGCCAAATCACGTGCATAGGGTCTTCAATGCTCCTCAATTATCGCCTAACCACAATGAAGAAGCTTGTGTTGTGCGCCTTCTTCGCTGGTAGACTTTAAATGTTCTTGTGTCCTCATCAGTCTTGGGAAGATCTCAAGGTCAGATGAGGGTAGCACATGAGCAGGTTCCGCAGTCAAAGGTGGGGAAGGTGAATGTGAAGTACATGTCTCTTCTCTAGTATTGTGGGATGGTGGGGTCGTTGGAGTTGATGAAAGAGGTATATCCAAAGGGCTAGGTAAAACATGGTGAAGCTCATAATGATCCTCCACCTCAAGAGAAAAATAGGGAATGTCCTATAAAAAAGTGACATCAGCGCTTGTATATCTGCAATTAGTTTGCGTATCAAAACATTTATATCCCTTCTACGTGTGAGAGTATCCAAGGAAGATGCATTTGGTCGCACGCATATCAAACTTATTAGACCGTGGGTCATGTTTTTGGACAAAGGCGGTGTAGCCAAAAGATATGGTGTGGCAAGGGAAAGGAAAGCACATTAGGAAAGAGAATAGAAAAGGGTGTTTGTGTGTGAAGAATGGAGGATGGTTGCCAGTTTATCAAATAACACGTTGTAAGAATAACGTAACTGCAAAATCGCTTGGGAACATTCATGTGGGTGATGAGAGATCTTGTGATGTCAAGGAGGTCTCTGTTCTTTCGTTTCGCAACCCTGTTTTGTTGGAGTGTATTGGAACATGAAGTCTGATGGGTGATGTCGGCAGTTGAGAGGTAAGATCTGAAGTTATGTGATGCGTACCAAGGCATTATTAGTATGAAAGCACTTTATTTCAGACTAGAATTGATTTTTGACCTCAGCATGGAAGATTTTAAACATGTCATAGACCTTGGAGCGATCATGCTTTAAGAATACCCAAGTCATGTGAGAGAAGTCATCGATAAATGTAACGAAGTACTAGAATTTATGCAGATTTGGTATCCGAATAGGCCCTCATACATCAGAGTGAACTAAGGAGAATGAAGAGTGGCTACGATTAACAGATAGTGGTAAATAGATAGAACGAGTGTGTTTTGCTAACTGACATGCTTCTTAGTTGATAGAAATGACTTTCGATAATGAGGGGACAAGTTTTTTTAAGGGAATCAAGTGAGGGATGACCAAACCTGGCATGCCATTGTATGGGCGAGATATTTTCTTGTTCTGAGTAGTGAGAGCTTGTCGAACATCCCTGGGTTCAAAGTAGTAGAGACCATGTATTTCACGTCCTCCTCCAATTATAGCCTCTGTCTTCAGATCTTGAAAAGGATAGTGTGTAGGATACAAGTTGATGGAATAATTCACTAATTTGATTAACTGACTGAAAAACATTAGATTAAGGGAAAATCTGGGTGCATAAAGAATTGAAGATAGGACTATATCGGTGCTAGATGGTGAAATGCTGCTTTTACCAATAATAAGAGAGGAGCCATCAACGAGTGACACAGGAGGGTATGGAATGGAGGTGTCAACAGAGGTGAAAAAAGCCTTTATTACCTGTCATGGATCTAATTGGGTCTTCCCAATTTGACTGAATTAGTGCGTTTGGATCGTAGGTCATTTTGCTTTGGCTACTTATGCCTCAAGTAGCTGATCATGGTTTCTACTTGTTCAGTGCATAAGTATGTTTGGTAAACAGCATACATAATTTTGAAAAGAATTCATAAATTACAAGTAAGATACATAAATTACTATTGCAACATCACCTTTAATGTGGATTGTCCATCATCTAGACCCAAATTTGATGTGGGGCCATCCTTCATATAGGGGTCCACCTTTTAATATCCACCGTCCATCATGCGGGGTCGACCTTTGATGTGGATTGTTCATTTTGTTGGCCTACCTTGGCCTTATCTTCAATGTGAACTGTCCTTTGTGTGGGGCCTACCTACAATGTGGACCATCCACCTTGCGAGGCCCACCGTGGATGTGGGTTATCTATCATGTGGGGCCCACTTTGGATGTGGGCAGTCCATGATGTCAGATATTGGATGTGGATCGTCATCATGCAAGGCCATCTTTAATGTGGACCGCCCATCATGTGGGGCCCAACTTTGAAGTGGGCCCATGTGCTTGTGTTGGATGTGGGCTATTCGTGATTACAATTTTTGATGTGGACTGTTCATTATGTGGGCCCACCTTGATGTGGGTCATCCATCATGTGGGGCCCACCATCGATGTTATTTGTCTATCATCTGGGGTTTGCCTTTGATGTGGACCATGTATCATGTGGGTCCCACCTTCGATGTTTTGGGCCGTCCATCATGTGGGGCCCACCTTGATGTTGGTTGTCCATCATGTGGAGCCCACCTTCGTCCTCTTCAGCAAAAGCAAAAAAGCAAGATTTTTTTCTTTCTTTTTGCTGAAGGCTATAAGTCATTTTTAGGTGTCCTGCAACTTTTAAATGGCATTTTACCAAACCTTTGCCACATAAGCTACTGATTTGCTGCTGTTAGCTAAGTAGCTAATCAACGCATTCCCAAATGGGCCCGAAACTTGATACATGATCTGCATCATCACTATTCTGGACCAATTAGCAGACATAGCAGGTACATCTCTTGCACTGCTGAGGATGTCAGCCATACATCCTTACGAAAGCTGTGCCTGATGAAATAAGGAGGAGAGAAAAATGGCAGTGAGGAGCAGCGGTAACAGAAGAGGCCGTTGCTCCTCCCATGTTACCACCTAGGAAGGAGGAAACTACCAGGCTGGAAGGGGTAGACAGGGAATCAGCTGTTTTTGGGGATTCTTATCCCCTTCCATAATGCCTTTTTTTCTGCATTTTTGGTAAAGTATTATTGCTCTTTAATGTACAAAAAAGAAGAAGAAGGCGATCTGCAACTAGGTTGTGCTGGTAGGCGTACAGTTTGCATCTTTTTAACTGCAACTTCTTAATTTTAAGCGTTTATCTTTTTGATAGACATCTAAAAGATAGAAGATTAGACTTGTGATTGTTGAAATTTCAGTAAGTTGCTGCTACTTTTTTTTTTTTTTTTAATAATAATAATAATAAAGTGTATTTTGCTTTTTATCTATTACAAAATTAAAATAAAATAAAAATAAAGGATTAATCCTGCTACTAGGTGTTGCTGGTAATGTATTATAATTTGCATCATTCTAACTGCAAATACTAAATATTATGCTCTCTTTTTTATAAACATCTTAATTTTGTAGAAAGCTGAAATCTTTGTCATGTCATGATTGAAGTTTCACTAAATTGCTCCAGTAGAAAACTGTCTTCTATCTTTTGCCACTAGAATGGTGCTTTAATTTTTGTTGTTATCTTCAGCTCTTCAAGCGTCTGCAGAAACTTCTTGGGGTGAAAAATGTGTTAGAAGCAGGATTTTCATGGACTCTTCTTCACCGTTTTGATGAAGTCTCAGACGCATCTCCCTGTGGACTAGCTCAGAGGGTTGAGTGCAACTCCAAGGTTGCTGTTGCCTTGGCTGTTATGGATGAGTGTTTTTTCCCTATTATTGACCAGAGGAGTGGTTTCAATATGATACGAAATGTTCTTTACAATTGTGGGTAAGCAGTCAATCAACCTATGTTCTATTATTAACACTACATATTTTATTGGGTGTTGCAGCAATAACATGCGTAAGTGACTAAACTGGGGGCTGAAAAGACATCAGGATTAGCTGCTTGCAGTGAACCTTTGTAAATATTTACATCAGTGCTATCTAGATGCACAGGTGTTAGAAATAGCTGCAAATGCAATCGCCTCACGAAGATATGCTTTTATGCTCCCGTCTTTTTGTTTTCAAAATTTTAACTTGTTGGTTTAAGGACTACTGTCAGGTTTCTTGCAGTACATGTTTTATTTTGTCGATGTCTTGGCAGGCAGCAACTGTTTCAAAATGCTGATATAGAAATTGATGGTTCAACTCATGGACAGGCATACATTTAGGATTTGCATAGTAGATGCTAGGCGATGATCTCACCTTTTTTTTTTTTTTTTTCTTTTTTCTGTAAATAATATTGTGATACTTCTATTGGGGAACCCGATCAGCTCAGTTCATTGTATAGTTTGTTTCTTGCATTGCTTGGAGGTACCCGTGAATCCGTGATGTCTTGATATAAATATCTCAGTTTTGCTTGGACAGCTTCTGACATAGAAATGACCTCATTTTATTCTGGACAAGGTCGAGCTGTATGAAAGTATCCTATTTCTGAGAGGAATATATTTTTGCCAGCTGCTGCTGGTGCTTCTTCTTTTCGAGCTTAAAAAAAAGCTTACACGGTTACACCTACTTGTAGATGCAAGGTGTATATGCACGTTATGCATACAATTACATTTCATGAAAAGGATTTTTATAATTTTGTCTTGATCAATGATGTTGCTAAAATTGGTTCATCCAAACTCGTGGATGTAAACTCAAAATCCTCTCTTTTTGTGGATTCCACTTTTTTTTCTTCTTCTTCTTTTGTGCATCAAAATATGGAGTTGTATCTGGAACTCAAGTGGGCCACACCATCTGAAATCATGGGAAATCATGCCTAAAACATCTAAAAGCACTTGGCAGGGCCCACCTGAGTTTTAGAATGGCCTAAAATTTGGTGTGACCCCTCATCCAAGTGAGACACACACAATGGATGGGCTGGATGTCTAAACCACATCTTGCTGGGCCCTATATATGATCATGAAAGTTTCAATAGGTGGGTATCGAGTCTCAACTGTTTTCTGTGGTGTGGTCCACCTAAGTCATGGATTGGCCTGATTTTTAGGCCCATGGCTCACCATGGAAGGGTGCATCTGATTAATGGGAAGGATGTCCGTCACACATCACGGTGGGGCCCAAAGAGCTCGACCTCATAGTACCTTTTCCCTATATATATTGAAGGGTTGACCATTGTCCAGTTGTACATCGGACTTCACTGATGACTTCAGTGCATCAAACTGAACTCTACAGATAGTGCATTAAATTAACTTAGTGGAGCTGACTATTTCCAAGCTGGGGAGCTGATGTGAGCAGGGCATTATGCACAGGTGTGTACAAACATAGGAGGGCTAGACTGGGCCAAACGTTGTCTCATGTGTTGGCCATGATCACATGTGTGGCTTGGACGATGGTTATTTTCAATCTGATTTAGATTTACATTGATTTTAGATAATGGGGAATGACCAAATATCCCCGCTTATATAGTTCATTATGAATAACCACATGAGGGGGGCATTTTTGTCCTTTCACCCTTCATTAGGGTAATCTCTTGTTAAACTTTTTGGATGTGAAAACACTACGCTTTTAAAGGAAAAGAAATTCAGCTTTGTGATTCTTTTCTTGTTAGAGGATTGAGAGTGGGATCTAGGTCACTTCTCAGTAGTTCCAAATTAATGGGGTTCTAGGGTTTCATGCATCTGACCATGGGCCAGAGCGGGTATGACTGGTTAGACAGAATTGCCCACAAAACAGGTCGTGGTCTGATCCAGGTTTTAAAACAGTGGTGGAAGGGAATTGAAGGTTGTTCACTTGCCAAAGATATGGCCTTAGAAATGATTTGATGAAACAAGATTTGTAAAGCTGACTCAAAATAGTTGGGGCAACAATATGATGACAATGATGATCTGAGCTAATAGTTATGGGTTTTGTCCATGTTATTTTTTGGAAGAAGAATTCTATTCATGATTCCATTTAGAGAAACTTCGTCTCTTGAATAATTCTTCTGTATGTAGACTGGAAAAAATAAGTTCGTATTATTCTTTTGAAGTAACAATGCTTGATCCTGTTGGCTTCGTTCATGTATACAGTATTTTATGACCTCCGTAATTTAACAAGTGTATCGTAATTGAGAAAGAACTTCAGTTGTTAGTAGATATTTGTCTGCACTGAAGGTGATCTCTTCATTCCATTCTATGATTGCTTCATCTTCGGAAGACGATATGTTTGGAAGCATTGACCATTTGTCATCTTAACTACAACTTTGGTCAGTCATCACATATTCTACTTCTTTTTGCACACTCTCTGCCGCCCCATGATGTTTAGTGCGCTTCCATGCGTCCTCTTCTAACTTGCAAAGCTCTGTGATAGCCTTCCTTTTCTCTTCTGTGGCACGATTCCTGGCCTCTGTGTTTTGCTTGACCTTAACCTGCTCTTTAAGCACCTGCTGCATGCATCCGTCAACATTTTTCATATCTGGTACTCTTCTTTCGTGGCTTCCCACTGCTGTTGCGCCTCTTCAGCTGATAGTGGCATATTGACAGACAGATCCCTGGTAGACTTTTGAGATTTAATCTTCTACTTGAATCTACTAGTTGTCCTCACTGGAACTCTGCTGCTTTCAGGTTTCAGTTGTCACTGTTGTCTGCATGATGTTTTCAACATTCGGCCGTGTCTCCTCAAGCAACTTGCCCCATGGTTTTTGCTATAGGCTGCTCTTTTCTTTGTCCAGTCTATTCTATCCTGTGCACTATGGCAATTATCAACTGTTCTTTGATTGGATCCATTACAGACAGTTCTGGAGTGAAGGGCACTTTTTAAAAAATCAGGTCATTATGCTGCCGCTCATCTTCCACAACTGCAATTTGCACAGATCTTCTTAGCAGTTTAGCGTAGGATTTCGCCTTCTTGTGTTGTAATCCTCAACTGCTTACTGTTTTTCTTTTCAATCGGCTAGCAGGCATGCCTCCAATCTCTCCTTCTTCCACCTCCCTGATATCAATGGTAGATGTAGGAGCAGCCACCTTGGACTATCTTATCGGCCTTTTGGGCATGGTCCTAGAATCATCACCACCATCTAAATTGGAGCTGGAACTGGAAGAACCATCTTTAGTCTGAGCCATTGGTTTTCGACCTTTGTCACCTTCATCATTATCACTACTAAGTGCAGTATACCCGCTGGAACCCGCCTTGTTTGTTGCTTCATTGTTGGTCATAATCTGCACCACATTTTGCTCTGCAATCTCATCTATTCATAAGGGTGAAAATATAATATGCATTTTTTTTCTTGTGTCTGACGCATCAACTGATTTATGGAGCACCATTTCCAAGTAGCAGTAAACTATAAAATTGATCAGGCTACATTTGGTTGGGCTAGGCCAACCATCACACATAATAATGCATTTTCTGGTTTGTCGTATTGGTGTAAAGGTGGCCATATACGCATTCACATCTTGGTACTCCACATTTGGTTGGGCTAGTCCAACCATCACACATAATAATGCATTTTCTGGTTTGCTGTATTGGTGGAAAGGTGGCCACATACGCACTCACATCTTGGTACTCTGCATTTGTTGATTTTTTCCTAATCTCACGAGTTGTGGGTACCTTCACTCGTTCTCTTGCTTCTACCGCTGCATTGATCACGGTTTTTAATAAGGGTAGTTGGCAACATTTTAGTGCTACATTGCCATGTATGAATAGCTTGGCTGTTACCTTACCAGGTGTCTCAACTGCAGTTTTATCCCACTTTTGTTTTAAACTCATTCGTTTTATTGCCTCTTTCGTAAAAGAATTGGATCATATGAGGGTCTTCGGGGCTTCACTGCATCCAAATCATCAACCTGGGGGTCTTTCGTTGGCTGAAGGCATGCCACTGTAAACCACCAAATATACTTGCACTCCTACTCCTACCCCCAACTCCACTCCAACTCCCAGTGTCACTCCCACTGCCCTCCTTAGGTCACATATGTACCCCCTCCCCCCAAACATGAACTGATGCTTTTCTTCTGGTGCACATGCTCTTTCTCCTTACCATCGTCACCTCATGATTTGAATTCTCACAGGACTCGACATTTTTATTATCACCAGTGACCATATAATCAGGACGAAACACCTCTTGTTGGGTTATATCAAGAGCATCCTTTTTTTTTTCCTTCCTCTTTTTGCACGCTAGCTTTTTTCCCCTTTGACTCTTCTAAACCCCGTCAAATCATCTGCTTGGCATGCTGTTGCACTGCGCGACTTACCCCTTTTGATGTGGCGATTTTATTTGAATTGTGTGATTCCTCTAGTTATTATCTTGCCATAGTAGTCGTATTTCATGGTGTGCCTACCCCCACCCACTCTCTCACAATGCTGCCATCCAATATTGTCACTTCCTAGTTGGGCCAATATTTTATCCTGCTCAGAAGTCACAAATTAGCACAAGTCCACAACCCACAAGTCACTACAACTGCAATCGCTAAACTACTCTAGTCTCTAAAGGAATCAAGTTTCTCACTCAAAAGAAGAGAAAAAAAGGTCCAATTTTGTTGAATTTTATGAACTGACACTATTCAGTCCATAAATTAGCCAAAAATAAAAAACACAAAAAAGGAAAAAAGAAAATGACATTATAAAAACTGATCTAAGGCATGCATGTGTAGATCTAATGATTGTACATGTATTCCAACCATCCACATTCAAAAGAAAAGGAAAGAAAACCAATTTTTGCTGAATTTTATTAACTGACACTATTCATTCCAGAAATTAGCCAAATTTTTTTTAAAAAAAAAAAGAAAGAAAATGACGTTACAAAAACTGATAAAAGGTATGCATGTGTAGATCTAACTATCCTACATGTATTCAACCATCCACACTCAAGACTTTCTTGCTGAATTTTATTAAATGTCTATATTCATTCTAGAATTTACCTGAAAAAGAAAAAGAAAGAAAATGACATCACAAAAACTGATCTAAAGCATACATGTGTAGATCTAATGATTCTGCATGTATTGCAACCATCCACACTCGAAAGAAAAAGAAAAAGAAAACCAATTTTGCTGATTTGTCACTATTCATTCCAAAATTTACTTGAAAATAAAAATTTTAAAAATGGAAATTGACATTACAAAAAATGATCTATGGCATGCATATGCAGATCTAATGATTTTATGCATTCCAACCCGTCCACACTCAAAAGAAAAGAAAAGAAAAAACTAAATTTTGCTGAATTGTGTAAAAAACAGCGAAATTACAACAAAAAATGAAAAAAAATATATAAAAACAATACCAAATTGACTACAACTTTAGCAAGATATGGTCGATTTGATGTTATCATCTTCAATTTAATTATTTCCAGCAAGAAAGAAGAAAAGAAATTGAACATTTACCTCTTTTTTCGATTTTCACCAAAATGCCCCTCCAGTGCTTCGATTGATTCAAAGCACTTTGATTTCGTGTTTTGATCCTCAAAGAATGCACAAGTGGTTGAAAATGGCTGAGAATTACTCCCACAAACCAAAAACATGAAGAAAAGTGGAAAAATCCACTGACAGTGCTGGTTTATGAAAAAAAATGTTAACGGTAACGCCTAACGGCCATTACAGTGTCATTTTTTAACGGGGGCCATTACCAAGGTGTTCCATCACGGTAACGGATGTTACCGCTATGATATGGGCTATAACGACTGTTATGACCCTTTCTGTTTTTGAAAAAAATTGTTTCTGGACTGAGACAGGACCGTTATAGCTCATTTTTTCTGTAATGGCTGTTTCGGCCCTGTAACGCGTAATGGTTACAACTGCTACAGTTACGTAATGGTCGTTATGGCTGTTACGTGACCAATTTGGAAAACCATGGCCGTTACGCCCTTGTAACATGTAAAGGGTATTGCTGATATTGTTACGTAACAGCTGTTATGGTCATTATGTAATGGATACGATACACCTTTAGCTTACCTACTACCAAGTAGTGAACAATCTCTTTTTTAAGTTAGTAAAGGTCCTTGTTTTCTCTGCTAGTAATTGCCTCCACGATACTACTCAGTACAAGAGCCTCAAACTAGCATCATGGACCTGAATCGGTATGTCAGACCAACATGAGGGTATCACTTGATTGTAACCAAATTGCCTTGTGAAAATGACACAGATAATACTCCAGCCAAAACTCACCCTCCCGTAAAGGGTGGAATGCTGGAATAGATACTGATTAAGAATTTGTTTCCCCTTAAACTCAACAAGCCATTATCTACTCTCTCACCAGCCTAGAAGCTGTGTGGGAAATGATGTAGCAAAATGCAGTCCAAATTGTTCATGAACATCTAGGTTGCATTCACATAAGGAATCTTGGCTATCCGCTTGTCCATAAAGTGCCTTAGTGGCGGCCCATCAACATTGGGATTGTCTTAATAACCTTCTCCATAGGTCCATGGAAAATACACCCCCAACCAACCACATAAACAACTCGTGGTGTAGAATACAACCACATGACCATGACCTTGTGGATGAGGAGAGGTGCCACCCAACGCGCGGTATATACAAGATTGGAGGAGTCAAGGATATTCTTCTACCAGTTGCCATCTTTCTGGCCATTGCAATCACAAATGTTCTGACTCTGTCAGCTTGATGAGAGCTTGGAAGTGATTCTCTACATAGCGAAGTTGCCAAAAAGCCACTAGCTTGCACTCCTTCGAGAACGTTTTCTTCTTCATCACCTCTACTACAGTCGACTCGCCACCTTCTTTGCTCCTTTCTTGGAAGTGTGGGGTTGCTATTGGTTCGTTCTCCTTCTCCTTCGGACTAGAGAAACATGCGATCCAAGTTGCCATTGCATTCTTCCCGGAGGAGCGGGACTAGTTCTTTAGCTCACCAAACACCTTGACTATTGCAAGTTCCTCGGTTTCCCTTCTCCAGCTCCTCATTGCTTGGTGTGTACTTGTCATACATTTGCTAAAAATTGGCAAACTTGCCATATCTACCAAGTTTATTGAGTAATGTTCATTTGATGCAGTCCACATAGGCCTCATCTTATCTTGAGGGCTGATATGGGGAGGAATGGACTCAAATGGTCATCTTTTTTTTGTCGAGAGATTTTGGGTTCTTTGTAATTTTGAGCTTTGTAGGGTTATTTTGGTCATTTCCTTTACTGTGTTAGTCTTTAGTTAGGAGGTTATAGGTTGTTAGAGTTAATTTTGATTAGTTGAGGTTTAGTTGTTATTAACACACTAATCACCAAGATTAGTTAGAGGTTAAATACTATGTTTGAGAGATTGTAAGGAGCTTCTTTCTAAAATTATGAAATGAAAATTGATTTGTGATGGGTAGGGCATGTCTTAGATAGCGCTCTTATTGCTCATGAGTGCATTGACTCCAACTATAGGGTTGGTTCGCTAGGTGTGGTGTGCAAGCTAGAAATTGAGAAGGCCTATGATCGTGTTGAATGGGGATTCCACCAGATGCTTGAGAGGATATGTTGCGGTTCCAAGTGGAGGGCTTGGATGGTCAAGTGCGTCAATTTTAACTCTTTCTCGGTTCTAGTTAATGAAGCTCTATAAGGCTTCTTTCAAGCTTCGAGGGGGCGTCCGGCAAGGGGTCCCACGTTCCTCATTTTTATTTTATTTTGTTGCAGTGGCAAAAGCATTAGGCAAAATGTTGATCAAAGGGTAAGAGGAAGCACTTATTTGAGGGTTCAGTGTCTCACATCAAGGGCCAATGATCTCCCACCTTCTGTTCGTTGACGATACCATTCTAATATGTGAGATATTGAGCAGGTGGAAAATCTGAGGAAAATAGCTTTGTGCTATGAGGCTCAAATATTGGCCAATGATCTCGGGTTTGAAGATTAATTGTGCAGAAATTGAATTATTGAGAATAGGCATTCCTTCTTAGGAGGTGGTTAATATTGGCTTCTATATTTGGGTGTCAAGCTAGAACCTTTCCTTCTACCTATCTAGAGCATGGTATGAAAAAATGGTATGTAATGGCTGTCACATGACGGTAACAACTGGAACCGTTATGCATTATGGGGCTAAAACGACCATTACAAAAAAATGACTAGAAATGGTCCTGAAACAAATCTTTTTTTTTTTTTTTCTTTTCAAAACAAAAAGGCCTTAACGGCAATTATGGTCCATATCGTAACGATAACGGCAGTGGAGAGAGGTGTCAAGGACAGTGGAGTAGGTGTCCCTTGTCTTGGGAGAGGGGTTGCCCATTCAATTTTGGGAGGATGTCTGGTGTGTGGAAAGGTCTCTCATGGTGGAATTTTCGAGATTGGCTAGCCTATCTTCGGTGAAAGATATTCCAGTTGCTTAGTGCTACCCAATGTATGGGGATCAAGTGTTTTGGGGCCCCGTTTTGTAGGAGTAATCTTCGTAAAGAGGAAGTGTAGGATTTGTTGCGGTTGTTGAGCACCCTAAACAACTACCATCCTATTGTAGGGAGGCCAGATGAGATGGTTTGGCGTAGTGATAACTCTAGTCAGTTTTCGGTGCGTTCTTTCTATGGTTAGATTTGGAATCGTCAAACGAGGTCGAAGATCAATCCTTTTTGCATGGAGATATGGTGTGCCTCCTAGGGAGGGGGCTTTCGTTTGGTTGGTAGGTAGGTAGGAAGAGGATCCTCACCATTGATAATCTGCAGAAGCAGTCTATGGTTATCCCTAATCTTTGTTCGGTATATGCATGGGTGACGTTGAGTCGTGGACCACCCCTTTATCCAGTGTCCCTTTGCCTATGTTGTGAGGGCTTCAATTCTATTCTAGCGAAACCACCCATCAGAGCCATCATCAACCATTAGTCGTTGAGGCGTATTCTCAAAATATCTATATCTATGGTTGTGGCAATAGGGGTGTGATTCGGTAAGACGCAAGTTGGCTACTATTAGTAGATAAAATAATTTCTTTCACTTCGAAATCTCAAATAATTCGATTAGTAGTCAATACAAAAAGATTTAGTCATTTTTTTCAATTTGCTCTCCACTTCGAACTTCATAGCCTTCGCAGTAGCTTCATTAATGTTAACTACCAAATAAAAGGCTTGCTCGGGAAGACCATCTAATTCTCCAGAAAGGATAAATTGAAACCCCTTAATGGGTTTTGCGATACCAACATATTTTCCTATAGAACCAGTAAATACTTGTGCTATAAAGAAAGATTGTGATAAGAAACGCTCAATTTTTCGTGCTCTTGCTATAGTTAAACGATCCTCTTCAGATAATTTGTCCAACCTGAGGATAGCTATAATATCTTGAAGTTCTTTGTAATGTTGCAAAGTTTGCTTAACTCTTTGCACAGTTTCATAATGCTCCCAGCCAATGATCCTAGGTCGGATCATAGTAGACGTTGAATCTAAAGGATCGTTTGCTGGATAGATACCTTTAACAACTAACCTCTTGCGAGTATGGTAGAAGCATCTAAATGTGCAAATGTCGTAGTAGGAGCGGGGTCGGTCAAATCGTCCGCAGGTACATAAATTGCTTGAATGGAAGTTATAGATCCCTCTTTGGTAGAAGTAATTCTTTCTTGCAAAGAACCCATTTCTGTACTAAGAGTAGGTTGATAACCAGCAACAGAAGGCATTCTACCTAATAAGGTGGATACTTCTAATCCTAGTTGGATGAAACGGAAGATATGTCTATAAATAGAAGTTCATCTTGTTCATTAACATCCCGGAAATATCCTAGTCATTGTTAGGGAAATCAAACCAACTCTCATACAAGCTCTCGGTGGTTCATTCATTTGACATATCCTAAATTATCAACAGGCTCTCTAAGAATCTTGAAAATTCATTTGAGAGTAGCTCCACTGATTGGAACACTTGGAGGAGCTCCTGTGTCAATCACTTACATTCCTCTCATCTGACCATTTGTAGCACTCATAGCTACAGCTTTTAACTCGATTATTTCCTAATAATTGTTGTACCTCACAAGTCAAATTAATTTGCTTACCGACAATATCTTTACCCTTAACTACCAAAGCATTGTAAATATTAGGCATCTTGCTTGGGGGAAAAAGCTACATCCAGTATCGGACCAATGGTTTGAGTAATACGTCCTAGGTTTTTCCCTTCAAGCGTGGAAACCCCAGGACCAGAAGTAGTAGGACTGATTCTCATAATAATAATAAAGTGAAATATGTCGATTTTGTTTTTGCAAATATTACCGAATCGAAAATAAATGTTCAATAATAAGTTGATCGGTTAATTTAGTAAGCTATCTCTCTTTGGTATTGTGTGGGTGTCGCCGAACTCTATAGAAGATTTTCTCTTAGCTTGGCATGGAAGAGGGATTGGAAAGGTGGGAAAAGTGCTTTGGAGGTTAGAAATTATGGCAAGCCTATGGGTGATTTAGGGGGAGTGTAACAATTGGTGCTTTTGCAACTAGAGTGCTTTGGTGGAGAATGTGATTTGAGAGTCGGTTCTTTTGTTTTCTAGTGGGCTTCCTCCTTGGAAGTCCTTGAGGATTGTATTTTTTGTTTCCCCTCTTTGTATTCTTTCCCTGCCTAAGGTCTTTGCTTTGCAGGTGACTTAAGTTTGATTTGATCTTTGAGGAGGAATGAGATCCCTTCTCTTGCGCTTGTTGAGATTGGGTCAAATTGACACTTGAGACACTCGCAGATAGCTCGATCTTGAGGTTTCCAACGGTTCGTGTTAGAGTTGCTTGCCGAATTCGGATTCCTTATCGCAGGAGGCCGCACCATGGATTCAGCGCACCCATCAAGGGGTATCAGAGCTAGGTTCTTTTGTCTGGTTTTTAACTTGATTGCTAAATCCGCACCAAGATCGATGTAGGTGTTGATGAGTTGTTGATTTTGTGTCTTGCTTGTCAAAAGAGTCCGTTGAAGCGTCGAAATGTTATCTTGCTCAATTCAAGGTATCATCATCCCTCAACCTCCATTTTTGTTTCCTTTCCCTTACAAATCTCTACTACACCATCGCTAACTTAAAAAATACCGAGACACCTACAACAACAACCACAACAAACTCACTTTTTTTTTTTTTTTTAACATTAACCACAACAAACTCCTACCATTGTTTTGGCTCTATTTCCATTCAATAGCCTTATATAATGACTTAATTGAGTCACACCCATCTTAAACCCCAAATCAAATGCACCCCATCAAGATTGATGGAAATCAAATTCCATTTCATCCAATCACGAGATGAGACATTGGCATAATCGTCTAATCACCATTAGGGCGGGAATACAAGCCTCTAATGCCTATATAAACCCCTCTAAGCTCACTCTCAAAAAAGGAACAACTTTGGGATTTCAGATGCTGATGTGCCCCTCCTATGTTGAGGTGAGCTGAAAACTCCCATTCTCCTAGGGGAGAAGGCACTATTCCAGTTGCAAACCACCATGAGGGGAAATGCTTTGTGTGTATCACAGACCTGTTGTAGAAACCTCTGCGCCTGACGTAGAGATGCCCCTGAAGTCCTTCAGACTACCAATTAGGCCTGCACACGGGTCGGGTTGGGGTCGGGTTGGGCCCAACCCTGGACCGAACATAAATATATTTAAAGGTCCGAGTTTCGGTCCGGGTCGTGACCGGGTTGAGCTGACCCAACCCTAACCCTACCCCACATGTAAAAGGGTCAACCCTAACCCTACCCTACCCTATATGTTAAACCAGGTCGGGTCGGGTCGAGTTAGGACTGTTTCTATGGTGTGGTCCACCTAAGATTTGAGTTAGCTTCATTTTTGGTATCATATCCTAAAATGATCTTTCAAAATAGTTGGATGGTGTGGATTTGAGACACATAATCAGGGGCCACCTACCTTGGTCGATCCCGGATGTCACCTAATCTGCTCCCTGTGAGTGTGAGATGAGCGCAGCTTGGGTGAGAGTCGGTGAGACCCGGAACCAGTCATGTGGGTGAGACCCTAACCATGAGGCTCACCTCGATGTATATATTGTAAATCCATGCCATCCATCTACATTTCCAGATTATTATAGGATAGTCCCAAAAAGGAAGCAGATAAAAGCTTTAGGTAGACCACACCACAAAAATCAGTGGTCATTGAACTCCCACCATTAAAAGATTCTAGAGTCCACCCTAATGTTTATTGACCATTCAACCTATTGATAATGCTATATAGATATTTCTAAAAGCAATAAACTAGTATAAACAAGGCGGTTTGGGTCGGGTGGAACGGGTCGGGTATACACGGGTCGGGGTATAGGTCGGGTTGGGCGGGTTTGGCATGTACCCTAAACCGTACCTAAATTAAAAACGGTCCAGCCGCATCTACTCGGCACCGGACCATTTTCTCAATCGGGTCGGGACGGATCGGGTTTCTACCGGGTCGGGTCGGGCGGGTTAACGGGGCAGATGTGCAGCCCTACTACCAATGCTAGAATTGGGATTGGGATTCTCCCACTACACCTAATGACTTCTTTATCTTGTGCTTGGCCCTAAAGCCACATGTGCAAAGGGTCTTATGTGACCGTCAAGAATAACTTAGCCGTGGAATCTTAACACTAGACATCCTCAACCCTTGGTATCAGCCTTTGCCAGGTGGTAGGGCCTCTTCACCAGAATACAGGTGCTAGCCCAGTTTTGATGGCATTATATGTCACATGCATTGTATTTGGCACATTAGCCCAGGGCAGTGTTGGAACATGAAAATCCCAACCTAGACAATAAGTGAGAAACTATCCGACAGGGTAAAAGTGGCCTGTCAGCTAAACAGGACAAGTACGTTATATGGCTACATGGGTATTTGACACCGTGCTGGTTACATGGCTATCTGAAGCCTATGCCTCTCTGCATACCTGGTATGCGGCCTACACTAGTATCCTGATGCCTAGTTGGCTATACGAGACACCCAAATGCCCAATTACTATATGAAAAACCTGATGCTGAATACACGATCCATGAAGCTCTTGAGGTCTCTATCCTGATTGATGCTCCAGACACTCTCAATTCTAAGGATATTAAATTAGGATACCATGCATCATTTGTATCTGCATTTCTTTTCTTATTAGTCTTCCTTGGTTTTCCCCTTTTAATCAAGGGTTTCTCCATGGGTTGTAATTAAGGGCTTTTGGTATGTTATAGTCTGGTTGTATTTCGTTCCCAGATTAATGAAGCCCTCAAAAGGGATTTTTGCGCACAAAACTTGTCTCATCATTATTCTATCCAAAACAAAATGAAATAAAACAAAAGAAAGACGATTTTTATAAACAGTACCTTTTTCGTAATTCATGTCTATGCATTTGCCTTTTCATTTATCAATAGATTCTTGCTTGTGTTAAAGATCACTTGCTCGTGTGTGTGGTTTATCATCTCTCAGTCTTGCATGGAGAAACATATGAAGTCTTAATGTAAAAATCACATTGTGCTTGAATGGTTCTTATTGTCATCTTAGTTGAAACCACTTGCAGTAATGAAAATTCATGTATGGAAAAGTCATGCCCACCATTTTGAAGAACAATCATTTTGAACTCTTGCTAACTGTTGTCGTTCACAAGTATCTGGGGTTGGAATGTGTGGAAGTTATTATTTATTTATTATACTTATTATATTTAAAGGAATAGCTAAATTCAATTCACTATGTGTTTATTAAGTTCTACTAACTCGTGATATATTAGACTATATTTGTCATGTTTCTCATTAATGCATGCATTTGATAGCAGTGGTTTTTTCATTAATGCACACACTTGATAGCAGTGGTTTCTTTCATTAATGCATTCATTTGATAATATTTTGTTTGCCAGTGATTAATGAATCTTCACTTTGTCTAGATTGTAGGCATGAGGGACCATCGACTAGATAAAAAATTTCTTTGTGGATTTTGCATTTGATTATTTCTTTTTATTTGTAGATCAAACTTTAATCGGCTGAATTATAGTGGTTTCTATACTGCCATTTTGGAGAAGGGCGATGAAATTATTTCAGCAGCTTCCATCAGGTAGTGATCCTCATTAGCACTTGGCGATCTGTGTATTTGTGCTTGTGGCTTAGGGTCTGCATCATTGCTGAAAAGTGTCTACCAATTGCAGCTCAAAATACTGGAATTGGAATTGGTTTTTTGAAAGCATTGTTAGAATGAGAATAAAAAAATGTTGGCTATGGAAACAAATTGGTTTGTTTTTATATCATATAACGAGTATTTTAATTGCTTCATGCTGAAGAAACCACAATTTACATCTGTGAGTGGTTTTAGGAGAGAAAATGCTGTTTGTTACAATAGAGACGAACAAATGGTCTTTGAAATCCAGGAAGTTTTCTCATTTGGAAGTAGTTGTTTATTTGTGTTTATCATCTGTGGAACTGTTTATTTATGAAATCTTCTCTCAGTATCATGCTCCCATTTGCTTTACTTTCTGCAACTGTCTTATTTCCTAATGAGTGCCTACTTCCTGTTTTCTCCTTAGTCGCCATTTTTCTTTTTGTTAATTCGATGCAGTGCTTGATATCTTGCATGGTGTTTCCCTTCAGTCAATATTTCTTGTGTTCAGCAATCATGTTTTTCCCATATGCTTTCCTTTTCCCCAACTGTCTTATTTAGTTGAGAAATTATGTAGTTACCTAATGAATCCCTACTCATTTCTTTCTCCTTAAGCTGCTCTCTCTCTCTCTCTCTCTCTCTCTCTCTCTCTCTCTCTACACACACACACACTATTTATTTATTTACAACCCCCCCCCCCCCCCCCCCCCCCAAACACACACGCACCCAACACGCTCACGCCGTAGTGGGATTTCACCACCTATGGGACTCGAACCCCAGACCTCGTGTTAAAACTCCTGGGAGTCTACCACTGAGGCAAGGATAAGAACCCACTGCTATTTATTTATCTAATCCATGCAGTGCTTGATACCTTGCATTATGCCTCCTTTGAGTCAATAGTTCTGTTTATTACTGTTACTCTGGACTATGTCGTGCTGTAAGATTTTGAAATGTACTATCTGCTCCTTTTATCTATACTATTTACTTATCTAATCCATGCAATGCTTGATACCTTGCATTATGCCTTTGAGTCAATAATTCTGTTTATTACTGTTACTCTTGAGTCCTTTTCTATGCCGTGCTGTCAGATCTGGAAATGTAGAATCTGCTCCTTCTGTCTTATCCAAATTTAACACCACTGGACTTACGTGACTTTTTAATGGTTACCTTTGTAAATAGGATCCATGGAACCAGGCTTGCAGAGATGCCTTTCATTGGGACACGTCATATGTATAGGCGTCAAGGGATGTGCCGTCGACTTCTCAATGCAATAGAATCGGTAAATTGTAAAGAGTTGTTAATTATTATTATTGTTGTTGTTGTTATTATTTATTGATGATTACTGCCTTTGAATAAGTTTTTTTTTTAGTTTTTTCTTTCTTGTCAAGGTCCTATCACTGTTTAAGCATGTTTAAAACTTCTGATGAACTTCCAATTTATCTTAATAAACTCACTGCGAGCAGATTTAAGATTTCTGTGATTGTTTTCCTGGCTGGTTCTTATTAGTTTTACATCTTTCCATTTGCCTATCTCCAGATCGTCTGCCTGGCTTAACAGTAAAGTCCATTCAGTCTGCTCTCCACCTGTTTGTTGCTTTTCTAATTTCTGCTCTTCACCTATCCTGTACCTCCATTTTATTATTTTCAAGCTTGATACCTTCATGTCCCCAAGTAAATTCGAAAGTTATTGTTCTATGTATTTGCTTTACTAATTACTGAAGCTTTCAGTCACCCATTGTTAGTAAATTACATCCCTTCCCTGGATGGAAGAAAGGGACTCTGCGGCCTTCGACTACATCTGCTTGCCTTGAAGGGTATGGTCACTTGTTGTTAGACGTTGCTTCAATCTACGTATTGAAACCAGCTTTTGGAGCTGCATCTGGCCAGAGTATTCAACAATCGATAGGGGCATCTCACACATAGCTATCAGATTCACTGGATCATCCTATGGGCTGATTATATCGATTATCTCTTCACCGGGCATGAGTTCATTAGTTTGGATTGTGTAAATTCTGTACTCGTAAATTCAACAGAGTTTGCTTGAATAGTTTGCTTGGTCAGGAGCTCTGGGTTAATACAACTGTTGAATGAACTTGAAGATGTAAGAAGTGTCCAAAGTTTGGCTCAAGAAGACCCAAATATATGACAGCCAATATGATTTAAGAGTACTTTTGTGAACTAAAAAAAGTTTGAACATGTTATATTTCTTTACCCATATCTTATATTTCATTGATGGCTTGAATGGTTTTGCATCTCTCATCGCTCTTCTAACCATATCTTATAGTTCCTTGCAAGTGGACTGTGGATATGTGTGAGCTGCTAGGCAGGATTTGTTGTAGGATAGCATTAGGGCCAGAAGGTGGTGATTCTGTTGAAGTTGAAATGGTGCTTGTATGACTGCAAGAATGAATTGCCAGAAGGTGGTGATTCTATTGAAGTTGAAATGGTGCTGTAAGATTGCAAGAATGAATTGATAGTCTGCTACCATTCAAAAAGAAAAAGAAAAAGAAAAGGAAAAGAATGGGTCTGCTGAACTCCAGCTCCTCCCCTCCCCTTTTACTGGGACTGAAAAAAAGAACATCCTTGTAGAGTTGTGCTTTAGTGCACTTCACTGGAGGTTTAAGGACATGGTTTAAGATATCAGTATTGGGGGTGAATCGGCCTTGCTGAAAAAACAATATGATACGGGCGTTGTGTATCGGTATTGGCCTGTATCAAACAATGTCGGCCTGTATCAATCGATTTTTTAAGCCAAGGAATTAAGTAAATGTATCGGAAAAAGGGAAACAATAAGATACTCAAGAATCTATCATTTCTTTGTATGTGGAATATGTATATAATGATGAATCGGGCCTTTCTTTCAAATGGGCTATAATTGCAAATCAAACATGATTTAATAAATTAGAGCCCATTACTAGGGGTGTCAACAGCCGGGTTAGGCCTGGGGCCCTTGTGACCGTATTTTCTAGTATCAAAATTGGGTCCTTGTGACCGTATTTTCTAGTATCAGTTGTATCGGCTAATGTGGCTCGATACGACACTTTTTTTTTTTCTTTTTCTAATGGGGGCAGATAGCAGGTGTATTGTATCAAGCTGATATGGATACGATGCCCGTATTGGCCAATACGATACTGATATTTCAAACCAAGTTTAAGGATGTACAATTTCATTCTTGTGGATGGGTTAAGCTGCTTAGATAACACCAACAACTCTATTTTGATATGCATGAGTGATCTATGTTGGTTTTTCTCTGCAAGAGCATTCTTTCAATGAGTTGGGCAGATTGAATTCATTTACAGAACTACGAAAAATATTATTTCTTCGGACTTTCTTCTGTGGTGTCTATTCCGTTGTTTTTAATCAGTTGTAAGTTTGATGTTAAGCTTCAATAGATGTACTCCTATATCTGGACAAGTTCATATGCAATTTGGCTCTTTTTCTAGATAAGGTCTATCGACCTGTCTCTTGTTTTATTCCCTACTCTTGCAATGGGGAAATGCTTCTTCTTTGGAAGATGACAAAGTACCTGATTTTTCTTTTTTTCTTTTTTTGGGGGGGGGTTCATGTTCAGCAGCGACAAGAGTTCTGATACTTTACTTGGAATTGATGACCTATGGTCTAACCGAAGTTATGGTTCTTGATAGAGTTGGATGGTGGAATAGGAATTGTGACGTCGACAACAATTAGATGGGATAATGCTTTGATGATGATTTCATGGGTGTGATATGCAGTCTATAATTAATAATTTAATGAATGCTTGAGATGTGATGATTGTCGTTGTTTGATCAATTTATGCTTCTGTTTCTTCCATTCATGTTATAGTTTGCTGAATGGTAGAGATACCTTTGCACTTTCTTCTTCATCTTTCTAGATTTCTTTTCTCCTGTCAACAATAATTATTGCGTTAATCCTATTTGCAGGCACTCTGTTCCCTCAATGTTGAGAAACTGATCATACCAGCTATTTCTGAACTCATGCATGCATGGACAACAGTTTTTAACTTTAAGCCTCTTGAGGAATCACACAGGCAAGAATTGAGGTTTATGAATCTGGTGGTGTTCCCAAGTACGGATATGTTACAGAAACCTCTGCTAAAGCATGATTTCACCAAAAGAAATATGACTGCTAGTGCAGGTAATATCCTATATTATATCTATTATAATTTCATCATCACTACCACCTGTGTTTTTATTTATTTATTTATTATTATTTTTTGGTATGGCTGTTTCTGTAGCTGTGGAGACCATTCAACTAAAAAACAATCATCATGGTGCACCTGAGGTGGCAAGTGTGGCTTCTTCTACAGGGCCTGGCATTCATTCTTGTGATAGGGATATTCCCCATCAGTTGAATGAGCTAGAAGACGGAGCTGCTGCTGTCGCCGCACCTAGTCTTCATGTTTGTCATGATTCCCCAGTTAATACTCACGAAGCTCCTTCTGAATCTAATCTTCAAGCTGATGGAACTGTATGTTCTACATCCAAGCGACAGGAAAAGTCTCCAGAGTCTGCTCCTGACATGCCTTTTCTCCTTCAGACTGATGTGGTTTATCATGGTAGGCCTGATGGGGAAAATCAATCCGGTAAGCCTGATGGGGAAAATCAATCTCTTGTCTCTGGTGAGAGCATGTTACATGAAACTGATGAGGGAAAAGTTGAAGTCGCTGCCTTGCCTAATAACCATAGTTTAGGTGAAGGATCTTGGAACACCACTGCTGAAATTGTCACTCACTCCCCTGATGATGCTTCTGAGAACTTTCAAGCTTCTGGTGAGAGAGCCGTGCATCATAAAATTAATCCAGATGCTACTCAATTCCTCGATGCTGCTCCTGCATATGAATTTCAAGCTTCTAGTGAGATTGTCCAAGATCAGCTCGAGTTGGTGCACGAGGTCTCTGAGACTGTTTCTGCTTCAGCCCTTTCCCTTCCTTCTGATGAGACAGCTCATCATGATATGCTGGATGTGGCCCACAAATCTCTCATTCGTTCTTCTGATGAGATGACTTAGAGTTTTAGTGATGGAGCAGTGCATGCTACTGTTTAAGTAAACAATGATTTTCTTGCTGTCGAACATAATTCCCATGATTTGGGCAGTGATTTGATATGCTGTACTTCTGAGGCGGTGGTTGGTGAATCTTGGTGAATCGTTAAAAGCAGCTTCTGAGTCAGAGTTTTGAGTTGCTGGTCAGGTCTCTTGGCTCTTCTTCTGATGTGTCTCCTCTCTGATTCTAGTGTGGTTTCTCACAATGCAAATGAGGTGGTAAAAGAATCTCTTGTGCTTTTCCCTGCTGAATGTAAACCCTCACAAGAGAGGAACTGTTCCAGAATCCAGATACACATGAGATAGGTGTTGGGAGTAGATGAGTTGAGCTGAATGACCATGCTTTTGGTGAGGCTTCTGTATACTGCTATTGTTGAGATTACCACTGATCCCCTGGGGGCTGAGCAACAGATTTTTGGGGGAGTGGTAATGTTCATTGTAACTATTGAGTCACTGATGTCCAGTGCATGCGGCTTCAGTTGTTCAGCATGGTTCACCTGTGACAAATAAATCAATCATGACTTCGATTGAGTAGGGTCTTCTTCATACTTCCAATGAGGGTACCCTTCATAAAATAAAAGGTGAAGTTGCTGCCGTTGAACCGGATTTCTCTGCTTTTGCTGACGATTCCGTATGCCACATAGCTGTGGCGATCACTATATCTCCAGATGCTGTGCCTTAGTCTAACTTGCAAGCTGCTGGTGTGGGTGCAGTTCAGTGTAATTCTGAGTCTCTATACAACTTGCCAAGGTTTGTTTCTAGTGTGGATTGTCTCATCTGGAGGGGTCATGCATGTGATATTTCTGAGATGATAACTAGATCAGGACAGGCCATGTGTGTTGTTCCCATCTTATTTATGACAATGACTTAGTTGCTCTACCATTCATGCCATTGGAAAGGTCAGTGTAGCGTTCCCAATAGTCTGTTACTGCAAACACATTTTCAGTTGAAAACTCAATATTGAAGACATTGCTCCCATGATGGACTTCATGGGCATATACAATCCTGTTATTTCAATCTGCTGAACGTCTGTTGCTTGAGCTTTTGCTTGTGGGCGATGCATTACAATTACAGGAGGGAACCACCAGTGAGCCTAATATCCATGTAAGTTTACTGCCTTGTTTTTATCTTACACAGATGTGTAGTATACCTGCTTTTTTATGCGCTTGTGTGTGTTCATAACCACGTGATTGAGCATATCATCCATTGGAAAGGTCAATCTAGCATTTACATGATTCCACTGAACATGTATTCAGTTGAAAACTAAATATGGAAGACTCCACTCCCATAACAAACTTCATGTAATGATCAACTTTCCTGATATAACATTTTCCGTCATTTCAATCTGCTGGATCACCTGTTGGTAGAGCCTGTGATTGTGAATGATGCATTACAATTACTTGTGGGAACCACTAGTGAGGCCTATGTTGCCATACAAGTATACTGCCTTTTTATTTATTTTTTGTACACAGATATGTTTAGTATGCTTGTGCTTGTGTGAGTTCTCAGGTGTATGTACTTGACCATAAAATTCAAATTTACTAAGCAAGCACTTGGCTTCCATAAAATTTCGGGACCCTTGTACAACCTATTTAACAGCGACTTAAGACTCTGATTTTTGGAGGTTGATCTGATATAGCGGTTGCACTATTTTTTGGGGTTAATCTAATGAGATGGGCGACATAACTGTTATCTGCTGTTACCATCCTTAATGGCTGTAATTGCACTTTCTTTAGGGGCTGTTTGATTTTCAATTTACCTTTGTAAATAAAGATAAATAGGAAAAACAATGACTTCCTCCATCTGTTTGCAAGAGATGGAAATGGGCGATGATTTTCACCTCGAAAATGGGTCCGGAAAGGACCTTGTTAGCACTGATTTAAATTTGTGGACCCCACCTGATGTATGTGACTTATCCACTGCATCCATCTGTTTTACCAGCACATTGAGGCAGATGCAAAGCTTAAGTGTACCATACCTCAAGAAATAGTGGTCCTAAAGACGTCCACTGTTGAAAGTTGTTTCCTCCCTAGGGCCCACATTGATTTTTATTTTTCATCCAACCTGTTCGTAAGGTCACACAGTCATGGATAAAGGGAAAACAAAAATATCAGCTGGGTCCCAAACTTATAGGGCCCCAAGAAGTTCTCAGTGGTAGGCATTCAATTCCCACTCTTTCCTGTGGTGTGGTCCACTTGAGCTTTGGATCTGCCTCATTTTTCAGCTCATGCCCTAAAATGAGCTGGCAGAAGGGATGGACAGTGTAGATAAGACACATACATCACAGTGGGCCCTCAGTTTTAACGTTTTTCTCCTTTGGTTATGTGACAGAATGATATCAAAGAGGTGCTGTCCACATCACCTTGGGAAGCTAGCCAGAATTACAAAGTAAATAATTATTACCTATTTATGCTGAATTACAGTTGGAATTAGAAAATCAAACAGCCCTTAAGGTAAAATGTAAGGGTCTATCTTAGTCTGTTTTCCCACATGAGCATTAGCTACCCTCCTAATCACACGCATGCACGCACACAGAATTAGACTTGTTTGGCCTACGCTTTGGTTGGAACCACGTTTAGTTTTCCAACCATTATTACCAATAGATTCATTCATCTATGTCAAGCAAATATTAAAAAATCTTGCTTAGAGGCGTTTAACTGTTTAAACAAATCTTGCCGCACTGAGAATGTGAGCATTGCTTATGATTTGCAATCTACTACTACTGGTAGGTAGGTGTATAGTTAAACCATACATGTTGTTTTAGGCAAACATTTAATGTTTGCTGAATATGTACCACCTCGTAAACCCCCTTTTTCCTGCAAAGCTAGTATTTCTACCATTTCCCTGTTCTGTCTCTCTAGGTTAGAATCTGTCTTGTTGACTGACTTCTACTTCTGACTCTTGTTAAGATGGTGAAATTCGTCCTGCCTAGTGCATCTTGGATTGATTGGCGAAAAGCAACATACTGCAACAAGTGGGGTATGCATTTATTTTGAGGGGAAGATGAGGATATTTTGTAGAGTGCATCTCTATGCAGGCGAATGCACTAGTAGAAACCAGAAGGTCGATGACGTCTCTTAGAGAATCCATGGTTGGAGAGGCCAGGGTACAAAAGAACATGATGCCTTTTGAATCCAGCTTTCTTAAGCATTACGGTGGTGATGCTTGCGCACATGTCATTTCCTATGATATAAGCGGCTAAGTTGCTTAATCGCCTCATTAATGTTGAATAGGAATAATTAGTGGTGAATGTGAAGAAGGGAACCCACATTCCAAGGTGTGTATATATATATTACATTATCACACCTTGCGTGCATTTTCATTTTTATTTTTTTTATTTTATCAACTATATTCTTCAATCATAATTTGCTTTAAATGATGTTTTCAGCAGGCAGGGAGAGGTTATTGCTTGGATTAGCTATCATGCAGTATGGAAGTTAATAAAGTTTCATCATTACCAAATCTTCTCCAACTGTACAGACTAAAGCAAGTAACCACCTTTGAGTTATGTGAATTTGACGATCATGAACTTCACAGGGAAGATGAGCATAGGCATGTGCGTGAACTTGCTTCCTTCTACATGTGATCTGTGATTCTCAGGCAACTTACTAGCTATGACAGTGAAATTTGACATTATTGGGCAGCCAGGCCAGCCAGATAACCATTCGAGCATCTCTCATCCAGATTGAATTGGGTGTTCATGGCCCTGATCTACTAGTGAAACCTGTGCCATTTGCTTAAAAAGTTGACTGCCTTGAATGGTGTAAGGAGATGGTTTGGTAGGAAGCGGAAAGGTGAAAAGAGTGCATCTTGTAAAGGATAATGCTGACACACCTGGGTTGAAACTTTGGAGATTTAAAGATGCTCAAGATAATATCTCAATGATGTAGGTGCACAAGTAAATGCTTGGCATGAGGTGAATGATTTGAGCATTGAGCATATGGGTTATCTTGAAACAGCTTGATAAAAGATTCTTTATCAGTTATGAAGAGGTTTACTAGCCTGACAAACAGCTTGCAAAGTAAAGTCATTTTCCTGATCCAAATCCATCAAGTTGAAGGAATTCAACAAAAATTTTCTGGCGGCCTTGAAATGGAGCCACAGCATAACAGCTGTTGGATGTGTTTAAAATGCGTGGATTCCATGATGGTGACGCTACCATACCAAGGTACGTACAGTCCATAGAATCATAAGAAATACAAAGTTACGTTACATGAAATCATAAGAAATACAAAGTGGGATCTATCTACTAGATATTTCAAGATGATGATTGGACCTATTTTGTTTCTCCGGTCAATCTTGACTGTCCATTTTCATCTCATTGATCAGAAACTTAGGCTCACCCGGTTGGCATGATTTTTGCAAAATGGCTTGCTCCTAGTTGTATGAATGAGTGAACGGTTTGGATCGACAATAGGTCACTCCATGTGCTATTTAAAAGTTGGGACGTTGCTAACATCCCCATGAAGGTGGGGACGTTAGTAAAATAATATTTATGAGGTCTCAAGTCCAACCTGTTGGACTATAAGTTATGGTCCATGCAGCGGATAACTTTCAAACTTTCATGTTTGTGCAAGTCCAACCTATCCAACAGGCTGGCCCCATCATGAGGATCACCTTGAGCAAAAATCAGCCATATCCACCCATTGAGTGGACCAAACTTGCATTTTACTATTTATCACTGGCTATAGATTATTTTCTATGGTGTGGTCCACCTAATGACTGGATGGGGTTGATTTTTGCACTAGTTGATCCTCATGGTGAAGTGAACCTCGTAAGGTTTGAATGTCTTAGTCACTTAAGTTGGAAGTTATCCGCTGGGTGGACCATAACTTGTGGTCTAACCAGTTGGACTTGAAACCTTATGTCACACACACACACACACACACACACACACACACACACACACACACACACGGGGACTTTGCTAACATTCCTACCTTCTTTGGGACATTAGCAACGTCCCCAAACCTTTTAAATGGCACATGGGGTGATCTATTGCAATCCGAACTGTCCCATTAATTCATACAACTAGGAGCAATCCATGGTGCAAAAACCATGCCAATCTGGTGATCCTAAGCTTCTGGTCAATAGCATGAAAATAGACAATCAAGATTAACTAGAGAAATAAAATAGGTCTAATCATCATCTTGAAACATCTACTTGATTGATCCCACTTTATGTTTCTTATGAATCTAAAGTAACACTTTAATTTGATTATTCTAACCATGTGATTTATGGCTCATGAACTACGGGCACTTGTAACAAATTGGCCCCATTTAATCTGATCTGCGTGATTCTTGTACCATGCCTTGCTCCTAGTTGTTTGAATGAATGAGTGGTTCGGATTGAGATAGGTCAACCTGCGTGCCATTTGAAAGGTTGGGGACATTGCTAACTTCCCTATGAAGGTCTGACATGTGGGATCCCAATCATTAATCAGGACCCTTCATTGAATAGTACCCTTGGGAGCAAGCCATGGTGCAAGAATCAAGCTAGATAGGATGATTCTAACCCTATGGATGAGGACAATTTGTTACAACCGTCTGTTTTTTCAAGCCATAGATTGCATAGTTAGGATCATCAAACCAAAGTGCTACTTTGGAATCATAAGCAATACAAAGTGGGATCTATAGGATGGATGGTTCAAAGTGATGATTGAACCTATTTCATTTATCCACTCAATCTCGATTGTCCATTTTCCATGCTATTGATAGTTGGTGTGATTTTTGCTCCATGGCTAGGCCCTAGTTGTATGAAAGAATGGACGGTTCAAATCAACGATCAGGGCCCAATGTGTTAGTCAAAAGCTTTGGGGACGTTGCTAATGTCCTCATGAAGGTGGGGACGACACACACACACATGGGAAGAGGTTTTATGAGGTCTCCCTCATGGGAGCTTCCCATGAGGTCAATCTCTGTAAGCCTCATTGTGATATGTGCTGGACATCCACATTGTGCATTTGGTAGCTCCCCTCTAGGTTATGGGATGTCGCAAAAAATCAGTCTCATCTAGAACTAAGGTGGGCCACACAATTTGAAATCATGCCTAAAATATCTAAAAGCACTTGTTGGGGGTCTTGGGACCCACCCGAGTTTTGGAATGGCCTGAAATTTATTGTGACCTGTCATCCAAATGGCACACACAATGGATGGGTTGGATGTTTGAACGACATCTCAGTTGGCCTTATAAATAGTAAAGAAGGTTTCAATGGGTGGGCATTTGCTCTCAATTGTGGCCAATTGTGTGGCCCGACTAAGTCATGGATTGGCCTAATTTTTAGGCCCATGGCGCAGCATGGAAAGGTCATCTAATTTATGGTGTGGATGTCCAACATGCATTACGGTGGGGCCTGTAAATGCCCACTGTAATGTTTATTTGCCATCCAACCTGTTGATTGGGTCACACATGCCTAGATGAAGGGAAAACACAAATATCAGCTTTATCGAAAACTTGTGGCCCCCAATAAGTTTTTAATTATGGACGTTCAATCACCACTATTTCCTGTGGCGTGGTTCACAAGAGATTTGGATTTGCCTCATTTTTAGCTATAGGGAAAAATGGATGGACTGCATGGATAAAACACAGACATCATGTTGGGGCGCACAAAGCACTGTCCAGTAGTTGACAGCATCAGTAGGCTTTTTGCGTCCTTCTCTTTCACGCAGAAGCAGATTGTGTGACCTTTGTGGTGTGTTGACGCGACAAAGCTGTGGCCCCCACCATGATGTATATGATATATCTATGTTGTCGATCCATTTTGCGAGATCATTTTAGGGCATGAGCCTGAAAATGAGGCAGATCCAAACCTCAAGTGGACCACACCACTGAAAGCAGTGGGGATTGAATGCCTACCATTGCAAACTTCTTGGGTGCCACGAAAGTTTTGGATCAAGCTGATATTTATGTTTTCCCTTCATCCAGGTATGTGTGACCTAATCAACAGGTTGGATGGCAAATAAATATAATGGTGGGCCCTAGGAAGGTTTCAATGGTGAGCATCATTCTCTCCACTACTTTTTGTGTTGTGGTCCACTTGAGTTTTGGATCTGCCTCATTCTCGGTCTCATGCCCAAAAATGATCTCACAAAATGGATGTACTATGTAGATATAACACATACATCATGGTGGGGCCCACAGAACTTTGCCACGTCAACACACCACAGAATTCGCTTCCGCATGAGGTGGCTGAGCGTGAATTGCTTGTGAAAGGCTTTCGCAGGGAGTTTGTGCACTAGGAAGCTAGTTGGGGATCACCACGATGTTTGTGATAAATTCACCTCGTCCATTTGTTTTTTTCCAGCTCATTTTAGGACATGAGATAAAAAATGAGATGGATCCAAAACTCAAGTGGGCCACACAAGAGGAAACCGTGGGTATTGAATGACCACCGTTGAAACATTCGTATGACCACAAAAGTTTTGTATCAGACCAAGTG
Organism: Liriodendron chinense; assembly: GCA_003013855.2. NCBI lineage: Eukaryota > Viridiplantae > Streptophyta > Magnoliopsida > Magnoliales > Magnoliaceae > Liriodendron > Liriodendron chinense. The sequence goes on from ML058584.1 coordinate 1,083,173, forward strand.
TTTTGTGTTTCCAGTTCATCTCAGTGGGAATGACCTTACAAAAGGTTTGGATGAGATATAAACATCAAGGTGGACCCCAGGAAGGTTTTCAGGGTAGGCATTTCTTTCCCACTTCTCCTTCTAGTGTGGCCTCCTTGCGTTTTCGATCCGCCTCATTTTTTGTCTGATGTCCTAAAATGAGCTGGCGAAATGGATGGACAGGGGGTGGATTTATCACAAACATCACGGTGGGCCCCACTTGGCTTCCCAGCTCAGGAACTTCCTATGAAAGCCTTTTGCAGGCAATCCTGCTGAGAGAAGTCCTACAGTCATAGGTGAGACCCAACCATTAATAGGAGGTGCGCAAATAGTTCTTGCGCACTGGTGCACGGGAGAAAATTTCTCTACACAAACACGTAGCGTTTTAAGGATTTACCTTTGGAAGCATGTAAAAATGGTTCCAAATGATATATAGGGTAACATCGAATTAGGTATATGATGCATTCTGTCCAACCTGCTCATATCATTGTCTGTGGAGAGTCCAAAAGTACCTCTTCCTTTTCCATATATGCTGTGATTAGCTTCCATGTTGCTGTGGTATCTCTGGACCAATAAACTTAATTATTAAGTGCAGAAGTCCCTGGGACCCATGAAGACAGGCAAAGGATCAAGTGTCAACATAATCACATTTGGTTCTATTAAATGCAAGTTTAAAAGGAGCCTTTATACCGATCAACACATTGAAGATGCACAACTAGGTGATGCTTGTATGGATGGGTTCTGAGACATTCTTCAGGTGGGTCCCACCATTCCAACACATGAAGATGCACAAGTAGGTGATGCATGTAATGAGTTCTGAGACATTCTTCAGGTGGACCTGGTCTGTTTTCCTAGGCCTTCATTTTTTTGTCCTCTAATCCAGCAGGATAGATTGTCTAGCTTCTTGATTTTTGGACCAGATCACATCAACAATGGGCCCATATGATGAGTGGCTCAGAACTCATTTGTCTTGTCACGGGTAGGTTGTGTGTGTAGGGGGGAGGAGCACATGGGATTAGAAAACCTAATTCAAACTTCATGGTCGTTTTTAATTATAACATTATAAGAAATGTATAATTTGTGGCAGAAGCACATGATTTTGTACATGCGGGGTGTCATCCAAATGGTGGATAAGATGAGTCCTACTGTGGTTGGGGGATGATCCAAAAATCTCCCAGATTGGGAGGCCCTGAACCTATTAGCGTTGGGCTTATTTTTTGTTGAATGAGGACTAGCTACCTTCCCTCTTTTTTCCTTCCATCCCCCCCCCCTCCTCTTAACAAGTCTTTATAACTGATGATACAGGAGGGTTTTTATAACTGAAAAATTGACCGCCCTACTTGTGTGGAACCCTGTGCTCTTGAAATTGCTCTGGCTGATGATGAAGAGGGACCCTATAAATTACTTGGCACTGTGGAGTCGAAAAATATTTGCTTGTCTTTTTAATGATTTTAATCAATGCTTTTGTCTCTATCTACTTGCATGCAGGACAAAAATTTGTAGGGATTGGATCCACAATTTCTATGATGTGGATTTCATGAGAAAGAATCTCTCAATATATATTGGGAGGTTTAGAGTTTTGGGCGTTTGAGACGACTGGATGGCACCTTCTATGCACTCGAGTTTTTTGATGATATGCATGGGAAGGCAATGGAGGAAGCAGTAGTCCTCTGCATGTATGGTATAGTCCTTCAGCTATGCCACTGACGTGGATACCATGGGATTCAGTTAAATCCCTTTGATTCCAACAGTTGGAGATTTCGGGTTGTTGCTCTTGCCATTGGGCGGCAGAGGAGAGTATGCTAGGGAGATATTGGGTTGTTGCTCTTGCCATTGGGCGGCAGAGGAGAGTATGCTAGGGAGATATTGGGTTGTTGCTCTTGCCATTGGGCGGCGGAGGAGAATTGGGCTTTTTCCATCATGCTGGGCTTTAGTGATTGAGATCGGTGTGGGAATAAGTGCTTTTGATTGAGCATGTGCCTGTAGCTTGGTTGTGATTTTTCCCGTGTTTACTCCGTGTTTTGTTTGGATTTTGTACAAATCATAAGGTCAACGTGAATATTGTCATGATGAATCATGATGTATGTACAAATTGGGCCATGGTCTTGTCTCGAGGCTCAATCTTATGATGGTCCCTGCTGTGGATGGGAACAAGCATGAGTACCCATTATATATCAATTGAATGGCACTGCTGTTTTATAAACCATCTAATGTGGGTGTCACTACCTATTTGTTAGAAATTGTGTCATGGATTGCAATTTGTATGGTTTTTGTGTGGATGCATATCTATCACACCCATTTAAGAGTAACAAATGCCTGCAAGGGTCAGGATCTTTCCACGATACTAAGAGTTTTGTAGATATACTACAGTTGTTTATTTTTAGACCTCCAATGAAAGTGTGATAATCTTTCATTGGTGCATGTACCATCTGTTGTAGGCCCTATAAGATCAGTGGTCTAACCAAACCATGTGCAGGAATCTCTCTGCTCTTAACAAACTATACCCATAATAATAGGATTATGAGGAAAGCAAACGACAAAAAATTCCTGAGTCATCAAGGCTTAAACTAACGGCGTTGGAAAAATTTGACGAGGTATCTTGATACAAAAATGCGTGAATTATTCAAGGCGCAAAGTCAATTGAAATAGGTACCTTTATTTCCTTTTTTTTTTTTTTCAACTCTGTTGTCATTGTTAGTTTGTCATGGACTCATGCGCCAAAGTAATGGTCTTAGCTAAGTTTACACTCAACTTGTACTCAAGTGAATTTTAAAACAGAGTACAACAGTGTGGGAAGCTGTAAAGAATGGTAAATGATGTAGACAATTGTAGAAAGTTCTAGAGTTGTGGGAAGGCCTAGAGTAGTGTAGAATGATGTAGAGATCTCTAGAAGTTTTTAGAGAACTCTAGTGGGGTCCTGTCTAAGGGGGTGTTTGGCAAGTCTATCAATAAGAGATTATTTGCTTATTCTAAAAAAATAAGCTCTTATTATGAAAAGAAACCGTTTGGTAAAGCTCTCATTTTAGAGCTTACTTTTTTAGAAAATAGCAAAAAAGCTCTTAAATAATAAGTGATGGGGAGGTCACTTTTTCTTTAAGAGCTTATTTAGCTTAAGTGAGTAGACATTTTTAATTAATTTTTGGACAAGTTTGTCCTTAAACTTTTTAAGTAATTCTCATCTTGCCCTCTTCTCTTCTTTAAAATATCTCTTAAGGTGGGCCCACATGATGAACAACCCATATTAAAGGTGGGTTTCCACATCAAGGTGGGCCCACATAATGCATTGTCACATCAAAGGTGGGCCCCACATGATGAATGCCCACATCAAAGGTGGGACTTACATGATGGATGGGGGACATTGAAGGTGGGATCATATGATGGAAGGTTGACATCAAAGGTAGGCCAACATGATGAACAACCCATGTTGAAGGTTGGGCCCCACATGATTGACGGTGAACACTAAAGGTGGGTCCCACATGATGGATGATCCACATTAAAATGTGGCCTTGCATGATGGATGGACTATCCACATCAAGTGGGCCCCATATGATGGACAATTCATAGCAAATGTGAGACCCACATGATGGATGATGGACATTGAATATGGGACCACATGATGGAAGATTGACATTAAATGTGCGACCACATGATGAATGACTCATATTGAAGGTTGGGCCCCACATGATGGATGGTCCATAGCAAAGGTGGGACCTACATGATGGATGGTCCACAACAAAGGTGGGACCCACATGATGGATGGTCCACATCAAAGGTAGGATCCAAGTGATGGATGGTGGATATTGAATGTGGGACCACATGATGGAAGGTTGACATTAAAGGTGGGCCTACATGATGAATGACCCATATTGAAGGTTGGACCCCACATGATGGACAGTCCACAGCCAAGGTGGGACCTACATGATGGATGGTGGACATCAAATGGGTCCCACATGATGGACTACCTACTTGATGTGGGCCCCACATGATAGTGGTCCACAACAAAGGTAGGACCCACATGATGGATGGTGGACATCAAAGATGGGCCCCTCATAATGAATGACTCATATTGAAGTGGGGCCCCACATCAAGGTGGGCCCACATAATGAAAGGTTCACATCAAAGGTAGGCCCCACATGATAGATGGCCCACATCAAAGTGTGGTCCAACATGACGGAACATGCACATCAAGTAGGTCCCATTAAAATGGCAGTCCACATCAAAGGTGGGATCCACATGATGGATGATGGTCATTGAAGGTGGGCTCACATGATGAACGGCCCATAATGAAGGTGGGGCCCCACACAAAGAATGGTCCACATCAAGATGGGCCCACATAATGCACGGAGTGGGCTTCACATGATGGATGGCTCACATAAAAGTGTGGCCCCTGATAATGGACAGTTGACATCAAGCGGGCCCCACCTAATGGACGGTTCACATCTAAGGTCTCTCATGATGGATGACCCATACCCAAAGTGGGCCGTATGATGGATGATCCATATAGAAGGTGCACCTCACACGATGAATGGTATATCAAAACTAGTCCCACATGATGGACAATACACTTCAAAGGTAGGGCCCACACTATGGACACATTAAATGTGGAGTCCATGTGATGGTGATGGGTAGTGGACATTGAGGGGCCCCACATAAAGGACAAGTAACATTGATGCTGGGCCCCACATGATGGACGGTCCACCCAAACAACCATTTGGATTGCTCTTATATTTAAGTTGTAATATTTAAAAATGACATCGACTACCCTTAAAAAAGCTCTTATTTGAAAGTTTTACCAAACGTGCTTATTTTAAATAAGAGCTTTTTTTTGGAGATTTTACCAATCGGGCTTATTTAAAACAAGAGCTAGAACAAAAAGAGCTTATTGAAGTAGCTCTTATTCATAAAGCTCTTATTGAATTAGAGTAGAGATGCCAAACGCCCTCAGAAGTGTAAACTATTTAAGAAATGTTCTAGAGAGTTCTTGACCATTGGATGAGTATCATATGTGTTTTAATCTTAGCTATGCATTTATAGTTATAGTTTCCTTAACTCTGTATAAGGAGGGATCCTCGTTTAGAAAGTATCAAAAAGTAGTTCTGAGAGTTTTAGTGAAATACAAGGTGTTCTTCCATACACTTGTGTCAACCTTTGCATCCGTATGAGCTGTAGCGCTTAGCATGTGGGGTATGCACTTAGGAAAGTTGACTCCTTCACGGTTGGACTGTGAGATGAGGGCCACAAGGTCTATGCTTGGGGAAGCACTTATGCTGTGACGAGTGGCATCAGAGCAAGGTTACAAAGGGGAACTTGAAGCTTGTGGGACAAGAGGGGAGAGGCACTATAGCGTTGGAGGTGACCAATAACAATCAAGTACATGGCAATCAGGTACCAATAAGTCAAGGAGATAGGTCTTGTGACTTAATGGCTTCGTTGGAGGCAGTCTTGCAAAAGTGGACTTTGCCATAGGTGATAGGCAAGAGAAGATGGATGTGGTGGGCATGATGGAGCTCAACAATACGTTCGAGGGAGTCAAAAGGAGAGATATTGGGTACCTTAAACGCATTAGTTAACACTAAGCTCCACGAAAGGAAGGCACTCAAGACATTGTGATAGAGACTTTCAACATGCCCAGTGACCAAGTTAGGGAGAAGGTGATTGGGGCCATGTGGAAAAGGACCATGGCCAATAGGAGTATGGTCATGGGTAATGCAACTAAGGTGCGCACACTAAACCCTAAAACATTGCGAACACATCCGTGTGAGTGGTGCCCTCACTTCTTCTTTTTTATGTGTTGCGCAGATGGGGTGTGGCATTGACTCAAGTGTGAAAATGCATTTGACTTGAAGTCGCCACTAGCCAAGCAAAGTTTAGAATTTACAGTCAACTAGAAACCGTATAATCACCTGAGGGTTGAGGAATCTCATGATTCCTCAACTCAAGTAACTCCTGCAGTTAGTTTGCAATTATAGATTCTAAGTGAGGGTTGTTGAAATACGGATGCCTCAAATCTTTGCTGAGACAGGGCCATCAATCGATCGATCAACCCTGATTGATTGTTTATAATTTTGGATTTTTTATAGCGAACTCTTTGGACAGTTTTGTGCAGTGCAATCAATCACTCATGTCTGGTCGACCGATCAACCGATCAATCAATGCCACTTGATCGATCGATGGCGTGCACATGTTTATGCAGTTTTGCGCGTTTTGTTTATAATTTCGATTTTGTGATATATAAACACTTGTAATTGTGGGATTATGGTATCCTAGATGTTTTAGAGTGTTGAGAGGGTTTTAGAGAGAGGAAAAGCTAGGGTTCTCTCAGGGTTTTAATCCGAGTGAGTTTCATCTCTTGTAAACTTTTGATTCATAGTGTATTGTCGCTTTATGACATGGTTTTTTCCCGCAAGGGTTTTTCCATATAAATTCGTTTGTGTTCTATGGTTGGATTTGCTTGGTGTGATTGGATTACTTTGTTTGATTCTCCTCTGAGTTGCTTCCACGGTCCCAACAATTGGTATCAAAGAGTACGTTGGGAATTAGTTTCGAATTTAAGATAAGGTATCAATGGCGTGTAGCATGAAGTCTGACATTGAGAAGTTCAACAGAAAAAAACAACTTTGATCTATAGAGGGTGAAGATTAGAGATCTCCTCGTTCAACAAGGGCTGCTTCAGGTACTCATTGGAAACCGATCAGATACTATGAAAGAAGAAGAGTGGAAGAAACTTGATTGAAGGGCCATGAGCACAATCCAATGTTTTTAGCCGATGTTGTCCTTTCCAATGTCGTAAACACGACAACTACTGTTGGATTGTGGGGCGAGGTTAGTGAGCACCTACAAGGCGGAAGGGTCAGATCGCTCTGAGCACAGTAAGGTCTTCAAGAAGCGAGTTTGCAGGCTGAAGTGTTGAAAGTGTGAGAGGGTGGAACATGTGAATAAGGACTGTGAATCATCTAAAACCCTGATGGATGAGATTTCAGATAATTCACCGAGGGAAGCCAATTCAGTGGATTTGGGTGAAGGAACGAGTGGTTGTGAGATGTGGATAGTTTCCCAGACCGGTGAGCTCTATCAAGAGTGGATTTTGGATACAGAGGCATCATACCACATGACTGTTCATCGGAGTTGATTTACTACGTATATCGAGTACGATGGTGGACAAGTTCTTATGGGCAATGATCATGCTTGTAGGATGGTTGGAATTGCATCGTTGCGCGTCAGGATGTTTGACGGGGCAGAGCGTACTCTGACAAATGTGAGGCACATTCCTGAATTAAAAAGAATCTGATTTCTCTGGGCACTCTTGGTGCAATTGGGTGTAGGCTCACTAGTCAGGATGGTGTCCTAAAGGTTTCAAAGGGGCACTCACAATTATGAAGGCACAGAGAAGTGGCAATCTCTACAAGTTGATTGGAAGCACTATATCAGGTGGAGCTGTAACAAGTGTAGTGCGTCGGCTCTTATGTGGCACGCGTGCCTAGGCCACATGAGCGAGCGCAGTATGAAGGTACTCCTGGATTGAGGTTTAATTTTGGTTTTTAAATGTTTTAACTTAGATATATGTAAGCATTGCATGTATGGGAAACAGATAAGGCTATCGTTTAAAATCGAAAAACACATTTGTAGAGGGGTGCTTGATTATTTATGTTTAAAGGTGTGAGGGCCGTCACCCGTAGTTTTTTGTGGAAGATCGTCCTGGTTCATTTTCATCGATGATTATTCCAGAAAGGTGTGGGTTATTTTACGAAGAATAAATCCAAGGTTTTCACCATCTTTAAGTAGTGAAAGGCAATGGTGGAAAAGCAAGCTGGGTGAAACTTGAAAGTGTTGAGGACGGATAATGGCAGTGAGTTCACCTCGAGAAAGTTCAATAAATATTGCAAGGATAAGGGGATTGTGTGACACAACACAGAGCGCTACACACCAGAGCAGAATGGTCTGGCTGAGCGGATGAATCAAACTCTCTTGGAGAGAGTCCGAAGCATGTTGAGTAATGCTGGGTTGGGCAAGGATCTATGGCTGAGGCTGTGAACACGACTTGCTATTTAGTGAATCGATCCCCGTCAATGGCAATCGATTAGAGGATTCTAGAGGAAGTGTGGAGTGGTCAGTAGGTAGACTACTCAGGATTGCATATATTTGGTTGTGATGCTTACTCTCATGTATCATTAGTTGAGAGGGATAAGCATGATCAAAGGGCGAAAAAGTGTACCTTTGTGGGCTATATTGATGGTGTGAAAGGGTACAGGCTATATGACCAGGTCACACAGAGAATCACAGTTAGTCGGGACGTTAGGTTTGATGAGGGTTCCTTGTTCTATCAAGATGAGCACAAGGAAACGAAGAAGTCAATGGTGATTGATGTTGAAATAACAAAGGTTGTGACACTTAAGGAATCTAAGCCGTAGGGAGAGGTACAAGAGCAGGTGGAGCAGCCACCTATGAGAAGGAATCCACTAAGGGATCGCAGGTTACTATTGAGATATAAAGATGACTTCGATGTTGCATTCGCTCTCATTACAGATGAGGGGGATCTGTCTTCTTTTCAGGAGGCTCTAGGTGATGTAGATGCAGAAAAGTGGATGATGGTAATGTAGGATGAGATTGATTCATTGTATGAAGATGATACATTGGAGTCAGTGGAGCTTCACGTTGGATGGAAAGCGATCAGGTTCAAGTGGATCTTCAGGAAGAAGATGGACAAGTACGAGGTTAGATTGGTTGCGAAGGGATATGCTAAAAAAGAAGGGGATGATTTCGATAAGATATTCGCACCTGTTATCAGGAAGGTGCCTATCATATTTGTGTTGGTGTTGGTGCCTATCATATTTGTGGAGACTGCTTTCTTGCCAGGCAAATTGGAAGAGCAAAGCGAGTCTTAATAGAATGATTGAAAAGTTAGCGCAAAGGGAGTGAGATTGACTTGAGCAATGGACCAAGGTTGTTGTCGAGTATAGTGTTCTATAGAAGCATCCATAGCTTAAATGATGCAACCCATAGGAATGGATGTATTTTTTCGTTGGCATCTATTTATTTATATGTAGGTGTATTACTTTTTTAGATTATCTTGGAAGCGTGGTTTGTGTTTTAGTACTTCGGATGATGGGGATTAGACATTTTGACTCAACCATGTGTCACCTAAGATTTTTCCAAGTTGAATCCCAGGGAGTAATGATATCCTTAAGAAGTGTTTAGGGAAAACTCTGCCCTAAGTCTGAGCAGGGTTGAAGGATCTTAAAACATTGCGATTGGTATATTTTCCTTGCTTAGGTTGTGCTTGCCTGAATGTGTGATTTTTCTGCTTTTTTTTTTCTTTTTACCCATTTTTACTTGTAGTGCCCTTCTGTGTTTTCTTCACGTTCAGTCCGCCCGTCATTTTTACCCGTGGTGATCTTCCAGGTTTTCACCACATCCTATGTATTTAATCTTGCCTACCCCTTAGTAGTTGTACATTCTTGCCCCTAGTGACCTTTCAGGTTTTCACCAGGTCCACTATGTTCATTGATTTTACTTGAGGCGCCTTTAAGGTTTTCACCTCGCTCGTTTTGATTTGGACGTACTTTTTCTCTCTTTTTTTTGTATTTTTCAAAAGTCGCAGTTGATGACAGGATTCCCTTCATTGTCAGTCGATTGGTGTCTCTAAGATAGCGAGGGACCTTGAATAACAGGACCCAAGGCTTTATACTAGTTTGAGAAGCTTTCATAGTGGGGAGAGAACTTTTGAATCAGACTTCTTGAGAAGGTCCTTTAGTTTAGAAGTTGAATCATCATTTTCCACGCCATTGTCCTCCTCCAAACCCATGAGTTCTAAGTCTAATTTGATATTAAAATAAAAAAAAAAAGTTGACCTCAAATTCATGTGGATTTAGCATCTTATTACTGGGAATTTTCAAAAACTTTTCTGGATCTTTTGGATTTTGGAAATTTTCTGCTTTTTATTTTGAAATTTTTTGCTTGTTTTGAGTTTTTGAGCATTTTTTTTTGTTTTTACAATTTTTTAGTGTTTTGGATTTTGAAATTTTTGTTTTTTTGTAAATTTTTCGACATTTTATATAACATTTAAAAAAATATATTTTTAATTTTTAATTTTTTGTGAATTTTATGGCTTTTGCATTTTTATAGACCCTAAGTAGGACAACACTGCGGACTAGGGGTTGGGCTAGCGTCTTTAGAAGATTGGCGGGTTAATTTTGCCGTTTTGGGGACTAAACCAATTATTTCCTGCACTCCTTCCCCTTAAGAGGTAAGGCTAGGGAATGCAATAGGCAGGCCTACACTATTGTACCCGAGCATCATGATGATCTAGGACAGAGCTCCAAGTTGGTGTTAGGTGTGGTTTCTTCTAGGTCATTCTCGAGACAATAGAGTTCCTCAAGTTGTAACAACTCAGGAGGGATTTGAATAGTTGTCCAATCAATGTAGGGAAATTTTTACCCCTTGCTTGGGTCCTTGTTGGGCAATTGTGTTAAGGTCAGCCCAACCATTTGGTTCTCTAGAGTGGAGTCCACTTGTCATTAAGATGGACACTCCCTGCACTTACGCGTCTAATTGGTGTGCAAATGAAGGGTCCGCCTTCTTCTTGACGACCCTATCTCCTTTTGGAACCTCTATGCTTTGGCTTTTCTTCTAGAGGAGGTTGATATACCAATCATGTCCTGCTTGGATTTTCTCAAACATCTATAACTCGAGTCGAGTCTTGGTATTTTAGCCGATATTAGAAAATTTAGCGTTCTGCAGGGGAGAAGACATAGTTTGATCGGATGGGACATGCAGCTGGAATGTAGTTTGCAGCTTCGGATTTGAGACTGTGGCATGGGATGTCCTTCATGGAGTGTTTTACGTCTATGATTGGGATGTCGGGCTCATCAGAGTTGGTTGCTCTTACGAGAAGGATTTGTTCTACGTTAATTAAAATGGAGAGCACTTTGTACCCGAGGACCAAAGGTTGGCTAAATGGGTCCACATGAGAGGTCGGGTTTCCTTCCTAGGTGACAGGAGCATGGTTGGCATTGAGGCCTGAATGTCACACCCCAAAATCCGACACCTAAGTACAATGACCCCAGTCTTAAGTTCTAGGGTATGAGATACAAGTAATACTATACATTTTATTATTATTATTATTATTATTATTATTATTATTATTATTATGTTCTCCTCACGTCCATTTCCATAATCACATACATACCATTCACAATATATAGGATAAGGCATAACTCAAATTCAAACATCATTTAATAAAAATAAAATCCATGTCTATGTTGAATTAAATAAATCATCAACCAATAATTCACTACCCAATCGAACTACTCACTAAACCCTCCATTTAGGCTCTTATTACAAAGTCTTCTCCGAAGTACAAAAGAGGAAACTAATCTAACCCTAAACATGAAAGTAATAAATAATTAAATGTCTATGTATTCTTCTTCCTCTGGTGTGCTTTCTGTAATGTAATAGATCAGAATTCCCTAAGGTTGCCCCAGCTTCTTGTGTGCATGCGATTTGGCTTTCCGTGTGTGTGCGATCGTACTCTTTGGCTCCTCATGCATGTGCGACCGCACTCCTCATACGCACACTCTGGCTTCCCTTGCATAGATTGACCACTTGTATGTGTACCCTGACCCCTGTACATGTGCATTTGTATCCCTGTGTATGTGTTATCGACCCTCCGTAGGTGTGTGACTGCACCCGCGTGACCCTGTGCATGTACGAACCCTTGTGAATGAGCGCGCTTACATCTTTTACACATGCACACACCAAATTATCAAAGGAGCTTTGACCAATACCAAGAGAGAAGACCATTTACTCAACTTTCCACCTCACCTTAGTGGGTTTTAACCTAGTCAAACCCAAGTCACTAAGGCCCATGTGTAGACACCCCACCTCAGGCTAACAAGCTAACTATGGTTGGACGGGTAGGATGGATAGAGATCTGCACCCCATCAAATCTTACTTCAATCCTAACCCAATCCTAACCCCAAACCCTAAAACCGATCTAACCCTAATACATACCCCAACTCAGAACCATACCCTCATCCAAGACCCTACCTCAATCTCAAACCCTTGTCCAAGCCTCAACCTAGCTTAGAAACTTAACCCAAAAGCCTAACTCAGCAAAATCCAAGCCAATTGCGCCACCCAACTCAGCCTCAAAACCTTAGAAATTACCTAGTCAACCCCCAAGTCAACCTTCCAACAAGTCCCCTGAGTCAACCTTCGTGAGTCAACCTTCCAAGTCAACCCACCGAGTCAACCCTCTGAGTTAACCTGCCGAGTCAACTCACCCGATCAACCAAGTCAGTCCCCACAACCCAGTTAACTCACCTAGTCAAGCCTACACCTAAACCATAGCCCAAGCCCAAGCCCAAGCCAGGCCCAAACGAAGCGTGTGGGAGGGGAAAGTTTCGACCCAAACCAAGTAGAGAGCCTCCTGCACGCGTGGGAGGGCTCCCTGCCAGAGCTGAGCTCTAGCTGGGGAGGTGGCGCCCACCAGACGTGGCACCTCTGCCACCTTCAGGACGGTTTCGTGCGAATTTCGTTTCTCCCCTCTTGGATCACCCTGGTACGTGTGAGAAAGATCACATCGGGAGCTACCCCTCCCCCTTTGTACTATTTACCATTTTACCAAGCCATCAAGCCATTGAGATCATGCCATGTGGCAATCTCAAGTCTCAGCCATTACACCATATTTTGCCCTCCATGTTACCTGGAATAACAGAAAAATCGGTTTGGAGGCTATAAATAGCCCCCTCCCCTTCTCATTTGAACACAACCAACTCACCAAGTGAGCTCCCCTATTAACCAAACCAATCCAAGCATTCATTTCTCCCTCCAAGTGAGAGAGAGAGAGAGAGAGAGAGAGAGAGAGAGAGAGAGAGATCCTTAGCCTAGCTCTAGCCTTAGCCCTTTAGCCCTTGGTTAAGCCCTCTAGCCTTAGCCCTAGTCATCTCTTCACCAAGGAGAGTGAGAGTGAGGAAGTGAGCCTAGCCCGGGTCTGGTCTAATCCAACCCTAGCTCTCGCCTCTCGAGTTATCCAAGCCACTCGATCGAATCCTTGCGACACCCCCATTCACCTAACGTCCAAACCTTAGTAGCTTTATTCAATCATACATCAGCATTAGTGCAACATCTACTCCCTTCTCAACCCCTCTGCTTATCTCATCCATACATATCACATATCATCTTACATCTATACCGGTTTGGGAGAGTTTGCTTTGTGGCCTGCCGATCTAATGGAACCTTGCCCATTAGAAATTCCAGTCGGTACGCATTGCATGCATGAGCATTTCACCCTAGTCGACTTGAGTGTATGCTCTGAGGTTTGCCGAGTAACTCGAATCCTGCCCATCAAAAAGTCAGGTTGACTGGTTTATTCTGCCAACCAATACGTGGGTCAGGGACAGGCACGCCTTGTCCCGAGACACTACTGGGAAGTGAGGCTACATTTAACACATCATTCCCCACACACAGCATAAGGATTCATTCTCTAACCGCCTACCAATACATGAGTCAGGGACTGGTTCGCTTTGTCCCAAGACAATCGGGAAGTGAGGGCTCATTAAACACACAAGCATCCCCCACACACCGCATCTCATTAAAGTGCAGGAATCAGAACTAATTCTCAGAATTTGTGCAACCTTGTGAAGTAAAGACCGTACACATGTACAGGCTGAGTGGGTGCCTAACACCTTCCCTCTCTGTAACCACGGTCCTTATCCTGAATCTTTGAACGCTGATTAAGGAGCCATTCTTAGGAATAAGAGTCTTCTGATTCCTGTTCTTAAGCGTTTTTGCAGGGTCTAACTAACAGTGGAATCATCATAATTGGTTAGTGGCGACTCCAGTCTATGATAATCCACCTTGAACACCCGCATCATTTTAAAAGCGCTCGAAAGTGGCAGCCGAGTGGAAGCCTATTATTTGACGCTCTCCCAAGGGCACGGAATCATTTTCCCCTGGCATCCATAGAATGGCGACTCCGCTGGGGATATGCTGGTAGCATTAGTCAAACCCGACTTAAAAAGCAAGGTTGCACCAATCCAGAAATTTAACGGTTCCCGCATTAGCATCAACGTCAGCATTCATTCTTAAATCCAAAATCCCAAAAAATTCCAAACCATTACACCATTTCTAGCTCGTCACCGCAAAAAAAAAAAAAAAGAAAAAAAAAAAACCTTCCTTACTGCAGCATCATCTGCACTAGATCCCAGAGAGCCATGTCCGATCAAGAAGAAGAAGTCCACCACTTCCAGACTTATAACATGCCAGACGCTCAGCCACTACCGACGCAACCCACCGAGGTTGCGCCCACCATTCCAACCACTTGCGTCCAGGAGCTGGCACAGGGCATCAAAGCCATGCAGGAGATGTTCATTCAGTTCATGCAAAGCTCAGACTGCCATAGCCAGCAATTTGGTCGGTCCAAGTCAACAACAACAACAGCCGCCAACATCCAATTTAGTTCAACCACAACCGTCAGGATTTATGCAGGACTTTCGATACCCTTCCAACGAAAGCCTTCATCTAGAGCAACCCTCCACCTCTGGAAATTTCTCCCAGTTTCCTCCTACAAACGGGAGCCATTTCCAGTCACATCCCACGCCCAAAACTCCCAGCCAATTCCAACATCCTTACCTTAACAGGAATTCTATCTAATATTAACATCATATAACCAATGTTTCTTTACAATCTCATTCCCCATTTTTAGTCCAACAAACTCTCCATAATGTGAGTAATCATCAAGTCCAATCACCTCCAAGCAGGACTCATAGGGGCAGTAACAAGATTAATTATTATGAAAGGGGATCAGTTCAGGATAGTAAAGGGGCGAGATCCCCCTCATCTGGTCCCTCTAAAATTGAACAAATACGAGAGCAGATACAAGAGATGAAGAAGAAGTTGCAGAAGCAGTAGGGGTTGGACCTTCCATCCACCAAGTTTAGGGATCTCTCCATCCACCAAGTTTAGGGATCTCTGTCCCTTTCCTGATGCAAAACTACCTCCAGGATTTAAGGTACCAAAATTCAAAAGATATGATGGGACAAGGTGTCCTGTAGGTCACCTAAGAGCGTTTGGTGGCGAGCTCAACGCTGTCGCAAGAAATGAAGGAGCCCTCATCCACCTTTTCTAGAAGTCCCTGAAAGGCGATGTGCTAGATTGGTATACCTCCTTGGACATTCACTGCATCAGGACATGGGTGTGGTTATCTCAAGCATTCATCGACCGATTCGCATACAACCTCAATATGGTTCTCAGAAGAGCAGACCTGGTAGCTCTTCGACAGAGGAGTGATGAGACATTATTGGGTTACATAGGATGTTGGCGAGCCATGACAATCAGGATGCATAGGCCACTCGACGATGAGGAACAAATCTCTATGATTGTCCATTCAACCAACCCAAGCATCTCAAGATAACCTCGTCTCTCATCCTTACACCAACTTCTCCCAGCTCATTTGAGCAGGGGAGCAAGTAGAAGCAGGAATCCGCGCAGGTACCATCTCTCCACGGCCTTATCAGGCCTCCCTGATACAGCTGATAATGGAAGGAAGGCATACCGGATGCGAGAATGGTAACAAAAGTGTTCCTATCCTCTATCCAACGGAAGAGGACAATCTTGTCGTCTTTACCCAAGGCACACTATTCACCCCTCAACAGGGCCAACCGCAACAGCAACAACAACAACCAGAATGGACTGCACAGTACTCCAATCTCCTGCCACATCATCAAGCGGATCTCAGTGCATCAGGCACCCATACCATCTATGAAGAACCTCCTCTCGATTCAGGCCATATTATCCATACCATCAACTCATATTCGGAGTTTGAACCCCTCATCTTGCAAGGGGCACCCCCAGATATTTCAACCCAAGGGCCTCTTATCCTGCAAGGGGCACCTCCTGAACCCCTCATCTTACAAGGGGCACCCCCAACTAGCCCAATTTCATAGCTCATCACCATGCAAGGGGCATCTCGAATCAGTCCAATCTCCTCACCCCTAAATATACAAGGGGCATTTTCAGTTGTTCATTCTTCGCACCATCAATCAACTAGGGGCATAACCTACCTACAACATCTAGCTAGGGGCATAACCTACCCACAACATCCAGCCAGGGGCACAACCTACTCATCTCTCCTTCAATCAACCAGGGGCACAACGTGCCCACACTAGTCAACCAAGGGCACAACTCACTCACAACACCTGCATATTTAGCCCCTACTCTAACCATCGTCCTCCAAGAAGAAGCCTCTTCCTCGGACAGCATGCCACATGCCTCAGTAGAATCAGAGCATAGTTTCAACTGTGTAGCCACCATCGAGGGAGTAAGCTCTACTCCTCAAAGGGACCTATCTAGTTCCGCTCAGCCTTTGGTCCTTCACAAAAAGAGTTTGGTCAACCACTCCATCCCTCAGACTTTATTCTCTGCAATCTTGGGCTTTCAGTGTCTCCAATCCTGCTAACTCCACAGGGACAGATGGTTCCCGCCTTTGTCAACTCCAGAAGATAGGCCGAGGGCAAAGCTGATATCGAGATCCAAATCAGTCCAGAAACATCAACCATCACTTTTCAGGTCTTAAACATTTCAGTTTCATTCCATCTCCTACCCGACCGATCTTGGTTCTATAGAATCGGTGTCATCTCTTCAAATTTTCACCAAAGGGTTAAGAACATCTTCAGAGACATGGCACTCACCATCATCGACGATCCTGAGTAAGTCATCGCAGCAGAAGCATCTAACCCTCAGGAGCCCAACATCTTGGCTATAGACGTGCGACGCTCTAATGATGACATGTCATATCAAGGTCTCAAGTTTGAAGCTACAAACCACATTCCTCGCGCATATCTCATCAGATCCAACTATGTCTTTCATCCCGCCGTGTATCAAATCTTCTATTATCGGCTTGAATATCAAGACTCAGCCCAGGTCATTGAGGCTTAAGAGAATGAAGACATGAGAGGATTGAGGTATCAACCTATACCAAGGCGTAGAGGTACCAGAAGAAGACGAGATCATTAAGAGGAGGGCAACCCTTCCATTTACACACCAATCTGAGTCATCAATGAAGGGGTTATCTATCCCGATGACAGGAAGGATCCCACCCCAAAGGATTAAAGGAGTGGACTGAGATTGACTGAGATGCCTAAAGAAGACTCAAGCAAGGGGCATGAATTACCCTTGGATGATTGGACCACAATCATGGACCCACCCGAGTGAGATGAACCCGAAGAATTACAATACACCGGAGATTAACTTAGAGAAGCCGCATTTGACACCGACTCGGAGCCCAATCTCAAATTTATCATGACGCTTGGAGACGATGATGCGGGCCCACCTACTGATCCCTTTGGCCCTGCCTCTTGAGGGGAAGGAGTGTTGGGCAGTAGCTGGTTTACAATCTCGATGATGATGCAATAAGCTGACAGTGCTCGGTCCCCCCAAGCCGAATCAGGCAACCCTTGGTTTGCAACGCCGTCTTGCTCGGGATCCCCTACAATAAAAAACAAAAAAATTCAAATATTTCAAGATTCCAAAAAAAAATCCAAATTTTCAAAATTTTGGATATTTTAAATTCTAAAAAAAAAATCAGATATTTACAAAACTCCAAAAGACTAAGAAAATCTTTCAAAACCAACAAAAAATCCAGAAATCTTTCAAAAATTTCAAGCAATAGAATGCCAAGTCTGTTTGTTAAAGCACTTGAGTATGAAGTCAACTCGTATGATTTCAATCTAAAGTTGGACTTTGAACTCAAGGGTTTGGACGAAGCTAATAGTGTGGGAAATGATGAGCTAACTCTCGAGCTAAAGGGTCTCCTTAAAAGTTTGAACCAAAAGCCGATGTTATCTAAAAAATTTCAAAATCGTAATCCTAGGATCTCCCGTGACCCTCAGGGAAGTGTGCTTGAGAATCCTTGTCCTTGGAAAATAAGTAGAGAATGATTGAATTCTCAAACTCATGACTGCCCAATCTTGCATCCTATGAAGACTTGTCCGGACTTAATCAAAAGCTTATCAACAAGGCTAAAAATCAATCACTTCGATCAGAAGCTACCAAGACGATGCCTACATTTCATGATGGAGCATGCAGCCTACACATGAATAGACGCATAATGACAGATGAGATCTTGCAGCTCGACAAAGACGTATCACTACAACGTGTCAGAAGGTACTTCAAGTGTAAGGAGCATGTACATTGGATCCATGTGCGTACTTCGAAACTCTACAACCTGAAAAAGCCGTAACCATTCTCTACGAGGGTTATCGACATCAGTAGAAGATCGACGCGACAGTATCTAGCAATCATGGGCACCTATTCATAGTAGTCGACTACCTCGCAGAACGAAGGAAGACAACATCTTGCATCTCGCGTGATAATGCACACGAAGAACAATATCAATGGGTGAAACCCTTTAAGTTGCCCTACAAGTTCAAGTCAAATCCCGTCAATGCGAGTGCTAGTGAAGAGTGAAGTCGAGGAAAAAAAGTTCAATGAGGTCTACAACAAGCATCACAGAATCTATCAGACTCAAGGGGAGAATTCAAAGCTCATATGAGATGACCCAACAATCAGAGAAGTTCTTCTAAGGGCGCCCTTCGACTCACCAACCTGAAGGTCAAGGATCTTCCAGAGCCAATCAAGGCCAACAACATGAAAATATTTCATGGGTAAGATGATCTAACCATGTTAAGAGTTACATTAGTAAAGCTGAAGTCAAGTGACTAAAGCTTGGGCCGTCTGAGAATCATCCTCCCCCGTCCCCCAATAAGTGCTCCAATAGAAGGGTAAAAAAATAAGAAGAAGGAAAGAAGAAAAAAAAAATGAAAGAAGCAAAAAAGAAGAAAAAACAAAAAGAAGAAAAGAAGAAAAAAAGAAAAGCAAAAAAAGAGAAAAGAAAAACAAAGACGAATGAGAGCGCGAAGTTCGAGAAAGACAAAAAAATAAGAAGAGGGAAATAGAAAAAGAGAAAAGTTAACCCAAAAAAAAAAGAAACACAATATCCATCTCAACTCCCCCATCCATCTCAGAAAGTTTCCCAGCTAAAGTCGACAGCTTTGCCATTGTGACTTAAAATAAGGTCAGAAAAAGCAAGCCAATCGCCCGATAATGATGGAAATTTAAGCCCTCTGTTGTTGCCAAGATCAACAAATAAAAAACAAAAAAGAGAAAGATGTGCCTAAATAAAAAGGGCTGAGTGAAAACCTAAAAAGGCGCTCTGAGTAAAAATAGTGGGCACATAGCGGATTTGGTGAAAATTCGAAAGGGCGCTAGGGGTAAAAAAAAGCACAGTTGCCAAGGGGTAGGCAAGATCAACTACCCGGGACATGGTGAAAACCCGAAAAGGCGTCACAGGCAAAAATGACGAGCAAGCCGGACGTGGTGAAAACCCGAAAGGGCACTACGGGCAACAATGGCTAAAGAAAAAAAAACAGGTACATGAAAGGTCCAAGAAATATGAAGATTCAACTGATACAAATAAGGCATCTATGAGTCAAGAATTATTTTAAGCTTCACCCAAATCCTAGGGGCATGATACCATTGCGCACTACCTCAGGGGGATCAGGATCCTTGGTAAACGACTAAAAAACTAAGTATGGCATCTGACTGAGTTAGATGTTCTGATTCCTACATCTACAAGCACAAGTCCTAACCACGCTCAAACAGACAAGCACTTGGCATAAATTTTTTTCATCTCATTTCTTGCATGATTTACGTACATAACAAAAAAAAGTTTTTTCTTCATCCATACATATGCAAAAAAATAAAATCATCATACAAGGTTTCCAAAATAAACGTCCTTCAATCCTTCAATCAGCTTTCAAAGAACTTCCTGCGAGCGCCTTTCTCCTAGTTATATTCCCCAAAAGGTAAGTATCTCTCCCCTGTTTCAATAATTTAATCTTCTTGTTAAACCATTTTCTCTCCTCACAGGTACCGAAGCTCTAATAATCTTACTCGTTGGCATGAGCCAATACGCGAAAATTGGCAATCAGCATGCCATGGACCATAAGATCATTGTGTCAATCAGAAGCACTCCAAAAGCTGAAATCAACAAGGTAAGTATGCCTTTTAATAAAAATGGGCATCGATCATGATCGTCAATTCACGAGCCGATGGACCAGATCATCTTTTCAAAACATCAAAAATATTTTCCAAGGCTTTCAATAAAGGCCGACATCGATCTCGACCATTCAAGTCCAAATCCGATGGTTCGGATCATTTTCCAAAAAAGTCAAAATATTTTCAACTATGATCACCATCCCAAGTGGTCCGAAGACCTTAAACTACGTCGGGATTAACATCCCGAGTGACTTTCAATCAAAACTTGTGCCGATGCAAAAATTCATCAGCTCAGACCCTCTTTTCAAAATGTCAAAATATTTCTAACAACTCCCAATGGTCTGAAGAAATTAAACTACGTCGGGATTAAAATCCCAAGTGATTTTCAATAAAAATCAGCATCGATTGCGATCGTCTAATCGTGATCCGGTGATCCAGACCATCTTTCAAAAAATAAAAAATATTTCCAAGCATTTTCACAAAAGCCCCTCGATTGCAACCGCCGAATCACGATCCAATGGCTTAGACTATTTTCCAAAATATTTTCCAGTTTTCAATCCCTAATGGTCCGCGCTCGCTTCCCCAAGTGTAGGGCTGCGATGTAGTAATAATTCGGTAGAGACCAAGATCGTTCTCAGGGACTTGTCAGGAATTCACAAAATTACTTCTAATATTCTCTAATTGAGAGCTATCCAAACGGATTTCTAAAATTGAATGTATAGAGAATTCTTAAACTTAAAGTGAATGTAATTAATATAAAAAGGCACTAGGGGTTCAAAGATCCACTTGTAGCAATCCTTAATACATAATTCGTTGTGGTTTTCCAATTACACAACTAGAATCGAAATCAAATCGTATCTAGTCGGATGATAGAGCGGTTGTAACATACAATCTGTCATATGTGTGATTATAAACACGATTCTCTCAATTCAAGTTAGGACTTGGGCACACTCAATTGCATAGGTCAATCCTAGTTCCAATAGATTAAGATCACAATCACAATCATCATTAAACTCTGTCACAAAGTATAACTAGATCATGATTTGAACTTTATTCAAATCACATATACAAGCAACACATAATTCAGAACTTAGAACAAAAATGTAGAACTTCGGTTGAAGTTCCCACATGGAAATCCAAGTGTAAAGCGTATTGAATCCGATTCCTTAGAGCGTATAGGTCTAGAACTATGCAAAACAGTTAAGAACTAAAGCAATTCTCCCAAAAATCCATGAGCCATCATAAGATTAAGAAAAACTACTTAGAACTTTATTCAAACTTCTATAAACCATTGTTCTTCAATAAATCCAACTTGAAACCATAACAAAACAAACTAAAGCATCTTAGATTCACTACAAGCTTCACCTCTTAGCCCTAGCTAAGAGGTTTAGCCGTTTATGATCCAAGGAAGCATGAAAACAATTAAAAACATAAAACTAGAAAACACAAACTAGAGGGAGTCGTGGAACTCTGAATCTGACTTCCGCTGCCTCCCACCTTCGTAGATCTCTTCTAAGATACCTTAGCTATGTCCCCTAGGTCCCCTTTTATAGTGGAGAGGCTCTACCACCTCATAATCTTCTAGATTTGCTAGTACTTACGCACTTGCGCTAGAAAATCAGAGCTTCAAGAGGAAGCTGCTGGAATCACGCTGAAATTACACTGGCTGATCGGTCACGACCAGTCTAGCCTGTCAGTGGACAGTCCAGTGTGCATCAATGTGGAGGGCAGGTCCTGGCCGACCGGTCAAGACCGGTCGGATCTGTTTGTGGAGCATCCAGCGTATTTGAGAGGAGCCTCTACCCATGGTTGACCGATCTTGACCGGTCGTGGGTCTCTTGGCCGACCGGTCTTGATTGGTCTAGCCTGATTTTCTGCATTTTTTCCTTCTTTCTTTCTTCTCTCTTCTCTCTCCTCCCTTTCTTCTTTCTTTGGCCCATCTTGGGTCTTCATCCAAGGCTCCTAAATAGATCTTTTTAGTCATTAATTGGGCAGAGTCCCTCTCATTCCTACAATCATAAAACCACGCATTAGACTAGTCTTTAAGCTGAAAACCATGCATAGTTAGTGATGAAATGGGGTTAGAATATACACATTTAAGCACTCAACACACCCCCCAACCAGCATTTTGCTAGTCCCGAGCAAAACATGCATGAAACCATTCATTCCTCCAAAACCCAACTCTCCTTCAGAGACTATGCTTCTATACACTCAAAGATATACAAATGTAAAAATTGGAAAAAACTAAGTGATAGAGCTTGAAACCTTAAACTTTCAAGAATATAGCAAGTACTCACATGGATTTCCCGTTGATTGATTGATAAATAGAAGTATTTGAACAATTTAACCAAGTGTGCTCAGTGAATGCTCATCTCATGGAAATTCGGGATTATCTTCTTCATAATTCAGTTAAGATATGGAGTTCAAGGTGCACTGATCAACATCAAGCCTTTGACAGGAATTTGCCTTACCATCCTTCTGACGGCTTTCTCACTACGTCCCATTTCCGGCTTTGGTTATGGGTAGACCATCCCCCGGTTGGTAATAGGTAGCCCTTTTCAGAATTTTCCACCATATTCTCCATCATTCCCATATTTTCATCCTTCCTTTCCCGTTTTCTTTTTCATTAGACAGGATTTTTAGAAATCCATATCTTTCGTTATTTTCCCATGAACAAGGATGGACAAAGTACCCCGGCTTGGTCTCTCAACACCTCAAATCCACACTTAGCTAATCCACAAATCTAATAATCCTTTCAAACCATGAGAATCGTGTGAAGTGAACTAAGTGTAAAAGTGTTCAAAAGTTTTATCATTCATAAAAATAGGGGAATTCGCATACAAGACTAGTACCTTCAAGAATGTTCAACATATTCAACATCACTCACTTCAGCCTCTCTTTTTCTTGTACTTACACCATCCCGAATGCATAGAAACAAAGTTGTCCAATGGAGTTTTGAATTTTTAGAAAAATTCTGAAAAATCTTCTTCATGTTGCTCGAGATGTGACAAAACACTAGATTCATCCTAGTGAACCCACACCCCCAACCAAATCTTACATTGTCCTCAATGTAACAAATATGCAATAGGCAAAACATGAGAGCAAAAATAAAGGGAGTGGGGAATGAGAGTACCTGAGAGAACAAAAACTGAAATTCAACCTCCTTCTAACAAACCTATGAAAAAGCAAACCAAAAGCAACACAATCATAATCTTAACTACTCTATACCTCTATCAGACTAGGAGATCAAGTATCCTGATACACAGGATCAGTCAGAGGTATGGACATACCTTCTGAAGAAAAATTCTCAAAGAACGGCTTTAGGCGTTGACCATTTACTTTAAAGATATTACCGTTCCAACAACTTGACGGTCCCATATGGATAAACAGTTTTCACAATGAAAGGACCGGTCCATCAAGACTTCAATTTTCTCGGAAATAAATGTAATTGAGAATTATACATAAGGACCTTTTGGTTGATCGTGAAGATCTTACAAAGGATGTTCCTATCATGGAACACCTTTGTCTTGTCCTTGTAAATTCTCGCATTTTCATAAGCCTCGTTTCGGAGTTCCGCAAGTTCATTCAATTGAAGTTTGTGCAACGAACTTGCCTTGTCATAATCAAAATTCATCTTCTTTAGCGTCCAATATGCCCTATGTTCCAACTCCACGGGCAAGTGACGAGCTTTCCCATAGACAAGTTTATAGGGAGACATTCCAATGGAGGTCTTGAAAGCAGTACGGTAAGCCCAGAGTGTATCGGTAAGTCGAAGCGACCAATCTTTGCGATCGGGGTTCACTATTTTCTCCAAAATATGTTTAATTTCCCTGTTGGATATCTCAGCTTGTCCACTTGTTTGTGGGTGATAGGGAGTGCTCACCTTGTGATTGACGCCATATTTTTTCATTAAAGTTTCAAACGGGTGGTTACAAAAATGGGATCCACCATCACTTATAATGACTCGAGGTGTTCCAAACCGGGAAAGGATATTTTCTTTTAAGAAATGAATGACGATTTTATGGTCATTGTTCCAGCATGGAATCGCCTCGACCCATTTTGAAACATAGTCGACGGCAAGCAAGATATATAGATTTCCAAAAGAAGATGGGAATGGACCAATGAAATCGATGACCCAACAATAAAAAATTTCAAATGGTAAGATGGGATTGAGTGGCATCATATTTCTATGGGATATTCTTCCCAATTTCTGATAAGGCTCACATGTTTTACAAAACTCATGGGTGCCCTTGAACATGGTGGGCCAATAGAACCCACATTGCAGAGTTTTGGTTGTGGTCTTCTTAGCCGAAAAGTGGCCACCACACGCCTGAGAATGACAAAAGGAGATGATACTGTGTTGTTCATCATCCGGCACACATATCCTTATGATTTGATTGGGACAATACTTGAATAAGTATGGATCGTCTCATAGGAATCTTCTCACCTCGTTGAAGAACTTGTCTTTATCTTGCTTTTTCCAATGTGTTGGAATTGTACCTGTAGCAAGATAGTTAGCAATGTCTGCATACCATAGCAATTGGGAGACTTTAAAAAGTTGTTCATCAGGGAACATGTCATTGATCGCGGTCGTCTCAGGGGAATCGGTGAGAATAAGTCTAGAAAGATAGTCAGCAACTACGTTTTGTACTCCTTTCTTATCACGTATTTCTATGTCAAATTCTTGGAGTAAGAGGATCCATCGTAACAAGCATGGCTTAACATCCTTCTTAGAGAGAAGGTACTTAAGCGCTGCATGGTCAGTAAATATGATGATCTTGGATCCAATCAAGTAGGACCGAAACTTGTCCAAAGCAAAAAAAGTTCTTTTTTTTGTAGTAGTGTAGTTTGCTTGAGCCGAGTTTAAGGTTCTACTTGCGTACTAGATGACACAAGGCTTCTTCTTCTTTTTTGCCTAACACAGCCCCAATAGCGTAGTCACTTGCATCACACATGATTTCAAAAGGAAGGCTCCAATCGGGTGGTTGCATTATGGGAGCACATGTCAACATGCCTTTAAGTTTGTCAAAGGCATTTTGACAATCCTTATTCCACTCAAATGAGTTTTTCTTTTTAAGGAGGTTACATAAAGGACGAGAGAGTGAACTAAAGTCCTTTATGAACCGTTTATAGAATCCAGCATGTCCTAAAAAGGACCGCACATCACGTACGCTTTTGGGGGATGGAGGGTTAGAGATAAGATCGATTTTAGTCTTGTCCACCTCAATTCCATTTTGTGAGATTATGTGACCAAGGATAATTCCTTTTTAAACCATAAAATGACATTTCTCCCAATTCAACACAAGGTTCTTGTCTTCACATCTTTTTAAACAGCTTTTAAGTGCACAAGGCACTCATCAAAGTTACAACCAAATACAGAGAAATCGTCCATGAAGACTTCAAGAATCGGCCCCACCATATCAGAAAAAATACTCAACATACAATGCTGAAAAGTGGCAGGGGCATTACATAGTCCAAACGGCATCCTTCGATCGGCAAAAGTGTCGAATGGACAAGTGAATGTTGTCTTCTCTTGGTCTTTTAAGCCGATCTCTATTTGGTTATACCCTAAATACCCATTAAGGAAGCAAAA
Source organism: Liriodendron chinense (assembly GCA_003013855.2). NCBI lineage: Eukaryota > Viridiplantae > Streptophyta > Magnoliopsida > Magnoliales > Magnoliaceae > Liriodendron > Liriodendron chinense. The sequence goes on from ML058584.1 coordinate 1,108,839, forward strand.
GTGGGAATGACCCGCCACCTTTCTAAAATTTGATCAACAAATGGTAAGGGGAAGTGGTCTTTCCTTGTAATTGTGTTTAGCTTCCTGTAGTCAATGCACATTCTCCAACCGGTAGTAATTCTGGTTAGCACGAGTTCATTATTGGCATTGGCTACGATGGTTATTCCGGATTTCTTAGGCACCACTTGAGTTGGACTCACCCATTGACTATTGGATATTAGGTAAATGATACCCACATCCAATAGTTTCAACACCTCGGCCTTAACCACCTCTTTCATGTTTGGATTAAGGGGACTTTGTGGTTGCCTAGATGTCTTTGCATTCTCCTCAAGGTGTATGCGATGAGTACAAATCAGGGGGTCTATGCCTTTGAGATCCGCAATTGACCATCCAATGGCACTTTCGTGCTCTATTAGAGTGGATATCAACCTACTCTCTTGTTCCTCATCCAAGTGGGAAGAAATCACCGCCGGATAAGTCTCATCTCGACCTAAATAAACATATTTCAAATTAGTGGGTAATGATTTTAGGTCGAGCTTCGGTGCCTTGACATTAGATAGAAGCGACTTGTTCTCGCTTAAGGGCAAAGGCTCAAATGGTGCCTTCCATCTTTTATTATCAAGTACCGGCATAGAATCTAAAATGGCATCCATCTCTCTTATCATGTCATCATCAGTCTCATGAGAATGGGCCAAGCATGCCTCTAAGGGATCGGAATAGAATGTCAGGAGGGATTTGTCTTCCACGAATGATTCAATCAGATTTATTTCGTGGACCTCGTCATCAACATCCCATGGTTGTTTGCATAAATAAAAAATATTTAGTTCGAGTGTCATATTTCTAAAGGACATTTGTACCAGCCCGTTTCTACAATTGATAATTGAATTTGAAGTGGCTAAGAAAGGGCGGCCAAGTATGACAGGAATTTGAGCACCGGTTCCCATCACAGGATGCGTATCTAAGACAATAAAATCTACTGGATTGTAGAATTTATCGACTTGGACGAGGACACCTTCAATCATCCCTCTCGGTATACGAATAGATCATCTGCGAGTTGGAGTGTGGTTTTGGTGGGTTTTAATTCACCTAACCCAAGTTGTTCATAGACCGAGTATGGGATGAGGTTAACACTTGCCCCAAGATCGAGTAAAGCTTGTTTGATCCGGTAGTCACCTATGATGCATGAGATGGTAGGACTACCCGGATCCTTGTATTTTTGGGGCACCTCTTGTTTAATAATGGCGCTCAAATTCTCAGTCAAAAGTACTATGTTTTGAACATTGTGTTTCCTTTTGACTGTACACAATTCTTTTAGAAATTTGGCATATGATGGTATTTGTTTTATAGCATCTAACAACGGAATGTTGATCTTCACTTGCTTAAAAACCTCTAAAATTTTCAGGTTTTTGTCTAACGGTTTAGGTGAAATCAACCTTTGTGGAAATAGGGCGACCGGCTTGTATTGCCTTTCCGGTTCTTTCTCATGTGGAGTGTTGTTCAAGATATCATCCTTATTGGCAATTTCGGATCATTAGGCTTTAGGGCCTTCACCGAATTGGATTTATCAATTGTTTTGCCACTCCTCAAAGTGGTGATAGCTTGAACATGCTACGTATTTTGGGAGGATAGGCTGGGGTCTTGTATCTTAAATTGGGTTCTTGGGTTAGGGAGAGGTTGGGCAGGAAGTGTGCCTTTCTCCCTAACGCTAAGATGAGATTCAACTCTAGCCATTGAAGTTTTCAAATCACTGATGGCTTGAAATGAATTTTGATTGAATTTTAGTTGTTCTTGTATGAACCCATCTATTTTGTGAGTGTTATTCTTGTTGTACTCAATCTGGGCCGAGACGAATGTACCCACTATTTCCTCAAGCGTAGCTTTTGGGTTATTTTTTACATTCTCTGATGGCCCATTCCTCCAACTGAAATTGGTATGATTCCTCCAACTAGAATTATACGTGTTCGAGCTTGGATTGCTAAATGGACGTTGATAGTTATTTATGGCATTTGATTGTTCTTGTAGAACTTCCTGGAACGCAGAGATTGTAGGACAATCCTGTGTTGCATGTTGGTTACCGAAACAAATTCCATAAATACTCTCAATTTCCTTAGTCTTTTCTCCCTTTCCTAATTCCATGGCCTCAACTTTTCTTGTGAGGCTAGCCACACGTGCACTTATGTTGTCTTCTTCGGAGAGGACATAGATTCCTCCATTTTCTCTTTGTTGGCTTATCTTGGGATTTGCTGGTTTAGTTGTATCCCAAGATTGTGCATTCTCGACCAAGATATCAAAATAGTCTCATGCTTCCTCGGCTTCCTTATTCATGAATTCTCTATTGCACATCATCTCTATGAATTGGCACATGGGCGAAGTCAGTCCTTCATAGAAAAAGCTTATTACCTACCAAATTTCATAGCCATGATGTGGGCATGTGTTCAATAAGTCTTTGAACCTCTCCCAACATTAGAAGAAGGTCTCATCTTCTTTTTAGGCAAAATTCATGATTAGGCGCCTCAACATGTTTGTTTTATGAGTAGGGAAAAACTTTTTAATGAATTCCCTAGTCATCTCAGTCCGTTTGCCGATTGATCATGGCCTTGATGCATGAAGCCAAGCCTTAGCCTTCTCTTTAAGAGAAAAAGGAAATAACCTCTAAGTCTCACAACATCATCAGATACGTTTGCAAAGTGCAACATGGCTATCACCTCATCAAATTCCTTAAGATGTTAATATGCGCTCTCACTGTCTAAGCCAAGGAACTTGGGAAGGAGTTGGATTACTCCCGGTTATAAATCAATATTCCCTACATTGGTTGGAAAAAATTATGCATGAGGGAGTACTCGCTCTTGCAGGTTGCAAGTGATCACGTAAAGTTCTACGTCGAAGAACATTCTCAACCTCATTCTCACCCGTTTCGGTTTGGCCCAAATTTTGATTGGCTATAGGGTTAGGTTGATTCTCAGCCATACTATCAGACAAAATTGGAGAGTCTAAGCGTTTCTTAGCACGTGGCTCCTTATCAATCCCTTCAACAATTCCCCCTTCACTAATGAATCGGTTGTTAGAATCCTGAACCCAATGTGGCATGGAAAGCTCAAAAAAATAAAAATTAAAAAGGGTTAGAAAAACCTAATTGAAGTGACTACTTTGACTCCTAGAATCCTTGCAAACAAAGCAAAACAAAATAAACAAACTAAGTTAGTAGGACTCCTAAAAATCTCAAATAGAAGCTATTTTCAGAAATTTTGTAAAAATCGTTGAAAATTCCCTGCAGCGGCGCCAAAAACTTGTTCACTTCCCCAAGTGTAAGGTTGCGATGTAGTAATAATTCGGTAGAGACTAAGATCGTTCTCAAGGACTTATCAGGAATTCACAAAATTACTTCTAATATTCTCTAATTGAGAGCTATCCAAACAGATTTCTAAAATTGAATGTATAGAGAATTCTTAAACTTAAAGTGAATGTAATTAATATAAAAAGGCACTAGGGGTTCAAGGATCCACTTGTAGCAATCTTTGATGCATAATTCGTTATGGTTTTCCAATTACACAACTAGAATCGAAATCAAATCCTATCTAGTCGGATGATAGAGCGGTTGTAACATACAATCTGTCATATGTGTGATTATAAACACGATTCCCTCAATTCAAGTTAGGACTTGAGCACACTCAATTGCATAGGTCAATCCTAGTTCCAATAAATTAAGATCATAATCATAATCATCATTAAACTCTATCACAAAGCATAACTAGATCATGATTTGAACTTCATTCAAAACACATATACAATCAACACATAATTCAGAACTTAGAACAAAAAGGTAGAACTTTGGTTGAAGTTCCCACATGGAAATCCAAGTCTATAGCGTATTGAATCCGATTCCTCGGAGTGTACAGGTCTAGAACTATGCAAAACAGTTAAGAACTAAAGCAATTCTCCCAAAAATCCATGAGCCATCATAAGATTAAGAAAACTACTAAGAACTTTATTCAAACTTCTATAAACCATTGTTCTTCAATAAATCTAACTTGAAACCATAACAAAACAAATTAAAGCATCTCGAATTCATTACAAGCTTCACCTCTTAGCCCTAGCTAAGAGGTTTAGCCGTTTATGATCCAAGGAAGCATGAAAACAACTAAAAACATAAAACTAGAAAACACAAACTAGAGGGAGTTGTGGAACTCTGAATCCGACTTTCGCTGCCTCCCACCTTCGTAGATCTCTTCTAGGATACCTTAGCTACGTCTCCTAGGTCCCCTTTTATAGTGGAGAGGCTCTACCGCTTCAGAATCTTCCAGATTTGCGTAGTACTTATGCACTTACGCTAGAAAATCGGAGCTTCAAGAGGAAGCTTGCTGAAATCACGTTGAAATTACACTGGCCGACCGGTTTAGACCGGTCGACTGGGCTGGCCGATCGGTCACGACCGGTCTAGCCTGTCCATGGACAGTCCAGTGTGCATCAATGTGAAGGGCAGGTCTTGGCCGACCGGTCAAGACCCATCAGACCTGTTTGTGGAGCATCCAGCGTGTTTGAGAGGAGCCTCTACCCATGGCTGACCGGTCTTGACCGATCGTGGGTCTCTTGGCCGACCTGGTCTTGACCAGTCTAGCCTGATTTTCTGCATTTTTTCCTTCTTTCTTTCTTCTCTCTCCTCTCTCCTTGCTTTCTTCTTTCTTTGGCCTATCTTGGGTCTTCATCGAAGGCTCCTAAATAGATATTTTTAGTCATCAATTGGGCGGAGTCCCTCTCATTCCTACAATCATAAAACCACGCATTAGACTAGTCTTTAAGCTTGAAAACCATGCATAGTTGGTGATGAAATGGGGTTAGAATATACACATTTAAGCACTCAACAGTCCGAAGACCTTAAACTACGTCGAGAATAATATCCTAGGTGATTTTCAATAAAATTCGGAGCCAAGGTGAAATCCGGCAACATAGATCATTTCGAAAAAAAAAAACTAAAAATACTTCATCCCCAACTCTTGTTCGTGCTTAACACACCATGATAGATAACCTTAAGTGGAAGTCGCTGTTGAAACCGATAAATGTTCCCTGTTCCTAGAAGTCATGAAGGGGATTGAGGCAACTGGGAGGTGAAGCACACCCTCGTGGCATTACGAGCAGTATAAGACCCCAAACGGGATTGATCAAGGGAGATGTGAGGATGTGGTCCATCTTGTGGCCCGAAGGAGTCTGTCGGATGATACGTGGTCTATGTGCATTGCACAATTTGTAATAGGCAACTTCGTGGGTGTGTTGACTGTAAACCCTCAACCCCTCATCCAAAGACGTAAAACTACGGCACTTAACTGTGTGTGCTCATCTTACTCGCTAACATAAAATGGATCGAGTACCTTACCAGCAACAGAAGCTGGAAGTGGATGGAAATTCCACATTGTTTCCTAGGCATTTTAAAATATTTAAAAAAGAATATATATATATATATATATATATATATATATATATATATATATATATATATATATATATATATATATATATATAACAAAATGACCAAAACACATGCACTTATTTTCACATAAAAATCGGTGTCAATCGCGACTGTTCAAGTCAAAATCCGACAATCTGGACCTTTATTAAAATTCACAAAAATTCTTCATCCCCTTTTAAGGCGTTCTGCCCGACCCATCAATCTCGGGATGATGGACCCGATCTCTCCTAGATTGGAATCTTGACCAAGATCAATGGGCGGATCGCCCCAATAAGGATGTCAACTGGACCGCATCTCACCATCTCATCCCCATCATAAGCATAATTGCATTTGGGATGATGGAGCTTATCGACCACGGATTGGGATCTTGACCAAATCGCTGACCCAATCCTCCGCTTAAAAACAATCCCCTGTGGGGTAAAAAGTAATAAAACTCTGACTCTGCCATACATCTGCATTTTCACACCCATGCATCTGCATCCACGCATTCATCAAATCCGTCAATACTTTCGCATGTTTTCAATAAAAAAACCATCTTACCTAAAATCTCATCGGCATCCCCAGTGGAGATGACTAAGCTGGACTTATTCTCAAAACCATTTTGCAATAAAAAAAAAAAACCCCACGTAGTTCTACTCCCCAGCGTGGGGTGATTTCCAAAAAAAAAATATTCTCTTTTTCCCAGTAGCGCCAGGTTTTCGAGGCACTAAGAGATCTTCAATATCACTTGGTGGGGACCAGCGCAAAAACAAATAAGATCTAACGATTTGCAGTTTCCCCGAAGCCGTCAAATCCAAATGCACACAAAACATCGCTAGTTTGAACTCCAGTGTCAGGTTGACCATATAAATGCTAATGCAAGGAAGAACAATAGGCCAAGCTCAGTCAGAAGAAACCGTTAAAATGATGGCAAAGACAAATTGTAACCTAAGTGTCAAAACCAGAAGATCGTGTGAAAAGCGGGTCACATGCACATACCTAGGCGTGGATGCTTGTGAACCTTGACCGAGTCTAAGTTGGCATAGTGACCCTGTAAGGCTACAGAAAGCACAGGGCTAGCTAACCACTTCTGACGATCAAGCGGCGCAAACACTCCTGGGGTGATCTAGGAAGCAACGGGTCATCCAGTTACCAGGCAGTATCCTCGTAAGGTCGCAGAAAGCGCAGGGTCTCTACTGTACCTTTCCGATGTTAGTACTGATTAGGAGTGAAAGGGTTGTGATTGGCTACCCGAATTGCAGCCAATGCAGGGACAATCGCAACATTTTCCTCAAACCCCCACAATATGTGCAAGTTATCAATTTTCAAGCAATCAACTGACACAAACACAAAGGCAGACAATGAATCCAAACCACAACTCATGACTGACTAGCAAGGTGGGGTGTCAACTCACTTTGCCATTCGGTTGCACGTAACCTCTACCAAAGAGGGGCATCTGTAAACACCCCACCTTAGGCTGACAAGCTAACTATGGTTGGACAACTTGGATGGATAGAGATCCTCACCCCATCAAATCTTACTTGAATCCTAACCCAGTACTAACCCCAAACCCTAAAACCCATCTAACCCTAATCCATACCCCAACTCAGTACCGTACCCTCATCCAAGGCCCTACCTCAATCTCAAACCCTTGTCCAAGCCTCAACCCATCTTAGAAACTTAGCTTAAGAGCCCAACTCAACAAAAACCAAGCCAATTAGGCCACCTAACTCAGCCCCAAAACCTTAAAAATGGACCTAGTTAACCCCCAACTCAACAAAAACCAAGCCAATTAGGCCACCTAACTCAGCCCCAAAACCTTAAAAATGGACCTAGTTAACCCCCGAGTTGACCTTCCAACAAGTCCCCTGAGTCAACCCCCCGAGTCAACCTTTATGAGTCAACCCTTTTGAGTCAACCTTCCAAGTCAGCCCACTGAGCCGATCAGCAAAGTCAGTCCCCACAACCCAGTTAACTAACCTAGTCAAGCCCACACCTAAACCATAGCCCAAACGCAAGCTAGGCCCAAATAGAGTGTGTGGTAGGGTAAAGTTTCAACCCAAACCAAGTAGAGAGCCTCCCGCACGTGTGGGAGGGTTCTCTGCCAGAGCTGAGCTCTAGCTGGGGAGGTGGCACCCACCTAGCACTTCTGCTACCTCCGGGACAGTTTTGTGCAAATTTTGTTTCTCCCCTCTTGGATCACCCTGGTACGTGCGAGAAAGATCACATTCGGAACTACCCCTCCCCCTTTGTACTATTTACCATTTTACCAAGCCATTGAGATCATGCCATGTGGCAATCTAAAATCTCAACCATTACACGAAATTTTGCCCTCCATCTTACCTAGAATAACAGAAAAATCGGGTTTAAGGCTATTAATAGCCCCCTCCCCTTCTCATTTGAACACAACCAACTCACCAAGTGAGCTCCCCTATCAACTAAACCAATCCAAGCCCTCCTTTATCCCTCTAAGTGAGAGAGAGAGAGAGATATATATATATCCTTAGCCTAGCTCTAGCCTTAGCCCCTTAGCCCTAGCCATCCCTTCACCAAGGAGAGTGAGAGTGAGGAAGTGAGCCTAACCCGGGTCCAGTCTAATCCAACCCTAGTTCTAGCATCTCGAGTTATCCAAGTCCTGATCCAAGCCACTCGATCGAATCTTTGCGACACCCCCGTTCACCTAACGTCCAAATCTTAGTAGCTTTGTTCAACCATACATCAGCATTAGTGCAACATCTACTCCCTTCTCAACCCCTCTGCTTATCTCATCCATACATATCACATATTATCTTGCATCTATACCGGTTTGGGAGAGTATGCTCTATGGCCTGCCGATCTAATCAAACCTTGCCCATCAAAAATTCGGTTGGTACGCATTGCATGCATGAGCATTTCACCCAGTCGACTTGAGTGTATGCTTTGAGGCTTGTTGAGTAACTCGAATCCTACCCATCAAAAACTCAGGTTGACTGGTTTATTTTGTCAACCAATACGTGGGTCAGGGAACAGTACGCCTTGTCCCAAGACACTACTAGGAAGTGAGGGTGCATTCCACACATCATTCATCACACATAGCATAAGGATTCATTCTCTAACCGCCTACCAATACGTGAGTCAGGGACTATTTCGCCTTGTCCCAACACACAATCGGGAAGCGAGGGCTCATTAAACACACAAGCATCCCCCACACACCGCATCTTATTAAAGTGCAGGAACCAAAACTAATTCTTAGAATTTGTGCAACCTTGTGAAGTAAAGACCGTACACCTATACAGGCTGAGTGGGTGCCTAACACCTTCCCTCTCTGTAATCGCGGTCCTTACCCTGAATCTCTGAACGCTGATCAAGGAGTCATTCTTAGGAACAAGAATCTTCATATTCCTATTCTTAAGCATTTGTGTAGGGTCTAACCAATAATTGAATCATAATAATTGGTTAGTGGCGACTCCAGTCTATTATAATCCACCTCGAACACCCGCACCATATCAAAAGCCCTCGAAAGAGGCAGCCGAGTGGAAGCCCGTGATTCGACGCTCTCCCAAGGGCGCAGAATTATTTCCCCCTGGCATCCACTTCATGTCCCATTCTAAAATTTCCCACTAAATCTCTCTCTTACCTCACATTCCACTCACCCTTCACTGCACTGTCCACTCACTCTTTCTCTTCTCCACCTCACTCACATACACGATGCATGCTAGCCACCTCATCTTTCACCTCACCCCCCCACCAATGTATGTACTCAAACACATCCCACTCACCCTCTCACCTAACCTAAGTTAGGTTAGCTAACCCCACCCCTAACCCTAGTTAGTTCTTTACATTTATGATTTATTGCAAATGAGAAAGAAAGAAAGAAAAGAAAGGAAAAGAAAGAAGAAAGAAAGAAAGAAAGAAAAATAGAGAAAGGAAAGAGGAAAAGAGAGAAAGGAAGAAAGAAAGAAAAGAGAAAGGAAAGAGAGAAGAGAAGAGAAGAGAAGGAAGGAGAGAATTGCCGCACCTAAAACCTGACCGACCCACTGTGCACACCTCTGCACGCCCCGACCGGTGAGTGCATCTCTCTCTCTCTCTCTCTCTCTCTCTGATGTTTTAGGGCCCACCACAGGGTGGGCCACGCCGTGAAGATTGTTGGAATATTTGGTTTAATCAAATAAACTATTAAAAACCAAAAATAAAAAAGAAATGAAATAGAAAACTTATAAAGTCGAGTTCAGGCGTGACGTGAGTCACTCGGCTTGAAATCGAATTTTCTCACCTTGGACAGCGTCCCAAGTGCAATAGGCTTTCAGAGCAATCAACCTCCAGAATACAACGACCGTGACCCGGTCCCAGCGGTGCACTCATTGTATGTAGGCTTGAATCACTTGCAATTTAACCCGAAAGTGCTGACTTTACTCAGCGACGAGCTCATTAACCAAAAACTTATAAAAACAGTAAGCACAAAGAGAGTTTTTTAAGAAGAGAAGAAATAGATTTGATAATCATAAACCAAAATGAGGGAGTCCTTATATAGACTGAAATGGTGCTTTAAGCACCCTTTTGAAAGGGTTTAGTCCGTTGGGTTTAAACCCAATAGATGTGACCAACTGACCAGACATATCTCCCTGTTTCAAAAGTAAAAGGCGCAAGTGCAAGTACACTCACACAAAGTAAAATCCCACGAGTACCCATACACACACACACACACACACATGTGCGAGTACATTGGTACCCGCACCCACTGCCACGGCCCACCTAGCACGGCCCAGCCTATCGCGGTGCGGCGCGGATACGCACACACACGCACACATGCACACGAACTCGAGCACAGCATGGCTCGACTCAACTCGGCTTGACACGCGCATGCGCACGTGCGTGTGTGGTCAATGACATAGATTAGAGCTATTGGCATAGCCCCCTACAGGACCAAATTCTCATTTCCTCTGAATGGAGTTCAAGCCCCAAGGCAAAGGGCCTATCTTATATACATGAGAATTTCCTTGTGCAAAATCAATGTGGGACTAAAACCCACAACAAAAAACAACTCTAATTCAAAATATGGAGGGAAACAAAAAAATTTAATTCCTTTTTTATTTTGAAACAAAATACAACAATCCCTCATATGTTTCAAAATTAAAAACCTTTCGGATTAACATGGAATAGTTGTGCAATGGTGTCAGTGTCACCACAAAGCTTAAACCAACGTTAGAGTAAGCAAGACAGATTTACCGAAATCAGGCGACATCACAGTCTTGAACCTGACTCATTTTGGTGTAAATTGTAAGTACATGCCAATCACATAACTCTTCTTTTACAAGTGATTTTGTGGTTCGGTATTTTTCGACCATGCACCATTACGTGAATTTTGTGAATACTATAAAGAAGCCTAAATTCTCATAGGAAGTGACCTCCACCTCCACACTCATATATGTGAATTTCATCAAGCATAAATAGCAACTATATACACCATCAAATATATGGCTATGAATTCATTAAGAGTTTCAAAACCTTATCCTTCTGCATCGTTGCTCGCACTACTACATCATAGAAGGGGCTTATTTACATCAGTGCAATCGTCTACCACGTGTCTTATTGTTTATCGATTGAACCTCTCTCATCAAATCTCCACTTATATACGTTGGGTTCTGACACTGGCAGCTCATATATTAAGCTCGGCCCCATTTCCTTCGATGTATCATTGACTAACTTTTTATGTAGTCCTTTGGTCAGAGGATTTGCCAGATTCTTTTCTAATCTCATAAAGTTAATAGATATGACTCCATCATGCAACATGTGTCTCTCTATATTATGTCTGAGTCTAATATGCCTCATCTTTCCATTATATATTTTGCTTTCTGTCTTTGTTATAGTCGCTTAAGAGTCATAATGAATAGATGCGGCCAATACAGGATTTGGCCACAAAGGTTCATCAATTAAGAGATTTTTAACTCAGCTTCTGATCCAGCCTTTTTAAGGCAATAAACTCAGATTTCATAGTCAACCAAGTGATACACGTCTGCTTGGTGGACTTCCAAGAAATTGCTCCTTCACCCAAAGTGAAGACATATCCAGTAGTGGATTTTGTTTCATCTAAATTAATGATCCAGTTAGCATCATTGTATCCTTCTAATACAGCAGGATAACCAATATAATGTAAACTGTAGGCCATAGTGCCTTTTAGGTATCTCAGAATTCTGGACAAGGCATTTCAATGCTCTTTTTCAGGGTTATGTGTATATTTACTTGGCCTTCCTACTGCAAAAGTTATGTCGAGTCTAGTGCAGTTTGTCAAATGCATGAGACTACCAATTGTCCTGGAATATTTCAATTGAGACATACTACTATTGTATTTTTCCTTAAAGACATTATGATCATAAAGTGTACTAACAGATAAATAATCAAAATGGTTAAAATTCTTTAATAATTTCTCAACGTAATGAGATTGTGATAATATAAGATCACCATCTTTCCTAGTTACCTCAATACCTAAGATTACACTAGCCTCTCTTAAATATTTCATGTCAAATTTAGATTACAATAATTTGTCAGTCGCATTAACTAATTTAATATTAGTTCTAAACATAAGCATGTCGTCAACATAAAGGCAGATAATAATACTATAATTCAAAAAAAAAAAAAACTATATAGACATCTATCTACATCATTCATATGATAATCATTAAATTTTAAAGCACTATCAAAATTTTTATTATATTGTTTAAGAGTCTGTTTTAGACCATATAGTGACTTAACTAGTCTACATACTTTATTTTCTTTACTTGATATTTTATAACCCTTGGATTGCTCCATATATATTTTCCCTTCCAAGTCTTCATTTAGGAAAGTCGTTTTAACATCCATCTGGTGTACCACTAGCTTATATGTGGAAGAATAAGTAACAAAATCTATTTCTTCCTTTCGTTTAAAGCCTTTAGCTACTAACCCAGCTTTAAACTTATCAATAGTTCCATCTGGCTTTAGTTTCTTCTTAAACACCCATTTACAACCTATTGGTTTGTTTTCAGGCGGTAGATATAGAAGTTTCTAAGTTTTATTGGATATAATAAATTTTAACTCGTCATTTATTGCTTCCTTCTAAAAGATTACATCTGGAGAGTTAATCGCTTTTGTATAGGTTGTAGAATCGTCTTCTACTAAGAAAGTGAAAAACCATCTCCTAGGTTAGTTTCTCTTCTAACTCTAGTGCTTCTTCTTAGTTCTAGTTCTTCTATTACTTGTTCATTAGCACCTTTACTAATAGATGCGATATCTGATCCATTAATCTTTGTTATATACTTGGATTTCATATGGAATATGTTATCAAAGAACTCTGCATCCCTAGCATCTATAATAATATTACGATCTATAATATTATCATTGGTCTTTAGAACTAAAAACTTGTAGGCTGCACTATTTTTTACATATCTTATAAATACACAGTCAGTCATTTTAAGATCTAGTTTTTTTTCCTTAATTTCAAGCAATCCTACTTTAGCAAAACACCTCCACACTTTAAAATATTTATAACTAAAAATATAGCTCTTACAAAGTTCATATAGTGTTTTCTCGATAGACTTAAAAAGAACCATATTTAGAATATAACAAGTTGATAAGATTGTCTCTCCACATGTTTGAGGGTAAGCCTAAACTATTTAACATAGAATTTATCATCTCCTTAAGAGTTCTATTCTTACGTTTTGCTATTCCATTCTATTTTGGTGTACATGGAGTTATAATTTCATGAACTATCCCACTCCTTTTACACAGTTCTCTAAATTGAGAAGATTCATACTCTCCTCCTCTATCTGTTCCGAGTCATCTAATCTTTATATCTAACTGATTTCAACCTCATTTTTACACTTAATGAAAGCTTCTAAAGCTTCATCATTATTCGTTAATAGATATACTTTAGTGAACTTAAAGTAGTCATCTACAAAGGTTATGTAATATCTTTTACCACCTCTAGACATGTGATTTCTAAAATCACCTAAGTCATTGTGTATCAACTCTAATATAACAGAAGATCGGTTTACTTGTTTAAAAGTTTTTTTTTAAAGAATTTTGAATCTATGCACATTTTATATTTATCGAATTCTTCATTCAAAACGTTGGGTAATAAATCTAACTTTTTCATTTTCTTCAAAGATGTTACGTTCATATGACCTAATCTACTATGCCACCGATAAAGAGGTTCAACGATATAAATAGAACTAAATGTCTTATTATTATTATTATTATTAGATACATTTACAATCAATAATCTGTCACTATAGTATCAATTTTCCCACAAAAAAATTATTCTTAGTCATTACAAGTTCGTTTGAATCAAATACTAACTTGACACCAACCTTATTGAAAATCAAATCAGAGACCAAATTGCTTCTAATGTCAGATACATACAGGACCTCATTCAACATCAAAGTCTTCTTAAAAGTGAGCTTCAAAAGTACTTTCCATTTTTCCTTAAAATGAGAGAAGTTCGAGCATTATTCATGAACACTTATTCATCATCTCCTGATGCTTGGTAGGAGATAAACATGTGCCGATTTGCACCAGTGTCTAACACCCACTCCAAGTTGTTTACAAGAAAGACTTCTAACACCACAACTACTAACATGTCAAACTCATTGCTTGCTTCTATAAGATTAGCTTGAGGCTTATCTTTGTTTTCTTAAGCCTGCAAGTTTTAATGTGATACCCAGGTTTTTCTCAATTATAACAATTTTCTTTTTCTTCTTGAACTGGTTGTTTGCATTCTTCTTTTTAAGCCTGCATTCGTTGGCGTAATGTCCAGGTTTTCCACAATCGTTACATTTTCTCTTTTTCTTTTTATTTTCCTTACTAGATTATATAAGATTCGCCTTTGAATCTATCTCATTTTTATTTTCTTTTTTATCCCTATTTCTATTGGTTTCCTCAATTCGAATATGTACAATTATACTTTTTAGTGAGACATCGTTCTTTTCGTGTTTCATTTTGTTCTTATATTCTTTCCAAGAGGGCGGTAGCTTTTCCATCAATGCTCCTGAAAGAAACACTTCATCAACTTAATTCCGTCCGTTGATAATTCATTAATCAGATTTTAAAAGTCATGAATCTGATTCATGACAAGCTTATCATCTGTCATTACATAGTGAAGAAAATTGGCGATCGCATGTTTCTTAGTGCCTGCATCTTTCAAGACATACTTATTTTCTAAAGCAGTTCAAATATCTTTGGCAAACTCATAAGAAGCATATATGGCATATAATTCGTTCGACAAAGAATTCAAAGTATAATTTTTGTAATTATTTTCATCTATTACTTCAGTTTGATTTGTTAGATCTATAATAAAAGATTCAGACGGTGTGTATGAAACTTTAAGGGTGGTAAGTGTAAACATAATCTTCTGTTTCCGCCGTTTAAAGTGTTGTCCAATGAATAGTTCAATTTTGATTAACTCAGTGGAAGCATTAACTGTTACGGTAGCCATAGTCTATTTAATTCAACAATTCAATTTCAAGATTATTGGAATATTTGGTTGAATCAAATAGACTATTAAAAATCAGAAACCGAAAAGAAAATAAAAGAAATGAAATGGAAAACTTATAGAGTTGAGTCGAAGCGTGATGTGAATCATTCGGCTTGAAATTAAATTGGCTCTCCTTGGACAACGTCCCAAGTGCAACAGGTTTCTAAAGCAATCAACCTCCAGAAAACAATGACTATGACCAGGTCCTAACGGTGCACTCATTGTACGCAGGCTCGAGCCACTTGCAGTTTAATCCAAAAGTGCTAATTAACTCAACGACATACTAATAACCAAAAATTTATTAAAACGGTAAGCACAGAGAGAGATTTTTAAGAAGAGCATAAATAGATTTAATAATCATAAATCAGAATGAGAGAGTCCTTGTATAGAATCTGAAATGGTACCTTAAGTACTCTTTTGAAAGGGTTTAGTCCTGTTGGATTTAAACCGGACCAATCGACCGAACGTATCTCTTTATTTATAAGGAAGGCACAAGTGTGAGTACACTCGCACAAAGTAAAGTCCCGCGAGTACACAAACACCCACACGAGTACACTCGCACTTGCACCCGCGGCCCTGGTGCGCATGCGTGTGCGGTCAATGGCATAGATTATAACTATTGGCATAGCCCCCTCACAAGACCAAATTCGCATGCCCCTGAATGGGGCTCAAGCCCCAAGGCAAAAGGCATATATATATATATATATATATATATATATATATATATATATATATATATATATATATGAGAATTTCCTTATGCAAAATCAACGTGCGACTAAAACCCACAACAAAAAGCAATTCTAATTCAAAATAGGAAGGGAAACGAAAATTGTAAAATTTCTTTTTTATTTTAAAATAAAATACAACAAAGATAGCGTGCAACTTGGCCACACAGCATGTCCCCACACTATGGGGCTCGTTGGTTGAGTGTAGTGGCCCACCATGACGTTTATTTTCCATCCAACCTGATGATAAGGTCACACGACCTGGATGACGGGAAAATACAAGGATCAGCTTGATCCTAAACTTCTATGGACCTAGAAGTGGGTGGGGTCCACCAAACTAAAGAAGATACAAATCTCAGATGGACCCCACTACACCAGAAATAGCGAAGGTTAAATAGCCATCGTTGAGGACATTTCAGGGCCCGCCATGATGACTATTGTCATCAAACCTGTCGATAGAACCCCACAAACCTGAATGGAGGTAAAACACAAATATTAGCTTGATTTAGATCTAGTGGGGCCCATGCCCCACTGCAATGTTAGTTGCCATCCAACCTACTAAAAAAACACCCCAGAACAGCGGTGATTGAATGGTTACCGATGCAACTTCCTAGGGCCCACCGTCATATGTGTCTTATATCCACATTGCGGGCACGAGCCCAGAACTGAGACAGATCCAAATTCTGGTGGCCCCCACCACCAGTAAACATTGAGGATTACACTCCTACCATTTTTACTCTTCAGTCTCCACCTTGTTTATATTTTTACATCCACACTGCCCATCTTTTTTTACGGATTGTGTAGGGCGGACCCCTCACCATCGAAAATAATAGGATTGATGTCCACCATTGAAACCTGATTGGAGCCACATGGGGGACAGTGTGGCCCCTATGATGATGTAGGGTGTTTACGTCGGATTTGGTAACAGGATCCTCCAGACGTTCACCCTTCTTCAAGCTAGCTCCCTTTCGAACCTGAAAGAATACAAGAGAAAACTAAGGGTGGCCGGCGTCCAGCCGTTGGCCCTCCGAAGCTTAAGTTAGACGGGACATGGTTGTAAAAGGAAAGGATGGGATTTGAGACTTAGAAATTGTATACCTTTATCATCCATGGGGCCATCTATTTATACAAATCCGGGTGATCCAGTCTATTACACAAGCCATTAAGATCACTGCTGATTTCAGGGGATAAGGTGCTTATCCAACTGATCCTTAGATAAGAAGATGACCTAATCCAATCAGACATCTAGTCGATTACGTTCCTTAATGGTGATCCCCCGAGGTTCAGAACCACGAATAAAGATAAGCCCAAAATCGGCCTATACGGGCTGCTGGTATTAAAAGGGCGGAGGACGTTCAAGCTCAAGGATAACTTCTCGCACATTTGAGATGCAGAACCTTTTGACGACCATTATTGAGAGGCTCGTATATTCAGGAGGGTATTCCGTACTTTCCTAATATTCGAGCTTTGAGCAGAAGGGCTCGGTGGCTCGGGAGTTGTACATCGTACTTGTCCAATATGTGAGCTTCGACCATGCGAGTTCGTAGGCCGAATACCGTCACAAAGGTGCTCGCATGTCGAATACCGTCACAAAGGTGCTCACATGTCGAATACCGTCATAAAGTTGCTCGCATGTCAAATACCGTCACAAAGGTGCTCGCATGTCTCGAATCTTCACTATCTTCGACCACCGCAATTTGGCTATAACAAATGCCCCCCAAGTCCTTGCCGCCAAGAAGTCTAAGGAAAGAACTTGCTTACTGGCACGCACAACCTCCTAAATGCCTTTATCGGAGGTAAAGCCATACGTGATTGGGCTGGCATTAATGAGCGCCAGCCTTCTGCACCTTTTCGGCATAGAGGAGATGAAGAGGCACCCCGCCACGTATCTATAGAATTAATGACCGTGTCCGTTCGATTGCTGCGCCAAAACGAACAATCGCCACGTGTTACCAAATCTTTGAGGAATGATTGCTTATAAATATACGGAGCCTGCAAGGTTTTCGAAATTTCATCCGGAGTTTTCGAAAAACCCTTCTTCTTTCCTTGCTTCCTTCTGGTGTAACTCTCTTCCTCTGGTGTGATTCTGTTCCTCGATTATATCTGGTATAACTTCATTCCGTCATTCTTCTTCTCTTCCAAAGTACTATTTTCCTCCTTTTTTATATTTAAACGTCCATGGCGAGGGATTCTGACGAGGAGACCGTCCCCTTAGGGGATGCTGCCCCAGAGTCTTCTTCCTCCAACAATGTGAGGGTTCTGGTCAGCAGAGACTCTACATCCGGGTACCCTTCCATCATGACGGAGGAACGTCTAAGTGAGTTGTGGGAGAGATACTAGGTTCCCAACTCAGTCGTTTTCCGGTTACCCGGAGAGGGAGAAACCCCGGACTCACCTCCCCCTGGCTGCGTCGCCCTCTATGAGTATTTCTTCACTCTTGGGGTGCGCCTTCCCCTCCATCCCTTCATTTGTGGCGTACTTCGAAGTTATAAGATTGCCCCTGAGCAACTTATTGTGAACGGCTGGAGGGTAATTCTGAGCTCCTTCGCTCTCTAGGCGCAAGCTGGTAACGGGGAATTAACAACAGAAGAATTCCTCTGAATGTACCAACTCAAGAAAGCCCCCTCCAACGAGGGCTGGTACTATCTGTGTTACTGGCACCGGGATAATTTCAGTCTTGGGGAAACCCTCTTCGAATAACCTCGGGTGGAGGAAATGTTGGTTTTATACTTCCGGGAGCTAGGAATCTGAGACGGGGTCCGCCGCCGGGGGGCACAACAGTGAGCCAGTTTTTCTGTGAAGGTGGGCATAGTTTCACTCTTCCCAGCCTTACGAGCCGACTTAGGGTTCTCTGCTTTTCTCACCTTTGCTCGTATTCGCAAGTGTTCCGACTCTGGGGAAGCCGAACTTAAAAGGAGGAATTCACGAGAAGATCGTGAAAGTTTACAAGTTGTCGGCTCGCGACAGGCATATCGAGGCTTGTTTGTCAGCTTCTCGACTCGCAACGGCTGGGCTGATATCTCGCGAGGAATTTGCGATGACGAATGCTGGGGAGAAGAGAGGGTTGCTGCCTCGCCTAAAGGGCACCAGCTCGAAGAGGCAGAAGAAGACATCTGCCGGTCCCTCTCATCCGTCTAATCAGCCGGGTGAAGCTGCTCAAACCCCACTTCCTGAGGCTGTGGTGGCTGCGCCAGCAGGTTTCTGCACCAGTGGCTCCTCCTGAACCACTGGTCATTGATGTCATCGACAACTCCCCAAGGAACGACGGGGTAAGGTCAAGCTTCCTTCCAGGTGAAGGATCTCGCGAGCCTGAAGATGCTCGCGAGCTGATTCCTGCTCGCGAGCAGACCCCTGCCTAAGACGCGAGCCCAGCTACGCTAGTCGTAGCCCAGCCCTTTGGGATCGGAACATTCACCGTCCCTAGTCACCTCCACCTAATCTGCAGTTCCTTTTTGACAACATCACCCCCCTAGACTTTCAGCGCCCTCCCTAAACCAAGCCCTGAAAACCTCTTCCTTGACACGGGAGTGAGGATGGTTCAAGTAAAATGTGCTTTATTTTGACCCCATTTTTGCTTTCTTTGTTAACTTTCGAACACTTATCTCATAATCTTCCTTCTGTCCTGCAGGGCTTGGACCTCATCTTGCGAACGAGGCGTGACATCCTTGCCGCCTGTCGTATAATAGATGAAGCTGAGGGGAAGAGGGTTGCCTTGGAGAAGGCAGTCCACGGAAGGGACCAAGTTATCAAGTCTTGCGAGACCTTGATTGCGAAGATGACCGAGGAGAGAAAAATCCTCATCGAGAAGGTCCAAGTCCTGATTGACAGATATCAGGCTTTGGACTCGAACTTTGCCAAGCTTGCAGAGATAAAGGAGAAGGCAGAGAGAGAAAGAGAGATCTTCCATGAGGATGTTCGCTCGCCTCAAGTGTAAGGCTGCGATGCAGTAATAAATCTCGGTAAGACCGAGGTCGATCCATAGGGAAAGAGGTAAACAATTCCAAGTACTCTAATAACTAGAATCTAAGAAGTTTAAGAAAGTAGTTTTTCACATGAAATAGGAAAATCTGAAAATAAGAAGAACTAGAGCATTAAGGATCCACTTGTAGTAGTCCAATGCCAATCCATTCATCCAAGTACAACACAATTAGAATCAAAGTCCTATCTGTCATCTAATTGGAAGATATAACATTCAAGCACAAACAATCCCACTTAAATCTGGAAATCAGATTTCTAGTTCTAATAAAGCACATAGAACTTGAACTTGTAGCCTTCGGAGTAACAGCCATGCCTATGGACTATGGCATGCTCAAGGGTTACTACAATTCGAATTCAAACAACCCAATAACACAATTAGAATCAAAGTCCTATCTCTCATCTAATTGGAAGATATAACATTCAAGCACAAACAGTCCCACTTAAATCTGGAAATCAGATTTCTAGTTCTAATGAAGCACATAGAACTTGAACTTGTAGCCTTCGGAGTAACAGCCATGCCTATGGACTATGGCATACTCAAGGGTTACTACAATTCGAATTCAAACAACCCAATCATGGTAATCTCAGAGGATTGCAAGGAACTCATGTCCGGAGTACACAAACTCTCACAAAACTTCTAAAAAACCAAACTTTATTCAAACTAGAACTTCAAAATCCAAAATTAAGAAAAGGGTACTTGAAATAAAAGAATTAAAGCATTGGAACCAACTACAAATTTCACCTCTAGCTCTAGCTAAGAGTTTAGCTAAGAAAAGCATATTAAAACTAGAACTAAGAAAAGGAAGAAAAACTAACTGGAGGAGGCTAGGAAGCCTCCTATGACTTGAACTCCTTGCTCCCCATGTCCTTGGTTGCCCTGGAATAGAAGAGAGCACCTCCTTTTATAATACAGCAAGAGTACCGCAACGTAACAGATTTTGTTTCGCTTCGTACGGCATAACCAATGGTCGGATTGCCTTCAAATTTGATTTGTAGCTTTCCTTGTAATGTGATCTTCCTCATAGATGATTTAGATTTTCAAGATTATCTTTTGAATGGGCCCACCAATCAGATCACCAACCGCCTCTCAAAATCGCGCACTTCGGGTACCTTCAGAACCAGTCATCTTGCTTTCAACGCTCCGGAGTGTACAGATGTCGGATTGATCCCAAATTTTGAACATTGGTAGAAAACTTCCTCCTCTACATGATAGATCGATTATATTGTCGAACACAATCCCAGAATGTGGTCCGAAAATTAGAACACTTAGGGATTTTATAAACTCTGCGCAGTTGGATCTTTCTGGATGGTCCATCTTTCTTCAACCGGTACGATCAAACCACACATCCTTTTGATCTGAAACTTTGTGGTTATTCATATATGGATGTGGTCTAAAATATGGTCAAAGTAGATTCTTCATATCATCAATGATGGGCCACCTGGACCGGCCCAGAGTGGGTTAGGCGGAATCTGGAACTTTCTGGACAGTTCGTATTGTTTTGGCCACCACGATCAATCCGTAGCTCCGATCGACATGAAGCCACTAGGGTTAGTTCGGCGTCGAGCTCCTCTTCGACATGGACGTGTTGGATTTCCAAATATCATTAAGATGAGCCTAGAAAACTGTTCCGAAAATCCAAAAACGGAAATAGCCTGTATCTGAAATCTGACTCCTGAAAGTGCATGGCCGACCTGTCATCCGGCCGGTCGGCCGACCGGTCGGACGACAGGTCGGCCTTAACAAAATTAGTCCAGAGAATTTTCTATTTCTGGAGGGTTTTGCCGGCCGGTCGGTGGCTATGGCCGGCCGGCCGGTTAGGCTGTAAATTGTGACTTTTTCACACTTTTCTTTCTCCATTGCATTGCATCTTTCCTCCATCTCATATCCTTTATTTCTTTGATCTTCAAGGCATACAAAGTGACTCTTTTAACCATGAATTGGTGAAGTCTCCCTCTCATTCCTACAATCACAAATCCATGCATTAGATTAGTCTTTAAATCATGATAACCATGCATAATGAGTGATGAATTGGGGTTAGGATATGCACAATTAAGAGCTCAACACAGGACAAGATCTCGTTGGAGGAGAAGCTCGCCGAAATCAAGTCACAGCTCAAGGAAGTTAGCGACAATGTGGAAAAAGAGCGCTCCACTCTTGCGCAGCTCAAGGACGACTCGATCCACTGGGAGGAGGAGAGAGTGGCCCTTGTCAAGATGCTCTCTGAAGAGGGGGCCCGAGCCATCATGGAGTTTCGGACTCGCAGCTGTACGATGATGAAAGATATGAGTCGTACGATGCTAGTCGCGACTTCGCACTACAAGTACTGCAACGGATGTCCCCATATTTTAATATGGGAGAATTCGAGAAGGTCGCGGCTATCGTAGCTGCGGAGGAAAGAGCAGCTGCCGAGAACGAGGTGACCGAAGTCACTCAAGCAGGAGGGGTCTCCGAAGTGGGCCCTGAAGTCGAGAGTGCCGCTCCTCCTCTGACCGATGCGCAAGGATGAACATCTTCCTATCTCATGTATCAATTTTTCCCTTTTTGTTTGTAGACAACTTGACTTTTATAGTCAATAAAATGAATGAGAAAATTTTGATGATATTATTTACGCCTTTTTTTCTTCTTCCTTTATTCTTGCTTTCTCGTGTACTGAATGCCTTCATACTTAACTCATGAAGCAATGAGTTAAGCTCAATCCGGGGGGTCTTGGTGACCATATCCACATGGAGATAGACTGGTCTATCAATTGAGACTTTGATTCTACCAGGGGTAGAGAATTGGCCAAGAGAATGTGTGTATTCTCTTCGGGGCTATTCTGGTCCAATAAAATGGAGTAGCGACCAAAAGACAACCCACCTTTATTCGAATATCGTTCAAACTTACATCGAATTAAGGGAAATACCGTAGCAAATGTTCCACGTGCTAAGGGCGACGTACGGGTCTTCCTTGCATATCTTCAAGATAATAAGTACCGGGTCGCACATTTTGATGACTTGATACGGACCTTTCCAATTTGGATCCAGCGAACGAGCAGGAACTCCGAGGTTCTATCTAAGGACCAAATCGCCGAGCTGAAAAGCTCTAGGTCGGACTTTGGCGTTACGATAACGAGCGATGCGTTGTTGATAAGCTGCCGCTCGAAGTTGGGATGCATCCCTCCGCTCTTCCAAGAGATCGAGATGAAGCTTCAGACCTTCCTGGTTACAAGTGGGATCATACTGCTCGATCCGATATGAGGGGACCTGAACTTTGACTGGAACCATGGCGTCGGTGCCGAAAGCCAAAGAGAAAGGAGTTTCTCCTGTTGACATGCAAGTTGTAGTCCTATAGGCCCATAAGACTTCTGGCAGGAGTTCTGGCCACATGCCTTTACATTCACCGAGCTTGGTCTTTAAATGATGTTTGATAATTTTATTCATCGCTTCAACTTGCCCATTAGCCTGAGGATGATATGGGGAGGTGCGAACATTACATATCTTCCATTTTTCGCAAAATCCTGCGAAAGCGACGTTGTCGAATTACTTTCCATTATCAGTGATTATAGTGTGGGGGAGCCCATAATGGCATACGATATTTCTCCATACGAACTTAGTGGTCTGTTTTTCGATGATTCTGGCTAATGGTTCTGCCTCGACCCATTTGGTGAAGTAATCGACTGCCATGATTGCAAACCTGTTCTGACCTTTCCCAGTAGGTAAGGGCCCAATGATATCGACTCCCCATTGGACGAAGGGCTAAGGGCCATCCATTGGCGACATTTGCTCGAACGGTACACGAGGTATAGGAGAATATCGCTGGCACTTGTCGCATTTTTTAGAGAATTCGATCGCATCCGCCTTCATAGTGGGCCAATAATACCCTTGCCTCACGCCTTATATGCTAGAGACCGTCCCTTACGATGGTTACCACATGCCCCTTGGTGTATTTCGTCCAGAAAGCGATGCGCTTCTTCTGGGTGAAGACACCTTAAATATGGTAAAGTGAAGCTCTTGCGCAACAACGTTCCGTTTTGTAATGTATATCTGGCAGCGCAATGACGGATTTGCCGTGCAGATTTCTTATCACCCGGGAGTTGTCCGTCTCTGAGATAAAGGACGATGGGGTCCATCCAACATAGAGAGGAGTGCATGTTGATCACTTGATCGGAGAATGTTTGGTTTATACTTGGAACATGAAGGTGTTCGATGGGAATAGATTGCAATAAGTCAGATTCGGGTGCGGAGGCTAGTTTTTCCAAAGAATCTGTGAGTTTGTTCTTCTCGCGAGGGATGTGAATTATTTCATAATTCTTCAGCCTTGCGAGCAGGATGAGCACTCGAGATTTGTATAAAGTCATCCGTTCCTCTCTCGCCTCAAATTCCCCGAGTACTTAATTGACTACGAGCTGGGAATCACTATGAATAAGTAAACTCTGAATCGAGAGGATGTTTGCTAATTCAAGGCCGACGATCAAAGCCTCATATTCTGCTTCATTGTTTAAGACGTGAGAGTCAAATCGTAAGGCATATTGAAAGTGCGACCCATCAGGAGCGACTAAGATTAAGCCCGCTCCCTCCTGGTGGCCCATGAAGACCTATCCACGAAGAGCGACCAGGGGATTTGGTCGCTGGTCGTAGGGTTATCATCAGAAGAAGTATATGTGAATTCGGCAATGAAATCGGCCACGGCTTGACCCTTGACGGCGGTTCTGGGGCAGAACGAAATATCATGCTCGCTGATCTCAATCGCCCATTTAGTTAATCGCCCCGAAACCTCGGGTTTTTGAAGGACCTGCCTTAACGGATGGTTTGTTGGCACCAATATAGCGTGGGCTTGGAAATAAGCTCGCAGTTTTCGGGCGGCAGTGACTAAGGCGAGGGCCAACTTCTCCATATCAGAATACCGAGTTTCGACATCCACCATCGATCGACTAATATAATAAACAGGCCTTTGTACCCCAGAATCTTCTCTTATTAACGCGGCACTAACAGCCGTAGAAGACACAGATAAATAAAGAAGAAATTGCTCGTGTGCCACAGGTTTGGATAAAACTGGGGGTGCACTAATATACTGCTTCAGTTGTTGGAACGCTTCCTCGCATTGTGGAGTCCACTCCCAGTCGGCTTTGGCGGTGGCTCAGAGGAGCTTAAAGAAGGGCAAGCACTTATCAGAGGCCTGTGAAATGAACCTGTTCAACGAGGCGATGCGACCGGCCAGACTGTTGAACATCTTTGAGAGTGGACGGAGACTTCATCTCGATTAATGCCTTTATTTTTTCAAGATTCGCCTCGATTCCCCGTTGGCCGACCATAAATCCGAGAAATTTCCCAGCGGACACTCCAAACGCACATTTCTCTGGATTTAGCTTCATCTGATACTTCCTCATTAAGTCGAAGGCTTCTCGAAGATCCGCGAGGTGGTCATTTTCTACAACACTTTTCACGAGCATGTCATCGACATAAACCTCCATATTCCTACCGATTTATGCGGCGAATATTTTATTGACTAGGCGCTGATAAGTGGCTCCTGCATTTTTAAGACCAAAAGGCATTACCTGGTAGCAATACAAGCCGCGGTCAGTGATGAAGGCAGTGTGTTGTTGGTCGAGCGGATGCATCACAATCTGGTTATAGCCAGAATAAGTGTCCATAAAACTGAGCAGGGCATGCCCTGCCGTTGAATTAACCAGTTGGTCGATTCGCGGAGTTGAGAAGCTGTCTTTCGAGCACGCTTTGTTCAGATCCGAAAAGTCAACACACATTCTCCACTTACCGTTAGCCTTTCGAACGAGGACCACGTTAGCGACCTATTCTGGGTAGTCGACTTCCTTTATAAAATTGACTGTGAGCAGCTTCTCGACTTTAGCCTTGATTACCATTTGCCTTTCTGCAGTGAAAGCACGCCGGCGCTGGTGAACAGGTTTATGCTTCGGATCAACATTCAAACGATGTGCTATGACACTGGGGTCGATACCCGACATATCACTGTGAGACCAGGCAAATACATCTTGATATTCGGTGAGGAAACGGATCAGATTTTCTCGAAAAACATTGCTTAAAGAGGATCCAACGTAAACAATTTTGGACGAATCATCTTCAGTTAAGTGGATTGCAACTGTCTCTTCCCCTGGAGTTCCTGATTGGAGAGCACTCTCCCTTGGGTCCAACGAGGTAACCATCGGGGGGCTTAATGAATCATTTGTCACCATCATAACTGGTGTTGTCTGGGCCTTCTTTCGGTCATGTACGGCGATCTCGTAACACGCTCGTGCTTCCTTTTGATTTCCTCGTACAACCCCGACTCCGTTTGGTGTAGGGAATTTGATGCATAAGTACAAAGGATGTAGAGCTGCCCCTACCTTATTGAGCGAAGGTCAGCCCAAAATGGCGTTGTACGCTGATCTCCGATCTACCACGAGGAAATTAACGAAGATAGTCATTTTCGCTGGACTTTGTCCAAAGGTAACTGGAAGGTCAATGCTTCCTTTCGGCATCACCACCTTGCCCCCGAAACCGAAGAGAAGATTTGAGACTGGTTTGAGCAAGCCCCTAGCGAGTGTCATTTTGTTGAAAGCCTCCACGTAGAGAATATCAGTGGAACTACCTGTATCCACCATAATACGATGAGTCAAATAGTTTGATACCTTTAATGTGACCACGATGGAGTCTTCGTGAGGGAAGTGAATCCCCTCTACATCCTCAAGGGAGAAGGAGATCGATGGATGGCCGGGTTCTAACGTGTCGGGCATCTTTTCCAACCAGTAGATATGCTAGGGCTTCTGGGACGCCTTGCGAGTGTACGCTTTTCTTGAGGCTTGAGAATCTCCCCCACAAGCCGGTCCTCCAGCGATGGTCCGGATCTCACCGGCGGGTTCAACGTCTTCTTGTGAAGCGTGACGTTGAGGTGATTTCTTCTGGTGTGGTGGGGCTTCCACCCTTTTAGGTGACCGACCTCGTCGGGTTACGTAATCTCAGAGATGGCCTTTCCGGATGAGAGCCTCGATATGATCTCTTAGTGATATACATTCTTGGGTGTTATGCCCATGATCTTTATGGAAATAGCAAAACTTACCCTTATCTCTTTTTTCAGGATCGGACTTGATCTTTGAAGGCCACTTCACGTAAGGCTTGTGCTTGATCTCCATTAATACTTTCTCAGGAGATTCGATAAGAGGGGTATAATTTCGATATTTACTAGAGTAAGGCCTCTTAGGGGAGCGGTTCCGTCGATCGCGCCGGTATTTCTTATCCGGGGGAGAAACCTCCTCTGGCTTGCGCTTCTTGCCTTGTATACCATGACGTGTCAAAGCCACCTCTTCTGCATTAATGTATTTCTAGGCTTTTGCTTGGAATTCTGTCATAGTTTTTGGGGGGTTTTATCTAAGGCGAATCTGAACTTCTCGCTTGTAATTCCGGCTATGAGGGCGATAAGGCCTTTATCTTCGATATAACCTTCAGTCTGGACGGCTTCTGCAGTGAACCGAACTGTAAACTCTTTTATTGTCTCCCCGTGCTGCTGTTTCAAGTCCATTAAATGAGATGCCAGCTTTTTGGTGCGGATGCTTCCCATGAATTGAGAAAGGAAGAGCTCTGATAGCTGAGAGAAGGACCCGATGGATTGGGGTTTGAGCCCCCGGAACCATGTACGTGCTGCATCCTTTAAGGTTAGGGAGAAAGCCGTACACATGATTTCTGAACCATGTCCCTCCAGTTCCATAAGAGATTTGTACGTTTCCAGATGTTCGAGAGGATCACCAGTACCTGTATACGGAGTGATGACAGGCGTGCGATACTTCCTAGGTAAAGGTGCTTCCATGACCTCGCAGGTGAAAGAAGATTCGGATCGATGTATTGACGCCACAGAAATAGATGGTCGATTCGCCTGATATCATTGTTCCATATCGTCAAAACGATCGTGGATTCTCTTGAGGTCTCCTTCCCATGGTAAGGTGTAGCCTGAAGCTTCGACAGTGGACCCCTGAGATTGCTGTTGCCGGGAAGTACTGGAGTGTTTAGAATGTGGAGGAAGTACAGGGACTTGGTTGCCGAGTGGCATTCGATTCAGTGGAGGAGGATTTTGCTGGGTCCGTGGCTCGCCCGTAGAATGTCTGGAAGCCACTGGTATAGGTTGCCCTAGTGGCCCTTCTGGAGGTTGTCGCTGAGGGTCCAAAAAATGCTGATCAAGCCGATTAGATAAGGTTTGAAATCCGACTTTGAGAGTTAGAAGCGTGTTTCCAAGGAAATGCATAACGTCTTCTTGATTGCCGGACGTATCAAACAATGGATTTTGTGATAGCACATTAGGGTCTCCCTGAGAGATACCCATCGAAGCAGTCTGAGGGAGGCTAGACGCTAGTTCAGTAATGTCAGGCGGAGGTAGCGTTTGCCTTGAAGTGGAAGAGTGAACCGTCTTCTTAGGAGGCATGGTGGGAGAACTTCGATCAGTGATTAGAATCAGTTCCCACAGACGACGCCAATCTGTTTACGTCGGATTTGGTAACAGGATCCTCCAGATATTCACCCTCCTTCAAGCCAGCTCCCTTTCGAACCTGAAAGAACACAAGAGAAAACTAAGGGTGGCCGACGTCCAGCCGTTGGCCCTCCGAAGCTTAAGTTAGACGGGACATGGTCGTAAAAGGAAATGATGGGATTTGAGACTTAGAAATTGTGTACCTTTATCATCCATGGGGCCATCTATTTATACAGATCCGGCTGATCCAGTCTATTACGCAAGCCATTAAGATCACTGCTGAATTCAGGGGATAAGGTGCTTATCCAACTGATCCTTAGATAAGAAGATGGCCTAATCCAATCAGACATCTAGTCGATTACGTTCCTTAATGGTGATCCCCCGAGGTTCAGAACCACGAATAAAGATAAGCCCAAAATCGGCCTATACGGGCTGCTGGTACTAAAAAGGGCGGAGGACGTTCGAGCTCGAGGATAACTTCTCGCACATTTGAGATGCAGAACCTTTCGACGACCATTATTGAGAGGCTCGTATATTCAGGAGGGTATTCCGTACTTTCTCAATATTCGAGCTTTGAGCAGAAGGGCTCGGTGGCTCGAGAGTTGTACATCATACTTGTCTAATATGTGAGCCTCCACCATACGAGCTCGCAGGTCGAATACCGGCACAAAGGTGTTCGCATGTCTTGAATCTTCACTATCTTCGACCACCGCAATTTGGCTATAACATAGGGAATTCACCCTGTCCACCCATCTATTTGAACAGATGGTGGCATCCATCATTGCAACCTTCCTAAGGGCCATTGTAATGTTTAACTGCAACCTTTCAGGGGCCACCATGGGGTCTGTTGGGGCCTCACTATGATGATATATGCCATCCAAACCGTCCATAGGGTCATCCCACTGTGATATTATACGCCATCGAAACCGTTCCTGGGGTCATCCATACTGGATGAACTAAAAATATAAATATCAGCTTGATCCAATACTTTTCTTGGCCTCCTGGAAGTGGGACCCACCACGAGTCCGTGCGTTGGACAGTGTGGCCCACTGTGATGTATGTATGAAACCCGTGTTATCCACTAGATAGCGGGTCCTATCTAGATCTGCAAATTTTGATGTATGTGTGGCCCCCAACTTAGTTGAATTTGTGATTTTGAGTGCCTCGCCTAGCTATGCAATTTGTGACAAATTGTGTAGCCAACTAACCTATGAGAATTCTTGATATTTGTGGGGCAACTTAACCATGTGATTTTGTGTGACCATCTAATTGTGATGTCTGTATGGCCCTTAATCATGTGATTATGTGATGTGCGAACGGCTATTAAATCATGTGAAATGTTGATGTATGTGTGGCCCTTGATCACATGATCATGTGAAGTGTAAATAGTCACTAATCACGTGACGTCATGATGTATGTGTGTGACCCAAAATCAAATGATCGTGTGATGTAAGCGCGACCACCCAATCTCGTGAAATTTTAGTGTATATATGGCCCTTTAACCCTATATGCATGAGATGTATGTATGGCCACCTGAGTGTGTATAATTTTGCTATGCTGTGGACACAAATCATTTAATCATGTGAGGTTATTGGGCCACTGAAAGATATGAGACAGTGATGCAAATTGACCATTTAATCATGTGATCATATGACATGTGTAGCCACTAAATCACGTGAGATTGTGATGTATGCTTAGCTATCTCACTATGTGATCATGTGATATATGTATGTGTGGCCCTTAATCATGTAATCTTGTGATGTTTGAATGATCACTAAATCATGTGAATTTGTGACACTTAAAACTTGTGAAATTGAATTGTACGTGTAGCCATTCAACCATATGATTATGTGATGTATGTAGACCCCTCATCTATGTGAACCTATGACCTTGCGTGCGACTCTTTATCTATGTAAATTGTTATCTTGTGGCCATCTAAACCATGTAACCGTTTGATGTATATCTGGCCACTAAACAATATGAAATCATGACGAGTATGCAGCACTTAACCTTATGTTCATGTGATATATCTATGGTCACTTAACCATATGAAATTGAGTTGTATGTGCAGCCATTCAAGTAAGTGATCATTGATGTGTGTAGCCATTCAACTATATAAAATTATAATATATGTATAGTCATTTAATCGAGTGGACTTATGATCCTTTTGTGGCAACTTAATCCCATGAATTTGTGATGTATGCGTAGCCATTTAACCGTGTGATCATATGATATAGGCGCGACCACTTAACCTTGTGAAATTATAATGCTTGGTAGCCACTTATTTATATGAACTTGTGATGTATCTTAGTGTACGTGCTATATACATATTGGCATGCCATGGTATCCACCTATCATACATGTTTATATACGCTGTTGGTTGTTCAGTGGAGCCACTTGAGATATATGTCATACATGAAATATCCTTCTATTTTGGCCTTCGGACCACCTTATGTTTATGCGTGATGCCTGCGAACCTGAAACACGATGCGTAGAGTAATTATTAGGATTTGATGTCTAAATCACGAGAATGAAACATAGATTAGTGGATTAACCTTGTAACCGTTAAGCCTAGGCTAGTTTACTCAAGAGCACGCTAACTAAGGCCAAATGAGCCTACTTAAACCTAGTCAAAAATACTTAGAGAGCATGCTTGCGCATGTGAGAAATAAACCATTTTACTTATGTGACGTGCCTTAGATGGTGCGCACCATAAACCATGTTTAAGCGTGCTCATAAGAAAATTTAAGCAGATGAAATATACACATATAGTATGTACTTACAGACTGTTGTTCGGGTATACCCGGTAGCATATTTGACTTATGTAACGTACATCACCATGGCAAACAAGTGTCTCACTCGGGTACTCTAGCGAATATCCTTCGTAGTTCGTGAATAGATGCTTGTGTCAAAGGGGTCGAGCACAGTATAGTAATATGTTGTAAATGATCAAATACACGAATACACATATTTCAGTTTCTTAGATAATGATATCATGAATATAATACCATTAGATTTATATTGTGACTGCTCGAGTAGAAACTATGGACTTCGAATAGGTGATTCCTTGATATTGATTCTCTTTGATCATTGAGCCTTGATATTGATTTTCTTTTATTACTGAGCCATATAAGAACATATGATCTTGTGATATTTATGTGGCTATTTGATCATATGAACCTGCGATACTTGTGAGGCCAATTAGCTAATTGAGTTTGGGGTATTTATGCGACCACTAAACTAGGTGGACTTGTGATGTTGTGCGGCCGCTGAACCATGTGAAATTGTGATAGTGTTGGCCCACTTAACTAGGTGAACCTATGGCAATGCAATGCCTACCAACATATTTGAATGCACGCCCACCAGAGACTAGATGTACCTCTCGAGCATAGTTTACTACACTTAGAATATAATTTGGTCCCGATGGGGCAATAAGCCGCGAATGGAAAAAAATAGGACCATGTACCTAGAACCCGTTTTCAAGTACTCTTCCAAGGAATCGTACAATGTGATGTGCTTAAATGATTAAGCACTCACAAACCATTGTTTAGGAGTATCCTTATACCACCTTCATCTCATCATCCGTATATTTGGATTAATACGTGTGCGACCGTAGTTGGGTATTCTAGTGTATTAGCACATAGACTAACCCTTGCGTTAAAGTGGTTTAGTGTGACAAGCTAATCTCAAATGTGACTTTAAATGTACTTAGACCTCTCTTGATATTGTAGGTTAATACACCGACTTGTGTGAAATCGGCGTTATATAGAATATGTGTGTTGTATTGCACTTAGATTGAATATGTCATCTACCTACAGTACCAAAAAAACATATTCACTCCTGTTGGATTTTAGATAAACAAGAATCTTTAGAATTTTTTTTGCAAATCTAAATAAACAAACTGCCCCATCAAATCATGTTCCAAATTCTAGAAGCTTGTTTTATTGATCTCACACACTTCATTTTCAAAACTAGGTTGACCATAGCATTCTGATTGTTCCATATAGCTTTCCTGTTTGATGAATCCATTTAAAAGGGATATTTTGATAACCATTTGTCATTTCATAATCAAAGTGTGTAGCTATAGCCAACAACATAAGCATAGATTTAACCACGGCCACTGGCAAAAAGGTTCCTATAATCAATCCCTTTAGAGTGTCATTGTTTACCATAAGTCAAGCCTTAAATATTCTACATTCCCATCTATGTCCTTTTTCATTGAAGAACCCTTTACGAATTGGTTTGATTTTATCCGAGGGATTATGATTGCAACTCAATCAATAGTGATCGGCTTAAATTGCCTCGAATTTTATGATGCAAAAGGGAGTTGCCACTAGCTCTTATGCAAGAGGTGTAGAAAGCTCAAACTATACAAGAATAATTTTGAAGTGAACTCTGATTACTAATCAAACCAAGATATGTAAGGTAAGTTATCTGGTTACAAAGAAAGAAGAGGTTAGGCATTTTCCTTCACTTGAAAGTAGGTCTCTTGAGATTAATTGTGAGAGAACTACGACATTTCATTACATGCAAACCCATCTTACATGAACTAGAAATAGCACAACTCTTGAAATGATAAGGAAAAGAAGGGAAAATTCTCTATTGTATGGGACCTTTAGTCCTTGTTCCTAAGTTCAAATCATCTACTTTCCCGGAAGGGATTAGCTTGATTGAAGTAGAATCTTATGCTAAAATAGCAGGGCCATGGTCCTACTTAATACTAATGCTCCTAATCTTCTCTCTTCCCCTTCGCCTTTACTACACCTTCCTCTCTTTTCTCTTTTCTATCTGAATATAAGAGTCTCAGCACATGATAATTGATCAAAAGCATGGACATGGGCATTAGAGAATTCTCCTCTATTTATAAAACTTAGTGATACATTCCTGCAAAGTGATAGTAGTTAGACGACAATTGAAAGGGGATGGGGAAATTTTGTTATACAAACCTCAATCCTATGATCAAAAGGTAGGATGGTGATTTCTTAGGTTTAGGATAAGATTTGGTAGGGAGGAATCTTCATGGAGCTACTGGAATAGGGCATTGTGGATATTTCAACATTTCATTGGTACATGTGCAATTTCTCTCCATTTTATGGGCTAAGTGAATAATTATTTTGCAACCCTTGGTAAACAAGCTTAGAGGGTGGTAATTACAACATTTAACCTAGAGAATGGAAGGAAGCTGAAGTTAGTAGAAGAACCTTTTCAAAATAGTTAAACTAAGAACAAGGACTATTGATTTATGTAAGAACCTTCATCATTATGAAGTACGGATCTCCATGCTCAGTGGGTAAAAAATCTCAAGATCTATATATCATTAGAAATGTAGTTTGATGGACTTCGCGACGGTACAGGAATTGGGATTAATTGGCACTTGGGTTAGATGCAATTGAGGGAGAATTCCTCCAATGTAGATTCAAAAACCACCTCACCTTGAATCTCTCACAATCTCACCCAAATGTCCACTTCTCAGCGTCCAACTGCCCAACACTCTTCACTTGATCAGCTTCCACCAATCAGTTGGGCTTCGCCGACCCTTGGCTCCTCGTTAAAGTGGATCACACACTCCATCAAAGGGGCCACACTGGTCATCAAGCCACATTCATCGTCAAATGGGTTGCATTCGTCATCAAATGGACCACATTCATCATCAAGATACCGTGCTCATGATCAAATCTTCAGCATTCATGATCTAGTGGTTAGTAGAGTTATACACGAGCCGAGTCAGCTTGATTAACTCGTTCGACTCAACTCGAATCAGTCTTGGGTTCGGACCGAGTCGAGCTCATTTTTAGGGCTCGAAAAAAATTCAAGCCAAGACCGAGTAGACTCGTGCTCGACTCGACTCGACTCGGATTAATCCTTGACTCAGATCGACTTGGATCGATGTGGGCCATATAAATACTTAAGTTTTAAAAAACCTAACCCCCTTTTCTAGTTGTACACGAGCCGAGTCAGCTTGATTAACTCACTCGATTCAACTCGACTCGGATCAGTCCTGGGTTCGGACCGAGTCGAGCTCATTTTTGGGGCTCGAAAAAAATTCAAGTCGAGACCGAGTAAACCCGTGCTCAACTCGACTCGGATCAATCCTTGACTCAGATCGACTTGGCTCGGTGTGGGCCATATAAATACTTGAGTTTTAAAAAACTCATCCCCCCTTTTCCCTTTTCTTTCATTCTTCTGTCTAAGCGCCTAACCCGAACCCTAATCCCTTTCTTCTCAACCCGAGCCAGATCACCGGTCCTTCAACCGTCCGTCCAACCTGCCCGTCAGCTGCCCTGCTAGTCTGTCCCCCATCCTCTGATCGGAGCTCTACCTTGCGTCCCTGCCCGTTCGTCCGTTGTTTGATATAACAGTATGTCCCTCTCTCATTTAGGCTTTTGATTTGGGCGGCCTTTCATGGCAACTTGAACTCAGCTCGATCTGGCCCGAGTTGCTGGCCAAACTTAGCAGTGTTGAGCTCTGAATTGTGCATATTCTAACCCCAATTCATCACATATTATGCATGGTTTGTATGTTTAAAAGACTACTCTAATGCATGATTTGTGATTATAGGAACGAGATGGAGATTTCAATGATTTAACACTAAAAAGGGCACCTTGCACACATTGAAGATCGAGGCACCAAGTGCCAAAGGATGGAAGAAAGAAGCAAGGGAGAAAGAGAAGGAACGAAGAAGAAGTGCAGAAATCAACACTGCCGACCGGTCGTTTGACCGGTCTGCAATTCAATAGAGACCCCCATATGCTGCAGATCTCACTAGACCAAGAACGATCAGTCATCTGTCATTCAGACTGGTCATCAGACCGATCGAGCACTCAACAGAGGGGGGTGAAAATTTCATAAACTCTCTGGACTGTTTTTCACGTTTTACGACCGGTCATCCATGAGCTCAGACCGGTCGTCCGACCGGTCGACTACGTAACAGAACTTGTCCTACAAGCTCTGATTTTCTCTGCGCAATTTTGTGATTCCTTAAGTAATCTGGAATCTTCCGCACCAATCTATAAAAGGGCACTTAGGGCCTCATCTAAGATCATCCTAGAAGAGATTGGAGGTCATGGGAAGTAAAGGAGAGCATCGTGGAGCGTCCACAACTCCGTCGATTCCGATTTTCTAGTTTTTTATGCTTTTTCCTTTGAATTCAGTTGTAGTATGACAATGCTCGGCTAGAACCTCTCAGCTAGGGCTGAGAGGTGAAGCTTGTAACCAATTTCATGTTCAATTCAGTTTGATTCAAGTATTCTCACTTTAAGTTTGTATTTTTGAATGTTCTAGTTTGAATAAAGTTGGTATTTTTAGAGGTTTTATGAGAGTTCATGTGCTTTGGACATGGATTCCTTGCAATTCTCTGAGATTATCATGTTTGGCTTGATTAGATTTGAATTATGATAACCCTTGAGCATGTCATAGTCCATAGGTATGGTTGTTACTCCAAAGGCTATGATTTTGAATACTATATGATTGAATAGGACTAGAACTTAAAGGTCTAACTCAAGTGTGATTGAATGTGTTTCAATGCTTTATCTTCCAACTAAATGAGAGATAAAACTTCAAATCTAGTTGTGTTTTATGCTTGGATTGAATGGATTAACATAGGATTGCTACAAGTGGATCCTCGAAAGCCTTAGTCCCTTTAAATATCAAATTTTACTGTTTTAAGTTACTGTTTAAGTTCATGCAATTGAAATTCCAAATCACCTACATTCAAGTTGCTGGAATAGTTTAGAATTGGTTTCCTAATTCCCTGTGGGTCAACCTCGGTCTTACCAAGATTATTACTACATCCTTGCACTTGAGGTAAGCGAACAAGTTTTTAGCACCGCTGCTGGGGAACTTAGATAAACAGTTCTAGATTGTTTTAGTGGCTGTAGAAGTAGATAGTTTTTCTGATTTTCTAAGACTAACAACATGTTTTGTTTTGTAGGAATTCTTCCATAGTTCAAGCGAATCGGGTAATATCCTTCTAACTTAGTATTTTTTTACAGATTTTTAGATTTTCAAATTTTTGTTAATTTCAATTTTAGGACTTAGGATTAATTTAGATCTTAGTTGTGTGGTTTATGTCCCGTTGGGAACGTGACCACACCAATCGTCTCCAATACAAAGGTGGTCTAGTTGGACCATTATCAGTCCATAGACGAGTTCGAAAATACCAAGAGCTTTGTGATAGTTGGGAGAGTATGGATCAAACACCTTTAAGTTATCCTTTTCCCTACTCCAACTATAAATGCAAATCAAGAGGGAGTATGAGAGAATGAGGTGCACAATGCTCCTCCAATGAGAGCCTTATGAGATTACCTACAACCGGCTCGTACAACAACACGTTCATGTGTGATTCTCCCAACAACCGAGGGAAACATCGATATAAAGCCGGGTGTAATACCAAAGTTTCATGAGCTAGACTCTGAGAGCCCATACCTATACTTAAAGGAATTTGAACAAGTGGTGGCT
Organism: Liriodendron chinense; assembly: GCA_003013855.2. Classification (NCBI taxonomy): domain Eukaryota; kingdom Viridiplantae; phylum Streptophyta; class Magnoliopsida; order Magnoliales; family Magnoliaceae; genus Liriodendron; species Liriodendron chinense. The sequence continues at coordinate 1,145,378 of ML058584.1, forward strand.
ACTTTGCAATATGCGAATGTCTCAGAAGATGTCATCAAACTTATAAACTCTTTCCCTTTTCATTGAAAGAAAGAGACAAGAGTTAGCTCTACTCTCTTAGACCACATTCGATAGGGTCATGGAATGAGATGACTCGAAAATTCTTGAAAAAGTTCTTCATGCTTATAAAACAAATACCCTTCGAAGAGTTATAATGAACTTTTCGGTTAAAGAGAATGAATCATTCTTCCAATGTTGGGAAAGGTTTAAAGACCTCCTACTTGCTTGCCCACATCACGGCTACGAAAGCTGGCAAATCATAAACTTCTTCAATGATGGATTAAGTTCCAACATGCGCCAATTCGTAGAGATGATGTGCAACGGTGAGTTTATGAGCAAAAATCCAGATGAAGCTTGGAGTTACTTGGATATGTTGGCCGAGAATGCCCAATCATGGGATACCTCGGACGAATCTAGTAATCTCAAGCCTCCTCAATAAAAGGAAAAATGATGCATCTATATTCTTAAAGAAGAAGATGATATGAATGCAAAGATAGCTAGCCTTACAAGGAAAATCGAGGCCATAGAACTTAGCAAGAGTGAAAGTACAAAGCCCACTGAAGCTATTAAGAACATATGTGGAATTTGTGCCACTAGTATACACGCTACGCAAGATTGTCCTACAATTACTGCATTTCAAGAGGTATTATAAGAACAAGCAAACGCCACATATAGTTATCAACTGCCTTTCAATGGACCAGTAAGTAACATGTATAACTCTACTTGGAAGAATCATCCTAATTTTAGTTGGAGGAATGGCCCTACGACCAATTCTACCAACTCTCAGGGAGGGCCACCCATGCAAAACATGGCCCCGTCTCAATTCTCAATGTAGGATACCCAAAAGGCGCTTATGCAAGGCAAACGCAAATCAATCAATCAAATCAGTAAATGTTCTAAGAGTTTAAAGTCTCGGTTGATGAGATTAAGGGACGCTTGAATGCTAAGGAAGGGACATTTCCGATCCAACCTCAGCTCAATCCAAAGCAAGTACATGAAGTAAGCATCCCTAATCTCCCCAACCAACATGTGGAGCAAGCTAAATCCGTCACCACTCTTAGAAGTGGAAAGCAAATTGATAAATATATTCTGGTGAAGGCCGACAAGCCTAATAATCCAGTAAATTCTGAGGAAGAGGACGGATCTAACTCAACCCCATAAGAAACGGAACGCGTTTATAAGCCCGTAGCACCATTCCCTTCGAGATTGGTTGCTCCAAAATCTCTCCCAAACTCTCATGATATTTTAGAAATTTTCAGATAAGTCAAGATAAACATTCATTTGCTTGATGCCATTAAACAAATCCCTCTTATGGCAAGTTTCTAAAGGACCAATGTACAACCAAACGCAAATATAATGTACAACAAAAGGCCTTTTTGAATGAGCAAGTGAGTGCTATTCTCACTAAAAAGACCCCTCCCCCCCCCCCCCCCCCCCCCCCCCCCCAAATTCAAAGATCCCGGTAGTCCCACAATTTCATGCATCATTGGTGACTACCGGATTGAACGTGAATTGCTAGACTTGGGGGCAAGTGTAAATTTAATCCCATATTCGGTATATAAGCAATTGGGTCTTGGTGAATTAAAACCCACCAAAGCCGCGTTGCAACTTGCTGATAGATCCATCCGTGTACCGAGAGGATTGTTGAGGATGTCTTGGTCCAAGTTGATAAATTCTACTATCCGGTAGATTTCATTGTCTTGGACACACAACCGGTATTGGATACTAGCACTCAAATATCGGTGATTCTAAGCCACCCCTTCCTTGCTACATTAAATGCAATAATAAATTGCCGGAATTGGGTAATACAATTGTCCTTTGGAAACATGACATTAGAGGTAAATGTGTTCCACTTGGGCAAAAGGCATAGGAATGTTGATGATGATGAGCTTTTCGAGGTAAATATGCTCGAATCTTTTGAAGACGAAGAGCTTCTGCAACTTGAACCATTAGAAAGCTTGAAGACATGCTTGGCACATTTCGAGGACTCCAAGACCCCATCATTAGTGAAATTGTGCAAGCATTAAATATTGAGAAACCGGTAGTTGGTACTAGCCAGTGGAGGCCCCATTTTGAAAGATTGCCACCAACCACATCAAGGCCTCTACCGTCTAACATCAAATCATCGAAGCTTAACTTAAACCATTGTCATCCTGAGCTGAAATATGTATATTTGGGTCAAGAAGAAACATTCTTGGTTGTCATTGCCTCTCACCTAGGAAAAGACCAAGAGCTCAAGTTAATTAAGCTACTCAAAGAACAAAGGGGAGCCATAGGTTGGACAATAACGGACCTCAAGGGGATAAAGTCTTCGGTTTATACTCATCGTATACACCTTGAGGAAAATGCAAAAACGACTACACAGCTTCAAAGAAGGCTAAATCCAAACATGATGGAGGTTGTCAAAGTCGAGGTGTTAAAACTACTAGATGTGGGTATCATCTTCCCCATCTCGGATAGCCAATAGATGAGTCCTACCCAAGTTGTCCCTAAGAAGTCCGGTATTACCATCATAGAAAATGCCAACAATAAGCTTATACCGACTAGAGTGACCACCGGTTGGCGTATGTGCATAGATTATCGAAAGCTAAACACGATCACTAGGAAGGACCACTTCCCTCTCCCATTCATGGATCAAATTTTTGAGAGGTTAGCGGGTCACTCCTATTATTGCTTCCTAGATGGCTATTCCAGTTACAACTAAATTGAGATAGCCCCGGAAGACCAAGAGAAGACCACCTTTATATGCCCGTTTTGAACCTTCGCATACCGAAGGATGTCATTCGGGCTATGTGATGCAACCGCCACATTCCAACGTTGCATGTTGAGTATTTTCTCAAACATGGCGGGTGAATTTTTCGAAGTTTTCATGGACGATTTTTCTGTTTTTTGTTGTACTTATGAGGAATGCCTTAATCACTGAAAGTTGGTCTTGATAAGGTGTGAGGAGAAGAAACTTATTTTAAACTGGGAGAAGTGTCATTTTATGGTACAAAGAGGAATAGTCTTTGGACATATCATCTCGTCCAATGGAATAGAGGTAGACCGGGCTAAAATTGATATTGTTTCCAATCTACCACCACCCAAGAGCATACGTGATATGCGGTCCTTCCTTGGACACACCGATTTTTATAGAAGGTTCATAAAGGATTTCAGTCATATCTCTAGACCCTTATGCAACCTTCTCCAAAAGGAGAATAAATTTGAGTGGAGTGCCAATTGTTAATTAGCTTTTTCAAAACTAAAAGACATGTTGACAACCGCTCCTATCATGCAACCATCGAATTGGTCCATTCCTTTTGAGTTGATGTGAGATGCAAGCGGTTATGCTATTGGGGTGGTGTTAGGGCAAAAGAAGGACAAGAAGCCCCACGTTATCTACTATGCGAGTAGGACCTTGAACCTCGCCCAAGTCAATTACTCGACTACGGAGAAGGAGCTCCTAGCCATTGTTTTTGCCTTGGACAAGTTCAGGGTGTACTTGATAGGATCCAAGGTCATAGTTTACACGGATCATGCGGCGCTGAAATATCTTCTTTCTAAGAAGAATACTAAGCCCCGTTTGCTTAGATGGATCCTACTCCTTCAAGAATTTGACTTAGAGATCAAGGATAAGAAAGGAGTAGAGAATGTGGTGGCGGACCATCTATCCTGCCTAGTTTTACCGAGTTCCATTGACAAGTCACCTATTGAGGACTCATTCCCTAATAAGCAACTCTTTGTTGCTATGCATCCACCATGGTACGCTGATATTGCAAACTATCTTTCCACAGGTGCGATGCCGACTCATTGGATTGCGCAGGATAAACGAAAATTTTTAAGGGAAGTGCGCAGATTTTTCTGAGATGAACCTTTACTTTTTAAATATTGCCCAAATCAAATAATTAGGAGATGTGTCCCTGATAATGAATATAATTTTATCATCTCCTTTTGTCATGATCAAGCCTATGGGGGTCATTTTTCCGCCAAGAAAACCACTGCAAAAATTCTGCAGTGTGGTTTTTATTGGCCCACTCTATTTAAGGACACCCACGAGTTTTGCAAAGCATGCGAGCGCTGTAAAAAAACTAGGAGGATTGTCCCGTCGGAATATGATGCCTCTTACCCCAATTCAACATCTTAAAGTCTTTGACTGTTGGGGCATCGATTTCATAGACCATTCCCCTCATCTTTTGGATATATCTATATATTACTCGTCGTGGACTATATGTCCAAATGGATAGAGGCAATTCCATGTAAAACCAACGATCATCGTACGGTTCTAAAGTTCCTTAAAGAAAATATATTATCTAGATTTGGAACGCATCGAGCCATCATAAGTGATGGCGGTTCTCACTTTTGCAATGGGCCTTTCAAAGCCTTAATGAAGAAATATGGCATTATGCATAAAGTGAGTACCCATACTACTCACAGACAAGTGGGCAAGCTGAAATTTTCAATCAGGAAATCAAATAAATTTTGAAAAAAATAGTGTGGCCGGATCGCAAAGATTGGTCGTTGAGATTAGTCGATGCCATTTGGGCTCACCGTACCATTTATAAAACCCCATTGGAATGTCTCCCTATAAACTTGTCTATGAGAAAGCTCGTCACTTGTGTGTGGAGATTGAACACAAAGCCTATTGGGAAATTCAGATGTTGAACTTCGACATTGACAAGGCTAGCTCGCTTTGCAAACTCCAATTGAATGAGCTTAATGAAATCCGGAATGATGCGTATGAGAATTCGAGGATTTACAATAGTAGAATGAAGGCCTTTCATGACAAACATATCTTCAGGAAAACTTTCAATGCAGGTCAAAAAGTACTCTTGTATAATTCCCGACTTCATCTTTTTCTGGAAAAATTGAGATCTCGATGGACCGGCCCATATATTGTTAAAGAAGTTTTTCCTCATGGGACTGTCAAGATAGAAAACGCGGCAAATAGTAACTATTTTAAAGTGAACGGACAACGCCTTAAACCATTCATTGAGAAATTTAATTCAGAGGACATGTCCATCACTCTGGATAATCCTCTGTATCAAGACGATTGATCTCTTAGTCTGACGAAGGTATATCGTAGGATTTGATTTTGTTTGATTTTCTGTTTTAAGTTCATTTCGTTAGTAGCTTTAGTTGCCAAAGTTGTAGACTTCCATGATCGACTCTATCAGGTGATCTCCTTCTCACTTTCCTTTATTGTTAACATTGCTCTCATGTTATTGCTAATTGCATATTTGTTTTACATTGAGGACAATGCAAGATTTGTTTGGGGGGTGAGATGAGATTCCTCATCTAGCAGTTTATGGACATTTCGAGTATTATATATTGAAATTTTTTTTTGAATTTTTTGAAAATTCAAAACTCTTTTAGAAAACTTTGTTTTTATGTATTCGAGATGATACAAGTATAAGAAACGGAGATAAAAAGTGAGTGATGTTGTAAATCTTGAACTACTAATATAATGATTTTATATGTGAATTCCCCTATTTATATTATCGATAGAAAATTTGAACACTGTTACACCTAGTTCACATTACACGATTTTCATGGTTTGAAAGGATTATGTAGATTTGTGGATTGGCTAGACTTAGATTTGAGGTGTTGAGAAAACAAGCGGGGGTACTTTGTCCATCCTTGTCCATGGGAAAATAACGAAAAGATATGAATTTCTAAAAATCCTATCTAATGTGTATGAAAAAGAAAGAAGAAAAGGAAATATGGGTATGATTGAGAATATGGTGGAAAACTCCGAAAAGGGCTACCTACTACCAACCGGGGGATGGTCTATCCATAACCAAAGCCGGAAATGGGATGTAGTGTGAAAGCCATCAGAAGAACGGTAAGGCAAATTCCTGTCATTGGTTGTGGTTGATCCGTACACCGTCAAATTTATAGTTTAGTTGATCTATGAAGAAGATAATCCCGAAAATTCATGAAATGAACATTCACTATGCACACTAGATTAAAGTTGTTTAAGTTCTTCTATTTATCAATCAATCGGCGGGAATTTCATATGAGCACTTATTATATTTTGAGAGTTTAAGGTTTCAACTTCTATCACCTAATTTTTCTAATTTTTACACTTGTATGTCATGGAATGAAAAGAAGCACAGTTTCTGAAGGAGAGTTGGATCTTAGAGAATTGAACTTGTTTCACGCATGTTTTGCTCTGGACTAGCAAAATACTGGTTGGGGGATGTATTGAGCTCTGAATTGTGCATATTCTAACCCCAATTCATCACATATTATGCATGGTTTGCATGTTTAAAAGACTACTCTAATGCATGATTTGTGATTGTAGGAACGAGATGGAGATTTCACTAATTCAACACTAAAAAGAGCACCTTGCACACATTGAAGATCGAGGGACCAAGTGCCAAAGGATGGAAGAAAGAGGCAAGGGAAAAAGAGAAGGAACGAAGAAGTGCAGAAATCAACACTACCGACCGGTCGGCCAAGGCACAGGACTGGTCGTCCAAACGGTCTGCAATTCAACAAAGACTCCCATATGCTACAGATCTCATTGGACCAAGAACGACCGATTGTCCGACCGGTCGAGCACTCAACAAAGGGGGGTGGAAATTCTAGAAACTCACTGGACTGTTTTTCATGTTTTACGACCGGTCGTCCGATCGGTCGACTGCGTAACAGAGCTTGTCCTACAAGCTCCGATTTTCTCTGCATAATTCCTTGATTCCTTACGTAATCTGGAATCTTCCGCACCAATCCTTAAAAGGGCACCTAGGTCCTCGTCTAAGATCATCCTAGAAGAGATTGGAGGTTGTGAGAAGTGGATAAGAGCATCGTGGAGCGTTCATAACTCCGTTGATTTCGATTTTTCTAATTTTTTTATGCTTTTTCCTTTGAATTCTAGTTATAGTATGACAATGCTCAGCTAGAACCTCTCAACTAGGGCTGAGAGGTGAAGCTTGTAGCCAATTTCATGTCCAATTCAGTTTGATTTAAGTATTCTCACTTTAAGTTTGGATTTTTTAATGTTTTAATTTGAATAAAGTTGATATTTTTAGAAGTTTTATAAGAGTTCATGTGCTTCGGACATGGATTCCTTGCAATTCTCTGAGATTATCATGTTTGGCTTGATTAGATTTGAATTATGATAACCCTTAAGCATGTCATAGTTCGTAGGCATGGATGTTACTCCGAAGGCTATGATTTTAAATGCTATATGATTGAATAGGACTAGAACTTGAAGGTCTAACTTAAGTGGGATTGAATGTGTTTCAATGCCTTATCTTCCAACTAGATGAGAGATAGAACTTCGAATCTAGTTGTGTTTTATGCTTGGATTAAATAGATTAACATGAGAGTACTACAAGTGGATCCTCGAAAGCCTTAGTCCCTTTAAATATCAGATTTTACTATTTTAAGTTAATGTTTAAGTTCATGCAATTGAAATTCCAAATCATCTACATTTAAGTTGCTAGAATAGTTTAGAATTGGTTTCCTAATTCCCGGTGGATCGACCTCGGTCTTACCGAGATTATTACTACATCGCAGCCTTGCACTTGAGGTGAGCGAACAAGCAGGGGCTGACTGCTAGCCAAACAGAGCCGAGCTATGCCAAGCTCAGCTCGATTCGACCCATGTACAGCTCTAGTGGTTAGCATTCATGATTAAGTGGCCAGCTCACGTTGTTTATTGGGCAGCCCATGCTCTTTACATACTAGCTAGCTAATGCTCTCTGCTTGTTAACTGATGAGCGCTCATCAGTGACCAGCAGTGTTGTGCATGTTGTTTAAAATACGATCCTGGAGCATGTATTCATTGAATAATGTTCATCGTTCTCTAGTTAATCAGGGTCACACTCATGCTTACCCTCACTTGATCCACTACAAAGTCTTAACTTTCCTTCATTTTATGTTAAGACAACTTAGTATTGTTCACTGAGACACAAATCCGCTCAACATGTTTTCCAATCGAACAACACCATGCTCTGCGTTCTCTCCATTACTATTATAACATGGCCCTATGCCAATTTCATCCCATCTCTATACTAAATACCTTATTTGGGTGAAATATGAAGGAGAGAGACATGCGCTCCCTGCTATATACATGAGTAATCACTTAGCTGTTAGATGCTCTTGATGCATCATTCTAAAGGTAGCTTGTGCATACCCTTTATTTAGCCAGCTGTGTCAGACATGATGCTATGGCTAACAATCCTTGACAATGTAGAGTTGGAATTATGGGCCATACATGGCCTAAATCCACCTAGCAATGCAATGATCGGATTGGATCGGTCGCATGACCATCTGGGTGGGACCCACATTGATGGGTGAACACGAGAATTGCGCATGAGGTGCGGTAATTGTGTTGAGACGTCGGAGTGGAAGAATCCTATGATGGGTTGGATTCTTCTCAAACCCTATCTATTTATAGTGCTACCGGTCCTCAATTCTACACATCATCACATGTACGTTTCTTCCCATTAGAGCGTGCAACGGGTCGTGGGTGTGGTAGAAGAGGAAGACCGGCGTGCAGCCATCTTGGTCAGAGTTTTCCACAACCAGACGTTGGCCGATCAAGGTATGTTTCTAAGTTGATCAATGCCCTATATTGATGCTAGTATAGATATGGGAAATCCGTTGCGTCAATTATTATCCCAACATATGGTATCAGAGACGATACTATGCATCGATTTTGGGTGTTGTTTTTTAATTCTAATAGATGAATTCCAGACTCAATTGGAAGTTGTTAGATTCCAGGCAACATCCTAATGACTCAGTCCTAAGTTGTAACTGACATCCCGGACATGTCACTGAAATCCGACAATCGCCACATCTGGACGGCAATTGATATTAGAAGACAAAACCCCTGTGCCCATAGCATCAAACCTTGCATAACTCTAACTGCAGCCCCGTCACTAGTAGCGATGGATTCCGGCACCTCCTCATATTTATATATAAAGGGAGTTTTGGATATGGGCCAAACCTTTCAATGACGGCTGAAGAGATGCAACCGAGGGATAAACCCTTGTCATCAGATCGATGATTTCTACGGAGATCTCACTATCAAGACGAATGGCCACCATTAAAGGGCGCCCTAAAAAAAAGGGTGCCCTAAAAAAAAGGGTGGACTGTGGCTCCATGGTCGTGACCCGAAATTGTTGGTCGATCTAAGAAAGCAAATGGCAGAAGACCTCTATATAATCATTAATGGCCTCTGCCCCAACAGAAAACCACCTCTACTTCTCTTTCTTCCTTTTCAGATCCAATAGCGGCAAGCGGATAGCCTTCCTATTCATTGATTTCGGCAAGGAATTGGTACGATTACCGTAGCCGAGATCTGGAGAAACCGTGGCTGCCATGGTAGTGTTGGCAGTGGCTTGATGTTGGCACTGATGAAGAAGGCAGAGAAAGAGAGAGTAGGGGTGGGGCGGCTAGGGTTCCTCGTCCGCTTGACCATGGAAATGGGAAAAGGGGATTTGTTGTTTGGTTTTGCCATAAGTCAGTTGATGGGCTAGGCCTGTGTATTGTGGGCAGCAACCGTGTCTTCTCCTGGACTAACTTTCTGGGCCCGTTTGGTTAGCGAGCTGGGCCGTTTTTAGGCCTGTTTCGAGCTTGTCTTTTGGCTAAATGTTGGGCCAATTTTGGACCAGATTTGGCCACTTTTATGGGCCAGATGTGAGCCAGTTTTATGGGCCTGGTTTGAGACCATTTTGGGCCTATATTAAGGCCTGATTTTTAGCAGATTTTGGGCCAGATTTGTGGTTGTTTCTGGGCCTATTTTGGCCAATTTTTTTTTAAAGCTCATCTTGGGCCAGATTTTACTGATCTTGTGGATCAATTTTGAACTGGTTTAGGGCCTGGTTTTTTTGCTTGATTTTGAGCCTTATGTTAGACCAGATTTTGGGCTAATTTTGGCTTGTTTCGAGCTACTTTTGTGGTTGTTTGTGGGATAAAATACGAGCATGATTGAGCCCATATTTATACCTCATTGTAGGCCCAGTTGTAGGCCGATTTAAGCCTAATTTCAGGCACCTAAGTGAGATGCATTAGAGGATAGATTTTCCATCATTGTTTCTGGTTTAAGCTTGCTTGTTTTGGTTTGTATGAGTGGATGGTCGTCTATATATGTGCATTATCATGATTGATGAATGACAATGTTTAAACTCATCATACTAAATGTGGAAGTGATTAAAACCAGACGAGGCATGTTTGGATTATCGATATGGGTCACTTAGGCCTAATTTTATTGACCTTAGCCTAAGAGCATAAGACCACATCTATGGGCATCATGCTCATCCAGTTTATAAAGGGGTTTATGCTTGGCTAGTAGCTAGACAGACTACAGATAGTGACCCAATCGGTTATATTCACCCGTCTATTTGTCTTTGATGCATTGAGAATATCCATTAGGGGCGATTGGATTGGGTGGGGTCCAAGTTTCTAGGACTTGGTGGATACTCTTGGTTGCGGTTTCACCAAAGTGGTCGTGACTAAGAATACACATCCAGATAGTGACCCAATCGGTTATATTCACCCGTCTATTTGTCTTTGATGCATTGAAAATATCCATTAGGGGCGATTGGATTGAGTGGGGTCCAAGTTTCTAGGACTTGGTGGATACTCTTAGTTGCGGTTCCACCAAAGTGGTTGTGACTAAGAATACCGATTGGGTTTTAAATTCAAGGGCATTAAGAATACCCATTGGGTTTTAGATTCAAGGGCATGGTCTTACGCTATGCAAGAAGGACCAAATGTGGTGGCATTTGTCTCCAGATATGCGGTGTTCGACCCAAAGGAGCTCATCGTCTACCTGGATCCAAACGGGGTGGGGTGGATGGTGTTAGCAATCTGGCATCAGATGGTCCCATCTTGCCACAAAGGTGTTGGATTATTTGAGACCATGTTGTTGATATTCAGCCAGCCTCATGTTGTGAAGATTGCTTGCGTGTTGCAATCTCGGCCCAAAAGAATGGGTCGTAATGACGCACTGAGTTTCACACCAGGATTTGATGATTAGCCCCATCATCTTAAATAATCTAGTCGACTGCCCCGTTGATTAGATAAAGTTTACAATATAAGCATCTTTTAATTGATGCTTAAAGTTTAAATGGGTATTTACTTTAAGTTGTTGCACATTGATATTGCAGTAATGAACATTGGATCCATTCTCTCCAAAATTAAAGGCCTCCCTACCCTTAATGGCAATAACTTCTCGAAATGGAAAGATTCGCTTGAAATAATTCTTGGATGTATGGAATTAGACATAGCCCTTAATGAAGATCAACCTCCAAAGCCAACTGAATCTAGTTCCACTACTGCTATTTCCAAATATAGCAAGTGGGAACGAGTGAATTAATTAAGTATAAAGATAATTAAGCATTCCATTCCCAAGTCCTTTCGTAGAGGTATGCCTGAGAAAGATAACGCAAGAGAATGCATCAAAGAAAACAAAAAAGGTTCACCAAATCCGATAAGGCAGAGACTATAACGGTTCTTTCTTAACTCGTGTCTCTGAAGTATAACGGTGATGGAATTAGGGAGCACATCATTAAGATGGCCGACCTCGCAGCTAAGTTAAAGGCACTCCAATTAGACATTCCAGAAGACCTAGTGGTCTATTTAGTGCTAATTTCTCTTCCTTCCAGTTTCAGCACTTTCGAGGTCAACCATAGCACTTAGAAAGAAAAATGGACATTGACTGAGTTGATATCGCATTGTGTGCAAGAGGAAGAGAGACTTAGGCGAGAGCGACCAAAAAGTGTTCATCTCGCGTACTCTTCTCATGGGGATAACCAAAAGAAAAGGAAGAGAGGTTTTAAGAATAAGGGTAAAGGAAAAATTACAGATAATGGTGCAGAGTCAAATGATAAAAAACAAGTGGTTGGTCCCTGTTAGTTTTGCGATCAGGAGGGTCACTTAAAGAAATAGTGTCATAGGTATAATGCTTGACTCAAGAATAATAAAAACAAAACTAAAAGTAAAGATTCTTGTCTGACAGTTCATAAGGTTTTAATTGACACACATCTGTCATGATGTGCATCAATTTCGGGCCGTATACTCATACCTTGTATCGTGTGCAGATGCACCTGAGGAGCTCGAGACCCAGTGATGCGAAGCACTACGTATCTAATGGGTGGCTTTTAGTAGGAGAATCGAGGCTAAAGATTTTGTATTTCTTTAAATACATTAAATTAATTTGCATTTAAATTTGGAACATTTGCATTTATTTTACGCTGATTTAAAATAAAATGGTTCATTTGGTTTTCTTTTAAAATTCGAATGTTGATTTAAAACCTCAATATTCTAGTGGTGCGTGGTATGTGAGTGTAAATGAAGGCAACCTCGTTTACAAATAAGAATAACATAATAGTTACAAATAGGTTCAATCCCTAAAAGTGATGTGTGCACAAAGGTATCTAGTCTGGACATGTAGTGTTATCACTTTGAGGCGGATGCACCTATAGTAACATTCAAGACATTGAGCCAAGAACCCATGAGAAAAGCGTGACTTGAAATTGATGAGGACATCTATCTCGAATTCCTGAGAATCTTGATATACGCGACATGAGACTTTCTCATAACCACGTTACCCCTTAAATCTTTTGATTGATGAGAGAATAATAAGAGAGCCTCCGTGTTATAACAGTTTAAGAGTATGCACTTGACCTTACAAATATTTTGGTAATCATAATAGGAGAAATTGTGGACATATTAGATCAATAAAGAAAGGTGATGCAGATATTCAGCTTAGATACAGTGACTCCAGTCGGGTGAAACTGATAAAATAAATAAATTTTGGTCTACACTGAGTGCCTCATCAATGGGAGGTCTAGTTTCAGATTTTGTTTCATAGCATCGGTGAAGTTGCTCGGTAGGATTCGATTCGAGCACTTATGACACTATGTATTGAAACATAATTTTAACATCTATCACGAAACCTAGGTGTTGGACATTGCAGTATTACAATCCTTGAAATGAAGAGGATAAATAATTGTCGAGTGTTTTGTAAACCCCAGCCAATAATTACATTGTAAGGTGTTCAAGATCAGTGGGAGTACAAACATTGAGCTAGTGTACGCAATCAAAGTAATCGACGATTTCAGTTTTGATCTCTGTTCTCATAGTGCATGCATAAGAGATAAGAACAGATATGATTGGCTATGATTGAGGCAGAATCATCTCTTAGTAGAGATGATTGGACCACTTGGAAGTCTGCATGTAGGTTGTACCTAGCATGGGATTTTCATGTTCTGCACTTTTCCAATATCCATGTCGTTGGGAGTGTTAGCATTTTTTATCGCGCTTGGTCCCGCCTCGATTGATGAGATGATGACTGTCGTGGTTCAATGTCAATAGTTCCAATGGACCGGATAATTCAGGGTACTTCATAAGATCCATTAAATATTTAGAAAGTGAGAGTATTAGATTATACATTGCATACTGAAGAATGCCATGAATATCCCAAGTGGGAGAATATTGGAATTGTGGGCCATACATGGCCTAAATCTACCTGGCAATGCAATGATCGGATTAGATCGGTCACATGACCATCTGGGTGGGACCCACATTGATGAGTGGACATGGGAATTACGCATGAGGTGCGGTAATTGTATTGAGACGTCGAAGTAGAAGAATCCAATGATAGGTTGGATTCTTCTCAAACCCTATCTATTTATAGTGCTACCAGTCCCCAATTCTACACATCATCACATGTACGTTTCTTCCCATTAGAACGTGCAACAGGTCATGAGTGTGGTAGAGGAGGAAGATCGGCATGCAGCCATCTTCAGAGTTTTCCACAGCCAGACGATGGCTGATTAAGGTATGTTTCTAAGTTGATCCATGCCCTATATTGATGCTAGTATAGATCTGGAAAATCCGCTGCGTCAATTATTATCCCAACATGTAGCTCTCGTTGTTTCCTTAGAATTAAGGGTTAATTCCCATGAAATGAAATTAAGAACATGTGCCAAACCTGGTAAGATGAGGTAACAAAATGCCCTTTGACATCTCTGGAAATGTCTTGTGAATATCTGGAAATAATGTTAATGTCAAAAATCGATCAAAACACGAGCAAACAGGGTCCATGTGCTAAAAATATCTTAGATGAAAAATCGAAACCATCAATTGGTGCCTAACGCATCCAAGGATAGGATTACTAAACCATAGGCCCCACTTGTACGAACTAAAAGGGTTGGGGAGTATTGTACAAATTCTTAGCCCAAGCAATGTATAACCCTCATTATTCACTACCAACTACTGTGCATTTTTTAAAACTACCACTATAATTGCAGGGCGTATAGCACGTGTGTGAGGATAGAGAGCGAGATAAAAATTTCAAGTGGATAGAAAAAGAGGCGGCGGCCTGAGTAGATAGCACAACTGAAAAGACCCAAGTTTGTGGAGCCCAACATGTTTTTTAAGTGTAAAATCCACCCTGCTCACAAGGTTCTATGCCCAACATTAGGTCTTGAGGTGAGCAAGGCTAGATACACAACTTATATGGGCAATGGGAATGGGATGCTGATTCATTGGTTTGTCACCCATAGGGCCACCAGGTTTTTCTTTCATCAAACCTTTGAATCAATTTTAACTCACCAGGAGGATGCCGAAAAGACAAAAATCAGCCTGATTAAAAAAACAAAAAAAAAAATGAAGTGAGCCAAACCATATGAACTTGCCAGTTTTGAGAGCAATTTTTACATTGCTGCCATAGGCATAGTCCTTCAACCGGTTTTTACAGCACTGATCTTGTATGTAAGGTTGAAACAATAGTTCTCACCCGATGGAAGAAGTGGACTTCTTGGATTCAGCCCCATGGCTCAGTGGTAAAGATACTCTGTTTCAACACAGAGACAGATGTCATGGGATCGAGTGCCCATGTGGTGTAGGTGCATGTTAAAAAATTTTATATATATATAGGCACTCTCAAGTCCAACCGGTTGGACCACAATTTGCAGTCCACCCAGTGGATTGCTTCTGGCCTATTACGTACTTGTTACATCCAATCTTCCCAAATACTTGGCCCCACCATGAAGAACAACTCATGCAAAAAGAAGCTGCATCCACTGACCAAATGTACCTGTAAATATAAAACGATAATTGGTTACCGATATACAACAAAAGATATGACACCGAATGAATTATTAACCTATCCCAACGAAAAACGTGGTCCACTAGGAGTACCACCCCAGTCGGATGATTTTCCTAACCTACAGTGTTCATGAATTGTCCAACCTTCTTTAGACGACCCACCTGGCATTTAACACCAGGTTGGCCAACCTGAACTCTCACGGAGTATATATATATATATATATCTCTGTGTGCGGTTGACCAACTTACTATGTGTTACTATGTGCGTGAAAAGTATGTCTGTGGTACCGGGAGTATGTCTGTGGTACCGGGGGATGTACGGTTGATCGATATATATATATATATATATATATATATTATATATAATATATATATATATATATATATATATATATACTCAGTGAGAGTTCAGGTTGGCCAACCTGGTGTCAAACGTCCGGTGGGTTACCTAATGAGGGGTATACAATTCGAGAACACTGTAGGTTAGGATGTAATAGGTTGGCCCCACCATGAGGAACAATTCATACAAAAATCAACTTCATCCACCAGCCCAGTGTAGCACACTAAAATTTTGCTATTAACAAATGGCTATATACTATTTTCTATATTGTAGCTCACATAATGATATTGGATAAGGCTGATTTTTGCATTAGAAGATCCTCATGGTGGGGCAAACCTACTAGGAGGATTGGATGTCACAAGCACTTCAAGAGGTTTAGAGAAATCAACTAGGTGCTCCAACCGGTTGGACTTGACAGTGACTCATATATATATATATATATATATATATATATATATATATATATATATATATATATATATATATATATATATATATATATACACACACACACACACACACAAAGTGGCCTTTACATGTACAACACAGACCACAGCTTCTTTTAGTGCGGGCTCCACGCTGAGCAGTGATGTTAACGAGGGCTACCAACATTTGGAGAAGTGAAGCAGGTTGAATCCAAGCCATAACATCTCCACCGTTCATTGCCAAACAGCTAGCATCTATGATTGGAATCCATGCCGTTCATTGTGGGGTGACATCACAACCGTTCCTTGCCAAACAGCTACACTTTTACAATGAATTTACCCCCTTGCTTAACCTATGTTGTAAAGATTAATTGGGAGTCCACAGCTACTGGTGTTGGCTATAGCAGAGAAAACATGCATGCCAATCAATCTAAACCGTTCAAGTCATAAAGAACCTTAATGAACCAGTATTCTACAATCCTAACCGCACACTAGACGGCAAACATTGAATTCTTTGGCCATCCTTACGATAGCCCATTAATTCAATGGTATAGTGTGATTTTAGAGATATATGCTCCATCCACATGGGAGAAGTATTAAAGAGTACACTGATTGGGAGGGAGAGAGCGCAAATAAAAAAATCGTAGTGGTTGGACGACACAATAGCTGGTTGACGAAGACGAGGAAACGCAGGATCATTCGACCACTACTTTTCAAGGTACACGCACTTAACAGGGGATGGTCCAACTTTGATGACGATATACGACATCTTTTCCTTCATAAGCACACCCAAACCCATCCAAATTAAGAGAGATGCGGCCCATAGTGGATGCAGAATAGGACGCTGCTGTATTGGATAGATGATCCTAGCCACTCATTTTGGGGCCATCGTATCCTAGGAAAAATCAGATGGTAAAGATCATCGAATTCTATGCTCCCATCCAACACACCCTGAAGTTAAGATGGTTATCCTACTGATGATGCATCACCACCATTTCGAATGGCAGACCCATGAAAATGGATGTGAGAGTCCGTGATCTAATAAGAAAATAAAAAATAAAAAATAAAAAAAGAAGAAGAAGAAGAAGAAGAAAATGACGTTCATCTTACCAAACAATCCATCCCACCCATCAGCGGAAATAATGCAGGTTTAGTAGGATTGACAAATTGATATTATAATAACAAAAGAAGCTATTAATCAGAGCACAAAGACAGAAGAAGGCAAACCAAGTCCAAACTATAATAGCCAATGTCCATCCTCTGCTGTCTTTTCTTCTTTCTTTTTTCTGTAGTAATATAGAAAATCCCTTGTTAGTCTGAAAGATCAAACTCACGTCTGCTCTTGATCACAGCCCTCTTCTTCATATCAAAGTCCACTTTGTCCAGATCTGATGACGTCCCCAAATACCCATAAAAGATCCTCTTCTTCTCTCCTGTCTTCTCATCCACCTTCACCAGGTTTGGATTCTGCTCATCATCTTCTCCCAACTCTGAAGCCTGTGCATGTGCCCATCCTCTGCGTCCGTGCTTGTCCTTCTCAAGGAACTCCACTAGGCGCTCTGCCTCCTTCAGGCCTGATTGACTACTCGTGAATTTCACCACTGTGATGCCCATATGGCCGTCCCTTCCGTACATCGATTTTGACTTACCCCCACTGAAACCGAGTTCTGGAATCCATGGGAGAAGCACAAACAAGCAAAATTTTGGTAAGAGACGAAATTCAGCTTATTTAGGCACACAGCCACAAGCCAACAGGATATGACCAAGTCCAGAAGGTCGCAAGACCTAGAGCTTGAGAAGGGGAACTGGCTGCCCCCAATGTCAAATGATCTAAATAAATAAACTAAAATAAAATTTCTTTCAAGCTTTCCAATGCAAAGTTCCCACTGCTGATATTTTATGGCACGGTAAGGTAGGGTCTTCACAAGCAGCGAGTATGCTACAATTCATAACTGAGTTAGCATGAAGCTCAACCATTATTTGAATGGGAAAAATCAGGAAAAAACAGAACTCCATTTTCTTCTTGACTGCACCATCCTAAAACATGGTTTAAGTATGGTCAGCAAGCATCACCGACCCCAATTAGGTAGTGAGCCCAAGTTCATTATTTACTCTTCCCGTACAGCTAAATAGGGTAGAGGCAAGATATCATGACCTTTTTCTCTATCTGCAAATATGTATTATTATTCATTATAAGAAGCAAAACAAGAGCTATATTCCCCTAACAAACCACCAAGAATGAATGAAAGCACAATTTAAGCAGCGAAATTTAAAAAACAAAAAAACGGAACAAATGAGCTATAAAAATCCATTAAGGATCTTTGTTATATGCCTAAAATTGAGTTTCATCTCATTTTAGTAATCATAATTACGTATTAGTATCATGATTGTCGCTTACCAAGATTACTATTAGTTCTTAACCAAAAGAAATATGAACTCTAATACATAATTAAGAGTATAACTACAAAAACAGGCCCTAATGGATAATGGATAAGAGTCCTGCCCTGTCTGTACAAAAGACAAGGAGACTAAAGGACCGCTTCCCTTCCAAGTACAACATGGTAATACTTCTCATTTCTCTAGGAACACGATTAAATTTAACAGCCACAGATTGACTGGGACCGCATTTAGGATGAGGGCTCATCCCCCAGAGGCCCTTTCAATTGTTGAGGCAGAATCAGGACAACAGTTTCCACTCCTATTTATTTTATTGCCAACCACTCCACACTATTTGAATTTTTAAACCCTGCAGGCCCTGAGAAGGTGAGTTTGATATCCCCATGGTCATTTTTTAGAATCCCACCTATTCCTGAATTCCCTGGGTTGCCCATAATAGAGCTCCCATCAACACTCAGCTTCCAAAAACCCGACAGGAGCTTTGCAACCAACAAATCTCAATGGGAGGCTGCCAATAATCACCGATTTCTACTCACAAAGGAAGTCTAGGATAGGAGATTGCACCTTGAAAGCTTCCCAATTTGCTAGAGCCAAAACTTTCTTATCCTTGCCACCCCAGCCACAAATGAATACTAATCTTTGAAAATCCTTTCATTCCTTTCCATCCAGATTCCCCCATAAGCTGCATGTGAGAGAACAGAATAGCATATACCTCTAGGTCTGAAAGGCCCTCTGTTCCACTCTTCCACTAGCTCCTCTACAAACCTTGGAGGACCCAAATAACATCAAGCAAACTAAAAAAGATAAGACCATATATACCATGCCGCATCATAATGAACAAAAAGGCGGTTGACAGATTCCACATCCTTTTTACACATAATGCACATATTTGGGGAGGTCCAGTTGCACTTTTGGAAATTGTCTAATGTGAGAATTTTGTTGGACATTGCAATCCACATGAATGCCTCCCAAGCAGGGCCAAGTGTCCCCATACATTTGCCCAGGGCGTCTTTGGTTTTGTAGTCAGGCAACGCTTGTAGGAACTGAACTCTGGAGCAAGGTGCCCTGCCACACATTTTTGCAGGGATAAGAACCGATTGATTCAATAGTTCTGGAAGCTCTGTTAGCATCTCAATTTCGGATTCCCAAAGGATTCTTTGGAACTAAGCAACAATACTATCTTGTCTCCCACTATCCCATAGGAGTCTTTGACTAAGTGTTACTCATGGATATGGAGTAAATGGACAGTCATTTTGAAGTGAGAGGCATTTCATCTAAAAGATTATTCATTTTTTCAAGTATAAGCATGTTCAAACAAGTATTAGTCATCATTTATCAAAAGGCAATTCACATACATAAACCAAAGGGATCTCTTCTTGCGAATGCCTCATTAACTCATCCATAACCAATGCAAAAAAAAATAAGGTGCAGGCTCAATGCCCACCCTTGGTGAGAGCCTAAAATAATTGAGAACTCACTTGTCTTTCCACTAGTGATCCTTGCATTGATTATCGCATTGATTATCGTTCCCTCATGCATATCCTCCTGAAAACCCTTTCTTTTCCAACAGCCACCCGATTAACTCTCTAGGTACTCTTCTATCAAATACTTTCTCTAAGTCAGAAAACCATGTGAAGATCCTATACTTTTTCATCAATTGTCCAAGTAGGAAAATAGCTTCAATAATGGATCTATTAAGGCATAAAATGATGCAGGACACGTGATTTAATGCTAGCATGCAACATGGAGATTATGAAAGAGTTCATAAAGTAATTCAATTAACAAAAGATATTAACCCACCATGTAATTAAGAGTAAATAATAGAAAATAAAATTTGATTAAACCTAAATCACATGCCCACATGCTAAGAAATTATATAAATCAATTAAAACAAGGCCCAATGGAAGGATAGAACTTCCAATTTAAGCCGACTTATAGGTTCTACGATTAGGTTTAGGAAGGGAAAAATCTAAAATTTGGGAGACTAGGGTTTATGGGAATTGGGGATTTTGGAATTACGGTTTTTAGAATTTGGAGAAGATTGAAAATTGGGGATCTAGGGTTTTGGGTAGACTTAGGGAAGGGGAATCAAGGGATTTTTTATGGGGAAAGAAAGGAAAAATCAAGGGATTGAGGGGTTGTCCATACGGTCAGCCTAGGGGCTCGCACGTGTAGTCGTACGGTCACACGTGTGGGTCGTTGGCTAGGGTTTTGGGGTCCTCAATGGTTGGGTTCAGTTGGGGCTGAAGTTGGATGATAAAAAGTCGAAGAAAAAAAAATGATTTGGATGGAAAAAGAAGAAGAAAGATGAAGTTTTTTAGAAAATACCTCTTTTTGAATAGAAAGAGAGATGGAAGCCTCAGACCACACTGAAGCTCCAAATCACATGAAGAAAGAGAAAAACACAATTTTTCCAAGTGTGCCCTCCTCCCAGCTTCTTTGGGCTAAAATTTTAGCTACTACCAAGGTATGCAATAATAGTAACAGTGGCTGTAACGGCCATACAGCTGGCCATTAGGATACAGGCCATAACAATCAAAATTTATTTTTGAAAGGAAAAAAATGTATTGGCTCGTTGTGGGCCATTTTCTTTTTTTCAAATCGGGTGTTACATCCCCATATTGCATAATGGGCACCACCTTTACCGTTACGTAAACAGTTATTATGCCCGTAATTTAACCATTTTTCAATACATCTGCATGTCCTAAATTTTGGAGATTTGGGAGGCATCCTGACCTTCCTCATAGATTTCTTTGACATCTTCTTTAGACAAGATGAGACTCACTCTCATCTTCTGAATCAGACTCAAATAGTCCAAGCAGTTTTCCCAAGAGACATCCATTCCTCACGTACTAGGGCTCATGTGACGTGCACATTAGACATTTTCACAATGGCAGGCTTTCGAAGTTCTATATCCATACAACGCTACTAATAAAGGATTATTAGGAAGTCAACTCATTTCACCTACCTTTATAAGTTTTCAACCCCTGTTCTCAGGTGATCTCTTCATTGAATATGCCTATCATCTTCATAAGTCTTCCATTCATGTATTCCATAGTTCCAAAGTGTCCAGCAAAGTAGGGCTCTTACACCAAGCAACCTTAGCATTTGAAGGGGAATTGCATTCTAACAGAACCTTATTTTTACTCTTTTTTACCCACTCTCATTCAGCCCTCATCTCAACCTTGCCCGTTAATCCAAATCGGACATTGAAACTTCTAAGAGATCTATAGAACCAATAAGAACTCTATATTGGACCATAGAATCCTCTACAAATACCTATTCAGCAATCGAGCGCATTCAATTTTGGCTAAGACAAGTGCAGGAGAAATACTTCTCGTTGGGTTGGATGTTTCTACCAGCGTTTTAAATGGCTTACACTGCATAGTGTAGCTTAGCCTTAACCAGCATTACTCATGAAAATAGCTTAAGTCGCGTGGAACCTACGCTACATTATTATTTGCATATGCTACACGCTACATAGAAGAAGTTATTTTTCAATCCACATTATAATCAATGTTTTCAATGATTTGTTCAATTTTTCTATATTCAATAGAAGTTGGTTAATCTTTTCAATGCTTTTAGTAAAATAATATAAGTAACAGTATTAAACCAGTTTCATTGCCCTTTCCTATTACTTTAAATTGCACTTAATTGCACCAAATATCATGAAATTTCATTATTAATCAGTTTAATTTGGTGCAAAATATCATGAAATTGGTGCAACCAAGCCCAACCTTGATTAAAAATCCAGAAGTAGTGTGTAGCTTACACTGCACACTATATAGCTTACACCTCATGCTTCAGACAGGTGAATGCTACGCTACATGATACTCGCTATTTAAAACACTGGTTTCTACACAGATCGTCGGCAAAGGACATGCCCAATCTAGACATTGAAATAGAATCTTGACAATAGAATAGGTTGATACAATTTTGCCCTTTTCCACAGGCTTTAGAAGGCTCCATTATGGCCATCTCAAGACTAGTAATACATCAGGGCCATATTTTGTGAAGATAACCTTCAATGTTTTATCGACAGTGAGACAACCATTTAAATAAGATATGGCCTCTTTCGCCTCAAAGACATCATTTAAAAAAAAACAAAGAAAGAAAGAAAGAACGAAAAGCTGTATATCATTCCTATCGTATGGTAAACAATGATGACCACCTCTTTGAACCTTCCCAATGAGTCTGGATCCTCTGTTGTTTGCAAAACAGGAAATCCCTGTTTGCAGCCTTTTCATTGGTCCACGTCACACTGTGACGTCAGTGTGATCAGGTTGCAAACCTATGTGATGACGTGGACCAATCAAAAGGCTGCAAACAGGGATTTTCTGTTTGCAGCCAACAGAGGATCCGGACTCCTTCCCAATATTTTTGAAGTGTAATGATTTAGCTTGATTTCAGTCTCTAGGGAGAACTTTAATGACTACTGTTGCTACGCCCAAGTACGAAAATCTCAAATGCTACGTTTTCCCTCCATGCATATTTTTGTTCCTTTCTATATGAGTGAGATGTAAGATTCATTACCAACCGCCATAATGGGCTTGAAGCTATGAAAAAGACACCCAATCGAAGTTATAATTGCCATTCACCAGAACAGGTGAACAAGTAAACATCTAGTACATCCCCTCAATCTGTTGTGCAAAGAGTGTCTATGATGCTCATCGAATGGATAACAGGAGACCTATGCATCATCAACCAACAATTAGATATTGGGAGGCATCTACAACATCCCCTCGCTCTGCAGTGATGAGATGTGTAGATGGTAGGGGTGCAACTCAGGAAGTTTGGGTCGGGTCTAGGGTCAACACAAGGTCGACCCGACCTCAAGAGTACCCAACCCGCAACCTGATCTGACCCGAATTTCAACCCAAGGTATCAAACCCGAACCTAATACAAATTCATCTATACTAGGCCCAACCTAACCAACCCAAAACACACGTGATTGTTCTCAATCCAACCTATTCCAACCCGAACCCAACAGGATTTCAAGTCGGGTTGGCATTTTCCAACCCAAACCTGACTAGAGGACTTTAACAACCTGACCTAAACTTGGGTTGGGCCAAGCAAGTTTGGATTAACCTGAACCCAAGCTTCAGCCCTAGGTTCTCGACAACAGTAAGTTAAAACTGCATAAAGCTTCACCAACAAGAGGGTGGCTGGCATGAAGCTTCACCGACCAGAGGGAGGAAAACTGTCTAGACATTCAAAAGTAGGAATATATTCAGGACTACACTTTCCAACTCTTATCATTCAACTCGACTCTGCAAGACATCATCACTATTCTGTTTGTTTCTTCTCCATTTAAATTTTAACAGGTTCCTAAAATGAATGGATTTTGTATTTGCATGCCTCTCAAAAATAAAAATAAAAAAGTCTCACCCTTGTAAATCTAAGGAGATTCAAGACCATGATCTGGCTCAAACTAACATAAGAAGAAAGATGAGGTAACTCTTCCAAACATCTTTACGCTTCATTTCGTTTGATAGGAGTAGAACGCACTGACCAGGTGGTTCAAGGAAGTCAAAAGTTCATAGAACGCTGTCATCTCAACACAAAAGCAAGGACTAAAGGAGTAAGCATGATATTGAAAACCCTTTTTATCTACTAAAGGGATTTGTTGCGCACGTATTTTGTCTAGATTATTGATCTTGCATCAATTAAAGATGAGAACAAGATAAAAACCCTAACTACCAAAGCAGGAGGAAAGGAACCAAACAGCTCCAATATCAGTTTTATAATGCACGCAACTAGCACAGGCAGCATAACGCAAGAACGGACCATAAGATCTCCAAACCTATAGCATAGATGATCAACTAGCAAGAGCTGCACATCCTGGTACAAATGGCATAACTATCCATCAAAAATTACAAATATCAAGCACAATTTCAAACGCGGGTACTCAGGTTGAAAGCCACTAACAAGATCTACAAAGCTGACCAAATGTGATAACCTGGAAAAAAAACATAGCCAAAAAATTTTAAAGAAGAAGAAGAAGAATAGAGATGCATAACCTCGTAACAAAGATGTCGCATGATCCTATCATAGGTGGCAAAAATACAGACAAGTCAAAAGGAAACACAACATATGAGACATGATGCCACTCCCCATCAGTAACGAAGTAAACAAGACCAACCAAAAGGAATATATAAAGTGTTGGGGTTCTGAGAGCTCCCATCCCATGAGATGGGAAAGAAAAGATTGCTAAGAAGAATGAATAAGCAGTGAAAATAGATAGAAATAAAACGGAGAAGAATGTACAACTAGTGTTCGTAAAAATAGACAAAAAAGAAACAGAAGGTAGAGATACAAGCCCACATGCCAAAGACATCACCTAATCCCAGTAGAAATGGAAAATAAACAGACAAGTCAAAACGAAAGAAAACAGATAGAGCCCGACACCGGAAAGGAGTTTGGGTCTGTGAGCTTGTATTCCACATATATTGAAATAAGCTCTACAATCATGCATGTCATTTGATCATTCCAAGATAATGTGAAACACACACTGCCATAGCTTTGAGCATACATGCAAACAAAAAAGAGAGAAACTCTACATGGAACCACTATGGCTACATTCAAAAGGAAGATGTCCACAAATCAATCCACTAGCACAAATAAGGAGAGCCACTTCTGGTGTCTTCTCAAAACCTCATAACCAAGAGAACCTCATGATAAAATCATGTCATTTTTCTTTCCATCTTTCAATCACAGGAACCTTAGAGATAAGCAATCCCACCTCTTTACCTTTTTCCTTTTTCTTTTTAGCAAGCAACAAGAGCTTTATTGAAACAAAAACAAACCAAAAAGCCTGAAGCTACATGAGAACAGCCCTAAACAAAACCCAGAAAAACAGCAACACTACAAGCCCCAAAATAGCTCAGGAACACAATTCAAAGTTCAAACAGATTAAACAAACTATCTAAACAAGAAGCCATACACAAGAGTCAAGCCCAAACATGAAGCACAACGCAAAAACTAAGAGCCAACCTGAGAAAAAAACCCGTCCTTTCCTCTCCACATTGTTAGCACAAGGGAGAACACCCCAAAGGCTCCAAAGAGAAAAACCCTCCCATTTACCTTCGCTAAGGGAGAACATCCCAAAGACTCCAAAGAGAAAAACCCTCTCATTTACCTTCCTGATTCAGAAACTGAGCAACCTGAAGTCAAAAGACCTATTTGTCACATAGAAAACTGAACCTAATTTAATCCAAGGTGATTCACCATTATAGTCAATGCAAGGAATGACGAATTTGATGAGAAAATACTCCATCACTACAGAGTACCATCCAAACGCATAAAATCCTAACAAAAACAGCTACACATATACCAAGCTGTAGGATAAAGGCACACAGCTTCACAATCCTACATTGCATGAATGCAGTTACAGGTAATGAGTCAAGTAAGGATTGGATGTAGCATATTCTCAGAAACCAAAATTCTTAACATAAGGGTACAACAAGGATTTGTTACAACTCAAGAGTACAAAATATTTTACCCAACATAAGTTGGCTTTATAAACCAAGGTCCGAAAACTGTGTTGACTTGTGACTCACCCAAATCAATCCACTTTTTAAACAATATCGAGTAAAAGGGTGGAAAGATTCACTAAACTGAATTTAGCCAAGTTTTTCATGTCCCAACACACACAAGTTCTTCATGACCCAACACGCACACACGCAAACATGCTAAAGGTCGTGATTCAACAAGTTTACCAACTCAAAAGATTCTCACAAGTCAACTAGTACAAGGTACTCTTGACTTCATCTAAGAGTTGAGGTAATTTTCAAGGTTTGAGCCCTTCTTTAACAGTTTCTTTTCATATTCAATTACTAATCCATAGGTTAAGACTTCTACCAACAACATAAGAATGGGATAGCGCCTATGATGATCAACAATATGGTACAATCTCAATTGACTAGAGATGATGGACAATGCAGTAGATCTCAAAAAAATGGTGAAAAACCCACCGGCATGTCTTGCTAGAGTTCTAGATTCTTGTTTGGGATTACTTTAAGGTACTTAACCGGAAGAGAGAGAGAGAGAGAGAGAGAGAGAGAGAGAGAGAGACACGCATTGCGTTGTAACCTTTTGTATGCTTGTTTCCGATGTCGGGATCGACCGAATTGTCGATTGTCGATCGTACCCATGTTTTTGTACCACAACGACCCAAGACCTATACCCTGACAACCACACGGGCACTGCGATTCCAATGCCCGTGGCACACTCCGTTCGA
This sequence comes from Liriodendron chinense, assembly GCA_003013855.2. Taxonomy (NCBI): domain Eukaryota; kingdom Viridiplantae; phylum Streptophyta; class Magnoliopsida; order Magnoliales; family Magnoliaceae; genus Liriodendron; species Liriodendron chinense. Next base: position 1,171,862 of record ML058584.1, read on the forward strand.
TACCCGGATAGTGAGATACACATGCTTGCATAAATTGAGGTTGACATGCATCCCAATGCACGCACACGTGGTGTGGACCCACTTGCTAGGAACCTAGAAAGAATCTCTACAAGCATCTTAGCATATTCCCTACCCAATGTGAAATGACTTCACTCTACCCCTACTAAAGACAAAAGACACATCATACCCCCATAGCCTTTTTCAAATTTCAAAAGACATCATTACCTAACCTTTGCCAAAAGACCAAAATGCCCTTACACAAGCTACTAAAACACCCCTACACTACCCAAATTGCCCCTACATATTTTCATGCTCAAGTACACTAAAGTCAAGAGAGCTTTTACACACCCATACCTCTCTCCCAAGCAACACCACTTCCCCATGCAAATTCTCTCCCTAAGCTACCCCCAAAAACCCCATGTGAAATAACCCCTCCTACCCTCATTTTCTCTACACCCCTCCCTCTCTTATATCTCATTCCATTGCAAAATCCAAACCCCTATGTCAGAAATCTCATAGAGGGAAAAGAGAGGAAGAAAAAGAAAGAAAAGAAGAGAAAAGAAAGCAAAATGATGAGTGGGGCTTGAAACTTCCATTAATGGAGACCCCAAGCCCATCTTTGGACCATGGAAGATGCTAGCCCTTTATTGTTCGGTGAGTGCATGATTATTATGTCACTAATGTAGTGTATTTTTTTCCTTGCTTCTTTTATTTGAGTTGATTTTAATAGGGAAGGAAGTGGACCCCACCTCTGATTTATGAGGTTCGGGGCCCACCATCCATCCATAGTTGTGGTTGTCCAAGTGGGTCAAGTTGGACCGTGCAAATAACCTCAAGATGCCCAACCCTTGATGTATGTATTGTATTGCGCATGTTATGATATGATCTGTCTATGTGATGCAACATGACAAAGATCTGTGAGCCTCGTAAAACTCTCATTAATGGCAATCAATTACAAGGCACTAGTTCCTACATTTATATCCACTAGAAGAAATCCCAACATGTCACCAACCTAATCAAAAAATTGGCGTCTTGTGGGTGAATAAATTGCAAGATCAAGAAATAGAGCATGAATCCCAATAAGTGTGCCGCATGTGGTGAATATAGGACCTTGTTACTAGGGAGCTCTCTTTTGCCCCTTTCTCTTGCATGACACAGCGTTAAACTTCTTGAAAGAAAAAAAATAGCATCAGGAATTCTGGTGATGAAGCAGTTAACACAATCTAGTAGGAGCAGGTGAACTACAATCTCCATATTAGTACCACCTAGCAAGTCTTTTTTAATACCCAAAATGAAACAAAAAAAAAAAAAAATCATCCAAAGATATTAGCAAGGTGCTCTCAATATAATACAATACATACATCAAGAGTTTGGCATCTTGAGGCTATCTACACAGTCCAACTTGACCCACTTGGATCGCCACAAATATGGGTGGATGGTGGACTTTGAACCTCACAAGTCAGGTAGGGTCCACCTCCTTCCCTCCTTATACAATAATCATGCACTCACCAAGATAATCAAGGGTTAGGATCTTCCATGGTCCAAAGATGGGCTTGGGGTCTCCATTAATGGAGGTTCCAAACTCCACTCCTCATTTTCCTTTCTTTCTTTCTTTTCTCTTTCTTTTTCTTCCTCTCTTCTCTCCATGAGAGCGCCTACGTAGGAGCTTAGATTTTGCAATGGAATGAGATAAGAGAGAGGGAGGGGTGTAGAGAATGTGGGTAGGAGGGGTAAGTTCACATGGGTGTTTTGGGGATAGTTTAGGAAGAAGATTTGCATGGGAAAATGGTACTGAATGGGATAGAAGGAGAGGTATTGGTATGTGACATCTCGCTTGACTTTAGTGTACTTGAGCATGGGAAATGAGAAATGAACAGAGGTGCTTTAGTAGCTTGTATAAGGGCATTTGGGTCTTTTGACAAAGGCTAGGTAATAATGTCTTTTTTAAATTTATAAAAAAGCTATAAGGGGTCCGGGGTGTCTTTTGTCTTTAGTAAAGATAGAGTGAAGTCATTTCACATTGGGTAAGGAATGTGCCGAGATGCATGTAAAGATTTTTTTTTAATTCCTAACAAGTAGGATCCACACCGGGCGTGTGTGCATTGGGATGCGCGCCCGCCTCAATTTACAGAAACATGTGTATCTCACTATCCGGGCATCAAAACGGAGCGTGTTGTGCGGCATTGGAATCACAACGCCTGCGCAGTCACTAGGGTATAAGTCTCAGGTCATTGCAATACAAAACACAGGCACGATCGGCGATTGACAATCTAGTCAATCCGAGCGTTGGAAACAGGCGTACGTTCAGAAGTTTCTCACAATCTAGTCAATCCAAAGGTTCCAACAGAACACGGTTCTCACAGCTCTCCCATCCTAAAAGAAAATTTCGTCCTCAAATTTCTCAACAACCCAAACCTTACACATGTCACACTCGACAGGGTGCTACGTTCGGAAGTTCCCGAGTTCTTAAATGAGAATGCTAATTTAGACTAAGTCCACAAACCAGGAAGTCCAAAGGTGATTCTCTAGGTCCTATCAAGCCAGGGATTCTAGTGATTCTAAGTTTGCAACCATTACACGGTGAAAGAATAGCAAAAATGTGGAGTCGTCTACAGGTATTCCCAGGTTATGCTCTAATACCAACTTTTGTCGCACCCCAAATCCAGTTTCTGACGGTCATTCGTCGTAACCTAAATCCGGTGGTGACAACCTCCTCGTGGGATCCCGCTTTCAGAACTTGGCATATGGGAGCTAAGAGCAGAAATCGAGGTGCTAGGAGCAGAAATCGGGTACTGCAGAGGTTGTCATCTCCAGATTTGGGTTATGGCAAATGGGCACTGGAAATTGGATTCAGGGCGAGAGAGAGAGAGAGAGAGAGAGAGAGAGAGAGAGAGAGAGAGAACCCAAATGCATGGGCATCTCGACTGGGATAAATCTAGATTTTTTTTTTTGTCCACTTTTGATTTGGGGCTTCTAGCGGCAGTGAACAGGAAAAAGGAAATACATGGAAATTGAATAGGATTTCGAGACGATGTGTGGATTGGAGACTATTTGTTACATGTCTCCTACCCTAGGCTGGCTCCGTCGATCACTGTTGATCAGTGTTACAATGTTGAGGGGGGTATTTGGACTCTGCCCTGTCATAGGCAGTTAAATGACGATGAATTTCAGGATCTTATAAGCCTTCTTTGTTTAATTCAGGGAGTTCGATTGGACCAAGGTGTTTTGGACACTTTAAGATGGAAAGGCTCAAGGACGGGGATCTTCTCGGTGACATTGTGCTATAAGACTATCAAAGGGGAAGGAGATTGTGTTAAGGAGAGTCGGACCTACAGATTATGGGGGTTCGGAGCTCTTATGAAAGTTGCGGCCTTCGCCTGGCTTGCAGGCAGAAATCGAATCCTTACTATTGACAACCTGATTAAAATAGGAATGTATATTCTGAATGTCTGCCCTCTCCATCTATGTGCGGCAGAATCAGTGGATCATTTAATGTTGCATTGCCCTTTCTCTTCAAGCATCTGGGCTGAAACTCTTTCCCTTGCGTCGATGTCTTGGGTGATGCCAAGGAATATTGAAGGCTTGTTTCGAGCTTGGGACTTTGGGGGTAGCATTTTCTCTAGTGATAAGATATGGAAAGTGGCTCTTCTTGCTGCTTTGTGGGCTGTCTGGCTAGAGAAAAACAATAGATGTTTCAATGGGTTGGCTATGACGGCTCGGGTGCTGATGAATAGAGATTCTCTTTTCATTAGGGATTGGGTGCCGTGAGGGCTGATGTATTTGGTTCTTGTTGCTGCTGCTTTTTTTTTTTTTTTTTTTGCTGACTTGGCCCAATAATATTTTCCATTTATAAAAAAATAAAAAATAAAAAAAAGAGGATTTACATGTAGTTTATTCTATGTTGGAGTTGTAATGCTACATGATAGCTGTTTTTTGTCTTGGCTTTTGCCAAGCTTCTCTCAATAAAATTTATTCATAATGCTTTGAAGAAAAAAAAAAAGAGGAGGGGGGGGAGGGGGTAAGCAGTATGTACCTTCTTTCTTCGAAATCCTCTCTTTTTAGGAATATTACACATCTATTTATATTTCTTATTATCAAATATAAAGAAGTCCAACTTGCCCAAGTCGCTGAATCAACTAGCGCAAGTCAATACTGTGAAGTAGTCTAAGCTGAGTCCAAATCACAAGTTTTACACCCTTGGTTGAAACTCCAAAAGATCTCTTATGCAAGTATTCAAGTTGGTTATTCTTGTTTATCTATGTAACTTAGACATAAACACATGTTTGTGTCAAGCGTGGATAACTGGATATGGGTCCCAGACACCAACATGTCCACACAATATAGAATGATAAATATATTTAATATTGTACAGTAATTATTTATTTATCTTAAAAGGAAAGGTATCCTAATAAAGATTAGTAAACATAAAAGATTTGCTTTTACATGGTCTCTCTAGGATCGTTGAACAATGTAGACATGGAAACATGTTGACACAGAACAATTTCATAAAACTGTTGCACCCTTGTTACATTTTCCAGAACAGCATCAGAATCTGAAACCGTTGACATATCAATGAATCAAGTATACATAGACCACTCATATTGGAAGAATGAACACATTCTGAGATAATTATACCTTGTAAAGTCAACTCTAAGCTGACAGAGTGACAACCAACATACACTGCAGATGATCTCGAAATACTACTCATTTGCAAAATAAAAAACAAACAGACAAACATGAAGACAGCACTGAATGGAGGAAAAGTTCAACCATATGTAATTAGAGCGAAGAGGAAGTTTGAATGCAATAAAGTAGTCAATTAAAGAAATAGTGAAATTCCAGAATAAGAACATTTCCTAAACCTGAGCTTCCATCCATTGCGATGAGAAGAAAGGCAGATCCAAGAGATTAAACAGATTAAAGAATTAAAACAACCACTTTTATGAAAATTCTAGCATTATAAATAGGTAGAAAGGCATCCAATTGAACAGATCCATAATCTGCCTTCAGATGCATACCTGGTTCAAAGGCTGCTGCACTAAGAAACATGCTACTATAGCTGAACCATAAAACAGAATTACATGAAGGTAGGGACATATTTATACCTTTGAGTTTATTATCCATCTCTTTGTTACCCAGGCCCTCCACGCGGCCATCTTTTTTGCGCCCTGTCTTTGTGTTATGAATTATCACTATTGGTGGCCATATAATCAGATCCTCTTTATTTGCTTCAGCTTCACTAGCAGATAACGACTGGTATGCCTTAGAGCTATCCGGACCTTTTGCATAGTTCCACCCCATTAGGACACACAGAGCCTTATGTAAGCCAAGGTGATCAACACGCAAGGCTGCATTCTGTGAGTTGTAGGCATGCATGATAAGGCCATGTACATCCGCATACTCTTTTGAATCCCTGTAATTTTGCATGCCCAGATCATTGAATAACAGAAAAAAATCAGCTTTCACACTCTTGACTACACTAGACACTAAACTAGAAATAAGAACTGAATGTGTTGCCACAGTGCTGGCATAAACGGAACCTTGCAGAAGGAAAACAATAATGAAAAGTACACCTCCAAGTTAATTTACAGCTTAACTATTTCCTTGAGAACTACCAGCTCCCTGTGAAGCTAATTAAAGATTAGAACAGGGCCATCCTTGAAGGAGCACATTATTGAAAACATGACTTACCTATTCCTCCGTGCACCACATTTAAGTACTATGCAAACTTTTTTTGCAAGTTTATTATAAAGGTGTTTCAGAAGCTCTTAACCAACAGACTAATAATATAGAATTAGGGTTGAAAGATAAACCAGTGAATTTGTACCGATATCATGATCATGGATACAAGCACACTGCGGAAAATAGGCCAATCAAATCGCATTCTCTGAAATTTTAATGGTTTATGACACCAGTTAACAGAGGTCACTGAATAACTCATGTTTGTATGAAACTTCAATTTTTTGTTCAACCAGTAGTAAAATGCCTAATCCTCCCCACTTGAACAAACATCCACTGCAACACAGAATAATCAAGAAATGATAAATGCCAGAAGAAAAATCAACAAAAAAGAAAAAAATATCACGAAGTAACCAGATCCATCTTTCCTACAACAATATCCAGCCTTTAATATGGGTCAGGTAAGTGCAATAGCCATAGCCACGAGTTATCCATACCCTGCCCTACCTGTCTAACATGGCTTAAACAGGATGTGACAAAGTGCTTCAGAGACATAAGCTTATTGTATCCAGATTGCATAGCAAGTGTGCTCACAAAATTGGTATATGTCAACATGAAAGGAACCAAAAGCAATCATAAAGATATGAGTAAGGATCTCTATTTTTCTATTAAATAAAACTAGAAAATGAAAGAAAAGTAAGTAAAAGAATCGTGCCCAATGACCAAACAGTCCTCACATTAACAACAGAGCATAAGAATGAATGATCCCTGTGATAGGTAAATCACAAAGATTAAGTAGCAACCTATAGCAAAATCCTGCAGCAACACACTCCACCTATAGCAAAAACCACAACAAAAGAAAAGCAAAATGCAGGGCATAGTGCCGTGTCACTTAAACAAAACCATACAGAGACAACCATAGCCCATTCCATAACTGTGAACCATCATAGCGGCATATGATGACAACATTGAAGCACAAGGGAGCAGATGACCATCATTATCTCCCCCAAATGACTTGTAGAAAAAAAAAATAGAATCATAGATTCAGCAGAAAATTGCTACTCAGAAGAACAAAATATTTATTAAACTTCGAGAACAAACAGACCCTAAGAGCTCCACCAGACTTCTTTTTTCTAGAAAAAGATATCCCTCCATCAATTCTTGGGGAAGTAACGCCACTAAAATTCTAAGTGATGTCTAGCAGCTACTAAATTTGAAGTTTTCAATCACTTCAATCTTCAATTCAATACAGGCATGTAGATCAAGGCAATGAGCCTGGAAGAATGAATATCATGTCAGAACAATGAGAAGTGCACTTGGTCAAAAAAAAAAAAAAGAAAGGGGCTGGAAGCCTACCACTATATAATGCATTACAAAAGAGTTGCACATAACATTAGCCAACAATTGGACACAACCAAAATGGTTGTGTGATAGTGTTCCCCAGTGGAGGTCAACAGACAACATCTTAGGAATTAAGGAACCATACATAACTGAATGTCTAATAGCTTCCATGTATAAGCACGTATGAGAGTGAGAAGTGATTGCCATCTGGATACACTGGATGCAAACCAAACCTGCCCTGCATATATAGCTCTCAATAACAATTTATTGAGAAAACTATCAAAATGGCATTCCACAATGAAATACAGAGTTGGCAACAGCAGATTCAACAATGCCATCATTCAAGCAGCTAAAAGGTAGCAACAAAGTAACATGCACAAGCCAAAATGACAAAGCCACATAAAGATCTGAGTGCTTCCCATATGACATACTTTTGTAGGACACTAGAAGAAAATTATAGTCAGATACTAATTTTTCTGATCAACAATTCCAGCTTACAGTCAAATAACACAGGAAACAAACCCTCCATGTCCAACATGGACACTGACAGATATCTGAACCGAAGTTACGCCATTTCAGATTGAGAACAAGGAAATGCACACCTATTACTTTTGTTTCAGGTTTGAAAAATATCTGCAGAATTTCAGCACCTTCAGTCAACAATTTCAGAAAATTTCCGGCAGATGTAACAGTGCAGAATCACCTGCTTTCAGCAAATGATCTCCAAGAACAACAGTTCCAACCCAAATATATGGTAGAATATAAGTGAAGCAAGAGAGAAAACAGCGAGAACATACTAGTTGAGTCTCACTGACAAATCTAGAGTCTTCAACCCTATTCAATAAGAATCATACCTGTAGAAGAGAACTCCAATAGTGGGAACAAAAAAAACACCCTTTCTTTCAATCATATATATGCATTTTAGATTCAAACATATGCATATGGACCTTTATGAATCATCCCCCTTTTAAAATACTAAAACCCCAAACTACCTCTTCTAACTAGTAAACCAGTTAGTAATATATTTAACTAGGAAACCGAGGAAAGACCTAACCTACTGGAGTGTAGTATAGCATACTGTGGTCTATACTGGTTTGCTATTCAATTCAATATCACAATTGTGGGTCCCAAAGATAGACACCCATATTAGGACCATTTACACAAACTAGCGCAGCCAACAAGTGTTAAGTCGGCCCATCAGATCCATTAATCACAATAGTCAGATTGTGAGGCCTGTTATCCTATGACCAAAAGGACTATGGTGACCAAAGCTTCAATCATGTAGCTTTTGAGGCTCACCCTTCAGTCATTGAAGTGATGAGAAGTCATCCAACATCCGGCATGAACTGAACATGCAATATAAAATGATTTGCATCTATAGATCATCTGTCCATCCAATTATTCAACAATGGGGATAGGGCCTCGTGCTATAAAGGCAATCCATATGGCCAGGTGTGCACTTAGTACGGATTATATAAACACACACATACACTATGTCAGTCATAGCTAAATGCCACACATCAGAGGCCATGCATAAATTTCTAATAGTTCCAAACAACTGAACCTTCATATGGTATCTCCAAAACACACAAACTCTCATACTGAAGTGTTTGAGAAAACCATACAGGAAATGAGCATTTTTTTAACCATCTTTATCATGTTAAAAGTGTCAGACATGAAAGCCTACTCTTGAGAGTAGCTAAGGTAAGGGGGGCATAGGGATACTGGAGACCAATAAGTGTTTGTTGGAAGAGAAAACTCGAGGATGGAAGATTGAACATGTGTGTAGAAACAGACCAATGCCTAACAGTCGTCCATCCTCAGACCCCTTCAAGATGTTCGCTTGAAATCTTTGTAAAATGCTCATGAAATATCAAAAGTTGATGGATATATTCATCCTTGGAGACTCAGCTTATGGAAATATAAGCATTTGTTTTTGTCGAATTTGAGGATGAAGCATAAAATGCCAAATAGGTGTCAATAGGTGCATGGAAAAGTACTGAATGTCAGCTCATAATGGAGTTGCTCCAAGAGTGAAGTGAAGCAGCAACAAGTTTGGGTGCAGGAGCAGGGAAGCATCTCTTTCAAGATGTAAACAAGTATAAATAGGTGGAAAGCAGGAATGGAAGCGGAGATCCAAGGCGGGTACACAAAGTGGGAGAAGCACCTAGTTAGAAGGATCCTATAACTAGGGTTCATACAAGACCATCGAAATGGAAGAGATAAAGAAAGTTGACACAAGATGTTCAACACAAATCTTTATACCATGTGCAAGAAATACACGAAGTTGATGTGTATTCATTCCCAGATGTTGCCGTAACAGAAATCTAAGCCGTTGTCAAATTTAGTGTGACAATGAAACACTGAATACTGATAGGTGTGTGGAGAAGTACAGAAAGCCGAGTTCACGATGAATGATCCAGATGAGATCCGAACCTAAGGGGCATATCTAAAATGTACAGTTGCAAGGAGTTTTGAGATGTGTAAAGAACTACTCACCTTCGTCCCAAACCCCATGGTGCGCCGTAAAGTCAGATTACGAAAAGGTAATGATAGCAACTGTTACATGTTACAGTGTTGTAACGACCATGACAGCCGTTATGAAAAAATGAATAGTAACCGCCGTTAATGGCCCATTATGCCCCCTGTAAAAGCTGTAACGGCCTCGTAATGGTCTGTTACAAGGCAAATATAGGTTTTTAGGTTTTTTTTTTTTTTTTTTTTTAACGTTTTGAGGCAAATATAGGTTTTCCAAGTTTTTTTTCAATGGATTAAAAAAAAAAAGGATCGTAACGGCCATTACAGGGGCCATTATGGCCACCGTTACCATTAGGAATACCTTGCCCAAACCTTGACATTTGATGCAATAAAAAAGGAAATGTGGTAAATCATACAAGGATGCAAAATAATTAAAAATTGACCAACTAGAGATAGGGTATGGAATGAAACAGATGAGGAAAAACATTGGCCGTAGCCACTGGAGAACAATGATGTTGCAGTAGAAAGACTGGGACCTTTGCAAGCATGCCTCGTCAACTTTGTAAACTAGTGAAAGCTTCATAAAGTGAGCTATCGAGACAAACAAACCTTAGAAAAACAAATAAATAACTTCTCAATCCTGTTTTCTTCTTCCATTAGAGGCAAAGAGGCTCAAGGGAGCTCCAAAGGCGAAGAATGATAAGTGAGCCTCAAATACTCCTATTTCCTTGGTGGGAGGAGGAAGAATGTTAAGGACTTTAAATTTTCCATCTCCTTAGACCCCACAGGTGGGAACTGGAAGGTGTACGTACCAACTAGGTTGTTGGCATTGACTACATGCATGGAATATAAAAAATAAAAAACAAAAAATAATAATAATAATAATTAAATTAAAAAAAAAAACCATTCTCCTATATCAATGAACTTTAAAGCAAGAGACGGATTTCATGTGATATAAGATCATGGTTCTAGACTTCTAGACCCTAGATTTGTAAGATACACAAGATGAAAGTGACAGAGAGAGGGAGAGAGGGAGAGAGAGGGTAGGAATAGTAAAGGTGGAGGCATCAAAATATGAGAACATAATAAATACAGATATTTAGGTGAACACAAGGCCACAAAAATACTTTTAGAACATTTTTTTTAGCCGACAATAATAAAATTTTATTCAGAAAGGCAAAAAGCCAAGGAATACAAAAGATAAGAAAAAAAACAAAAGCTACCACCTACAAATCTAGCCAGTTATCTGGAAATCAGGCAGCAGGGAACACACTGGTTTCATATGCTCACTTGACAACATACATTTTCGCCCTATTAAAAAACTTCCAAAAAGCTCTCCCTTCAATTTCTGAAACAGCAACTACTTCTTTCCATCCAAATACTCCAAAGACATGCTAACAAACATAATCACCATATTTGATTCCCAATCTTACTCTTGCCCCCTCTGTGCCAAGCCAAGAAAAAATGGTCTATCGATCCTGGAATAACCCATGAGACTCCAAATAGTTTGAAGAAGCCAATCCACATCTTTGATGCAAAAAGGCAATGAATGAAAAGATGATCAATTGACTCCTCTTTGCCATAACATAAGAGGCACATTAGGGACTACCATACCGCGCCTACGCAGGTTATCAATTATAAGAACCTTTCTCCTACCCACTAACCATGCAAATGCCACCACCTTGGAAGGAGCACCATATATCCAAACTTGCGTTGTATGACATGCAACTTGCTCAGAATAACCCCATCTAATCTCACGTAAAATGACTTAACTAAAAATTTACCGGATTTTTCAATGATCCACACCATGGCATCTTCCTCTGAAATTGATGGGAGGAGATTCGAGAGAAAATCCAGCAACCTTAACAACTCCTCTAACTCGGTCAAATTTCTTCTACATGGACCCCAAATAACTTCCTCACCGTGAATGGAATAACACCTCCCGACCAAGAAATTTGGATCTATAGCGATACAAACTAGGTGAGGAAATAGCAAACTCAATTTTTTATTTCCCACCATGTCCTCCCAGAATCAAATCTTCTTCCTAGTCCCTAATGAAAACCCCACACTTTCCCAAACCTTATCCTATAATATGTCCACCAACTTCCATAATGATGAGGCCCTATATAATGAAGAAGCTTTTGCCTATCTACCACCCTCCTCTACACCATATTTTCTACCCAACACCTCTCTCCACAAGCTACCCTCCTCCACCCCAAATCTCCACACCCATTTACCCAACAAAGCCATGTTCATCACCCCCAATTTTCATAGACCTGCACCTCCTTGAGATAATGGTTTGCAAAACTCATCCCAATTCAAGAGATGAAATTTATGCTTTTCTTCGAACCCTTGCCAAAGAAAGACCCATATGATCATTTCTAACTTGACTTCAATTGATTTTGGACATCTAAAAATAGACATGAAATATATTGGAAGATTTGACATGGCCGATTTAATCAGTGTTAATCTCCCACCCAAAGAAAGATGCATCCCCCTCCAAGCTAATAGTTTCCTTTCGAACCTTTCTAACACTTATCCTAAAGGTGATTCGTCAGCTTCCCAATACATAATGGAAGACCCAGATATGAAGATGGGAAAGGACATGCTTTACATCAAAACAAGCTGCATAGTAGTCAATTTCATCCATATAAAGGCCCACCCCCAAAATTTTGCTTTTACTTATGTTGACCTTTAAACCCGAGATCACCTCAAAACATATTATAATAGTCCACAGATTATCAATTTGCATTCCATCCGCCTTGCATAGTAATAACATATCATCTGCATACTAAACATGGGAGATTTGAAATTCTGAATTATACACCCGAAAACCCTCCACTAAACCAGCCAACACCCCTTGTTCAATTATTCCTCCCTAGAGCCTTCATAAGTTCATAACCACCACAAATAGTTAATGAGATAGAAGGTCGCCCTGTCGAAAACCTCCAGAAGGAGAGAAGTATCCCTTGGGAACAACGTCATCAAGGAAGCTCCAATGGATGCGATCATACGCCTTTTCAATCTCTAGCTTACATATAATACATTTCAATCATTTCCTTTTGTAAGAACCAATACATTCATGAGCTATAAGTATGATATCCGCAATATGCCTACCTTTCACAAATGCCCCTTCAAATCTTGAAACCACCTCACTTACGACATAGCTGAATCTCAAGGCCAAAATCTTTGCCAAGATATTGTACAGGTCCCTAAGAGGCTAATCAGCCTATCCCTTAAGCACTCCGCCCCTTCTTTTTTAGCGATTAAGGCAATAAGCGTTGCCTGAAACTCTAAAACCAAACGACCCGAATAAAAAATATTGTAATTAATGAAATAGCATAAGCAATCCTGTGCGATCACTTATGCCCGATCTCTTTTGCGATCACACAATCACATAAGCGATCGCACAATCATTTTTTTTTAAATTGAAAAGTATGCAATGGCATATGCGATTATGCGATCGCATAATTTCACATGCGATCGCTTTATGCGAGATATGCGATAGCATACCATCCATCGCATATGCCATATGGATGGCATTATGCGATTATGCGATCGCTTTTGACAACAATGATTGTAAATAAAACTAATTAGATCATGCTTCACCACATCCCAGAAAATTTAAAAGAAAGCAATTGGGAAACCATCCGGATCAAGAGCTTTGTCACTTCTTAGTTCTATGACTGCCTTTATAATTTCTTCCTCTGAAAACGATCTTTCTAATGCTTCCATCGAATACGAGGATAAGGATACAAAAGGAAGATCATTAAGAGAGGACCTCCAATCTTCCTTTTTTAGCAGATTTTTATAAAAGCTTACCACTGCCAAACAAACTTTATCCTTGCCTACAATTTTTTTCCCCATCTACTATTACACTTGATATTTTGTCAGCCCGTGCCTGTGCACTTGCCAGGGCATGAAAGAATTTTGTGTTCTTATCTCCCTCTTTCAGCCAAATCGCCTGAGATCGATGTCTCCACTTTACAACCTCCTCTCTCAACCTTACATTATATTTTGCTTTATAAATCTCTCTCCACACCCCCCTCTCGTTGGTCTCTTCTTTTACATCAAGGGCTTATATATCTTGAAGCAACTTTGTTGATTCCTCTTCACGAGGCTTCCATACCTTCTTTTTCCACCCCCATGATTTTCTTTTTTTACAATTTCATTTTCTAGAATAACTGAAAACCCGCATATCCCTACACATCAAACGAAAACAATCATTCTTGAATTTTCTCCAAAAAATCTTCCACTTGTAACCATGCCAAGTCAATCTAAATGCACGGGGCCCCCAATCCTCTTCTTCCACTTCTAGAATAATCGGGCAATGATCATAAACTGGTTTTGGTAAAGCCTCTTTCTTTTTATAACAGGGGTATCTAGGCCTCTTAGACCACCAAACTAGTTCCTTAGCTAGGTCTCTAAAGGGAGCACCCTTCGAGTTCCCCAGGGCACGCGCAAACCCTCCTATCCACACACACCAAGTAAGTTCATGGGAGGTGGCCACCGAGGGGCTTCGAGCTCAAGACCTCCCGCTTCCTGAGGCAAGGTGTCCTGGCTAGTCGAGCTACTGCTCCGTGGTTTTGGTAAAGCCTCTTTGATGCACTAAAGAATATTTTTCCACCCAATTCGAGGAAGCAAGGAATCAATCCAATTTTATTTTAACGGCATTTATCTTACCATTTGACCAAGTGTATTTTACTTCTCCAGTCCATCGGCAAATCCACCAACTCATTCCTAACTATCTAATCTGAAAAAATTCGTCGTGCTTCGATTAATTCAGCCCCCATTTGACTTTTCATACAAAAAACTTATAACATTAAACTCACCTCTCACACACCATGGCAAGTGCCACTTATTTCGGCAAGCATCCATCTCATCCCATAGAAGTTATCTATTCCTCAAAGTCCATCGACTGTAAACAGACGTGAACGCCCACAATATCCTGAGGAAAAGTTGCGAAGTAACACTGAAACCAAATAATTTCCAATCCAACTATCTTCCTTCGACCAAATATTTTTGTTCCAAATAATGATGATGCCACCTATTGTCCCTTCCACATCCAAAGCCACCCTTCCCGAACCGTTGTCAAACAAACTTCAGATGATGGCCGCGAACTATTTGTTAGGGCTAGTCTGATTTCTTGGGTCACCGTTGAAGACTCAACCGATGTTCCAACTTCGGTTTTCCCACGCTTATGTTCCGATCTTTAGCCTTGATAGCTACAACACCTCTTCAATATCTTCTGGGAGAAATGATGTCAGTTGCTTACCCGATTCCATCGACGTATTCCAATCTTCTTCAATACTAAGGACTCTCGCCGTCGAGCTTTCTTCACTTTCTTCTCTTGAGTTGGGTCTTCAAAAATCGCATAATTAGGCATGAAAACGCCCATGCCCTTCAAGTTGGATAAATAAAAAATAACCCACATGTGAGATAACTTAAGTTTCCACCCACATGTGGAAAAGCAAAAAAGAAATCCGCACATGTCACACATGTTAGAATAGGGTTTGAATACCCTTTTCTGAGCCGATAGCGAGTCCAGACCCAATGACGATATCTCGCCTTTCCACGTGCCCGCGCCAGCTGGCTTCTTTGAATTGACAACACCACATGTCGAAAGGAGCAAAACGCCTCTTCGATTCTTTCCACTTTGAGCTTGGAGCCTTCCAGTGACAACGAAACATCTTTCAAATTTTTGTCATTATACTCACGTGTCTCCATCCCTTTTGAACATGTATCCTCATTTAGCAGCTTAGCATTTATTGCATTACAGACGTCTTCTCTTTGGTCTGGTGTGATGCGGGAGCACACAAATGATGCTCCATCTTCCCCGCTTCTACCAACCGCCATCATCGATGATTTACCAATCTTAGTTACTGTATCTACTTCACTAATATTCTCCTCTCACCATTTTTACTGCAAAACTGACCTTCTCAACTTTGATCACAACCTGTTTCAACGATGGTTGTAATTTCTTCTTCCTGATCAACACCCTAGCATATTGAATATTATCACTACCTTCCGATTCAGGGTCAATCTTCACCAACGGGCCTATGCATTCCCCAATCTTCATAAAGACCTCGTTCATCCACAACTCCAAAGGAAGGTTCCAAATTTGGAACCAAATCTCTTCATAGCCAAAAACCAACCAATTTTCCACTTTTGAATACTTCACAAACCATATCATCTTCATAGAGATTCGCCGCGAAAAAGAAATGCTTTGTATTCGTCTCTGACATGGGATAAACCCAAGTTTCTTGTTCATCAAGGGATTTAATCATCCATTTCTATTCGTTTATGCTGCAGTTATGAGTCAATCATTCCTCCACCTCCTCTAAAGTTCCTGGTTTAAAAAATAAAACGAAGCTTTTCTTTGAGTTTATTCCACGTGTTTTCCAATGATTCCTAGATTAATTCTAACTTCCGATGCATTTTATGTTTCTTCTCTCCAAAGCCACCCCCTTTTATTTGTTCCTTGCGGCTGGTTTCTAACTTCTTCGTTTCCCCCTAAGTAACTACCTCTTGGAAGGACCTTGAGCGTTGTAACATCCAACATGCGTCTTTTTAATGAGGTGAACAATGCTCAATATCAACAACACCATGCAACTCCATCCTCCCATCTTAGTTTGGCTTAACAGTAGGAATATTACTGCAAATCTTCTTCCGTCTCTACCCTTTGTTGTCTATACCCTCTCTATTTTTTACAACCGGGCCAAAAGGTGCCTTCTTGATAGACAATTTTCTTCCTCTAAAGCTTGCACCATTAAACATCTTCGTTGCTCTTTCCACTAAACTATCTAGACTCATTCTAACGAATGCAAAACGTTGATTTCCTGATGAATTCCTAGGACGAGGTAACACCACCTCCATGACTTTTCCTACCCTGGAGAAGTCGCTCGAAATTAATCAGAAGCCAACCTTTCGGAAAAGCTTCAATAAACAAAGTCGAGTACTCCAAAAGCTTGTTTGGAGCATTCTTCAAGTTCATGGCTTTTTCTTCTTACTTCTCACCCCTCCAGGCATGGACCTTTTTCCTCATTATTCAAAGTTTTCTAAGAACGATCTAATTGCACCATAACCGCCTTGCCCTCATCCACTGCTGAAGCTTTCGATTTTCCAATGAGTGTCTCCGTAAATATTTCAAAACATCCACCAAAATAAAAATGAAAATAAAAATTGGATTTCCAAACAAGAAAAGGATGGTGCGAGTGATAGGTTAGAGCTAAATGCAAGAGTCAGAAAAGCAACTGAAGGCGGGTGGCCATCTAGGTCATATGGATCAACCATGCTGAAAAGAAAAACTAATATAGACTATTAACCACACATGCAATGCAGGTCATCAAACCAAAAGGTGGGAGTGAGAAAAATAAATTATTTTGCAATACTACAATGCTCCCTGACTAAGGACAGAAGGAGAGTGCTTAGGGATGGCGGAAGAATGAAAAAGAGGGATGCCTCTAAAATCACAATCTTCGGGTGGGAATTGGAAGTATGCAATGGGCTTTGTCAACATTTTGTTAGTTGCATGCGACATAGAAACCTTCTTCTAGAGCACTTAACTTCGGAAACATGATAGTCAATCCTAAAGAGATATCATGAGAAGACATGGAGCTCGTTCAATTTAAGATCAGCTCAAACGCTTATAGAGATTAGATTCACTAGTATGACTCCTCAACGAGGGATAGATAGACAATGTGACAATAGAAGGGTAAAGCAAGGAGTAGATGAAAAGAATAAGGGTATCAAAAAGCCAAAAAAAAGTACATACAAAGTTTTAGGTGGGATGTAAAGGTATGCCAGACAATCCGTCAAAACAGTGTAAAGTCATAGACTTCCAGAGACAGTCAGGGCAGCAAAACGGTCGGTAGACAAAGTAACCAATACGCCTCTCATGTTCCAAAATTTGAAAACATGAGGTATCACCCTTTTGAAGATCAAATATCATCCCAAGCGAAATTGCAACTCAACATTTCTCAAGATTTTCATTGTAGTGTGGAAAAGGAAATTTGGGTTACTTCATATCATTATTTGGGGCGCTTGGACTTTCCACATAAGTCTTGGTGAGGTGGGAAAAAGTTAGGCAGCCTTTCATGGGAAGAGGTAAAATTTTGTGGAGAATACTCCACGATACTTCTTTGTTACAAGATTTGGGATGAGCGAAATAACCGATAAGAACATATCTTTGCTCAAAGAGGCAGAAAGAATCAAGAGTAGTCTCATTAAGTGGGCTCTTATCAGACCCAAGCTTAGAGGAGTGAAGATAGCAAATTTGCATCTCAATCAGCATTTCATGATCCACGGTGAACCTAAGCAGAACATTGATAGTCCAAGATCATCTAACCCTTACACTATTTTATTATTATTATTCATTTTTGGAAATTAGACTTACGTGTCGTCCATTGGCAAGCCAAGGTGGCATAGGATCAAAGGAATCCTAAGAGATTACACAGCAATAAGCGAATTAACTTTTTGGCCCTTGTAGTTGGAGAAACTCCACGAAGTCAAGGGTTTGGCTTCTTCGAAAGGTTGAGGATCTTTTCCTAGAAGTTCACCATCTAGTGATCATTTCTTAGGTGGGGAGAGGGTGTTTCAAGCCTTGGAATTTATCCTTCGTGTTTGAAGAGATTCACGATATGTTGATACCACTTCTTCAATAAACATTGTCATTTATCCGCATGGGAAAGAGGGTAATGTATTGATATATAAGTTTGACAATGGAAGGATAAATAGGTATATCCTTCATAACAGGAATTCATTCCTATCTTTTATGAAACAAAAGGATATATCAGACAAAACAAGAAGCAAAGACCAAGAGGATTGTCAAATTTCACTGTTTTGGGAAGACTACATCTTTTTTGAGGCACTAACCACAAAAGAATTCACTGTGCTAGATTCCATGGATGGACAATGAAGGGATTTTCAGAATATGAGTAGATGAAGACTTTTCTAGGAAAAGTTGGGCAGACACCATAATCAAAGACTTTCAAGAAGTGTGGGTGCCTTGACAAGAATATGAAATTGTTTGCGTAACTAAAATCCAAAAATTCAAAGAGAAGTTTTGGCGGGCACAGTAGCATAGGATGAGCATGTAGCCAAAAAGAGGATGATGAGATGGATGAGTGGCAAGACAAGGATAGAATTAGAAATGAATGAATCCAGGGGAACTTAGGAGTAGCACCAATAGGTAATAAGATGAGGGAAAGTTGACTTAGATGGTTTGGCAATGGGCAATGGAGACCAAGAATAGCCCCTGTTAGAAGGAATGAGTTGGTTAAAGTTGAAGGCTCTACAAGGGCATGGGGAAGGCCCAAAAGGATGTGGGTGGAGGTAGGAAGAAAAGACCTATGGTTTGACTGAGGACATCATCCGTGATAGAATGGAATGTCGAAACAGGCGTTTTGTAGCTGAACCAGATTATTTTGGGATAAGGCTTAGATGATATGAGTAACATGAATTGAGACAAGATTGAAATTTGGGGGGGGGGGGGGGGGGTGCGCGTGTTCTTGACCTGAAGTACGAGAACAATTTGCAGAAAGACAGGCAACACATGTCCAGAATGAATGAATGGTATCCATCATAATCTTCACAGCTTTGCGGGATGGTATATTCCATAGAAATCCAATCAAAAAATAAATCGTATATGATGAAGATGTTAATCATATCCAAATCTAGGAGTCAATTTCAAAATAGACTTGTCCCATAATGATGAGTAACATAAAGAAAGCTCCCGGCAAGGGAAAATGAGAAGTATTGGATTCCATGTAAGTGATTCAAGTCTTCAACGGTCCATATAAAGACAGGAATTGAGATAATCAGAGAATTGAAATGATACTGCCCTGATCCATGTTTCATAGAGAGGGGAATGAAGAAAATTATCAAACCAATCCGGAAAGTGACAAACATAAAGAGATAGTAATCTCTACTTCAGAACTAGTTAGTGGCTCCAACATTACCAACAGATCCTTTACATGGGAATTACAACTTACAAGTTGAAGAAGTTATTAAGAATGAAATGTGACTAAATTGGGCTGATGAAAAGAGCAGTAAGTACCCGAAAGCACATCGGATTACTGGCTGGATGGACTAACAGAGTGATTTTTCGGAGCGATGGACAACTAAAGGTGGCCACACATCATCATAGATGGCCCAAATCAATGACCAAATCGTCTATATCACAATCAAATATGGAACATTCATTTTCCTAGCTGTTGATTGGATGGTTACTAAGTGAGTTTTAAGATAGATAAGCAATAAAGGTGGGCCCCACAATTAAAACTTCTTGCTATGATCAATGTGGACCATCCATTTTCAACTGTTAGATCATCTGATCAAGGTGATCGAGAAGAATGACAAATCAAGGTGAGCCCCACATGAACGGTCCAGATTAACAATTGACCTTTCGCCATTATAGTCAATAAAAACCATCCATTTTCATAACCATTGATCGAATGGTCAGAATCATCCTATCAAAGTGGTCATTGAGAGAGATGGTCAATCAAAGTTGGGACGCATGATGGCCTTATTAGACCTTTTCTATATTCGATTTGGACCACCAATGTTGATGGCCATTGATTGGAAGGTCTGGATCATCTAACCTCAAGTGATTCTAAATACTTAAGAAACTAATGTAAACCTCTCATCCAAAATCTAAATTTGAACTTCCTCCCCTAGTTTGTGTTGCTGCCAATTTCGATGACCATAAATCAGAAGGTGTAGATCGTCTAAACTCAAGTGATTCTAAAACTTAAGAAACTAATGTAAACCCCTCGCCCAAAATGTAAATTTGAACTCCTCCCTATTCTGTATTACACCCCCGGCCTTCCAGTTCAGAAAGAAGATCCCAAGACTCCAGGAGTCATGTTCACCGCCTTAGAAGGATAAACCCACCAAGTCACAAATGACAATCAGATCTCCTGCCCCCACCATGAATTCTCACTCTCTTCTAATAGGATCAACATTCACGAAATCTGGCTCCACATTCTCAAATTTATGTTGTTAAAGATCATATAGTTTCTCTGCCCAAATTCCCTACAAGCACAAACAGTGGCATCCACAACAAAATCCTTCCTCTTACTTGACAAACCTACCAGCCAATACCTTGGTACTTCAGGCACTTTCTATTGTAAAACCCAACACGCAATAGTTCACAATCTAGGGTACTTCCCATTGTAACCCAGGATGTACCAAATAGCTTAAAAATTCCAAATATTTGTAAACAACTTGCAATCAAGAAAAGGATGGTTCATCTCTTCTTCAGCTTCCAAACACATGAAATACACATAAAACTGCAGACGATAATTTATCCTCTATGGACTATCATTTAAACTTAAACAATGCAGGCATCAAGCATGCATGATTGGACGATCCAAGCCATAGTAGGAGTAGAACTAATATTAAAGCAACATCTTCATGAAAATGGGACCAACCATGGCTTAGTAAAGTCCTTGTGGCTCATTCTGTAAAAGAGAGCATACTTAAAGAGAATTTATAACTAAAAAGAGGCCATATTCAAACAAGTAAATGGTGCTTGAATGCGGCATTGGCATAATAATTTAATAGTGAGGCGCCAATACTTGATTTGAAAACCAATTCAGTTCTCACCATAATATATTAAAGAATATTAAGCACCTCCCTTTTCCAAGAAGAGAGAGAGAGAGAGAGAGAGAGAGAGAGAGAGAGAGTTGCGCAGAAAACACAAGCATGGGCCACCAACCTTGCATCCAAATATTTATGCAAAAAGTACTTATTCAAGCAAGCAAACAAAAGCAAGGAAGCTACATGTGCATTTACAACATAATGATTACAATATTATCATCCAAATTTGGTATAGATCTCCCACCAGACTCTTAACATACAGTTCAACCCCCATGTAAGGTAATATACCAATAGACAATAGGCCCTCTAACTTGGGTTAAACAAACCCGTCATATGTCGAAAAATACATGGGACAGATCCTAGACAGTCCATATTATATATATGACATGAGAGAAAGCAAACTGGGACAGAACATGTACGCAAATTAGCACAATTAACCAACACAAAAAATATAAACCTCTGTGAGCCACCCACTACGAAATGGGTGGTCTACACCCGTCTGACACTTCAGTTGTAAGTGTAATTGCCATACCAAGTTGCACTCAACAATGTTCCATGCAACAATTTAAAAATGAGCACTGTAGGTGCAATTGCCATACCAAGTTGTACCCAAAATGTACAAAGCAATAATTCAGAAGAAAAAAAAGCATTGGAAATACCCAAAAAACAAAAACAAAAAAAAAATGTAGAATGCAACAAATTGGCTTTAATAACAATGTGCAACACACGTGCATGTGACACCTTTCTCTAAAATCCCAAGAAACAGAGCCATTAAGTGTCATCATCGAGCATTTGCCTGAGAATCCCCTGGCAAAGATAGACACTCCAGTATATTGATGGTTTGAGGTACAAACAACATATTTGCAATGATTAGCTCAACGAAGTCATCATTGAAGTAGTAAAGGCCAAATATGTGAAGAAAACGTGTGGAACCAAAGTTCAAGCATGCAAACATGAAGGGAAAACAATTCATAGGCCATAAAGCATGCCAGTATAGCACAATGGATGCGCAATGGAATGAGTAATCATTCCCAAACTTCAGGAGAGGGAAGGGAGGAAGGGAGGGAATGGAGGGAGTCTGCGATGCTGAGCTATACAACTTTAAAAGGTCATCAGTGCTAAAGTATAATCAGCGCTGCGAAGTACAAAACATCTAATCCCATTTGCTTAGGTTTCTAGATCACTATCAATATAGACAAAAGAAACCCAACTGCCCTGAAATTTCAGAAGCTTATATGCATCAAATGTGTCTCTAACAAGACCCTTCAGCATAGATTAACATATTTCAAGCAACAATTCAACCAACCATAATTAGATGAAGGAAGCAATTATATGGAACAAAGTTCAGAGTGATACTAAATACATGAATTTTAGAAAATCATCCGATAGGCAGAAACCTAATATAAAGAAGTCAGTTCTTTTGGATAGAGTGTCATAATGTACCAAGTACTGCCCATGCATCAAAGTCTTTCTCGGTTACTTTGCAATCCTAACGATTTATTGCTTGTTTGTATATCTCAAACAGAAATAGAAATATTTAATTACAACCAATAACTGCATTGCCATTTGAATTGAACCAAAACCAACTACAGGCCTTGCTAAAAAGAGAGCCACGTCAATAAATATTCATGATAAAAGGGCAGCATACAAGCAGGACCCATTAATCACCCACAACCATACAACTAGTAGCCACCTAAGCCACAACTACAAAAGCTAGAAAAAGAAAACTTCCAATTTCTTAATGTATCAAAAGGGTAGGCTATCAACATTGTTCTCCTTCCATGGTATGCCACCAGAGGACGGCAACCAACAAACTTATTAAAAAGAAGAGAAAGAAAAAGGAACAAAAGAACCTCAATTCATTTCAATAATGCCTAGGAGGTAGAGGTACAAAGGAAGTCAGCGCCTATTTGGCTATAGGACCCATCAAGAAGTTAATGCCCCTACTTATGTTACTATCAGAAACTGGACAGGAGAAAACTTTAGAATTGATTTCATGAACAAAGGATCCACTACCTCCCAAACAAGCTAAAGCCAACTTGGATCCCCTGAAGAGGCAATCCCAAAAAGCTCTGAGGAAAGGATTGAGCCCCACCTTGATCCCCATGAATTCTCATTTTTGGGGTCTCCAAGCCACAAAAACCCAAAAAACAGAGCAAAAACTATTCCCTTGTACCTAATCACCCTCCAATGCCTGTAGCCCAGATTGCCCATAGTAACTTCCACCAGGCAGGGAGGTGGTGGAATATAATGTCTCCTTTACATGGCTTTCTTTTTGGAAGGTTAATGAAAATTTATTTAGAAAAATTGGGAAGAGAAATCAAGAGATGCAAAAAGGATGACAAGAAATCAACCAATTAATAGGAAGAAGAGGAAATCCCCCAGCCAGCCTGAAAATTTTCGTCCGCATAACCTTTGAAATCATTAGAAGCCCTAACCCACTCTTCAACCAACCATTGGCCTTGAGGAAATCTTGAATTAGAGAAGTAGCTTTGTCATTAAACAACCTGTTTTTTATGTTCTAACCAAGTAACCCACAGATGGCCATGAGAACAAGACGCCATGTTATCCTTTTCTTCCTTCCTGACCAGCCAAAATGCCACATAGAAAAAAGCTCCCCAACCTTTTCGGGCATACTCACTGCATATCCAACCAACTCAAAGAATTCCTCCCATATTATTCGTGTAAACGTACAAAGCATGAATAAGTGATCTACCATTTCCTTGTTGCACAAACATAGAATGTAGCCATTAGGGAGGATCATTTGCCTTTTTCTCTAGTTGTCTAATGTGAGAATTTTGTTCTTTCCCACCAACCAACCAAAAGCCACAAATGGGGACAGTCCCTTTATATTGCTCTCCTCTCTTTTTTTTCTTTTTTCTTTACAAAATTTATTAAAAGAACACCATAGGCAACGAGAACAAGCATGGCCTGCTACAACCCAAAATAGAAAACAAAATACAAGCCAAAGGCAAAAGAAAACAAACCAAACCTGCTACAACCCAAAGAGGGAAGAAGAATACAAGGATCAAAGATCAAGAGACAGGACGACCGCTCCGCAACCTCTCCTTTGATGAAGGCGAGCACCCGATAGATAGAAGTTATGGAAGCAGCAATTGTTACTCTCTTTCCAATGGCCCAAAGGGAAGCCATAATAACTAGCTTTGTGGTCCTTCTCCCATCTTGAATAACCAATATCCAGCTCCCATCCAAATCCACAAGCCTTCCAATTACACATGAAAGCTCGTAGGTATGCTTAGATTGGTGCAATCCTCTTTCTACTATGGAAATGAAATCCTTTTCCTCATATATGACCTTTTCCACTGCGAAAACAATGCCATTTGTGAAAATCGATTTCCACTTCCAGAATTTTCCTCAAAAAAAAGGGGAAAAACTAGTAAATGCAAATTTCCACTTTTTTTAGAGACAAATCTCACTTTTTGACAATTGGCCTTCTCACATTTCCATCCAAATCGTGTGTACTAAAACAAACAAGTTTACTTGGATTCTTTTTCACAGATTTATATTTTCAAACATTTCCTCAAAGTGGCATTTTCTTTTCCAAATCTACTTTATGGGTTCCACCCATCCAAATAGGCCCTAAAGAACTCCATTTCATAATCAAGAACTTAATTCTCCCCAACATGACAAAGGAGACCCAATACCATTAGACACTCTACCATTTTTGTCCTTCCAAATGCCCAAAAGTTGACATTGGGAATCACTGCCGGCCCAAAGGATAGATCCTCTCAATCTCAAATCATATCAAATGACCTTTTTGACAACCCTTCATATGATTGGCAACTAAATTTGGAAACATCCAAGAGATTTCAACTAGTCGGGAAAAAGAAGCTCCTCTGAAGCCGCCTTGCAATGTAATAAGAGGTTGTCAACTGCTCTACATAATTTCAGCGGATGCTTTAATGGGTCAGACTAGCCAATCAAGTCTTTGGGCCTAGCCCATCACATGTCGGTGTAGGCCAAGACTCCCAAGTCCTGTCGGATTGGGTCAAGTCAATTCATGTCTAAAAGTTCGGACCATAAAAGAGTAAAGGGATTGGGCCTAAGTCAAGCTCATTGCTCTATAGAGAGAGATCAGGCTATACCTGGGCCATGATAGTAATAATAGCCTAAATTATGTGCACCACACGTGCACGCACATGCATATACACACGCACATGCACGCTCACTCACACACACACACACACACACACACACACACACACACACACACACACACACACACACAAAAGAAATGCTCCATGGCCTCGAGACTGCCATGGTCTCTAGTTGGTGTGGGGCCCACCGTGGTACACGGCATCCAACCGGTTAAATAGGGCCACCCCACTATAAAAATGGTATGCCCCAAAATCCATGGTGGTTTAAACACCAACTAGACCACACCAAAGCAATGTAAAAACACACAAAAAAACTACACTAAAAATAACGGAAGTGTTGGGGCCCACGGCCGACCAGATGGTTGGATTGGCTTGATATTTTTTTTGTCCCATCATCATGGTGGGGCAACACTTTTGGATGGGTTGAATGCAATACACAAACCACGTCGACCCTAGATCTTGAATTTGGAGGTGTTTGGGGGATTGTGTATTGTTTTTTATGGTGTCGCCCACCTGATAGTTCAACCAACCTGATTTTCAGGTTGCATGCACATCAGGTGGATTGAACTTATTGGAACAAGTTAGATGTCATACACACTAGGGGTGCAAGTCAGGCAAGTCAGGTTGGATTGAGGATCAACCCAAGCCCAAACCAACCTCAAGAGGAGCCCGATCAAGGTCCACCCCAAGCTACCCAACCCAGGGAATTGAAAACTCAACCCTATCAAAATTCGGGTTGGGTCGTGTTAACACCTGCAACTAGAAAAGCAATACATAAAATAAAATATCTAACACCTTTCAAAAAAAAAAAGGTCATATGTACTACATAAAATAGGCTGTAGGCGATTCCAACATTTCTAATAGAATCATGACTCATAAGTCATGACTTGTGAATATCCTTTTAAGAGCCCTTAATTTGAGGTGGTGGAACAAGTGTGAGAGATCCCGATCGACGGCACACATGTCAAAGATCCATGCCATTCATCAGATAATGCACGATGTGAACATGCTATGGAACAAAAATAACAGTGATCCATTGATCAACAGGTCAAACTTGTATGAACCCTATTTTTTAATTAGGCCATGATTTTATGTTCATATCATATATTGGCCATAAATACTTAAATATGCAGTGCATTTGGGTTTGCGTTTGGGTTTGGGTTTGGGTTTGGGTCGGGTTGCCCGAGGCTTCCACCCCGACCTAGGTCAAGTTGAGGGTCAGGTTGAGTATTTTTTAGGCTTGAGCCCAACCCAACCTCAATCCAACACAATCCAATGTTCAGAGTTGGGTCAATCAGGTTCGAATTGACCCGACCCAAGCTGCACGCCTAATACACACACCACATGGGGTTGTGGACACCACAACAAGTAGTTGGTGCCTCAGACCAACTATAACCCATGGTGGACCATGAGATCATTTCCAACATGAAGTGTGAAATTTGCTAAACAGGCTGGGCTCAAGCCTAGTAAACATTTAACCAAGTCAGGCTCCGCTCCAAAACTTGGCTGACCCTAACCTGGCTCAAGGCCAACCATTAACATCCCTGTAAAGCTGGCAATGGGATGGGCCTTTGCTAAAGAAAAAGCAAAATACCAATAGGGCCCAACCTTACAAGCCCGATATGTACAGCTCAAAAATTAAAGCCTAATATCTTTCTAGGACCAACAACTGCCTCCCCTACATCCCTAAGCATTGCCAATATAAAAGCATCATTATAAAGGGAAGCCAAATTGGTCTGGAAATCAAAGCTGAGAGTAAAGGAGACATTTGGGATCTCTAGCAAGGCCTTCAATGAGCATTGGTGACTTCCTTTTGCTTTTGATCAAATCAAGAAAACCATGTCTTCTCTGAATGTATATTTTCTTCTAGTTGGTAGAGAAGCTGATGAGGAAGTTAAATCTCATGTCATAGAGCACCACCAAATGGGTTGTCTTATCTTCCCACCCTCTTTGCATTTATTTTTTTTCCTCAAAATGCCTGGTCGCTTATATAAATAGAAAAATCAATGAATAATGAACATATTGAGAAAATAACAAACCTAGCACAATAGATATTGTTTACATTGTCTATTACTTGCATCCATGCACCATCCGGTATCAATATCAGTATCCACAGAACATGATACTTTTACTCAAGCATATATAACAAGTATTTGGATATCCTAGCATCGAAGAACCTACAATGTTCAACTAAAGCATGCATGTCAGCTTCCGAGCCCTACCTCTTTTTAGCATATATAAGTATTTGGATATCCTAGCATCGAAGAACCTACAACGTTTAACTAAAGAATGCATGTCAACTTCCGAGCCCTACCTCTTTTTAGAAACAATTTGTAGCGCAGATTAGACAAAGAAGATATGCTTTCACAAAAGTTTTTTTTTAGAGAGAGAAAGATAATAACAATTTATTAGAAGGATCATAAAAGCAAGAAAAGAATATGACCAAAAGCTAGCGCACATCAAGAGGAAAGCACCAATTGAAGAGCTAAACATTTCTCACCCAATCAGACAAAAGACCTTCAATTTTTCTTATAACCTCACCCACTCCTTCCTGCTGATTACAAAAACACTGCCCATTCCTAGCCCCATAGATGACCCAAAACACTACCATAATAGGAAGTCTTCAAGAGACTGTCCCTCACTCCAACTCCTCCCCCATGCCAGGCCTAAAGCAATGACTTTACAATTTGAGGTATGACCCAAGCTATGTGGAACAAGCCCAAAAGTGATTCCACACACTGCTGGCAAATGAATAGTGGATGAAGAGGTGATCAATCGACTCCTCATTCTTGATGCACATCAAACAAATGTTGAGAAGGAGTCTAAAGGACAAGAGCTCTCCTCTGCAGATTTTTTTTTTTTTTTTTTTTGAAAGGTGAATCTTTAGTCTCTGCAGATTGTTGACTGTAAGAATCCTCTTCCTACCCATGGGCTAAACAAACGCTACCACTCAAGGTGGCACCCTGTAGAACCAGTGATGGATAGGAGACGACGGAAGGCACGCTCTGACTCGGAAATAATGTCACATAAGATTTAACCGAAAACTTCCCATAACAGGATTTTCCCCAGAATATGTGATCCTCCATATCAATAGTTGGCTTTATGGATTTCAAAAGATTCAGAAGTTCTGCAACCTCGCCAATCTTAATGTCTGACATGTTCCTCCGACATGGAGGAGACCACACAACCCACAACCCGTCAAAAGAGAAACAATCCGCAACTACTACAAACCGATCGATGACTAATCGAGCGGTCCTAGGAAATAAATCATGAAGTGCTCTATCCGCACACCACACATCAACCCAAAATTGAATGCATTTTCCGTTCCCGAGATATGCCCCCCTTCTAACGAGATGTTCTGTGGCCCGGCGGCTTTCCAAAACCCCCGAAGCTCTATACAAAGAAGAGCTTCTCATGAACCAGCCCCCCTCTCGAGTTCCATATTTGCTGACAATAATTTCCATCCATTTGCTCCCCACTTTTGCTCCAAACCTCCATATCCACTTTCATAAAAGAGTTGTATTGGTGACTGACGGAAGCTTCAGACCAGCCCCCTTATATGATTGGCTTACACACCTCTCCCCACTTAAGGAGATTGAATTTCCCCTCAACACTGCCCCCCCTCCAAAGGAAGTCTCTTCTCATTTTCTCGAGTATTTTCATCACAAGCGTTGGGCATTTAAATGGAGACATGAAATACACTGGCATGTTTGAAAAGGCCGACTTAAGAAGGGTCAACCTAACCCCCAAAGAGAGAGAGTGACATCCCCAAGAAGCCAATTTCCTTTCAATCCTCTTGATGACTTTGTTCCACAAGTGTTTTGGCAGCTTCCCAATACAAAACGGAAACCCAAGATATGAAGACAGAAATTTTCTAGTTCTACACCAAATAAAGAGGCATAGAGAGATAACTCCTCCCTATCCACATGCACCCCCAACATCTCAGAATTGGTCGTATTTATTTAGATTTCAAAAGCTGAAATTTCACATGCCAACAGAATATTCAAAGGATTTACCAAGCATCAAGTAGTTTTCCTATCAGTTAGTTTGGCTCAAACTTGAGACCTAAATTTTGACATGCACGTTGTCAACTGTAAGCCATGGGCAAACTCACAAGCTTCAAGAAGCTTATCATAACCAATTCAATTCAACATACTAGTAATCCAATTACCCCCATAAAGAGATAAGTGTATGCAAAATACAAGGTATTCAATAACAGTAACAGTGGCCATAATGGCCACCATAATAACAATTACGACATAGCCATAATGGCCGTAATGGGTCATTTTTTTTCCGTAGTGTTTGTTACATAACCATTTTTAACTTGGTATAATAGAAAGGTAATAGATTACCCTATTTGTCTCATCAAGTTAACAGAAAATTGAATGCACTGGACCTGATCACACCCAAAAGTACATACCAATCCCAAGAACCTAGAAGTAAACCTGCTAATACACACCATGGTGTCTCAGTTCAACTGAAATATCCAAATTCACTGACAAATGCAACGTCCAAGGGCTCTCACAACCTTGGAGGCTTGAAGATTTTATTCAATTGTGGATCTTTGTGGTCACCATATAATCTCCTTTGCTCACATTCCGAGAGAAGCGAATGAGGAGGTATATCACCTTGCGAAAGTGGGGGTGGGTAGAGTTAGTCTGACCGTTGAGGACAGAAGTTGTTAACCTGTGTTTATGACCTTGTTACTAGACTGCTTTTAAGGGTGTTTTGCAGTTTCTGGTGGGCTTTGTATCCTTTTGCTTTTCAGTATGCTGTTCTGGCTGTTTTTTCTCCTGCTGTTGGTGTGTAGTCTCTCTTCTCTCTTTAATCATCTCTCTTATTGCCCACAATTCAACACAAATACAAGGACCATAACACAACAGACCCTGTTCCAGTTTGCTTGGAACTTGCTATGCATTTTACCCAAAAGTTGCTGGTGGGAGATTTATTGATTTATTTATTTTTCTTGGTGAATTATGAGCATTTGAGGTAAAAAGAAAAAGATAAACCCTCCCAATGGAACAACGGGACTAAAGAACTGCAAAATCCTCTCATAGGCTGACCTACTTTATCATCATCCTACAAATTTTCCACATATACATCTTGTCTGAAAAGGAAGGCCGAAATGTCAAATGAAACAGAACCAACAGATGGACGAAACAAGAGAAAGACTATTCAATATCCCAACCTTGCTCTAAAACCCTGAATATTCTTACCTAAGCTCACGAGCAGAGAAGCCATCAAATTCAAATGAAATACGAAAAAAAAAGGAAGGTTTTGAAAGGAAAACAAAACATAAACCTGTCACATGCAAGGCAACGCAGAGGCCCGTTCTTCCCATTCTCCAAATAATTATTCCGATGTGATGCATACTCGTTGAGCATCTTGGAGAAGCGGAGGAACGCTCTCTTGAGAGCATTGGGGTCCACATCCAAATGTTTCGCATTGGCATCACCTGCTCCATCATTGTTGCCCACTCGAAAAGCCAGATCATCGTAACCATCTCCCCTGACCTTCATATGCTTCGAAGGCCGCAGATCGTCCATCCCGCCCCTGACAGGGTCCAGTGGGTCCCGCCGCCGTGGGCTGCTCGCTCCAGCCACATAACCCACCTGATCTGCAAAGCCCGAAGGGTACCCATTAGGGTTAGGGTTTCCGTACTGCAACAACTGCTGCCGCTGCCTTGCATACTCGTCCCTCGCATCCCTGGGGTCCTCATCCCCGTACTTTCTCTTCTGGGATGTTTCGGGGTGGAGCGGTGGGCCACGCCCTTCAAGGCCCAAGGAATTCCAGTAATCGGGGGGAGGGCCGCCGCCGCGTGCGTAAAAGTCATCACGGTCTCGGCGTAGAGCATCAGGGCTAAGGGGACGGGGCGGGCGGAGAGGACCAGACTGAGGGAAGACGATGTCATCGGGGGGAAGGGCAAAGTAAGAACGGACGCTGCCATCGGCTAAAACGATGGTGCGGCGCTCAAGCATGTGGAAGCCATAGGAAGGAGGCGGAGGGGGAGGTGGGCCAGGGTCGGGTAAGGGGAAAGGAGCAGTGGGTCCCGGTGGTGGGAGGGGGATGGAGACAGGTGGATCGGAGGAGGGACCTGCAGCAGCAGGAGGAGGGAGAGGAGAGGAATGGACGGCTGGATGAGAGGAGGAAGAGGAGGGTTTGGAATCGGGAGGCTGCTGTGGGTTGTTGGCCTCCCAACGGGATTTCCTGTGAGAAGGAGGAGTTTGCTGCTGCTGCTTCTTGTGAGAAGAGGACTTATCCGACATTTTTTCGTTTCTCATCAGTTATTGTTTTGAATACAGAAAACTGGAGAGGGTCTGATATATATACATATATATATATATGGTACTTCGTTAGGGCAAACGATTGAGTCGCGATAAGCTTCGCAATATAACGCTCATTCTGATACCCAGATCTACCTCGTACCACGTGGGATGGCACACATGTGAGCGTGCGCGCCTATTTACTTCCTCTTGGAAACTGGTGCGCTCCCACGACTTGAAAAGGAAGTTGTATTTCTCTCGATGACTTATTTGCACGAAAGCAGAGAAATGAAATGCTATTTCTTAAGTTAATTTATCAGCGACAATTTTATTTTAGAGAAATTTGTGATTTATTTTCAAATTATTAGGAAGTAATGTGAGCCTTAGGTGCTGTCAGGTAAACTGAAAAATAAGGTCTAGGAAATTAATTTAAGTGCTGAAAACTTTAAGTGTTGAATTTAAATACTTACAAGTATTAAAAAATCTGTTTGGTAATTTGTCTTAATTTTTTTTATATTTGAAAATAAATACTATTTTCACATAAACATAAATAAATTTATGAATGTTTGAAAATTTACAATTTGTCATATTTACCCTTGACTCAGTTTCTATCTTTTATAGAATATAAAACGAAATATTTTATTGTCATGATATTAAATTTGGTACACCTATGTCCTATCCATATACATCTCTCTCACATAATCCTTCATCAATTGATGTACCATGTATTACTCTTCTTGATAGAATGATCATAATCCTTCAATTGGTGGACCATGACATCTCACATTAGCACGATATTAGGCCATTTATCTATAGAATCTCACCTATAACATGCTTTTGGATCAAGGACCTTGAATAAAAAAAAATTGACCCGAGAAAAATATTCATGTTTAGTTAAATAAGCGGGCTACAAATGTACAAATTTTTTTTTCATCTTTCGTGTGTATGCTACGAAATATTTATCATCCATTATTCAACAAACAAAATACTTTAATTGTATATCCATGCACAAGATCAAATTAAAAGAAGAGTTTTTGTCATATATAGACATTTTACTACTTTGTTGAAATTGACTTACGGATGAGTAAGGTAGACATCCCTTTTGTCACAAAAGGACACATTTACCCCTACTTATATGCAATGATGATTTTGCCCCTCTATGATTTTCAGTCTTGGTGGTAATGAGTGCCCCACTTGTAAGCCCTACAATGATACATGTGTTTCATCAATGCCAGTCCATCTATTTTGTCAAATCATTTTAGGCCAAGGCCCGAAAATTAGCATGATCCAAGTCTCAAAGTGGAACACACCACAAGGAACGGTGGGGCCAGGTCGCTGCTCCCTTTTTAGCAGCTATCTAGTGGCCAGTCATGGGCCCCACCATGTTGTATATGTTAGATCCATGCAGTCCATATGTTTTTCCAAGTTATTTTAGGCCATGGGTCTGAAAATGAAGAAGATCAAGATTTCAAGTGGGCTATACCAAAGAGAATATTATTCCATGCATTCCCACTAGTTGAAATCTTCTTAAGCCCATTGTGATTTTTATACTGTCTATTATGTCCAAATCAGATATCTTCGGGCAAGCCATGAGTTGGCCAATTCGATGGACGGACTGAATTTTCCATGTGGACCCACCTTGTTGGAAACGTACAAAAAAATAATAATATAAAAAATAAAAAATGGGGTCGCTAGAACAAAATCTGACGCCCTTACTGGGCATGATCTGAGGACCCACCATGATGTTTATGTTTTATCAACACCGTCCATCCTTGTTGCCCGATCATTTTAGGCCACAGGCCAAAATTTAAACCAGATCGAAATTGTAGGTGGGCACACCATAGAAAACAATGGAATAGTGACATCCACCATTAAGACTTTCTTATGGCCCACCATGATGTTTATTTACGGTCCAACTTAGGCAAGGTCACACGTGACCTATACCTTGGCCATGTGTGGCCAGGATAAAGGGAAAATACAATTATCAGCTTGATCAAAGCTTCTTGGGGACCACACGTGTGGACCCATTGCATGGCAGCATGCCTCGGCACGCTGACCAGCAGGGGCCCACCTTGAGGTATGTGGTTCATCCCTCCAGTTTTCAGATCATTTTAGGCCATGGGCCCAAGAACAAAGAATATTCAGATCTCAAGTGCACCTCCCTGCAAGAAACAGTGATGATAATGATGCCCACTGTTGAAACTATCACACAACCCACCTTAATGTATATGTTTCATCTACGCCGCCTACCCTTGTTTCCAGTTCATTTTAAGACTTGGGGTAGATCCAAATCTCATGTAGATCACCACCACAGAAATAGTGAGGGCAATGATGCCCACTGTTGAAACCTTCCAAAGGCTCACCATGATGTTTGCCATCAACCAAAGCTAATGCCCATGCCGCTTTCGGACTGAGAGTGAGAGAAGGAGAGGGTTTAGGAGGGGGACGGAGAGGGTTAGGGATAGAAAAGGGAAAGTTGGGATTATTATAGGGGAGAGAGGGGTTAGACGAGTTGTATTGTAGTGTTTGTAAATCCGTGGGGCCCATCTTACTGATATGTAGTATATCCACACCATCTATCCATTTTCTATATTAAACTTAGGGGATGAGCCTAAAAATGAAGCATCTCCAAATCGTCAATGGACCACGGAATACAAAACAGTGGTGATTGACTCAATAAAGGTTTAAACGGTGTACATTTGAGATCTTATTCTCCATGCAGTGTGTCCCACTTGATTAAGTTTTTTTCCATTTATTAGAATATTCTGATGAATAGAAATGGATAGACGGAGTGGATTTGTCTAGGTCATCTCTGTGGGTCCCACATAGCTTCCGATCACAGCTGGATCACACATGTACCCATCTATTTGCAACTAAAATGAGGGATAAAATTGTCTTTTTAGAAATATCGTATGGCTTTGTATCATATACGTAGGGCAATAAACGGTGGGTACCATTATGACGAAAGTTTTCATTTCTTAGGTACTGATTTAGAATAAGTTTAAAAGTAGGTACTGATCCGTTTATGGCCCAAAAGATAGGTGCCTGTGTGGCAAAAATTCTTAAAAGAAAGATTAAATTATATATCCACACCATCCACCTATTTCGCAATCTTATTTTAGGGCAAGGCCCTAGAAATGAAACAAATACAAATTTCAAGCAGACCACATCATAAGAACCAGTGGTCATTAAAGGCCCACCATTAACAACTTTTTAGGGTCCACCTGAAATTTGCATCTGCTTCATTTTTTGGACCATGTCCTAAAGTAATTTAGAAAAGCAGATGGACACCGAGGATATATTGTGCATACATAAGGGCACCTAGGTCGTGTTGACATAATAATGTTTTATGAGCCCCACCATGAAGTACGTATCCACACCGTTTATCCATTTTGTCAGATCATTGTAGGGAATGAATCCAAAATTGAGCCAAATCTAAATCTTAGGTGGACCACACCACAAGAAACAATGGTGATTGAATGCCTACCATTAAATTTCTTAGGTCCCTCTGTAATGCTTGCTTACCATCCAACCTATTGATTAGGTCACATAGACATGAGTGAAGGGAAAACACAAATATCAGCTTTGTTTAAAACTTTTATGCCTCTTAAGAAGTTTTTAACAGTGAGAGTTCAATTACCACTGTTAGTTATGGAGTGATATACGTGAGATTTGGATCTTCTTCATTTTTTGGACCATGCCCTCGAATTATCTAAAAAAACTGATGGACGACTTGGATATACAGCATATATATCAAGGTGGGGCCACAGTCAGTCCAGCACTCACTAACGTGCATTACCTAAAATTACATGCCCAGTGCTACAATGTTGATGTGACAAAGTTTCGTGGCCCCACCATGGTGTATATGTTAGATCCACACTGTCCATTCGTTTTTCAATTACCACTATTTCCTATGGTGTGGTCCACCTGAGATTTGGATCTTCTTCATTTTTTGGGACCATGCCCTAGAATGATCAGAACAATTGATGGACGGCTTGGATATACCTTACATACATTAAGGTGGGCCGACGGCCAGCACAACACTAACCAACATCAGTTACCTTATTTAACCCTGATAAGTACCTAATATTGTATAATTAACCTTGGTTGTTAAGGGCGTTATCATTGTTTTTCTGGTTAATTATCTCTCATTAGATGAATTTTCAATGCTCAGGTGTTTAAGAGAGGTTGACAAGATCCGAGCTAATCAGGGTGCTCTAGGACCCAAAAGTAATTAAGACCGGACATGCTTGCGACCCTGAGGAAAATCCAGCCATAGAGATCAAAACCTAGACTGTTTGTACAGTGGAAGGGAGTGAAGATAGCTCAGAAAGACCTCATCATAGTCACTCATTTGAAGATCCAAGATAAGCATGTTTGGTGGCCGTAATTAAGCATCTACATCACACACTAGGAAATGTTTGAGGCCATCCAACTACTCTAGGTGGGCCACCACACGTGAGCAGAAGATAAACATCCCAGATCTGCGTGGAGGGCTGATCTCCACTAGCTATGTTGGTCCATCACATGTGCCAAGCTAATGCACATTTGCAACCATCCATCCTCATCTCCACCGTCCATGCAGCTCTGGCCTAGATCATCTCCAGTCGTCCATTCAATCCAGCAAGCACCAGCTCAGCTTGGACGTCCGTACATCTCCAGCACTAGGTGGGATCCACATCATCATCCATCGGCTTGCACGTGAAGCATGTGCAAGCTGCAATTTCATCTCGAAATTCTAGAAGGTGGGATCCATGACCATCACACGAGCTAGCAACACAAGGTGGACGATCAGCACGTCTAACAGGAGAAGTTCATCACCGTCCGTCTAGTTGGAGTGGTCTGCAACTCCACCAATTGTAGTGGACCCGATCCAATCCACCATATGTAACACCCCGATATTTCGGCTCTCGTGAATTCCACGATAGACCAAATTTCCAGGCGTTATCTAAGACGTGTCAAGGATGAAATTCTTGACATATCACTATGTTTCCATATATTTAAAATTTAATGGCATTCATGCACCGAGATGAAAGATAAACATGTGATTTAATGAAATTTTAATCTACAGTTATTATTAAAAAGTTCTTGAAACTAAACCAAACAAATAATCAATTATTTCCTTCATTAAGAAAATTTATTACAATTTTGAAATAAACGATAAAATATCCTAAAAGCATATAATCAAATAAAATCTTCAATATACAACTCCAACTTCGTCATCCATCATTTGTGTTGCAAACCTTCGAACATCTCATCGTAGTACTCGCTTCACTTATTGGATCTTCACCTGGATTATCTGAGATATGGTTGGATAGCGTTAAACGCTATCATAGTAGGGAATATCCTTAAAAAACAATCAAGAATAATAATAACAGTACAGAGTAAACACAAGTAGGATATTATCATTTAATCAAATCAAAACAACCAAGTAAAAATCTTTATTAATGCGATACATGAAATGCATGCTCTAGCTAAGGCACCCTAGCTAGAAATTATAATACATGAAGTGGGAGACTTCCTGTTACAACTTCACGTTAGCCACTAGTCACCAGAGGTTCCTGGGACACACAAGCCCATAGTTTTGCCCGACCACGTGAGAAACGGTACGCTTATAGCCCAAATCTACACGTGACAGTGTACGGAAGAAGTAAAACACTCTAGCCTATTATCATTTTCGTACACCCACATGAAGCCAAGGGAATGCATGACTTTAGTTTCACCTTTATTAAGTGTTTTCGCATACAACCGATTTAAATAAAACTCAGTGGTTACTATGGGGAGTCGCAAGCAACCCAGCATAGGCCAACAGCACGGGATTAGTATCCATAGTACCAACCTCGGCTCATGAGAATTTGTATACCATTAATGTCCAACTATTGTCCCATTTTATGATTCCATCATGTTCCTAAGAAGCCAATGTTGTACATCATAGCCAAAATCATTAAAACACTCATGTAATGTATATGGATCCAACCAAGTATCATGTACATGTAAGGATCCCTTGACAAACATTTGTTGCATTCTCTTAGTCAAGCCAAGACATATATTTCCATCATGGACACCCCTCATGGGTTCCATCTCTCTACATCAAGTGATTTTACCAACTTAGGCATAATGGTGTACATTAATGAAATATACACATAATGATCTTACACACATATTACGTATAATAATATGAAAGCCAATATCGCTTGTAGAACATAAATCAAGAGAATTAATATATAGCTTTCACAAAAATAAATGACAAAAATACATATGCTTCTTAGTAAAAAATTCAAATACGGCATCACATCATTATTTACTGATAATTATTATAAATCCTACATTATTCTTCATGTTATATGGATCAACAATTCAAAACAAAATAACTTCGTATGCCACAAAAGAAACTTATAATAATTATTATATTATTAATGAAAGGCTTGAAGGAAAATTCTCACCTTAGGATGGACTTAGAAGAGGGTTATAGAAGATCCTAGCCGCTGGAAAAAAAATATGAGAAAGAACTCCCTTCTCTCTCTCTCTCTCTCTCTCTCTCTCTCTCTCTCTCTAAGGCATGGAGGCTAGGGTTAGGAGAAGGGCTTGGAGGTGCGTAGTAGGAATATGGAGAAGGATGATGAGAAAAGAAGGGCGTGCACGTGAGGTCTTGTGTAACAACCTCTCGAGGTGGGTTTCTCAAATCTCAATATTCGGGTGATTTTTGATCAATTCCAATCCGTTCATCTTATCAAGCTTGAAGAATAGAGTCAGAATACGTAAATTTCTTGATGATCCACATTCTAGATTGGCCGATCCTTGAAAATGGCCTGACGGGTGCTAAAATGGGCTTGATCTCAATTAACGGTCTACGCTTCATGATCAGGGCCCAAATTTTGAAAAAATATGTAGTCATGATAAGCAAACAATTGTACAAAGTTTAGTGGTTGATTGATGGTGAGAAATGCCTAGATCTGAAATTCCAACTTTTGACGGAAAAGGAAGGGGCTGGCTTTGTGGTTCAATGGTGTAGGATTATAGATCGAGGTCCAATTTTTTTGTAAACTCGTAGTCATATGAGTATGATGGGTGGTCTAAATTTGAGAAGCGATTGATGGTGAGAAGTGGGTAAATTGAAAAGTTCAGATTTAAAAAGAGTCGGTAACTCGTTAATTTATAAACGGGATAACTTCGCGCATAAGAAAGAGGTTTATCAAGGTGAGGCACTCAAATCACACTATTGGTCCATGATAAAGACAATCCAAGTCACTCATATGAAGAGAAATATTCGACTACGACTAACTATCTATTTTCCTCACTCGATGGACATGAAAATCAAGGGTTAAGGGGCTAATTTGACAATCGGACCACTTCTACTATGATTTAAGGGCTGAAATTTGACGTGTATGATTAATATATGCCAAAAAGCTTTTTCCGTGAAAGTGATAGTTGTTATAGGCAAAATGGTGGAGATAAGATTTCACGTGGAAATGCTCATTTGGCTCTCGAGATCATCTGATCGAGAGTCGAATATTGGATAAGTGCGGGACGTCCATTCGACTCTCGAGATCATCTGATCGAGAGTCGAATATTGGATAAGTGTGGAACGTCCATTTGACTATCGAGCTCACCTGATCAGGAGTCATGGATAGTCAAATATGGAAAACTAGATTCGCGAGCAGACCTTCTCACAAGTCGTTGAAAGACGTTACATCTAAGTGTATACTTGGACTCGCGATCACATTTTAATATGCGAGCAGCTTTCCTGTGGAAATCTCTTAGCCTTCAGTACTAGCACCCGATTCCCGTCGAACAGTTTGTCCAATCCCTCTGCGACACTAAGTAGGGCCACATCCAGTTCGGTGGTCCCCGACTCGTCGGCGTCTCCTTCCTTTTCGGAGGCTATGACTCCAACTACGGGCGTCTCCTTCCTTTTCGGAGGCTATGATTCCAACTACGGCTTCCAGCTTATCATGATATATCAGCGTTATTACCACGCTTATTGGTAGTCCGGATAGGTCGGCTTTTGGGTTTATCTTCTCTAAATGGATCCGGATTTCAAGTGATTGCCATCAAGGGGCGTGATTGTTGGAGTAAATCATCGGGTTGGATCTGACTCAAAAGATAAGATTTTATCCCACGAAATCAGCGAGATCTCAGTATCGTACGCGATATCAACGGGATTTCGACATCTTACGTAACAAATTGGATTGTCTCCAGATCTATATAAAGGGGTGGCTCCATTAAGAGCAGGTACGCACACATCATTCAATCTTGGTCCCGTTTTGCTTGGCTTCTCTTCTTATTATGGCCTAACTTAAGCATCGAAGGGCTAACGGCTGGTCCCCAGCCACCCTTATTTGTTGTCTTGCTTCAGGTCTGGTGGTGAAAATCCCGGTTGGAGTGAAGGAGAAAAGCTGGAGGATCTCGTTACAAAATCTGACATTAACAGTTTGGCGCCGTCTGTGGGAACGACTTGATCATCGAAATCAATCGTGCTAACCACCGATCAAAATCCTTCAGCGATGCCTCCTAAAAAGGCTGTTCATCCTTCAACTTCAAGACAGGCACCACCTCCGCCTGATGAGACGGAATCCGTACCTATCCTTCCACCTGCTCCGACGAATATCCTTCAAGGAGCCCCGAATCTGCCGTCAACAGACCCATTATTGGAAGCCTCTGGAAATCAAGATGATGTCCTACGTTTCCTCGGAAACACTCTCCTAACTCTAAACGCCGGAGTCCAAGTGCTGTCAAACCGGCTTGATCAGCACTTCCCCGAACCGCAAAGACAATCCTCTGAAGGGTTACCACCACAACCCATACCGGTAGCTTCCAGACACTCTATGGACGAACCACAGGTCCCGCCACTCGGCGGCCATCCCCCTGTACCATCTCCACATTCCATACATTCCAGTTCGTCTCGACAACCTCAACCGCAAGGCTCCACCGCCGAAACATCTAGCTATACCCTACCATGGGAAAGAGATCTCAAAAGAATCCAAGATCGTTTTGATGTTATGGAACAGCGATACCAGGCAAATCGGCCATCTGCCGTCATGGCGGCAATACACCAATCTGAATCTCCCTTCACCAGCGAGGTCATGGAAACCCCATTACCCAGAAAGTATCGAGCGCCTGTTATCGCTCCGTACACAGGAATTGGCGACCCTCTGGAACATCTGGAAACATATAGGTCCCTCATGGAGTTGGAGGGACATGGTTCAGAAATCATGTGTAGGGCCTTTCCCCTAACATTGAAGGATGCAGTTCGTACGTGGTTCCGGAGGTTAAAGCCCCGTTCCATCAGTTCCTTTTCCCAGTTATCAGAGATATTCCTTTCTCAATTCATGGGGAGTATTCACATTAAGAAGCCAGCCTCCCATCTAATGAATTTGAAACAGCAGCATGGGGAGACAATAAAGGAGTTCACAGTACGATTCACTGCCGAAGCCGTTCAAACTGAGGGATACACCGAAGAAAAGGGTCTTACAGCCCTCATTGCCGGGATAACGAGCGAGAAATTCAGGTTTGCCTTAAATAAAAGCCCACCGAAAACTATGGCAGAATTTCAAGCCAAAGCTCAGAAATATATCAATGCAGAAGAAGTCGCATTGACACGCCATGGAGTACAGAGCAAGAAGCGTAAGCCAGAAGGAACCTCTTCTACGGATAAGAAATACCGTCGTGACCAGCGCGATCGTTCTCCCAAGAGGCCTTACTCTGGTAAATATCATAATTACACTCCTCTCAATCAGTCTCTTGAAAAGGTTCTAATGGAGATTAAACACAAGCCATATGTGAAGTGGCCTGCAATCAAATCCGATCCCGAGAAGAGGGACAAGAGCAAGTTCTGTTACTTTCACAAAGATCAAGGGCATAGGACCCAGGACTGCATCTCTTTACGAGACCATATCGAAGCCCTTATTCGAAAAGGCCATCTCCAGGATTATGTTGCTCGTAAAAATCGATCACCAGAAAGGGCGAAGACCTCATCTCGCCAAAAGGAACCACCTCATCATCAAACCGACCAGGAGGACGCCGAGCCCACGGGAGAAATTCGCACTATCGTCGGGGGACCAGCTTGTGGGGGTGACTCTCAAGCTTCAAGAAAAGCATACGCTCGGAAGGCGTCCAAAGAACCCCAGCAAATCTATTGGCTGGAACAGACGTCCAGCTCCTCAAAAGCAAGCCATCCTCCAATTTCTTTCACCCTCGAAGATGCAGCGGGAATCCACTTCCCTCATGAAGATTCTATCGTGGTCACATTGAAGGTATCAAATTATCTGACTCATCGGATTATGGTGGATACAGGTAGCTCAGCCGACATTCTGTATCTAGAGGCTTTCAACAAAATGGCACTATCCAGAAGCCTCCTCAAGCCAGTATCGACCCCCCTCGTCAGCTTTGGAGGAGAGGTAGTAACACCCGAAGGAAGCATCGATCTTCCAGTTACTTTTGGAGAGAGTCCAGCGAAGACCACCGTCTTCGTAAACTTCCTCGTCGTGGATCGAAAATCAGCATATAACGCCATTTTGGGGCGGCCGTCTCTGACTAAGGTTGGAGTGGCCTTGCACCCTTCATATCTGTGTGTTAAATTTCCGACCCCAAATGGCATCGGGGTCGTGCGAGGAAGTCAGCAGGAGGCACGGTCCTGTTACCAGATAGCCCTCCAAGATCGAAAGAAGGCTCAAGCGACACCTGTCATGGAAATAGTTCAAGGTTCATCCGACGTTCCCACCACCGCGTTGGATCCAAGAGAAAATGCTCTGAAATCAGGAACTCCAGGGGAGGAAACAGTGGCGATCCACCTGACCGAAGACGACCCATCTAAGATCGTGCGCATCGGGTCCTCCTTGACCACTGTCCATCGTCAAAATTTGATCCGTTTCCTCACCGAATACAAGGATGTGTTTGCTTGGTCTCATAAAGATATGCCAGGCATCGATCCTGATGTCATCGCACATCGTCTCAACATTGACCCGAAGCATAAACCCGTACATCAGCGTCGACGTGCCTTTACTGCAGAAAGACAAATGGCAATCAAAACAGAAGTTGAAAAGCTTCTCGCGGCTAATTTCATAAAGGAAGTTGACTACCCAGAGTGGGTCGCAAACGTAGTTCTCGTCTGGAAAACTAATGGCAAATGGAGGATGTGCGTCGACTATTCAGACTTAAACAAAGCATGCCCCAAAGATAGCTTTCCGACACCGCGGATCGACCAGTTGGTCGACTCAACAGCTGGACATGCTCTCCTCAGCTTTATGGATGCTTATTCTGGTTACAACCAGATTGTGATGCATCCACCTGATAGCCAGCATACTGCCTTCATCACAGATCGAGGACTATATTGCTACCAGGTAATGCCGTTCGGTCTTAAAAATGCAGGGGCCACTTATCAACGTCTTGTCAACAAAATGTTCGCTGCTCAAATCGGTAGGAATATGGAAGTGTATGTCGACGATATGCTCGTGAAAAGCATCGTTGAAGATAACCACATTTCAGATCTTCGAGAAGCCTTTGATCTGATGAGGAAGTATCAAATGAAGTTAAATCCAGAAAAATGCGCGTTTGGAGTGTCTGCAGGAAAATTTCTTGGGTTCATGGTTGGCCAGCGTGGAATTGAGGCAAATCCTGAAAAGATTAAAGCATTAATAGAGATGAAATCCCCTGTTACTCTGAAAGACGTTCAGCGTCTAGCAGGTCGCATCGCATCATTGAACAGGTTCATCTCGCGAGCATCTGACAAGTGTTTGCCCTTCTTCAAACTCCTTCGTGCAACGGCCAAGTCTGATTGGAAGTGGACACCTCAGTGTGAAGAAGCTTTTCAACAATTGAAGCAATACATGAGCGCTCCCCCCATTTTATCTAAGCCTGTAGCACATGAGCAACTCATTCTTTATTTATCTGTGTCTCCCACGGCCGTTAGCGCCGCTTTAATAAGAGAAGATTCCGGGGTGCAAAGGCCCGTTTATTATGTCAGTAGAGCAATGGTCGATGCAGAAACTAGGTATTCTGATATGGAGAAACTGGCCCTAGCCTTAGTCACTGCGGCTCGAAAACTGCGACCATACTTTCAAGCCCATGCTATTTTAGTACCAACAAATCATCCGCTACGCCAAGTCCTTCAAAAACCTGAGGCTTCAGGACGCTTGACTAAATGGGCGGTCGAGATCAGTGAGCATGATATCTCATTCTGTCCTAGGACAGCAGTCAAGGGCCAGGCCGTGGCTGACTTCATCGCTGAATTTACATATTCTTCTGAAGATAATGTCATGACCAGCGACCAGCCTCCTTGGTCTCTCTTCGTGGACGGGTCGTCGCGGGCCACTGGTAGTGGAGCGGGCCTGATTTTAGTGGCTCCCGACGGGTCGCATTTTCAATATGCTCTGCGTTTCGAACCACGCATCTCCAATAATGAAGCAGAATATGAGGCCCTGATTGTTGGCCTCGAGCTAGCCGTTGTCCTCGCAGTCC
Organism: Liriodendron chinense; assembly: GCA_003013855.2. Classification (NCBI taxonomy): domain Eukaryota; kingdom Viridiplantae; phylum Streptophyta; class Magnoliopsida; order Magnoliales; family Magnoliaceae; genus Liriodendron; species Liriodendron chinense. The sequence goes on from ML058584.1 coordinate 1,215,798, forward strand.
AGAATTTGATAATTCATAGCGACTCCCAGCTCATTGTCAACCAAGTTCTTGGCGAATTCGAAACCAAAGAAGAAAGAATGGCCTTATACAAGTCTCGTGTCCTCATCTTGCTCGCCAAACTGAAGACTTATAAAATATTTCATATCCCTCACGAGCAGAACCAACTTGCCGATTCCGTGGCAAAACTCGCTTCTGCACCGGAATCGGAGCTATCACATTCGATCCCCATCGAGCACCGTCAGCATTTGAGTATCGACCAAGTGATTCTCGAGAAAGTTATATCGGTACAATCGTCTCCATGCTGGATGGATCCTATCATCATTTATCTTAGAGATGGGTACCTACCAGAAGACAAGAAAGCTGCAAGACAAATTCGGCTTCGAGCTGCCAGGTACACCTTACAAGATGGAATCTTGTTGCGAAAAAGCTTCTCCTTGCCTTATTTAAGGTGTCTTCATCCAGAAGAAGCACATCGTGTTCTAGATGAAGTACACCAGGGGGCATGTGGTAATCATCCCAGGGGGCGATCTCTAGCATATAAAGCGATGAGGCAAGGATATTATTGGCCTACTATGAAAGCAGACGCCATCGAATTTTCTAAAAAATGCGACAAGTGTCAACGATATCAACCTATACCTCGTGTACCGTCTGAGCGGATCACCCCAGTCGACAGCCCTTGGCCTTTTGCTCAGTGGGGGATCGATATCATCGGGCCCTTACCTATGGGAAAGGGACAGAATAGGTTCGCGATCGTGGCGGTTGATTATTTCACCAAATGGGCCGAACCAGAACCATTAGCCAAAATTACTGAAAAACAAACTACTAACTTTATGTGGAGAAATATCATATGTCGCTTCGGACTTCCTCATACTATAATTACCGATAACGGAACGCAGTTCGACAACGCAGCCTTTGATGAATTTTGCGACAAATGGAAGATACGTAATCTCCGCACTTCTCCATATCATCCTCAGGCGAATGGGCAGGTCGAGGCAGTGAATAAAATCATAAAGCATCATTTAAAGACCAAGCTAGGTGAATGTAAAGGGGTGTGGCCAGAACTTCTACCAGAGGTGTTATGGGCCTATAGAACCACGGCTTGTACATTGACAGGTGAAACTCCTTTCTCCTTAGCATTTGGTGTTGACGCAGTAGTACCAGTGGAAACTCAAGTGCCCTCATATCGGATCGAACAGTATGATCCCGCGAGCAATCAGGAGAACCTCCGGCTTCATCTCGATCTCTTGGAAGAGCGAAGAAATGCTTCCCAAGTACGAGTGGCGGCATATCAACAACGTATTGCTCGTTATCGGAATGCGAAGGTTCGACCTAGATCCTTCCAGTTCGGAGATTTGGTTCTAAGGCAAAATCTTGGAGTTCCTGTTCGTTCATTGGATCCGAATTGGGAAGGCCCGTATCGGGTTATTAGGGTTGTGCGACCCGGTACTTATTATCTTGAAGACATGCAAGGGAAGCCTGTACGTCGCCCTTGGCACGTGGAGCATTTGTTACGATACTACCCTTAGATTCGATGTAGTTTATTATAGCGTTTTATGAATAAAGTGAAAGATATCTTTTGGCCGCTACTTCCATTTATATGGACCTGAATAGCCCTGAAGAGAGTGCTTACACATCCTCTTGGCCAATTGCCTACCTTTGGTAGGACTGAAATCATTACTAGTTGGTTGCTTCTCCATTTACATGGACCTGAACAGCCTCGAAGAGAATGAATACCATCTCTTGACCAACCTTCTGCCCTTGGTAGAATTAAAATCTCAATCGATAGATCAGTCTATCTCAACGCGGACATGGTCGTACGACCCCCGGATTGAGTCTAATTCATTTTCATGAGTTAGTTGCTCACGACTGGTGAAAGGAGGGATCGCACTCCGGAATGCGAGCACCGTAGCTCGAGCTCGAGTCACAGTCATACACCTTAATCGCGAGCACCACAGTTCGCCATACACCCTAATTGCGAGCAACGTAACTCGTGCTCGGATTAAGGGTTCGCATTCACTGATGAGTCAATATGAAGCCAACTTGGGGGTCTCAATCGGTTTGGTCGCAACGAACCCCCGGATTGAGCACATTCTCGTTGCAACAAGGCATTCAGTACATGGAAAAGAAAGTAAACAAAAACGAGGACAATACTTCCAAAAATATTTTTTTTCATTAATGATAAATGTTTACAATATCCATTCACGAATACAAGAGAGGAAAACAAAGAAAATCAATCCCTTGGAGGAGGAGCTGCGCTCTCAATTTCAGGGCCCATTTCTGGAGCTCCTTCAACCTGAGTGGCTTCAGTCACCTCGTTCTCAGCAGCAGCCTGCTCTTCGGCAGCAATGATGGTCGCGACTCGACCAAACTCCCCCATATCAAAGGATGGGATCATTCGTTGCACTACTCTTAGTGCAAAGTCGTGACCAGCATCATATGACTCGTACCTTTCGTCGTCATATTGCTGCGAAGAACGGAACTCGAAAACTGCCCGAGGACCTTCTTCCGAGAGCATTTTCGCAAGGGCGACTCTCTCCTCGTCCCAGTGGATCGAGTCGTCCTTAAGCTGCGCGAGAGCGTTGCGCTCCTTGGTCAGGTTGTCGTAGGCCTCCTTGAGCTGCGACCTAGCCTCCGCAAGTCGCTCCTCCAGTGAGATCTTGTCTTGGCGAAAGATCTCCTTCTCTCTCTCCGCCTTCTCCTTCAAGTCGGCGAGTTTCGCGAACTTATTGTCCAAAGCTTGGTACCTTTCGGTCAACACCTGAACTTTCTCTATGAGGATTTTTATCTCCTCATCTTTCTTGGAAATCACGGCCTCACGGGATTTGAGGAGTTGATCTCGTCCCTGGACCGCCTTCTCCAAAGCAATCCTTTTTTCATCTGCCTCGTCTATTACGCGGCGAGTGGCGACGATGTCTCGCTTCGTCCGCAAGATGAGGTCTAGTCCCTGCAAACAAAAAGATGGGTGAGAAGAAATACTTAAGAAACCCCAAAATAATAAAGTTTTGGGCTAGGAGGTTCTACCTGAGCCATCCTCATCCCTGCCTCAAGGAAGAGGCTCTCGGGGCCTGGCTCGGGAAGAGAGCCGAAGGATTGAGGCGGGACATTCTCAAATAAGAATTTACAAATGGGGTGGAGGTGGCGAGGAACAGAATATGTTCCACCGCCGGAAGGTTGGGCAACGATCAGCCCAGACGGCTCGCGAGGAGGGGCCATCGTCTCGCGAGCAGGTCCCTGCTCGGTAGCAGGAACCAGCTCGCGGGCAGGAGCCATCTCTCGAGGCTCCGTGTGCTCACGAGCCTCTTCAGCTGGGGGGCAGCTGGACCCTACCCCATCTGGGGAATTGTCAGCAATATTAATCACTGGCGGCCCGGGCGCGACCACCAGTGAAGGAATAGCGGGCCCTGCTGGAGCCCCCGCCTTGCTCGCGAGAGGAGCAGGCTGATCGCTACCCTTTTCGGTGGATGGGTGAGATGGACCAGCAGATGTTTTCTTCTGCCTCTTGGAGCTCGTGCCCTTCAGCCGGGGCAGCAGACCTCTTTTTTCTCCAACCTGCGTCATCTCGACTTCTCTTACGGGTATTAAGCCCGCTGCTGCAAGACGAGATGGAGACAAGCAAGTCTCGACGTGCCTATCACCAATAGGCACCTTGTACACTTTTACGATTTTTTCGTTGATCCCCCCTTTCAAGTTCGGTTTTCTCAAGGCCGGGATACCTGCGAGCACAAACAAGGGTCAAATGGAGAAACCCTAAAAACTTTAATTGAAGAAAAAGTGCACAATGCGGGACCGCCTACCTTCACAGAAAAAATGATTTACTCTTGGGCCCCTGGAAGAAGCAAATTCCCAATTTCCAGATGCATAAAACCAACGCTTCCTCCAGCCGGGATAATTCGATGAGGGCTTCCCCAGCACGAAGTTATCCCGGTGCCAATAACATAGATAGTACCAGCCTTCGCTGGAGGGTGCCTTCTTCAAGCGGAACATGCGGAGGAACTCATCAGCTGTAAGCTCCCCATTCCTGGCTTGAGCCCAAAGGACGAATGAGCTTAGGACCACCCTCCATCCATTCACAATAAGTTGCCCGGGGGCAATTTTATAATACCGAAGTACATCCCGGATGAAGGGATGGAGGGGAAGGCGAACCCCCAGAATGAGTTGATACTCATAGAATGCCACACACCCTGGGGGAGGGGAGTCTGGCGTCTCTCCATCTCTGGGTAACCGAAGATCGACTGAGTCAGGGATCGAAAATCTCTCCCGTAACTCCAGCAGCCGGTTCTCCGATAGAATGGAAGGATATCCGGCCGCTGTATACTGACCTGCCGGAACCCTTGCGTTACTAGAAGCAGAGGATTCCGGGGTGGCATCTCCTAAAGGAACGGTACTCTCCTCGGAAGCCATGGGATATTTAAAAAAGAAAGAAGAAATAGTACAGTGAAAAAGAAAAGAAAGAGCACCAAAGGGGATCGAGGAAGACACCAAGGAGCTCCAGAGGAAGATGATTGAAAAAGCAAAGGAGGATTCTGAAACTTCTGTGAAAATCAGAAGATATGGTGGACTCCGTATATTTATAGGCAATCATTCCGCCGTATATGGTAGCACGTGGCGATCTCTCGTTCGGCACAGCACTCGAGCAGGCACGCCCATTAAATACTTGGACACGTGGTGAGCGCCTCTTCATTTCCTAACTGCAGAAAGGTTGGCGCTCATTAATTCCAGCCTAATCATGTACGGCTTCTCAGTAAAAGCAAGAGGCAGCCGCGCATGACAGCAAGCTAAGTCCTTTCCTTAAGGATTCTTGGCGGCAAGGACTTGGGGGGCATCTGTTATAGGCAAAATGGTGGAGATAAGATTTCACGTGGAAATGCTCATTTGGCTCTCGAGATCATCTGATCGAGAGTCGAATATTGGATAAGTGCGGGACGTCCATTCGACTCTCGAGATCATCTGATCGAGAGTCGAATATTGGATAAGTGTGGAACGTCCATTTGACTATCGAGCTCACCTGATCAGGAGTCATGGATAGTCAAATATGGAAAACTAGATTCGCGAGCAGACCTTCTCACAAGTCGTTGAAAGACGTTACATCTAAGTGTATACTTGGACTCGCGACCACATTTTAATATGCGAGCAGCTTTCCTGTGGAAATCTCTTAGCCTTCAGTACTAGCACCCGATTCCCGTCGAACAGTTTGTCCAATCCCTCTGCGACACTAAGTAGGGCCACATCCAGTTCGGTGGTCCCCGACTCGTCGGCGTCTCCTTCCTTTTCGGAGGCTATGACTCCAACTACGGGCGTCTCCTTCCTTTTCGGAGGCTATGATTCCAACTACGGCTTCCAGCTTATCATGATATATCAGCGTTATTACCACGCTTATTGGTAGTCTGGATAGGTCGGCTTTTGGGTTTATCTTCTCTAAATGGATCCGGATTTCAACGGATTGCCATCAAGGGGCGTGATTGTTGGAGTAAATCATCGGGTTGGATCTGACTCAAAAGATAAGATTTTATCCCACGAAATCAGCGAGATCTCAGTATCGTACGCGATATCAACGGGATTTCGACATCTTACGTAACAAATTGGATTGTCTCCAGATCTATATAAAGGGGTGGCTCCATTAAGAGCAGGTACGCACACATCATTCAATCTTGGTCCCGTTTTGCTTGGCTTCTCTTCTTACTGTGGCCTAACTTAAGCATCGGAGGGCTAACGGCTGGTCCCCAGCCACCCTTATTTGTTGTCTTGCTTCAGGTCTGGTGGTGAAAATCCCGGTTGGAGTGAAGGAGAAAAGCTGGAGGATCTCGTTACAAAATCTAACATTAACAATCGTAAAAAACTATAATACTAAAAAAATGACATCTTAACTTAAGTTTAACTAATGACATTTTCGTAATTATCTGAAAAGTGCGTGATTTTTTAAATCTGATCTTTCTATGATGTTTATGGGATCATTCTAAGCAACTTTTGTAAAGGATCCTCTATCGGATCTCCTACGGATGTCCCGCTATTCGTAAATCAACGGTAAATGTGCGATAATTAATAAAAAATAAATTAAAAATGAATTTTCAAAATTTTTCAAATAAATCTTAAAAATCTAAGGCGTTACACCATCCAAGCTTCAGCTTCTTCGCATTAACCATCCATCATCAAACCGTCTAACAGTAGTGGACGTTCTTCATCTCCAACACGTGTGCAATGTGGAGCTATCATCAACAACCACCCGTGCAGCTGCCTCTAGCATCCAATCTAGTAGCCATCTCTTGCAGTAGCTGAAACTTCAGTCGTCTAAGGTGGACCATCTCTAGCTGACTGTCCAAGGTGGACCATCTCCAACTGACTGTCTAAAGGTGGACCCCACCTATTGAGCTTGTCCATGAGCAGGAAATCACCTCATTAATCGTCCAGCAAGTGGACCTACCTACTACAACAAGGCAGCAAACTCCAGCAGGATTGGACGTCCATCAGGTCCCCACCTTCACACGTGCAGCAGATGGAAGCCATCATCACCGTCCAGCTGCTTCACATCTAGCCGTCCATCTGTCCATGGTGGACCCCATCTCATCCAGCAGCTCTTGAAGGACTTCCACCTCAGCCGTCCACATTAGACAATCCAGTTGTAGGCCTCACTCGGCTACATGAATGCAACACATCCAACCGTCCATCCATTCAAACATCCGACGGATGAAAATGATTCTTGTCTTTGCATGTGCCTTTAACATCCAACAGCAATGGACGGTTCGGATTGTCCAAATTCTCCATGTGGACCTAGTTAACTCACCTTGCCATCTTCCATCCTTGGGCCAAGCAAATGCTCTCTCCAGCCTCTTCCATCCATGAGCAAAAAGAAAGTGTGCTTTAGGCTTGGAGTACTTTCCAAGCCTAACTCCTAACCCAAGCCTAAAAAGCAAATCTATTGGCTTTGAAGTGCCACCTCATCATTGAAGCCTAACTCATTCCCAAACCTAAGGAAAGTTTTGCTTTGAGCTTGGAGTGCCACCTAGGCTTGGAGCCTCCCAAAAAGCTATAAAAGGAGGCCATCCCTTCTCATTTCAAATCATCCCACAATCCAAATTCCATTCTCTACAACTCGTATCTTCTCTTCTTTAGTTTTCTTTCTTTCTTTCTTTTGTAAAGTAGAGTAGAGTAGAGTAGAAGTTTTTCTTTGAGAATTAGTCTCCCATTGTAGCATGGTTGGCTAAACCTCTAGCTAAGGCTAGGGGTGAAGCCTTTGAAGAAATTTGTGAAGTTTGGTTCTTTTGGTTCAACAATGGTGTATGAATGTTGGAGTTCTCTTTAGTTGATTAGTTCGATTATCCACCTCCGCGAACGCTATTGTTGTGCATGGCCCTTGATCCATTGTCGACTTCGGGTACGATGGATGCTTGGATTTCCATGCACACTAATTAGCTACTTCATGATCAATAAAGTCCCTTGATCCATTGTCGACTCCGTGAACGATGGATGCTTTGGATTTCCTACGGTCATCAAGCTAGTGCAGGTAAAGTCATCGATCTGTAAAATCTCTTGATCCATTATAGACTTCGGGCATATTAGATGCATTGGATTCCTTGCAATCGATGGACGAGATCTTAACGATTGGATCGGTCAATTAAAGCCTCCTATCTTGTAAGTATGCAATTGATAGTATGAATTATGATCTTATCGGTTGACTTTTTGGCAAAGTTGTTGATTTATATAATTCCTTGATCCATTGTCGACTCCTGGGCATAGTGAATGCTTGGGATTCCCTACGATCAACTAACGAGTGCTTCATGGTCAAATCAATCGGTTCAAATCACCATCTTTTATGAAATATGCAAGTGGTTTAACCGTTTCATCTTCCGATTGGAACGAATCTTTATTCGATTCCAGTTGAGTTATAGTTGAACCAATGTATCAAACCTTGTGAATTAACCAAAGGTGAATCCCTAATGCCTTAGCCCCTTTTTCTATTTTTGTCTTTCATCACACACAACTTGCTCCACTCTCGTGGATAATTCAAATTTCATCTCTCCCACCTAAACTAATTCCTCTAAGTGTTCTTTACCTCAATCCCTGTGTTTAGACCTTGGTCGCATCGAGTATTTTACTACTTCGGTACCTGCACTTGGGTGTGAAATCTTCGGATTGTAACAAACCCCTTTTACCTAGATTGCGTGCCGCATAATAGGCACTGCCATATTGATGTGGCAAAGTTCCATGGCCCCATCGTGATGTATGTGTTAGATCCACATCGTCCATTCATTTTTCTAAATCAGTTTAAGTCACGAGCTAAAACATGAGGCATATCCAAACCTCAAGTGGACCACACCATAAAAAACAACGGGGATTGAATATTTACCATTAAAAACTTCTTGGGCGCCACAGAGGTTTCAGATCAAACTTATATTTGTGTTTTCCCTTCATCTGTGTAATCTTATGAACATATTTGATGTCAAATAAATAATATAGTGGGCCTTAGGAAGTTTTCAACGGTGGGCGTCATTATCCCCACTGCTATCTATAGTGTGGTCCACTTGAGCTTTGGGTTAACCTCATTTTTTGGTTCATGTCCAAAAATGATATGAAAAAAATGGATGAATGGTGTGGATATAACACATCCATCATAATAAGTTAAAGAACTTTCTTACGTCATTTAGGCTTTTACCATGTTTTGTCAAAGGTGGCGCACGTTAAAAGAAGAGGGTAGAGTTGTCATTTTGAAAATTTTTAACTTAGAAATCACTTACCGCATTCAGCGTTAAGCATTAAGCGAAAGGGAGGAAGCTTAAAACGATCCCATTTTTTCAATGAAAATCTATATTAAGCACTTAATATTTTAGATTTACCAAACGATCTAAATTAGGAAAAATCACTGAAAACGACCATTTTCAGTGATAAGTGGTAAAATTAAGTTTTACCAAATAGGGCCTTACTTTAAAGGCACTTAATCAATAACTTAGATGGAATATCCAATATCCACATACAAACCCGTGTTTATTCTATTCACATATATTTTTGTGAATAGGCCCACCTAAGTTGTGCATTGGGCTGATATTTTAACTCAATGCCTAACATTAAAGGATCATCCTGATGTACAGGGTGGATTTGATATAGAGAACATGGTGAGGATGATATTGATGTATGGAGTGGATTTGATATAGAGAACATGGTGCGGCTATGTGAAAGTCATGTAGTGAATAACAGTAAAGATATAACACCCCGGCCCTCCAATACTCGGGTCTTGGATGTCCTCGAGTGTTGCTCGTGAATTTTTTGAATAAGACATAGCCGCACATGAAAGCGCACGTGTGGGTTTGAAAACCTAAGTAGGTTAAGTGTAATCACGAGACTTAGGCAGCCAAACTCGATTAGGGTTCGTGTATAGCGAGTTGGTCATACAGACCAATAGCAAAACCTGGATCCTCATACTCCTAACCCAATTGAATCAGGAGTGTTCGACCAAGTAAGACCTACCCTGAAAACACATCAAATTGAATATTTAACTTGTAGGTCTACCACAGAAACCCTTTGACTAGACCCTGGTGAAGATTGGGCGAAACCTTGTGATTTGATTGCAGGCGGATCAACGGAACTCATTCAATTGGCCTTTAACGCCCATTCGAAACAAGGACTTAGTACATGTAACGCCCCGAATTTCAGGGGTCGAGTACAAATTCAATTTTCGATATTCCGGGTGTCACTTGTGCATGTGAGGAAATGTGTTTTTCATAGTTTTAATATATGTGGCATCAGGACACAAATAAAAGTTAAGCTAAGCAATAAAATATAGACAAAGTGGAGAAAAGTATAAATTAATATCCAAAATAGAAAGTTGTTTCAACCCACCAATGGGTCCACTCATCAGGTGGCCCCAAATAAATGTAAAAAAAATATAAATCTCTACAGTAATTGTCAAGTGAGCCCACGACTCCAAAAGATTAAAAAAATGGACGACAGGGTGCTCCACTAGGCCTGCTCATCTACATATTGGGAGTAGGTCTCACCCTCAGTCAGGTCCTCATACTCCTCTAACGTGTCCGCCTCAAGGGTACTTACGTTGATCAGACAATTTGGTTGGTGTTTTAAAACACCATCACAAGTGAGAGTGAGTGATCAACTCGGTAGTTCCATTATTCCAAACTTACACATGCTATCAATCATAATCAAGCATAGACAACGCTAACATACAAAACAACAAAGTTCCTAATCTAGTTACTTAAATGGATGAATGGTATGATGCACAGATGCATGCCCTAGGCACCATTATCAGTTATGTTACAACAGACAGTGATGTGGCTCGTCACCAAGCATCACTTGCACACAAATGCATGTCATGTGGTTTATATGCATGATTAGTCAAGTATTTATTAATGTAGTTCAAACAGCAGGTTGACGAAGCTAAGATACCACCATTATATCACCAGTTTAACCGATCATGTGGTTCGTAGTGACTGTAGCGACTCTTCACCTGTGACCCTTGATCTATTTTAAGACTTGTCACCCAAAAATACATGGTACAGCAAGGGCTCATTAACCAATCGCACAATCCAAGCAGAAGGAGCTTGTCACTTGATCCCAGCACAGCAAGGTAGGCTTGTCAACTCTAGCATTGCTCACTAGTCACTACAGGGAGGCTCGTCACCCAGCGTATGCCGATAGCTCAGACACGGTGTCCCAAACCGTACCACCATGCTCGGCTCGTGAGATTTAATCGGATCATATTGCACTAATGATTTAAAGTGAACCTTTTACAATGAAGATGCCGGTACCTTAGATTCCTTAGGGCGCATCCAGAAAAAAATAACTACGACTATGTTTAACCCGACATTAAACCTATCCGATCAATAGTGGAGAACCTCGGGAAAATTGGCATTGGGTGCACATGACCCACGTAGCTTGAAGCTACAGTCAATCACCTGTGTTTAGCCCCAATCGATCGAACAAGCCTAGGGTAGTCGACCCCAAGCGACTACCCTCGTACTTATGCATTTACTGAGCCAAATCCAACAACATTTACTTTAAATCACTACATAATTAAGCTGAAAGGGCATATCATCAAGATAATTAGCAAGCATATTTCTACAATTTACAGTCCAAGGTACTCATTCAATAGCAATAGACAACATAATATGAATGGACTTCACAAGCATAAGATTTCATCCAATTGAACATAGCATCAAATAAAAGAAACAGCTAACATGCATAACAAGTAAATCATCTTAACATCATACCTATAAATCCTAAGTGCAAAATAAATCAAACACAAGACATTAACTATAACAATCATGGTTTGATAAAAAGGAACCTTAGGAAAAATGGTCTGCACCTTAAGATGGAAAGATTCCTCATATTTAAGAGCCTAGGGGCTGAGATTTGGAGAATCTGAGGGTTCATACACCAAATTAAGGGATGCATGTAAGGGATTTAGGGATTTAGAGGAAGAAGGCTGAAATGTGAAAGGTAGATTACCATTCTTACCTTCAACAATGGATGGGGACGATCTAGACGTGAAGATTGACGGTTGGGCTGTAGTACACATACCCATGAGGCGATGAGCCTGCATGCATACACTCACTCTCACCAAAGCCCTCTCATTCTCCTTCTCTCTCTCAATTTCCTCCCTTTCCTCTCCTACTTTCAACAATTGTGGGAATGGGGAGTAAATGCCCAATTTAAGGCCTTTATATAATGTTAAGTCTAGCACAAATGGCCCCAGTAAATTAATTCTCAGTAGTTTGACTTTATGGAGGGTTGTTTATACTATTTGAGGCCCACCTAGGCCCATCCGGGCCAATCTAATCTTTAGAACAGTTATTACATGTAGAGATCCACCTACGGTTATGGTCTTCCACATTTCAGATGTGGCAATCAATGGATACAGTGATAGGTTCGTTTAACGATCTTCAATTACCATCGGGGCTACAACTTTAGGGATACACTCGGTGTCATAATCGAGGCCTAGGTCCTAAGTTTCATTACAATCTACCTGTTCAAATGTCTCAACTTAAGGAATGTTAAAAAAGACATAATTATTTAAGTGCATGGATAAGTTTTGAGTAGATTTCACATTGCATGTGCCACTCTCGGCTTTAAAGTTGAGCAAATTGACTCGCAATCTTGAACTAACGCCCCAAGAGGGTCGTCAAGCCTGCCGAGATGGTCAATTTTCCCTAACTTCAGATCTAATGACCTACCAATAGATGATCTAGGGACTGTTTGGATAGATAAGACATTTTCATAAATATTTGGGCATCGAGATTTCTTAGGTGCGTTAATTCGAGTATAATCTTACTAAATTTGTCGTTTAGCATCCATGTGATTAGTGAAAATGTTGATTTGGTTATTAATAAATTAATTCATTGGTTTCCTAGGTTAAAATGGTCAATTAATAAGGTTTGGGTGATTTCAAATGTCATCGCTTGAGTATGTGTTCGGGTTTTGGACGGTGATTCTACGGGACGTTACAGTACTACCTTGCCTTGAGACTAAAGCCTCTAGGTTTAGAACTTGTGATGAACCCCGTCACCTTGTCTCTAGAATCGTTAGGCTTACAAGCAATGAAAAACTAACCCATTCGACCCTTAGAAATCAAAATTTGAGAATTTGCTAAGTCAGGTTAAGATTTGCATCTGTCGATCTAGGTTGGTTCGACTGACAACTCTCATTTAAGTGCGAAAGCTTACACGAATCTGGGCATTTTTTGTGCTGGTACAAATGCTCCCCCCCCCCCCCCCCCCCCCGCGCTCATTCATTTCTTCCTTAAAATAGAGAGAGTGAGAGAGTTTGTGTGTGAGAGAGATGGCAGGGCTCGGTGTTAGATCTCGTCGTTCGATCTCCGTGCTTGCCGAATTCCATTGTAGCTCGTATCTCAAGCTATTTCACATCTTTCTTAGCTGAGATCCTTCGATTTCAGGCTGGATTCTCCATCCATTGCTAGGTAAGAGGTTCTCTAGCTATTCATTTACCTCATTCTCTCATTTTCTACATATTTGAGCTGTTGGGGTTAGAAACCCTCCTTTATTTTCATCCTTTCTCAGAAGCCCTAACCTTAAGGTTTGTGAATGCTTGGACTCGAGCTCTCAACGGTCGATTAAGATCGGTCTATGCTCTTGTAGAGGTTGTATTTGGGCGCGACCCCATGTGGATTTTGTTGTGTGCCGATCTCAGGCCTCGATTCGCCGAATCATATAGGGCAAACCTTAAACCACCCTTCGTTGAACATTCTATTAGGATTAATTAAAGGTTATTAATGATAAATTTGTGCTCTAATGTAGGTTTGAAAGTTTTTCCTAAAATTTGTGCCCCAGATCGTGTTGGAATTGAGAAATCTCGAGCCCCTAAGGTGATGAACACCCTTCAAACTTTCCCATAACATTTTCATTCGAGGGATAGTCTCGATAATTGATTAATTTATGCTTATAAACCTATGAATCATGTGATCTCTCTTGTTGTCTATTTCACATGTGTTTAGTTAGGATTGAATTGTTAGAATCCATGATGTGCTTAGCCTTTATTAAAATCCCTAACATGTTTATAATCCTGTAATCGCACATGCAACATGCTTAGTATCCTGTGTAGCTTGATTCACACATATGCACTCTATAACATGATTATAATCTAGGTTATGAACACACCTAACATGTTTAATACCATGCGTAGCTAATCCAGACATGCATACTCCTAAACATGTCCTGTAGACTATAGGACTTACATAGGTTTGTATATAATATGCTTTTAGTATGATTCTCACGTGTTGCATGTTGAAGGGTTAAATTGCAAAATGTGGAAGTCGGAACCTTAAAAAATTGGTGGAACCATTGGATATTATGGATTTCATTAAATCTGTGAAACTTGTGGAATTTATTAAACCATGCAAATTGGTGGATGAAACCTGAGGGTTAGATTACCCCTGTGGGGAGAGTGTGGTTATTTTGGTTGTACACACATATGTATTGTACCTCGTGCTGATGGTTGCCTTGCTACCGGCAAATGTAATGTATTTAAAAATTTGTCATTGCATTTATATTGGTGTACCTTAAATGGCTTTGTTTGTGCCTTTAATGGCATTATGGTGCCTTCAATGGCTTTGTGGTGCCTTTAATTGCTTTATTTGTGCCTTTAATGGCTTTATTTGTGCCCTTAATGACTTAGTCGTACCTTTAATGGTTTTGTTGTGCCTTAAATGGCTTTATTATGAACTATGATTTGCAATGGTAATGACTAACTGTGGTGTCAAAGGCTGGTCGTTAGTTCACAATTTACTTAAACCAGTTGTTTGTGAATCTATCTAATAAAGGTTGAAACAATCATGCATCTATGGATGGTACTAGGTGCCTGCCCTACTATCTGGTAAAGGTCAATGTATTATTGAACATCCCATTTACTGTGTGACTGTGTGATGGGTCGACTATCTAGCGCACTACCCTACTGTCTGGTAAAGGTCAGTGTTTCGAAAGACCTAGTCACCTGCATTTGGTCCGACTGGATGTGCATCCTCAATTGATAAACACGTACATTCATCCATGTATTAATATAAGATACATTATAACAATGATTGTTGGATGTTTTTGGAAACTATACTTGATTAATATATCGTGCATGTAATCTTAGGGGGCTTATTACTGAGTTGGTCACTCATCACTTGTATGTGCAATTGCACCTAACTATATAGATAGTACAAGTGTTAGCGTCAATTAGACCTAAGGACGTCTCGTAGGTGGTGGAGCATGGTTGCTACTGATTTTGTTAAAGATGCTACTCACCATTAGGATTTGCTTTTCTTTGTTCTTCCGACACCTATATATATTTGGTTGTTGTGGATGTTTATGTCCCCTACTATAGGACTCATTTTGAATTAATGTGTTACTTTTTATATTTAGGATTTATTTGGCATGGCTTTGTTTATCTACGCTCTTCTTTGATTTTGCTGCTTATCTTAGGCTACTCTAATTTCGTTTAGGAAATGTATGTCAATTGCTCTATGTGGCCACGTGGGTAATGTTCCCCATGTGCATTTCCCTATTTAATCATTTGAATAACATCCCTTGAATGCGGGACAAGAGTCCTTGTACTTAGCGCTAGTCTCGGGTGTTATAGAGTTGTTTATGAATCTGGAAGAACTATATGTGAAATTAACCTTGTGGCCACGTGGGAATATTTGTACCCACGTGGGATTCTTCTAAGTGTGACACTTGGGTTTCCACCGCTCGAGCATGTCACTCTGGCAATGATAATTTAAGGCGTTACACATGACCTCACCAAGATTATTATGGGGCCACTTTAATATATGTATTTTATATCCACACTGACCATCTATTTTGCCATATCATTTTAGGGCATGAGCAAAAAAATGAAACAAATCCAACTCTCGGGTGGACCATAATAATGGGAAACAATGGTGATTGAACTCCTGTTATTAAAAACTTTATAGGGCCCACCATAATGTTTAGTTGCCATCCAATTTGTTAATTGGGTCACACAGACATTATGAAGGGAAAACTCCAATATCATTTTGATCCAAACTTTCATGGCCTCAGTGAAGTTTTTAATCACGGGCATTCAATCACCATTGTTCACTATGGTGCGTTCCACCTGAGATTTAGATCTGCTTCATTTTTTTGCTCATGCCCTAAGACGAGCTGAAAAAATGGATGAAAGTGTGACGCCTCGATTTTCATTGTTTGAGGACAATGTCCTTGCAACGGAAACTCGAGTGTCACAAATAAAGAAAAAGCGCACGTGGGCGAATTTCCCATGTGGCCGTATAATCCTATTAACCTTCGACCAAGATTACTAATCAAGGTCGCGCACATTATATTAGCGGGTATCAAGAGATCAATGAAGATAATTGGAACTTGGAATGTTAGGGCCAAATATCCAGAATATGCACGTCTAAAATATACAATTCAAATTTTGTCCATCTAGGGACTATACAAACCACAAAATAAACAAAATGTATGGGGTTCTAGGCTGACAAAGAAAAAAGGTGAGTGGTTACTGATTGAGCTCATAGATCTCAGCCTCACTCTCGACAGGCTTGCTATCTCCCAACTCATCACTGAGCTGTACAGGGGCATCTTCAAGAGGATCAACATCTGCAGCTATTGCTAGATCATTTACATATATCAAATAGAAGGTGTCGGTTGCCAACACAGTGAAGAAATACCCCCTAAAATTATACATGTGACATGTTATCCATGTAAATTTTCATTGCGCGCATACATTCCTAAGCATACAATCCATACAAGTTACTAAGTGTGTGTGTGTGCAAGTGAGAAACTGTTGAGCTTTTAATTTATACATATTCTAACCACATTTCATCACATTTATGTATGATTCTTATGGTTTAAGACTTATCTAATGCATGTTTTGTGATTGTAGGAATGAGAGAGAGACTTCACCTAATTCATGACTAAAGACCACCTTAAAGAAGCCATTTGATGATGATAGAAGATGGGACAAGAGAAGAAGAAAGAAGCAAAGAGAGGAGTGAAAGAAAGAAGCTGATGTAAACAATGGTTCGACCGATCATAACTGGTTGGCCAAACAGGCTCCAATCGGTCCTGACCGGTCGGCCACAAGGCAGCCCTCCCTCTGTGCACGCTGGATTCAGCTATAGACCCCTCCGACCAGTCATGACTGGTCGGCCAAGTGTAATTAAAAAAAAAACAGAATTTCCAGCAGCTTGCTTTATAAGCTCTGAAATTTTATGAGCTGTATAACCTCTTATGCACTTATGGAAGATTTTGAGGCGGTGGAGCTTCAATGCTATAAAAGGACACCTAGGGCTCGATCTAAGGGTATCATAGAAGGCTTGGGAAGCCGTGAGAGGTGAAGAGGATCATCATGGAGCGTCTACAACTCCTGCAATTTTAAATTTTTTACCCTTTTTAGTAGTTTTTTATTGTTTCTAGTTTAAGCATAATGATGCTTAGCTAGAGCCTCTTAGTTAGGGCTAAGATGTTAAGCTTGTAGTTAGTTCTAATGTAGGATTTGTTTAATTCAAGTACCTTTACTTAACGTTTGGATTTTTAAGTCCCAGTTTGAATAAAGTTGGTATTTTTGGATATTTTATGAGAGTTCATGTACTTCGGACATGAGTTCCTTACAATTCTCTGAGATGACCGTGTTTGGATTGATTAGATTTGAATTTTAGCAACCCTAGAGTATGCCATAGTCTCTTGGCATGGATGTTACTTCGAAGGCTACAAGTTTGAATTCTATGTGTTTCATTAAAACTAGAATCCGATTTTCTGACTTAAGTGAGATTGTTTGTGTTTGAGTGCTTAATCTTCCAATTAAATGAGAGATAGAACTTCGAATCTAGTTGTGTTTATGCTTGGATGAAAGAATTCACATTGGACTACTACAAGTGGATCCTTAAAGCCTGAGTTCACTTAATTATCAGATTTCCTTTATTATTTATTGTTTTTTGTCTAGTTCTTAAAACACGATTCCAAAACTGTTGAGATTGAAGTTATTGGAATGATTTAGATTGTTTACCCTAATTCTCTGTGGATCGACCTCGGTCTTACCGAGAATTATTACTACATCGCAGCCTTGCACTTGAGGCGAGCGAATAGAAACTACAACATTCATACAAATCATACATGTTTATTTTGTTTAAACGCATGGATTTATGAAATGCATTCAGTCTAAGGATGCACATCCAGCTGAAAAGGACGCCCATAGTAAACTAGCCAATCGGTAAAATATAAGGTATGCCCGTACTGACTAGCCACCTGATAAAGTCCATGTAGAAAGGACACCTATAGCAAGCTAGTCACACGGTAAAATACACTAAGGTATGCCCATAGTGACCAGCCACCCAATAAAATCCATGTAAAAAGGACACCTATAGCGGATGATGGTGTGTGTTAATAACTCAGAGTCACTAGGTAAAATACATTAAGGTACATTTATGGTGACTTGAGAAACCCCATGTCTTACGTTGACCACCCAGTAAAGTCCATGTGTCATGTATGCATGATTAGCCCAACTATTATTAATCAGGTTTACAAATAATATAACTTATAAGTAATCCAATTTACAAGAAATAAAATTTATAAGGAATTCAATTTACAAGAAATAAAATTTATAAGGAATTCAATTACAAGCATTTCCTTCGACTAGTAGTCCTTCCAAACAGATATCAACATAACAATATAAAAGATCTTTTCATCAAAAGTCCGACTTTGGGATGTGTAAAAGGGTTCAACTCGAGAAATGCCACTTAGTAAAAAAAGTCCAATTAATTTACACAAAAGGGTTCATTCCGAAAACAAAGATGGAATTCATCAAACAAGTCAGGCCATTGATCAAGGCATGTTTCATCATATCCACAAAAAGGACAATTCAAGCCATCAATGGATTATAAAGTGGAAATCAAAAGCCACAAACAACTTCTAAAGTGGCAAACAAACCACATATGCAATTCATAAAAGTGCCAGACAAACCCACGTGAATAATTAGGAGAGTGGCAATCAAAACCACACAAATATCCATGATTCTAAGAATATTAGCAACCCGACGCATGTTATATAAAAGGAAGCATGCTAGGGTTCATATTTGTTGAGCTCTGAATTGTGCATATTCTAACCCCAATTCATTGCACATTATACATGATTTGCATATTTAAAGACTAATCTAAAACATGTTTTTGTGATTGTAGGAATGTGAGAGAGACTTCACCAATATGATATCAAAAGACTCACTTTGTATGCATTGAAGATTAATAGAACAAGTGCCAAGAGGAGGAAGAAAGATGCAAAGAAGAAAGAGAGGAAGAAATCAAGCAAAGCAAGTTTGAATCGAAACCAAGGAAAAGTGAAGAAACAGGAAATTCCGATTGATCCCTGATAGGTCTTCGATCCATCGGAGGACATGTTCCGATAGAATGGACCATCCATTGAACACACCCGAAAAATGGAATTTTTGAATAAGTCTCTAGACACTTTTCCGATCCATCGGAAGCTGTCCGATTAATCGATCAGGGGTGTTCCGACCAATCGGAATCATGTCCGATTAATCGAACTTAAGTATGAAAAATAACAAGTCTTTGGACACCCTTTCGATTGATTGTACATCATTCGATCAATCGAAGTCGACATTTCGATCAATCGGACTTGTCGACACAACTGCGTAAGTATTTTGCAAATTTTGAAAGATTTTAAGGCGGTGACGGATTTTTGCTATAAAATGGGACCTCTACGTTCTTCCTAAAGCATCATAAAAGGACATTGAAGTCATGGGAGGTGGAGAGAATTATCGTGTAGCGTTCACAACTCCTTTAACTAGGGTTTTTATAGTTTTTCTATGCTTTCAAGTAGTTTTCTTTTGTTTCTAGTTGAAGTATGACAATGCTTGGCTAGATCCTCTTAGCTAGGGCTAAGAGGTGAAGCTTGTAGCTAGTTTCAATGTTTAATTTGTTTATTTCGAGTACTCTAACTTCAAGTTTGAATTTTAAGTTCTAGTTTGAATAAAGTTGGTATTTTTAAAAGTTTTATGAGAGTTTACGTACTCCGAACATGAGTTCCTTGCAATTCTCTGAGATTGTCATATTTTGATTGATTAGAATTGAATTGTAATAACCCTAGAGCATGCTATAATCTCTTGGTATGGCTGTTACTTAAAAAACTATAAGTTCAAATTCTATGTGCTTCATTAGAACTAGAAATATGAATTGTTAAATTTGAATGGGTTGTTTGTGATTGAATGCTAATATCTTCTAATTAGATGAGAGATAGAACTTCGATTCTAATTGTGTTTGTACTTGGATGAATGCATTGATATTGGATTACTACAAGTGGATCCTTAAAAGCCCTAGTTTCTCTTTAAATCTCAGATTTTCGTCTACAATTTTCTGTTTAGTTCTAGTTCTTAAAACTGAATTCCAAAACTTTTTCGATTGAAGTTATTAGAAGAAGTTGGGATTGTTTACTCAAATTCCCTGTAAATCGACTTCGATCTTACCGAAAATTCTTACTACATCACAGCCTTGCACTTGAGGCGAGTGAACAATATTCAAGAGAAGCATTCCAATTTATGCATGTAATTCTAAACTTAGAGCTACATACAGTTCAAGACTGCAATACAAAGCATGTACTGAACTAAAATGCCAGGAAAAGCTTGGAGGGTAGATATTTATCTGTCGAGATTGGTGCTCCAATGTGTAAGATTTTGAGGAAAACTTAACACATATAATCAATTTCAATTTAATTCCATTAACCCTAGGTTAAGTTCTAATTTAGTCTCAATTAATAAGATATTTGGGGATAAACTCACCTAGACAACTGATTTGTGACCATACTTGGTGCAACCCTAAGTTCTCACACAATTACAGCCCTCACTAGCTCCGGATGAAGCTAGGTTGCTACTAATGGCCGATAGAGCCCCAAACTTGATGTGCATGAACATCCTTGGGTTAAAATTGCAAAACTAGAAGAATCGACAAAACATCAATTTGTCTTAAAATAGGCCATTCTTTATGGCTCTCGGGTCTTAAAGATTATCCCTTTGAATTATACGGGCTATCTTGGGCTTAGGTATCCAATTTGGTGTAGCTTAACGTATGTTTTATCTGATCGAACACCTATGGTCTAGTAAATCGGGGATCCAATGATCCGGGTCCCCCAACAACTGTTGTGCAGGTTAGTTTATTAATGTACGGGGTTTAATTAGGTTAAGGTACGTGTGTACGTGTGTGAGCACATAAATTTAATCAAGAAATCTTATGGCAAAGGCCGAGGACATCTATGGGGTGTGCTGGTTTTCTAAATTCCCTCATAGATACCTGGAAATGAATAATTATTACTTACCTATGTATTTCCGACATCAAACCCAATGTTGATGTTGACCACTGCCGTGTTCGACGAAAACCATCACTAAAACCGAGATGAAATGACATGTGTAAAAAAATTGTGGGGCCCACCATTATGTATGTACTTGATCCATGCCATCCATCAGTTTTATCAGCTCATATTAGGGCGTGAACCCAAAAATGAGGCAGATCCAAAATGGAAACGGACCACACCATAGGAAAAGGAAGAATTAAGCTCCTACCATTGAAATCTTCTTTGGTGGCCACAAAAGTTTTGGATCAAGTTGTTTTTTATGGATTCCCTTCATTCATGTTTCTGTGACCTTATGAATAGGTTGGATGACAAATACACATCCCTGTGGGCCTCAGGAAGGCTTCATCTTTCAATGGTGGACATCTTTACCCCTTATTTCCTATCATGTGGTCCACTCAAGCTTTGGAACTGCCTAGATTTTGGAAACGTGCCCTAAAATTTGTTGGTAAAATGGATTGACAGCATGGATCAGACACATACATCATGGTGGGTCTCACAGAATTTTTCAAGTACGCAATCTGCTTGATTTCATTCATGCTATCATGTAAACAGAGGTGTAATTAATGATGTATTTCCCTTCAAACCAAACATGTGTGGTAAGTAATGATTACTTATTTACCACCACTTACCTTGGTAAATAAAAAATAAAACACCCCCCTAAAACCCGAGTACTGGAGGTTAGGGTGTTATAGTCTATCCCCCTTATAGAAAATCTTGTCCTTAAGATTACCCGAGTAGTGTCGCTGAATAATTGGGTTATTTCTCCCGCATCTTTGCTTCACTCTTTGTGCACACTGGGATCTGCATTTTTTCGGTGTGAATCATCACTTCCACGGGTTCGCCTCTTTCGAGGGCTTTTGCGCTTTGTTGTGTATTTGAAAATGGGTTTATAGAAGATTAGAGTCGCCACTAGCCAATTACTTCAAATCTACAATCAGTTAGACCCTATAAAAACGTTAGAGAAGGGGATCTAAAGATACCTTTCTCTAAAATAACTCCTTAATCTACGATTAGGGATTCGAGGTAAGGGACCAGGGTTATAGAGAGGGAAGCTGTTAGGCACCCACCCCGTCCGTACAAATGTACGGTATCTACTTCATTAAATCTGACTAGTCTTTGAAGGTTAGGATCATTTCTCGTGCAATCTTAAATAAGATATGTAATACAATGATAGGTGAAAGTGGGTCTGATCGGAAAAAGTTTCTGATGGGCAGGATCCGGTCAAATCGGCAAGCCACAGAGCATACATTCGAACTGACCGGGTGTAAAGAGTGTTATGATGGGTGAATATAAAGTAATGAAATGCGGTGTAATTGTGGGTCTGATAAGCCAAAGTTCCTGATGGGCAGGGTCCAATTAGATTGGCAGGCCACAGAGCATACGCTAAGACTGATCAGGTGCTGAGGGGATGACAGGATGTTAATAGATGCAATGAGCAGGGGATTGGAAGAATAAAGAGTGTTGCATGTTCGCTTCCCCAAGTGTAGGGTTGCGATGTAGTAATAAATCTCGGTAAGACCGAGGTCGATCCACAGGGGCTTGTGTAGGAATTCACAAACACATCCAATAGTGTCTATTGAGAACTAACAACCAGATTTTGTATGAGATTGATGTAAGTAACAACTTTAAACTAATTTGAAGGTAAACAATTATAAAAAGGCACTAGGGGTTCAAGGATCCACTTATAGCAATCCTTGATGCTCAATCCGCTGTGGTTTCTCACTTTCTCAACTAGAATCGATATTAAGATCTATCTAGCCGGATGATAGAGATGTTAAACCATATAATCTGTCATATGTAAGGCCAATGTATGTGATTCACTCAATGCAAGCTAGGATGAGCATGCTCAATTGCATAGGTCAGTCCCAATTCCAATAACTTAAGTTCATAATCATGATCATCATTAAGTCCTGTCACCAGACAAAGCTAGATCATGATTTGAACTTGAATCAAATCACAAGCACAGTCCCATACATAATTCAGAAAACCAGAAAAGTAGAACTTTGGTAGGAAGTCCCCACATGAAGATCATAGTACTAGAGCGTACTCCAATTCCTCGGATCATATAGGTCTAGACTAGCACACAACAATTAAGAACTTACGTAATTCTCCCAAACATCCATGAGTCATCATAAGACTAAGAAAAACTACTTAGAACTTGTATTAACTTCAAACCATTGTTCATAATCATGAAAACCAATCTTAAAACCAACTAAAAAACGAATTAAAACATCTTAGATCCACTACAAGCTTCACCTCTTAGCCCTAGCTAAGAGGTTTAGCTGTTCATGATCCAAGGAAACATGAAATAACTAGAAAAATCATAAAAATAGAAACAAACTAGAAGGAGTTGTGGAACTCCGAAATCCACTTCCGCCGCCTCCCACCTTGTTCAAACTCTTCTAAGATACCCTAGGAACGATCCCTAGGTGTCCTTTTATAGTGGGGAGGCTTTGCAACCTCGAAAACTTCCAGATTTTACGTAAGAGTACGCAGTGCTCAAAGAATTTTGGGACTTGTAGAACACGTTTTGTTACACAGGCGACCAGTCGCAGATACTGGACGACCGGTCTCAAAATGGCAAAAAAATGTCCAGTGAGTTTTGGGGATTTTCAACCCAGAAAAATAATTTAAGTACCGGTCGCACGACCGGTCGCAGAAGTGGACGACCGGTCGCACGATCGGTCGTGAACAATCCAGAGAGTTGTGGCCTCTAGGTCTCCTTTGTTGCATGTGCGGACCGGTCGGACGACCGGTCCTTGACCTTGGACGACCGGTCGTGGGCACCTTCTTCTGCTTTCTTTCTTCTTTTCTCTGACTTCTTTCTTTCATTCTTTGACGCTTAGCCCCTTTGATCTTCTTTGCTTCTAACTAGCATCTTTAAGTCTTCAATTGATGCTTCCTCTCTCTCATCCCTACAATCACAAATCCATGCATTACTTTAGTTTATAAACCATAACAACAAGCATAATGAGTGATGAATTGGGGTTAGAATATGCACAATTAAGAGCTCAACACAACCCCCAACCAGCATTTTGCTAGTCCCGAGCAAAACATGCGTGAAACCAATTCCATTCTCCAAAACCCAACTCTCCTTTAGAAACCATTCTTCTATACATCCCAAGATACATAAGTGTAAGAGTTAGAGAAATTAGGTGATAGAGGTTGAAACTGTAAACTCTCAAAACATGATAAGCACCCATATGAAATTCCCGTTGATTAGTTGACAGATAGAAGAACTTGAACAAATTCAATCTAGTGTGCATAGTGAAAATTCTTTTCATAAGTTTCCAGGGTTATCTTCTTCATAAATCAACTAGACTATGGATCTCAAGGTATATAGAGCAACAACAAGCCAATGACGGGAATTTGCCTTACTGTCCTTTCGACGACTTTCACACTACGTCCCATTTCCGGCTTTGGTTACGGGTAGACCATTCCTCGGTTGGTAGTAGGTAGCCCTAATCGAAATTTTCCACCATTTTTCCATCTTTCCCAATTTCATCCTTCCTTTTCCTTTTTCTTTTAAATTAGATAGGATCTTTAGAAATCCATATCTTTCATTATTTTCCCATGGACAAGGATGGATAAAGTACCCCGGCCTGGTTTCTCAGCACCTTAAATCAAAGTCTAGCTGACCACAAATCACATAATCCCTTTAACCCATGAAAATCATGTAATGTGAACTAGGTGTAAAGTGTTCAAATTTTCTATTAATCATAAAAATAGGAGAATTCTCATATAAAACCATTATGCCAAGAGAAGATCAAGATTTACAACCTCATACACTTCATATCTCCTCCTCTTATGCTCATATCATCTTGAGTGCATAGAACCAAAATTTTCCAAAAGAATTTTGAATTTTAGAAAAATCGAAAAATTTCTACATAATTGCTCGAAATGTTACAAAACGCAGGATTCATCCAAGTGATCCTACACCCCCCAACCAAATCTTGCATTGTCCTCAATGTAAAAGATGTGCAATGAACAAAGCATGAGAGCAATTTGAACATAAAAGGGAGTGAGGAATGAGAGTACCTGAAAAAGTGAAAAGTGGAATTCTTCCTCCTTCTAACAACCCTAAGAAAAGCAACAAAATCCTAATCCTAACTACTCTATACCTCCATTAGACTAGGAGATCAATTCCAACAATTCGTCCAAAAGCATAAAGTCAAGCAGAATCATTAGATGGATCAAAAGGTTTTGCAATAACGTCATCCAATATCCTGCATTACAGTATACATGTGTGTGAGTGATCCAGATAAGCCACTGAAATTTCCAAAAAGGAATTTCATTGGTTTCATTAATGTTTTCACCACATGTAAAAGAGGAGACAACATCGTATTTATCAGAAGGAATATGTCTCCATTCAGATTTTCCTGGGCATTGATTTTGCAAGTATGGGTCATCCGAGGGTTGGTAGAGGTCGGTATGCATGATCCATAAAGGTGTGGAAATATGAATTGATTTCTCATGACAATAAAGTGTTGTTTCCTCATCCTTCTCTTGGCTAACATTATATGCCAATACCGACTCGAAAGGTGTGACTATATCCCCTATCACATCAACATTCTTATCAAGAGAATAGGTCACATCTTCTTCTAAGTGATTGGGGTAAGGAGTTGAGAGGGATACATCTTCCACGATAGAATTGATCATGTTTATTTCGTGGACCTCTTCATCTTCATCCTCTTGTTGGTTGTCAACATTGAACGCATTTAACTCAATCGTCATATTACCAAAGGACATTTGTATGACCCCACTCCTACAATTTATGATAGCGTTTGATGTAGCTAGGAATGGGCGGCCAAGTATGACAGGAATTTGAGGGCCAATATTAACCATGGGTTGTATGTCCAAGACAATGAAGTCCACTGGGTAGTAGACCTTGTCAACTTGGACAAGAACGTCCCCTATCACCCCTCTCGAAATACGAATTGATCTGTCAGCGAGTTATAATGTGGTTTTGGTGGGTTTTAATTCACATAAACCCAATTGTTCATAGACCAAAAAGGGTATTAAGTTTACAGTTGCTCCTAGATCAAGTAAGGCATGCTTCACCCGGTAGTCTCCAATTATGCATGATATTGTTGGACTACCAGGATCTTTGTATTTCTTGGGCATCCCATGATTTATAATGGCGCTTACATTCTCCTGTAAAAAATGCCTTCTTTTGCACATGTATTTTTCTTTTTATCGTGCAAAGATTCTTAAAAAACTTAGCATATGACGGTATTTGTTTAATGGCATCTAACAATGGGATGTTGATCTTCACCTGCTTGAAAACCTCTAAAATCTCCAGGTTTTTGTCTAAAGGTTTGGGTGAAATCAACCTTTGGGGAAACGGGACAACCGAATTGTATTGCCTTTCCGGTTCTTTCTCTTGTGGAGTGTTGTTCGGGCTATCATCCTCTTTGGAATTTTCCGGATCATTAGGCTGTAGGGCCTTCATCGGATTAGATTTATCAATTATTTTCCCACTTCGCAAAGTGGTGATAGCTTGAACATGCTCCATATGTTGGGAGGATGAGCTTGCGTCTTGTATCTCAAATTGGGTCCTTGGGTTAGGAAGAGGTTGGGCAGGAAGTGTGCCTTTCTCCCTAGCACTGAGGTGAGATTCAAACCTAGCCATTGAGTTTTTCAAGTCATTGATGGCTTGGGTTGTATTTTGATTAAATTTCAATTGCTCTTGCATGAACCCATCTATTGTCAGAGAATTAGTCTTGTTATACTCAGCTTGGACCGATACAAATGCACCCAACATCTCCTCTAGCGTAACTTTTGGAGTAATGACTAGAGATGGACCTAGTATAGGTTGAGCTTGAGGGATGTTGGTTGCATTTGCAGTGGGTCCATTCCTCCAACTGAAGTTGGGATGGTTCTTCCAACTAGAATCATACGTGTTTGAGTTTGGAGCACCAAATTGCCGTTGATAACTGTTTATGGCATTTGCTTGTTCTTGTAAGATGTCTTGAATTGCTGAGTCTTGTGTTGTATATTGATTTCCGGCACAAACTCCACAAACAGTTTCAACGTCCTTAGAGTTGATCGTCTCTCCTTTCCTTAATTCCATGGCCTCGACTTTTCTTGTGAGGCTAGAGCCACACTTGCACTTAAGCTATCTTCTTCCGATAAGACGTAAATTCCCCCCTTTTCCTTTTGTTGGCTAGTCTTGGAATTTGTTGGTTTAGATGTATCTCAAGACTGTGCATTCTCAGCCAATTCTTCTAAATAATCCCATGCTTCATCAGCTTCCTTATTCATGAACTCCCTATTACACATCATCTCTACAAATTGGCGCATGGGTGAAGTCAGTCCTTCATTGAAAAAGCTTATAACCCGCCAAATTTCATAGCCATGATGTGAGCATGCGTTTAATAAATCCTTAAACCTCTCCCAACATTGGAAGAAGGTTTCATCTTCCTTTTGGGCAAAGTTCATGATAAGGCGCTTCAACATGTTTGTTTTGTGAGTAGGGAAGAATTTTTTTATGAATTCCCTATGCATATCAGTCCATGCACCAATTGATCTTGGCCTTAATGCATGAAGCCAACCTTTAGCTTTATCTTTAAGAGTAAAAGGGAAGAATTTGAGTCTCACCACATCATCAGTCACATTAGCAAAGTGCATGGTGGTTATTACCTCATCAAACTCCTCAAGGTGTTTTTAGGCACTTTCACTGTCTAATCCATGGAATTTAGGGAGAAGTTGGATCACTCCCGGTTTCAAATCCACATTCCCTGCATTTTGTGGAAAAAACTATGCATGAGGGAGTGCTCGCTCTTGCTGGTTGCAAGAAATCATGTAAAGTTCTTAGTCAGGGAACATTCTAAACCACATTCTCCCCCGTTTCAGTTTGGTTTTGGCCCAGATTAGGATTGACCATCGGATTAGGTTGATTTGCAGCCATGTTTTCAGACAAAATTGGAGAGTTTAGATGTCTCCTAGCACGTGGCTCTTTGTCAATTCCTTCAACTATTCCCCCTTCACTAATGAGTCGGTTATTGGAATCCCGAGCCCAATGTGGCATGCAAATCCAAAAAAAATATGAAACGAAAAGAGAAACGAATTCTTCCTTCCCGTCTTTACTCTTCTCTAGGACCGAAGCACATTGTGTCTTGCAATGGCTAGGCCAGAAGCAAGGATAGAGACCGATTTCTCCTGGTCAATAGGGGTTCAAAGAAGTCCCCACCCACTCTTTGAATCCTTTAAGAAAAGTGCAGAAAAAGAAGAAAGAGGAGTAGAGGTGAGAAGAGAAATCTCTGAGCACAAGGTGATCCAAGATGGTAGAGCCGACCAATAGGAATCCAGGTGGCACAAGGCCTACCTTTCAGAGATCCAAAAGGAGTCTCCACCCACTCTACAAGAGATGAATATGATAGGAATGAAAAGGAGAAGGAGAAGAGTAAGGTTTAGAAAGATAGAACCTGATTCGAGCACTTGAAATCCTTATGTCTTTCTTCAACTTCCTAGAAATCCCTGAAAAAGAAAAACAAATCAAAATAAACTAAGTTAGAACTATTCCTAAAAATCCTAAATAGATTCTATTTTCAGAAATTTGTGAAAAACCATCAAAGTCCTCGGCAACGGCGCCAAAAACTTGTTCGCTTCCCCAAGTGTAGGGTTGCGTTGTAGTAATAAATCTCGGTAAGACCGAGGTCGATCCACAGGGACTTGTGTAGGAATTCACAAACATATCCAATAGTGTCTATTGAGAACTAACAACCAGATTTTGTATGAGATTGATGTAAGTAACAACTTTAAACTAATTTGAAGGTAAACAATTATAAAAAGGCACTAGGGGTTCAAGGATCCACTTGTAGCAATCCTTGATGCTCAATCTGCTGTGGTTTCTCACTTTCTCAACTAGAATCGATATTAAGATCTATCTAGCCGGATGATAGAGCTGTTAAACCATATAATCTGTCATATGTAAGGCCAATGTATGTGATTCACTCAATGCAAGCTAGGATGAGCATGCTCAATTGCATAGGTCAGTCCCAATTCCAATAACTTAAGTTTATAATCATGATCATCATTAAGTCCTGTCACCAGACAAAGCTAGATCATGATTTGAACTTGAATCAAATCACATGCACAGTCCCATACATAATTCAGAAAACCAGAAAAGTAGAACTTTGGTAGGAAGTCCCCACATGAAGATCATAGTATTAGAGCGTACTCCAATTCCTCGGATCATACAGGTCTAGACTAGCACACAACAATTAAGAACTTAAGTAATTCTCCCAAACATCCATGAGTCATCATAAGACTAAGAAAAACTACTTAGAACTTGTATTAACTTCAAACCATTGTTCATAATCATGAAAACCAATCTTAAAATCAACTAAAAAACGAATTGAAACATCTTAGATCCACTACAAGCTTCACCTCTTAGCCCTAGCTAAGAGGTTTAGCTGTTCATGATCCAAGGAAACATGAAACAACTAGAAAAATCATAAAAACAGTAAAATAGACTAGAAGGAGTTATGAAACTCCGAAATCCACTTCCGCCGCCTCCCACCTTGCTCAAACTCTTCTAAGATACCCTAGGAACGATCCCTAGGTGTCCTTTTATAGTGGGGAGGCTTTGCAACCTCGAAAACTTCCAGATTTTGCGTAAGAGTATGCAGTGCGCAGAGAATTTCGGGACTTGTAGAACACGTTTCATTACGCAGGCGACCGGTCGCAGTGGTTGGACGACCGGTCGCAGATACTGGACGACTGGTCTCAAAACGGCAAAAAATGTCCAGTGAGTTTCGGGGATTTTCAACCCAGAAAAATAATTTAAGGACCGGTCGCACGACCAGTTGTGAACAGTCCAGAGAGTTGTGGCCTCTGGGTCTCCTCTGTTGCATGTGCGGACCGGTCAGACGACCGGTCCTTGACCTTGGACGAGCGGTCGGACGAGCGGTCGTGTGCACTTTCTTCTGCTTTCTTTCTTCTTTTCTCTGACTTCTTTCTTTCATTCTTTGACGCTTAGCCCCTTTGATCTTCTTTGCTTCTAACTAGCATCTTTAAGTCTTCAATTGATGCTTCCTCTCTCTCATCCCTACAATCACAAATCCATGCATTACTTTAGTCTATAAACCATAACAAAAAGCATAATGAGTGATGAATTGGGGTTAGAATATGCACAATTAAGAGCTCAACATTGCACTATGCTTGGTATGAACTAGATGAAGCTGATATATGAATAATTAGAGAGACGGAAGTGTCGCACATGCTAGCTCGAGTGGCTTGGATTAAAACTTGGATGGCTCTAGAGGCTTAGACTGGGGTCAGGTTAGACTAGACCAGGGCCAGACTCTTCTCACTCACTCGTGCTCTCCTCAGTGAAGGAATGGACTATGACAGGAATGGGGTGAGTCACTTCTCACAGAGGAACACTCGGAGCTGCTGGATACTAAAACTGAAAGGGAGATGGGGTATTTATAGCTGCCCTGAGTGGAATTTTCTGTAATTTAGGGTTGCCTGCTCTCCAACTTTGGATAGTTAGACATCCGAACCTGTGAGTTTTTCACCTTAGGTTCAGTGTTCTTCAAGGCTCGGTTCTGCTTCGAGGCTGAGGGTTGGACCTATGTTCGAGTTTTGGCTTTGACTAGGTGAGTCGAATGGGTTGAAGGGTTGGGCTGATCGAGTGAGTTGAATCATTGAGTTAGCTCACCTAGTTGACCTGCCGAGGAATTTTGGCATGGTTTCTCCTAAGGGTGGTTTTTTTGGGGCCTACAATTTAGGGTGAGTTAATTGGGTTTGGGTTATGGATTAGGGTTTGGATGGGCGAGTTGATTGGGTTTGGACCTAGGGTTTAAGCTATGGATTAGCATTTGGATGGGTGAGTTGACTGGGTTTGGATATAGGGTTTGGGTTATGTATTAGGTTATGGACTTCCACCCGTTTAGCCGTTCAATCATCCTTTTAGCCTGGGGTGGGGTATCTACAGATGCCCCTCTTTGGCAGAGGTTGTGTGCAACCAAATGCTAAAGTGAGTGGACACCCCACCCTTAACTTGGCCATTCATAGATTGTGGTCTGGAATCGTTGCTTGCCTTTGTATCTGTGTCAGATGGTTGCTTGGAAATAGATGACTCTCACGTATCATGAGGGTTTCGAGAAAACGTCGTGATTGTCCCTGCATTGGCGGCAATATGGGTACCCAATTGCAACCCTTCCATTCCTGGTCGGTACTAACATTGAAAGGAAATAGTCTAGCAGAGCCCTTATGCTTTTTGCGGCTTTTTGTGGGTGTCGACTGGTACTAGTACTAGAGGGGCCGTTGCTTGCCCAGATCACCCTAGGAGTACTTGTTTTACTTGATCGTTAAAGTGGTTAGCCGCCCTGCGCTTTTTGCGGCCTTATAGGAGATCCACTACGCCTATTTGGACCCGATCAAGTTCCGTGAGTATCTGGGACTAGGTATGTTCAGGCGACCTTTTTCCATGCAATCTTCTTGTTTCTTTGACTGAGTTTTTTTGCTTTTATCTTTTTCATACCTTAGCATTTGGTACGACTGTCCTACCACTGGAGTTCAGGTCAACCATACTATGAGTGCATTGGGATTCGATGATCTCCATGGAAACTGCGAGGTATTGAATCTTATTTGATTTTGTGCTAGGCCTGGCAACGGGTCGTGTTGAACCGTGTTCGTGTAGTGTTGTATTCGTGTCATGTTAAAAACGCCCTCACCCAAACCCGACCTATTAACTAACGGGTCAAAATCTAGAAACCCAAACCCATTCATTAATTTACCAAGTTACCCGCAACCCGACCCATTTAACTCGTTAAATAAATGGGCTGTGCTTTTGTGGGTAGAGAGATGGGAAAGGGGCTCGATTCGATAGAGATGTTGGAGCGTGGCCGTGTGGGGCCATTGGCAAAAAGATCAAGAAAACTCCCAAGTGTGTGTGTGCGAGAGAGAGAGAGAGAGAGAGAGAGAGAGAGAGAGAGAGAGAGAGAGAGAGAGAGAGAGAGAGAGTCT
This sequence comes from Liriodendron chinense, assembly GCA_003013855.2. Taxonomy (NCBI): domain Eukaryota; kingdom Viridiplantae; phylum Streptophyta; class Magnoliopsida; order Magnoliales; family Magnoliaceae; genus Liriodendron; species Liriodendron chinense. The sequence goes on from ML058584.1 coordinate 1,247,609, forward strand.
TATTGGTTGTCTTAGCTTCTTAGGGATTTCTCACCATACCAAAAATAATTACTAAACTACCCTCACTAACGGGTTAAACGGGTTCGCAGGTGAAACACTAACTCGACCCGTTATCTTAACGGGTCTTGATAGGCCAATCCATTAGTGACCCGACACGATAAGACCGGACCTGAACACTAAATTTTTCGTGCGGGTTGGTGGGTCGTGTGGAATTTTGCCAGGCCTTTTTTGCGCTAACTCCCACTGAGAGATATGGAAGATCTCTTAGTGCCTCGGAAGCCGAACGCTCTACCGGGGAAATATTTTTGGTTTTTGGAAAATACACACTCTGGGGAGTGGTACTCTGTGGGAGGTTTTTATTGAAAATAGATTTTTTTTTTAAAAGAGAGTCTGGCTTGCATGTAGCTCTACTGGGGATAGATGTGGGGGTTGTGGGCTAACTGACTTTTATTGAAAGCATGTAAAAGGATTGATTTCTCTTCTAGCAGTTGATGGCTACAAATGAGATCATCCATATGGATAGATGAATGCGATGTGATGGATGTATGGTTTTGCTGATGGATGCACAAGTTTGGCTCACTATCCTGTAATCCGATGGTTACAATTGGGATTTTCACCATCATGGGTTTACAGAATTTGATCTTTATGCTTTTTAGAGTTTTGCTCCTCTAGGGATTTGTTTTGAAGGTGGAGGATTGATAAATGGTTTGGTCAAGATCCCAATCTGTGGTTAATCGGGTCCATCTTCCCAAACATGGTTGTGTCTCTACTAGGGATATGACTCGGATTCCACTTTATTGTGGTGGTTGACCACCGATCTTGGTTAAGATTCCAATATGTGAGTGATAGGATCCGTCATCCCAAAATTGGCGTGGTGGATGAGTGGAGTTCAGGACTCTTATCGAGAGTGCGTGTACTTGGGGTTGCAACCTTGAAGTGCTCCACTAGGGATGGTGACTGTATTTTTATGAATTTTGAAAGAGCGTTTGGATCATCGGATCGCGACTCGAACGATCGAGATTGATGCCGATTTTTATTTTAAATATATTTTTAGATTTTTAAAATGATTCGGACTATTGGATCGTGACTCAGATGGTTGTGATCGATGTCGGTTTTTATTTGAAATGTATTTTTTGGATTTTTGGAAAAGGTGTGGAACTTTAATCCACTCTTAGCTTCTTTTGCTAATAAGGTACCCGATCCATTTTACATCAACGAGCAAGATGATCACATATAGTTAAGTGCCGTAGTTTTACATCTGCGGATGATGGGATTGAGGGTTTACAGCCAGCATACCCTCCAACAAACTCCTTCAACCACAAGATGAGCCACATCCTCACATTTCCTTTATCAATTCAGTTTGGGGTCTTATACTGCTCATAATGCCAAGAGGGTGTGCTTCACCTCCCAGTTGCCTTAATCCTCTTCATGACTTCCAGGAGCAGGAAATATTCGCTGGTTTAAACAACGACTTCCAATTAAGGCTATCTATCATGATGCATTCAACACGAATAGGATTGCAGAACTTCCACCCGCACTTGACTTGACTATTAATAAGCTCTGGACACCCGTACGATCAAGTGTCAGTCATCCTTTAGGTCTTCAAACCGATGGATTGCCTTCGGTGGTTGCCATTCATGTCGGGAATATTTTTGTATTTTTCTGGAAAGATTCGGACCATCGAATCTCGACTTGAACGATTGAGATTGATGCCAGTTTTTATTAGAAATGCTTTTGGTATTTTCAGTAATGATCTGGACCATCGAATCTTGACTCAAACGATCAAGATTGTTGCCAATTTTTATTGAAAATGTTTTTGTATTTTTGAAAATAATTTAGACCATCAGATCTCAACTCGGACGGTTAAGATTGATGCCGGTTTTTATTAAAAATATTTTTAGTATTTTTTAAAAATGTTCCAGACCATTGGATCTTGACTTGAATGGTCAAGATCGATGCCGATTTTTATTGAATTTTTTTAGTAATGATCCGGACGATCAGGTTTTGACTCAAACGGTCGAGATTGATGTCAGTTTTATTGAAAATATGTTTTGTATTTTTTGAAATGCATGAGATTTTCTTTTTTCTCCTCCACATCATCACCTCAAATTCTCTCAAATTTCTCATGAGATAAGATTTTGGTGAGATTTTCCACACTTTTCTCTCTCCTTTCTCTTTTATCACTTCACTCTTACAAGGGTACAAGATTCACTTGTAGCTACCCTTACCGAGGGGGAGTTCTTCCTAAGGTGGAGAGGGAGGTCAAATCTCATTAAAGGGGAGAGGATGGATGGCACCCTGGGTGCCACTCGCCCCCTCCCTTGCCCTCTAGTTTTTCTAGTGAACTGGGTAATAGGGTGGCTCTCCTCCCTCTATATAATATGGTAGTGGCTCCTCTCTCAACCGTGGACTCTCTCTCTCTCTCTCTCTCTCTCTCTCTCTCTCTCTCTCTTCTCTCTTACTTTCTCCCTTCTCTCTTTTTAAGTTTTTTTTCTCTTTGGTGGTTCTCTCTTCCCATTCTTAAGACTTAAGAATTCTTGGTGCTTGGTGGATAAAAAGTTGGTCCATTTAGGTAAGGTTGGTGGTTAAAGTATGGCCTATTCTTCCTTTCTTTCCTTTCTTTCTTTCATCTTTCTTCCTCTCTTACATTCTCTTTTCTTTTCATGTAGGTGCTCTCAAAAGTGGTGTGGTGGGCCTAAGCTTTGGTGTTTTCTCAAGACTTTTCAATCAAGCTCCAAGGTGGTGCATGAAATGGAGCACTCAAGTTTTCATCTTTCTTTCATTTCTTCTTTCTTTCAAGACTCATGTGTGTAAATGTACATTAAGTATGCATGGAAAAGTTTCTTCTTTTTTTTCTCATTGAAGTTGGACTTTTATTGTATGAAATGGGCCCAAAGTGAAGTCAAGGCCTTTTGTGTACTTGGTTGGGCCTCACACTTCATTTTGGCCCCCACTTGATGCCTCTTTCTCTCTTTTCTCCTGCCCTTTTCATGAATACTTTCTCTTTCCTTTTTTTTTTTTTTTTTTCTTTCCAACTTTGAGCCCCGTGAAAATGAGTGGGGCCTACCTTAGATTTTGGGATCGTAAGATGTAACACCCTATAATTTCCAACATTTATTTAAATTTTTATATTATATTATTTTATAAAATTTATCGACCGTTTACCTTGTTTTAAAAATAACGAGTCATCCATGTGTGATCTGATAGGGGACCCTTTACAAAAGTTGCTTAGAATGATGTCATGAACGACATAGAAAGGTTAAATTCCACAAAACTTGTACTTTTAGTATAGTTATGAAAATGACATTAGTTAAACTTGAGTTAAACTGCCAATTTTAAATACGATAAGTTTCCGCGATCATAATGATGCAAAACTTCATACTTAACTTTTGAACACATTTTAGCTGTACATGTCAATTTTCAACTCTTCGATAATCCTAGAAATGCCCAAATCAGAAATCAGCCTATAGATGGCCCACCTGATCTTAGATCTAACCCATTTTTGGTAGTCTACCCTGAATTCAACTTGTCATCTTGCTGGATGAGTTGAATTCATATAAATATCATGGTTGGCCTTGTGTGTGCGACGTATGGTTGAACCGTGTGGTCAAACGCATGTTTGACTGTGCGTTTCATGCACGGATAGGCGTCCGCCCGCTGATAGCACACGCTGGACGTGGTTGCCATCCATTGCTTCCGTCTAGTCGGACCCTTTCGCAGATATGAACCATCGATATTCTTCCACATCATCCAAAATCTAGTCCAATCAAACGGTTTCTTGTTTCATCATAAATCAAAGTCGATCTCTCCTTCTCAACCCCTGGATTCCAAGATCTTCCAATCCTGGAATCCTCTTCGCATTGAAAATTAGGAAACCTTTCCTGAGATCTAAAGGATCCCTCTAGAGCATCTAATGTGGCCTCTTAACTTAGAAATTAAGATTTTGCAACCCTTAGAGAATAATTCTCCAAAACCTTCTCATGCATTAGAGAGTGATCAAATGGCTTTAGAGTTTTAGTTTGTGGACCCCACATGTCATAAGGGACCTATCCAAACCATCCCTAGGTGTCCGATTGTTCAATAAACCGACTGTTCACAATTTTATATTTTTATTATATTTCTTTTCTATTTTCTTCACGTGGACCCTACGATTGTTTGTGGGCCCCATTCCAAAATCTATCACGTTCATTTTGTAGCCCCTACCTATCATAACACATGTCTAAAATATCTCCCCCAACCATCGAGTGCGTACTTTCCAAATTGGGCTGAAACTTTTCGAAATATCTCTTTTAATCGCAACTGTTCGTTTTTAACTTATGTAACTTCTCTAAAACCCTAGTTTCGACCCGAAACTCTATAAGAGGGGTTTCTCCCAACAAGAGAGAGCCCCACTCACATTTTTGGAAAAAGAGAGAAAAAGAGAGAGAAAAAGAGAGAAAAAGAGAAAGAAAGAGAGTGAGAGAAAAGAGAGAGAAAAGAGAGGGAAAAGGGGGGGGGGGGGGGGGGGGGGGGTTCTTTGTTGTTATTCTATTAATCGTATACCCCAATAATCCGAAGAACACAAGGTGAGGACTCCTTTAAGTTAATGTAATAACCTCATGGTTTGTGTATTGTTATTTGTTACATGCTTTTGTATATTTGTTTTTCCTTCTTATAAAATCATGTATATATGCCTTTAGATATCCTATTCCTGTCACATAGTGATGTGGACGTATAATGGACTTAGAGAACAAACAAGTAATGGAATGATTGTTGTACATATGAGATTTGTATAACCACCTTCAAAGGGACCACCATCCTTTCTATATTTTTATAAAGAATAATTGATATTGTCTAATGGGGATCCTTATAGTATATTTCTTTTTCGTATGTCGTTGATGGACCTTAATTTGTGGGAATAAATATCGAAACACTCGGTTAAGAGGTTGCCCTAACCTGAGATGACGCTTTTAGCTTGTTCGGTTAATTGGCCACCTCGATCTGTGGTGGTGGTATCAGATCGCCTGATTAAGTAGTTGTTAAATCTTTTTTTTTATTCTTTAAGTTGTTAAGGATCTCCATAAGGCTATAGATGAGCATGAGCTATTATGAACCTTAGTAGCATGGGCCGCTATCCTGGGATGTGATGCGTTGATTACTACTATTTTGGTGAGTGATGAACCATGAGGATTGTTGTGGTGGTACTAAATGTTGGTTATATGTTAATTGGCTTGATGTAAATTAGTAACAATAATAAATGATGGCTAAACTCATCATGCATGTGACTCCATGTGGGTGTACAGAGTTGGGAATAGGCTAGAGTGTCCTACTTCTTTCGTACACTGTCACGTCTAGGTTTAGGCTATGAGCGTCCTGTTTCTCACGTGGTTGGCCAAAATTATGGTCTTGCGTGCCCTAAAATCTCTGGAGGCATGTCTAAGGATTCCTACACTAGGTCATGCATGTTAGGGTCCTAAAATGTAGGGACCCTCAAAACAAGCAAAATGGCCACACAACTCCAAAAGAATCCCACAAAATGTCTCCCAGTGCACGCAAAACGGAGATTTACAAAAATTCCTTTAGCCAATTCCGACTGAAATTTCTGGAGGGCCCCGCGAATCACTGTGATCGGAACCGTCCGAAATCGATCCAGTAACTTCATTATGATTTATGATGAACAATGCATGTCCTTTCATCATCAAGCGGGCCCCACAAACTCATCGAAATTCAAAACTCAATTTAGAGCATTTAAAAGTCCGTTAACGCACCCATAAATTCAGACTCACATGCATCCACAAATTCGGGTACCCACGCACTCGAAAAATCAGCAAAATCAGGAACTCATTTCTGGGTGCATGGAATCCTACGCACCCATAAATTTGGGTACCCACGTAACAAAAAATTCACCAAAGATCTGAAATCGATTTAAAGGGTGCATTGCGTTCCACTCACCCATAAACTCAGCACATTTCAGAAATATCATTTCATGGTGCATGGAGTCCCATGCACCCGTAAAATTAGAGTCCCACGCACCCATAAATTCAACAAGTTTCAAAATACCTTTTTTGGGTGCGTTGGAGCTCTACGCATCGATTTTAAGGTGCATTCGAGGTATTTTTGGGGTGCGTGGCACGTGTTAATCGCCCATTGGTCGGCTTTCGGTATTTTCGGGTATAAATACCCAGTCCGACTATTCATTTGTACGTTCTGAAAGAGAGAGAGAGAGAGAGAGAGAGAGAGAGAGAGAGAGAGAGAGAGAGAGAGCTATTATCCTCTGGGTATTTAAGATTCCCGCCGGAAAACCCTCACCGGAATCCCTTTCCAATTACTGGAAAACCATTCCCGGTAGCCAGAATTTATTTCCGATCACCAACATCTTCCACCGGAAGATTACTTCGACCAAGATTACCATAGGTCTGAATTTTAAAAATCACAAGTGTGGGCACGCATCCATAAATTCAGTCCCACGCGCCCATAAATTCGATGTGATTCAGACAACTGTATTGGTGTCCCACGCACTCAAAAAATGGTCAATGGGCCCATAAATTCGGGTCCCACACGTCTATTAATTTGACATGAATCAGACAAGTGCATCGGACTCCCACGCACCTGAAAAATGGTCCACGCGTCCATAAATTTGACGTAATTCGAACAAGTGTATTGGTGTCTCACGCACCCAAAAAATGCTCCATACATCCATAAATTCATAAAAAAATCAGGCAATTAATTTAAAAGTGCGTTGGAGCCCATGCACCCATAAATTAAGTCCCACGCACCTAAAAAATTAGTGAATTACAAAAAATGTTTACGGGTGCACCGGACTCAATTTTAAGTGTTTCAAGATCCGCTTGAGCCTATTTTGGGTATTTTGAGCGTTCCGGACACAATGGAATGGTTGAATGGTCATTCCAGGATCTCTAAATGAACACAATTATGTACCTTCAAGGTCTGACCAGACTCAACACGATGAATGAAATGATTTCTCGGAAAGAAGCCGCCAGCATCCAGAACTATGTAAATATATCATTATTTATATCTATTGTAAGACATGATCCAACTAGGGTCGAAATCTAGGCAAACGGGATTATGGTTATCATGATAAACTATATTAAAAGAGCTTCAAGTCTCTACAAAATAATTGTTATGAATTGGCACAACACAACAGTCGATGCCTTACCCATTCTAACGGCATCCGTCGGTTGGGCTATTCAGGTACACACAGCTATAGATTGGACTTCACGAGGTCACGTGTCTATACATGACAGGCGCTGGCCTAGAGTCGTCTTTCTCAGACATAAACCCTGATAGTCTCAGCCCGGATCTCCAGTCAAAACATGGGACATAGACATTTGACTAATACAAAGATGTTTCAGTCCATGACAAAACAAATACAGGTCTCTACGACCACGAACTCTAAGACCATAGTCCCCACTGACTAGTCTTCTGCCTTTTAATCAAGGGTCATCGATCATTCAATGTAATTAAGGGCTCTTGCCGGATCACAGCCCAGAATGTACAAGATCTCAGAATCTCTGGAATAAAATTTGCCTTGCAATATCTCTTCTTGTGTATCTTTTGTGAATGCTTGTGATTGCCTATGAATATTTCCATTACTCAGAACCCCAGAGAAACAATACACAGAAAATGTCCTTGCAGCATTTTCAGTTCTAACAAACTGGCGACTCTGCTGGGGATCGAACAATACCAGAATCTTTGGTTAGCTCTGAGTATAGAAATGCTCTAAGATTAATCATTCGCAAAGACGAATGTGTACGTAGGAGATCTATCGCGAAGCATAATGTTTTGGCGCCCTCGGGTGCCAAACTGGCGACTCTCAACGGAAACGTTCTTCCCTTCATCTTTAAGGCAATAGACGGTAAATTAAAGGTTTTCAAACTCATAAACTTCCACAACTAACCATATTTGTCTTCTTCTTGCTTATTTCTGTTAGTTTATGCACTGCGATCGATGGGTTCACGCTCCCGGCCACATTTATGAACTGTTCTAATGATTTTTTGACACCGCAGAATTAACAAGATACCACTACAGATAGAAGAGATGGCATACTTGATGATAAGTCTGTGCATCTTCCTTGCCAATGGGGGTTTCAGCTTCCCCCATTTCACTGCAACCGCAACAGCCAGCCCAAGCTCAGAATGGCAGTTGGTTGAGACCTGAAGACAGAAGAAAGCGGCCATCATAGCTGCACATAAGAGGGCGAATATTGCAAAACCTCGCTCCGTTATAAGGAAACAGTGGCAGCCAAAATAGTGACAGAAGACCCCTATCAACAGTCCGGTCGTATCAGCCAAGCCCGCAGTGCCTGCGATGATAATCGAGCAGTTCCTACCGTTGTCCGAGACCGCTTGCACCTTGAAAAAACTGACCAGGCCCATGCATGTAAAGAAATCTAAGCCCATGACAGTCTTTGAACCTAGGCAGAGGCCGGCTCGAAAGATCCTGTCAGTGCAAGTGGTAATGGTCCAAGTGGCCGAAGAAGAAGAAGAAGGAGAGTATGAAGCAGAAGAACTACCTCCATTCCAAGATCAGATCGACAGATTGGTTAAGGCTAATTGCGAGAGAAACAATCGGATGAGGGCTATTTAAGAAGCCTTGACCACTTTGATAGCCTAGAATGCCACCAGAAGTATCGCGCCGCCCACTCGTCAGTCAACAGAGGAATCCCAAGGGGTAGCAGAAGGTCCGGCTGAACCTGAATCACCCGTCCAGCTCAGGGTCGCGCCAATAGAATGTGCACCGCTTTCTGCATCGCACATGTCATGAGAAAAGTTATCCCAGACGATAGCCTACATGATGTAACAAGAAAAAGAGAAAGAGAGGAGTGGTAGCTATAAATTTTGGGTCCCGTACCCATCAGAGGTAGAAGAGGTACCATTCCCGGCCAATTTCAGATGTTCGGACTTTGGAAAGTTCGACGGCAGAGGATCGCCGGAAGAAAATATCACCCACTTCTTGACTACGTTAGGCAATTGGTTTGCAGTCCCGCAGTATTGCATGTGGTTATTCGGATCAACTGTTCGCTTCCCCAAGTGTAGGGTTGCGATGTAGTAATAAACTCGGTAAGACCGAGGTCGATCCACAGGGACTTGTGTAGGAATTCACAAACACATCAAATAATATCTATTGAAAGCTTAACAACCAGATTTTGTATGAGATTGATGTAAGTAACTGTAGACACCCCACCTTCAGCTACATTGTTGGTAGAGATAGCTGAATGAATGGAGGACCATACCCCCAAATCCCAAGTCCAAACTCAGCCAAACTCACCCTTGTAAGCCCCAATCCATAGCCCAACTCAAGCCTGAACCTAGTCAACCCACCCCTAAACATCAGCCTGAAAAACCCCCCATAAAGAAAAACCAGTCAAAAAATCCTAAAAAAGTCAAACTCACCGAGTCAACCCGCCGAGTCAACCCGTCGAGTCAAAACACCGAGTCAACCCGCTGAGTCAACCCGCCGAGTCAAATCATTGAGTTGACCCGTTGAGTCAACTCACTGAGTCAACCCACCGAGTTAAAACAGCAGCCCCGAGAAATGACCGTACCACACGCTGGAAATTGAGGAACGTCCGTACGGGCGGCCCACAGCGGGCCGCCTAAAAATATTTACGGGTTCTGCCACTGCCCGCTGCTATAAATACCCCCCTCCCCTTCTCATTTCAATACACCATCCAGCCTAGAGAGAGCCCGTCCGTCTGAGTCCTTCTCCACCCTTTTAGCCCATCTTTCCACCAAGGAGAGCCCGAGTGAGGAGAGCCTAGCCCTGGTCCAGCCCAGCTTGACCACTGGTGCAAGTCTCCCAAGCCATCCAAGTCTTGATCCAGCCACTCGAAGCCAATCCTTGCGACACCTCCGTCCATCTAGCTGTTCCTTACTAGCATCATCTCATTCGCATCTAGCATAAGTGCAACATTTACTTTTCTTCCAACCCCCCTGCTTCACTGCAAGCACTTTGATTATTCAAACACACAGCATGCATCTCGCATAAAGCACCTGTCAGTTCGAGCGTATGCTCTGGGCTTGCCTGTTAGTGGAACCTGCCCATCAGAAACTCTTACTGTTCAGACCTGCATTCATGTACATATCACTACAAGCACTTTGAAAATTCAAACACACAGCATGCATCCCGCATAAAGCACCTGTCAGTTCGAGCGTATGCTCTGGGCTTGCTTGTTAATGGAACCTGCCCATCAGAAACTCTTACTGTTCAGACCTGCATTCATGCATCATGTCATCTATGAGAATGTACGAGGATTAAAACAGACTTTCAAGTGTTAGTTCGATTTTGTGAAGTAGAGACCATACTTCGGTACGGGCAGTGTGTGGGGTGCTTAACCTCTTCCCACCCTGTAACCGTGATCCCTTACCTTGAATCTCTGGCCGTAGATCAAAAGGAGTCATTTTAGAGGAAGGAATCTTCAGATCCCCTTCTCTAACATTTCTACGGGGTCTAGCCGACTGTAGATTCGAAGTAACTGGCTAGTGGCAACTCTAGTCTTATATAAACTCATTTAAACACATCCAGCTTAAACATAACTACCAAACAAAGCCCTCAAGAACGAGGCAAGCCAGTGGCACAAACGGCGATTCGCACTCACGCATCCTCTCCTTCTTTTCCCGAAAGGAAAGGGACGAGAATGTCTTGTGGGAGCGCGAAACGGCGAGGGTCCACAGTAACAACTTTGAACTAAATTGAAGGTAAACAATTCTAAAAAGGCACTAGGGATTCAAGGATCCACTTGTAGCAATCCTTGATGTTCAATCCGATGTGGTTTCTCACTTTCTCAACTAAAATCGATATTAAGATTTATCTAGCCGGATGATAGAGCTGTTACACTAAACAATCTGTCATATGTAAGTCCAATGCATAGGATTCACTCAATGTAAGCTAAGCTGAGCATGCTCAATTGCATAGGTCAGTCCTAATTCCAAAAGGCTCAGTTCACAATCATAACCATCCTCAAGTCCTGTCACAAGACAAGGCTAGATCATGATTTGAACATGATTCAAATCACATGCACAGTCCCTTATATAATTCAGAAAATCAGAAAAATAGAACTTTGGTAGGAAGTTCCCACATGAAGATCATAGTACTAGAGCGTACTCCAATTCCTCGGATCATACAGGTCTAGACTAATACAAACCAATTAAGAATTTAAGTAATTCTCCCAAACATCCACGATTCATCATAAGACTAAGAAAAACTACTTAAAACTTGTATAAACTTCAAACCATTGTTCATAAACATGAATTCCAAACTTAAAACCAACTTAGAACGAATTGAAACATCTTAGATCCACTACAAGCTTCACCTCTTAGCCCTAGCTAAGAGGTTTAGCTGCTCATGATCCAAGGAAACATGAAATAACTTAAAAAAACATAAAACTGTAAAACAAACTAGAAGGAGTTGTGGAACTCCGAAATCCACTTCCGTCGCCTCCAACCTTGCTTCAACCCTTCTAAGATACCCTAGGAACGATCCCTAGGTGTCCTTTTATAGTGGGGAGGCTCCGCAACTTGAGAAGATTCGAGAATCTGCGTAACACTTACGCACTGCGCAGAGAGAATCGGCGCCAGAATTAGAAGTTTAAAACTTACGCAGACGACCGGTCGTAGTGGCTGGACGACCGGTCGCAGTGCTGGACGACCGGTCTCAAAACAGCCTAAAAGTGTCCATAGAGTTTTGTCTCGAAGAATTAATTTATGGACCGGTCGCACTGAAATTGCGGCTTTACCGCTTGTAGAGATACTCAGGGATATGTCTATGGACCTAGAGGGGGGGTGAATAGGACCTTTTTAAAATTCTTTTCGCCTACTTATGCAATTCAACAAATATACCAAAGTAAGCAAGAACACCTCGGCTTCCAAGCCTAGGTGGGTCCAATCAAAAGACTAGCAAGAGTAAAGCAATAAGCAATCCTAGTCTAAGCAAGCATAGGTTCATAAAATGATTCAACTAATAAAGCAACTAACCTATGCCCCTTGAGTAGACTTATGAGAGTGGATCAATGAGCTCATGTCTACACAAGTAGTGAAGGTACATCTTGTGTGAGGATGCCTAAAAAGTGCCTAGCATGCATTCATATCAATCATTCATAATTAAGCAATTTAAACTAACAATGCAAAGATAGAATGTACTCAAGAACAATCACAAACACAAGGATGTATAGTGGTTCGACTACGTGTCTACTCCACTCCCGGTTCAAGTACTCAACCCCTTTGAGCACACCGGCATTCACTATCGGAGGTTTTAAATCAGGTTCACCTCTCAACCTTTACACGGAGGTTTTATCGGTTCACCTCTCAACCGTATCCGGAGTTTTAGACATAGGTTAACTCTCAACCTTATCGCACGTTTACTCCCGTGTCGGAGGCTCCCCCTTGGAGACTTAGTTTAGGCCCGGCTGACGGGCCAAGGAACGGCTAACGTCCCTAAGGCGAGTTGACAAACAAACTCTAAAATGGACTCTCAAATGAGACAACTTACTTGTCGGATGAGCCCCTTGTTTAGCGCCGTAATGGGTTGCTTGATCTCCGCTCTCCTGTGCTTCAATCAGCGTCCCTTTGCTCCCTCGATCGTGCCGCCGTTGCGTTGCCAATGCCTCAGCCACATTCGATCAAACACCTTGCATGCGATGCCTTGAAATGCCCAAGGTGCTAGGAGGATGGGTGAATCTCATACATGGGATGTGTAGGTTGTTCCAACTAGGAGATTCACCTAGAGAGTCTTCTAGAGGTCTTGGACAAGGGATATACCTATGTGGAATAGTGTCACACCTCTAGACTTGAGAGAGGAATCAAGTCATCTCTTGATAGCATTTGAATGCCCACACTTGTGTTTGAAACACAAGGGATATGACTTGAAAACCTCCTCTTTGAGGCCCCAAAAGATGTACAAGATAAGTGTGGAATGGGCTCTCAAAAACTTCTCTCCTTTGACCCAAGAATGGAGCACCATATATATAGAAAAAGGGCTCCAACGGTTAGAAAACGGGCAGAAAACGGTTGCCCGACCTGTCCCGACCGGTCACGACCGGTCGGAGCTCTTTGCTGGAAGGCATACAAAAAAAACATCCAAGCCATCTACACAGGCCGACCGGTCATGACCGGTCGGCACTCTTTGCTGGACAGGGTGGATGCCCCAGGCCGACCGGTCATGACCGGTCGGCGCACTTCTCTGGCTGGATTTGGATTACCAGGCCGACCGGTCATGACCGGTCGGCCACCTCTGCTGGCTTCCATGGATATAGTAAAGGCCGACCGGTCCTGACCGGTCGGCTGGCCATTGAAAATGCAGCCAAGCTGCTGGCCGACCGGTCATGACCGGTCGGACCAGCCTGGGTCCCCTCACCTTTTATCTGATTTCTTCTTTCTCCAGCATGAAGATATAGGCCAATGTTAGAGTGGTCAAAAGGGATACCTAGGGCCTATCTATGATGACTAAATGTACTCTAATATGGTCAAGGTCATCAAGGATACAGAGGGGATAGGTTTTGGTCGAGGTTAAGGCACCAAGGCATCTCATATACCTGAATCTTCTTCCTTGATGTGGCTGGACGTCTTGAGTCTTCGGTCTTCGTCTTCATTGGGCTCAACCGACACAAGACTCACAGCTGTAAGTGATTGACAAACAAGGTGCACTAGTGTGCCACGAAAAAGTGCACTAACACGCACGACCGGTCGTGAACAGTCCAGAGAAGTATGGACTCTGGATCTCCTCTGTGCATGTGCGGACCGGTCGGACGACCAGTCCTTGGCTCTGGACGGCCGGTCGGACGACCGGTCGTGGACATCTTCTTCTGCATTCTTTCTTCTTTTCTCTGGCTTCTTTCTTTCGTTCTTTGACGCTTATCCCTTTTGATCTTCTTTGCTTCTAACTAGCACCTTTAGGTCTTCAATTGATGCTTCTCTCTCTCATCCCTACAATCATGAATCCATGCATTAGATTAGTCTATAAACCATAACAACATGCATAATGAGTGATGAATTGGGGTTAAAATATGCACAATTGAGAGCTCAACATCAACCCTGATGGGAAAAGCCTTCTAATGGTATATGTCGCTACCAGCCAGCTCTATAAGGACATGAGAGCAAATGTAGGATACCTTCATCAAAATTTTTTTTGCGACAGAGAGGGAGATCTCAGTAACAGACCTAACATTGGTCAGGCAGAGAAACGGTGAACCAGTTGAGAAGTTGATCGACCGATGGGGAACTACAAGTGCTCAATGTCGTGAATTACCCAGTGAAGGTGAGCAGATGAAGATGTGCCTGAGGGCTCTGGACCCTATGATCTTGTATGGATTGTCAGGCAATACCTTCAACTCCTTTCGTGAGCTGGCGACGAAGGCACATCTCATCGAGGAAGCAGCCTCCTGGGTAAACTTCAGACCCGAAAGATAGAAGAGAGAGATCGGAAGAGTAGTAGAAACCCATCAAGTCGATAAGAGCAGGGACCAGAAGGACCGAAAGCTCCCCGCTGTCGATCATAAGCCGAAGACAAAAGTAATGTTGCATAAGACAAGGGTAAACGACCCTATGCACCCAAACACATATTTATAGCTGAGAGAGAAAGGGCAAATGGGCCATACACATTTGATATGGCCGATTAAGTTCCGATCATGGAATAATTAATCGAGGAAGGCTTAATGCGTCTTCCAGAGCCTGTCCTTCCCCACGAAGTCGGGCGAATAAATGATCCCAAATATTGTAAATATCATCAATGCGTCAGCCACAAACAGAAGATTGCTTCTCCCTGAAAGGAAGGATACAGGGGTTGATTAATCAAGGGGTCATCAGCATGAAAGTACCCGAGATGGCAAAGGAGATAGCTGGGACAATATCAGCACTCCCATTAGGAAATGACACCAACCGACCGACTTCATTCCCCGAGCCAAAGGAATCATGGACTCTGGTCAGTAGCAAGAAAAGACTCGAGAACAGACAAAGGCTCGTTAATCGAAGAAAGAACAGGGGAAGAGGAAGGAGAGAAATATTACAGGGGCAGATACGACCCACGACGAACATGGCATATTGTGGAATTGTATCATTTGTCAAGCAAGCACCATCCGAGGAAACCCCACATGCAAGTGAGGGAGAAGTTGATGCAGTCATCTTACGATTAGGAAAGCAAATGCCTGACCGTACCCCTCCAAGATCAGACAACCCGATGCAAGAAGACGGTATCCCTAACAGGCCGCAAGAGAGACCCCGCATGCAAAAAATGAAAGAAAAGGTTGTTGAGGCCACGACCAGTCAGCCAAGCCCGAAACCAGTAGCATATGACGTTGTGTCGCATTTGCGGAAGGTCCCCGCCTGCTTAAGTATGTACGATGCTTTATGTCTCTCAAAAGTGTATAGAGAAATGTTAATCAATGCCTTGCTCGACAGTGAGGTCAGGGAGGTTATGATGATATAAATAGAAGAAGAAATGAATAATACAGATAAATTTTGAGAGGGGTATATACCGGTGTCACAAGTCATGCATGTCGACCATCTCTCGACAATCACTTTCTTAGAAGAAGACCGCACGATCGAATTAACAGACCACAACAGTCCGTTGATGGTAACGGGAACAACCAGGGACACAGAGGTCAAAAGGTGCATGTTGGACGATGGGTCTGCTGTAAATATCATGCCATTGAAGACATTACAGAAGTTGGGTTATAGGCAATCGGCGTTACGCCCGAGTCTCACGATGATTCAAGGGTTCAACCAAGACAGTCAACGTACACTTGGATTAATCATGGTAATGTTAGAGATTGAAGAACTGACGACGAAAGTAACATGTCAGGTGATCGATGCAGTGACAACATACAACCTCCTCTTAGGGAGGCCCTGGCTCCATCAAAATCGCATAATCCCTTCAACGTATCATCAGTGCTTCAAATACAACAGAGACGGGGTCCAATACAGGGTAGTTGCAGATCTGCAGCCATACGCAATAGCTAAGTTATTTTTGGCCGATGCAAAATATTACAACCTGTCCGATAGTGGTAAAATCAGCAAAAAGCCCGATGTAATGAAGAATGGGCAAGGGGCAAAACCTTGAGTCGAGAAGTTTGTGCAGAAAAGAAAACCTCAGCCCATCACTCAGGGGAGATCCCAATATCATTTGTAAAACCAACATCAGCCGATCACGAAGAAATTCTATGTAGTACCTTAACATTTGCGTCAACCAGGGCAGTCTGTGTTAAAACTGATCTCAGATTAACACATGAGTGTGCTTAAGTCCAGCTTCAACATGCCGGTACTCAAGATAGGAAGAGACAAGCCATTCCTGAAAGCTCTAAGCCAATTTATCATGCCGTTAAGAGATATCACCCAGAAAGATATCAAGTTTCACTCAGGGCCAAGTCAGCCAGCATCATTAGAAGAGAGAGAAGAGGGAAGAGAATCTGCCAAACCCCGACCGATAGAAGAGAAGAGATATAGCAGAGCTAGCCGGAAGATTATGAGAAATATGGAATTCTTTGGCCAAGATTCAAACACAAAGAAGAGATTGCTAGCTCCATTTGAAGAACATAAGCAAGTATACAGAAATGGAGAAGGTCTAGGAGCCAAGGCAAGCATGAACATGGTGACCGTCGACCTTGTAGAAGAAATTCAGTTGCAAGATCCTATCGACATTATCCAGCCAAGTGTCGCACCCATGCAACTAGAAGATGGTGGACAACTGACGATTGATGAACTTGAAGAGGTGAATTTGGGCACCCTCGAAGAACCCATGAACACATATTTGAGCAAAAAGTCTCAAAAAATGAAAGAGAGAAATACATATAGCTGTTGAGGGAGAATAAGGACATCTTCGCCGAAACATATTAAAAAATGTCAAGGCTCAGTCCGACAATCGCTATGCACAAGCTGAGCATCATGAAGGAGAAGAAGCCAGTGAAGCAACCTCAAAGACGATTTCACCCTGACATCGTACTTAAGATTGAGAAAGAAATCAAGAAATTGATTTAGGCCAGGTTTGTTCGAGAGGTGAAGTACCCTCGATGGATTTCAAACATCGTGCTAGTTAAGAAGAAGAGTGGATAGATCCGGGTTTGCGTTGACTTCCGGAATCTTAATGAAGCCTGCCCTAAAGATGATTTTTCTTTGTTAATTTCAAAGTTATTGATTGACAGTACAACAGGATATGCAGTGATGTCCTTCATGGACGTGTATTCAGGATACAATCAAATTCGCATGGCTCTAGAAGATGAAGAAGCTATACCCTTCCGCACAACTCTCGGCATCTACTATTACCGCGTAATGCCCTTCGGGTTGAAGAACACAGGGGCAACTGTATCAACGTGTAATGCACGTTATATTCTAAGATATGATGCACAAACAAGTTGAATGCTATGTAGATGATTTGGTTGTGAGGTCAGCCAATCATGAACAATACAAAGAACACTTGAGACAAGTGTTTCAACGGCTGCATAAGAAGAGTCTCCGTATGAATCCGTTGAAGTGCACGTTCGGGGTTACGTCCGACAAATTCTTAGGCTTTGTTGTCAGGCACAGGGGCGTAGAAATCTACCTCGCGAAGATTAAGGCTATCATAGAAATGTTGTCTCAGAAGAACCTGAAATAGTTGAAGAGTTTTTAAGGCCGCGTGGCATACCTGAGAAGATTCATCTCGAACCTGGCTGGTCGTTGTCAGCCGTTTTCCCGCCTCTACAAGAAAGACGTTAAATTTGAATGGGATGATGCCTGCCAAAATGCCTTTGATTCATTGACAGAAATGCTCGGGAATTCCCCAGTCCTCACCGCCCCAATCAAAGGAAAGTCGATGATTTTATACATCACAGTAGGTGATAACTCATTGGGGGCACTGCTGGCACAAAAGAATGAAGAAGAGAAGGAGAATGCGCTATATTATTTGAGCCGCACGCTGGTGGGAGCCGAATTCAACTACTCAGCAATTGAGAAGATACGTCTCGCTCTAATTTTTGCTGTGAAGAAACTTAGGCATTACTACCTCTTACACCAAATAACGTTGATATCTAAGGCGGGCCCGATCAAATTCCTCATGAACCGGCCTATGCTGTCTGGACACTTAGCTAAGTGGGCCCTTCTCCTCTCTGAATTTGACATCACGTATGTCCCAGCCTGAGCTATTAAAGGACAAGCGATCGTAGATTTTCTCGCTGCCCATCCAGTCCCGAGCAATGAAGAATGGAATGCGATCTCCTAGATGACCAGGTTATGATGATCGGAGAACCACGACTCTGGCAGATGTACTTTGACGGAGCCTTCAGGTTAACAAGGGCAGGAGTAGGAGTTATATTTATTAGTCCGCTGGGAGATTTGCTACCCTACTCATTTACGATCGTGCCAGCTTACACCAACAATGAAGCAGAATATCAAGCCCTCATCATCGGACTACAACTCACCCTAGAGATGTGAATCAAAGCAATACAGATCTATGGTGACTCCAAGCTAATCATCGGACAGTTGACGACAGAATATGATGTCTGCAAACTAGTGTTGTCACCTTTTTACCACCAAGCGCAATTATACCAATTCCTTAATAGTAACATTTCACATATACTGAGGTAGGAGAATGTACAGGTCGATGCGTTGGCCAGTTTGGCCGCTGCTCTGGCTAATCCTGGGGGCAGTCCACTTCAAGTAACAATTGAAGAAAGAAGAATTCTACTGACAACTGTACTGCGTGGTGGTGAATCAAGTGTGAACCTCATCTGTTGCTTTGAGATTATAGAAGAAAATGACTGGAAAAGGCCATTCGTTGACTATCTAAAATACGGATTTTTTACCAAAAGATCCCAAGATGCGCATGCAGGTCAGAAGATGCGCCAGTTCATTTATAATGCAGAATGACATCCTTTACAAGCGCTCCTATGAGGGAGTGTTGCTGCGCTGCTTGGACCAAGATGAAGTGTATGCCATATTGAAGGAAGCTCACGGAGGAGAGTGCGGTGCTCACCAAGGAGGCAAGAACTTACATCACCGTGTTCGGGACATGGGATATTATTGGCCCACGATGATAAAAGATACGATAGAATATGTCAAGAAATGCCATCAATGCCAGATCCATGTAGATATCATACACTCGCCATCGGAAGAGTTGCATCAATCAGTGATGTCCTGGCCTTTCGCAGCCTCGGGCATGGATGTGATTGGACTGATTAGCCCACCCTATTCCCAGGGGCATCAGTACATCCTGGCCGCAATGGATTACTTTTCCAAATGGGCTAAAGCAGTGGCACTTAGAAATGTGAAGGCTAAGCATGTCGAATGTTTCATCCGTCATACTATATTATACCGACATGGTATTCCCGAGAAGATCACCACCGACAACGAAACACCCTTCAAGAATGCCACCATCAACAAGTTGTGTATGAAATTCAAGATCAAGCACTGTTATTCAAAACCTTATTATCCCCCTGCGAATGGGCTGGCTGAAGCTTTTAACAAGACTTTCGTGAAAATTTTGAAGAAAACGGTAGCGGAAAATAAGAAAGATTGGGACAAGTGTCTGCCCGAAGCATTATGGGCATATCGAACCACATATCGCACTGCCACTAAAGCCACACCTAACTCGTTAGTATAAGATATAGTGGTAGTAGTCTCAATGGAGATACAGGTCGAGTCGCTATGGGTTGTACTCCGGCACTCCCTGACATCCGAGCAAAACACCAAGACCAAAATGACAGAACTTGATGATCTAGATGAAAAGAGGCTCGCCGCTCAGCAAAGGCTCGAAATGTATCAGAAACAAATCTCAGCCTCATATGATAAAAGAGTTCATGGTAGGTCGTTCAAAAGGGGCGATTTGGTACTAATGATGAAACGTCCGGCACTAGCTTAAGGTCCCAAAAGCAAATTCGATCCGAAATGGGATCTATTGTGTATCGTTGATGAAGTTTATTTCAATGGGGCCTATCGAGTAATTGATTGCAAGGGGCAGGGCATCAGTTCACTGGTGAGTGGCCAGTTTTTGAAAAAATATATATTTAACATAAGCTCATTGTTATGATTTGTAAACACCCCATTAGAGGGAAATGTAATAAACAGATACCAAAAGAAACAATACCACACAATGATTAAAGCTAAATACCAATCATCTATTTTGTGCTTGCACGGGTATCAGAAAGGTCGTTAAGACTCAGGACACATCAAGTATGGTACCCTACCCCTTTTCAAGACCATCGAGAATTGGGATAAGCCCTAAATCAAGACTCTGTCACATCCTTTTCACATGGGCGTAGGTTTGAATCTTAGCAGGGGGAAATTCCTTTTCAAAATAGTTTAGTTTGTTTGCATCCAAACTTAAATAAAGAAATGGCAAGTAGGCTAAAAAACATAACATAGACCTAAAATTACAATAGTAAACATATTGTTACAATATTCATTACAACATACTTCAAATCATAAATGAAGATTGTCACGGTTCAACCAGCTAAGTTTTTCATATATTGCTCTAACACATCAACTGCAAAATTTTGAACATCCCTCTGTGCCGCCTCAGCTTCAGCCAAAACTTGAGCAGGATCAGGAACATTCTGTAGAAACTGCTGCAGTTCCGTGAGCCTCTACAACATTATACTTCGCCTCATGCTGATCAATAGACGACTGCAAGCGAGCTTTCTGACTGCTAAACTTGGAAAAGTTGAGGCGAACAACCAAATGCTCAGCCTATAGCCATGCTATTTCACTGTCAATCTCCTCTAGACGTTCCGTGACCCTTTAACATCCAGTGCTAGCAACTTGCCAGTTTTGCCTTGCTGCAGCCACGTCCGCCCTATGAACTTCTAACTTCGGAAGAAGGGACTGCAATTGACGGCGCTTCTCCTCAACAGAAGGATCAGGTCTGAGATGCTTTGCACCAATGACACAGGCCATTCCTTCCTTGAATTGGACCACGTGACTGACTAACAAGGAGACGTCAATCCTGAGCCATATAGCATTATATTCAAGCACTTGCAGCCCCTCATCCAGGATAGACCATTCATCCCCATTCTTTAAAGAATCGGCGATATTCGTTAGAAGATTCTTCAAAAGATTTGCCTTTAGTCTTGATAAGCCTCGAAGGGAAGAAATGAGTACTTCAGGCAAAACCACAGAGGCAGGAGCACGGATAGGAATCGTCGCTGACAAAGTAAACGATGAACATCAGTACAAGGAAACCACAGTAAGAAAGAAAGCAGTCAAGACAGTAAGGACAAGTAATATACCAGTAACTTCAGGCGCATAAACAACAGGAGCACTGGTTGAGGTAGTGGGCACAGACGATACTGGGGCAGGTTCGGTCATTCTCTCGATCAACGGCTCAGGTAATTCCGGAGAAGACAATATGACAACCTCAGGGATACTGGCAGTTGATGATGGCTCAGCGGTGAGAAGGGCATCGATAACAGGCTCAACTGATGATGGCATGACAGAAGAAGGTGCATTCATAATAGGTTCATTCAATGATGGCTCAGTAGTGGGAGGTGCTTCCACAGCAGGTTCAGACACACTTAATTCAATATCAGGAACTACAACCCCTTCCACCATGACAGTGATAGTCGTTTCGGGAACATCGCTCTGATTAACTTCAGCCTCTGCCACGGGAGGATTAGGAGGAAGAACAGATTCAGCAGGTGCATCATCATCCAGATCCATAAAAATGGCTCTCGTGTTTTCCTCAGGGACATATCTCTCATATATTGATTCGTTATCATGGCTCTCCCTGGTGTGACGATCTTCACTTATGGCCTGAGAACTTAATTCACCGTCTTCCCTGACCTCACCTGCATTGTCAGCTGAAGCGTCACCTGTATCCTTGGAGAGTCGTTTTCGTAAACGCTCAGCTCTGTGTAATTTTCACATCTCCTTGATCTTCTTGCCCCCACAAGTGACAGGAAGATTAGGGGCAGTTTTCACTCGGGGACCGGTTCATTTAGGCAACACCTCATCGTCACTGTCCCCAGGACTAGAACATCTGGGCAAATCCCCATGGCTCCTTTGACCACTTGTCGACACAATCTTTGCTGAGCCACCATCATCTTCATGACCTCCATCATCACCACGATCATCTTCACCACCTCCATCGCCACCACCATCAGCACCACCACCGTCAACATCATTACCTTCATCATCAGCACCACCATCATCTCCATCATTACCTTCATCATTAACACCACCATCATCTCCGTCATTACCTTCATTATCACCAGCACCACCATCATCAACATCATTACCTCCATCACCACCGTCACCGCTATCATTTCTATCGTTCTCTCCTGGGATATCATCTTCTTCAAGCACTTCATTCAAAGGCCCGAGGGGTGGGAACTCTGGCTCCTCTAATGTTACATTCCTCTCTCCGTGAGTAATCTAACCTTCCAAAGTATGTTCAGGCTTCTCATGGTCAATCACCATGTTCAGATAAGTTATAAGTCTCTTCGTACCCGGTGCGACAGGCTTATATAGATGCTCCGATACATGTCCAAGCCCATCGGCTGGAATAAGGGTAACAACCGGAGGTGTAACAAAAATGGGCTCACTGATAAGGAAATTATTTCGGACCAGCGTATATTGGTGGGCCCACCACTTCATCCATCCGAAGGAAGCCCCAGTACAGTGCTGTGTTCTTAGAATGGCAAAAGAGCACCCAATCCCGATCAACATGAGTTGTCGCCACATCCACTTCCAATGAATGGGCCCGACACCATATGTTCGCTGTTCACGGGTCACCGGCTCTAATGTCTCGGGTACCCCTTGGTCATACTTGAAATGGAGAGTGAAGCAATTAGGGTAATAAGGCTCCCTCTAGAATTCCAACCCCTCACGCAGCGGCAGTGATGACGAACGAATCGTTGTCAGGAACGAACGCTCGTAGTAGTCAATGCTGTAGTCGTCCGTACACAAAATCGACTCTTTGCTATGGGTGCCCGAGAAGTGGAAGAAATGAACGTCATCACATCGACCAATCCTTGCTTCAATGGTTTCAAATTTTGACCAACCAATCTCTTCTTCTGAAAGAAATATACTGGAACCTTCCCGGATTGGATATAGTCTCCTCATTCTACCCCATAAAACTAGGGAAAATATACCCCTAGCTAGCTAGAGAAGAAGTGCCACCCATAATAAGCCGAATTCATCCCGTAGGCGGCACACTTCTTGTTACTAATGACATAGCCGAAGGCCCGGTAGAGAGAGCATAGAACCACTGGAGCTAGCGCGTACCGGTGACCATTCGCCAAAGCTCTTGCGACGGTGAAACAGGATACCCTTACGTTATCTGCTTGCTTAGAGCTCGGCAGTGTTACGCAGCTCAGCCAATACGCCAGAAAGCCGACCAGCTCATAAATAGGGGACATTTTGTTGGGAGGGGGAACTTTTCCTTCATCCTCCTCCCCAAGAAGGCCTTGTCATCGCAACCCTCATCATAAGTCTCATAGTCCAAGTTGAAAAGAGAAAAAGCACGACATCAATAGAAAGAAAGAAAACGAAATGGAAACGACGGTATGCAACTTGCAACAAGATACTTACTTCAAACCGTGGCTGAAATAGACCATCCAATCTTCGAATGGAAGTTTATCTTTGAAACCACAGAACTGCGGGAGCTCAGCGAAGAGTTCATAACAGGCTTCAGAGAAGAAACCCTCATCTACTCCCTTCTTCTTCCGAGATAATTCCTCATTACTTGGGACCCATTCATCATAGATCCTCCCGCGGATCGGGAGACCC
This sequence comes from Liriodendron chinense, assembly GCA_003013855.2. Taxonomy (NCBI): domain Eukaryota; kingdom Viridiplantae; phylum Streptophyta; class Magnoliopsida; order Magnoliales; family Magnoliaceae; genus Liriodendron; species Liriodendron chinense. The sequence goes on from ML058584.1 coordinate 1,271,296, forward strand.
GCAATTCGATTCACATCCCAAAGAGAGATGCTCATCTCTCCATACGGCAGGTGGAAGGAGTTGGTGATAGAACACCAATGGTTTAAGAACCCTTTATAAACCCACAGTTCCTTATAAAAATAACTCGATGTTGCTTCAATAGCCTCGTACAGACCTATTACTCGCAGTGTAGCCCTGTGTCGCTCTAGAATGAGACGTGCCCATGCTTCATACCCTGGATGAGGAATCAAGTGACCTCGGGTCTGGAACGCACCAGATGGCCAAATCTCAGTATCCCCTAAGTGATGAAATCTCTGGCGAAGGGTCTCGAAGTAATGTGTGGGGAAAGGCTGGTGAGGGTCATAATTCGGCTCTAAGAAGATCATGCCCTTCGTACCAACGACGGATTGACGCTTCTTGTTATCAGATAAAGAACAACTTAAGAATGGTGCTGGTCCGAATGTCCATGTATCCATGCTGAAGAAAGAATTACTACGACATATGTCAGAAGGCTCAATTTTCGAAAGAAAACGTTGCCGTTGATTGCTCCTCTAAATACAATTGCTTGGCACCTTTCCCAGCCCTTTTCCGACGGCCGCGCTTGATAAGAGAAGAAGGTACAGACGGGCTCGCTTCACCGTCCTCGGATCCTACAGTCCCATCTGACCAAAAACCACGCAATGGAGCATACCAAGCGTCCCACTGTTCTTGTGTGCCCCTGTCTGGGAGGGGTGGCACAACCCTATCACATAGAATCCTCATCTGCATGTCCTTGGACAACATCAATATACGTTCGTAGAAATTGAAGGTTTCTGGAGGCAGGAACCACTGAGGGTTCTGATCAGACGGCCGATTAACTTTCTTTGGAGCCGCTCGCTTGCGTTTAGATGGAGTCAGCGGTGGACCTGAAGGGCCAGCTTGCGAAGGATCACTAGCCATTTTAATATGCAAAAAGCACACAGGAAGTTCAGATTTGACTCAAAACAAAGAAAAGTATGCAAAGGTATGTTTAAAACCCTAATCAAGTTAATTACTAGGGCTACACCTTTGGCTCGGCATGATCCAGAAATTTTTAAGCATGCAAGGCCCTCACACCTTCTCAAAGCACGTACACGAAGATATAAGATGGGGGCGTAGGGACTTACACCCTTCAAAATCCAGGTAAGACAAGCCCTATTAAATCAAGTAACCCTCAAAATGTTCAAAATTCACGAGTTGAATTTACAAGTGTGTGAGGCTCCACGCACCTTGAAACATCAAAATTCACTAAGTTCAATTGCTGGGTGCGTGAGGTCCCACGCACCCCAAAAATCTTCAAAATTCACTAAGTTTAATTTCTGGGTGCATGAGACTCCACGCACCCCAAAATCCCTAAATTCACTGAGAGTTCAATTTTTGGGTTCGTGAGGTCCCACGCTCCCTGTTAACCTTAAAGGATCCATTAAGTAGGTGCGTGTGATCCCACGCACCCCTAAAATACCAAAGTCACAAACGTTTTTACCAAGTCCAATTCTTGGGTGCGTGGGCCCCCACGCATCCCTAAAAAGATCTAAAACCCAATTGTTGGGTGCGTGAGAGATAAAACACAACTATAAAGGTGACGAAGGGTGCGTGGGCACGCACCCCTTTAAACTTCAGATTTCGCCAAGTCCCACATTTTTGGGTGTGTGAGGTCCCACGCACCCTTAAAATACATCAAAAACCCATTTGTTGGGTGCGTGGGAGGCAAAATCCTCTGAAATATCCAACGAAGGGTGCGTGAGGTCCTACACACCCATAAAAAATTCGAAAATCCAAAGATTATTTCTTGGGTGCATGGACTCTCACGCACCCAAAAAATCGCATTAGCCTGAATTATGAGGTGCGTGCGTAGTTTTTGGGTGCGTTGGAGTGATTTTTTGGGTGCATTGGAGAATAAATGGGTGTGTGGCGACGAGAGCGAAAAGCCAATGAGAAATGAGAAAATGACGAGAAATGGCTATCTCCTCTATATATAGCCGGGACCCAAAAGGTCCGGTGCGTCACACTGAACGATCGTATGTCCATCGCAACACACTGGAGGGGCATCTGTTGGGTCCCAAACTATAGGGCCCTCAAAACAAGCAAAATGGACACACACCTCCAAAAGAATTCCACAAAAGGCCTCCCAGTGCACGCAAAATGGAGATTTACAAAAATTTCCTTAGCCAATTCTGACTAAAATCTCCAGCGGGCCCCACGAATCACCGTGATCAGAATCGTCCGAAATCGAACCAGTAACTTCATTATTATTTATGATGAACAATGCATGTACTTTCATCATCAAGCGGGCCCCACAAACTCATCGAAATTCAAAATCCAGTTTGGAGCATTCAAAAGTCCGTCAACGCACCCATAAATTCGGCCTCCCACACATCCACAAATTTGGTTACCCACTCACTCGAAAAATCAGCAAAATCAGGAACTCATTTCTGGGTGCATGGAGTCCCACACACCCATAAATTTGGGTACCCACGCACCCAAAAATTCACCAAAGATCAGAAATCGATTTAAAGGGTGCATTGCATTCCACGCACCCAAAAATGGGTTCACGCACCCATAAATTCAGTTCATTTCAGAAATATCATTTCAGGGTGCATGGAGTCCCACGCACCGATAAAATCGGAGTCCCACGCACCCATAAATTCAACAAGTTTCAAAATACCTTTTTAGGTGTGTTGAAGCTCTACATATCGATTTTAAGGTGTGTGGCACGTGGCAATCGCCCATTGGTCGGTTTTCGGTATTTTCGGGTATAAATACCTGATCTGACTATTCATTTGTACATTCTGAGAGAGAGAGCTATTATCCTCTGGCTATTTGAGATTTCCATCGAAAAACGCTCGTCGGAATTCCTTTTCGATTACTGAAAAACCATTCCTGGTCGCCGGAATTCCTTTCCGATCACCAACGTCTTCCACCGGAAGATTACTCCGACCAAGACTACCATAGGTCTGAATTCTAAAAATCACAAGTGCGGGTACGAATCCATAAATTCGATCTCACGCACCTGAAAATTGTCCCACGTGCCCATAAATTCGACACGATTCGGACAAGTGTGTTGGTGTCCCACGCACCCGAAAAGTGGTCCACGTGCCCATAATTTGGGTCCCACTGCATCCATTAATTCGACATGAATTAGACAAGTGCATCGGACTCCCACGCACCCGAAAAATGGTTCACTGCGTCCATAAATTCAGGTCCCACGCGTCCATAAATTCGACGTAATGCGAACAAGTGTATTGGTGTCTCAGGCACCCAAAAAATGCTCCACGCATCCATAAATTCATAAAAAATTAGGCAATTAATTTAAAGGTACGTTGGAGCCCATGCACCCATAAATTAAGTCTCACACACCTAAAAAATTAGCGAATTACAGAAAATATTTACGGGTGCACCGGACTCAATTTTAAGTGTTTTCAAGATCCCCTTGAGCCTATTTTGGGTATTTCGAGAGTTCAGGACACAATGGAATGGTCGAACGGTCATTCTGGGATCTCTAAATGAACACACTTGCGTACCTTCGAGGTTTGACCAGACTCAACGTGATGAATGAAATGATTTTTCGGAAAGAAGCCGCCAGCATCCAGAACTATGTAAATATGTCATTATTTATATCTACTATAAGATATGATCCAACTAGGGTCGAAAGCTAGGCAAACGGGATTATGAATATCACGATAAACCATATCAAAAGATTTTCAAGTCTCTGCAAAATAATTGTTATGAACTGCACAACACAATAGTCGATGCCCTACCCATTTGAACGGCATCCTGTCGGTTTAGCTATTCAGGTACACACAACTATAGATTGGACTTCCTGAGGTCACCTGTCCATACATGACAGGCGCGGGCCCAGAGTCATCCTTCTCAGTCATAAACCCTAATAGTCTTAGCCTGGATCTTCGGTCGAAACATGGGACTAGACATCTGACTAATACAAAGATGGTTCAGTCCATAACAAAACAAATACAGGTCTCTACAACCACGAACTTTAAGACTATAGTCCCCACTGACTAGTCTTCTGCCTTTTAATCAAGGGTCATCGATCATTCGATGTAATTAAGGGCTCATGCCAGATCATAGCCTGGAATGTACAAGATCTCAGAATCTCTGAAATAAAATTCGCTTTGCGATATCTTTTCTTGTGTATCTTTTGTGAATGCTTGTGATTGTCTAAGAATATTTCCCTTACTCAGAACCCCAGAACAAAAAAAAATAGAAAATGTCCTTGCGGCATTTTCAGTTCTAACAATGCATATTGTTATAGTCAAAATAGCGGTGAGTGAATATTCTCACTGAGGTCCTGATTCTACGAGCAGCTTTATAAGAATATTCGACTCGCGAGCTCATCTGGTCAAGTCTCGCATATTAGATAAATACGGCGCACAATTACCGAGTCATCGAGCCCTTACGGTCGATAATCGAATATTGAGAAGGCGCTGAACATACCTACCGACTTGCAAGCAGCCCTTCTTGTGGTTGTTAAAAGGCGCCACACTTCAATATGCGAGTAGCCTGGCTCGCGAGCAGCTCCCGATGTGCGAACAGCTTTGATTACTGAACTTTAGTGATGATGTCCCTTAGCCTATAGTACCAGCAGCCCGTATAGGCCGATTTTGGGCTTATCTTCGCCTGCGGCTCCGTATCTCAAGGGATCACTATCAAGGAACGTAATTGACCAGATGAGTAATTAGATTAGACTTCCTTTATTTAAGGATAAGCAGGATAAACACTTTATCCCATGAAATCCGTAGTGATCTCGAGATCTTATGTAACAGAGTGGGACATTCGGATCTATATAAATGGATGGTTTCATCAATAAGAAGGTACACAATACTCACTCTCTAAGCCCCATCATCGATTTGTTCTCTTTCAGCCCTACCTTGTCTAACGTAAGTATCGGAGGGCCAACGGCTGGATGCCGGCCACCTATAGCTTCTCTTGGTCTATTTTCAGGTCCAGGAAGGGAATCTCTTGGCAGGAAGGTGAATATCTGGAAGACCCTGTTACAAAACGTGACGTAAACAGATTGGCGCCGTCTGTGGGAACGATTTAATTATCAAAATCAGTCGCTCTCACCACTGATCAAAATCCTTCTACCATGCCCCCTAAAAAGACAGTTCATCCTTCCACTTCAAGGCAGGCACTACCTCCGCCTGACGATATGGAACCAGTGCCCATCCCTCAAACCACTTCGACAGGCATTCCTCAAGGAGTTCCTAGCGTGCCATCACAAAACCCGTTATTTGAGGCCTCTGGAAGTCAAGAAGATGTGATGCGTTTCCTCGAAATACACTCCTAACCCTCAACGTCGGATTTCAAGCCCTGTCTAATCGGCTTGATCAACATTTCCTGGAGCCGCAGAAACTACATTCCGAAGGGTGTCCAGCGCAAGCCATACCGGTGGCTTCAGACACTCTGTGGACGAGCCACAGGTCCAACCAAATCATCCTCCGTCAAACCGAATGCCACTCGGCAACCAACCCCCTGTGCTACCTCCACATTCCATACATTCTAGTGCTTCCCGCCAACAACAATCTCAGGGGTCCACTATCGAAACGTCAGGTTATACTTTACCATGGGAGGGAGACCTCAAAAGAATCCATGATCATTTTAATGACATGGAGCAACGATATCAGGCAAATCGACCATCAGCTGTTGTGGCGTCGATACATCGATCCGAGTCTCCTTTCACCAGCGAGGTCATGGAAGCACCTTTACCTAGAAAGTATCGTACGCCCGTCATCACTCCATATACAGGTACTGGCGATCCTCTCGAACACCTGGAAACTTATAGGTCTCTTATGGAGCTGGAGGGACATGGGTCGAAAATCATGTGTAGGGCTTTTTCACTAACCTTAAAGGAAGCACCCGTACATGGTTCCGGGGGTTAAAGCCTCGATCTATCGGTTCCTTTTCATAGCTATCGGAGCTGTTCCTCTCCCAATTCATGGGAAGCATCCGCACCAAAAAACTGGCGTCCCACCTAATGGATTTGAAAAAGCAGCATGGGGAAACAATAAAGGAGTTTACAGTACGATTCACTGCCGAAGCCATCCAAACTGAAGGTTATACCGAAGAAAAAGGCCTCACCGCCCTCATAGTTGGAATTACGAGCGAGAAATTTAGATTCGCCTTAGACAAAAACCCTCCTAAAACCATGACAGAATTCCAAGCTAAAGCTTAGAAGTACATCAATGCAGAAGAAGTCCCTCTAGCACGTCATGGCATACAGGGCAAGAAGTGGCAAGCCGGAGGAAACCTCTCCTTCGGATAAGAAATATCGGCGCGACCGGCGAGACCGCTCTCACAAGAAAGTCTACTCTGGTAAGTACCATAACTACACTCCCCTCAACCGACCTCTGGAAAAGGTGCTAATGGAGATCATGAATAGACCATATGTGAAATGGCCCGCAAAGATCAAATCTGATCCCCAAAATAGAGATAAGAGCAAATTTTGTTATTTTCACAAAGGTCATGGGCACAACACCCAAGACTGTATATCTTTGCGTGATCACATCGAAGCTCTTATTTGAAAAGGTCACCTTCAAGATTATGTTATCCGACAAGGTCGTTCACCTAAAAGGGGGGAAGCCCCTCCACATCAGAAGAAATCACCTCATCGACATACTTCACAAGAAGATGCTGAACCTACCGGGGAGATTCGCATCATTGCCAGAGGTCTGGCTTGCGGAGGAGATTCTCAAGCTTCAAGAAAAGCATATACCCGTAAGGCATCCAAGAAGCCCCAGTATATCTATTGGTTGGAACGAACTCCCAATACATCAGAGTCCAGCCGTCCTTCAATCTCTTTCTCCCTCGAAGATGCAGAGGGGATTCACTTCCCTCATGAAGACTCCATCGTAGTCACGCTAAAGGTATCAAACTATCTGACTCATTGTATTATGGTGGATACAGGTAGCTTTGCTGATATTCTCTACCTGGAAGCTTTCAACAAAATGGCGCTCGCCAGAAGCCTGCTTAAGCCAGTCTCAACTCCCCTCGTCAGCTTCGGAGGCGAAGTGGTGACACCAGAAGGAAGCATTGATCTTCCGGTCACCTTTGGTGAGAGCCCAGCTAAAATGACTATCTTTGTGAATTTCCTCGTGGTAGATCGAAGATCGCTTAATAAGGTTGGGGCAGCCTTACATCCTTTATATTTATGCATCAGATTTCCTACTCCGAATGGTGTTGGAGTTGTACGAGGAAATGAAAAAGAAGCCCGATCATGTTATGAGATAGCTGTACAAGACCAAAAGAAAGTACAGGCGACATCAGTTATGATGGTGGCACAAGATTCATCAAGCCTTCCGACGGCCGCATCGTTGGATCCAAGGGAGAATGCTCTCCAATCAGGAACTCCCGGGGAAGAAACAGTGGCAATCCCCTTAATCGAAGATGATTCGTCAAAGGTCGTATACATTGGATCCTCTTTAACCAACGTCTTTCGAAAAGATCTGATTAGTTTTCTCACCGAATACCAAGATGTGTTTGCTTGGTCTCACAAAGATATGCCTGGCATCGATCCCAACATCATAGCACATCGTTTGAACGTTGATCCAAAGTATAAACTTGTTCATCAGCGTCGATGTGCCTTCACTGTAGAAAGGTAAATGGTAATCAAGGCCGAGGTTGAAAAGTTGCTCACAGTCAACTTTATAAAGGAAGTCGACTACCCAGATTGGGTCGCGAATGTGGTTCTCGTTTGAAAATCCAATGGCAAATGGAGGATGTGCGTTGACTATTCTGATTTAAACAAAGCGTGTCCAAAAGACAGCTTCTCGACACCACGAATTGATCAGCTGGTTGATTCGACGGCAGGGCACGCCTTGCTAAGTTTCATGGACGCTTATTCTGGTTACAATCAGATTATGATGTACCCACCTGATAGTCATTACACCGCCTTCATCACTGATCGAGGTCTGTATTGCTACCAAGTGATGCCTTTTGGTCTAAAAAATGTAGGGGCCACCTATCAGCGCCTCGTCAATAAAATATTCGCGGCACAAATCGGCAGGAATATGGAGGTTTATGTCGACGACATGCTCGTGAAAAGTGTCGTAGGAAATGACCACCTTGCGGATCTTTGAGAAGCCTTTGACTTAATGAGGAAGTATCAGATGAAATTCAATCCAGAAAAATGTGCGTTCGGAGTGTCAGCCGAAAAATTCCTTGGATTTATGGTCGGCCAGCGAGGAATCGAGGCACATCCTGAAAAAATAAAAGCATTGATAGAAATGAAGTCTCCGACCACTCTTAAGGACATCCAACGCCTGGCTGGTCGCATTGCATCGTTAAATAGGTTTATCTCGCGGGCCTCTGACAAATGCTTACCCTTCTTTAAACTCCTCCGAACCACTGCAAAATCTGATTGGGAGTGGATAGCGCAATGCGAAGAAGCGTTCCAACAACTGAAGCAATACATGAGTGCACCTCCCGTCTTATCAAAACCTGTGGCGCACGAACAACTTCTTCTTTATTTGTCTGTGTCTTCTACGGCCATTAGTGCCGCTCTAATAAGAGAGGATTTCGGGGTACAAAGACCCGTCTATTATATTAGTCGAGCAATGGTGGATGCCGAAACTCGGTACTCTGATATGGAGAAGTTGGCTCTTGCTTTAGTAACAGCAGCCTAAAAACTGCGACCATACTTCCACGCTCATGCTATATTAGTACCAACAAACCACCCGTTACGGCAGGTCCTTCAAAAACCTGAGGTTTCAGGGCGGTTAACTAAATGGGCGGTCGAGATCAATGAGCACGATATTTCGTTCTGCCCCAGGACCGCGATCAAGGGTCAAGCCGTGGCTGACTTTATCGCCGAATTCACACATTCCTCTCCTGATGATAATTCCGCGACCAGCGATTAGCCATCCTGGTCACTCTTCGTGGACGGGTCCTCACGGGTCACTGGCAGCGGAGCGGGCCTAATTCTAGTTGCTCCAGACGGGTCGCATTTCTAATATGCCTTACGGTTCGGTTCTCGCATCTCGAATAATGAAGCAGAATATGAAGCTCTGATCGTCGGCCTCGAACTAGCAAACGTCCTTTCAATTCAAAATCTACTCATTCACAGTGACTCTCAGCTCATAGGTCAATTAGGTACTCGGCGAATTCGAAGCAAAAGAAGAGAGGATGGCCTTATACAAATCTCGAGTGCTCATCCTGCTCGCAAAACTGAAGAATTTTGAAATAACTCACATCCCTCGCGAAAAGAATAAATTCGCAGATTCTTTGGCAAAACTCGCCTCTGCGTCAGAGTTTGAATTATCACGTTCAATTCCTATCGAGCACCTTCAGCCCCCGAGTATCCACCAAGCAACTCCTGGGCAAGTGATCGAGGTCCATCCCTCTCCATGTTGGATGGATCCCATTATCCTCTATCTCAGGGATGGAGTTCTTCCAGACAACAAGAAATCCGCGCGACAAATCCGCCTTCGAGCTGCCAGGTATACTTTACAAAATGGAATGTTATTACGTAAAAGTTTTTCTTTGCCCTATTTAAGGTGTCTTCACCCAGAAGAAGCACATCGTGTTCTAGATGAAGTACACCAGGGGGCATGTGGTAACCACCCAAGGGGACGATCTCTAGCATACAAGGCGATGAGGCAAGGGTATTACTGGCCCACTATGAAGGCAGATGCAATTGAATTCTCTAAAAAATGTGATAAGTGTCAGCGATATTCTCCTATACCTCATACACCGTCCGAGCAAATGACACTAATTGATAGCCCTTGGCCCTTCGCCTAATGGGGGGTTGATATCATCGGGCCCCTACCTACCGAGAAAGGACAGAATAGGTTCGCAATCGTGGCAGTCGACTATTTCACCAAATGGGCCGAGGCAGAGCCATTAGCAAGAATCACTGAGAAACAGACTACTAAGTTCATATGGAGAAATATCATATGCTGTTATGGACTCCCCCACACTATAATCACCGACAATGGAAAGCAATTCAACAACGCAGCTTTCGAGGAATTTTACGAAAAATGGAAGATATGCAACATTCGCACCTCTCCATACCATCCTCAGGCAAATGGGCAAGTTGAGGCAGTGAATAAAATCATTAAGCATCATTTAAAGACCAAGCTTGGCGAGTGTAAAGGCATGTGGCCAGAACTCCTGCCGGAAGTCTTATGGGCATATAGGACTACAACTCGTACATCAACAGGAGAAACTCCTTTCTCCTTAGCATTCGGTATCGACGCAGTAGTACCAGTTGAAATTCAAGTACCCTCGTATCGAATCGAGCAGTATGACCCCACTTGTAATCAGGAAGGTCTTCGACTTCATCTCGATTTCTTGGAAGAGCGGAGAAATGCCTCCCAGATGCGAGCAGCCGCGTATCAGCAGTGTATTGCTCGCTACCGAAATGCTAAAGTTTGGCCTAGAGCTTTCCAGCTCGGTGATTTTGTCCTCAGACAGAATTTTGGAGTTCCTGCTCGTTCGCTTGATCCAAATTGGGAAGGCCCGTACGAGTCATTAAAATTGTGCGACCCGGTACTTATTATCTTGAAGATATGCAGGGAAGACCTGTACGTCGCCCTTGGCACGTAGAACATTTGCTACAATATTTCCCTTGATTCGATGTAACTCCTAACGACATTCGAATGAATAAGAACTAAAGTCGTCTTTTGGTCGCTACTCCATTTACTTGGACTAGAATAGCCCCGAAGAGAATATACATTCTCTTGGCCAATTGTCTACCCTTGGTAGAACTAAAGTCGTCTTTTGGTCGCTACTCCATTTACTTGGACTAGAATAGCCCCGAAGAGAACACACATTCTCTTGGCCAGATTGTCTACCCTTGGTAGAATCAAAGTCTTAATCGATAGATCAGTCTATCTCCACGAGGGCATGGTCACCACGACCCCCCGGATTGAGCATAACTCATGACTACTGAGTTAAATATGAGGACATTCATTACATAATGAAGGAAGAACGAGAGAAAGGAAATAAGACCAGCAACATCACCAAAAATGTTTCTTTTCATTCATATCAATTGTCTATAAAGATTTGATTACAAGCAAATTGATACAGAAGTAAGCAAGAAGAAGAAAAGATAAATCATTCTCTTGGAGGAGGAGCCGCACTCTCGATTTCAGGGCCCACTTCGGAAACCCCTCCAGCTTGAGTGACCTCGGTCACCTCATTCTCGGCAGCTGCTCGCTCCTCCGCAGCTATGACGGCCGCGACCTTTTCGAATTCCCCCATATCAAAAGATGGGGACATCCGCTGTACTACCCGAAGTGCGAAGTCGCGACCAGCATCATACGACTCATATCTTTCTTCGTCGTACAGCTGCGAAGTACGGAACTCGGTGATGGCTCGAGTCCCTTCTTCAGAGAGCATCTTGACTAGGGCGACTCTCTCCTCGTCCCAGTGGATCGAGTCATCCTTGAGCTGCGCGAGAGTGGAGTGCTCTTTATCCAAATTTTCGTGACTTCCTTGAGCTGCGACTTGGTCTCTGCGAGCCGCTCCTCCAGTGAGATCTTATCTTGGCGGAAGATCTCCCTTTCTGTTTCTGCCTTCTCCTTCAACTCCGCGAGCTTGGCGAAGTTGGAATCCAAAGCCTGGTACCTATCGGTCAAGATTTGGATCTTCTCTATGAGGATATTTTTCTCCTCATCTTTTTTCGAGATCAACGCCTCGCGGAACTTGAGGAGTTGATCCCTTCCTTGGACCACTTTCTCTAAAGCGATCCTCTTCCCGTCAGCCTCATCAATCACGCGACGGGAGGCAAGGATGTCACGTCTCGTCCGAAGAATGAGGTCTAAGCCCTACAAAATAGAATAAAGGTCGTGAGATAAACACTCGGGAAAAAACAAAGAAAGCAAAATAAGGTCAACTTAAAAAACAGGTTACCTGAACAACCCTCACTCCTGCCTCGAGGAAGAGATTTTCAGGGCTTGGCTCGGGAAGGGTGCCGAAGGTCTGGGGGGAGATGTTGTCGAATAGAAATTTGTAGATCGGGTGGAGATGACGGGGGGCGGTAAACGACCCACTGCCAGAAGGCTGGGCGACGACCAGCCCAGCTGTGCTTGCGGCTTGAGTAGCAACCGGCTCGCGAGCAGGAGTCATCTCGTGAGCAGGAGCTAACTCGCGAGCAAGCGCGGGTGCCGTTGGCGGTTCGCGAGATTCTTCAGCTGGGGGGTAGCCGGACTCCACCCCGTCGTCCCTCGGGGAGTTGTCAGTAATATTGATAACTGGTGGTCCAGGTGGAACCACCAGTGAGGCGACGGCAGGCGCGGGTGCCGCTGACGCTCCCACCACGGCCCCAACATGGGGAGACTGATCGACACACGTCCGATCAGACGGGTGAGAAGGACCGGTAGACATCTTCTTCTGCCTTTTCGAATTTGTGCCTTTGAGACGAGGCAGCAAACCCCTATTCTCTCCAGCCTTCGTCATCGCGATCTCTTCGCTAGATATTAATCCTGCCGCTGCGAGTCACGAGGTTGATAAATAGGCCTCGATATGCCTGTCGCGAGCGGGCAGTTTGTATACCTTCACGATTTTCTCGTGAATTCCTCCCTTTAAGTTCGGCTTCGTCAAAGCCGGGATTCCTGCAAATACGAACTGAAGTTAAAAACGCCGAAAACCCTAAATTGACTGGTGAAATTTGTATAATGTGGAACTGTGCCTACCTTCACAGAAAAATTGATTCACACCAGGGCTCCTAGAAGAAGCGGATTCCCAGCTCCCGGAAGCGTAGAACCAGCGTTTTCTCCATCCGGGATAATTTGAAGAGGGTTTCCCCAACACAAAATTATCCCGATGCCAGTAACATAAGTAATACCAGCCTTCGCTGGAGGGTAACCTCTTGAGTCGAAATATACGGAGGAACTCCTCAGCGATGAGCTCCCCATTACCGGCCTGAGCCCAAAGGGCAAAGGAGCTCAGGACCACCCTCCATCCGTTTACGATGAGTTGCCCGGGGGCAATTTTATAACATCGCAGGACATTGCGAATGAAAGGATGGAGAGGAAGGCGCACCCCAAGGATAAGAAGGTATTCATAGATGGCAACGCATCTTGGGGGAGGGGAATCCAGAGTTTCTCCCTCTCCGGGTAACCGAAGAACGACCGAGTTAGGGATTTGATATCTCTCCCGCAACTCAATCAGCCGGTCTTCCGACAAAATAGATTGGTACCCGGATGCTGAGTATTTGCCCGCCGGAACCCTCGCATTACTAGAGGCAGAGGATTCCGGGGTAGCATCTCCCAAGGGGACGGTGGTCTCATCGGAATCTCTAGCTATGAAAGTTTTTTTTAAAGAAAAAAGAAGAAAAAGAAGCAGAGTATACCAAGTATGAAGGGTGGAAGGAGAATGACACAGGAGGAAGAACACAGACACCAGGTGAGTGAGGGAAGAAAAGTTTTCGAAAGCTTCTGTGAAAATTCGAAGATTTGGCGGATTCCGTATATTTATAAGCAATCATTTCGCCGGATTTGGCGACACGTGGCTACCCCCCATTTGGCACAGCAGTCGAGCAGGCACAGCCATTAATTCCCCGACACATGGCGAGCGTCTCTTCATTTCCTATCTGCCAAAAACCTGCGGAAGGCTGGCGCTCATTAATCCCAGCCCAATCATGTACGGCTTCATCCTCGATAAAGTTGGTAGGCGGTAACGCATGACAGTAAGTAAGTCCTTCCCTTGGACTTCCTGGCGGTAAGGACTTGGGGGGCATCTGTTATAGTCAAAATGGCAGTGAGCGAATATTCTCGTGAGGTCCTGATTCTACGAGCAGCTTTATAAGAATATTCGACTCACGAGCTCATCTGGTCAAGTCTCGCATATTAGATAAATATGGCGCACAATTACCGAGTCATCGAGCCCTTACGGTCGATAATCGAATATTGAGAAGGCGCCGAACATACCTACCGACCTACAAGCAGCCCTTCTCGTGGTCGTTAAAAGGCGCCACACTTCAATATGCGAGTAGCCTGGCTCGCGAGCAGCTCCCGACGTGCGAACAGCTTTGCTTACTGAACTTTAGTGATGACTGTCCCTTAGCCTATAGTACCAGCAGCCCGTATAGGCCGGTTTTGGGCTTATCTTCGCCTGCGGCTCCGTATCTCAAGGGATCACTATCAAGGAACGTAATTGACCAGATGAGTAATTGGATTAGACTATTCCTTTATCTAAGGATAAGCAGGATAAACACTTTATCCCATGAAATCCGTAGTGATCTCGAGATCTTATGTAACAGAGTGGGACATTCGGATCTATATAAATGGATGGTTTCATCAATAAGAAGGTACACAATACTCACTCTCTAAGCCCCATCATCGATTTGTTCTCTTTCAGCCCTACCCTGTCTAACTTATGTATCGGAGGGCCAACGGCTGGACGCCGGCCACCCATAGCTTCTCTTTGTCTATTTTCAGGTCCAGGAAGGGAATCTCTTAGTAGGAAGGTGAATATCTGGAAGACCCTGTTACAAAACGTGACGTAAACTAGATTGGCGTCGTCTGTGGGAACGATTTGATCATCAAAATCAGTCGCTCTCACCACTGATCAAAATCCTTCTACCATGCCCCCTAAAAAGATAGTCCATTTTAGTCAAAACATACCATTTGTAGTATGATGTGATTGATTTTTGATAAATGAACTATCGAGAATTCGGTCATCATGTTATACACGGGAATCGAAATCTCAGGACATTACAAGTTGGTATTAAAGCGCAAAAGGAACCTTAGGACATGACGCCCAGCTTTTTTGATAATAAATACGCCTTAGGGGTTAGGTCCCCAAGAATTAGACACAATTTATCTAAGTTCGACCCCAATTGATTGTATGTGATGTTATGAACATAGAAACCCATACTTAGGCCCTCTTGAAATCGTTAGGGTAGCTGATAAACGTAGAAATCTGAAATTTTTAGGGCGGGAGGAATATTCCCACTTTTTCTTTTAGGTTGGGGCTCTCATCTATTCCCCATATTTAGTTTAGTAAGTTACTGAATTGTGTGATTTATCTCCCTCAAATAATACAGCTAGCTATTTTATTTTGAATTTTTACGGGTAGGTCAGATTTTCCAACCCAACAGCAGTACCATCATTATAAATTATACTTCCAGACTTAGTAAATTTTCTTTAATTTTTTTAGAGACTCGTAACTCATTCCCCAGTACCCTTATAAAATTAGAGATTGATCCAATATATAGATAAATCAAGAAAATTTTGACAGTAGAAAAAATTCTCCACAAAATCCTGATGGCCTGATGCATTTTTCAGATTTAATTATGGAAAAATGTGCGTAACCATAGGAATTTTGATATGATAAAAATTAGGGTTATTCCACACCTAACTTACAGCTTACCTACCAAATTTCAGAAGAAACCTATTAATGCACTTTTCTGTGGCATACTAGTGCACCTTGTTTGTTAATCACTTAGGTTAGTGAGTTTAGTGTCGGTTGAGCTTAATGAAGACGAAGACCAAAGACTCAAGTGGCCCTGCTGCATCAAGGAAGAAGAAACAGGTAAAAGTGATGCCTTGGTGTGCCTTAACCTTGACCAAAAACATATCCCAAACCCTTTGAAGACCTTGACCATGTTTAGAAAAGCTTTAGTCATCATAGATTGGCCCTAGGTGTCCTAAAAGATCACCCATACTATAGCTTAGGAGATTGGGTTGTGGCAGAGTGGGTCAGCAAAACCATTTGGCTGAACCTAGGCCTGTTCGACCGGTCACGACTGGTCGGTTGGACTGGACTGACTGGTCGGACTAGCTCCTAGTCTAGACCGGTCATGACTGGTGGGACAGACCCCCCCTCTAGACATTGTGTTCACTGTCTTGCCTGGCCGTTGGCCGACCAGTCGGGACCGGTCGGGACTAGCAATTTTTTGCCTATTTTTTGTCCGTTTGGACCTCTTTTATAAAGGGGCTTGGCTCGAATTGAGGGGTAAGGAGAGGAATTTTGAGAGGAGTGAAGCCATGATTGTTGGAGACCATTTGAGGCTCATTCCCAACCTATGCAAGGCATCTTCCTTGGGCTTTAACACAAGATTGGAGCATTCCAAGCTCATGAAGAAGATGACCTTCATCCCCTTTTGATCTCTAGAGTTTGGATCTTCCTTGATAGTCATATCCTTATCCAAACCTCTAAGATGAGATCGTTGTAGGTGAGCAACTCTAGGCAACCCATTCCTATTAGTTGTAGAGTTCTCAAACCTACCCTCCTATCACCATGGGCATCTCAAAGGCATCACAAGAAAGGTGATTGATCGAGTGTAGCTGAGGCATTGGCGACGCAACGGCAACACGATCGGGGGAGCAAGGGAAGCTGATTGAAGCACGAGAGAGCGGAGATCAAACAACTTGAATAGGCGCTGAACAAGGGGCTCATTCGACAAGTAAGGTTGTCTTTGTTGAGAGTCCATCCACTCAATTCCCTGTGGGAGTTGAGTGTAGAGTTTGTTTGTCAAACTCGAACTAGGGACGTTGGCCATTCCTTGGCCTGTTTGTCAGCCTAAAGACTAGGGGTTGTTTGGAACTCCTTGGCTCGTTTGTCGGGATTAAACAAAGTCTCCGAGGGTGAGCCTCTGACATGGGAGTGAACGTGCGTCGGGTTGAGAGTTAGCCCTTTGTCCAAAACTCCGGTTATGGTTGATAGGTGAACCAGGAAAACCTCCGTGTAAAGGTTGAGAGGTGAACCTCATTTAAAACCTTTGATAGTGAATGTCGGTGTGCTCAAAGAAGTTAAGTACTTGAACCGGGAGTGGAGTAGACCCAAAGTCGAACCACTATACATGCTTGTGTTTGTGATTGTATTGAGCACATTGATATCTTAGCATTGGATGTTTAATTGTTTAATTATGAATGCTTGATAGGAATGTATGGTAGGCACTAGGTAGGCACATCCACACACAAGATGTACTTTCACTAAGTAGTGTAGACTTGAACTCATTGATCCATTCTCATAAGTCTACATAGGTTGCATAGATTAGGAGCTCGATTAGTTAAATCATTTGATTATCTATGCATGTTTAGACTAGGTTGTTTATTGCTTAAACCATATGCTAGTCTTGTGATTGGACTCACTTAGGCCTGGAAGCCGAAGTGTTCTTACTTACTTGTTTAACTTGTTAAATTGTGTAAGTAGGCGAAAAGAATTTCATCAGGTCCTAATCACCCCCCCTTATAGGACTTAGCTATAATTCTAGTTGCTCTTTAAGCTTCCGCACATACGAAGGTGTCGTGTTAGACTGCCAATGTAATTTCAATTGGTATCAGAGCTGGTTGCTCTTCAAGGACTTAACTGTCTAGAGTAAGATCCAGTACCGGAGCACTAGCATGATGTCTAACCGAGATGGGGGAACCACCAACCTACCACCATTCTTTAACGGGTCCAACTATGCCTATTTGAAGGCTAGGATGAAGATTTTCTTACAATCCATGGACCGTCCCATGTGGCTAAGCATACAACGTGGATATGCCTTGCCCACCGAACAAGTGGAGATTAATGGTAAATACATTGTCATTCCCAAAGATGATGAAAATTGGAATGATAGTGAGAGAGCTCAATACATGGCAAATGCCAAAGCTCTTAATGCGATTTGCTGTGTGGTTTCCCCAGATGAATTT
The DNA here is from genome assembly GCA_003013855.2 of Liriodendron chinense. Taxonomy (NCBI): domain Eukaryota; kingdom Viridiplantae; phylum Streptophyta; class Magnoliopsida; order Magnoliales; family Magnoliaceae; genus Liriodendron; species Liriodendron chinense. The sequence goes on from ML058584.1 coordinate 1,288,890, forward strand.
CAGCGCATTCTCACATGCGCAACTGCGAAAGAAGTGTGTGATATACTTGAGGTTACCCACGAGGGAACTAGCACAGTAAGACGCTCGAAGCTTTAGCTCTTAACCACCAAACTTGAAAACATTGGAATGAAAGAGACTAAAACCTTCTTGAAGTTTTATACAAAACTTTCTGACATTTGCAACTCCTCGTTTGTCTTGGGTAATCGGGTTCCGGAAGGACGTATACGTAGAAAAATACTTAGGTCCCTCCCGAAAAGATTTAACACCAAGGTAGTAGCCTTAGAGAAGTGTAGAGACATAGATAACATGAAAGTAGAAGAATGTTCGCTTCCCCAAGTGTAGGGTTGCGATGTAGTAATAAACTCGGTAAGACCGAGGTCGATCCACAGGGACTTGTGTAGGAATTCACAAACACATCCAATAGTGTCTATTGAGAGCTAACAACCAGATTTTGTATGAAATTGATGTAAGGAACAACTTTGAATTAAATTGAAGGTAAACAATTATAAAAAGGTACTAGGGGTTCAAGGATCCACTTGTAGCAATCATTGATGTTCAATCCGCTGTGGTTTCTCATTCTCTCAACTAGAATCGATATTAAGATCTATCTAGCCGGATGATAGAGCTGTTAAACCAACAATCTGTCATATGTATGAGCTTTGTGTCCGATTCACTCAATACAAGCTAGGCTGAGCATGCTTCAATTACATAGGTCAGTCTAAATTCCAATAAACTAAGTTCATAATCATGATCATCATTAAGTCCTGTCACCAGACAAAGTTAGATCATGGTTTGAACTTGAATCAAATCATATGCACAATCCCATACATAATTCAGAAAACTAGGAAAGTAGAACTTTGGTAGGAAGTCCCCACATGAAGATCATAGTACTAGAGCGTACTCCAATTCCTCGGATCATACAGGTCTAGACGAATACAAAGCAATTAAGAACTTAAGTAATTCTCCCAAACATCTATGAGTCATCATAAGACTAAGAAAAACTACTTAGAACTTGTATAAACTTCAAACTATTGTTCATAAACATTAAAACCAATCTTGAAACCATCTTAACACGAATTGAAACATCTTAGATTCACTACAAGCTTCACCTCTTAGCCCTAGCTAAGAGGTTTAGCCGTTCATGATCCAAAGAAATATAAAACAACTAAGAAAAACATAAAAACAACAAAACATACTAGAAGGAGTTGTGGAACTCCGAAATCCACTTCCGCCGCCTCCAACCTTGCTTAAACTCTTCCAAGATGCCCTGGGAACGATCCTTAGGTGTCCTTTTATAGTGGGGAGGCTCCGCAACTTCAGAAGATTCGAGAATTTGCGTAAAACTTACACAGTGTGCAGAGAAATCCGACGACCAAAATAGCAATTTCTGATTTTTCATGTGGCCGACCGGTCTGAGTGACTGGCCGACCGGTCGCGACAGGTCGGATGACTTTCCTCATCAGTCCAGCGTATATTCAGGGCCCTCAGACCTGTTGGCCTACCGGTCACGACCGGTCGGACTGGACTATCGGACCGGTCAAGGCCGGTCGGACCATGTTGGTCTTTAGTCTAGCGTATGCAATGTGTAGGCCGACCCGTCTTGACCGGTCTGGCTCTCTTGGCCGACCGGTTGGACGACCGGTCTTGGCCTTATTTTTCTTCAGTTTCTTCTTTCTTTCTTCTTTTCTTTTTTCCTTGCTTCATTCTTTCTTTGGTCCTCCTTCGATCTTCATCCAAATGGTTCTAAATAGGCCCTTTTCATCTTCAATTAGGCAGAGTCCATTCTCATTCCTCCAATCACGAAACATGCATTCAATTAGTCTTTAAGTCATGAAAATCTTGCACAATGAGTGATGAATTGGGGTTAGAATATGCACAATTAAGAGCTCAACAAAGAACTCATAGGTTCCCTACAAACTCATGAACCACACTTTAAGGCCCCCTCTAGAAAGAAACGCATCGCTCTAAAGTCCTCTCACAAACCTAAGAAAATTAAGAGTGAGTCGGAGGAAGATAGTGATGATGAGGATGATGGAGAAGAAAAGTTAAACAAAAAATTCAAAAGATTCCTCAAATTTGATAGAGGGAGTAGCCGTGACAAGAAGGATAAGAAGGGTAAAAAACATAAAGGGAAATCATCCAAATCTTCATCCGTCCGGTGTTATGGTTGCGGTCATCGTGGCCATATCGCCCCGGAATGTCCGAATGGGCCTAAACCAAAAGGTAAAAAGGCAATGGCTGCCACTTGGGATAATACGGAGGAGTCCGAATCTAAATTTGATGACTCCACTAGTGATGGGAGCCAAAATATTGATCTAGCTTTCATGGCTTTCACCACTACCTCTCTTCCCCTTAATCCAAGAGAGGATCCCGACCGCTATCCCTTCTAGGAGAAGAAGGAGTTCCCAACCCCTCACCTCATGCTACATTTTATGAGGGTGTTGAGGAAATTTGTTATCCTTAGGCCTTTCAAACTAAACATAGTTAGTAAGGGTAGCTAGGAAGTGATTCTATAGGAATATCTAAGGATTTCAGCCTCATTTTTGTGTGTACGGGCAAATCAGAGGATTCAAGCCTCATTAGCCCATATTTGGTAGTTTAGCTTTACTTTTAATTTGTATATTTGCTTGCTAGACTATCACCATGCTTAGATTAGCTAATCTTGCTGAATTATATGCTTCATTGTATGCTAATCTTTGCTTAGTATTGGTCTTGATATACCATTAGGGAAGGTTGGTTGATTGGGCTATAAGCCCTTGTACTTTTATTGCAAATGTATATCTTTGACTAATTATGCATGATTAACTATGCTTAGATAGTTACATTTTCTTGTTAATCATGTTCCTTAGCATGCTCTATGTTTTAAAGTTCATGCACCCTATACTCTTCTTGTTAGCATGTGTTAATTGTTTTAACTTGGACATACTATCTACTCTTACCTTAACCTTAATTGATATATCATTAAGGAGAAGAGAATGGTTTGTCAATTGCTGACAAAAAGGGGGAGAAAGATCAAGTCCCACCAAAACTAGTTTGTTATGTTTTGTGATGTAGGGATTGACAGGTTATGGGGGAGCAAATTGAAGAGAAGCTGCTTAGTTAGGCATGTCAAGAGTCTTGTATTTAATTCATTATCAATGTAATATCTTGTACATGTATATTGTTTTGGTAGGTTAGGTTTTTGTAAGTAATTGACAAAGGGGAGATTTTTAGTGCACTTTTCTGTGGCATACTAGTGCACCTTGTTTGTTAATCACTTAGGTCAGTGAGTTTAGTGTCAGTTGAGCTTAATGAAGACGAAGACCGAAGACTCAAGTGGCCCTGCTGCATCAAGGAAGAAGAAACAGGTAAAAGTGATGCCTTGGTGTGCCTTAACCTTGACCAAAACCATATCCAAAATCCTTTGTTGACCTTGACCATGTTTAGAAAAGCTTTAGTCATAACAGATTGGCCCTAGGTGTCCTAAAAGATCACCCATACTATAGCCTAGGAGATTGGGTTGTGGCAGAGTGGGTCAGCAAAACCATTTGGCTTAACCCAGGCCTGTCCAACCTGTCACGACCGGTCGGCTGGACTAGACCAACCGGTCAAGATCAGTCGGACTAGCTCCCAGTCTAGACAGCAAACAGCTGTAGTGTGCAGGCCATTGGGCCGACCGGTCTTGACGGGTCGGCAGGTCTGGTCCGACCGGTCACGACCGATCGGACAGAACCCCCCTCTAGACAGCGTGTTCACTGTCTTGCCTGGCCGTTGGCCAACCGGTCAGGACCGGTCGGAACAGGTCGGGACTAGCCGTTTTTTGCGCGTTTTCTGTCCGTTTGGACCTCTTTTATAAAGGGGCTTGGCTCAAATTGAGGGGTAAGGAGAGGGATTTTGAGAGGAGTGAAGCCACCATTGTTGGAGACCATTTGAGGCTCATTCCCAACCTATGCAATGCATCTTCCTTGTGCTTTAACACAAAATTGGAGCATTCCAAGCTCATGAAGAAGATGACCTTCATCCCCTCTTGATATCTAGAGTTTAGATCTTCCTTGATAGTCATATCCTTATCCAAACCTCCCCCTCTTGATCTCTAGAGTTTGGATCTTCCTTGATAGTCATATCCTTATCCAAACCTCTAAGATGAGATTGTTGTAGGTGAGAAACTCTAGGCAACCCATTCTTATTAGTTATAGAGTTCTCAAACCTACCCTCCTATCACCTTGGGCATCTCAAAGGCATCACAAGCAAGGTGATTGATCGAGTGTAGTTGAGGCATTGACGACGTAATGGCAACACGATTGGGGGACTATAGGAGCACTCCCAAAACCTGAGAAATATTAGGGCCTTAAATGAATTGATTAGTTTATGGGACTCGTTGATATATAAAGAACCACCTATAGGAATTAGAGTGCGCGGTGGAAGCATGCCAGGAAAAAAATTTGGAAAAATCAAACTCGTCTTATTTTAAGGGGGGTGGAAGGTGCTCGCGACTATAGACCTTATACAGTCTCTATCGATTTCTGTGCCTTCTCACTGGCTCAATCGTCATCCTCATCGATCTTATCTCCCTCTAACGGGTATTAGCTACGAATCCTTTGAGGTTCCTGCTTCAAACAAAAATTCCCCCCACCTAACATTGCGCCCGTAATTTTCAGCATTTATTTAAAATTTATTTTATTTTATTTTATAAAATTTATCGACCATTTACCTTGTTTTAAAAATAATGAGTCATTCATATGAGATCCGATAGGGGACCCTTTACAAAAGGTGCTTAGAATGATACTATGAATGATGTTGAAATGTTAGATTTCGCAAAACTCGCATTTTTCAGATATTTACGAAAAGGCCATTAGTTAACATAAGCTAAATTGCCAATTTTAAGTACGATAGGTTCTGGCGATCATAATGACAAAAAACTTCATACTTAAGCTTTTGGACACATTGAAATTGTCGAAAATGACGAACATCTCTATGAACTTCTATACGGATTACATTTAGAGGGGTGAATAAGACTTTTTAAATTTCCAATTAGAATTTAAAGCTAAATCAAATCGATTACACCAGCCATGATTATCACAATAATATTCAATGAAAATATATGTTCAATTTGTAAGAAAGACTATCATAGGCATTTCATCAAACATTTAGCATTCATGATTGACTAAACTATTTCACACGTTCAACACATAGCAATCATTCAATCTCACAATGCACAACGATATATAGTGGTTTGGTTTCCCTACTCCACTCCCGGTACACGATCTCAACCTATGAGAACATCAGATTTCACTATATTCGTGGTTTTAAATCAGGTTAACCATCAACCTTAACATCCTATGTTCTAGGACTACGTTTACCATCCGTCGATGGCCCAAACCAGGGACTCGATGAGTTTGGATCTCAAACTCTCACCAATCCTAATTAAAGGATGGCCACGTACACTTCAGCCGGAGTTTTCCAATCCAGGGAATAATAACTCAATAAATGGACTCTAAATACTAGACAAACCTAGACGATTGAGCCTCGATTCGATGCCTTTGATGAGTTGCTTCAGCTCCACGTGCTTCAGCTTCTCTTTGTGCTCTCAAGATCAACTACTAATGCAAATGATATGTGTAAGATTATGCCGGGTAGTTGGGAGAGAAATGGTCAAGTTCCTCTTGCCTATTCAATGCAACTGTTATGAAGGAACTACCAAACTTCAACATTCAATGGCTATAAAGACCTCATGATGATATCTCGAAGGTAGGTCAGCCATGAATGCAAATCTTGAGTTCATACTTCAAACCGAGCTTTGAATACTCAATGATAAGCCATTAATGGCTAGGTTTGAATAGTGAATTCAAGGGAGTTAAGAGCAAGGAGGGTAGGAAGGAGTGGGTAAAAGCTCTCTCACTTGGCTCTTGACGGGTGTTGAATATATACCATGAAAGACCTTGAAATATGGCTTTATAAAGCCCCAAATGATGGCCCCAATGGATCTAAAACGTTCATATCCGACCTGTCAGAGAGAAACCCCAACCGGTCGGATAGGTCAGAAGCAATACACAAGACACTGGACCCATTTTGGGTCTGACCGGCTGGTCAAGACCGGTCGGATATTGTTGTTGGACACATTTTGTTATGCTGTCCGACCGATCAAGACCAGGTCGGCTGTCTTGCCAGGTCAATGCAGCACAGCTGCTAGACATGTCTTGCTATGCTGATCGACCGGTCAAGATCGGTCGGATGTGTTACTGTTAGTGCACTTTTTTGTGGCATACTAGTGCACCTTGTTTGTCAATTACTTAGGTCAGTGAGTCTAGTGTCGGTTGAGCTTAATGAAGACTGAAGACCAAAGACTCAAGATAGACCGGCTGCATCAAGAAAGGAGAAACAGGTAAATGTGATGCCTTGGTGTGCCTTGCCTTGACCAAAACCTAGCCCATAACCTCTTAGATGACTTGGACCAACTAGGTATACCTTTAGTCATCATCATTAGTCTTAGAACTCCATGAAAAACATGATAAGTTAGACTAATTTAAGAGGTGGAAGCTGCTGTAAACAAAACAGCTCAAAACAGCAGTTTCTGATTGATCTCCGATCAATCGGACGTTGGCTCCGATAGGACTCCGATCAATCGGACAGATGCTCCGATCAATCGGACAGAAGCTCCGATCAATCGAAAATTTTTCCAGCAACCTTGAAAATCCACTGGACATATTTCCGATCAATCAGACAGTCTTCCGATCCATCGGAAGGGGTCCGTCCGATCAATCGGACTAGTGTTCTGATCAATCGAAATATCTTCCAGAGACTTCACTGGATAGATTTCTGATCAATCGGACTTGTCTCCGATCAATCGGATAGGTCTCCGATCAATCGGAGATGCGCGAATCTGCCCAGTTTTTTGACCGTTGGAAGAAAATCTATTTAAGATGGGGGATTCGTTTTTGAGCCAAGAGAGGGGATTTTGAGGAGATAGAAGCCACCATTGCTAGAGATCATTAGAGGCTCTATCCCAAACCTAAAGCAAGTCATTCTCCTTGTGTTTTCATCACAAGCTTGGGCCATTCAATGACATCTTGAGAATGGACTTGTTCCCTCTTGATTCCTAGGGTTTAGACACCTTGATGATAGTTAAATCCTTTGTCTAAACACTACCTAGGAGTCCATTTAGGTGCATTCCTCTAGGAAACCCATTTCCTACCATTTGTAGAGGTTTCACCATTCCCTAACACCTTGGGCATCTCCAATGGAGCATCACATGTAAGGTAGCTGATCTTGGAGCTGAAGCCTTGGCAAAGCAACGGCATCAACGATCGAGGGAGCACAAGGGGAGCTAATTCAAGCACGGGAGAGCGAGAAGAAGCAACCCAAGACTGCGCAACAAGGGGCTCAATCCGACAAGTAAGGTTGTCTTGTTAAGAGTCCATCCACTCAATTCCCTGTGGGAGTTGAGTGTAGAGTTTGTTTGACAAACTCGCCCCGGGGTCGTTAGCCGATCCTTGGCCTATTAGTTGGGCCTAAAATCTAGGGACGTCAGCCGTTCCTTGGCACGTTAGTCGGGCCTAAAACAAAGTCTCCAAGGGGGAGCCACCAACACGGGTGCAAACGTGTAGGTTGGGAGGAACCTGTAAACTCCCCGGTTGGGTGGATCCGAGTTAAAACACCTTGGTTGGGAGGAACCAGATTTAAACTCCCCAGTGAATGCCGGTGTGCTCAAAGGGGTTGAGTACTTGAACCGGGAGTGGAGTAGACAAGTAGTCGAACCACTATACATCCTTGTGTTTGTGATTGTATTGGAGCACATTTCTCTCTTTATGCATTATGTTTAATTGATTAATTATGAGTGCTTAGTTAGGAATGCATGCTAGGCACTTGATAGGCACACACACACTCACAAGATGTACCTTCACTACCTCATGTTGACTTGGGCATTTCTTGATCCATCCCCTATAGTCCACATGAGTTATTTAGACTAGGTTGCTGATTGCACTTATCATTTGCTAGTCTTATAATTGGACCCACTTAGGCTTGGAAGCCGAAGTGTTATTCGCTTACGTAGCTTAATTTGTTGAATTGTTTAATTAGGCGAAAAGATTTTTAAAAAGGTCCTAATCACCCCCCTCCTATAGGTTTAGCCATAATTCTAGTTGCTCCTCAAGCTTCCGCACGCGTATGCGTAGGGTGTCGTGTTAGGCTACCCGACGCAATTTCAATTGGTATCAGAGCGGGTTGCTCTTCAAGAACGTAACCGTCTAGAGTAAGATCCGATACCGGAGCACTAGCATCATGTCTAACCGAGATGGGAGTACCACCAACCGTCCACCTTTCTTTGACGGGTCCAACTATGCTTATTGGAAGGCGAGAATGAGAATTTTTCTCCAATCGATGGACCGTCCGGTGTGGCTTAGCACAAAAACTGGATATACCTTGCCCACCGAGCAAGTGGAGGTTGATGGGAAAAATATTGTCATTCCCAAAGATGATTCCAAATGGGATGACATAGAGAGAGCTCAATACATGGCAAATGCCAAAGCTCTCAATGCAATTTGCTGTGCGGTTTCCCCGGAAGAATTTCAGCGCATTCTCACATGCGCAACTGCAAAAGAAGCGTGGGATATACTTGAGGTTACCCACGAGGGAACTAGCACAGTAAGACGCTCGAAGCTTCAGCTCTTAACCACCAAATTTGAAAATATTAGGATGGAAGAGACTGAAACTTTCATGGAGTTTTATACTAAATTGTCAGATATTTGTAACTCCATGTTTGTCTTGGGGGATCGGGTTCCGGAAGGAAGGATTTGTAGAAAAATACTTAGGTCCCTCCCGGAAAGATTTGACTCCAAGATAGTTGCCTTAGAGGAGTGTAGAGATATAAATAACATGAAAGTAGAAGAACTCATAGGTTCCCTACAAACTCATGAACTACACTTTAAGGCCCCCTCTAGGAAGAAAAACATAGCCCTAAAATCCTCTCACAAACATAAGAAAATTAAGAGTGAGTCAGAGGAAGATAGCGATGATGAGGATGATGAGGAAGAAAAATTAAACAAAAAATTCAAGAGATTCCTCAAATTTGATAGAGGGAATAACCGTGACAAGAAGGACAAGAAGGGTGATAAACATAAAGGGAAATCATCCAAACCTTCATCCGTCCGATGTTACGGTTGCGGTCAACGTGGCCATATTGCCCCGGACTGTCCGGAAATGCCTAAACCGAAAGGTAAAAAGGCGATGGCTGCCACGTGGGATAATACGGAGGAGTCGGACTCCAAATCCGATGACTCTGCTAGTGATGGGAGCCAACATAATGATCTAGCTCTCTCGGCTTCCACCACTACCCCTCTTCCCGCTTATCTAAGAGGGGATCCCAACCGCTATCCCTTCTAGGAGTAGAAGGAGTTCCCAACCCCTCACCTCATGCTACATTTTATGAGGGTGTTGAGGAAATTAGTTACCCTTAGGCTTATCAAACTAAACATAGTTAGTGAGGGTAGCCAGAAATGCTTATATAGGTAAATCTGAGGATTTCAGCCTCATTTCTATGTGTATGGGCAAATCAGAGGATTCAAGCCTCATTAGCCCAATTTTTGATAATTTAGCCTTGCTTTTAATTAATATATTTGCTTGCTAGATTATTACCATGCTTAGATTAGCTAATCATCTTGAGTTTTATGCTTCATTGTATGCTAATCTTTGCTTAGTATTGGTCTTGATATACCAATAAGGGAGGTTGGTTGATTGGGCTATAAGCCCTTGAGCTTTAATGCTTAGTGTATATCATAGATGACCAATTAAGCATGATTAACTATGCTTAGATAGTTACATTTTCTTGTTAATCATGTTCTTTAGCATGCTCCATGATTTTATGTTCATGCACCCTATACTCTCTCTAGTTAGCATGTGCTTATAGTTATAACTGCGACATACTATCTTCTCTTACCTTAACCTTAGTTGATATATCATTAAGGGGGAGAGAATAGTTTGTCAATTGCTAACAAAAAGGGGGAGAAAGATCAAGTCCCACCAAAACTAGTTTGCTATGTTTTGTGATGCAGGGATTGACAGGTTATGGGGGACCAAACTGAAGAGGAGCTGCTTAGATTAGGCATGTCAAGAGTCCTGTATTTAATGCTTTATCAATGTAATCTCTTGTACATGTATTTTGTTTTGGTAGGTTAGGTTTTTGTAAGTAATTGACGAAGGGGGAGATTGTTAGTGCACTTTTTTGTGGCATACTAATGCACCTTGTTTGTCAATTACTTAGGTCAGTGAGTCTAGTGTCGGTTGAGCTTAATGAAGACGAAGGCCAAAGACTCAAGATAGACCGGCTGCATCAAGAAAGGTGAAACAGGTAAATGTGATGCCTTGGTGTGCCTTGCCTTGACCAAAACCTAGCCCATAACCTCTTAGATGACTTGGACCAACTAGGTATACCCTTAGTCATCATTATTAGTCTTAGAACTCCATGAAAAACATGATAAGTTAGACTAATTTAAGAGGTTGAAGTTGCTGTAAACAAAACAGCTCAAAAGAGCAGTTTCCGATTGATCTTCGATCAATCGGACTGTTGGCTCCGATAGGACTCCGATCAATCGGACAGATGCTCCGATCAATCGGACAGAAGCTCCGATCAATCGGAAATTTTTCTAGCAACCTTGAAAATCCATTGGACATATTTTCGATCAATCGGACAGTCTTCCGATCCATCGGAAGGGGTCCGTCCGATCAATCGGACAGTGTTCCGATCAATCAGAATATCTTCCAGAGACTTCACTGGATAGATTTCTGATCAATCGGACTTGTCTCCGATCAATCGGATAGGTCTCCGATCAATCGGAGATGCGCGAATCTGCCCGTTTTTTGACCAGTTGGAAGAAAATCTATTTAAGATGGGGGATTCGTTTTTGAGCCAAGAGAGGGGATTTTGAGGAGATAGAAGCCACCATTGCTAGAGATCATTAGAGGCTCTATCCCAAACCTAAAGCAAGTCATTCTCCTTGTGTTTTCATCACAAGCTTAGGCCATTCAATGACATCTTGAGAATGGACTTGTTCCCTCTTGATTCCTAGGGTTTAGACACCTTGATGATAGTTAAATCCTTTGTCTAAACACTACCTAGGAGTCCATTTAGGTGCATTCCTCTAGGAAACCCATTTCCTACCATTTGTAGAGGTTTCACCATTCTCTAGCACCTTGGGCATCTCCAATGGAGCATCACATGCAAGGTAGCTGATCTTGGAGCTGAAGCCTTGGCAAAGCAACGGCGTCAACGATCGGGGGAGCACAAGGGGAGCTAATTCAAGCACGGGAGAGCGAGAAGAAAGCAACCCAAGACGGCGCAACAAGGGGCTCAATTCGACAAGTAAGGTTGTCTTGTTAAGAGTCCATCCACTCAATTCCCTGTGGGAGTTGAGTGTAGAGTTTGTTTGACAAACTCGCCCCGGGGTCGTTAGCCGATCCTTGGCCTATTAGTTGGGCCTAAAATCTAGGGACGTCAGCCGTTCCTTGGCACATTACTCGGGCCTAAAACAAAGTCTCCAAGGGGGAGCCACCAACACGGGTGCAAACGTGTAGGTTGGGAGGAACCTGTAAACTCCCTGGTTGGGTGGATCCGAGTTAAAATACCTTGGTTGGGAGGAACCAGATTTAAACTCCCCAGTGAATGCCGGTGTGCTCAAAGGGGTTGAGTACTTGAACCGGGAGTGGAGTAGACAAGTAGTCGAACCACTATACATCCTTATGTTTGTGATTGTATTGGAGCACATTTCTCTCTTTATGCATTATGTTTAATTGATTAATTATGAATGCTTAGTTAGGAATGCATGCTAGGCACTTGATAGGCACACACACACACTCACAAGATGTACCTTCACTACCTCATGTTGACTTGGGCATTTCTTGATCCATCCCCTATAGTCCACATGAGTTATTTAGACTAGGTTGCTGATTGCACTTATCATTTGCTAGTCTTATAATTGGACCCACTTAGGCTTGGAAGCCGAAGTGTTATTCGCTTACGTAGCTTAATTTGTTGAATTGTTTAATTAGGCGAAAAGATTTTTAAAAAGGTCCTAATCACCCCCCTCCTATAGGTTTAGCCATAATTCTAGTTGCTCCTCAAGCTTCCGCACGCGTATGTGTAGGGTGTCGTGTTAGGCTACCCGACGTAATTTCAGTTACCACATTTACTACAGCAAGCTTGCTGTACTCAATTTGTAATGCTGGATCGACTGGTCAAGACCAGTCGGCTGCCTATTCAGCAAGGCTGAATTCCAATGAAGAGGCTGCTGGAATTAGAGGAAGGGTCAGTCTGACCGGTCATGACCGGTCGGCTGCCTTGAAAGCTATTCAAGTCAACAGCAGTACACTTCAAGGGTCTGTCCGACTAGTTCAGACCGGTCGGCAACCTTATAACTTTAGCATCTCAGCTGAATATTCAGCATGAAGTGATGGTGCACAGAGCCCAATGATTGGACACTGTTTTCAAGTCATGATATTAGCACCTGCCATGGAAAATCAAGTCTGATCAACTTGAGCTATAGGGTCGAGAAGGAATGGGTTGAGTTAGGTTGATAATTACGCCATTCATTGATGTTTTGGGATTCCTAAGGTCGATCTATATGCAAGTTACCTGAGATATTGTTTCTACTTGAGCTCGAGCAAGGGAAGTAGAATAAACTTTAAGTCTTGAGCTTCAATTCTTCGACCAGGGCTCACAAGACAAGACGCGACCAACTGACAAAGTAACGTGTACTAACAATCTCCCCCTTTGTCAATTACATGACAAAACATCTATCCTAGACTCATCATGACTTCCACATCATGATAGAGCCTTAAACAGAAAGAAAAAATAGACCCAATTACATGTCTATACAAATATACAAAGTGATCTTTACAAAAGGACATGTCCAAACTCGATTTTCTTTAAAATCTCTCCCTCAATGCTTGTACCTACAAAGTCCTGTAAAAAGATATAATCAGATCTTCTAGGTGGGATGATTCTCTCCCTTTTTGTCAGTAATTGACAAGGGTTAGCCAGTAAAATGATATGCCTAAGAAAGTTGCAAGGTTAGCGCCGAAAATATGTCAATCACATGAAATAGGGAAGAGATATAGAAATTGAAATCCTGAGGAGATTTAAAGAACAAAACATGCCAGATTACAAATAATCGCTAAAACATAGAGGGCTTATAGCCCAATCAACCAACCACCCCTCCACCTGTATATCGAGACAAAGAATAGAACACAAAAAAAGATAATAAAGGGCGGAGAGCCCAAACCATCTAACCTCCTATAAATATGCAATAAGGAACATAAGCTCATATAAAAGCGAGAAAGTATAACTATAGTGAAAAAACTAAACAAAAATAACATCCATAAAGACATCAAAATGGGCAAGCAGCCCGATGTCGATATATATCCATCAGCGCAACATATACAGTCAGAAAATATCCAACCCATAGAGAGATAATATATGAAATCCGGATGGTGTCTTTGGTCATACAAAAAGAGAACTTTGACCAAGACACATGATACTAATCATGATACTAGTAGTCCGAGCCATCTCCCAGATTGGGGGGTGGAACATCTCCACATGCAGTGTGCTCCCAAACCTCCATTCGCCTCTTAAGCTGTGTTAGGCGAGTCACGATGGCCTCTTGCTGCATAAGGATAGTGGCCTGTCCCTGTAAGAGCTGTATCTCGCTCTGCTCGATCCTGTCGAGTCTTTGAAACAGCGCTCCTGATGTTGGCAGTAGCTCAATGATATATGATGGAGGATCCGTAATAGGCGATCTACGATGAGAGAAAGGTCGTGGAGGCGTACAGAATCGACCCGGTGCAAATCGTGGATCAAGGGAAGGATCAGAGGGAGGAGCAGTAGGTGAAGTCTGAGAGGGTCCAGTGGAGATGGGTGGAGCCTCATGTTGAGATGGCTCTGCCTGGTCATGCTGCAAATCCTGCATGTGACGACTCTGAATGGCCTCCTTGGTGAGCTCCATTCTTGTAAGGATGGTGCAATTGATAATGATGGGCTTGTGTATCTTATCAGTGGGACTGACAATGCCATTGGGTACAACAAATTGGCATATGAGATGCCTAAAAGGAAGAATGAGGATTTCCCATCGTCATGCAAGATAACTTGGTGAATAATAGACATGATCCGGGATGGTAGGCAAAGGGAATGACCTTAACCAACTCGATAGAGAAGACGAAACATAGGTTCAGTGATATTCACCTTGTTGCCCTTTTTCGGATACACATTACGAAAGAATAGGTTGTGAAATATTTGGTAATCCCACAACATGGAGACGCCTGAAGCGCACCTCCGACCCATTTAGGTGTCCCACTACCACATAGAAACTGGGCAATGGCTTCATTAGGTTTAGGACCTAGATGGGAAACATCAGCAGGAGTTTCATCAACAACCGGCACTCTAATGAATTGAGAGATGGAGTTCAAAGTAAATACACAAATCTGGTCATTGCACTCAACTTTAAAAGAGGGGGGAGAGGTCGTGACCCGAACACAGGAGGAATAGAACCTCCTAACCACCTCAAACTGGACTGGGCCACCCATGTGGAGTACGGGAGCCCATTTGATGACTTTAAGAATGGAAATGACATTATATTTGGCCAAGTCATCAAATTTCCAGATTTTTCACACACCACCTCTTTATCCTTAAAGTCATCCCAATGGGTGAGATGAGATGAGACATTTTGACCCAAGGATGGTGATTGAGGTGGGGGAATCAAAGATGAGGCAGCCCCTTTCCCTTTTGATAGGGTTTTCTTAGATTTTGAAGGGGGAGGAGGCTTAGCTTGTGTCTTGGACCGACTACTTCGCCTCAAAGGGAGGTCATCTTCACTATCTTGGGAAGACATTGTAAGCTCTAAAAATCACCCTAAATCACTCCTAGATTTCAAAGAGCAAGGATCTATCAAAGAAAAATGGAAGTGAATCCCTTACCTATGGAATGAAATGGATGTGGAGTAATGTAGATGAGATTGGAATCTCCAATCTTGGAGAGAATCACCTTGGGATGCTTGGAGATGGCAAGAGGGGAAGCTGGAACATAATGTAGAGGTGAGAAATGGAGAGATGGGGGCCCTAAAATGAAGTCCGACTGGTATTAAAGGCCACCCAACTTGGATGGACGCACTTGTCGACCGGTCTTGGCTAGCCCGACCGGTCTTGACTGGTCGGCTGACTTGGAATTTCACGTGCTGATCAGTCATGGCTAGCCTGACCGATCGGCCAGTCATGTTAGCAGTAAATCTGTATTTTTGCACATAATTTTCTTTACAGATGGTCTGGCCTTTGGTCAGACCATTATCTTTTAATCCGAATACCCTTTTACTGAGGATACAAGACCCATGCACATGATGTACCAAAATGACCAGCCCGACACAAAATTAGGAATCCATATAGGTCTAGATTTAACAATGCACAATAAAGAAAATTGGGACTATGTTCCCGAATAATCTTAGAAGGCAATGATTAAAGAGGCAAAGGTCCTTAGATATACCTATAAAGATCAGATAGAGAGGTTTAATCCTCGGATATTACCTGCAAAACATATACTTGTTAGTTGGATTAGACACACCCAACACCAATGGACTTCTGGAGGTTCGCAAAGCGAACTGAGTCCAAGGGTTTGGTTAGGATGTCGGCTAGCTGATTCTTGGTAGGCACGTGTTCGAGAGATATTATTTGATCTTCAACCAATTCTCGAATAAAATGGTGCCTAATATTAATTTGCTTTGTGCGTGAATGTTGAACCAGGTTTTTCGAAATGTTAATAGCACTGGCATTGTCGCAAAATAAGGTCATAGTGCCTTGATTAATTCCATAATCTGACAAGGTTTGCTTCATCCATAGTAATTGAGCACAACAACTACCGGCAACAATATATTCAGCCTCTGCTGTAGATAAGAAAATGAAGTTTTGTTTCTTACTATGCCATGCCACGAGGCAGTTTCCAACATAAAAGCACCCACCACTTGTTGATTTACGACCATCAATGTTACTAGCCCAATCAGGCAACTGAATACCCAGCTATGTCTGTAGATGAATTAAATGGGTACCACAAGTCGTATTCAGTGGTGCATCCTACAAATCGGATGATACGCTTAACTGCGATAAGGTGAGATTCTTTAGGGTCAGCCTGGAATTGAGCACAGGCACCTACACTAAATTCAATGTCGGGTCTGCTAGCAGTGAGATAGAGAAGACTACCAATCATACTTCTGTAAAGATGTTGATCTACACTATTTCTTACTAGATCTTTAGATAATTTAACAGTGGTGCTCATAGGTGTAGTGTGTGATCGACCAGATTCTAATCCAAATCTCTTAACAAGGTCTCTAGCATACTTTGTTTGGTTAATGAATATTTCAGACGCTAGTTGTTTTACTTGTAAGCCTAGAAACATGTTAAGTTCTCCTACCATGCTCATTTCAAATTTCGATGTCATTAAATCAACAAATGAAATAGACATTTTCTCACAAGTGGAGTAAAAAACAATGTCATCTACATAAATTTGGGCAATAAGAACTAAATTCTCAACTTCTTTTATAAATAGTGTTTTATCAACACTTCCCCTAATGAAATCATGGTGTATTAGAAATTGAGTTAGACGCTTATACCATGCACGGGGAGCTTGCTTGAGTCCGTAAATGGCCTTTTTCAATCGGTATACTTTGTGAGGATATTTAGGATCAATGAATCCTTTTGGTTGTTCGACATACACTTCCTCATCAAGAATACTATTCAAGAAGGCACTTTTTACATCCATTTGAAATAATTTGAACTTTAAAGCACAAGCAACAGCCATAAGAATTATAATAGATTCGAGTCTAGCTACAGGGGCAAATGTTTCGCCAAAATCAATACCTTCAATTTGGGAATATCCTTGCGTAACTTAGGGAGTCTTATTCCGTATTTCATTCCCAGATTCATCAGATTTATTTTTAAAGATCCATTTAGTTCCAATAACATTTTTCCTTTCAGGCCTGTCGACTAAATGCCATACCTCACTTCTAATGAATCGTTGAGGCTCTTCTTGCATTGTAAGGATCCAGAATTCATCGTTTAGAGCCTCATCATCATTTTTAGGTTCTATTTTAGAAGTGAAACACAGGTGACTGTTGATAGCCTCCAACTGTCTCCTGGTTTTGACACCAGTGTTAGGATCTCCAATGATTTGATTGAGGGGGTGATCCTTGACAACTTGTACATCACTAGGAGTAGTTGGGGCATTTGGAGATGAGGGTTGTTTATCAGATTTGCCTATCTCGCATATACCCTCATCTTCTTCTTCATCATCTGGAGACATTGAGTCATCCAATTGATCATCTACGGTCACATTGATTGACTCTTGAACATATGAGGTTCGAATGTTGTAGACACGGAAGGCTCTACTATTTAATGAGTACCCTAAGAAGATACCCTCATCACTCTTGGAATCAAACTTTCCCAAGTTTTCACGGTCTCCTAGAATATAACATGTGCTACCAAAGACCTTAAAATATTTCACATTTGGTGTCTTTCCACACCACAGTTCATAAGTAGTTTTGTTTAGACCTGCCCTCCAATAAACTCGATTTATAATATAGCAGGCAGTGTTTACTGCTTCAGCCCACAAATTTTTTACAAGATTCTTATTATTAAGCATAGTTGTGGCCATATCCAATAACACCCAATATTTTCTTTCACCAACCCCATTTTGTTGAGGTGTTTTGGGTGCTGAAAACTTATGATGAATTCCCAATTCATCACATAATCTTTCAAACGATGATCTTCAAATTCACCGTCATGATCACTCCTGATTCCTGTTACCATGTATCCTTTCTCATTATAAAGTCGCTTTACTAATTTTTGGAATTCATCAAAAGTGTCAGATTTTTCTCTTAGAAAAGCGACTCATGTGAATCTAGAGTAATCATCAACGACTACAAAGAAGTATCATTTTCCACCTTGGCTAAGAACCCTGGTAGGACCAAGTAGGTCCATGTGTAGTAGTTCAAAAGGTTTCGAAGTAACTAGGATAGAGGTCCTCTTGTGTGTAACCTTGATTTGTTTACCCTTTTGACAAGCGATGCACACAGCTTTAGGTCTTTTGCTTATCTTAGGCAATCCCCTCATCAATTTTTTTTGACTCAGTTTAGATAGATTTCTATAATAAACATGACTTAGGTGATGGTGCCACAATTCTGTTTTATCCTTAATGGCCATGTGACACATAGTGGGGGAGCTTAGATTGTTGTGATTTTCAATGACATAGTAGTTGTCTCCTGTGCGTAGACCTTTCATGACTAATTTTCCTGTGGAGTTCAGGATCTTGCACATATCTTTGGAGAAACTTATTGAGTGCTCATCATCACAAATTTGTGAGATACTTAGAAGATTGTGTTTAAGACCATCAACATAAAGCACATTTTCGATTTCGAGTAGTCCTAGCCCAGTGATGGTTCCTTTACCAATGATTTTAGCCAGTGCTCCCATCACCAAATGTGACAGACCCACCATCGAATTCGTCATATGCACAAAATTGAGATCTATGACTTGTCATGTGTCTAGAGTAACCACTATCCAAGTACCATCTAGGGTTATTCCCAGCTTTTAGGGCAGTATGAATGACCAAACATTTGTTCTTAACTACCCATTGAGTTATTGTCCTTTTATAAGTGGTATTCTTATAGTGTGATTCTCTAGTTTTCTTGTGATAAGCAGATTTTTCTTTTTCACGTAAGAGAATAGCAGTTTTCAAATTCAACATTTTGACTTGTTCCAACAGTTCATCCATTCTCGTATCATTCCTAAGAAGTGTAGGATAATTCTTTCTCATGTTTCCTCTTTTTAGTGAAGTATGCATAGGAGGATTCCAATTAGATTTCACATTTTTTCCGGTCGGTACAAATTTTCCTTTCAAGTTTCTGACCGGATTTTTAAAAGCCATGCATTCAAACTTTAGGTGGCCAATGTCACCACAAGCATGGCAAACAAGAGATGCTTTGGTTTTACTCTCCGATGCAACATAATCTTTTCTTACCATTGTAGGACTGAGGTAGGTTTTGAAGTGTGACTGTCATAGCCCAAACATCTTCTGTCCACCGGTGATCTAACAATACCCAAGAGTTTTTCAAGGTTTTCTTCTCCTTGGGCGAAACGTCTTCTAGAGCCAACAACTTGAAATATAAGACAATCAATTTCAGTGTTCGCCTCTTTGAGTTCTTTCTTAAGTTTATCATGCTTATCTAGAGATTCACTACTTATGAATTTTTTCTTTTCTTGTTTAAGCTCATCATTCTTCTTTTTCAGTTCTTCTAGATCTTGTCCCATCTTTTGATTCTCAATTTTCAATCCGTCAAGACTCTTTGTCAATTTATCATTTTCAGCCTTTATTTGGCTCAACTTTTTAATGGTATTCATTTTCAATGTATAGTTGGTTATATACCTCTTGAAGGTCTTCATCCTCATCCTCATCATCACTTAAAGAATCATTTTCAGTGTTAGAGGATTCATGATCATCAATGTCTCCGGTGATCTTTGCAATGGGCTCAATTTGAGGCATAATTTCAGTGATGGAAGCCCTTAAAATTTTGATTGAGCTTTGTTCCTCATCACTTTGGGATGTGTTTGATTCTGATTCAAATTCTTCAGTATCATCCCATGTAGCCGCCATTGCCTTTTTCTTCGCCTTTTTATCGGTGCATTCAGAGGCAATGTGACCAAATCCTCTACACTTGTAACATTGAGGATCTTTTGACTTCTTAAAAAATTTACCTTTATTGTTCTTAGAGTCAAAAGGTTTACCCTTCTAATAGGGTTTCCTTCTAGAAGTATTTCCTCTAGTTTTGAATTTTTTTTTGAAATTTTCTGGCCGTAAGTGTCATTTCTTCCATGTCTAGATCTTCTTCACTTTCAAGTTCAGAGTCTTGTTTCTTATGAGAGGATTTCAATGCAGTACCTTTGGATTTGGAGGGAGTTTTGAAGTGTAACTCATGGGTTTGAAGGGACCCTAGCAATTCTTCAACCTTCATGGTATCCAGGTCTCGACATTCCTCTAAAGTAATAACTTTGGTAGAGAATCGTTTCGGTAAGGATTTTAGAATTTTCCTACATAGTCTATTTTTCGGAACGGGTTCCCCTAAACCACACATGTCATTTGTGATTTTATTCAATCTGGTGAAGTAAGTCCATAAATGTTTCATGCTCTTCCATTCTTATGTTTTCAAATTGTGTAGTGAGGTGCTGAAGTTTTGAGCAGCTTAACAACGCTTGTTCCTTCGTGTGTAACTTCAAGAATATCCGAAGCTTGCTTACTGTTTAGGCAATTTTGAATGCAACCAAATTCATCTTTAAATACTAAACAAAAAATGGCATTCAGGCCTTTAGCATTATGAACATGTTGAGCTTTATCATAATTTGTCCACATAGCCTTTTCTCTTGGCCTGAGGCAATCCGGTTCACCTTCCTTATAATATCCATTGGGGGTTTATATCCAATATCAATCATGTCCCTTACGTCAGAATCGATGGATTCTAGAAAGATGCGCATTCGGGCTTTCCAATATGAATAGTTTGAACCAGCAAAGAAGGGAGGCTTAGTAACGGATGTGGAGTCCTCTCTAGACATATTTTCAAGTTCTCTTAGGATCTTACTCCGGGTTTTTAAACCTGTGCGGAGGAACCCACTCTGATACCAATTGAAATTACGGTTTTACCGCTTGTAGAGATACTTGGAGATATGCCTAATGTCCTAGAGGGGGGTGAATAGGACTTTTTGAATTTCCAATTACAATGTAAAGCTAAATCAAATCGATTACACCAACCATGATTATCATAATAACATTCAAGGTAAATATATGTTCAATTTGCAAGAAAGACTATCATAGGCATTTCATCAAACAGTTAGCATTCATGATTGACTAAACTATTTCACAAGTTCAACACATAGCAATCATTCAATCTCACAATGCACAACTGATATATAATGGTTTAGTTTCCAACTCCACTCCCGGTTCACGATCTCAACCTATGAGAACACCGGATTTCATTATAGTCGTGGTTTTAAATCAGGTTAACCATCAACCTTAACATCCTATGTTCTAGGCACAGCGTTTACCATCCACCGATGGCCCAAACCAAGGATTTGACAGGTTTGGATCTCAAACTCTCACCAATCCTAATCCAAGGACGGCCATGTACACTCCCGCCGGAGTTTCCCAATCTAGGGAATAATACCCCAATAAATAGACTCTCAAATACTAGACATACCAAGATAATTGAGCACCGATTCGATGCCTTTGATGATTCGCTTTAGCTCCACGTGCTTCAGCTTCTCTTTGTGCTCCCAAGATCAGCTACCGATGCAAATGATATGTGTAAGACTATGCCGGGTAGTTGGGAGAGAGATGGTCAAGTTCCTATTGCCTATTTGTTGAGCTCTTAATTGTGCATATTCTAACCTCAATTCATTACTCATTATGCAAGGTTTTCATGATTTATAGACTAATTTAATGCATGGATTTGTGATTGTAGGGATGAGAGAGAGGGTTCATCAATTGGAGACTTAAAGACGCCATTTACAAGCAAAGAAGATCAAAGGACTAAGCATCAAAGGATGAAAGAAAGAAGTCAGAGAAAAGAAGAAAGAAAGCAGAAGAATGTGTCCAAGACCGATTGTCCGACCGGTCAGTCCATAGCTCAGGACCGGTCGTCCGACCGGTCCGATCACTCAACAGAGGAGCCCTGCGGCCAAAACTCACTAGGACCATTCACGACTGGTCGTGCAACCGGTCGTCCACTGCTCAAATCGATCGTGCGATCAGTCCTTGAATTAAAATCCCAGACTCTGAAATTGCCAAAACTCTTTGGACGTTTTTCACGCTTTTGAGACCGGTCGTGCGACCGGTCGTCCAGGAGCTCAGACCGGTCGTGCGACCGGTCGTCTGCGTAACAGTGCGTGTTCTACAAGCTCCGGATTTCTCTGTGCACTGCGTATCCTTACGCATCTTCTGGATGATTCCGACGCAGCGAAGCTTTCCCATTATAAAAGGATACCTAGGTATCGTTCCTAGGGCATCTTAGAAGGGATTGAGCACAGTGGGAGACGGCGGAAGTCGATTTCGGAGTTCTACAACTCTTCCTAGTTTGCTTTATAGTTTTATGCTTTGTTTAGTTGTTTTCATATTTCCTTGGATCATGAATGGCTAAACCTCTTAGCTAGGGCTAAGAGGTGAACGTTGTAGTGAATCTAAGATGTTTCAATTCGTTTGATTTGGTTTTAAGTTGGATTTATATTGAAGAACAATGGTTTGAAGTTTAATTCAAGTACTAAGTAGTTTGTCTTAATCTTATGATGACTCATGGATGTTTGGGAGAATTGCTTGAGTTTTAAGTATTTTGAGCTAGTCTAGACCTGTATGATCCGAGGAATTGGAATACGCTCTAAATTAATGATCTTCATGTGGGAGCTTCATACCAAAAGTCTACTTTTCTGGAAAATTCTGAAGTATGTGAGACTGTGTATGTGATTTGGATCAAGTTCAAATCATGATCTAATTTTGTCTTATGACAGGATTTAATGATGGTTATGATTGTGAT
The DNA here is from genome assembly GCA_003013855.2 of Liriodendron chinense. Lineage (NCBI taxonomy): Eukaryota > Viridiplantae > Streptophyta > Magnoliopsida > Magnoliales > Magnoliaceae > Liriodendron > Liriodendron chinense. Next base: position 1,311,467 of record ML058584.1, read on the forward strand.
CTTAACCTATTGGAATTGGGACTGACCTATGCAATTGAGTATGCTCGTCCTAGCTTGTATTGAGTGAATCATATACATGGATCATAAATATGTCAGGTTGATTGTTTTAACCGCTCTATCATCCGACTAGATAGAACTTAATTTCAATTCTAGTTGAGAAAGTGAGAAACCACAGTGAATTGAGCATCAAGAATTGCTACAAGTGGATCCTTGAACCCCTAGTGCCTTTTATTAATTGTTTACCTTCAGTTTAATTCCACGTTACTATTTACATCAATCTTCTACAAATCTGTTTGTTAGCTCTTTAGTAGAGCTATTGAAAGTGTTTGTGGATTCCTACATAAGTCCCTGTGGATCGACCTCGGTCTTACCGAGATTATTACTACATCGCAACCCTACACTTGGGGAAGCGAACAAGTTTTTGGCGCCGTTGCAGGGGAATTTGACGGTTTTTCACAAAATTTCTGAGAGTAATATCTATTTAGGATTTTTAGGATTCTAATACTAACTTAGTTTGTTTTGTTTTGATTTTTTCTTTTGCAGGGATTTCTAGGAAGTTGAAGAAGAAGTTAGGAATCATTAAGTCTCAAATCAGGTTCTATCTTTCTAACCTTACTCTTCTTCTTCTCCTATTCATTCCTATCATATTCATCTCTTGTAGAGTGGGTGGAGACTCCTTTTTGGATCTCTGATAGGTAGGCCTTGTGCCGCCTTGATTCCTATTGGTCGGCACTGCCGTCTTGGATCACCTTGTGCTCAGAGATTTCTCTTCTCACCTCTACTCCTCTTTCTTCTTTTTCTGCACTTTTCTCAAAAGATTCAAAGAGTGGGTGGGGAGTTCTCTGAACCCCTATTAACCAGGAGAAATCGGTCTCTATCCTTGCTTCTGGCCTAGTCATTGCAAGACACCTTATGCTTCAGTCTTAGAGAAGAGTAAAGAAAGGAAGGAAGAATTCTTCTTTCTTTCTTGCTTTATACTTTTAGGATTTCTATACCACATTGGGCTCGGGATTCTAATAACCGACTCATTAGTGAAAGGGGAATAGTAGAAGGAATTGACAGAGAACCACGTGCTAGGAGACATCTAAATTCTCCAATTTTTTTCTGAAAGTATGGCTTGTAAATCAACCCAATCCTATGGCCAATCAAAATCTGGGCCAAAACCAAACCGAAACGGGAGAGAATGTGGTTGAGAATGTTCCCCGACCAAGAACATTACGTGATTACTTGCAACCAGCAAGAGCGAGCACTCCCTCATGCATAGTTTTTCCACAAAATGCAGGGAGCTTAGATTTGAAACCGGGAGTAATCCAACACCTCCTGAGATTCCATGGATTAGACAGTGAAAGTGCCTATCAACACCTTAAGGAATTTGATGAGGTAATAACTACCATGCACTTTGCAAATGTAACTGATGATGTGGTTAGGCTTAAATTATTTCCTTTTACCCTTAAAGATAAAGCTAAAGGTTGGCTTCATGCATTAAGGCCAAGATCAATTGGCACATGGACTGATATGCATAGGGAGTTCATTAAAAAGTTCTTCCCTACTCATAAAACGAACATGTTGAGGCGCCTTATCATGAATTTTCCTCAAAAGGAGGATGAGACCTTCTTTCAATGTTGGGAGAGGTTTAAGGACTTGTTAAATGCATGCCCACATCATGGCTATGAAATTTGGCAGGTTATAAGCTTTTTCTATGAAGGACTGACTTCACCTATGCGCCAATTCGTAGAGATGATGTGTAATGGGGAGTTCATGACTAAGGAAGCCGAAGAAGCATGAGACTATTTGGAGGAACTTGCTGAGAATGCACAGTCTTGGGATACATCTAAACCAACAAATTCCAAGACTATCCAACAAAAGGAAAAAGGAGGAATTTATGTCCTATCAGAAGAGGATAGCATAAGTGCACGTGCGACTAGCCTCACAAGAAAAGTCGAGGCCATGTAATTAAAGAAAGAAGAGACGATTACCTCTAAGGACGTTGAAACTGTTTGTGGAATTTGTGCCAAAAATCAACATACAACACAAGATTGTCCCACAATTTCAGCAGTTCAAGACATCTTACAAGAACAATCAAATGCCATAAATAGTTATAAATGGCAATTTAGTGCTCCAAACTTAAACACGTTTAATTCTAGTTGGAAGAACCATCCCAACTTCAGTTGGAGGAATGGACCCACGGCGAATGCAAAACAATATCCCTCAAGCTCAACCTTTACTAGGTCCATCCCTAGTCATTACACCAAAAGCTACATTAGAGGAGATGTTGGGTGCATTCATATCAGTTCAAGCTGAATATAACAAGACTAATTCTCTGAAAATAGATGGGTTGATGCAAGAGCAATTGAAATTTAATCAAAGTTCAACTCAAGCCATCAATGACTTGAAAACTTCAATGGCTAGAGTTGAATCTCATCTGAGTGTTAGGGAGAAAGGCACACTTCCTACCCAACCTCTTCCTAAGCCAAGATCCCAATTTGAGATACAAGACGCAAGCTCATCCTCCCAACATACGGAGAATGTTCAAGCTATCACCACTTTGAGAAGTGGGAAAATAATTGATAAATCTAATCCGGTGAAGGCCCCAAAGCCTAAGGATCCGAAAAATTCCAAAGAGAATGATAGCTCAAACAACACTCCACAAGAGAAAGAACCGGAAAGGCAATACAAGCCGGTTGCCCCGTTTCCCCAAAGGTTGATTTCACCCAAACCTTTAGACAAAAACCTAAAATTTTAGAGGTTTTCAAGCAGGTGAAGATCAACATCCTGTTGTTGGATGCCATAAAAAAAAACCATCCTATGCCAAATTTGTAAAGGAATTGTGCACAGTCAAAAGGAAACACAATGTTCACAACAAAGTACTTTTGACTGAGAATTTGAGTGCTATTATCAAACAAGAGGTGCCCCAAAAATACAAGGATCCGGGTAGTCCAACCATCTCATGCATCATAGGAGACTACCGGATTAAACAAGCCTTACTCAATTTAGGGGCAAGTCTAAACCTCATTCCGTACTCGGTTTATGAACAACTTGGGCTAGGTGAATTGAAACCCACCTAAAACCACACTCCAACTTGCTGATAGATCCATTCGTATACCAAGAGGAGTGATTGAGGATGTTTTAGTCAAAGTCGATAAATTCTACTACCCAGTAGACTTTATTATCGTGGATACAAATCCCGTGATAGGTACCGGTGCTCAAATTCCCGTCATACTTGGCTGCCCTTTTCTAGCTACTTCCAATGCGATTATCAATTGTAGAAATGGGCTTGTACAAATGTCCTTTGGAAATATGACACGTGAGCTGAATATATTTGATTTATGCAAACAACCACGGGAAGATGATGAGGAGATCCATGAGATAAACTTGATTGAATCATTCGTGGAGGAGACATTCCCCTCAACATTATATTCCGACCATTTGGAGGCATGTGTGGCCCACTCTCATGAGATAAATGATAACACAATACGAGAGATAGATGCCATGTTAGATGTGATGCCGGTACTTGATAACAAAAGATGGAGGGTCCTATTTGAGCCTTTACCCGTAAACGAGAACAAGCCCCTCCCATCCAATATCAAGGCACCAACACTCGACCTAAAACCATTACCAAGTGAGCTGAAATATGTATACATAGGTCGAGATGAGACATATCCGGTGGTGATTTCTTTCCACTTGGATGAGGAATAAGAGAGTAGGCTAATAGCCACTCTACTAGAGCATAAGAGTGTCATTGGATGGTCGATTGCGGATATCAAAGGCATAGACCCACTGATTTGTACTCATCGCATACACCTTGAGGAGAATGCGAAGACATCTAGGCAACCACAAAGACGACTCAATCTAAACATGAAGGATGTGGTTAAGGCCGAATAGGTGAAACTATTGGATGCAGGAATTATTTACCCAATATCCGATAGTCAATGGGTGAGCCCAACTCAAGTGGTGCCTTAAGAAATCCGGAATAGCCATCGTAGCCAATGCCAATAATGAACTTGTACTAACCAGAGTCACTACCGGTTGGAGAATGTGCATTGACTACAGGAAGCTAAACATTGTGACGTGGAAAGACCACTTCCTCCTACTGTTTGTTGATCAAATTTTAGAAAGGTTGGCGAGTCATTCCCATTCTTGCTTCCTTGATGGCTATTCAGGGTACAACCAAATAGAGATCGCCCTTGAAGACCAAGAAAAGACTACATTCACATTCCATTGGGCACTTTTGCCTATCGACGGATGCTGTTTTGACTATGCAATGCCCCTACCACTTTTCAGCGTCGTATGATGAGTATCTTTTCTGATATGGTGGGGACAATTCTCGAAGTCTTCATGGATGATTTCTCAGTATTTAGTTGTAGCGTTGATGAGTGCCTTATGTACTTGAAATCTGTGTTAAAAAGATGTGAAGAGAAGAACCTTGTGTTGAATTGGGAGAAATGTCACTTCATGGTTTAAAAGGGAATTGTACTTTGTTACATCGTTTCACAAAACTGGAATCGAGGTGGATAAAGTGAAAATCGATCTTATCTCTAACCTTCCACCACCCAAGAGCATACGAGATGTGCAGGTCCTTTTTGGGACACACAGGATTTTATAGAAGGTTCATAAAGGACTTCAGTTCACTCTCTCGTCCTTTATGTAACCTACTTCAAAAGGAGAATTCATTCGAGTGGAATGAAGATTGTCAAAATGCCTTCACCACACATAAAGGTATGTTGACATGTGCTCCCATAATGCAACCACCTGATTGGAGCCTTCCTTTTGAAATTATGTGCGATGTAAGCAACTATATTATTGGGGCTGTGCTAGGCCAAAGAAAAGAGAAGAAGCCATGTGTTATCTACTATGCAAGTAGAACCTTAAACTTAGCCCAAGCAAACTACACTACTACAGAAAAAGAACTTTTAGCCGTAGTTTTTGCCTTGGACAAGTTTAGGTCCTACTTGATTGGATCTAAGATCATCATATTCACTGACTATGCCACGCTTAAGTACCTTCTCTTTAAGAAGGATGCTAAACCACGGTTATTAAGATGGATCTTTCTACTCTAGGAATTTGACATAGAGATACGTGATAAGAAAAGAGTAGAAAATGTAGTGGCGGACCATCTCTCTCAACTTGTTCTCACCGATTCCCATGAAACGACCGCGATCGATGACATGTTCCCTGATGAACAACTTTTTAAAGTCTCCCAATTGCCATGGTATGCGGACATTGCTAACTATCTTGCTACAGGTACGATTCATACACATTGGAAAAAGCAAGATAAGGATAAGTTCTTCAATGAGGTGCGAAAATTCCTATGGGATGACCCATACTTATTCAAGTATTGTCCCGATCAAATCATAAGGAGATGTGTGCCAGATGATGAACAACAAAGTATCATCTCCTTTTGTCATTCTCAGGCATGTGGAGGCCACTTTTCGACGAAGAAGACCATAGCCAAAATTCTGCAATGTGGGTTTTATTGGCCCACTATGTTCAAGGACACATATGAGTTTTGCAAAACATGTGAGCCTTGTCAGAAATTGGAGAGGAATCTCTTGTAGAAATATGATGCCACTCAATCCAATCTTAATAATCGAAATTTTTATTGTTGGGGCATCGATTTCATGGGTCCATTCCCATCTTCTTTTGGAAACGTATATATCTTGCTTGCAGTTGACTATGTGTCCAAATGGGTCGAGGCGATCCCATGTCGGAATAATGACCATAAAACAGTTATTCGTTTCTTAAAAGAGAATATTCTTTCCCGGTTTAGAACACCTCGAGTCATCATTAGTGATGGAGGGTCTCACTTTTGTAATCGCCCATTTGAAACCTTAATGAAGAAATATGGCGTAAATCACAAAAATCACAAAGTGAGCACCCCCTATCACCCACAAACAAGTGGACAAGCCGAGATATCCAATAAGGAGATTAAACATATTTTGAAGAAAACGGTGAACCCTGATCGTAAGGATTGGTCGCTTCGACTTACCGATGCACTTTGGGCTTACCGTACTGCTTTTAAAACCCCTATTGGAATGTCTCCCTATAGACTTGTCTATGGGAAGGCTTGTCACTTGCCTGTGGAGTTGAAACATAGGGTGTATTGGGCAATTAAGAAGATGAATTTTGATTCTGACAAAGCAAGCTCGTTGCGCAAACTTCATTTAAATGAACTTGCGGAACTCCGGAACGAAGCGTATGAAAATGCGAGAATTTACAAGGACAAGACGAAGTTGTTCCATGATAAGAACATTCTTCGTAAGACATTCACGATTAATCAAAAAGTCCTTCTATATAATTCTCGCCTACATTTATTTTCGGAGAAATTGAGATCTCGATGGACCGGTCCCTACATTGTGCAAACTGTCTACCCATATGAGACCGTCGAGTTGTTAAATCTAAGGAACGACAACATCTTTAAGGCGAATGGTCAGCGATTAAAGCCGTTCTTTGAGAAGTTTCCTTCAGAAGGTATGTCCATACCTCTGACTAATCCTATGTATTAGGATGATTGATCTCCTAGTCTGATGGAGGTATAGAGTAGTTGGGATTAGGATTTTTTTATTTTTGTTTACTTGTTCATAGGTTTGTTAGAAGGAGGTAGAATTCCGCTTTTTGTTCTCTCAGGTACTATCATTCCTCACTCCCTTTTATTTTAGAATTTCTCTCATGTTTTGCTCATTGCACATCATTTACATTGAGGACAATGCAAGATTTGGTTGGGGGGTGTAGGATCACTAGGATGAATCCAGTGTTTTGTAACATCTCAAGTAATTATGTAGGAATTTTTTCGAATTTTCTAAAATTTTAAAACTCTTTTAAAAAACCTTATTGCTATGCATTTGAGATGATACGAGCATAAGAGGAGGAGATACGAAGTGTATGATGTTGTAAGTCTTGAACTTCTCTTAACACAATGGTTTTATATGTGAATTCCCCTATTTATGTGATTGATAGAAAATTTAAACACTCTTACACCTAGTTCACATTACACGATTTTCATAGGATGAAAGGATTATGTGATTTGTGGATTAGCTGGACTTTGCTTTAAGGTGTTGAGAAACCAAGCCGGGGTACTTTGTCCATCCATGTCCATGGGAAAATAACGAAAGATATAGATTTTTAAAAATCCTATCTAATTTAAAAGAAAAAGGAAAAGGAAGGATGAAATTGGGAATGATGGAAAAATGGTGGAAAATTTCGATTAGGGCTACCTATTACCAACCGGGGGATGGTCTACCCGTAACCAAATGGGATGTAGTGTGAAAGCCGTCGGAAGGATAGTAAGGAAAATTCCTGTCATTGGCTTGTTGTTGCTCTATATACCTTGAGATCTATAGTCAAGTTGATCTATGAAGAAGATAATCCTGGAAACTCATGAGATGAACTTTCATTATGCACATTAGGTTGAATTTGTTCAAGTTCTTCTATTTATCAACTAATCAGCGGGAATTTCATATGGACACTTATTTTGTCTTGAGAGTTTACGGTTTCAACCTCTATCACCTAATTTTTCCGACTCTTACACTTGTGTGGCTTGGGATGTATAGAAGAATAGTTTCTGAAGGAGAGTTGGGTTTTAAAGAATGAAATTGGTTTCACGCATGTTTTGCTCGGGACTAGCAAAATGCTGGTTGGAGGGTGTGTTGAGCTCTTAATTGTGCATATTCTAACCCCAATTCATCACTCGTTATGCAAGGTTTTCATGATTTATAGACTAATTTAATGCATGGATTTATGATTGTAGGGATGAGAGAGAGGGTTCATCAATTGGAGACTTAAAGACGCCATTTACAAGCAAAGAAGATCAAAGGACTAAGCATCAAAGGATGAAAGAAAGAAGTCAGAGAAAAGAAGAAAGAAAGCATAAGAATGTGTCCAAGACCGATCGTCCGACCGGTCATCCATAGCTCAGGACCGGTCGTCCGACCGGTCCGATCACTCAACAGAGGAGCCCTGCAGCCAAAACTCACTGGACCATTCACGACTGGTCGTGCAACCGGTCGTCCACTGCTTAGACCGATCGTGCGATCAGTCCTTGAATTAAAATCCCATACTCTAAAATTGCCAAAACTCTTTGGACGTTTTTCGCGCTTTTGAGACCGGTCGTGCGACCGGTCGTCCAGGAGCTCAGACCGATCGTGCGACCGGTCGTCTGCGTAACAGTGCGTGTTCTACAAGCTCCGGATTTCTCTGTGCACTGTGTATCCTTATGTATCTTCTGGATGATTCCGACGCAGCGAAGCTTCCCCATTATAAAAGGACACCTAGGTATCGTTCCTAGGGCATCTTAGAATGGATTGAGCACGGTGGGAGATGGCGGAAGTCGATTTCGGAGTTCTACAACTCTTCCTAGTTTGCTTTATAGTTTTATGCTTTGTTTAGTTACTTTCATGTTTCCTTGGATCATGAACGGCTAAACCTCTTAGCTAGGGCTAAGAGGTGAAGCTTGTAGTGAATCTAAGATGTTTCAATTCGTTTGATTTGGTTTTAAGTTGGATTTATATTGAAGAACAATGGTTTGAAGTTTAATTCAAGTACTAAGTAGTTTTTCTTAATCTTATGATGACTCATGGATGTTTGGGAGAATTGCTTGAGTTCTTAAGTATTTTGAGCTAGTCTAGACCTGTATGATCCGAGGAATTGGAATACGCTCTAAATTAATGATCTTCATGTGGGAGCTTCATACCAAAAGTCTACTTTTCTGGAAAATTCTGAAGTATGTGAGACTGTGTATGTGATTTGGATCAAGTTCAAATCATGATCTAATTTTGTCTTGTGACAGGATTTAATGATGGTTATGATTGTGATCTTAACCTATTGGAATTGGGACTGACCTATGCAATTGAGTATGCTCGTCCTAGCTTGCATTGAGTGAATCATATACATGGATCATACATATGTCAGGTTGATTGTTTTAACCGCTCTATCATCCGACTAGATAGAACTTAATTTCAATTCTAGTTGAGAAAGTGAGAAACCACAGCGAATTGAGCATCAAGGATTGCTACAAGTGGATCCTTGAACCCCTAGTGCCTTTTATTAATTGTTTACCTTCAGTTTAATTCCACGTTACTATTTACATCAATCTTCTACAAATCTGTTTGTTAGCTCTTTAGTAAAACTATTGGAAGTGTTTGTGGATTCCTACATAAGTCCCTGTGGATCGACCTCGGTCTTACTGAGATTATTACTATATCGCAACCCTACGCTTGGGGAAGTGAACACTATTCAATGGAATGGTTATGAAGGAACTACCAAACTTCAACATTCAATGGCTATAAAAGACCGCATGATGATATTTCGAAGGTTGGTCAGCCATGAATGCAAATATTGAGTTCATACTTCAAACTGAGGTTTAAATACTCAATGATAAGCCATTAATGGCTAGGTTTGAATTATGAACTCAAGGGAGTTAAGAGCAAGGAGGGTAGGAAGGAGTGAGTAAAAGCTCTCTCACTTGGCTCTCGATGGGTGTTGAATACATACCATGAAAGACCCTTTATAGAGCCCCAAATGATGGCCCCAATGGATCTAAAACTCCGACCCGTCAGAGAGAAACCTCAACCGGTCAGACAAGTCGAAAGCAATACACAAGACGCTAGACCCATTTTGGGTCTGATCGACCGGTCAAGACTGGTCGGATGTGTTACCACATTTATTACAGCAAGCTTGCTGTACTCAATTTGCAATGCTGGACCGATCGGTCAAGACCGGTCGGCTGCCTAGTTCAACAAGGTTGAATTCCAATGAAGAGGCTGCTGGAATTAGAGAAAGGGTCAGTCTGACCGGTCATGACCGGTCAGCTGCCTTGAAAGCTATTTAAGTCAACAACAGTACACTTCAAGGGTCTGTCCGACTAGTCCAGACCGGTCGGCAACCTTATAACTTTGGCATCTCAGCTGAATATTCAGCATGAAGTGATGGTGCACGGAGTCCAATGATTGGACAATGTTTTCAATCATGATATTAACACCTGCCATGGAAAATCAAGTCTGATCAACTTGAGCTATAGGGTTGAGAAGGAATGGGTTGAGTTAGGTTGATAATTACGTCATTCATTGATGTTTTGGGATTCCTAAGGTCGATCTATATGCAAGTTACCTGAGATATTGTTTCTACTTGGGCTTGAGCAAGGGAAGTAGCATAAACTTCAAGTCTTAAGCTTCAATTCTTCAACTAGGGCTCACAAGACAGGACGCGACCAACTGACATGACAATTGACAAAATAACGTGTACTAACACACATTTTAGCCAGTAGACGTCAATTTTCAGCTCTCCAATCATCCTAAAAATGCCCAAATCAGAAATCAGCACATAGATGGCCCACCCAATCTTAGATTTGACCCATTTTGGTAGCCTGCCTCAAATTCACCTTACCATCTTGCTGGACGGAGTAGATTTCATATAAATATCATGGTGGGCCCTGTGTGTGACGTGGCCGAACCGTGCTGTCAAACACACGTTTGACTGTGAGTTTCACGCATAGATGGGTGTCCACCCGCTAGTAGCACACGCTGGACGTAGTTACCATCCACGACGTCCTTCCAGTGGGACCCTTTCGCAGATCTGAACAATCCATATTCTTCATCATCATCCAAAACCTACTCCTACCAAACAATTTCTCGTTTCGTCATAAATCAAAGTCGATCCCTCATTCCTTCTCAACCCTTGGATTCCAAGATCTTCCAATTCGGGAATCCTCTTCACATGGGAATGTAGGAAACCTTTCTTGGAATCTAGAGGATCCCTTTAGAGCATCCAACGTGGCCTCTTAACTTAGAAATTGAGATTTTGCAACCCTTAGAGAATAATTCTTGAAACCTTCTCATTTGTTAGAGACCGATCAAATGACTCTAGAGTTTTAGTTTATCTACCCCACATGCCATAAGGAACACATCCAAACCATCCCTAGGTGTCTGATCGCCCAATAAATCGACTGTTCACAAGTTTCTATTTTTATTCTCTTTCTTTCCTATTTTCTTTACGTGGACCCTACGATTGTTTGTGGGCCCCATTCCAAAATTTATCACTTCCATTTTGTAGCCCCTACCTATCATAACATATGTCTAAAATATCTTTCCCAACCATCGAGTGTGTGCTTTCCAAATTGGGTCGGAACTTTCTAAAATCTCTCTTTTAATTGCAACCATTCAGTTTCTAACTTATGTAACTTATCTAAAACCCTAGTTTCGACCCGAACCTCTATAAGAGGGGTCTCTCCCAGCAAGAGTGATTCCCACTCACATTTTTAGAGAAGGGAGGGAGAGAGAGAGAGAGAAAAGAAAGAGAAAAAGAGAAAGAAAGAGAATGAGAGAAAAGATAGGGAGAAGAAGGGTTCTTTGTTGTTCTTCTATCAATCCTATACCCTTAATAAGTCGAAGAACACATGGTGAGGACTCCTTTAAGTTAGTGTAATAACCTCATGGTTTGTATGTTGTTGTTTATTACATGCTTTTGTATATTTGTTTTTTTCTTCTTATAAGATCATGTATGTATGCCCTTAGATATCTTATTCCTGTCATATAGTGATGAAGACGTATAATGGACTTAGAGAACAACCATGTAATAGAATTATTGTTGCACATATGAGATTTATGTAACCACCTTTAAAGGGACCATTATCCCTTCCATATTTTTATAAAGAATAATTGATATTGTCTAATGGGAATCCTTATGGTGTATTTATTTTATGTATGTCGTGGATGGACCCTAATCTATGGGGATAAATATCGAAACACCTAGTTAAGAGGTTGCGCGAACCTGAGACGACACTTTTAGCTTATCCGGTTAAATGACCACCCTAATCTGCGGTGGTGGTATTAGATCGCCTGATTAAGTGGTTGTTAAATCCATTTTTTATTTATTCTTTAAGTTGTTAAGGATCTCCATAAGGCTATAGATGAGCATGGGTTATTATGAACCTTTGTAGCACGGGCCGTCATCTTGGGATGTGATGCCTTGGTTATGACTGTTTTGGTGAGTGATGAACTGTGAGGATGGTTGTGGGGTACCAAAGGTTGGTTGTACTTTAATTAGCTTGATGTAAATTGGTAACAATAATAAAGGATGGCTATACTCATGCATGCACATTGGTACATGTGGGTGTACGGAATTGGGAATAAGCTAAAGTGTCTTACTTTTCCCGTACACTATCTTGTGTAGATTTGGGCTATGAGTGATTCGTTTCTCACGTGGTTAGGAAAAACTATTGGCTTGCGTGTCCCAAAACCCTTGGCGGCATGTCTAAGGATTCCTACGCTGGGTCATGTATATCACGCATTGCATTAAGTAAGATGAATGAATGTTTTTCATGATTTTTATGTGATTATTATTCTAACCTTAAAGTAGTTCTTCTATATACCGCTTTTGACGGTTTCTTTGTGAAAAATAATATAGAACATGAAGGTGACAATCCTTAGGAGTCTGAGCCTCAAGGAGAAGACTATGATGGCTCGTGGGAGCAAATGATGGATGATGAGGCCGTAGTAGCTTAGTTCTATATTTAGTCTTTTATTTGATTTTATAATATGTTCCAGTTTGAGGATGCAGTTAATATCGACGTTATAAATTATTTCCTTGAAACTCAAATAGTTATTTAATGGCTTAGTTTAATAAAGTATTAAGTATGATTTTACCATTTCGCTCAAAACATACCATTTGTAGTATGATGTGATTGATTTGCATATAAATGAACTATCGAGAATTTGGTCATCGTGTTATACATGGTAGTCGAAATCTCAAGACATTACATAAGCTCACTTAGGATGGTCCCATTGGTTCATTTATATCAATGTGGACTAAGGAGGTTAGCCTATTCACTAGTTGTGACTTTTTCTTTCAAGTGGGCTAGTCTTTCTTTTTTGAGCTCAAATGAATGAAGGGCCTACTCCCTTTATAAACCTTGGCTTTATTCCATGTTTCTTGGATATTTTTTGGAATTTGACTCTTTGTACAAAATGTAATGGGGTTTCTTCGCTTGCTAATTGGGTGGCCCATGAACTACCTTTGAGACCCTCATGTGCTTCTTTGGTAAGAATGCCCCACTACACTTGTACATATGGGAATCCTCTTTTTTTTTTTTTGCTTATTTCCTTAAATTGGTAAAGAAGTTGGGTCATCTAGCTATTCAATGGACTCTTGGTGGGCCGCAACATGAAATATTTAAAACTCAAGTGGCCATTCAAGTGGTGAAAAGAGTGGTGTACATAAGATGCCCATTTTGCCCCATGTAGGGGTGCTTTGGATTTTGGTTTTCAAGTGGGCCAAGTACATCATTATAAACCACTGGCTTCTCCATTTCATGGAGTTTGGTGGGCCACCAAACGAATTTTCCAAGATTTAAGTGACTTTCCATTTTGGGAATGAGTGGTGCGCATTAGTTGCCCAAGTTCATCCCATGAATGGGTGTTTTCAACTTTGGTTCTCAAATGGGCCATGTCCACCACTCTAATCCCTTAAGGGGAGTGCACCTTTGTGTTGCTTTGGTGCATGCGTGAAAAAATAAAAATATCCTTGGTGAAAGGGGCATAAAGTGCATTGCTTGATAAGACAAGTGGTCCATTCTTTGGCCATGTAGGGGCTTGAAAGAAGTTCTTTTCTTAGAGCATGAAGTATGAATTTTACTAAGCCCTTCTTTCAAGTGTGCCATACCTCTGAGCCTACTTTTCAACTTAAACTTTTGGATCTTTGGTTCACACTATGGCACTTGAATATATAGTTGACACCCAAAATGTGGTTCCTATGTGCCTTGGGATGGTCTGCTTTCCTCATTTAAGCTTGCCTGGATGTACACCCTTCTCAAGTAGACCTCACTCTCTCATTTGGGTGCCCAATGTGCACCAAAGTGAAACATGGGATTGGACTTTGGGCCTTTTTCATGTTTAAACTTGAATCATGCAAGTCCTTTCCCATGGTTCTCCTTAGGTATGAATTTGATTTTTAAAGGAAAAGGTGGAACAGTTACCTTGCTACATTTGTAGGAAGTGATGGCAGACGAAACCCAAGGCCGTGGCAATAGGGCTCGCAAGGACAACCCTGCATACATTCCTCGACGCGGGGAGCATATGTCTTATTTCACTCTAGAGAATCAACCATTGCCTGTCATTAAGGGCTAAGGTACCCAAGATCTTTAGAATGGATGGGTGGAGAAGTCCCAACCCTTGCTAAAGCCCGTGCTTGCTGGTACCCATTTTTCTGGCATTTTCACATTACAATTCGAAAAGAATTATGCCAACCGAATGCTCTTGGCAGCCCTTTGTGAGAGATGGAGAGATGAGACTCATACTTTCCATCTCCCTTACGGTGAGTGTGGTATTACCCCCTTGGATGTGTACATGTAGTTCGGGTTGCCTTTTCATGGGATAATCGTACCCCATGCTGAGCCCCTTGTTCCTGTTACTCTTGAGGACTGGGGGTGGCTTGTGGGAGACGTCCCTCCTAATGAATTTCAAAATAATTAGGTCAAACTCCACTGGTTGAACAATACTTTTGTTGCAATGGTACCCTTCACCGAGCTCGAGGCCTTGCATAAGGCACGGGCTTTGGTTACTTATGCCTTTGGCTCGTACCTCTTCTGCCACAGGAATGAGAGAATAGATGCTCGTTTCCTTCGCTTGACTGAGGATCTCATTTTCCCATATAATTGGAGTGCCACATTATTGACTCGTCTCTTCCATGGCCTGGATAAGACGTCTAAGAAGAGTAGGGACTTCACTGGTTTTTTGCCCATGGTGGAGGTGCACTCTAATCCCGACTTCCATCTCTGTGATTTGATCTTTGCCCTTGATGTTGCCCAGACTTGCTTTTGTGACCATTTTTACCACCTGGCCCCAGAGATGCGAGATGATGTGGAGCTTTTCCAATGTTGCTTCATGTATGGGCATTACAAGAACTGCAAGACGAACCCCCGTGTTTCTCGTGACAACTGGAGGGAAGATATAAATGGTATGACCATTGATGATGTGAGTATCTTTTCCTCCTTGTGGTTAGATTCTATAGCTTTTGGTGTTTGCTTGATAGCTTGTTTCCTTGCCAGTTTGCATGTATACCGTATGCTAGCTTCCCTCTCTATTATATGCCTTAGCGAGTTGAGGTGTATGAGGCCTCTTACTTCTAGATTCTTCTTTTGGATGTCAAATCCTTTTAGTGGTATCTTGGAGAGAGGTTATTTTGCTTGGTTACAGGTGTTGCTCGGGTTCCTCATTCTCCACCGCCGCCACTAGATCAAATTCTGGCCGGTGTTAGAGTTAGTGCACTTGTGGGCCAGCTTGGATATCACTTCAATATTCCAAATCGTGATTATGGTGAGTGGTACTTAGAGTTCGGGTAAGGGCTGATCCTTCCTCCACTATATGATCCCCGCCATCGTCACCGCTATGCTGGAGGATTTGTGATGGCTCCAATGATGGAGCAACACCATCGGGATCAAGAGAAGAGGAGGGATGATAATGAGTACGTTGGCGATCTGTAACAGCTAGCTCTTGGACATACATCTCTTTCATCGGTATCTTGTTGTACGGCTTATAGCTGTTAAGGCCTCTTTTGTTCTGCTTCAGTCCTTTTGATGTATGCATTATCTTAAATGAAATGTACCCATGTTCTCCACATGACTTCCTGCTTTGATGCTTAGATGACTTGAGTAAGATATTTAGTGGTTCAGATTGCGCTTGTATGGCCTTGATCGGTAGATTCAACATTTCTTTCTCATTTCTGCTTGCTTGGAATTTGACTTTGGGTAATCAGACAGTTGGGTTTGATGTCTTGAAGCTCTAAGAAGAAGTTCTATGGTGTAGATCTTGGCAAGCTAGCTTTTGGATGACTTAGATTGCTTGAAATAGGCATGTGAGCCCTCCTGGATCTCAAATCTTACCTTTAAGTGCTTGACTTTCATGATTAATTGGCCTAGGAGACTTTGTCAGGGCGCATTCTAACTTAAAGGGTTTAGATTGCTTGAATTGGCTATACAAATCCTCTTGTACTTTAAATCTTGCTCTTGGGTGTTGAATCTTGATGATTAAGCCCTTGATCTTGAAGATTGGTGGCTTATAAAAGTTTTTAAATGGGTTGGATCATAATGCTTCAGCTTCTCAATGGCCCGAATCATTTGTGGACCCCACTTGATCAAGTTTTGCCTTTCTTAGGACTATTTAGTCTCATTTCGGCTGTAGCTCTTCATGATTTGATAGGTGGGGATTGCTTTGGACAGTCTGGATCAACTTTTGTCAAAATTTAGGGCCAAACGGAGGTTCAGGCTACCCTTAGGGTGCCATATGTTGATGTGGACTAACAGGCTCACCACCACCGGGCTCCGAAGCCGATTCCACGAAAAGAGAGGCAGAGCGTCTGTATAGGCGACACCTGGGGTGCTGCCCATCCCTTTCTACACGAGTTGCTTTGCCCTATTCCAGCTCCGACCTTCCCAACATTCTCCTGTTGATATCTTCATTATTCTCTACACCCGATTTTCGATTTCAGCCATGCATTCCTTCTTTTCTTCTCCTTTTGTTTTCTTCATTGCTTATCCTTTCTATGGATGCCAATGGTGCGGATTTAGGGTCCCTGATTGTTGAAGTTAGTGGACCCAACATCAGAAATTCTAAGAGCCATGGATGGAGGTGATGTGCCTTTTATAGATTGTGGGGATGATGTATTAAATGTGGGAATTGATGGGAGCTTTGGCATGGTGGTTGGGGGAGCTATGAATGCGTCCATGTTGAACCTCCAATTTATACAGTGCATAACCCATTACATCACGTTATATGCATGGTTTTCATGTTTAAACGTTCCATTTAATGCATGTTTTGTGATTGTAGGAATGAGGGAGAACTTCACCCAATTGGAGACCAAAAGAACGTATTTAGATGCATTGGATGAAGGTTGAAGGAGGATCAAAGAAAGAAGGAATCAAAGAGAAGAGAGAGAAGAAGAAAGAAAAGAAAAAAAGGGAAACAGTTGGTCCGACCAGTCCTGACCGGTTGGCCGACTTGCCAACCACACTTCTGAAGTTCACTGGGTAAAGGACCAGTTGGTCCGACCGGTCCTGACCGGTCGGCGAATAGGTCGGGGCCTCCATTATACTCCCTGGACCAATGACCAGCCTGGTCCGATCGGTTAAGACCAGTCGGCCAGCAGGTCGAGATTATTCTTGTACTCTCTAGATGTGCAAAATACACAGTCCGACCAGTCAAGACCGATCAGCCAGCCCAGTTTAATCAGTCACGACCGGTCGGCCCTGCATAAAGATAGCAACTTTCCAAACTAGGCTCCGAAAACTTCTATGTAGTGCGTATCCTTACGCAAATTTGAGATGCTTCCGATGCAACAGAGCTTCCCCACTATAAAAGGACACATAGGGGCTCTTCTTAGGGGATCATAGAAGTTAAGGAATGTCGTGGGAGAGGAAGGAAGCCATCATGGAGCGTCTGCAACCCTCCAAACTTTGGTTTTTCTATGTTTTCTAGTTTTCTTTTATGAGTTCTAGTTGTAGTATGACAATGCTCGGCTAGAATCTCTCAGCTAAGGCCGAGAGGTGAAGCTTGTAGCTAATTTCATGTTTGATTCAGTTTAATTCAAGTAGTTCTATTTCAAGTTTGGATTTTGAATGTTCTAGTTCTTAAAGTTGGTAGTTTTAGATGTTTTATGAGAGTTCATGTGCTCCGGACATGGATTCCTTGCAATTCTCTGAGATTATCATGTTTTGCTTGTTTAGATTCGAATTATAGTAACCCTTGAGCAGGCCATAGTCCATAGGCATGGCTGTTACTCTGAAGGCTATGATTTCGAATTCTACATGTGTTGAATGGGACTAGAACTTGGAAGTTCAACTTGAGTGGGATTGAATGTGTTTAATGCTTTATTTTCCAACTAGATGAGAGATAGGACTTCAAATCTAGTTGTGTATCTTGCTTGGATTGATTGGATTGACATGGGATTACTACAAGTGGATCCTTAAAAGCCTTAGTGCCTTTAGATTACTGTTTTTCATTAAGTTACTGTTTTAGCATAATTATTCCAATTGAACCTCTTATCTATTGCAAACTGAGTTGCTGGAATAACTTAGAACCTATTTTCCAATTCCCTGTGGATCGACCTCTGTCTTACCGAGTTTTATTACTACATCGCAGCCTTGCACTTGAGGCGAATGAGCAGTCCATTAATGGCCATGATACTGAAATTTCAGATTTTAATGGGTCCTTGAACGTTGGAGGATTAGATGGTATGGATGAGCTTGGGAGAGTGGCCATAGGTGAAGCTATACGTTCATCGGATGTGGGCCACATGGTTGACTTGATTGATGGTGGAGATGGGGCCATGATGGCCATTGATGGGCTGATTTCACATTTGGAAGGTATAAATGGCTTTGATGATACCTTTGATGGGTTGAATGCACTTGATGACGATCGAGATGGTCGATTCTCTTGCTTGGGCGGGCTTGATGTGATCATTGACCCACTTCCCTTGATGATGGATGGTGTTGATGGATCGATGATTCCTTTAATTGGACTGGATGATGGTTGGATGCCTGCTTCCCATATGAAGGAGTTGATTGGTGCAAGCAGATCTAGCCGTTGATTTTTTTATCGAAGCCGTCGGGGATGTTAATGCATTGTAATTTGTCAATTGGCGTGTCATCTAGCTGAGTCAAGTCTTGTGAGCCCCAATAGAAGATTGAACCTCAAGATTTGAAGTCGTCCCTTCTTCCTTCGCTCAAGCTCAAGCCAAATCAAGATCACAACGTAAGTTGCATATAAACCGTCCTTAGGAAACCCAAAACATCAATGAATTGCGTAATGAACAAACTAATGTTTACCCATTCCTTGCTCGGCTCAAATGGTCAAGTTGACCAGATTTGTATCGCCCTTGGCTAGGTTGTAGAATCATGGAAAAATAAAGAACAAACTAAGTTTGTGTGCACCAAATTGTATGGTTGAAATTAGCCTGAAACAGCCATAAAAAGGGTAGCCGACTGGTCTGACAGTTGGACCTTGTGTATTGAAACGCTAGCATGGACATAAGAGGATCGATCGTTCGACCGGTCATGCAGGGTAGCCGACCGGTCAGCCCACTAGTCGCTGACCTACAAATCTTGTTCAACAACAAATTTGAGGGCTAGACCTTAATTTGACCGGTCGTGTAGGATAACCGACTGGTCAGCCGACAAGTCGCCGACCCTCAAAATTCGTCCAGCAATAAACTCACCTTGGTCCTCTTAATTCAACCGGTCGACCCACTAGTCAGGGGCTCGATGTGACCGGTTGTCAGGGGTTTTTGACAAGTTGTTTTATAGCTGTTTTCTATCCATTGGAGCCCGATTCTTGGAGTCTATAAGAGCAAACTTTGAGGACTCGAATGGTATGCATTCAACACCCATCTAGAGCATTGTGAGAGAGCATTTACACACCTTCTCCTACCCTCCTTTCTCTTCTATGTCTTGAGTTCATCATTCAAACCTAGCCATTAATGGCATTACATTGAGTATTCAAAGCTCGGTTTCAACAATGAACTCAAGTATTACATTCATGGCTGACTCAATCATTGAAGCTTCATCTCAAGGTCATTTATAGCCATTGAATGCTTAGATTGGTGGTTCTTACATTACCATTGCATCGAATAGGCAAATGGAACATCAACGCCTTCTCTTAACTACTCGACATTAGGATAGGCATTGCATTTCTCATCGGTAGCTGATCTTGGGAGCACAAAGAGGAGCTGAAGCATGCTGGAAGCTGAGGCATCTCTTCAAAGGTGCTGAATCGGGGCTCAACTACTCTAGGTAGGTCTAGTATTTGAGAGTCCATTTTCTAACGCCTCGATTTTTATTACTCGGGTGCTGAGCCCGAGTTCTGAAAACCCTGAGTGTAAACATTCAAAGATCCACTTTATAGTATAATTTTTTTATTTAAATTACAATGGAAGTAGATCAAGACATGCAATGTCTAACATATATTAAACTATACAAGTGGCGCCCATAGGGCTTATACAAATCAAATGTTTCAAAATTTACATTAATTGAAAAATAACAAAAACAAATGAATCTAAACTACACTAGAGTTGCACGATCCAACTAGCTCCCATCCAGCGTCACCTGCACCACTTAATATAGTTCGACAACGTTAAAATGCTATCATAGTGAGGTAAAAGCCCTCTAAGATTTTCAGGCATGATAACAGTTAAGTACAGATCAACTGCAGATAATGTATTGGACATTACGCAATTTATAGAATTCCAAAAGCAATTACATTTAAGGCCATCAAATATAGCATTTCACCCATATTACAAATACCAACAAATTACAATATTCAATCCATACATTCCAACTTAATATTGTTTACATGCATGTATGCATGCACATGTTCTTCAGCCTGGGGATGCACATCCAGTTGGGGATTTTCAAACTGACGGTAACATGGCTCGTCACCAATGTTACCCGTAATGCAATGCACATCAAACTGACATCAATGTGGCTAATCACCAACATTACCTGCAAATGCCATGTATGTATGATTAGCCAGACTTTATTAGTCTGATTTACAAAACAAATAATTAAAAGCTCACGATCATTATGGGAGGTGCGCGCAACCCAGCATAGACCGACGGCTCTGGCATAGCATCCCAGAACACCATTCCCGACCCATGAGACGTTCCACATAATTTATTTCGATACAAATTCACCAATTCAATTTCTATGATACTTTACAATTAGAGGCCATTCATAATTTACAATTAAATCTTACAATCTTATGTTTATCCTAAATTTTCCTACAAAAGGATTTTCATCCCAAACAAAGCCACTTGGGCAAAAAGTCCATTTATGGACACCAATAAAAATAGATCTTCTCAACAAAAGCCACATGGGCATCAAGTCCATTTAAGGACACCAACAAAATGGGCTCAACCCCAAATCTCCAAATTGTAATCCAAGTCACATATGTAATTCCAATTCCAATACATATAAATCTATCAATTTCATTCATAGCACAAATTACTCCAAATCACATCAATAATGAATAATTTAAATGTAGATCATTCTATAAACAATTAATATCACAAAATAATGATCATAAGATGAATATCATGAGGTAAACATTTTGAAGTAAATATTAATATGAACCAAACTATTATCATAAACAAGTAATGAAAGTAAGGAAACACCTAAACATAAGAATTCACTAGCAAGATGTATTTAAGCAAAAATTACACCATTCAATTATACAAATGGAAAGCTTGAAGGGTGAAAACCTCACCTTGGAGTGTGGATCTCTCCCAATGCGGTTAAAAACGTGTGTATGCGCCTAAGAGTTAAATTTTATACAACTCAATCCAAAGTCTAATGGGCGCCGATTGAAAGTAGATCTCCATGATCCAACTCGACCCGTTCTTAACTCGAACGCGATGCAGGATCAAACCAGTCCAAGAGAAGAAATTACAACTTAAAATTAAATAATTATAATTCCACTAATTAGGAATTCAAGCAACAACTTAAGAATTTACTAACATGAATGGATGACTCACCGAGATTCGACCCAGTCCGATCTGAACTTGATTGACTCGAATTGAGAGGACTAGGGACTGACCAGAACAGCTGCAACTATTGAACCAGAATCCATCAAAACAACACTCAAACAAGCTGAGCACTCAATGAACTCATTGAGCTAACTCAACAGTACTTAGGATCGACTTGGTGGAAACTCAGCCCAATAAAGATGCAATTGCACTCAACACAACTAGAACCACACTGATCAACAATGTTGATAGATTCAACTGACCAAAATCAAGTTACAAGAGGATCTAGGACACAGTGAAATCCACTGTGTCGACTCGTACTAACTCGACTAGAATTTACTTAGAAAAATTAAATATCTAACCGAAAATCATAATATTATAATCCTACTTGCAGAGACCTCTACTGTCCCTGAATGGAGAAAAATCAAACTAGAACATATCCATCTCTTGGAAAGGAGAAGACAGTGGAGGTGACTTGGTTGAAACAACAGATGGAAGAATCGGTTTCACCATTGAGGCCAAACCATTTAACTGTTGGATTCTCAAATGCCAATGAAGTTGTAAGGTCATAAAAGAGGCATGATAATTAAATGCTCATCAAATGGCCTACCTGATGGACATTCTAGATCTTAAATCAATGGTTGTGACCACAGCTACATTTGTGAGCAATTGGCGGAGAAAATGGTGGCGCTCCAATGGCAGAATCGCATCCGGTTGAAATCCTTCACTCTCTCCCTTCTGAACGGTCCAGGTGAACCCGTTGGAGCTTATAGACATCAGAGATTGCAACTTCAAAGAAGATCTCCAGGTAGTTTAGCGATTTGAAGAAGATTCGGCTTGATTTCGGAAAAACTGGGAGCAATAACAAAGTATTCAACTACTCCCCTAGCAGAAGAGATTTCGGGATTCAAACATCTCCTAGAGTAGGTATGGATGATCCAAATCGGTTGGAGCCATGGTTTCTAGGGTTGTGGCTGCGTTAGGTTTTCAAAAAATGAAAAGAAGTCATGAGCGATTGAAGTGAACCTTTATAGTGAAGCCCTAATCCGTGTGAAGTGCAATGGAGGGCTGAGATTCTTCTATAAGAGGGTTTCTACAATTACTACGAAAGGTTGGGATGAAAGAAAGCAATTGCACGTGGATTGCCATCTAGGCAGTTTCATTTTTGGAAGCATAAGGTGAACACCTGAACTTTGGGTGGAGATTTATTTGCAATTGATGGCCCCCATCAAATGAGGGAAACATGGTTTGATAGAGACCCTGGCCCTCTACAAAGTAGACAGTTTTAATTGTAAAGAAGTGGACCACAATGATCAAGATCTGGAAAGGAAAGAGCTGCTGGAAACACAGGCTCTCATATGGACAGACCTACTTCTAGCTCGAACTGCGCATGACCCGATGAACCATGATTGAAATCACTATTAAGGTCATGACTGAAATCATGACCCGATGAACCATGACTGAAATCACCTTCGGCCACGAGTCATTTGGACGGATTGGATCGTTCGATCTAGTCATCAAAAGTGGGCCACACGGCCCAAAAAGGGACAGCATCCGGCCAACCTGCTGCAGTCAGGAATGAGAAAGAGAAAATGGATATTTCCTTTGGTTACGGGGTTAGCGGCTCTGACCGGTCTCGCGGGACCAGTGCAACATGGGTGTGGCCCTAGTGGTGCACACTCACACTAAACGTGGGGCCTACAATGACATCCAATCAAACCCACACTGTCCATTTGTTTCTACTAATCTAAATGGATCCTTTGACCATGGATGAAACAGATCCAAAGCTTAGGTGGGCTTCACTAGGTGAATTTTATGTTAAACTACCCATTTATACCGAATCAATAGTTGGATAAATTCTAAACTAAGTTTTAACGGTAAAAAAGTTCTAAAAATTAGTATAGACTAGTCGATAACTTGCGATATCAATTATTATCCTCACTATTTGATTAATACGCACATGGGTAATATTATTGATTTTATTAACATTATTATTATTATTTTAATAAATCCACTTTGTTTATCGATCTTTGTTAACAATGGCAAGACCTCATTTTAACAATAAGATGAATCCAAACCCCAAGTGGGCCGTACTAATGCTGCTTTATTGTTACATATAGAAACCTTAATGGTTAAATTAACCTCGAGATCCGATTTCCAAGGGTTTTATGGCTTCCCAACTAATTTAAGCTAGGTTTCTCAATTGATTTAAAACCAATTAATTCATCGGTACACTTGTATGTTGACTAAATGAAAATCCCTAATTTTGATACTGTGTCCTAATAATGGATAATTAAATTACTCGTAGGCTTGATAAATGGTGGATCAGATGATCCAAGTGTCGGAATTGATCGTAAACGGTTAAATTTATCTATTAAAGTGTTTTATGAAGTTTTTATTGAATTGGTTTTCGAAACATAAGTTTTATATGGGGCATTTCTAATATAATTATGTATATTAACACACACCATAATTTTTTCTTAAGTCTTCGTGGTAACACCCCGAGTACTAAAAGTATGGGGTGTTACACATTTATTATGTTAAAATTCCCTGGATTGGGAAACTCCGACAAGAGCGTACGTGGCCATCCTTAGATTAAGATTAATGAGAGTTTGAGATCCAAACTCGATAAGTCCCTAGATAGGGCCATCGGCGGATGGCAAACGCGATCATAGATGTTAGGATGTTAAGGTTGATGGTTAACTTGATTTAAAACCACGGCTATAGTGAAATCCGGTGTTCTCATAGGTTGAAAACGCGAACTGGGAGCGGCACAGGAAAATTGAACCACTATATATCATTGCGCATTATGAGAATGAATGATTGCTGCTTGTAGTACTTGTGAACTTGTTTAGTCAATCATGAATATCAATAGTTTGTTAAAATACCAATGATAGTTTTATCCTACAATCTCGAGCACTAATTTACTTAGCATCATATTGTGTTAATCTTGTTAGCACCTGTTTAAATAGTTTTGAATTGTGCTGGCATTTCAAAAGTCCTATTCACCCCCCTCTAGGACCTTAGGCGTATCTCCAAGTATCTTTAGAATCAGTAAAACCATAATTTCAATTGGTATTAAAGCGGGTTCCTCCGTTCAGGTTTAACAACCCGAAGTGAGATCCTGAGAGAGCTTGAAAATATGTTTAAAGAAGACTTTACATCCATTTCCAAACCTCCTTTGTTTGACGGGTCAAACTATGCATATTGGAAAGCTCAGATGTGTATCTTCTTATTATCCATCGATTCCCAAGTATGGGACATGTTTGAAAGTGGATGGAAAGCTCCAATGGATATTATTGTAGAAGAAAGTTGGTTGAAGGTATTCACGATCAGCAGCTCTTGAGCAGCTTCACATGGTCCATGTACGACGTGTGAGTGCCTCCTGGGTATTATAAACTGCGAGCAGAAAAACATAATATATTGTCTAGCGAGCCGAGTTGGGTGCATCTCACAATTTAAGGAAATCTGCTCAGAAGCTACTCGCCATTCATATTCGAGCAGCCCTGGTTGCCAGTCGTTTGGTGGGGACGTTTCCCGGGTTGTAGTCTCAGCAGCTCATATAGCTCATGAGTTGGCTTAGATTACAAGCCTGATTGGGTTTGTTTCTACTCATAGTCCCGGATTAAAAGGGACCTCCATCAAGGAATATAATCAGCTAGGTGTCTAATATGATAAGATAACATCTTATCCCTTGAAATCAGGAAGATCTCAACAGCATATGTAATGAATTAGTCCACCCAGACCTGAATAAATAGATGGTTCCATGGATGATAAAGGTACACAATATCTTAACCCATGTTTCATACTTCATTTTACATTCAAACCCATCTCTAACTTAAGCATCAGAGAGCTAACGGCTGGACACCGCCTACCTTTAGTCTCCCTTTTTAGTTTTTAGGTGAGGAGAAAGAATTCATCTTTGGGAGGATCCTACCTCTGAAGGAAGGGAAGTTGTTACCAGAATCAGACATTAACAATTGGCACCGTCTGTGGGAACGAGGTTCAATTCGTACTCGCTATGATACCTTATCTTCCATCATGCCTCCGAAGAAAATGAATCATCCCTCCACCTCGAGGCAGACATTGCCCCCGTGGAAACCCTTGAACCAAATCCAAATCCCCCTCAATCTGTGTCAGGGATTCCCCATTGTAGCCCAATCCGCCAGACCTTATGTTCCAAAATCTATTTTAAGATTTATCCGGCGGTTTAGATAGTGTTATGCGTTATTTAGGAGATACTCTCCTTACTCTCCATGCTGGATTTCAAGCTCTTTCAAATCGGTTTGATCAAAACTTTCCTCAGCCGCAACATATTTCAGAAGGACCATCATTACAACCTACACTTACGACTTCTAGGGACTCTCTAGGCGAACCTTAAGCCCAACATAACTCTCCTCCAAATCGTATATCTCGCAACAATCAAGCCCCAATCTAACGGCCGCAATCTATCCGTTCTAGCATCTCTAGGCCACGCCAACCAGAAGAACCTGGCGTCGAAACATCTAGTTATTCTCTACCATAAGAGGGAGACCTCAGAAGAATCGATGATCGTTTCGCTCATATGGAGCAACGATACCAATCCAACCTCTCGGCCATAGCTCTCACATCAATTCATCGAGCAGAACCTCCCTTTACTCGCGAAGTCATGGAAGCCTCTCTGCCCAAAAAGTATCGAACGCCCAACATTGTCTCATATACTGGTATCGGTGACCCTCTTGAGCATCTAGTGACGTACAGGTCTCTCATGAAATTAGAAGGATATAGCTCGAAGATTATGTGTAGAGCTTTCTCTTTAACCCTGAAGGACGCTGCACATACTTGGTTCCGAGGTCTAAAACCTCGGTCAATAGAATCATTCTCTCAATTGGCAGATCTCTTCCTAACCCAATTTATGAGAAGTATCCTGCACGAAAAAACCAGCTTCTCATTTATCAGATCTGAAGCAGCGCCACAATGAGACGATTAAAGAATTCACGGTTCGATTCACAATTGAAGCCATTCAAACCGAAGGTTATATTGAGGATAAAGGCCTTACCGCTCTGATCGCAGGTATAAGGAGCGAAAGATTTCACTTCACCCTAGATAAAAATCCTCTAAAAATAATGGCCGAATTTCAAGCTAAGGCACAAAAATACATCAATGCCGAAGAAGTGGCCCTCGCTTGACATGATGACCAAGGGAAGAAACATAAATTTGAAGAAGCATCTCCCTCTGACAAAAAATATCATCATGATCAACATGATCGTTCTCCCCGAAAGCCGTTCATAGGGAGGTATTACAATTATATCCCCCTCGACCGATCTCCAGAGAAGGTACTGATGGAGATCAAGAACAAATCTTATGTAAAGTGGCCTCCAAGGATCAAATCTGATCTGGAGAAAAGAGATAAGAGGAAGTTCTGTTACTTCTATAAGGATCATGGGCATAACACTCAAGATTGTATCTCTTAAAGATCAGATAGAGTTGCTGATTCGTAGGGGACATCTTCGTGAATATGTTGCACAACGAAATCAATCCACCCAAAAATTCAGCACATCAATGCGTCAAGACAGTCAACCTTGGAGGGAAAGGTCGCCACAACACCAACAATCGCAAGAAGATTTAGAGTCAGCTGGCGAAATTTGAACTATTGTGGGCGGTTCTACTTACGGGGGTGATTCCCATGTTGTAAGGAAAACTTACGCTCGTAAAGCATATCAGAAACCTTAACACGTTTACTGGATGGAGAAATCATCCAACTCATCAGCATCAAGCAATCAGTCAATCTACTTCTCTGAAAAAGACGCTGAAGGGATTCACTTCCCTCGTGAAGATTCCATCGTGGTAACATTAAAGGTAGTTAACTATTTAACCCATCGTATCATCTTGGATATTGGTAGCTTTGTGGATGTGCTCTATTCTGAGGCTTATGACAAAATGGGCGTTTGCTAAAAATCTGCTCAAGCCAATCTTCACACTTCTCGTCGGCTTTGGAGGCGAGGTGGTCATACTAGAAGGAAGTATTGACCTCCCCGTCACGTTCGACGAATCCCCTGCCAACATTACCATATTTATTAATTTTCTTGTGATAAAGCTAAAGTCTGCATATAATGCCATCTCAAGACAACCATCGCTCACCAAACTAGGGGCAACATTACATCCCCTCTACTTGTGCATGAAATTCCCCACTCCAAATAGCGTCAGAGTAGTCCGAGGGAACCAGAAAGAAGCACGAGCTTGTTATGAAATAGCAGTTCAAGATCAGAAGAACGTCCAAGTCACTCCCATTATGGCAATCGTAGGGGGTTCGGCAGGCTCTTCAATCACAACATCATTGGACCCTAGGGAAGATACACATCAAGCTGGAGCTCCAAGAGAAGAAACTGTTGAAGTCCAGTTATCCAAAGTAAATCCAGCTAAAAAAGTCCATGTTGGGTCAACTCTATACCATACCTTCTGCGCTCACCTAACTAGTTTTTTGGTTGAGTAGCAAGACGTCTTCGCCTGGTCTCATAAAGATATGCCAAGTATCGATCCGGAAGTTACTGTTCATCGACTGAAGGTGGATCTAAAATTTAAGCCCATCCATCAGCGTCGGCGCGCTTTTACAGCTGAAAGGCAAATGGTTATAAAAATAAAAGTTGACAAGTTGTTGGCTGACGATTTCATCGAGGAGGTCTATTATCCTGAATGGGTCGTGAATGTTGTCCTCGTTCATAAGGCGAACGACAAGTGGAGAATGTGTGTTGACTATTCTAATTTAAACAAAGCATGTCCAAAAGATAGCTTCCCGACTCCCCGTATTGACCAGTTAGTTGATTCAACAGCCGGGCACACCCTACTCAGTTTCATGGATGCCTATTCTAGCTACAACCAGTTCATGATGCATCCACCTGATCACGGGAATACCGCCTTTATTACCGACCAAGGCTTATACTGTTACAAAGTAATGTCATTCGGTCTTAAGAACGCTGGGGCCACTTATCAACGACTAGTCAGCAAAATGTTTCCTGCAAAAATTGGCAGGATTATGGAGGTATACGTTGATGATATGCTCGTGAAAAGTGTGATAGCGGATGATCATCTTGTGGATCTTCGAGAAGCCTTTGACCTTATGCAGAAGTATTAGATGAAGCTGAACCCTGAGAAGTGTGTTTTTGAGATCTCTTCTTGAAAATTCCTTGGATTTATGATTGGGCAACGAGGCATCGAGGAAATCCCTTAGAAGATTAAAGCCTTGATAGAAATGAAATCTCCTTCTACAGTCAAAGAAGTTCAACGCCTGGTCGGATGAATTGCGTCTTTGAATAGGTTTATCTCGTGCGCATCTGATAAATGCCTCGCCTTTTTTAAATTACTTCGTACGACCACTAAATCCAACCGGGCAGGACCCAACAATGACAAGAAGTGTTCCAACAATTAAAGCAATACATGGGCACGTCACCTATTCTATTAAAACCTGTTCCACACAAGCAGTTTTTTTTATTTAGCTGTATCTTCCACGGCCATTAGTGTCACTTTAATAAGGGAAGACTCTGGAGTACAAAGGCCCGTTTATTATGTTAATTGTACAATGGTGGATGCTGAAACTAGATACCCGGACATCAAAAAAATTGCTCTAGCATTAGTGGTCATAGTACGAGAGCTACGACCTTACTTTCAGGCCCATCTTATTATGGTCCCTACAAATCAATCGTTAAGACAAGTCCTTCAAGAACCTGGAATATCTGGACACTTAACTAAATGGGCGATCAAACTTGGTGAACATGATATTACCTTCTGTTCACGAATTGCTATAAAGGGGTAAGCAATTGTAGACTTCATTACCGAGTTCACGTATTCGGCTCCCACTCATATCGACACTGCAATTCCTCCAATTATTTATCCTGAAACTGAATTTCCTGCAAGCGAGCACCCATCTTGGTCGCTTTATGTAGATGGGTCCTCTTGTTCGTCCGGAAGAGGGGCTGGATTGATCTTTATCGCACCCGATGAATCGTAGTTCAAATACGCTCTACGCTTCGACTTTCGTGCTTTAAATAATGAAGCAGAATATGAACCTTTGATCGTTGGTCTTCAATTGGCTAATATTCCTGCAATAAGGAATTTGATCATTCATAGTGACTTGCTGCTTGTCGTTAATCAGGTAATTAATGAATTCGAAGCAAAAGAGGAAATAATGGCTTTATACAAATCAAAAGTATTAATATTGCTTGCCAAATTCGACAAATATGAAATAATTCATATTCCTCGAGAGGAAAATAAGCTGGCCGACTCCTTGGAAAAATTAGCATCACCATCAGAGTCCGATCTAACTCGGGCTGTACTGATTGAGCACCTTTCTGCGCCAAGTATGGACCAAGTAATTGCCGAGTAGGTTTCTACAGCGCACTATCTCCGTGTTGGATGGATCCCATTATCCATTATCTTTAGAGCGAAAAACTCTCAGATGATAAAAAGTTGGCTTGACAAATGCGCTATCATGCTGCTAGATATATTATACAAGATGGTATATTATTAAGGAGAAGCTTTACTTTACCATATCTAAGGTGTCTTCATCTAGAAGAAGCTAAACACGTTCTAGATGAAATACACCAGGGGGCATATGGTAATCACTTGAAAGGGCGATCATTGGCCTACAAAGCTATAAGGCAGGGTTACTATTGGCTTACTATGAGAGCAGACACCATCGAATTTTTGAGAAAATGTGATAAATGTCAGCGTTATTCTCTAATATCTCATTTATCATCTGAACAAATGACACCTATGGATGGCCCCTGGCCTTTCGCTCAATGAGGAGTTGATATAATTAGGCCGCTACCCACGAGAAAAGGCCAAAACAGATTTGCGATTGTAGCTGT
This sequence comes from Liriodendron chinense, assembly GCA_003013855.2. Taxonomy (NCBI): domain Eukaryota; kingdom Viridiplantae; phylum Streptophyta; class Magnoliopsida; order Magnoliales; family Magnoliaceae; genus Liriodendron; species Liriodendron chinense. The sequence continues at coordinate 1,341,811 of ML058584.1, forward strand.
TAATTATTTCACCAAGTGGGTCAAAGCAGAACCTCTGACCACTATCACCGAAAATCAAACCACTAAATTTATATGGAGGAACATCGTATGCCGTTATGGACTCCTCCACACCATGCTTTCTGACAACGGAAGGCAGTTCGATAATGCTGCGTTCTCAGAATTTTGTGAAAAAATGGAAGATACGTAATATACGAACTTCCCAATATCATCCTCAAGCTAATGGTCAAGTAGAAGCGGTCAATAAGATAATCAAACATCATTTGAAGGCGAAGCTAGACAAATGCAAAGGTTTATGGCTAGAACGTCTACCTAAAGTCGTGTGGGCTTATAGAACAACCACTCCCACATCGACGGGAGAAACACCTTTCTCTCTAGCATTCAGCACTGAAGCAGTTGTCCCAGTCAAAGTCGAAATTCCCACTTACCGAGTGGAACATTACCAGCCAGTGGACAATGAAGAAAGTTTAAAACTTCACCTTGATCTTTTAGAAGAAAGAAGGGACACATCTCGACTTTGAGCAGCGGTTTACCAGCAGTGTATAGCCCGATACCACAATTCAAAAATTAAGCTTAGAACTTTCCAGGTCGGTGATCTGGTGCTCAGACAGAATATCGGAACGGCTACTCAGGTCGCTGGATCTTAATTGGGAAGGTCTGTATCGAGTTATTAAAATCGTTCGACCAAGTACTTATTATCTAGAAGACATGCGAGCAAGACCCCTACATCGCACTTGGCACGTAGTGCATTTACTTCGATATTTTCCGTGAAGCATTCATGCATTGGGCACTTGAATCATATTTGAATAAAAGATGGTTTTTTTTTCATTCTAGTCTATCGACTATGAATCTACACAAATTGGTCGCGACTCCTATTTTTGGGGACCTGAATAGCCCTGGAGAGAATACTTGACATTTTCTCGACCAAGACTTTTGCTTCTCACAGAGCCAAAGACTCAGTTAATAGATCAGTCTATCTCCATGCGGACGTAGCCACCAAGGCCTCCCTGATTGAGCCCAACTCATTTCCATGAGTTGAGTAATCACACATTCAAGCACAATTCATTTTCATGAATTAAAACAATAGAAAAAGAAGCCAAAACAATTTTTTCATTGAAGTCTGAAAGATTACAAAGCAAAAAATAACAAGGATGTAATCAAGACTAATCTTCTGCTGCTCGCTCTTGTGTATCATCTGGAGGAGGTGCATGGCTCTCAACCTCGGGATCAGCCCCAGGAACCTCCACAGCTTCAGTAGCTTCTGTGACTTTATTGGCAGCAGCTTCTCTCTTTCTTCATCAGTGACTATAATCGCCACTCTCTTGAATTCTCCAAGTTGAAAGTTGGAGAAATCCCTTACATCACTTTTACAGCAAAGTAGCGACTAGCGTCATATGATTCATAACGCTCATCATCATATAGTTATGAAGTTCGAAACCTCTGAATAGCACTGGGGCATTCTTCAGAAATTATCCTGATCAAAGCAACCCGATCTTCTTCCCAGTGGACTAAGTCGAAGGTTAGCTTCGAAAGAGCAGCTCTCTCTTTCTCTATATTCTCGCTAACTACTTTAAGCTGCGACTTGGATTTTGCGAGCTGCACCGTTAGATCAGCATTCTTCTGCTCTAAAGAGATCCTTATCTTGATGAAAGATCTCTCTTTCTTTCTCGACCTTATCCTTTATTTCAGCAAGGCGAGCAAGCTTTAAGTCCTGTGCTTGATACTTCTCATTCAAGATTTGGATTTTATTAATGATTATTTTCTTCTCCTCATTCATCTTGGCAATCAAGGCTTCACGAGCCTTCAAGACTTGATCCTTTCCTTGGATCGCATTCTCCATAGCCTTCTTATTTTCTTCTCCCTCATCTATTATTCGACGAGTAGTTATGATGTCGTGTCCCGTCCTTATGATAAGGTTTAAGCCCTACTCAAAAGATCAAGGCATAAGGGTATGAATGCCTCCTTAATAAAATAAAATAAAAAATGAAAAGATTTCTTCTTTATACTTGGACCATTCTGATCCCAGCATCTAGAGAAATATCTTCTGGACTAGGCTCAGGAAGATCCTCTAGAGATTATGGAGTCACATTGTCGAAGAGGAACTTGCAAATGGGATGCAAGTGATCCGGAATGGTGAAAGTCCCAACTCCCGAAGGTTGAGCCACTACCATTCCTCCTCCAGTATTGCTCGGATGAGCAGATTCTCGAACAGAAGCCAACTCCTGAGCAGGAGCCAGCTCGCGAGAAGTGACAAGCTTGCGATTCCTTTCATTCAATGGATGGCTTAGTCCTGACTCATCCTCCCTTGGAGAATTATCAATAATATCGATAACTGGTTGCTCTGGAGGAACAACCGGATTAGGGATTGCAGCTGCAGCGGCTTCAGCTGTGGGCACAGGAGGGTCGTGCTGTTGTGAGCTTCGAGCAGGTTCATTCACTTGCTCGGATGGTTGAGAGGAGCCAGTCGCAATTTTCTTCTGTCTCTTCGAAGTGGTGCCCCTTAAGCGAGGGAGAACTCCTATATCTCTTTTTTCACCTGTCGCCATAGCCTCTTCTTGGGAGATAAGTCCAGACGAAGTGAGTCGCGAGAAAGAAAGGGTGAACTTAATGTCTCTGTTGTTCGCTGATAGCTTGAAAACTTTAATGATCTTTTTGTTAACCCCACCTCTCAAGCTGGGTTTTCTCCCGGTTGGAATGCCTGTAATACGAGCAACTAAAAAGGTTAAGGAGAGAAAATTGCATCAGTGCTCGAACAGGAGTGGAAAATTACCCACATTCATAAAAGAAGCGACTGACGTTATGACTTATAGGATTTGAACCCACATCAGACTCCCAATTCCCGAAGACATAAAACCATTGTCTCCTTCATCCGGGACAGTTTAAGGAAGGGTTCCCTAGTACCAACCCTCACTGGCAGGAGCCTTCTTAAGTTGGAACATCTTTAAGAACTCATCGACGGTTAGCTCTTCATTTCTAGCTTATTTTCAGAGGACGAAAGGCACTCAATACAATTTTCCAACCGTTTACTATAAGCTACCTTGGAGCAATTTTATAGATATGGAGCACGTCTCGAATAAAAGGATGCAGGGGGAGACGTACACCAAGGTTAAAAAAATATCTATACATCGCTACACAACCCGTTGGTGGAGAATCTACGGTTTCCCCCTCTTCAGGTAATTGAAGTACAATGGAATCAGGAATCCGATATCTTTCCCGCAAATCTCTCAGATTCTCCTCCCTCATTATAGAAGGATACCCGGATGCAGAGTACCTCCCAGCAGGTACTCATACGTTATTAGAGGAGGAAGAATCCGAGGTTGCATCCCCCAATGGGACAACACCACTGTCGGATCTCTGTGCCGTTAAAAGAAAGTAATGAAACAGAAGAAAGAAGAAGAAAAAAAATACCTCAGGAAAGAGGTCTCGCCAAAGGAAGAAAAGATGAAGGAAGGAATTGAAGTTCGCCAAAAATATTCGAAGTAAAGAAACACCTCACGAGCGCTGGTATATATATGCAATCATTCTTCTTAAGATTTGGATGACTCGTGGCGACCTTTTATTTGGCACGACAGTCGAACGAGCACGCGCATTAACTTCTGAAAACACGTGGCGAGCGCCTCTTCATTTCCTCTGGCCAAATAGCTGGCGCTCATTAATTCGAAAGTTCAATCATGTACGGCTTTCCCCCTTAGAAAGACGCATGAGGCGGTCATATGCGTAGTCAAGTCCTTTGCTTAGTTGCTCAAAACAAAGGACTTGGGGGGCATATGTTGTAGAATAAAGTTGGTCGAAGGTATTCGCGATTAGCAGCTCTCGAGCAGCTTTACATGGTCTATGTACGACATGCAAGCGCCTCCTGGGTATTATAAACTGCAAGCAGAAAAACATAATATATTGTCTAGCGAGGCAAGTTGGACGCATCTCACAATTTAAGGAAATCTGCTCACAAGCTACTCGCCATTCATATTCAAGCAGCCCTGGTCGCCAGTCGTTTGGTGGGGATGTCTCCCGGGTCTTAGCTCATGAGTTGGCCCAGATTAGAGGCCTGGTTGGGTTTGTTTCTACTCATAGTCTCGAATGAAATGGGACCTCCAGTAAGGAACGTAATTAGCCAGGTGTCTACTATGATAAGATAATATCTTATCCCTTGAAATCAAGAAGATCTCAAGAGCCTACGTAACGAATTAGTCCGCTCAGACCTGAATAAATAGATGGTTTCATGGATGATAAAGGTACACAACATCCTAACCCACGTTTCACACTTCATCTTACGTTCAAACCCATCTTTAACTTAAGCATCAGAGAGCTAACAGCCGGACGCCAGCCACCCTTAGTCTCCCTTTTAATTTTTAGGTGAGGAGAAAGAATTCATCTTCGGGAGGATCCTACCTTTGAAGGAAGGGAAGCTGTTACTAGAATCAGACGTTAACAGATACGATAGGAAAGAAATGTGAACCCGGTGTCCTCAAGCCTAGAGAGAAGACTATGTGGACTGATTTTGATAGAACTCAATGTGTCCATAATGCAAAAGGTCTAAATGTTATTTTCTCCTTAGTTTCTAGAGATGAATTTAGTCGCATTCAAAATTGTTAAACTAGTAAACAAGCATGGGATATTCTTGAAGTTACTTATGACGGAACAAGCGTTGTTAAACGCTCATAATTTTAGCTCGTCACTACACAAGTTGAAAACATAAGAATGGAGGAGCATGAGATGTTTATGAAATTCTTTTCCAACTTGAGTAAAATCACAAATGACATGTGTGGTTTGGGAGAACCGGTTCTGGATAGTAAGCTATGTAGGAAAATTCTGAGATCCTTATTGGAACGTTTCTCTACCAAGGTTGTGACTTTAAAAGAATGTCGGGACCTAGATACCATGAAGATAGAAGAATTGCTAGGGTCCTTTCAAACCCTTGGATTGGATTTTAAAACTCTCGTCAAATCCAAAAATGTTATTTTAAAGACCTCTCATCAAAAGCATGAATATGAACATAATGATGAGGAAGAAATAGATATGGAAGAAATGACTCTAATGGTTAAGAAATTTAGAAAGTTTTTTCAGGACTAGAGGAAATACTTATAGAAGGAAACCCTATGAGAAGGGTAAACCTTTTGATTCAAAGCATGAAACAAGAAAATCTTTTCTAAAAGCAAAAGATCCTCAATGTTTTAAGTGTAAGGGATTCAGTCATATTGCCTCGAAATGTACTGATAAAAAATTATAGAAAAAGGCAATGGCTACCACTTAGGATGATACAGATGAGTCTGATTCTGAATCAGATTCATCCTAAAGTGATAAGGAATAACGATCGATAAAATTTTTGATGGCATCCATCACTGAAATCATCTTAGGAATGGAGGACACCAAAGGTTAAGATGACAAAGAATCCCCTAGCACTGATAAAGAATCCTCTGATGGTGCGAGGATGAGAAGGAAGAAGAAAATGATGACTAAGATTTACAAGAAGCCCATAACCAACTGTTTCGCCAAAGCATTTTACTTACTAAAAAATTAAATGAAGCCACAAAAGAAAATTATGATTTGGCGGACCAAGTACAAAGTTAAAAGGTGAAAATGAACACTACACACAAAAAGACTTTGAATGGGAAAGAAGGTATGCTAAAGCTTATGAAAAAAATCATAAAGCTAGAAGAAGAACCTCAAAAGGTCAAATCAATTAATCATTAAGAATCCCTCCTCAAAGATAAATTTGCTCAAAGCTCCGAGAAATTAGATAATCTGTTGAGTTTAAGTAGGACACGAAGGGATATGATATGATAGTCACACTCAAGCTAAAAAATCAATCCTTATAGAAAGGAGAAATCAAATAGAAGCATCAGGGAGCAAGAAGAAAAGCTCACCTATTTGCCATGCATGCAGTGATGTTGGGCACCTGAAGTTTGAGTGCTTAGCATTTAAGAATCCGGTCCGAAACTTGAAAGGAAAATTTGTACCCACGGGGAAAAATGTGCGATCTATATGGAATCCTCCCATGCAAACTTCACTAAAAAGGGGGAGCTTGAAGAGAAACTATCCAACTCTTCCAAGGAAGGATAAAAGAATGGAAGGCTTAATCAAATAAGTGCAAATGTTAAATAAGAAAACACAGATACTCTTGCAAGAAAAATAAAAAATAGCATCCTTCGGAAGCGTTAAAGAGTAAACTCCTCAAATTGGCACCACAAAAAGGATAGTAGCTAAGTGAGTAGTTAAGAACAAATGCTTAGTCATCCATACAGCCCTAAAAGCAGGCAATAGTGCCAATTGGTATTTAAATAGTGGCTGCTCCAAACATATGACAGATGACAAATCTCAGTTTTGCTATTACATTGATATTGATGGTGGGTCTGTTACTTTTAGAGATGGGAGCACAGCCAATATAGTTGGAAAAGGAACTATTATCGGGCCCGGGTTGCCCAAGATTGAAGTTGTGCTGTGTAGATGGTTTAAAACATAACCTCTTTAGTATCTCTCAGATGATAAAGAGTACTCAGTTAAATTCTCAAAAGAGGTGTGTGAAATTATGGACTTAAAAAGTAAACTTGTAATGAAAGGTCTTCGCATAGGTGATAATTGCTATGTGAGACTGATTTATGGCACCAACGGCTTGGTCATGTGCACTATATAAACCTGTCTAGACCGAGTCGAAAAAATCTGGTTAGAGGATTGCCTAAACTTGGAAAAAGATCTAGAATTGTGTGTGGCGAATGTAAGAAAGGAAAACAAATCAAGGTTGCACACAAGAAAACCTCAAATATTGCTACAGTGAAACCTCTTGAGCCATTGCATGTGGACCTTGTTGGTCCTACTAGAGTATTGAGTCAAGGCATAAAGAGGTATTTTTTCGTAATTGTTGAGGATTACTCCAGATTCACGTGGTAACCTTCTCGAGAGAAAATTCCGATACCTTTGAGGAATTCAAGAAACCCATTAGAAGGCTCCACAATGAAAAAGGGTATATGGTAAATAAGATTAACAGTTATCATGGAGGTGAATTTGAAGATTATCGATTAAATGATTTATGCAATGAGCTAGGAATACGTTATGAATTTTTAGCCCCCAAGACGCCTCAACAGAATGGGGTGGCTGAAAGAAAAAATAGAGTTTTATTGAAAACGGCCACAATGATGCTTAATAGTAAAAATCTTGCAAAATGCTCATGGGCCGAAGCAGTTAACACTGCTTACTATATCATCAATAGAGTACATCTAAGAGCAGGCTTAAACAAGACAGCTTATGAATTATGGTATGGGAAGGTACCAAATGTGAAATATTTCAAAGTCTTTGGAAGTCCATGACATATCTTGAGAGACCGGGAGAATTTTGGGAAGTTCGACTCTAAGAGCGATGAAGGCATCTTTTTAGGATATTCCTCAAATAGCCGAGCCTATAGAGTCTTTAACAATAGGACCGCCACAGTTCAAGAGTCCATGAATGTAGTTATAGATGATCAACCTAATGACTCTAGGTCCAGTGGTGATGTTGAAAAGATGAGGGGATATGCGAGATAGGTAAATCTAATGAACAACCCTCATCTCTAAAAAGGTCTCCTGCTCCAAGTAATGTACCAATTATCAAGGATCACCCTCTCAATCAAATCATCAGGGATCCCAACACCGGTGTCAAAATAAGGAGGAAAGTGGAGGCTATCAATAGTCACCTCTGTTTTACAGTCTAAGATAGAACTTAAGAACATAGATGAGTCCCTTCAAGATGAGTTTTGGATCCTTGCCATGCAAGAGGAGCTCTTACAGCTTCAATAGGAATGAAGTTTGGTGTCTAGTTGATAGACCTGAAAGAAAAATATTATAGGAACCAAGTGGATATTCAAGAAAAAATTGGATGAATCTGGTAACATTGTAAGAAATAAGGCTAGGGTAGTTGCACAAGGGTACTCTCAAATAGAGGGAATTGATTTTGATGAGACTTTCGCACCCTAGCTAGACTTGAGTCTATTAGAATTCTTATGTCCATTGCTTGTGCATTAAAATTCAAATTATTTCAAATGGACGTGAAGAGTGCCTTCTTAAACAGAATTCTGGATAAGGAAGTGTACGTTGAACAACCAAATGGATTTATTGATCCCAAACATCCCCACAAAGTGTACCAATTGAAAAGGCCCTCTATGGTCTTAAACAGGCTCCCCGTGCATGGTATGAGCGCCTAACTCAATTTCTGATAGACCATGATTTTGTTAGGGTGAGTGTTGGTAAAACACTATTTGTGAAAGGAATCAAGAATTCTGTTTTAATTGCCCAGATTTATGTTGATGACATTGTTTTTTGTTTTACATGTGAAGAAATGTCAGTATCCTTTGCCGAATTAATGACTTCAGAATTTGAAATGAAACTAAATATGTTTTTAGGTCTACAAGTTAAGCAACTAGGGTCAGGGATATTCATTAGCCAATCTAAGTATACTAAAGACCTAGTTAAAAGATTTGGTTTAGAGTCTGGTCGATCTCACACTACACCTATGAGCACAATTGTCAAATTATCTAAAGATCTAACAGGGAAGAGCGTGGATCAAGCATCTCTATAGGAGCGTGATAGGTAGTCTCCTTTATCTCATAGCAAGTGGACCAGATATGGCATTTAGTGTAAGAGCATGTGCTAGATTCCAGGTTGACCCTAAAGAATCACATTTTCTAGAAGTTAAGTGAATTATCTGATTTGTCAGATGCACCACTGAGTACGGCCTTTAGTACCCATATGATTCATCTACCGAAATTGCGGGGTATTCCGATGCCGATTGTACGGGTAACATTGATGATAAAAAATCGACCAGTGGTGGTTGTTTCTATCTTGGAAACTGTCTTGTAGCGTTGCATAGTAAGAAATAAAATTTTTATCTCTCTGTCAATGACGGAGGCATAATATATAGCTATCGGAAGTTGTTGTGCACAACTATTATGGATGAAATGAACCCTAACAGATTATGGAATCAAATAGGGCACCGTGACTTTATTTTGTGATAACACGAGTGCCATAAACATATCAAAAAATCTGGTTCAACATTCACACATGAAACACATTGACATTCATCACCATTTTATTAGAGAACTTGTTGAAGATCAAACCATAATTCTTGAACATGTGCCAAAGGAAAAGTAGTTGGCTGATATTTTGACAAAACCTTGGATTCGGTTCTCTTTGCTGAACTTAAAATATCCATAGGGGTTGGTCTAGCTTAGATAAGCTAATGAGTAATTGTTTTGTAGATAATATTCGAGGAATTAGCCTCTTATTCTGATCTTTATAGAAAAATCTAAGGATTTAGCTTCATTGGTCTAAGCTTCATAGATACATCAGGGAAAAGAGTCCCTTATTCTATGCATATTGTCAAACCTGGAGCATTATGGCTTCAATTTTTTTTTTTAAAAATAATGAGTTCGGTCCTAAGCATTTTGATTCACTTGAGTGCATGAGCTTATTATTGCTCTAAAATGATGAATTGAAAGAGACTCAATCTCCTTGGGTCAGTAAAAATCAGACCCAAGTTGGAGTAAATTGAAACATGCACAATATGTGCATCTTTTTGGGGACCGATCGGTCGGGCCTCCCTGGGCGATCGGTCGGCCGGGCCCCCCTGGGCAACCTGTCGGCCATCATGCGTCCAGCGATGGGTTTTTAAGTCAGTCGGGGTTCATTTGTGCCCAATTTCTATCCATTTTCTTCTTGTTTCTTATGACCTAGGTGCTCGTCCTCCCATATTCAAGGGTTCCAAGGTGATTTTCAAGGGATCGGGTCCTCGATTCATCATCTTCAACCTCTTTATTAGATTCTAATTTTCATTTTATCAGGTAAGGGTTTCTAGTTGGGTCTTGTTTGTCAACATTTCTTCCATTTTGAAACCTAGGCTACCTTTCTTGATTCCTTAGCTTACATTATGTCTTCCCGAAATCGTGGAGATGGATCCGCTCCTAGGCGTGAACGACACTCCAAGAAGCAACTAGATGAGGGGCCATCGCAACCCAAACCCTAAAAAACCACTTTTAAAGGGAAAGGGGATGCTTCATCATCCATGTCTTCCTCCAAATCTCATCTCGACTCCTCTTATTTAGCCAAATGGAATCATTACGAGGATTGAGATGTTATGTATGAGAAGTTGACTATTGATTGGGAGCCTGTGCTACACATGGGTGGTCCAGTCCAAAAGGAGGTCATCCGAAAATTTTACGCGTATTGTCGAAATGTATCAGATGATCCACCGTCATTTAAGGTTCACTTTAATAATGCAGTGCCGAAATGTATCAGATGATCTACCCTCATTTAAGGTCCACTTCAATAATGCAATTTGGACATTTGGTCTGGACACCATATCACGAGCAATTGACATACCTACTACGGATGATGACGCTTCAGATATGTTAGGTTTGGCCCTCTTTGACTGTTGCTATCACTCGAATCTTATGTGGAGGGGAGCCCGAGTGGATTGGAGGGGCACTTCGTGCATCATTGATGACATGGGACTTCCACTTGTTGTACAACCCGTTCTTTTGTTATGTTTATTTGAGAAAGAGCAAAAAAGTAGATCTCACAGAGTTCCAGTACACCCTGCTATATAAGGTGAGTCAGGGTCATAGGCTTTGCCTACCCACTCGTATTATAGAGGATATTCACTCCGTCATTCTTCATATCGATGACGCCTCAGTCGGGCTTCCTTTTGGTCATCTCATCTACAAGTTTTCTCATTCCATTGGGCTAGTTGATCCATCGGACAAAATTGTTAAGCCCATTATCTTGAATCGATAACTTATCATAAAAATGCAGAAGACAAAAAAAGCCTTGCAACATCCCCAGTGACCTCAGGAGCATCCACCGCATGCAGCTCCTTCAGCCGCCAGTGGACCATCGCATTTTTATCCTCTAGCTCCACCATCCTCCAACCCTGCACAGGAGCAAACAGGAGATCCACGTTTTGCTCCACGGCGTTTCAGCACACCTCCTGCATTCACGCATCGTGCTTCGCTTGCAGCTGATCCTCTAGCATATATCTTGGAGCTGTGTCAAAACCAAGATCACCTTATCCGATTGGTCGAGTAGTTGCATTAGACGGATGAGCAACTACTATAGGGACATGTGACTATTCTCGTGTTGCAGCAGACTTTGGTGACTCGCCTAGCGTGCATTGAGGAGTGGATTGACTGCTTGGAGAGAGAGACTCGCAAAGACGTACCACCACTTGATCTGGGTCATGGCACTGATCTCTAGAGTTGAGTTGCTTGTAGGATGTCTTAGTCGGAGTACCTTTTTGCATGACCAAAAACATCAATCGTGCTTATAGTTATATCTTGTTATGGCGACATATGTTTGGATATTTTAGTTCTCTTTTGAGTTGATTTGATAGATCTTTACTTAGGCCATTGCCCTATCTTTGATATTTCCTTTCACTATGCATATTTATGATAGAGGTACTTGCCCTCCTTTGGTTCTTATGATTAATGCATTTGTGTTTCTTCTTATGCTTTATAGTCATATCTTCTATTACATAGGTGAATTGTGTATTGACCAAATGTTTGATTGATATATCCTTTGTATGTGTCTTTGCATGTCTTGGAGAATATGATGGATGATTGGGCTCTATGCCCTATAACTCATTGGCTTATCACATTTCATGTCTTTCACCTATCATATGAGCTTTTGGTTCTATTCAAAAATTTGGTTTTAGGCGGTGATGTCTTTCTATTCTTTGTTTTCATATACATGTGTGTGTGTGTGTGTGTGGGGGGGGGGGGGGGGGGGGGGGGGGGGGGGTTGATTGGACTATAAGCCCTCTATGCTTAAATGATTAATTGTATATCATGCATGTTGTATGCTTTTAATCTCCTTAGGTTTTTCATGAATATATGAATATATCTCATCCCTTACTCATGCGATTGACATATTTTCTGCGCTAGCTTAGTGGATCTCATAGACATATCTATTTGTGAGCTAACCATTGTCAATTATTGATAAAAAGGGGGAGAATCATATCCCACTTAGAAGGTCCGTTTATATCTTTTTGTAGGACTTCTTAGGGGCAAGCTTTTAGGGGGATATTTTGAAGAAATATCGAGTCTGTACGAGTCATTTTGTAAAGTTCAATATTGTAAATCTGTATAGACATGTAATTGGGTGTACTTTATTTTATGTTTTAGGTCTATCATGATATGGAGATCATGATGTGTCTAGGCTAGATGTTTTGTCATGCAATTCACAAAGGGAGAGATTGTTAGTGCATTGTAATTTATCAATTGTCATGTCACCTAGTTGAATCAAGTCTTGTGAGCCACGACAGAAGATTGAAGCCCAAGATTGCCATCACTTCTTCCTTCGCTTAAGCTCAAGCCAAATCAAGATCACAACGTAGTTTGCATAGAGATCATCCTTAGGAAACCCAAAAATCAATGAATAACATAATAGACAAACTAATGTTTGCCCATTCCTTGCTCGGCTCAAATGTTCAAGTTGATTAGACTTGTATTGCCCTTGGCTAGGTGCTAGAATCATGAAAAAATAAGGAACAAACTAAGTATGTGTGCACCAAATTGTCAAGCTGAAATCAGCCTGAAACAGCCGTAAAAAGGGTAGCCGACCGGTTTGGCAGTTGGACCTCGTGTATTGAAAGTCTAGCTTGGACATAGGAGGACCGATCGTCTAACCGGTCATGCAGGGTAGTCGACCAGTCATCCCACCAGCAGCTGTTGAGCTCTTAAATGTGCATATTCTAACCCCATTTCATCACTAACTATGCATGATTTATATATTTAAGGACCTACCTAATACATGGTTTTGTGATTGTAGGAATGAGAGGGAGTCTTCGTCATTTAGAGGCTTAGAGACACTTTGTACACACCTTAAAGATCAAAGGAACAAAGGACTAAAGGTGGAACAAGGATGCAATAGAGTTGGAGGAAGAAGGGATGAAAACATCCACAATTTACATGACCTCCAGTCGGCTGGCCAAACCCTCCAGAAATAGAAAAAACTCGGGACAGTTTTGTGAAGACTGGCCACTTGACCGGCCGGCCGGCTGGTAGGTCGGCCTGTGTAATATGATGTTCAGAGATTAACGTATTTTGAGGCACAATCTCCGGCCTACCGGCCAACACACAGAAACTTCTGGAAGTCCAAAAATTGCTACACAAAATGCAAAACTTACGGGATTTCTCAAAGGTTCTTCTTTGCCTAGGGCTCAAAACCTATAAAAGGACTCCTCTACCTCATTCCTAGGGCATCTTATAAGAGATCTGCTACGGTGGGAGGTGGAGAAGGATGTATTCAGAGTTCTACAACTCCTTCTAGTTTGCTTTCTTTTTCATGTTTTTAGTTGATCATGTTTTCTTTGAACATGGTCGGCTAAACCTCTTAGCTAGGGCTAAGAGGTGAAGCTTATAGTAGATCATAGATGTTTTAATTCATTTTTCATGGTTTCAAGTTGGATTTATTGATTGAACAATGATTTATTGAAGTTTGAATAAATTTCTAAGTAGTTTTTCTTAATCTTATGATGACTTATGGATGTTTGGAAGAATTACTTTAGTTCTTAGTTGTTTTGCATGGATCTAAACCTGTACGCTCCGAGGAATCGGATTCAAGATGCTCTAGAACTTGGTTTTTCATGTGGGAACTTCAAACCAAAGTTCTACCTTTTTCTATAAATCCGTAATATGGGTTGTTTCTTCATGTGATTTGAATCAAGTTCAAATCATGATATAGTTAAGCTTTGTGACAGGGTTTGATGATTATTATGGTTGTGATCTTAAACTATTGGAACTAGGATTGACCTATGCAATTGAGTGTGCTCAAGTCTTAACTTGAATTGAGGGAATCATGTTTATGAACAACACATATGACAGATCGTTGTGTTGAATTAACCGCTCTATAATCCGGCTAGATAGGATTTGATTTCAATTCTAGTTGTGTGATTGAGAAACCAAATCGAATCATACATCAAGGATTGCTACAAGTGGATCCTTGACACCCTAGTGCTACTTTAGATTGTTACTTTCATCTTAAGTTTATCGATTACTTCTCTACATTCAGTTTCCAAAATCTGTTTAGTTTGATTTCAATTAAAGACTATTAGAAGTATTTTTGTGAATTCCTAAATTAGTCCTTGAGAACGACCTCTGTCTCTACCGAATTATTACTACTTTGCAACCCTACACTTGGGGAAGCGAACAAGTTTTTGGCGCCATTGTTGGGGACTTTGACCGTTTTTATAGAATTTCTGAAATTAGTGTTTACTTGAAATTTTTACGACTCTTTTACTAACATAGTTTGTTTTGTTTTTGTAGGAATTCTAAGAGTTGAAGTAGCTCATCCAAATAAGGTTTTTCTAACTCTTTTTAGTCTTTTATTTTTTTTTTTAAATTTGCGTGCCACATTGGGTTCAAGATTCAAATAATTGATTAATTAGAGAAGGATGAATTGTTGAAGGGATTGACAAGGAGCCACGTGCTAAGAAACGTTTAGATTTTCAAAGTTTTTCTGAAAGTATGGTTGAAAATCAACCCGATCTAATGGCCAATCAAAATTTGGGCTAAAACCAAACTGAAACAGGAGAGAATGAAGTTGAGAATATTCATCGACCAAGAACTCTACGTGATTACTTGCAACCTGCAAGAGTGAGCACTCCCTCGTGCATAATTTTTCCACATAATCCAGGGAATATTGATCTTAAACTAGGAGTTATCCAACTTCTTCTAAAATTTCATGGACTAGATAGTGAAAGTGCCTATCAACATCTTAAGGAATTTGATAAGGTGATAGCCATGCTTGCATTTTGAAAACATAACTGATGATGTCGTGCAACTTAAGTTATTTCCCTTTTCACTTAAAGAGAAAGTTAAGGCTTGGCTTCATGCATTAAGGCGAAGATCAATTGGTACATGGACTGAAATGACTAGGTAGTTCATAAAAAAAAATCCTCCCTACGCATAAAACAATCATGCTGAGGCACTTAATCATAAACTTCGCCCCAAAAGAGGATGAGACCTTCTTCCAATGTTGGAAAAGGTTCAAGGATTTGTTGAATACATGCCCATATCATGGCTATGAAAGTTAGCGGGTAATAAGCTTTTTCTATGAAGGACTGACTTCGCCCATTCACTAATTCGTACAGATGATGTTATTCGTTCCCCAAGTATAGGGTTGCGATGTAGTAATAATTTGGAAAGACTTAGTATCGTCCCATAGAGATTTATATGTGGGTATTCTTAGAATTTATCTAAAATAACCTATAATTGAGATCTTATTAAGAACTAAAAGCTAGAAAATGGTGATTTGAAGTAAAACGGTGATTATGACAGATAATAACAATATTAAAAAAGGCACTAGAGTGCCAATGATCCACTTTTGATAGTTTTCAATGCATCAACACAACTGGTCTCTCACAACACAATTGGAGTCGAATTCATATCTCTATCCGATCGGAATATGGAGCGGTTCAATCAACTCTTATCTAAAACAGTTGCTTGTTCATTGATTCGATTCCCACAACAATGCTCAGGCCTTGGGCACACTCAATTGCATAGGCCAAGCCTCTTTCCAATCTAGTTGAGATGCACAACCATAGCTTTCATCAAATCCTGTCACTAGACTTGACTACGACCAATTATTAGAACTCTAATTAAATCAAAATCAATCAGCAAACATCTATCTCAAATTATCTCAAAAGATAAGAACTTTAGTTTGAATGAGTTCCCACATGAAGATCATGTCATTGTACACAAGGCAATTAAAGGGTCTACCATACCCGGAGTCGATGATAGATCAATGAGCTATACAAGCATAAATAATGCTAAAAAATGTAAGCTACTAGGTTTAGATTCACTAAGAAGCACATGAGCCTGGAGTCATCAAGAGATCAAAGTAAAATCGGAACTAGTACTTTATTTAAATTCAAATTAAACTAAATCCAATTAAAACATAAAAAGGAAACCTAGGTTGCATCAATCCATAAAAAACTAATCAAAAGCTTCACCTCTTAGCCCTAGCTAAGAGGTTTTAGTTCATCTCTAACATCCTTGAATTAGAAGCCTAAAAAACCATAAAATAACTAAAACTAGAAGAAAAACTAAGAAAATTTGAAGTAGAATCCGTCTCCTAAGCCTCCTTGATGTTCCCCACGTCCTAGCAGACATAGGAAGATAGTGAAAGAGTCATTTTATAGCTTTGATCTTAGAAATTTTGGAGTAGTATCGCACTTGCGCAGCGAAATCCGAATTTGGAGGAGTTTTAGTGCAAACAGGACATTGGCCGGTCGGCCGGACCCCCTGTCCGGCCGACCGGAGGAAGTGCCCACAAATACAAAACTCTCTGGACACACTTTTACACAGGCCGACCCACCAGCCAGTCGGCCGGACCAAGGGTCGGCCTTCATGATTTTTAGACAACAAAAATGCTGTTTCCAGAGGATTTGGTCGGCCGGCCGATGGCAGTGAAATGTGACTTTTCTTCACTCTTTTGTTTCTCCGTCTGTCGCATCTTTCTTCCACCTGTTGTCCTTCACTCTTTTAATCTTCAAGACATGTAAGAAGGGGCTTCTTATCATCATATAAGTGGGATCTCTCTTGCGTTCCTACAATCACAAAACCATGCATTAGTTAAGTCTTTAAACTATGAAAACATGCATAATGAGTGCTGAATTGGGGTTAGAACATGCACAATTCAGAGCTCAACACACTCCCCAACCAGCATTTTGCTAGTCCCGAGCAAAACATGCATGAAGCAAGTTCAAATCCTCAAAACCCAACTCTCCTTCAGAAACTATGCTTCTATATATTCCAAGACATATGAGTGCAAAAATCAGAGAAACTAGGTGATAGAAGCTGAAACCTTAAACTCTCAAGACATAATAAGTGTTTATATAGAATTCCCGTTGATTGATTGATAAATATAAGAATTTGAACAAATTCAACCCAGTGTGCATAGTGAATGTTCATCTCATGAATTTTCAGAATTATCTTCTTCATAGATCAACTAGACTATGGATTTAAAAGTGTACAGATCAACAACAAGCCTATGATAGGAATTTACCTTACCGTCCTTCCGACGGCTTTCACATTACGTCCCATTTCCAGCTTTGGTTATGGGTAGACCATCCCCCTGTTGGAAATAGGTAGCCCTTTTTGAAAATTTCCACCCTATTCTTAATCATTCCCATATTTTCATCCTTCCTTTCCTTTTTATACACATTAGATAGGATTTTTAGAAATCCCTATATTTCGTTCTTTTCCATGGACAAGGATGGACAAAGTACCCCAGCTTGGTTCCTCAACACCTTAAATCTAAGCCTAGCCAATCCACAAATCCACATAATCCTTTCAAACAATGAAAATCGTGTAACGTGAACTAGGTGCACAAGTGTTTAAACATTCTATCAATCATATCACTAGGGGAATTTAAATAGAAAACTACCACGTTATAAGTCCTTTAAGAGTTTCAAAATCATATCAATTCGTTTTTCATCCTTTCATACTTATGACATCCTAAGTGCATAGAAACAAAGTTTTCCAAAAAAGTTTTAAATTTTCAGGAAAAATAAAAAAAATTTCTACAAACATTGCTCGAAATGTCATAAATTGCTAGATTCATCTAGGAATCTCACCCCGACCAAAACTTTACATTGTCCTCAATGTAAGAAAATATGCAATGAATGCAACAACATGAGAGTAGTGACAAAATGAGGGAAAGTGAGAAAGAGAAATACTACCTGAGAAATACATTACATGGCAAAATTGGCTTTTGGAGATGGATTACTTCACAACTAAATCAACTAATCAAAGCAAATCCTAATGCGATTTAATTCTAGGAAAGTAATTAAAAACTAAACCATCCTCCGTCAGACTAGGAGGTTAATCCCAACAACTCATCCAAAAGCATAAAATCGAGTAGAATCATTAGATGAATCAAAAGGTTTCGCAGTAAAATCATCCAATATCGTGCTTTACAATATACATGAATGTGAGTGATCCTAATAAACCACTGAAAATCTCAAAAAAGAATTTTAGTGAGTTCCTTAATGTTTTCACCACATGTATAAGAGGAGACATTATCATATTTGTCAAAAAAAATATGTCTCCATTCAGGTTTTCCTGGGCAATGGTATTGCGAGTATGGGTCTTCCCAGGATTGGTAGAGTTCGGTATGCATGATCCATAAAGGTGTGGAAATATGAATTGATTTCTCAGCACAACAAAGTGTTGTTTCCACATCCTCCTCTCGGCTAATGCCACATGCCCATACCGACTCTAAAAGTGCAACTACATTTCCTATCAATTCAACACTCTTATTAGGGGAGTAGGTCACGTCTTCTTCTAAGTGACCGGAGTAAAGAAGTAGAGGGAATCATCTTCCACAATTGAATTGATCATGTTTATTTCATGGACCTCTTCATCTTCATCCTCTTGTTGGTTGTCAATATTGAAAGCATTTAACTCAATCGTCATATTGCCAAAAGACATTTGGATAAATCCACTCCTACAATTGATGATTGCATTTGAAGTAACTAGGAATGGGCGGCCAAGTATGACAGGGATTTGAGTGCCAATATTAACCATAGGTCGTGTGTCCAAGATAATAAAGTCTACCAGATAGTAGACCTTGTCAACTTGGAAAAGGACGTCCTCAATCACTCCTCTTGGTATACGAATCGATCGGTCAGTAAGTTGTAGCGTGATTTCAGTGGGTTTTAATTCACCTAAACCCAATTGTTCATAAACCAAGAAAGGGATTAAGTTCATACTTGCCCCTAGATCAAGTAAAGCATGCTTCATCCAGTGGTCTCCGATTATACATGATATTGTTGGACTACCGGGATCCTTATATTTTTTGGGCATCCCGTGACTTATAATGGGGCTCACATTCTCAATCAAGAATGCATTCTTTTGCACATGTATTTTCCTTTTTACCATACAAAGGTCTTTTAAAAATTTGGTATATGACGGTATTTGTTTAATGGCATCCAATAATGGGATGTTGATCTTAACTTGCTTAAAAACCTTCAAAAATTTCTGATATTTATGTTGAGGTTTGGTTGAAATCAAGCATTGAGGAAATGGAGCAACGAACCCATATTCTTTCAATGGCTCTTTTTCATGCATGGTGGTGCTAAGTCCATCATTCTCTTTAGAAGATACCGGATCATTAGGTGTTGAGGCCTTCACCGGGTCAGATTTTTCAATAGTTTTACCACTTCTAAGAGTGGTGATGGACTTAACATGTTCCATGTGTTGGTTAGAGGAACTAAGCATGCGTATTTCGCATTGTGATTTTGGATTAGGTAGGGGTTGGGCCGGAAAGGTCCCTTCCCTTACGTTTAAGCAAGCCTTGATCTCCTCCAACGAATTTTTAAGCTTAAGCATTATCGTATTGTTTGATTGGTTTATTTGAACTTGGCCTTCCATAAATGCTTCCAATGTATCCTCCATAGACGTTTGAGGTGGGGTCATAGGAAATTACATTGGTGGCCCCCTTTGAGGATTACATTGGTTGGCCATGGGTCCATTCGCCCAATTGAAGTTAGGATTGTTTCTCCAATTAGAATTGTACGTGTTTGGGTTTGGAGTACTAAAAGGACGTTGATAACTATTTAAAGCATTTAATTGTTCATATAAAAGTTCTTGAAACGCAGGAATTATAGGACAATCCTGCGTTTGATGTATATTGGAAGCACAAATACCACAAATAGTTTCAACAATCCTCATTTGTTGAATTGCATCAACTTTCTTTAATTTCATAGCCTCGACCTTTCGCGTGAGATTAACCACTCTAGAACTTAGATCATCTTCCTCATTCAAAACGTAAATTCTTCCTTTTTCCTTTGCTTAGGACTATTTTGAACTTGTCAGCTTAGATGTATCCCATGATTGTGTGTTTTCAGCCAACATGTCAAAATAGTCCCAAGCTTCTACCGTTTCCTTGTTCATGAACTCCCCATTGCACATCATCTCCACAAATTGGCGCATGGTTGAGTTTAGTCCATCATAAAAGAAACTAATCAACCTCCACCGTTCGTAGCCATGATGTGGGCATGTGTTTAATAGCTCATTATACCTTTCTTCCCAACATTGGAAAAATGTTTCATCTTTTTTTTGGGTGAAGTTCATTATGGACCTTCTTAGCGCATTGGTTCGATGAGCCGGGAAGAATTTTTTAAGAAACTCCTGAGTCATCTCAGCTCATGTCCCAATAGACCTTGGCCTTAAGGAATGTAGCCATGATTTGGCCTTCTCTTTTAAGGAAAAAGGGAACAATTTGAGTTTTATGGTATCCTTGGTTACATTATCATAGTTTATTGTGACAATAACCTCATTGAACTCCTTCATATGTAGATAATCGCTTTCGGAGTCGAAGTCCATGAAATTTGGGGAGCAGTTGGATCAACTTTGGTTTAAAATCAATGTTTCCCACATTGTGAGGAAAATTATGCAAGAGGGAGTACTTGTACTAGCGGATATAAATAGTCACGTAAAGTCCTAGGTTGAGGTACATCCCCCACTTCATTCTTATCAATTTCAATAAAGTTTTGGGCTTGATTTTGATGTTGATTAGCTCCTTGATTGGGTTGATTTTCAGCCATCCCTCTAGCAATTTCAGAAAGATTTTGACATTTTTTAGCATGAGGTTCTCTATCAATCCCTTCAACAATTACTCCGTCACTTAACAATCTCCGAGTGTGATCACGATTCCACCCGGGCATGAACCACTCAACACAAATCTAAAATTTAATCCTAATTCTAAAAACAAAAATTTGAAACTATTTATAGTAAGAGGGGTTAGAAGGATAGAACTTGAATTGTAGATCTATGTTAGAATCTTGCAAAATCAAAACAAAGTAAGTTAGTATTTGTAACGATCCGAGATTTTCGACTCTCGTGTATAACACAACAGCCGAATTCCCAAGTAACTTATGGAATAACTAATTTGTCAAATAATGAAATCTAGCATTCAAGCACAATGGCGGAAACAGTTTTCATCTTATTCTATCAAACTCACTACGTCATCCTTAACGTTTAAATAAGGGAACCAACCAATATCTTCTTCACTCATTAACTAAAATACTAATTTATGTCTTCTCTTGAAGATTTATTACAATTCCATAAACGTATCAACTACTCAAAAGAAACATTTAATAAATGAAAACATCGATTAAGTTTCTCTAATATCGTCATCCGCCATGTGATTGTACGAACATCGAACTTTTTTCCTTAAAAATCGGGTTCAATACCTGGATCTTCACCTGCATCATCTAAATTATTTTTGGGATAGCGTTAAACGCTATCATAGTGGGGAATATTTCCTCCAAGATAATCAAGAATAATAATAACGGTACAGAGTAACATGCAAGCAGTATATTATCATTTAATTAAATCAAAATAACCAACTAAAAATCTTTGTTAATGCGATGCATGGAATGCATGCTCTGGTTAAGGCACCCTAGCTAGAATCACAATCCATAAAGTGGGAGACTTCCTGTTACGACTTCATGCTAGCCACTAGTCACCAGAGGTTCATGGGACGAACAAGCCCATAGTTTTGCCCGACCACATGAGAAACGGAACGCTCATAGCCCAAATCTACACGTGACAGTGTACGAGAGAAGTAGGACGCTCTAGCCTATTCTTAATTCCGTACTCCCACATGGAGCCAAGTGAATGCATGACTTTAGTTTCACCTTTATTTAAGTGTTTTCGTATACAACCAATTTAAATAAAACTCAATGGTCACTATGGGGAGTCACAAGTGACCCAGCATAGGCCGACAGTGCGGGCTTAGTGTCCATGGCACCAACCCCGGCTCATGAGAATTTGTATACCATTAGTGTCCACTCATTGTCCCGTTTTATGATTTCATCATGTCCCAAAAAGCCAATGTTGTACATCATGACCAAATTCATTAAAATACTCGTGTCATATAAATGGAAGCATCATGTACATGAAATGATCCATTGACAAACAATCACTTCATTCTTTCAGTTAAGTCAAGAGATATTCTTCCATCATGGACACCTCTTACGGGTTCCATCTCTCTACATCGAATAATTTTACCAACTTAGGGACAAAGAGTATACAATAATGGGATGTCTATATGATGATCTTATACACATATTTCATATATATCACAATATGAAAACCAATGTTACTTGTAACACATAGACTAAGAAAATAAGGGCATAGATTTTACAAAGATAAATAAAACAAATACACGTGCTTCTTAGTAAAAAATCTAAATAAGGAATCGCATCATTATATAATGATATTCATTACAAATCCTACATTAACTTCATGTTATATGGATCAATAACTCAAAATAAAATAATTTTATATGCCACCAAAGAACTTATGATAATTGTGATATTATTAATGAAAGGCTTGAAGGAAAATCCTCACCTTAGAATGGACTTAGAAGATGGTTGTAGAAGATCCTAGCCGCTGGAAAAATATGAGAAAGAACTCTCTCTCTCTCTCTCTCTCTCTCTCTCTCTCTCTCTTCTCTCTTTCTCTAGGGCATGGAGGCTAGGGTTAGGAGAAGGATTTAAAGGTGCGTAGTAGAAATATGGAGAAGGATGTGCACGCGAGGTCTTGTGTAACAACTTCTTGAGGTGGGTTTCTCAAATCTCAATATTCGGATGATCTATGATCAATTCTAATCCGTTCATCTTATCAAGCTCGCAGAGTAAAATCAGAATACGTAAATTTCTTGATGATCCATATTCTAGATTGGCCGATCCTTGAAAATGGCCTAACGGGTGCTAAAATGGGCTTGATCTCAATTAACGGTCTACGCTTGATGATCAGGGTCCAAATTTTGAAAAAATATATGGTCATGATAGCCAAATAATTGTACAAAGTTTAGTGGTTGATTGATGGTGAGAAATGCCTAGATCTGAAATTTCAACTTTTAGCGGAAAAGGAATGGGCTGGCTTTGTGGTTCGACGGTGTAGGATTATAGATCGGGGTCCAAACTTTGTATAAACTCGTAGTCATATGAGTATAATGGGTGGTCTAAATTTGAGAAGCGATTGATGATGAGAAGTGGGTAAATTAAAAGGTTCAGATTTAAAAAGAGTTGGTAACTCGTTAATTTTTATAACGGGGATAACTTCGCGCATAAGAAAGAGGCTTATTAAGGTGGGGCACTCAAGTAACACTATTGGTCCATGATAAAGATAATTCAAGTCACTCATATGAAGAAAAATATTCAACTACGACTAACCATCTACATTCCTCACTCGATGAACATGAAAATCAAGGGTTAAGGGGCTGATTTGACAATCGAACCACTTCCATTATGATTTAAGAGCTGAAATTTAACATGTATGGTTAATATGTGCCCAAAAGCTTAAATCCATGGTTTTGCGTGAAAGTGATCTTCAGAAACTATAATACTTAAAAATGGCATCTTAACTTAAGTTTAACTAATGGCATTTTCGTAATTATCTGAAAAGTACGTGATTTTTGAAATATGATTTTTCTATGATGTTTATGGGATCATTCTAAGCAACTCTTGTAAAGGGTACCCTATCGGATATCCTACGGATGGTCCGTTATTCTTGAAACAAGGGTAAATGTATGATAATTAATTAAAATAAAATAAAAATAAATTTTCAAATAAATCTCGAAAATCTGGGGCGTTACAAACCACCCCCCTTAAAAATAAACTTTGTCCCCGAAGTTTCCTAAGCATTGTCGATAAAAGATTGAGGGCAATCTCACTTCAATACTTCTCGTCTAACTTTCTAAATTATTCCAGGTCAGACGCGATCACAATCCACCCCCCTTAGAAATAAATCTGTACTCGACATCGATTTTTACAAGCTTCCCCAAATTTCTTTCCTATCATGCTTCCACTGTGCACTCTGATTCCTAGATGGTTCTGAATATGTTGATTGGTCTCTCAAATCATTCAATCATCTAGCGCCCTAATATTTCTCAGGTTTGGGTAGGTGCTCTTATAGTCAAGGATCTAAGACGATTAGGTTTAGATAATTATGAAGGATGTCTGATCGCTAACGAAATGACTAATCAAGAGTTTAAAAGATAGATCTGAGTTTGATTAGGTTGGCATCATCGGATGGTCACTTGAATGAGTGGATAAACAAGTAGATAACAAAGTGAATGACATATCATCGACGGTTCTTTAACAGCTGAAGGTGCAACAGAAAGATGAGGTTAGGGATATCGTATTCTATCTCTTTATAGGGTCTAAGTGGCTAAGCTTCTACGTCCTAGGGTCGTCTATACATCTATCTTATTTTAGTCATCCAAAGAAAACAATCACACACATTCCAAGAGAATGCACAAAAGTCATCCAGTTAGAACAAGGATGCGATTTATATTGTGTCGACATCATGGGTGAACAGTTCAAGTAGATTCGGATCCGATACTTAGATCTTCTACTCGCATTTGAGCATTGAGTTCATTAGTATCCATTCGAGATTCCGAGTGTCAACCCTCGGGATTTGAACGAGGATTCAATCCTTTACACAATATATTAGGTACGGTTCTGCCCTCCCGTGCGGCCGATTTAGTCTAACATTGTGGGGACTTTCATGTATTCTGCAACAAAAAAAAAAAAACATCAACAAAGATCACGTAAATTAAAATCCAACAATACAAAACATTAAAACCTTACGAGATCCTATTTACTTTCATTGTTAGACATGGTCGAAAATCTATGTGAGTGATTGGTAAATGACATTTTATGGTTACGATAATCTACTTTAAGTAAGAGGGTTGGGCCTAAAATTCATAAGGATGTATGAGCATACACTAGGGAATACTTCGAAGGGTGCCATCTGACGATAACTAAGCCTAAACAAGGGGTTCAGAGGTTTTCAAAGCTTAAGGAACTAGGGTAGTGTCGAATCTGGAACACAGGACTTATAAGCGCTCTTAGAATTTTATCTCTCAAACCGAACGTCTTCTTTGCTTGAAATTTGGAGGGTAATCTGAAGGTTAGGTGAAAAATCACCCTAATTTTTCTCAGAATAAAATTCCTATGGTAAGATATGATTCTAACCTCTAAAAGTCTGAAAAACGTAACAGCCCAGCAGTTTCCAGCGCAAGATTTTCTCTACTGACAGAATTTTCACGATTTATCTAGATGTCGGATTGATCTAAAATTTTATGAAAGTGTTGGGTGATGAATTAGAAATATGTATAAAACTTTTCAAAAATTTATCTATTTCAAAAATATAATTCTTAGTGGTGACATTGCCAAAGGATTAGAAAATTTGTCCTAACAAAAACAATTCAAAATAAAATAGTTATCCTTAAAATTTGAGGGAGATAAATCCCATGACTTAGCATAACGTTGATCTAAATATGAGAAAATGATGGGAGCTCCAAAACTTCTAGAAAAAGTGAGAATCCACTTCCCAAAAATCCTAAAATTTCATATGTTTTACGTTCATCGACTATCCTAATGATCTTAAGGGGCCTATGTTTGAGTCACTAGATTCATAACATCTTATGCATCCAATGGGGGATGAACCTAGATGTTTTTGTTTTTATTTCATGAGAACCTAGGCCCTAAGGGATATTTATTATGAAAATGGTCGGGCTTCTCACCTAAAGGTCCCGATTATGCTCTGATACTAACTGTAACGACCTGAGATTTTCGACTCTCGTGTATAACACAACAGCTGAATTCCCAAGTAACTTATGGAATAACTAATTTGTCAAATAATGAAATCTAGCATTCAAGCACAATGGCGGAAACAGTTTTCATCTTATTCTATCAAACTCACTACGTCATCATCAATGTTTAAATAAGGGAACCAATCAATATCTTCACTAATTAACTAAAATACTAATTTATGTCTTCTCTTGAAGATTTATTAAAATTCCATAAATGTATCAACTACTCAAAAGAAACCTTTCATAAATGAAAACATCGATTAAGTTTCTCTAACATCGTCATCCGCCATGTGATTGTACGAACATCGAACTCTTTTACTTAAAAATCTGGTTCAATACCTGGATCTTCACCTGCATCATCTAAATTGTGTTTGGGATAGCGTTAAACGCTATAATAGTGGGAAATATTTCCTCCAAGACAATCAAGAATAATAATAACCGTACAGAGTAAACGCAAGCAGTATATTATCATTTAATTAAATCAAAACAACCAACTAAAAATCTTTGTTAATGCAATGCATGGAATGCATGCTCTGGCTAAGGCACCCTAGCTAGAATCACAATCCATGAAGTGGGAGACTCCCTGTTACGACTCCATGCTAGCCACTAGTCACCAGAGGTTCCTAGGACGCACAAGCCCATAGTTTTGCCCGACCACGTGAGAAACGGGACGCTCATAGCCCAAATCTAAACGTGACAGTGTATGGGAGAAGTAGGACGCTCTAGCCTATTCTCAATTCCGTACACCCACATGGAAACAAGTGAATGCATGACTTTAGTTTCACCTTTATTTAAGTATTTTCGCATACAACCAATTTAAATAAAACTCAATGGTCACTATGGGGAGTCACAAGTGACCCAGCATAGGCCGACAGCGCGGGCTTAGTGTCCATGGCACCAACCCCGGCTCATGAGAATTTGTATACCATTAGTGTCCACTCATTGTCCCGTTTTATGATTTCATCATGTCCCAAAAAGCCAATGTTGTACATCATGACCAAATTCATTAAAATACTCGTGTAATGTAAATGGAAGCATCATGTACATGTAATGATCCATTGACAAACAATCACTTCATTCTTTCAGTTAAGTCAAGAGATATTCTTCCATCATGGACACCTCTTACTGGGTTCCATCTCTCTACATCGAATAATTTTACCAACTTAGGGACAAAGAGTATACAATAATGGGATGTCTATATGATGATCTTATACACATATTTCATATATATCACAATATAAAAACGAATGTTACTTGTAATACATAGACTAAGAAAATAAGGGCATAGATTTCACAAAGATAAATAAAACAAATAGACATGCTTCTTAGTCAAAAATCTAAACAAGGAATCACATCATTATATAATGATATTCATTACAAATCGTACATTAAACTTCATGTTATATGGATCAATAACTCAAAATAAAATAATTTCATATGCCACCAAAGAACTTATGATAATTGTGATATTATTAATGAAAGGCTTGAAGGAAAATCCTCACCTTAGAATGGACTTAGAAGATGGTTGTAGAAGATCCCTAGCCGTTGGAAAAATATGAGAAAGAACTCTCTTCTCTTCTCTCTCTCTCTCTCTCTCTCTCTCTCTCTCTCTCTTCTCTCTTTCTCTAGGGCATGGAGGCTAGGGTTAGGAGAAGGATTTGAAGGTGCGTAGTAGAAATATGGAGAGGGATGTGCACTCTAGGTCTTGTGTAATAACTTCTTGAGGTGGGTTTCTCAAATCTCAATATTCGGATGATTTATGATCAATTCCAATCTGTTCATCTTATCAAGCTCGCAGAGTAAAATCAGAATACGTAAATTTCTTGATGATCCACATTCTAGATTGGCCGATCCTTGAAAATGGCCTAACGGGTGCTAAAATGGGCTTGATCTCAATTAACGGTCTAGGCTTGATGATCAGGGCCCAAATTTTGAAAAAATATATGGTCATGATAGCCAAATAATTGTACAAAGTTTAGTGGTTGATTGATGGTGAGAAATGCCTAGATCTGAAATTTCAACTTTTAGCGGAAAAGGAATGGGCTGGCTTTGTGGTTCAACGGTGTAGGATTATAGATCGGGGTCCAAACTTTGTATAAACTCGTAGTCATATGAGTATAATGGGTGGTCTAAATTTGAGAAGCGATTGATGATGAGAAGTGGGTAAATTAAAAGGTTCAGATTTAAAAAGAGTTGGTAACTCGTTAATTTTTATAACGGGATAACTTCGCGCATAAGAAAGAGGCTTATTAAGGTGGGGCACTCAAGTAACACTATTGGTCCATGATAAAGATAATTCAAGTCACTCATATGAAGAAAAATATTCAACTACGACTAACCATCTACATTCCTCACTCGATGAACATGAAAATCAAGGGTTAAGGGGCTGATTTGACAATCGAACCACTTCCACTATGATTTAAGAGCTGAAATTTAACATGTATGGTTAATATGTGCCCAAAAGCTTAAATCCATGGTTTTGCGTGAAAGTGATATTCAGAAACTATAATACTTAAAAATGGCATCTTAACTTAAGTTTAACTAATGGCATTTTCGTAATTATCTGAAAAGTACGTGATTTTTGAAAATCTGATTTTTCTATGATGTTTATGGGATCATTCTAAGCAACTCTTGTAAAGGGTACCCTATCGGATCTCCTACGGATGGTCCGTTATTATTGAAACAAGGGTAAATGTATGATAATTAATTAAAATAAAATAAAAATAAATTTTCAAATAAATCCCGAAAATCTGGGGCTGTACAGTATTCTAATTGTAGGACACCCCACCTTCGGCTACAATGTTGGTAGAGATAGCTGAATGAATGGAGGTCCATACCCCCAAACCCCATGTCCAAACCCAGCCAAACTCACCCTTGTAATCCTCAATACATACCCAACTCAATCCTGAACCCAGTCGACTCATCCCTAAACATCAGCCTGAAAAACCCTCCATAAAAAAAAACCAGTCCAAAAATCCCAAAAAAGTCAAACTTGGTGAGTCAACCCACTTAGTCAAATCACTGAGTCAACTCACCGGGTCAGTCCAGCCCCTGCACCCAGTCGACTCGCCGTGTCGAAACCCATCTTTTCAAACCCAATCAACTCACCTAGTTCCGAGCCACAGTTCAAAGCAGCTCCGAACCCCAAACCTCGAACCTATAGCTTTTCTGCTTCAGGTTCGGGGGTCAGTATGCTCCAAAGTTGAACTAGCGTGTGGGGGCCGCCCAAACTTATTTATGAAGCTATCATCCTCCGCAGTTATAAATACCCTCGCCACTTCTCATTCACAACATCCACTTCTCATCTTTCCAGCCCGAGAGCTCCGAGTCCATCTCTACCCCCCTTTAGTCAATTCCTCCACCAAGGAGAGCCCAAGTGATAAGAGCCTAACCCTGGTCCAGCCTAGCCTGACCCTGGTCCAAGTCTCCTAAGCTACCTAAGTCCTAATCTTAGCTGCTCGAAGCAAACCCTTGCGACACCTCCATCCATCTAGCTACTCTTTTATTAGCATCATCTCATTCGCATCTAGCATAAGTGCAACATTTACTATTCTTCCAACCCCCTGCTTATCATCTCATTGTAAGCACTTTGATTAATCAAATACACAGCATGCATCTCGCATAAAGCACCTGTTAGTTAGAGCGTATGCTCTGGGCTTGCCTGTTAATAGAAACCTGCCTAATAAAAACTCTTATTGTTCAGACCTACATTCATGCATCATATCATTCATGAGAATGTACAAGGATTAAATCAGACTTTTAACTATTAGTTCGATTTTGTGAAGTAAAGACCGTACTTCGGTACGAGCAAAGTGGGTGGCTAACACCTTCCCACCCTGTAACCGTGATCCCTTACCTCGAATATCTGATCGCAGATCAAAAGGAGTCATTTTAGAGGAAGGAATCTTCAGATTCTCTTATCTAACGTTTCTACAGGGTCTAGCCGACTGTAAATTCGAAGTAACTAGCTAGTGGCGACGCTGGTCTTATAAGAACTCATTCAAACATATCCAGTTTAACACGACAACCGAAAAAGCCCTCGAGAACGAGGCGAGCAAGTGGCACAATGACGATTCGCGCAACCCCTTTTTGAAAGGGAGGGCCGGGAGATCGGAAAGGCGAGCGTCCACAGAATGATGACTCTGCTGGGGATATGCCAACTTGAAAAATGGAATCCTTCCTATACTTGAAGGTCATTAGTCCTCTTACAATCTCATCTGCATAGCATTCTATCAAAAAAAAAAAAATCCCAAAACCCATAAAGAGTAGAGCATATTCCTCACCATTGCGCCTCCTCGGGCTCAATGTCTTCGGAAATAACTTCCCTTCCGCAGCATAATCCGCACTTGAGCTCAGTAAACCATGTCCGACCATGAAGAAAAAGCTCACCTCTTCCCTGCCCTCGACATGGCCGAAGCGCAACCTCTAGCATAGCAACCAATTGAGAATAGGCCAATCATATTGACACAAGGAATGAGAGCAAGGCAAGAGATGTTCTTACAATTCATGCAAGCAAAAGCTACTGCAGCATCCAACAATCAAGTTGGCCCAATTCACCAATCTCAGTAGCCATGCCGGGTCCCTCTGGCCTCCAGTTCAAATCAAGCACAACCATCGGAATCTGCCCAAGACTACTGACAACATCCATCTCAGCCATCTGTTATGGGGTATCCTCCTTAGTACCTTCCTGCTACGACAAAACCATCTCAGAGTGTTCCTATCGCAGGGACTTTCAGTCAACTTCCAGTCAATCTTGCAAGCAACAATCTCAGTTGATTCCAGCACGTCCCCACCAATGGGACCCCTTTTCTTTCCCAGCATGTCCCCGCCAATGGGACTTTTACTCAATTTCAGCACATCCCTGTCGATGGGATTTCAATTCAATTTCCAGCAGCAGGGACAACATTGGTGAATGCCTACAATGGGGGTCAATGTCAAGCCCACATCAATCAACGAACAGTGGCGAATATCCAACAAGGGGTTCACTTTCCAACATCTCAGCCACTTACAAATAGGAGCGCTTTTCAATTCCAGCACATCCTCGTCGATGGGATTCTAGTTAATTTCTAGTAATCTTCAATTCAGCAAACTCCAGTCAATTTCTAGCAATCTTCAATTCAGTAATCTCCAGTTAATTTCCAGCAAAATCCAGTACAACCTTCGGTATAGTCTCCAACTCAATTACAATCATTTCAAGCACAAGTTCATCAGAATCATGTTCAATCATCGAATCAAATTCAGCAACCCACGATTGCTTTTCAGCAAGTCCATAGGGTCGAAGACATCGACCACTATGCCGAAGAAGAACGTGCCTTACTGCGAGAGGCACCAATCGCTCGAGTAGATTATGCAGGACTGGATGAGTTGCGGGAGCAGTTCCAAACCTTGCAAAATCAACTACAGCGACAACAGGGAATTGATCTACCTTTGACCAAGTTCAGAGACGTGTCCTTTTCCAGATGCTCAGATACCTCAAAATTTTAAGGTACCAAAATTCAAAAGATACGACAACAGTGGTTATCCCATAACACATCTCAAGGCTTTCTGTGAAGAGCTGAGTGCAATCTCAGGAAATGAAGAAGCCCTCATTCGCTTGTTCCAAAAATCTCTGAAGGGCGATGCCCTAGACTGGTACACATCATTAGACTACCATCGTATCAAGACTTGGGAATAGCTTTCCCAGGCGTTCGTCGACAGGTTCGCATACAATCTTAACATGACACCCAGGAGAGCGGATTTCGAAGCTCTCAGGCAAAGAAGTGACAAAACATTGTCAGCTTATGTGGGACGTTGGCAAGCTGTGGCAGCCAGAATGTGGACACCCATCGACGACGAAGAACAAATCTCCATGATTGTTCATTCAACATATCTTGGCATATCTAGATATCTCATCTTGCATCCATATGCGAATTTCTCACAGTTGATCCGTGCTGGAGAGCAAGTCGAAGCAGGAATCCGCACAGGGACATCTCCCCATGGTAGTTGAGCCTCTAATTTATACATATTCTAACCCTCATCATCACACATTATGCATGGTTTACGTGTTTAAAGTCTAAACTAATACATGTTTTTGTGTTTACAGGAATGAGAGAAGGATTTCACTAGGATGATGCTGAATGATGATACTTTACATACCTTGAAGACCAATTAATCAAGTGTCAAAGGATGGAAGAAAGAAGCAAGAAGAAGAGGAAAAGAAAAGAGAAGAAACCACCCTGGCCGATTGATCGGTTGACCTGACCGATTGATCGCCAGGGTAGTTGATTGATCTCCTGGCCCAGCTGATTGATCGGCCACTTTGGTTATGCCGCTAGACTGAAAGATGCACCAGCGATTGATTGGTTTCCCAAACGATTGATTGCTCAAGAGGAGGAATTTCCAAACAGGTTGCTGGACAAAAAAAGGTCCCATCGATTGATCGCTCAGCCCGGGCGATCAATAGCCTAAAATCAGAATTTTATGCTGAAGTCTCTGAACACTTTTTGTCCCCGTTGATCCATCGCCCAGCACCGCTGATTGATCGCCCAACCACAAGTGATCAATCGCTCAGCTCCAGAGATCAATCACCCAAGCCATCAGTGCTACAACCCGAAGATTGCACACCCAAGTGCAGGTAGCGAAGTAGTAAAATACTCGGTAAGACCGAGGTCGATTCATAGGGATTGGGGTTAAGAACACTTAGGGGAATTAGTTTAGGTGTGAGAGATGAAATCTGAATTATCCACGAGAGTGGAGCAAGTTGTGTGTGGTGAAAGACAAAAATAGAAAAGGGGCTAAGGCATTAGGGATCCACCTTTGATTTATCCACAAAGTTTGATTCATTGGTCCAACTATAACTCAATTGAAATCGAATAAAGATCCGTTCCAATCGGAAGATAAAACTGTTAAACCACTTGCATATTTCATAAAAGATGGTGATCTAAATCGATTGATTTGACCATGAAGCACTCGTTAGTTGATCGCAGGGAATTCCAAGCATCTACTGTGCCCGGAGTCGACAATGGATCAAGGAATTGTACAGATTAACAACTTTCCCAACAAGTCAACCAATAAGATCACAAATCATACGATCAAATGCATACTTACAAGATAGGAGGTTTTGATTGACCGATCCAACCGTTAAGATCTCGTCTATCGATCGCAGGGAATCCAAAGCATCCAATGTGCCCGGAGTCTACAATGGATCAAGAGATTTTACAGATCGATGACTTTACCTACACTAACTCGATGACCGTAGGGAATCTAAAGCATCCAACGTGCCCGAAGTCGACGATGGATCAAGGGACTTTATCGATCATGAACTAGCTAATTAGGTGTGTAAGGGATCCCAAGCATCCAACGTGTCTGGAGTCGACGATGGATCAAGGGGCTTACACAACAATAGCAGCTGCCGAGGTGGATAACCGAACCAATCAACCAAAGAGAGCTCCAACATTCACACACCATTGTTGAACCAAAAGAACCAAAGCTTGCAAATTTCTTCAAAGGCTTCACCCCTAGCCTTAGCTAAGAGTTTAGCCAACCATGCTAAAATGGAAGACTAAATTCTCTACAAAAGAAAAACTACGCTACTTTAATAAAAAGAAAGAAAACTAAGAAGAGAGGATTTAGATTGTGGGATTTGAGGGATGATGGGATGATGAGAATGAGAAAGGATTGAGCTCCTTTTATAGACTTTTGAGAGGCTTCCAAGCCTAGGTGGCACTCCAAGCCTAAACCAAAAGTTTCTTTAGGTTTGGGAATGAAGTTAGGCTTGGAGTGCCCAAAACAAACTTTTTTTTAGGTTTGAGAATGGAGTTAGGTTTGGATGATGAGGTGACACTTCCAAGCCAATGGATTTGCTTTTTAGGTTTGGGTTAGGAGTTAGGCTTGGAGTGCCCAAAGCAAACTTTTCTTTTAGGTTTGGGCTGGGAGTGGTGACGTGCAATTCCAAGCCTTACACATGTGTGGAGAGAGAGAGAGAGAGAGAGAGAGAGAGAGAGAGAGAGAGAGAGAGAGAGAGAGAGCTGATGCACACGAGAAAATGAGGCTGCTGGAGTTCAACTCGTGCAAGGAGAGATGTCCTCCATTGTTGGATGTCACTGGCCATGAAGATGGAGATGGGTCGACGGTTGAAGTCTGCTACAGTTTGTGTTTGCTGGACTGCATCATGGATGGCAACGCTGATGGATGTGTTACATGTTATAGTGATGCACATCACATGTGCTGCAGTGGACGATGATGAAGCTTCTCCAGTTGCTGGACGTTGTGCATGGGGCCATATTGATGGACGGTGGATGTGAAGCTGGTTGATGACAATCTGCCATCATTTGATGCAGCCCAGTGAGGAGTGGGACGTTCTTCAACAGCAGTTGCTGCGGACGGTGATTGAAGATGAAGGGGACGGTGATGGAGGCATGAGCTCAGCTATGGGGTCCACCTGATGAACGGCTGGAAACAGTCCATCATCTTGGACAATGGATGAGGTTGGGTCTACTGGACGTTGGAACTGTGGACTGCTACATGTGTGCAGGCATGGAGAAAGAGCAGGGACGTCCAGAGCTTGTTGATGAGAGAACTGGGGCTCAACCTTCCTTTCTGTACGTTGGAGTGGGGCCCATCTTAATGGACGGCTAAGGAGCTCGAGTGGACTGCACGTGTGGGCTGGAAGACGTCCACCTTTATTGGATAGCTGAGATGAAGCTAGCCGATGATGGAGATGAAGGAAGGCTGGATGTGGACGGTGGCCACTTGCTGGACAGCTGCTGATGGATGCTGGATGGTGATGATTTCTATAATGGAGACGTGCTCCACATTGATGGACGGTTCATCCAGCAACTGGATGAATGGACGGTTGGAAGGATTTGCTGCTGTGCTTGGACGGACGCCCACTGCTAGAGATTGTGGGGTCCACTTTGGACGGTGGATTGGAGATGGTGGATGTCTGTTGACGCAGATGATGAAGCTGGACCGTTGATGGGATAAGAGGACGGTGGAGATGAGGCACATGCAGTGGTTTGGACGTCCAGTCCTGGTGGACGGTTTGCTGATCTTGTTGGCCGTTGAAAGGTGGAACTGCACATGTGCAGATGGACGGCTCAGATGAATGGTTGGATCAGCATCACTGATGGACGACTGCAGTGATCAGGCCTCCATCATCTGCTGTGATGGACGTGCTGAATTTCCAGCTATAGATGGGTTGGATGTTGTGTGATTGAGGGGTCCACTTGCTGGATGATGGTGGATGAAGACGTGCTCCACTGTAAGCGGACGGTTGAAATTGCTGCTGGATGATTACTCTATCTGTTGGATGGCTAGAATGGACGGTTGATGATGATGGGCCGTGACTTAGCTGGACGTCCATTGGATGGTTGAAATGGGGGGATGGGTGGTGATGGAGTTGATGGACGGTTGAAAGCTTTGATGGACGGTGAAGTGGCTTCAACTACTGGACGTACTTGCAGCACATGTGAGGGTGCTGGAGATCCGGCTGCTTGTTGATGCAAAAAGGGCTACTGATCTTGCTGGATGCCAGACACCATGGACGGTCAGCTACTGCCTTGCTTGGACAGTGAAGATCACACCGTCAGTTGCGGGGTCCACCGTTTGATGTTTTGATGGAGGGCTGTCCACCTCTACACGTTGATGCAGGTGGCATGGCTGCCGGACTAATGGATGGTGGATGGAGATGATGAGACCGTTGGATGATTGGGTTGGATTAGAGTGGTATGCTTGGACATGTGATGAAGTGGACGATGGATCAACCTTGCATGGACTGTCGATGGTGGAGGCCCACTTCATCCACTGATTGGTGTGTTTGGTCCTACATGTTGATGCTCAATCTTGATCATCCAAACTTGCACAACCTGGATCTCCAAAATGAGCAGCTGAGATGCATCCTTCTAGGCCATCTTCACCGTAGAAAATGGTATAGTCTTCGATCTTTACGGCCTGATTTCCTTCAGGGCCGCTCTCATGTTGGATCTTTCTCTCTTTTGGACCTTTAAACGCCCTGATTGACTCGGATCTTGTCCAACCTCTCCTGATCACCTGAACATTGAAAATTCACCTAATGAGGGATAATTAACTGGGAAAACAATGATAATACTCTAAATATCTAGGGTTAATTATACAATATTAGGCACTTATTAATCAAGATTCTGGTTTTTCTGTTAAAGTCTCTGGACACTTTTTGTCCTTTGCGAACGATCGCTCACCACCTGCGATCCATCGCCCATCACAAGCAATTAATCGACCACCCTGGCCGATCAATTGCCCATTCGGCCAAGTCCAGAAACTTCTATTTCTGGTCCGATTTTCTCTGCGCAAGTGCGTAACTTTATGCAATTTCTTGAAGGTTCTGCGCAATTGGGGCTTGAAGGCTATAAAAGGACTCCTCTAATTCGATCTAAAGGCATCCTAGAAGAAATTGGAAATTGTGGAAGAGGAGGAAGCTCTGTGGAGTGTTGCAACTTCGGTTTCTCTGGTTTTTCTAGTTTTTCTTTATGTTTTTCCTTAATTCTAGTTGTAGTATGACAATGCTCGGCTAGAACCTCTCAGCTAGGGCTGAGAGGTGAAGCTTGTAGCTAATCTCATGTTTAATTCAGTTTGATTCAAGTACCTTTACTTTAAGTTCGGATTTTTATTGTTCTAGCTTGAATGCAAGTTGATATTTTTAGAAGTTTTATGAGAGTTCATGTACTGCGGACATGGATTCCTTGCAATTCTCTGAGATTGTTTTGTTTGTTTGATTAGATTCGATAGTAACACCCTAGATTTTCGAGATTTATTTGAAAATTTTTTAAAATTCATTTTTAATTTATTCTTTCTAATTATCGTACATTTACCGTTGATTTGCGAATAGCGGGACATCCGTAGGAGATCCAATATGGGACCCTTCACAAAAGTTGCTTAGAATGATCCCATAAACATCGTAGAAAAATCAGATTTAAAAAATCACGCACTTTTCAGATGATTACGAAAATGTCATTAGTTAAACTTAAGTTAAGATGCCTATTTTAAGTATTATAGTTTCTGAAGATCACTTTCACGCAAAACCCTAGATTTAAGCTTTTGGGCACATGTTAACTATACATGTTAAATTTCAGCCCTTAAATCATAGCAGAAGTGGTCCAATTGTCAAATCAGCCCCTTAATAATTGATTTTCATGTCCATTAAGTAAGGAAAGTGGATTGTTAGTCGTAGTCGAATATTTCTCTTCATATGAGTGACTTGAATTGTCTTTATCATGGACTAATAGTGTGATTTGAGTGCCCCACCTTGATAAGCATCTTTCTTAGTTCTAAAAAATTAACGAGTTACAAACTCTTTTTAAATTTGAACCTTTCAATTTACCCACTTCTCACCATCAATCGCTTCTCAAATTTGGACCACCCATTATAATCATATGACTACGAGTTTACACAAAATTTGAACCCCGATCTATAATCCTACACCGTTGAACCACAAAGCCAGCCCCTTCTTTTTCTGCCAAAAGTTGGAATTTCAGATCTAGGCATTTCTCACCATCAATCAACCACCAAACTTTGTACAATTGTTTGCCTATCATGATTACATATTTTCTAAAAATTTGGGCCCTGATCATCAAGCGTAGACTGTTAATTGAGATCTAGCCCATTTTAGCACCCGTCAGGCCATTTTCAAGGATCGACCAATCTAGAATGTGGATCATCAAGAAATTTACGTATTCTGACTCTACTCTTCGAGCTTGATAAGATGAACGGATTGGAATTGATCAAAGATCATCCGAATATTGATATTTGAGAAACCCACCTCAAGAGGTTGTTACACAAGACCTCGCGTGCACATCCCTCTCCATATTTCTACTACGCACCTCCAAGCCCTTCTCCTAACCCTAGCCTACATGCCCTAAAGAAAGAGAGAGAGAGAGAGAGAGAGAGAGAGAGAGAGAGAGAGAGAAGAAAAGGGAGTTCTTTCTCATATTTTTCTAGCGACTAGGATCTTCTACAACCCTCTTCTACGTCCATCCTAAAGTGAGGATTTTCCTTCAAGCCTTTCATTAATAATATCACGATTATCATAAGTTCTTTTGTGGCATATGAAATTATTTTATTTTGAGTTATTGATCCATATAACATGAAGTTTAACGTAGAATTTACAATGAATATCATTACATAATGATGTGATTCCTTGTTTAGATTTTTTACTAAGAAGCATGTGTATTTGTGTTATTTATCTTTGTGAAATCTGTGCCCTTATTTCCTTAATCTATGTTTTACTAGTAACATTGGTTTTCATATTGTGATGTGAAATATGTGTATAAGATCATCATATGTACACCCCATTATTGTATACTCTTTGACCCTAAGTTGGTAAAATTATTCAATGTAGAGAGATGGAACCCATGAGAGGTGTCCATGATGGAAGAATATCTCTTGACTTAATTGAGAGAATGAAGTGATTGTTTGTTAATAGATCCTTACATTTACATGATACTTAATTGGATCTATTTACATTATATGAGTATTTAATGAATTTGGTCATGATGTACAACATTGACTTTTTGGGACATGATGAAATCATAAAATGGGACAATGAGTGGACACTAATGGTATACAAATTCTCATGAGCCAGGGGTTGGTGCTATGGACACTAATCCCGTGCTGTCAGCCTATGCTGGGTTGCTTGCGACTCCCCATAGTGACCACTGAGTTTTATTCAAATCGGCTGTATACGAAAACACTTAAATAAAGGTGAAACTAAAGTCATACATTCATTTGGCTTCATATGGGTGTACAGAATTGAGAATAGGCTAGAGCGTCCTACTTCTCCCGTACACTGTCACGTGTAGATTTGTGCTATGAGCATCCCATTTCTCACGTGGTCGAGCAAAACTATGGGCTTGTGTGTCCCAGGAACCTCTGGTGACTAGTGGCTAGCATGAAGTCATAACAGGGAGTCTCCCACTTCATGTATTGTGATTCTAGCCAGGGTACCTTAGCCAGAGCATGCATTCCATACATCGCATTAATAAAGATTTTTACTTAGTTGTTTTGATTTGATTAAATGATAATATCTTGCTTGCATTTACTCTGTACCGTTATTATTATTTTTGATTATCTTGGAGGAAATATTCCCCACTATGATAGCATTTAACGTTATCCAACCACATCTCAGATAATCCAGGTGAAGATCCAGTAAGGGAACCGGATACTACGACGAGGTGTTCGAAGGCTCATGACAACATATGGCGGATGATTAGGCTGAAATGACATGAAGATGCTTCGCCTAGTCTCTTTATTAAAGTAGATTTATTTTTCCTTTGAACATTTAATAAGTCTCTCATGGAGATAATAAATGGAATGTTTGGTTAAACATGTTTTATTACATTGATTTAGAACTTAGAATAGAATATTTATGGAATAAGAACTTAAATTTTCATCATTATGCTATGTATGCCATGAATGTATGAAATTACAGGTAAGTGTGTGGAAATGTAACCCTGACACACATGAATTAACACCCGGAAGCTCGACCCATCGTGTTGTTTACGAGAGTCGAAATTTCAGGGCGTTACATTCGAATTATAGTAACCCTTGAGCAAGCCATAGTCCATTGGCATGGATGTTACTCCGAATGCTACATGTTTGAATGCTATGTGCTTGATTAGAACTAGAACTTGAATTTCTGACTTGAATGGGATTATTGTGCTTCAAAGGTTTATCTTCCAACTAGATGAGAGATAGGACTTGAATTCTAGTTGTGTTTCATGCTTGAACGAACGAATTAACATGGATTACTACAAGTGGATCCTCAATGCCTTAGTCCTTTCTTTATTCTCAGATTTTCTTAAATTACTGTTTTAGTATTAGTTTACTTAATTGAATCTCCAAATCACTTAAATCTTAGTTGCTGGAATAATTTAGAATTAGTTTCCTAATTCCCTGTGAATCAACCTCGGTCTTACCGAGAATTATTACTACATCGTAGCCTTGCACTTGAGGTGAGCGAACAAGCTTTTGGCGCCGTTACCGAGGATTGAACTCGGGTCACCCGCGTGACAGGAGGGAATACTCACCACTATACTACAACTACAAATGCAAATCAAGAGGGAGTAGGAGAGAATGAGGTACACAATGTTCCTCCAATGAGATATTTACTGGACTACTTACAACCGGCCCGTACAACTACACCCTCGTGCGTGGTCTTACCACCAACCGGGGGAAACGTTGATATAAAGCCAGGGTGTGATTCAACTTTTGCCAAAGTTCCATGGGCTAGACTCTGAAAGCCCATATTTACGCTTAAAGGAATTTGAAGAAGTGGTGGCTACTTTGCAATATGCGAATGTTTCGGAAGATGCCATAAAACTCAAACTTTTTCCCTTTTCATTGAAAGAAAGAGCCAAGAGATGGCTTCACTCTCTTAGACCAGACTCGATAGGGTCATGGAACAAGATGACCCGGGAATTCTTGAAAAAGTTCTTCACGGCTCATAAAACAAACGCCCTTCGAAGAGCCATAATGAACTTTTTGATTAAAGAGAATGAGTTATTCTTCCAATGTTGGGAAAGGTTTAAGGACCTCCTACTTGCTTAGCCACATCATGGTTATGAAAGCTGGCGAATCATAAACTTCTTCAACGATGGATTAAGTTCCAACATGCACCAATTCGTAGAGATAATGTGCAACGGCGAGTTTATGAGTAAAAATTCAGATGAAGCTTGGAGTTACTTGGATATGTTGGCTGAGAATGCCCAATCATGGGATACCTCGGACAAATCTAATAATTTTAAGCCTCCTCAACAAAAGGAAAAAGGAGGCATCTATATTCTTAAAGAAGAAGATGATGTGAACGTAAAGATATCCAGCCTCATAAGGAAGATCGAGGCCATAGAACTTAGAGTGGAGTTTCAAAGTCCAATGAAGTTATTGAGAACACATGTGGAATTTGTGCCACTAATATACACGCTATGCAAGATTGTCCTTACAATTCCTGCATTTCAAGAGGTGTTACAAGAACATGCAAATGCCACATATGGATATCAACGACCTTTTAATGGACCAGTGGGTAACACGTATAACTCTACTTGGAAGAACCACCCAAATTTCAGTTGGAAGAATAATCCCACGGGAAATCCTACCAACTCTCAAGGAGGGCCACCCATGCAAAATATGGCCCCACCTCAAATCTCAATGAAGGATACTTTAAAGACGTTTATGCAAGGGCAAACGTAAATCAACCAATCAAATCAGCAAATGTTCCAAGAGCTTAAAGTCTCGGTTGATGAGATAAAGGGACGCTTGAATGCTAGGGAAGGGACCTTTCCGGCCCAACCTTAGCCCAATCCAAAGCAAGTACATGAAGTAAGCATCCCCAATCTCCCCAACCAACATGTGAAGCAAGCCAAATCCGTCACCACTCTTAGAAGTGGTAAGCAAATTGACAAATCTATTTCGGTGAAGGCCAACAAGCCTAATGATCCAGTAAATTCTGAGGATGAGGACGGATCTAACTCAGCCCCACAAGAAACGGGACACGTTTATAAGCCCGTAGCACCATTCCCTTCGAGATTGGTTGCTCCGAAATCTCTCCCAAACTCTCATGATATTTTAGAGATTTTCAGACAAGTCAAGATAAACATTTCATTGCTTGATGCCATTAAACAAATCCCTTCTTATGCTAAGTTTCCAAAAGACCTATGCACAACCAAATGCAAATATAATGTGCAACAAAAGGCCTTTTTGAATGAGCAAGTGAGTGCCATTCTCACTTAAAAGATCCCCCCCAAAATTCAAGGATCCCAGTAGTCCCACAATTTCATGTATCATTGGTGACTATCGGATTGAACGTGAATTGCTAGACTTGGGGGCAAGTGTAAATTTAATCCCATACTCGGTATATGAGCAACTAGGCCTTGGTGAATTAAAACCCACCAAAACTACTGTTGTAACTCGCTGATAGATCCATCTATGTACTGAGAGGGATAGTTGAGGATGTGCTAGTCCAAGTTGACAAATTCTACTACTCGGTAGATTTCATCATCTTAGACATTCAACCGGTTATGGATGCTAGCACTCAAATACTAGTAATTTTAGGCCACCCATTCCTTGCTACATCAAACGCAATCATAAATTGCTGAAATGGGGTAATGCAATTGTCTTTTGGAAACATGACATTAGAGGTGAATGTGTTCCATTTGGGCAAAAGGCATAGGGATGTTAATGATGATGAGCTTTTCGAGGTAAACATGCTTGAATCTTTTGAAGAAGAAGAGCTCCTCCAACTTAAACTACGACAAAGCTTGGAGACATGCTTGACACATTTCGAGGATTCCAAAGACCCCATTATTAGTGAAATTGTGCAAGCATTGAATATTGAGAAACTGGTAGTTGGTATTAGCCGGTGGAGGCCCCATTTTGAAAGATTGCCACCAACCACATCAAGGCCTTTACCGTCTAACATCAAACCACCGAAGCTTGACCTTAAACCATTGCCATCTGAGCTGAAATATGTATATTTGGGTCAAGAAGAAATGTTCCCGATAGTCATTGCCTCTCACCTAGGAAAAGACCAAGAGTTAAAATTGATTAAGCTACTTAAAGAACATAGGGGAGCCATAGGATGGACAATAGCGGACCTCAAAGGGATAGATGCTTCGGTATGTACTCATCGTATACACCTCGAAGATAACGCAAAAATGACTAGACAACCTCAAAGAAGGTTAAATCCAAATATGATGAAGGTTGTTAAAGCCGAGGTGTTAAAGTTTTTAGATGTGGGTAACATCTACCCCATCTCGGATAACCAATGGGTGAGTCCTACCCAAGTTGTCCCTTAGAAGTCCGGTATTATCATTATAGAAAGCGCCAACAACGAGCTTATATCGACTAGAGTGACCACCGGTTGGCGTATGTGCATCGATTATCGAAAGTTAAACACAGTCACTAGGAAGGACCACTTCCCTCTCCCATTCATGGATCAAATTTTTGAGAGGTTAGCGGGTCACTCCTATTATTGCTTCTTAGATGGTTATTCCGGTTACAACCAAATTGAGATAGCCCCAAAAGACTAAGAGAAGACCACCTTTACATGCTTGTTTGGCACCTTCGCATACCCAAGAATGCCATTCGGGCTATGTAATGCACCTGCCACATTCCAACGATGCATGTTGAGTATTTTCTCGGACATGGTGGATGAATTTCTCGAGGTATTCATGGATGATTTTTTCTGTTTTTGGTTGTACTTTCGATGAGTGCCTCAATCACTTAAAGTTGGTCTTGATAAGGTGTGAGGAGAAGAACCTTGTCTTAAACTGAGAGAAGTGCCATTTTATGGTACAAAGAGGAATAGTCCTTGGACATATCATCTCGTCCAATGGAATAGAGGTAGACCGGGCTAAAATTGATATTATTTCCAACCTACCACCACTCAAGAGCATACGCGATGTGTGGTCCTTCCTTGGACACGCTGATTTTTATAGAAGGTTCATTAAGGATTTCAGTCATATTTTTGGGCTCTTATGCAACCTTCTCCAAAAGAAGAACCAATTCCAGTGGAGTGTCGATTGTCAATTAGCTTTTTTAAAGCTAAAAGACATGCTGATAACCGCTCTTATTATGCAACCACCGGATTAGTCTATTCCTTTTAAGTTGATGTGCGATGTGAGTGATTATGCTATTGGGGCGGTGTTAGGACAAAGGAAGGACAAGAAGCCCCACGTTATCTACTATGCAAGAAGGACCTTGAACCCCACCCAAGTCAATTACTCGACTACCGAGAAGGAGCTCCTAGACCTTGTTTTTGCCTTGGACAAGTTCAGGGCGTACTTGATAGGATCCAAGGTCATAGTTTACACGAACCATGCGACACTGAAATACCTTCTTCCTAAGAAGGATGCTAAGCCCCGTTTGCTTAGATGGATCAATATTCCTCCAAGAATTCGTCTTAGAAGAAAACAGGGATAAGAAAGGAGAGTTAGGAGAACGTCGGGTGGCGACATCTATCCCGCCTAGTTTAACGAGTTCTATTGATCGAGTCACTTATGGGACTCATTCCTTGATGAGTCAACTCTTAGTTGCTAAGCATCCCACCTTTAGTATGCTGATATTACAAAACTATCTTTTCAACAGGTGCGATGCGATCATATAACTGCACAGGATAACAAAAATTCTCTAAGGAAGTGGCAGATTTGTCTAGGAGAACCTTTACTTTTTAATATGCCCAGATCAAATTATTAAGAGATGTGTCCCTGATAATGAAATCATTCTATCAGCTCTTGTTGCCATGATCAAGCATGTGTGGTAATTTGTTGTAAGAAAACAATGCAAAAAATTCTGCAGTGCGGTTTTTATTGGCCAACTTTATTTAAAGACACCCACTAGTTTTGCAAAGCATGCAAGCTCTGTCAAAAGCTAGGAGGATTGTCCCGTCGGAACATGATGCTTCTTACCCCAATTCAACATCTTGAAGTATTTGACTATTGGGGCATCAATTTCATGGGACCGTTCCCCTCATCTTTTGGACATGTCTACATATTGCTTGCCATAGACTATGTGTCTAAATGGATAGAGGCTACTCCATGTAGAACCAACGATCATCGTACGGTTCTAAAGTTCCATAAAGAAAACATACTTTCCAGATTTAGAACGCCTTGAGCCATCATTAGTGATGGTAGTTCTCACTTTTGCAATAGGCCTTTCGAAGCCTTAATGAAGAAATATGGCATTAGACATAAGGTGAGTACCCCATACCACCCACAGACAAGTGGGCAAGTTGAAATTTCCAATAAAAAAATCCAACAAATTTTGAAAAAGAAAGTGAGGCCGCATCGCAAAGATTGGTCGCTTAGATTAGACAATGCTCTTTGGGCTCACTGTACTGCTTA
Organism: Liriodendron chinense; assembly: GCA_003013855.2. Lineage (NCBI taxonomy): Eukaryota > Viridiplantae > Streptophyta > Magnoliopsida > Magnoliales > Magnoliaceae > Liriodendron > Liriodendron chinense. The sequence goes on from ML058584.1 coordinate 1,386,290, forward strand.
CAAGATCTCCATTGGAATGTCCCCCTATAGACTTATCTATGGGAAAGCTTGTCACTTACCTGTGGAAATCGAACACAAAGCCTTTTGGGCGATTCAGGCATTGAACTTTAATGTTGACCAGGCTAGCTCGCTTCGCAAACTCCAAATGAATGAGCTTGATAAGATCTGGAACGATGCTTACGAGAACTCAAGGATTTACAAGAGTAGGATGAAGGCCTTTCATGACAAGCACATCTTCAGGAAATCTTTCCATGAAGCAGAAAGTGCTCTTGTATAATTCTTGACTTCAGCCTTTTTTCAGGAAAACTACGATCTCGATGGACCAACCCATATATTGTTAAAGAAGTTTTTCCCCATGGGGCTGTTGAGGTAGAGAATGCAGCGAATGGTAACTATTTTAAAGTGAACGGACAACGCCTTAAACCATTCGTTGAGAAATTTGATTCAGAGGACATGTCCATCACTCTGGATGATCTTGTGTATCGGGACGATTGATCTCCTAGTCTGACTGGAGGTATAGCGTAGGATTTGGTATTGTTTGATTTTTCTATTTTAGGTTATTAGTAGTTTAGTTGCTGGAGTTGTACACTTCCATGATCGACTCTCTCAGGTACTATCGTTCCCACTCTCTTTTATTTTACCATTGCTCTCATGCTCATGCTCATTGCATTTCTTTTTTACATTGAGGACAATGTAGGATTTGGTTGGGGGGTGAGATGAGATTCTCCATCTAGCAGTTTGTGGACATTTTGAGCATTATATGTTAAAAAAAATTTCAAATTTTTTTGCCAATTCAAAACTCTTTTGGAAAACCTTGTTTCTATGCATTTGGGAGAATACAAGTATAAGAAGAGGAGATATGAAGTGATGGATGTTGCAAGTCTTAAACTACTTTTAATATAATGGTGTTATATGTGAATTCCCCTATTTATATGATTGATAGAAAAGTTGAACACTTTTACACCTAGTTCACATTACACGATTCTCATGGTTTGAAAGGACTATGTGATTTGTGGATTAGCTAGACTTAGATTTGAGGTATTGAGGAACCAAGCCGGGTACTTTGTCCATCCTTGTCCATGGGAAAATAATGAAAGTAAGGATTGAAAATGCGGTATAAGTTTGATTACCGCTGTTGTAGAAGCAAGAAACAAGTTATCTTGTCCTAGAGGGGGGTGAATAGGACACTTTTTAAATTTCTCAATACAAAGTATTCTTAGAGCACTTTCATCAAACACCAGATATGCAAAGCATAAATCAATAGAAGCACATGTAAAAGAAGTAAATCATTTCATCCATTCACCACACAACAAGGGATTTTTATAGTGGTTCGGTTATGTACCTACTCCACTCCCGGCTGATCCACTCACTCCTTGAGTGGCCGGATTTCACTATCACTATGGTTTTAAATGAGGTTAACCATAAACCTTAACAGCCTACAAAAGGACTTACGACTCAACACATGGATTCATCCTTCCATAGGACTAATCCATGACCACTTAGTCCTACACAAGGGCTTGTCCTACTCAAGGACTTGTCCTACGCAAGGACTCTACCGAGTTTGGGTCTTCAAACTCTGAAACCCAAATCTCAACTTGAGGAGGTTTCTTGGACTCGAAAGACTAAAGATACTTAGCTGATTGAGTCCCTTGATGATGCCTTTGTTGAAGAAGCTTCAGCTTGTACGGAAGACGTCTTCTTCAGCTCCCTCGATCAGCAACCTTGCTCCGGATGACCCATTGTAGTTTCCAAGGTGAGGGATTGAGGTTAGGTTGAGGCTATTTTGGGATATGGCTTTTATATGAGGAAAGCTTCTACCTAAACCACCATTAATGGCATTGATGACAAGAGAATGTCTATGAGAGGTAGGTCAAGATGCCATTAAAGAGGAGTTGAGTTCATGTTTCAATCCAAGCTTTGAATGCTTAATCAATGTTGGTCAGATCAACATGGATTGAAGAATGAACTCAACAGATCTAAGGGTTTGGAAGAAGGGGATCTCAAGAAGAAGGCTCACTCAAACCCTAGATGATGCTCAAGGTGTCTTGGGCAAGATCCAACCGAGTTCTATAAATAGATTATGCCATTCAACGGTCAGAAAACGGTCAGCTCGATAGGTTCCGATCGATCGGACATAAGTTTTAGTCAAATTTGAATTTTGCTTGAAAACAGGTTCTCCGATTGATCGGACTTAGTTCCGATTGATCGGAATACCCTGTCCGATTGATCGGATAGGTGGTCCGATTGATCGGAATTTCTTCCAGAGAGTTGATGCAATTTTTCTGGAAATTCCTCCGATGGATCGTATCTATGTCCGATGGATCGAAGAGCCCTGTCCGATGGATTGGACAGACCTCCGATTGATCGTAAAAGAGTCCAGAGAGTTTTTCATATATTTGCTGGACAATTGTACGATTGATCGGACATAGTGTCCGATTGATCGGAATACACTGTCCGATGGATCGGACAGCCCTCCGATGGCTCGGAAACGTGTCCAGAGAGTTTACAATGTAACTGGACTATTTTCCGATGGATCGGACACATTGTCCGATTGATCGGACATCTATCGGAATATTCTCCGATGGATCGGGCATGTATCGGAGAGAGCAGACTTAAATATTTTCAATTTTAAAGAACCTTCTGCTACTAAGAACCTATCCATTGCTGATCTTAATGGAAGTTGGGTTATAGATGGTGCTAAGGATGTGCCTAGAAAGGTTTTGGGCCATCTATAGAAGTTTTTAGGATCAAAGGTTTGGGGTGGAGAGGCTAGAAGCTGACTTGATCTTCGAGAAGCTTCTGTCTTCAGCCGCAAGGAAAACTGTCTTCAGCCGCCAGGGACTCGACGACACACTAACCATGGTAATTGACAAATCTTTGCATTAACAATCTCCCCCTTTGTCAATTACCAGACAAAACCAAACCTATGCAAGTCTTGGTCCATACCACAGACTTATCCTAGACACCAAAAACCAAAATACATCATGTCGAGGAAAATAAAAACTTTATACATAGACATGACTCATTACATACAAAATGTACAGACTCAATGTACAAACTAGGCTTCACTTGAACTCCCCCTTAGTCCCTGCACACAAAAGATCAACAAAAAGCTTCACTTGAACTCCCCCTTAGTCCCTGCACACAAAAGATCAACAAAAAGATAACCTGGATCTTTTGGTGGGATAAATTCTCCCCCTTTTTGTCAGTGATTGACAAAGGTTAGTAAAATGAGAATGCAGCGCATATGTCATAGACGCAAGGAGGAAAATAAACATTATCGAGCCGAGAGAGGAGGCCAACACACACATGGTCATGCAAGGATATACAAGTATATGACAGTAAGCACAGAGGGCTTATAGCCCAGGCAACCAACCTCCCCTCCTGAAATGTATATCATGACCAACAAACCATATATACAAAAACCAAAAGAGGGCAAGAAGCCCACCAGGAATAAGCAATTTCGCACAATTATATGTATATATGCAGAAGATACCCAAAAAGAATGATCATCAGATATAATAGCATAACAAGAAAGACATAATGATCATCATAATATCCAAATACAGAGCATCTAGAATATCCAAAAAAAATATCCAAAAATATATCCAAAAAGTATAACCAGCCGTCAATCCAAAAAGGTGTCAAGGAAAAGATGCATTAATCAATACAACTATCAACGTCGCTCCAAAAAGATATCTGCGACGACTAAACACTAGGGACCCTAACTGAAAAGGTAGGCAGCTATGGAGCAGGGCCAGTGACGTCATCGCGACGGCATGATAAAGCTGAGGTGATGCTCTGGACAGCAGCACGAATGGACTGCATCAAGCTCTCAAGTCGCGACAGCCGCTCACCATGCTGGGCAAGGGCACCCTCCACGCGATCTAATTGAGCAGTGATCTGCTCCGTGCTGGGAGGAGGAGGTGCCAAAGAGGCGTCGGATTGAAGGCGCCGCTTGACTGAGCGACGAGCTGGGGCAGGAGTCGGTGATGGAGCAGAAGATCCGCTGTGGGTGTCAGCCGACACCTGTGTGGGAGTGTGCGAGAAATCCCGATCTTCGACGTCATCCTCTTTTGGAAGGGTCATCTTCTTGATATTGAGGTCCCTGAATGTGCGGCGAGGAATAGGGTGGACCACAATATCTGTAAACCCGCACTTGTGCCCTAATCTGGTAATGAGCCACCCGAACGGAATGGTGTTGCGGTTGTGTGGCAGGGTGTCCAAAATATGATGCAAAATGATGGATGGGAGACACAGGCGCGTCCCATGACCAACGTGGTACAGCAGATTGACCATATTGGCAGTAAGGTCGGACTTGTTGGTACTGCGGGGATAGACATTGGTGCTAAAGATCTGATGGAGCACTCGAAACCTATTAGACATTTCAGATGCGCGTAGAGCACTACCGTCGATCCACTCCGGATTTGGACCCCGACATAAGTAGCGAGTCCAATCAGCCCTAAGAGAAGTATCAAGCAGATTGTCATTGGGTTGCGAGGCTGTGGACACGGGAACACCAATCAGGGCGGCTATAGTGTGGGCTGTGACCTGGACGACCCGGCCGCCGACAATAACTTCACATGAGGGAGGGTTTCCAACAGGGTTGATGATTTTAGATAGAAATGTATATACCACCTCGGGATGGGCTACGCCGCCAAAACGAAGTACAGGATCCCACCCAATCTGAGCAAGAAGAGAGGGAATGCCAAAGGGCTCCACGCAGGACTCGGTGACCACTCTCTCATAGATAATGGTGCGAGATTGAAACCGAGAGAGAGAGAGGCTGGACTCTCAGGCTGGGCAGGAGGTGCAGCAGGTGGAGGAGAGCCCTGAGAGGGTCGAGAAGTTTGCAACTTCTTGGTCCTGGCAGTGGTGGATGGCCCAGCTGCCATCTTGGACTTGCCTTTCGGATCTTTAGGCATGATGTAGTAAGCTTGGAAAGAGGATTTAACCAATGTAGATACCAAGATGGACGGAAAACACTTCAAATCCCTAGAAATGATGATCTGATAGAGGAGAGGGACAGAAGAAACCAATCGGATAGCCAAAAATCAAACTGACAGCTTGAAGGATCTTACCGAGGAGACACAAAGACCTGTTGGGGCTGCAAATGAGGATCCAGGGAAACCCAGCTGAACTATAGACCGATCGGATGGAGATGCCCTAGCAAAAGGGGCTGAGAGAGGAGAGGAAGAGGGCAGAAATGAAAACGAATGAATAGGGCTCGCGTATTTGACTGTTGATCTGCCGATATTTTCGATTGATCGGACGATGTGTCCGATCCATCGGAAATGCCCCCAGTGAGATTTTCAACACTAAACATTTTCTCCCTTCAGCAAATGATTTCCAGCTAATTTGATAAGAGTGTGAGCATGACAATATCAATAATCACCAAAAAAAAATTGAGGCTAATTCCTCAGATATACCTATGAGCACATGAGTGTCCATTTTGCTAGAATGAGCACACACCGATAGACTTCCGAAGGTGTTCGAACCTTGTGGAATCTAACGGCTTAGTAAGGATGTCGGCCAATTGCCGCTCAGTTTGAATGTATTCAAGATTAATCAGTTTTTCCTCAACGAGTTCTCTTATAAAGTGATGCCGGATGTCGATATGCTTGGTTCGAGAATGTTGAACCGGATTTTTTGAGATATTAATGGCGCTTGTGTTGTCACAAAAAAGCGTCATTTCATCCTGATTAAGACCATAATCCTTCAACATCTGCTTCATCCAAAGTAGTTGAGCACAGCAACTTCCGGCAGCAATATATTCAGCTTCAGCGGTGGACAAAGAGATGGAGTTTTGCTTTTTGCTATGCCAAGCAACTAAGCAATTTCCGACGTAAAAGCAGCCACCGCTAGTGGATTTTCTGTCATCCATATTTCCGGCCCAATCGGCATCGGAGTACCCCGCAATGATGGTTGAGGTGTCAAAGGGGTACCACAAGCCATAATCAGTGGTGCAGGCCACATATCTAATCACTCAGTTTTACAGCAATGAGGTGTGATTCCTTAGGATCGGCTTGAAATCTAGCACATGCCCCTACACTAAAGGCGATATCGGGTCTACTAGCTGTGAGGTAGAGAAGACTCCCAATCATACTTCTATATAAATGTTGATCAACACTAGTGCCAGATAAGTCTTTAGAAAGTTTAATGGTGGTGGCCATAGGCGTGGTGTGTGATCGACCCGAGTCTAGCCCAAATCTCTTGACCAAGTCTTTTGCATACTTAGTTTGGTTGATAAAGATTCCATTTTTCAGCTGTTTAACTTGCAATCCTAGGAAAAAATTTAGTTCGCCAACCAAACTCATCTCAAATTCAGATTTCATTAGTTCAGCAAATAAGCCAGAGAATTCTTCACAGTTAGACCCAAATACAATATCATCTACATAAATCTGAGCAATGAGAAAGGAATCAGCCAGTCCTTTTAACAAATAGGGTTTTATCAACACTCCCCCTAACAAACTGGTGAGCAATAAGAAATTGAGTAAGACGTTCATACCATGCTCGGGGGGCTTGTTTTAACCCATAGAGAGCCTTTTTCAATCGGTAGACTCTTTGAGGGTAACTAGGGTCCACAAACCCTTTTGGTTGTTCAACATAAACCTCCTCATCAAGTATACCATTTAGAAAGGCACTCTTCACGTCCATTTGAAATAATTTGAATTTAAGAGCACATGCTATGGACATGAGAATTCGAATGGATTCGAGTCTAGCTACCGGGGCAAAAGTTTCATCAAAATCAATTCCCTCAATTTGAGAGTACCCTTGAGCTACGAGACGTGCTTTGTTTCGAATCACATTGCCAGATTCATTTGTTTTGTTTTTAAAGATCCATTTGGTTCCAATGACATTTTTCTCATTTGGTCTTTCAACTAGAGACCAAACATCATTTCGGGTAAACTGTTGAAGTTCCTCTTGCATAGCAAGTATCCAAAATTCATCATTGAGAGCTTCATTTATATTTTTTGGTTCAATTTTTGAAGTGAAGCACACATGACTGTTGATGGCCTCAAGTTGTCTTCTAGTCTTGACTCCAACATCCGGATCTCCAATGATTTGATTGAGGGGATGATCCTTGACATGTGGAGCATTTCCCGAAGCTATTGAGGCATTGGGAGTGGGAGATTTTTCATCAGGTTTACCTATGTGGCACGGTTCTCCCACTTCATCATCATCAAGTCTTGTGTCTTCCTTGGATTGGTCATCAATGACAACATTTATGGATTCTTGAGTTGTTTTAGTCCTTGTATTGTACACTCTATAAGTCCGACTATCAGAAGCATATCCTAGAAATATTCCCTCATCGCTCTTAGAGTCAAATTTTCCTAAATTTTCTCTATCTCGAAGGATGTGACATTTGCTACCAAAGACCCTAAAGTACTTGATGTTTGGGACTTTTCCATTCCACAGCTCATATGGGGTCTTATCTAGGCCAGCTCTCAAATAAACTCGGTTAATGATGTGACAAGCTGTATTCACTGCTTCGGCCCACAGATTTTGAGCTATATTTTTGCTGTTCATCATGACTGTGGCCATTTCGAGTAGAACTCTGTTTTTCCTTTCTGCTACTCCATTTTGTTGTGGAGTTTTTGGGGCTGAGAATTCATGTTTGATTCCTAAATTTTCACAGAATAGTTCAAAGCGCCCATCCTCAAATTCCCCTCCATGATCACTCCTAATACGTTTTACTGTGCATTCCTTTTCATTGTGGAGTCGTTTCATGAGTTTCTCAAATTCCTCGAATGTATCCGACTTTTCTTTCAAAAATACAACCCATGTATACCGGGAATAGTCGTCAACAATAACGAAGAAATACCTCTTACCTCCTTGACTCATTACTCTTGTGGGGCCTACAAGGTCCATGTGGAGTAGATCAAGGGGTTTTGATGTAGCGATGATGGATGTCTTCTTATGTGCAACTTTAATTTGTTTACCTTTCAAGCATTCAGCACATACTTCTTTTGGTTTCTTCCCAATCTTTGGTAATCCTCTCACCAATTTCTTCCTACTCAGCTTAGCAAGGTTCCTGTAATGGACATGACCAAGCCGTTGATGCCATAATTCAGTATCATCATTAATAGCCATGTGGCATACGGCAGATGGTCCCTCATCACCCTTGTTTTCAATCACATAGCAGTTATCTCCAGTGCGAAACCCTTTTAATATTAATTTTTCCAGTTTGGTCCATAATTTCGCACATTTCTTTGGAGAATTTCACGGAATGCTGTTCATCACATATTTGAGAGATGCTTAACAGATTATGTTTCAAACCGTCAACACATAGAACATCCTCAATTTTGGGCAATCCTGGCCCGGTGATGGTTCCCTTTCCAACAATCTTGGCAATACTCCCATCTCCAAAGGTAACAGACCCACCATCAAATTCAGCATAATCACAAAACTGAGTCTTGTCACCTGTCATGTGTCGGGAGCATCCACTATCAAGATACCACCTAGTGTTTCTTCCGGCTCTAAGGGCTGTATGAATAACTAAGCATTTGTTCTTAACTACCCATTTAGAGACTATCCTTTTTGGAGAACTAGGTTTCTTGGTTGATTCTAGGGATGTCATTGTTTGGGCATAAGTTTTTGAGGTTTTCTCTTTCATCAGCTCCATGGTTCTTTTGTTCAACTGTTTTACCATTTCTAGGAGCTCTTCCATTCTTTTGTCTTTCTTTGGTGGAGTGGGATAATTCTTCCTCATGTTTGGAGTTTGTTTAGGAGGACTCCACATCTGATTCATCCTTTTACCGGTAGGTACAAATTTACCTTTCAAGTTCTGAACCGAATTCTTAAGGACCAAGCATTCAAACTTTAAATGACCAACATCTCCGCATGCATGACATATAGGTGAATTTCTCTTAGTAGTGCTTCCTGATGCATTCCTGGTCTTTTTAGGTTCTGGGTTACTAACCTTAGTTGGCTCATTATAGCCTAGCCCTCTTGTGTTCCTACAAGGTTTACCTGATTTAAGGATATCATCAAGTTTTTCTCTACTTTGGGCAAATCTTTCATTGAGTTGACTTTCTTGATTAAGCTGCAAGACTAAACACTGATTTGTAGATTTTGCCTTTTTCAGCTCATCTTCTAGGGTATTAATTTTGTCTTGAGCTGCTTTGTTTTTCTTTTCCAATTCACAGATCTGATGGTAAAATCCGTGGTTTTCTCTCTTCACTTCTTGCATTTCATCAGCCAATTTGTTGTTTTCAATATTAGCTTGGCTCAACTTCTTGGTAAGAAGGATGCTTTGACGGAATAGCTCATCATAGGCAACTTGCAAACCTTCATTATCATCCTCGTCATCATCGGAGGATGTCACATTGTGTTCTGATTGCTCATGATCATCATTGTCTCTTTCGCCTTGTAAGTCTGGGACAATCTCAGAGATAGAGGCCATCAGAATTTTAACTGATCCTCTCTCATCACTTTGATCTTCTTCTGTTTCTGAATCAGTACTCCCAAGGTTGTCCCATGTGGCTGCCATAGCTTTCTTTTTAAATTTTTCTTTGGCAGGAGCTTGACATTCAGAGGCAATATGACCATAGCGACCACAGTTGTAGCACTTGGGATCTTTTGGCTTGTTGTAAGATTTTCCTGTATAGCGCTTTTTGTCAAAAGATTTGCTATTCTTGTCAACCCTCTTTCCTTTGTTTTTGAAGAATTTTCTAAACTTCTTGGCCATAAGAGCCATTTCATTCATATCCAATTCTTCATCACTATCAACTTCAGATTCTTGTGTAGTGTGTGAAGTTTTTAGCACGGTGTTTCTACTTTTTGGGGATTTCTTGAAATGAAGTTCATGGGTCTGTAGAGATCCTAGTAAATCTTCTATTTTCATAGTATCAATATCTCTACATTCCTCAATAGTTATGACCTTGGAAGAGAATCGTTCGGGTAAGGATCTTAGAATTTTCCTACAAATGCGCGGGTCCGAAATTCTCTCTCCCAATCCCCACATAGCATTGGTGACATCACTCAAACGGGTGTAAAAGTCCATGAAGTTCTCATGTTCTTCCATTTTCATATTTTCAAACTGAGTTGTCAATAGCTGAAGCTTTGACCTCTTGACTGTACTAGTCCCTTCATGTGTAGTTTCAAGGATGTCCCAAGCTTCTTTGGATGTTGTGCAATTATAAATTCTTTTGAACTCATCCGCTGAGATGGCACAAAAGATAGCATTGAGTGCCTTTGCATTGCTAATGTATCTCAGTTTTTCAAGATCAGTCCATAAGTCATCAGGTTTGACTGTGGTGGTGGTGACACCCTCTAAGGTAGTGTTCAAAAGGGGTATTTCATATTTGATTTCCACAGACCTCCATGTTGCATGATCCAATGATTGCAAGAAAACTCTCATTCTTGCTTTCCAATATGCGTAGTTTGATCCATCAAAATATGGAGGTTTGGAAACCATACTAGAATCCCCTTTTGACATGATTTCAAGCTTCTAGAGACGGATCACACTCCGGGCGGTTACGCCTTTGAGGAGGAACCCGCTCTGATACCAATTGAAAATGCGGTATAAGTTTGATTACCGCTGTTGTAGAAGCAAGAAACAAGTTATCTTGTCCTAGAGGGGGGTGAATAGGACACTTTTTAAATTTCTCAATACAAAGTATTCTTAGAGCACTTTCATCAAACACCAGATATGCAAAGCATAAATCAATAGAAGCACATGTAAAAGAAGTAAATCAGTTCATCCATTCACCACACAACAAGGGATTTTTATAGTGGTTCGGTTATGTACCTACTCCACTCCCGGCTGATCCACTCACTCCTTGAGTGGCCGGATTTCACTATCACTATGGTTTTAAATGAGGTTAACCATAAACCTTAACAGCCTACAAAAGGACTTACGACTCAACACATGGATTCATCCTTCCATAGGACTAATCCATGACCACTTAGTCCTACACAAGGGCTTGTCCTACTCAAGGACTTGTCCTACGCAAGGACTCTACCGAGTTTGGGTCTTCAAACTCTGAAACCCAAATCTCAACTTGAGGAGGTTTCTTGGACTCGAAAGACTAAAGATACTTAGCTGATTGAGTCCCTTGATGATGCCTTTGTTGAAGAAGCTTCAGCTTGTACGGAAGACGTCTTCTTCAGCTCCCTCGATCAGCAACCTTGCTCCGGATGACCCATTGTAGTTTCCAAGGTGAGGGATTGAGGTTAGGTTGAGGCTATTTTGGGATATGGCTTTTATATGAGGAAAGCTTCTACCTAAACCACCATTAATGGCATTGATGACAAGAGAATGTCTATGAGAGGTAGGTCAAGATGCCATTAAAGAGGAGTTGAGTTCATGTTTCAATCCAAGCTTTGAATGCTTAATCAATGTTGGTCAGATCAACATGGATTGAAGAATGAACTCAACAGATCTAAGGGTTTGGAAGAAGGGGATCTCAAGAAGAAGGCTCACTCAAACCCTAGATGATGCTCAAGGTGTCTTGGGCAAGATCCAACCGAGTTCTATAAATAGATTATGCCATTCAACGGTCAGAAAACTGGTCAGCTCGATAGGTTCCGATCGATCGGACATAAGTTTTAGTCAAATTTGAATTTTGCTTGAAAACAGGTTCTCCGATTGATCGGACTTAGTTCCGATTGATCGGAATACCCTGTCCGATTGATCGGATAGGTGGTCCGATTGATCGGAATTTCTTCCAGAGAGTTGATGCAATTTTTCTGGAAATTCCTCCGATGGATCGTATCTATGTCCGATGGATCAGGAGAGCCCTGTCCGATGGATCGGACAGACCTCCGATTGATCGTAAAAGAGTCCAGAGAGTTTTTCATATATTTGCTGGACAATTGTACGATTGATCGGACATAGTGTCCGATTGATCGGAATACACTGTCCGATGGATCGGACAGCCCTCCGATGGCTCGGAAAAGTGTCCAGAGAGTTTACAATGTAACTGGACTATTTTCGATGGATCGGACACATTGTCCGATTGATCGGACATCTATCGGAATATTCTCCGATGGATCGGGCATGTATCGGAGAGAGTAGACTTAAATATTTTCAATTTTAAAGAACCTTCTGCTACCAAGAACCTATCCATTGCTGATCTTAATGGAAGTTGGGTTATAGATGGTGCTAAGGATGTGCCTAGAAAGGTTTTGGGCCATCTATAGAAGTTTTTAGGATCAAAGGTTTGGGGTGGAGAGGCTAGAAGCTGACTTGATCTTCGAGAAGCTTCTGTCTTCAGCCGCAAGGAAAACTGTCTTCAGCCCGCCAGGGACTCGACGACACACTAACCATGGTAATTGACAAATCTTTGCATTAACAAGGATTTCTAAAAATCCTATCTAATATATAAAAAGAAAGGGAAAGGAAGGATGAAAGCATGGGAATGATGGAGAATATGGTGGAAAATTCTGAGAAGGGCTACCTATTACCAACTGGGGGATGGTCTACCCGTAACCAAAGCTGAAAATGGGACTAGTGTGAAAGCCGTTAGAAGGACGGTAAGTTAAATTCCTATCATAGGCTTGTTGTTGATCTGTACACCTTGAGATTCATAGTTTGGTTGATCTATGAAGAAGATGATCTTGGAAACTCATGAGATTAGCCATCACTATGCACATGAGGTTGAATTTGTTCAAGTTCTTCTATTTATCAATCAATTAGCGGGGATTCTATATGAACACCTATTATGTTTGAGAGTTTAAGGTTTCAGCTTCTATCACTTAATTTCTCTGATTTTTGCACTTGTATGTCTTAGAATGTATAGAAGCATAGTTTCTGAAGGAGAGTTGAATTTTGGAGAATTGAACTTGCTTCACACATGTTTTGCTCGGGACTAGCAAAATGCTGGTTGGGGGGTGTGTTGAGCCTCTAATTTATACATATTCTAACCCTTATCATCACACATTATGCATGGTTTACGAGTTTAAAGTCTAAACTAATACATGTTTTTGTGTTTACAGGAATGAGAGAAGGATTTCACCACGATGATGCAGAATGATGATACTTTACATACCTTGAAGATCAAGGAATCAAGTGTCAAAGGATGGAAGAAAGAAGCAAGAAAAGAGGAAAAGAAAAGAGAAGAAACCACCCTTGTCGATTGATCGGTTGACTTGACCGATTGATTGCTGGGGTGGTCGATTGATCCCCTGGCCCAGTCGATTGATTGGCCACTCTGTTTATGCCATTGGACTGAAAGATGTACCAGCGATTGATCGGTTTCCCAAACCGATTGATCGCTCAAGAGGAGGAATTTCTAGACAGGTTGCTGGACAAAAAAAGGTCCCACCGATTGATCTCTCAGCCCGGGCGATCAATTGCCCAAACTCAGAATTTTATGCTGAAGTCTCTGGACACTTTTTATCCCCGCTGATCCATCGCCTAGCACCAGGATTTTGGTTTTTGTGTTAAAGTCTCTAGACACTTTTTCTCCTTTGCGATCCATCGCTCACCACCTGCGATCCATCGCCCATCACAAGCAATTAATCGACCACCCTGGCCGATCAATCGCCCGTGTGGCCACTTCCAGAAACTTCTATTTCTGGTCCGATTTTCTCTGCACAAGTGCTTAACTTTACGCAATTTCTCGAAGGTTCTGCGCAATTGGGGCTTGAAGGCTATAAAAGGACTCCTCTTATTTGATTTAAAGGCATCCTAGAAGAAATTGGAAGTTGTGGAAGAGGAGGAAGCTCTGTGGAGTGCTACAACTCCGGTTTCTCTGGTTTTTCTAGTTTTTCTTTATGTTTTTCCTTAATTCTACTTCTAGTATGACAATGTTGGGCTAGAACCTCTCAGCTAGGGCTGAGATGTGAAGCTTATAGCTAATGTCATGTTTAATTCAGTTTGATTCAAGTACCTTTACTTCAAGTTCAGATTTTTATTGTTCTAGTTTGAATGAAAGTTGATATTTTTAGAAGTTCTATGAGAGTCCATGTACTCCAGACATGGATTCCTTGTAATTCTCTGAGATTGTCATGTTTGTTTGATTAGATTTGAATTATAGGAACCCTTAGGCAAGCCAAAGTCCATTGGCATGGCTGTTACTCCGAATGTTACATGTTTGAATGCTATATGCTTGATTAGAACTAGAACTTGAATTTCTGACTTGAATGGGATTATTGTGCTTCAATGGTTTATCTTCCAACTAGATGAGAGATAGGACTTCAATTCTAGTTGTGTTTCATACTTAAGTGAATGAATTAACATGGATTGCTACAAGTGGATCCTCAATGCCTTAGTTCTCTCTTTATTCTCAAATTTTCTTAAATTACTGTTTTAGTATTAGTTTACTTAATTGAATCTCCAAATCACTTAAATCTTAGTTGCTGGAATAATTTAGAATTGGTTTCCTAATTCCTTGTGGATCGACCTCAGTCTTACCGAGAATTATTACTACATCGCAGCCTCGCATTTGAGGCGAGCGAACAATGGCCTCATTAGGCCACTCCAGTCAAATAGAACAGAGTGGAAGGAAGACCTATTGGATACAGAAATGAAAATCGCAGTGGTTCTCCTCCTCGCTCGACAGAGGTAAACAATATCATTGCCACTACTCAGGGCAACCAATACGCTCCCCCACAGGGACACCAACCATATCAGCAGAATCAGGTTTAGCATCAACCTCAGAGGTACCTTGCCACAGCCATCCCCACCTCAACCAAATCCTCAACCACAGCCACAACCACCTCGACAGCAGCAGCAATTCAGGGGAAGTGGCCAATACTTATATCAGAATAGGCAGAATTACAGAGAATTCAGAAAATTCACTCCTCTCACTCAGCCACTCAGTCAAGTCATGATTATGCTGGTACAAAAGCAGTTACTCACTCTAATGACACCCAGACCTCCTCCAAATCCTCTGCCTGCGAACTATCGAGAAAATAAATATTGTGCCTACCATCAAGGGCGTGGCTACACCACTAATCGATGCATGACTCTGAAGAATGCCATACAAAATCTGATTGATGACCACAAGATCGTCATCTTGGTCCCTGGAACTCCTCCAGCAACTCTTACCAACGTCCTTCAAAATCTTCTACCTCAGCATCTGATGGACCCCAGTTCATCCCGCGGCCTTGTCGTCAACAACATAGAAGAAGGAGAGCGCCTCGATCGCTTCTTCTCCCCTATCCAGTCCATTCATGCCTACACTTATGGGCCAACAAATTCTCCCCCGATCTTGCAAGGGGAAAACCCCTATCCTCCTTCAGTCTTCGAGCCGTTAGTACTCGAGGGAGCACCTCCATATGATGCACTAGTCGTCTTAGGGCTTGTCCCTTTGCAAGGGGCACCTTACAATCTTCATGTTGGGAGCCGGTCATTCTGGAAGGAGCACAGTCATACATCGAGCCCGCATACGAACCTGTCATTTCACAAAGAGCAATTTCAGCTCAGGAACAATCCAATCCACAGTGGAGGGATTATACGTATTAGCAGCAAGAACCCATTGTCTTAGAAGGGACTCCTCCAGTCGAGCCAGTCATATTGCAAGGGGCAAGTCCTATCCTCGAGCCGTAAAGACGTCCTAGAGGTATATCAATTACGCTACAATAGCTGGGTCGAACAGACAGACCCCTCGCCATATCAAGAGGACCAGTGTTCATCCCGTGGGAACCTCTTGCTCCCGGAACAGTCAAGCCAGGGCCGCGACCTTATGTGATCTATGAAGACAAGCTTCGATATTATCCCTTCAGCACAGGTAACAATGTAGTCCTCAAGGCAAAAGCTCCATATGAGGAAGATCTGGTACCCGCACCAGCACAGTTGCAAGAACCAGTAGGTTCTGAAAAGCAAAGGAGAGGAAAATTACAAAGAAGTCCCGTGGCACTATCCAGAATGTGCAGAGGTAGGGAACATGAATCCTAATGGGCGTTGCATCCGAAGAGATAATCAGAACAAAGGAGAACCCAAAAGTGCTCTCTTAGGTCTCAACAACAAAAATGAAACTGTATATGATGTTATGACTTAGCTCAAGTCAATCCCTACTCAAATCTCGGTACGGGAGCTACTCTGCACATCTCGCATACACTGAGAAATGTTCACGAAGACCATGAGCGATGCCCACGTCCCTTCGATACAGCACCTAAAATGACAGCATTGATGATCGGACAACTCTTGGCTCCGCGCGCCATCACCTTTACCGATAATGAGTTGCCACCAGAAGGACGTGACCATGGGCGATCCCTCAGCATAGCCTTACGATACAAAGACCTTTGTGTCCCGCTGGTCCTTATCGATAGTGGCTCAAGCTTAAATGTCCACCCACTCAAGACTGCGGAATGCCTAGGAATTAGTCCCTCCTCATTCCGACCCAGCACCATGTACGTCAAAGCATTTGACAACACCCACCGATCAGTAGAAGGAGAAGTCGACATAGAGGTACAGATAGGTCCAGAAAGCTCCACCATCACATTTTAAATCCTGGATATATTAACTTCTTTCAACATGTTGCTCGGACGACCTTAGCTGCACAAGGTCGGAGCTGTGCCATCAACTTTGCATCAACGGGTGAAGTATATCTGTGGGAACCAAGTGATCTCTGTCTGTGTAGAAAAGGAGCTTATCATTCCTTCCAATATTGCTGCCACTAAACTAAATATCCCTATCATCGACATCCAACACTCTGAAGAAGACGTCTCGTTCCATAGTTTCAAGTTCGAGACCGTGAACGCTATCGCCAATCCATAACCGATAAGTGTGGATCGTGTCTTTTCACTAGCAAAATGTCTGAGTCTCAAGTATCGTATGAAGAATCATTTCAAGTTCAAAAAGATGCCGCTGGTATATAATCAACGCAAATGGGGACTCGGGTACAGGTCAGTCATCATAGACAAAATAAAGAAGAAGTTTCTGTGCTCACCCATGCAATTCATCAGGCCAAGAGAGCCTTAGAGAGATCCAAGAAGAAATCAACCGACTGCGCTACATAAAGGCCTCCCGATGAGCCTAGCTTGGGCCATGTGGCCTCCCATTCAATGGACTGGATTCTCGAACCATCTAAGCCTCCAGAAGAAGAGGATGAAGACAAAGAAGAAAATCAAATACAGCAGCTTCAGAATCAGGGGCACAACCTGCCCGCTTTAATTCCAGTCAACCAAGGCCACAACCTGCTTGCTTCAATTCCAGTCAACCAGGGGCACAACCTGCCCGCTTCAATTCTAATCAACCAAGGGTATAACTTGCCCATCTCAGCACCAATCAACAAGGGGGCATAACCCACCCATCTCTGCAGAATCAACACCATCAACAATCAGTTAGAGGCAGAAGCAGCCCATCCATTGGACCAAGAAAGGGAAATGGTCAGCCCTGGATTGGTCTAATGTCCAGATTTCGAACATGTGTCTTGCAGTGGAACCAGACGAATTGCAATGCTAGGTAAGTGATCCGGGAGGGACTGAGTATGACTCAGATCTCGAACCCGACCAGCGAGAAATCATGGTCATTGGGTCAGACCATGATTCTTCGCCCAAATCATTAACCCCCACCTCTCCAGGGAAAGGAGTGTGGGGTCTTGAATGGTCATCTATTCCCTTAACTTCTGAATCAGCCAGAAAGTCATCCAAGAGCTCTGGCTTAAAAAAAACACAGATTTAAGTAACAAGCGGTACTCTGGGACAAGCTGGGATCAATCATGGTCTGCAATGCCCGCTTGTTCAGGGTCCCGTGAAGTTCAAAAATCCAAAAAAATTAAAAACTTACAAAAACCAAAAACATTTAGCATTTCAATTCCAAAAAATTCTCAAAAACCAAAAAATATTTCTTTTCCTGCATTCAGTAATGTGCCAAGTTTGTCTGAAGAGTCATGTGAGTTTGAAGTCGAATCATATGATTTTGACATCGAATTAGACTTCGAACTGATGGGTCTAGATGAAGCTCGGGATGAGGAAGATGATGAATCGGCTCCCGAACTATGTTAGTGCACTGATTTGTGCATTGTATTGTCAATTGCGTGATCGTTTAGTCAGTCAAGTCTCGTGAGCCGATGAAGATTGAAGACTCAAGACTTGAAGACCAAAGCAACTTACCACACTCAAGTTCAAGCCAAATCAAGCTTGGAAGGTAAGTTGCATATAGACAGCCTATAGGATCCCAAAACATCCAAGTCCATGGCATTCGAATCTCATTTTATGTTTGCCAATTGATCCACGGACTTAAG
This sequence comes from Liriodendron chinense, assembly GCA_003013855.2. NCBI lineage: Eukaryota > Viridiplantae > Streptophyta > Magnoliopsida > Magnoliales > Magnoliaceae > Liriodendron > Liriodendron chinense. Next base: position 1,404,427 of record ML058584.1, read on the forward strand.
GTCAAGATGATCAGTCTTGGACCTCCATTATGTAGGTGCCAATCAGTTGAAAAAGATAGGTATATCATCTCTATGTGCACCATTTAATCTGAGAGAGTTCACCCCATTTCAGGCTAGGAATTGAGCCTGACGACTGGTCGGGCGACCGGTCGGCTGCAACAGATGTTCAGACAGAAAAACTTTTCAAAGAAAAATAAAATCATCTCTGACTGAGGACCGGTCGCTGGTCTCCTAAGACCGGTCGCTGGTCTCCTAGGACCGGTCACACGACCGGTCACATATGGACGAAAAACCTCCAGCGACCAAAAAGGGAGAAAATGCTAAAGGGGAGACCGATCGCAGACCTCCACGACCGGTCGTAAATCGACCAAAAACGTCCAGAGACCTTGGGGGAAACATTTCATAGGAGAGACCGGTCTCAAGACCGGTCGCACAACCGGTCGTCAGACCGGTCGGATGCTCAACTAAGACCGGTCTTTGGGCTTTTTAGACAGGTCGCACGTGACCGTTTTCTATCCGTTGGAGCCCGATTCTTGGAGCTTATAAAGGCATATTTCGAGGGCTTTGAGGGTATCACTTGCACACCCATTTAGAGCATTAACAGAGGCTATTAAGACTTTCATCTAATCTCTTTTGCTCATCATAGTCTTGAGTTCATCCTTCAAACCTAGCCATTAATGGCACTACATTGAGTATTCAAAGCTCGGTTTGAACAATAAACTCAAGCATGGCATTCATGGCTGTCCCTATCATTGAATCTTCATCTTGCAGTCATTTACAGCCATTGAATGATCCAATTGATGGTTCCTTCATTATCCATTGCATTGTAATAGGCATATGGAACATCAATACCTTCTCCCACCTACCTGGCACTAGTCTAGGAACATCATATGCATTGGTAGCTGATCGTGGGAGCTTAGAGAGGAGCTAAGGCATTCGTGGAAGCTGAAACTACTCATCAACGGTGCTGAATCGGGGCTCAATCGTCTAGGTATTTCTAGTATTTGAGAGTCCATTTATTGAATCACTATTCCCTGGATTGGGAAACTCCGGCGGGAGTGTACGTGACCATCCTTGGATTAGGATTGGTGAGAGTTTGAGATCCAAACTCGTCAACTCCCTGGATTGGGCCATCTGCAGATGGTAAACGCGGTCCTAGATCAAAGGATGTCAAGGTTGATGGTTAACCTGATTTAAAACCATGACTATAGTGAAATCCGGTGGTCTCATAGGTTGAGATCGTGAACCAGGAGTGGAGTAGACTTATCGTCGAACCACTATACATCGTGTGCAATGTGGTGAATGCATTTTGTCTATTATTGTTCCTTATTGATCAATCTTATAAGTGCTTAATTGTATGCCCATCTTGTGTTTGACAAAATGCTCATATGCCATCTTTGAATGATTGACACATGCATGCATATGAACTATTTGACTAAATGCTTCTCTTAGAATAGTTGTCAAATTGAGTTGGATCTTGGGTGATCAATTGCTATCATTTGCATGTGCTTAATTGGTATATTATAGTATAAATGCAACTAGGACATAAGCATACCTTCAAGCTTATCTCACTAGCGGTAAAACCGCAATTTCAATTGGTATTAGAGCGGGTTCCTCTTTAAGGGCTTAATTGCCTAGAGGTAGATCCTAACTGAGCTTGTAAGTATGTCCAACTCCGAGGCAAGTTTGATTCTAGTCCTCCACACTTTGATGGATCCGATTATATATATTGGAAGGCTAGAATAAGCATATTTTTAATGTCACTAGATCCAACTATATGTGACATAATTGAGAAAGGTTGGTTGGTCCCTAGTGTTCAAACTAAAAGTAAGGGTAAGACCACTTCCACTCCAAAAGATGAATCAAAATGGAGTAAAGAAGAAAGGGCCAATTCTATGAGCAATCTCAAAGTCCTTGATGTAATCCGTTTTGCCCTCTCCCAAGAGGAACAAAATAGAATATCTACTTGCGAATCCGCTAAGCAAGCTTGGGAGAAGTTGGAATCTATTTATGAACATTCTTGCACAACTGATTCATCCATGCCCATCCCTTCTACTGAAAGAGTTGTAAGTATCAATTTAAGGGAGAATATGAGTAATGATGAGACATCCTCTAGTAGTGAAGAGGAAAATAATGATGAGGATGACCAATTACAAGATATCTATAATGAGCTCTATTGTGAAAGTTTAAAAGTTATGAAAGAGCTCAATAAAGAAAAGATTGAATAGCAAAAGTTGGAAATTGACCATGTCTCTCTAACTAAAGAAAAGGAAAATGTTCAAAATGAATTGAGAGAGGCATTAAAAAGAATTGAAGAGCTTGAGCTTGAACTTAAAATAGTTAAATATGAAGATCAAGCTCTAACTAAAACTTGAGGTCAACCAACTTAAGACCTACAATAATGAGAACAAGGACCAAAAGACCCAAAATGCGAAAATAAGTAAATATTGTATTATGGGTAAAGATTTGGGAGAAAAATGGGGTTACAAATATGTCAAGAAAACCCCTTCTCTGATATTTGTGGAGGTTGAGTCCTCTTCACTTGAGAGCAAACCCAAGTCGGCTCTCTCATGCCACTTTTGTGGAGAGGCGGGACACTTTAAATTTGAATGCCCAATTGTAAAATGACCACCATGCACCTCAGTCTGACCTCAAATAGTTAAATCAATTGTGACTGAACGAGTGACTCAAGAAAAGAAGAGCCAACATGGGACGGCTCCAAAAATTGTGAAGAACTCAACCAGAGTTGAGAATGAGGAAAAATCTTGCAAGGTTGGCAAGAAAAGGAAAGTTTCATCCCCTTCTAAAAGATATGATTATGTGGGGGAGATGCTAAAGAAGGTTGCCCATTTGAACCAGAAAATTCAGAATATGGTTAAGGGTAAACAACAAAGGGTTTTTGGAAATCATATTGGCAATTCATATACCCAAAATCAATATTGTGCGCCAACCAAGATGAGACGGCTAGTTGACATCTTTAGACCTTTGGATTGTAGGAAATCCATGGGTGGCTTTGTTTACTAGTCGGGTAGTTAGCTATATGTGCATATTGGTAAATTTGAGGACTAAGCCTCATTCTCTTTTGATTAGTCTAACTCTTGTGTATCATGCTCAGATCATTTTGAGTTGAACTAATTGCTTTTGGATTAGCTTGGATTGATTGTGTGCTTTGCTAATCCCCATTGTGGTCAATTTTGCTCAATAGTTAAAATCCATTTGTGACCATATATATGTTGCATGCTTCATTTGTAGTATGTGACATTCTCGGCTAAGTTTGTGTATCTTGAATTGATTGAATATCATTTAGAGCTTAATTGTTTAATCTTGCCGAGAAAATTCTGTTAATTGTGCTTTATAAGTAAACTTGAGGAAATCTAACCTCTTTAAACATTTTCTATCTATCGAACTTATCCTTATATGCATAATTATCATAACTAATCTTAAGTTCTTTAGTTAGCCATCTCATATGCTATTATTTGTTTATCTTTATGTCTGAGATGATGTGGTTTGATGAATTTATTGTGGCATGTGTAATTATATGAAAATTCTTCAATTAAACATCTTTGCCTCATTTAGATGGTTATGGTCATGTTTCCTCCTCATGCTCTATTATAACATATTGGGAGTGATTTGGTAGAAAAATGGGATAACTAGATTCTAAATCCCGTGGTGATAAAGAGCGAGATATCATGCAAACCTTGACAATCTTCAACACCCTTCTCTCCCTACATCTATATATTTGGGAGAAAGCTCTTGACCATAACACCTTGAGTATTAAAGAAACATACTCCAATTATGAAAATAGAGATTATTACCAAGAGGGTCATGAAGGGCAAGTAATCTCATAGCCTTATGCCAACCCCATAGATTTGATAAATCTGGTATATCATGGAAATTCATTGGTGGGTGTGCATTGGGGATTGACTCACAAATTATCAGTTTTGCAGGTTGTTAGCCTTTAGATAAATGTGGTTTATCATTTTATACTAAAATCTAAGGGTCTTAGCCTTATCCTTAATGAGCATAAATAGGTATATCTGGATATAAGATCCATCATCATAGTTTGCTTAATATTTGTTCATTTTTGGCATCAAAATTTCGTAAAATTATATGGCCAAACCTATGCTTTTGATATGAACTGATGATGGACTGTTTGTCATCCTAAATTGCATAATTTCATCACGAACAAACCAGGTTTGAAGAATCAAAAGAAAAAACCAGTTGTGCAGAGTTTCAAAAATTGCACAGAATATGCAAATTAGGGCCTACGACCGGTCTGGCGACCGGTCCTGGACCGATCCTGGACGGTACAGCGGGCGCGGGTTGGGTGTTTTAAAGGGAAAAAGGGCTGCCCCAAATCATTTCTATTCCAATTCTTTCTCCTCCTCTTTCATCCTAGAGGTCTCACCTGCCCTCCTCAAGCTACCCTAGGTCTCCAATCAAAGATTAAAGCCCTTCTTCGTGGTACATTGTCTTCCAAATCAAAGTATTCATCATCTTCTTCATTGGTAAGGGTTTTAGTTTTGTTCTTCCTTGTTGTATCCTTTTTCTTTTGATTCCTAGGGCATATTTGTGTGGATTGTACGGCCCTATTATGTCTTCTTGTGGGAGGAAAGATGCATCCCCTCCTCGACGTGAACGCCGCTCGAAAATCCAACATGATGAGGGGCCCCCACAACCCACCTCCAAGAAGATGGTTTCCAAAGGAAAAGGGGTTGCTTCATTGTCTAAATCTCCTTCCAAACCTCGTCCTACCGCATCAGACACATCACATCTTGTCAATTGGCACAATTTCAAAAATCGTGATGTGCTTTGTGAAAAATCCGCCAAACTTGTGCACTTGGAACCTTATCGGGTGGTCCAGCTTTTAGATGCAATAAGTTGGGAGCCTGTGCTCCATATGGGCGGTCCTGTTTAGAAAGAAGTAGTCAGAAAATTCTATTCCTGTTGTCACATTATTCCCGATGACTCTTCTTCTTTTGAAGTCCATTTCGCTGACGGGATTTGGACATTCGGTCTTCCTGTCATAGCTGAGGCTACTGGCGTATCTATTGTTGATGAGGATGAACTCTCTGATGATGAGGAGACCGAACCAGCCTCTCGAGACACCATGACTAGAGCTTTATGCAATGGAGAGTGCCCTAGATGGGTTAACAATAATGCTCTTCGTGCCTCATCAATGTCTTGGGATTATCGTCTTATTCACAACATATTCTTCAAGAACATATTCCCGAGGAAGAGCAACAAGGCCGACCTTCCCGAAGACATGGTCATTGTTCTTTATAATGTCAGTCAGGGCCGTAGAATGTGTCTTCCCTTGCGTATTATGAAAGTCATTCGGTCCGCCATCTTGGTGTCTGATGGTCTGTCGGCAGGTCTTCCTTTTGGGTATCTCATCTGTAGGTTGGCCAAAACAGTAGGACTTGTTAATCCCTCAGATGTGATCGTAAAACCTCCCATTCTAAATTGCTCTATTATAACCAAAATGCGCAAGACATAAGAGGAACTCAGGCGTCGACTTCAGGAGGCTCAGCTGCAGCGTGAGGCCCCTCCAGGTTCCTCTGAGCCATCACAGCCTGGAGCAGTAGCGACATCATCTGATCCCTCCATCGATCCTCGTTTTGCTCCTGGACCCTTCAGTACACACCCCCCCCCCCCCCCCCCCGGGCATTCTCCCGTCGTAGCTCACCTGCCGCAGACTCTTCAGCTTATCTTATTGAGCTACGCCAGCTTCAGGACCATCTTTCACGGAGACTTGATCGGATTGAGCAAAGGATGGATTAGACCGAGTCTCAGCTGTTTCAGGGACATGCCACTCTACTCGTGAAGCATGAGGCTATTATGGCTCGCCTTGCTCAGATTGACAAGCGCTTGGAGGCTTGGGAGCGAGCTGTTCGTGGCGATGCACCGCCACCAGATCTGGGCGACGAGACTGATTTTTAGCATCGTTGTATCATGTGTCTTGGTCAGGAGTATCTTTTTGGGTGACCAAGACACTTGTCGCTCATCATGTTTTGTATTTATACATTTTAGATGACTGTTAGACTCTTGGATGATTGCACTTTATAGTTATATTATTGATGTCATCACTTGTTTGGATCCTCTTTTTTGAGCTTTATTGATTCATCTTTTGAAGATAGTGGTATTCTCTATGCATTGTAGTGCTATATTTATGAGTCTATTGCTTTTTCTTGGTATATTGATAGGGGGAGGTTAGATGGTTTGGGCATTAAGCCCTTATGGCTCATGGTTCTGTTTAATATAGCTTAAATGTGTTTCATCAATCTTGATATAAATGCCAGTTGGGGTGGTTGGTTGATTGGGTGAAAGGCCCTTTATGCGTAATGATTATTGTATATCAGGTTTCCATGTGTTGCTTCTATTCTCCCATATGTTTCATGATCTATCTCTCCTAATTCATGGTTTAGCTTCGCTGCTCTTATAGGCAAATCTTTTTTAAGCTAACCTTTGTCAATGACTGACAAAAAGGGGGAGAACTTTATCCCACCAAGAAGCCGATTTGTTTTGCAGGCCTTCTTAGGTGCAGATGTTGAGGGGGAGAAATTGAAGATGTTTCGTGTCAGTACATGTCACTTTGTAAAGTTTTTATTGTAAATTATGTTCTGACATGTAATTGGGTGTAAGTGTTTTTCTGTTTTGGGATGCTCATGATACGGAGATCATGAATTGTCTTAGTATGGGTTTTGTCATGTAATTGACAAAGGGGGAGATTGTTAGTGCACTGATTTGTGCATTGTATTGTCAATTGCGTGATCGTTGATTCATTCAAGTCTCATGAGCCCTGATGAAGATTAAAGACTCAAGACTTGAAGACCAAAGCAGCTTACCGCACTCAAGTTCAAGCCAAATCAAGCTCGGAAGGTAAGTTGCATATAGACAGCCTATAGGATCCAAAAACATCCAAGTCCATGGCATTCGAATCGCATTTTATGTTTGCCAATTGATCCACGGACTTAAGGTCAAGATGATCAATCTTGGACCTCCATTATGTAGGTGCCAATCAGTTGAAAAAGATAGGTATATCATCTCTATGTGCACCATTTAAGCTGAGGGAGTTCACCCCCTTTCAGGCTAGGAATTGAGCCTGATGACCAGTCGGCTGCAACAGATGTTCAGACAGAAAAAATTTTCAAAGAAAAATAAAATCATCTCTGACTGAGGACCGGTCTGAGGGCCGGTCGCTGGTCTCCTACGCATATGGACGAAAAACGTCCATCGACCAAAAAGGGAGAAAATGATAAAGGGGAGACCGGTCGCAGACCTCCACGACCGGTCGTACGACTGGTCGCAAATCGACCAAAAACGTCTAAAGACCTTGGGGGAAACATTTCATAAGAGAGACCGGTCTTAAGACAGATCGCATGACCGGTCATCAGACCGGTCGGATGCTCAACTAAGACCGGTCTTTAGGCTTTTTAGACAGGTCACACGTGACCGTTTTCTCTCCATTGGAGCCCGATTCTTGGAGCCTATAAAGGCATATTTCGAGGGCTTTGAGGGTATCACTTGCACACCCATTTAGAGCATTAAGAGAGGCTATTAAGACTTTCATCTAATCTCTTTTTCTCATCATAGTCTTGAGTTCATCCTTCAAATCTAGCCATTAATGGCACTACATTGAGTATTCAAAGCTCGGTTTGAACAATGAACTCAAGCATGTCATTCATGGTTGTCTCTATCATTGAATCTTCATCTTGAAGTCATTTATAGCCATTGAATGATCCAATTGATGGTTCTTTCATTATCCATTGCATTGTAATAGGCATATGGAACATCAATACCTTCTCCCACCTACCCGGCACTAGTCTAGGAACATCATATGCATTGGTAGCTGATCGTGAGAGCTTGGAGAGGAGCTAAGGCATTCATGGAAGCTTAAGCTACTCATCAACGACACTGAATTGGGGCTCAATCGTCTAGGTATGTCTAGTATTTGAGAGTCCATTTATTGAATCACTGTTCCCTAGATTGGGAAACTCCTGCGGGAGTGTACGTGACTGTCCTTGGATTAGGATTGGTGGGAGTTTGAGATCCAAACTCGTCAAGTCCTTGGATTGGGCCATCGACGGATGGTAAACGCGGTCCTAGATCAGAGGATGTCAAGGTTGATGGTTAACCTGATTTAAAACCACGACTATAGTGAAATCCGGTGGACTCATAGGTTGAGATCGTGAACTGGGAGTGGAGTAGACTTATCGTCAAACCACTATACATCGTGTGCAATGTGGTGAATGCATTTTGTCTATTCTTGTTCCTTATTGATCAATCTTATAAGTGCTTAATTGTATGCCCATCTTGTGTTTGACAAAATGCTCATATGCCATCTTTGAATGATTGACACATGCATGCATATGAACTGTTTGACTAAATGCTTCTCTTAGAATAGTTGTCAAATTGAGTTGGATCTTGGGTGATCAATTGCTATCATTTACATGTGCTTAATTGGTATATTATAGTATGAATGCAATTGAGCTTTTGAATTTGCAAGAAAAATTAAAAAGTCCTATTCCCCCCCCCCCCCCCCCCCCCCCCCCCCACATAAGCATACCTTCAAGCTTATCTCACTAGCGGTAAAACCGCAATTTCAAACTAGAGGATCTCCCCAAAAAGTTTGAATCTAAAGCCAATGTTATAGCTGATGATTTTGAGGTAGTAAACTTGTGGACGCTTGAGATCCCTAGGGAAGTACGCATTGGGAAATCATTGCCATCAGAGATGAAATAGAGGATGATAAAATTTCTAGCTCCAAGATTGTCTATCTTTGCATTATCATATGAAGACATGTCAGGGCTCGATGAAGAGCTCGTTATACATCATCTGCCAACAAAGCCAGATATGAAGCCAGTTAAGTAGAAACTCCGAAGAATGAAGCCAAAATGGGCCCTGAAAGTTCGCGATGAAGTCATCAAATAGTACAACGCGGGATTCTTGGTAGTCTCCAACTACCTTAAATAGGCTCGCAAACATCGTACCAGTACCGAAGAAGGATGGTAAGGTTCGAATGTGCATCAACTTCCGAGATCTCAACAAAGTCAGTCCTAAAGATGACTTCCCTTTGCAACATATAGACACTCTGGTTGACAACACTGCAGGATAGAAGATCTTCTCATTCATGGACGGATTCTCATGTTACAATCAGATCAAAATGACCGTCGAAGATCGCGAGAAGACATCATTTATCACTCCGTGGAGAACCTTCTGTTACAGGGTAATGCCATTCGGTCTGAAGAACACAGGAGAAACATATCAGCGAGCAATGACAGCATTATTCCACGATATGACGAACAAAGAGCTTGAAGTATATGTGGACAATATGATTGTCAAATCTCGCACAATTGAAGGACACTTGGAAGATCTGAAGAAGTTACTCAACAGGTTAGAAAAGTACAAGATCCGTCTCAACCCTCAGAAATGTGTCTTCGGTGCAATAGGAGGAAAACTCCTTGGATTTATGGTGATTGAGGATGGCATCAGAGTCGAAGAAACTAAAACCAGAGCAATCATCAATATGCCCCCTCCAAGAACTGAGAAAGAAATCAGTGGTTTCCTCGGCAGAATTCAATACATCAGTCACTTTATCGCACAGCTCACACCTATCTGTGAGCCCATATTCAAGCTCCTTCGGAAGAACGTTCTAAAAGAATGGAATGGCGATTGCCAAGTTGCCTTCAACCGCATCAAGAAGTATCTCATGAATCCTCCAGTTCTAGTGCCACCCACTCCCGGACGACCCCTATTGTTATACATCTTGGTAGCAGCAGAAGCGATTGGCTGTGTCCTCGACCAACACGACGAGACCGGGAAGAAGGAACAAGCAATATACTATTTGAGCCGAAAGTTCACTGACTACGAGACTAGGTATTCCCCAATCGAGAAGACTTGCCTTGCCCTAGTCTGGGTAACTTAGAGACTCCGTCAATACATGATTGCGTTCCCTATTCTCCTCTTCGTTCGTATGGATCCACTTAAATACCTGTTCGAGAAACCAGAACTCACTGGAAGGATAGCTAAATGAAAACTACTCCTATCTGAATTCGACATCACCTATGTCACTCAGAAGGCAATCAAGGGGCAGGCCCTGGCCGATCATCTCGCCACTCATTCTCTCCTGGATTATCAACCGCTCGAAACCTTCTTCCCTGATGAAGATCTCTTGCTCATCGAAGGTGAAGAAAAGAAGAAGAAAGATGAATGGACGTTATTCTTCGACGGCGTAGAAACTTCTAAAGGAAGTGGTATCGAAGCAATCCTCTACTCTCCAAACGATATCCCTATTCTTAGCTCAAGGCGCATAGTATTCGAGTGCACCAACAACATGGCAGAGTATAAAGCATGCATCACTGTTGAACCTCCAATTTATACATTTGCCAACCCATTACATCACATTATATGCATGGTCTTCATGTTTAAAAGGCCCATCTAATGCATGTTTTGTGATTGTAGGAATGAGAGTGAACTTCACCCAATTGGAGACCAAAAGACCATGTTTAGGAGTCTTTGATGAAGGTCCAAGGTGGACCAAAGAAAGAAGAAAGCAAAGAGAGAGGAAGGAGAGAAGAAAAGAAAGAGCAAAAACTGCAAAAACTGCGTCCTACCGGTCAAGACCGGTCGGCCAAGAAGGCCCGACCGGTCAAGACCGGTCTAGACCTATCGGCTGCACTCCCTGGACACCTGCCAGACAGGTCTAGACCGGTCAAGACCGGTCGGCCATGCAATTTTGCACTTCCAGATTTCAGGCAGCAAGCTATTCCCATTTTGAGATTTTCAAAACAGTTTTTTGAAGCCATCTTGATGATATTTGGAAATCCAACACATCCATGTCGAAGAGGAGCTCGACGCCGAAATAACCCAAGTGGTTTCGTGTCGATCGGAGCTACGGATTGACCGTGGTGGCCAAAACAATACGAACTGTCCAGAAAGTTCCAGATTTTGCTGTTCCACTCTGGGCCGGTCCAAGTGACCCATCATTGATGATATGAAGAATCTACTTTGACCATCTTTTAGACCACATCCATATATGAATAACCACAAAAGTTTCAGATCAAAAGGATGTGTGGGTTGATCGTACCGGTTGAAGAAAGATGGACCATCCAGAAAGATCCAACTGCGCAGAGTTTATCAAAGCCCTAAGTGTTCTAATTTTCGAACCACATTCTGGGATTGTTTTGGACAATCTAATCCATCTATCATGTATAGGAGGAAGTGTTCTACCAATGTTCAAAATTTGGGATCAATCCGACATCTGTACACTCCGAAGCGTTGAAAGCAAGATGACTGGTTCTGAAGGTACCCGAAGTGCGCGATTTTGAGAGGTGGTCAGTGATCTGATTGGTGGGCCCATTCAGAAGATAATCTTGGAAATCTAAATCATCTATGAGGAATATCACATTACAAGGAAGCTATAAATCAAATTTGAAGGCAATCCGACCATTGGTTAAGCCGTACCAAGCGAAACAAATTCTGCATGTTGCTGTACTATTGCTGCACTATAAAAGGAGGTGCTCTCTTCTATTCCAAATCAACCAAGGACGTGGGGAGCAAGGAGTTCAAGTCCTAGGAGGCTACCTAGCCTCCTACAGCTAGTTTTTCTTCCTTTTCTTAGTTCTAGTTCTAGTTTTAATATGCTTTTCCTTGGCTAACCTCCTAGCTAGAGCTAGAGGTGAAATTTGTAGTTGGTTTCAATGCTTTAATTCTTTTATTTCAAGTACCATTTTCTTAATTTTGGATTTTGAAGTTCTAGTTTGAATAAAGTTTGGTTTTTTAGAAGTTTTGTGAGAGTTTGTGTGCTCCGGACATGAGTTCCTTGCAATTGTCTGAGATTACCATGATTGGGTTGTTTAAATTCAAATTGTAGTAACCCTTGAGCATGCCATAGTCCATAGGCATGGCTGTTACTCCGAAGGCTACAAGTTCAAGTTCTATGTGCTTCATTAGAACTGGAAATCTGATTTCCAGATTTAAGTGGGACTGTTTGTGTTTGAATGTTATATCTTCCAAATAGATGAGAGATAGGACTTTGATTCTAATTGTGTTGTACTTAGATGAATAGATTGGCATTGGACTACTACAAGTGGATCCTTGATGCTCTAGTTCTTCTTATTTTCAGATTTTCTTATTTCATGTGAAAAACTACTTCCTTAAACTTCTTAGATTCTAGTTATTAGAGTACTTGGAATTGTTTACCTCTTTCCATGTGGATCGACCTCGGTCTTACCGAGATTTATTACTACATCGCAGCCTTACACTTGAGGCGAGCGGACAATCACTAGTTTAAGGGAAGCTATAACCTTGGGCGTTAAGAAGCTACGAGTATTTGGAGACTCATAGCTTATCATCAATCAGACCAATGGCGAATGGAAAACCTAAGGACGAGAAGTTGATACCCTATCATGTGTACCTTGAAAATCTGGTCGAAGAATTTAAAGAAATCACCTTCTCATACATGCCCAGGGCCAAGAATCAGTTTACAGATGCTCTCGCTACCCTTGCATCAATGCTCGAGATCTCGAAAGGAGCTTCAGAATGGGAGCTCACAGTCAAAACTCAAGATGAGCCTGCTTTCTACCTGCAAATAGAAGAGGCCGAAGCCGCCCTGACAAACCCTGGTATGCCGACATCAAGCAATATCTCAAAACCAGAGAATATCCAGAAGCAGCAATAGATTGTCGAACCATCCAGCGTTTGGCTGGCCAGTTCACCATCAATGGTCAGTTCACCAGTTCACCATCCAGCGTTTGACTGTCCAGACCTTTTTAAAAATAAAAAATAAAAAAATGCGCCATCACCTATAGAAAACCTTGGTCCGAAGACCTTAAACTACACTAGGATTAATTTCTCGAGGGATTTTTCCTACTTTCAACAAAAAACCAGTATCAACCTCAACCGCTCGGATCAAGGTTCGATAGTCTGGATCTTTTCAAAAAATCACAAAAAGAAAGAATGTATTTTTAGCATGTACATAGTTTTGGTTCGAAGACCTTAAACTACACTGAGATTTGAAATTGCGTCGGGTGGTCTAACACGACACCCTATGCATACACGTGCGGAAGCTTAAAGAGCAACTAGAATTATGGCTAAACCTATAGGAGGGGGTGATTAGCACCTTTTAAAAGTTTTCGCCTACTTAACAAATTTAGCAAATTAAACTACGTAAGCGATTAACACTTCGGCTTCCAAGCCTAAGTGGGTCCAATGAAAAGACTAGCAAATGATAAAAGCAATCAGCAACCTAGTCTAAACAACTCATGTGGACTATGGAGGATGGATCAAGAAATGCTCAAGTCAACATGAGGTAGTGAAAGTACATCTTGTGAGTGTGAATGTGCCTATCAAGTGCCTGGCATGCATTCCTAACTAAGCATTCATAATTAACCAATTAAACACAATGCATAAAGAGAAATGTGCTCAAGAACAATCACAAACACAAGGATGTATAGTGGTTTGACTACTTGTCTACTCCACTCCCGGTTCAAGTACTCAACCCCTTTGAGCACACCGGCATTCACTGGGGAGTTTAAATCTGGTTCCTCCCAACCAAGGTGTTTTAAATCGGATCCACATAACCGGGGAGTTTACAGGTTCCTCCCAACCTACACGATTGCACCAGTGTTGGTGGCTCCCCCTTGGAGACTCTGTTTAGGCCGACTAACGTGCCAAGGAACGGCTGACGTCCCTAGATTTTAGGCCCAACTAATAAGCCAAGGATCGACGAACGACCCTAGATCGAGTTTGTCAAACAAACTCTACACTTAACTCCCACAGGGAATTGAGTGGATGGACTCCTAACAAGACAACCTTACTTGTTGGATTGAGCCCTTTTTGTAGCGTCGCTTTGGGTTGCTTCTTCTCGCTTTCCCGTGCTTGAATCAGCTCCCCTCGTGCTCCCCCGATCTTTGACGCCGCTGCTTTGCCAAGGCTTCAGCTCCAAAATCAACTACCTTGCATGTGATGCTCCATTGGAGATGCCCAAGGTGCTAGGGAATGGTGAAACCTCTACAAATGGTAGGAAATGGGTTTCCTAGAGGAATACACCTATTTGGACTCCTAGGTAGTGTTTAGACAAGAGATTTAACGATCATCAAGGTGTCTAAACCCTAGGAATCAAGAGGGAACAAGTCCATTCTCAAGATTCCATTAAATGGCCCAAGCTTGTGATGAAAACACAAGGAGAATAACTTGTTTTGTGTTTGGAATAGAGCCTCTAATGATCTCTAGCTGTGGTGGCTTTTATCTCCTCAAAATCCCCTCTCTAGGCTCAAAAATGAATCCCCCTCTTTAAATAGATTTTCTTCCAACGGTAAAAAAAGGGCAGATTCGCGCATCTCCGATTGATCGGAAGAAGGTTCCGATTGATCGGAGACATGTCTGATTAATCGGATTTTAGTCCAGAGAATTCTCTGGAGGATATTCCGATTGATCGGAACATGGTCCGATTGATCGGACTGACCCCTTCCGATGGATCGGAAGACTGTCCGATTGATCGAAAATATGTCCAGTGGATTTTCAAGGTTGCTGGAACAATTTCCAATTGATCGGAACTTCTGTCCGATTGATCGGAGTCCTATCGGAGTGTTGAGTTCTTAATTGTGCATATTCTAACCCCAATTCATCACTCATTATGCTAGTTGTTATGCTTTATAGACTAATCTAATGCATGGATTCATGATTGTAGGGATGAGAGAGAGAAGCATCAATTGAAGACCTAAAAGTGCTAGTTAGGAGCAAAGAAGATCAAAGGGGCTAGCATAGAAGAATGAAAGAAAGAAGTCAGAGAAAAGAAGAAAAGAATGTAGAAGAAGGTGCTCACGACCGGTCGTCTGACCGGTCGTCCAACCTGTCCGTACATGCACAGAGGAAGACCCAGAAGCCATTACTCTCTGGACTGTTCACGACCGGTCGTGCGACCGGTCGTCCACTTTTGAGACCGGTCGTGCGACCGGTCCTTAAATTAATTTTTCGGGACAAAACTCTCTGGACACTTTTAGGCTGTTTTGAGACCGATTGTCCTAGCACTACGACCTGGTCATCCAGCCACTGCAACCGGTCGTGGGACCGGTCGTCTGCGTAAGATTCAAACCTGCTAATTCTGGGCACCGATTTTCTCTGCGCACTGCGTAAGTGTTACGCAGATTCTCGAATTTTCTGAAGTTGCGGAGCCTCCTCACTATAAAAGGACACCTAGGGATCATTCCTAGGGTGTCTTAGAAGGGTTTAAGCAAGGTTGGAGGCGGCGGAAGTGGATTTCGGAGTTCCACAACTCCTTCTAGTTTGTTTTACTGTTTTTATGAGTTTTTTTGTTGTTTCATGTTTCCTTGGATCATGAGCAACTAAACCTCTTAGATAGGGCTAAGAGGTGAAGCTTGTAGTGGATCTAAGATGTTTCAATTCATTCTAAGTTGGTTTTAAGTTTGGAATTCATGTTTATGAACTATGGTTTGAAGTTTATACAAGTTTTAAGTAGTTTTTCTTAGTCTTATGATGACTCATGGATGTTTGGGAGAATTACTTAAATTCTTAATTGGTTTATATTAGTCTAGACCTGTATGATCCGAGGAATTGGAGTACGCTCTAGTACTATGATCTTCATGTGGGGACTTCCTATCTAAGTTCTACTTTTCTGAATTTCTGTAATGTGTATAGACTGTGCATGTGATTTGAATCAAGTTCAAATCATGATCTAGCCTTGTTTTGTGACAGGACTTGAGGATGGTTATGATTGTGAACTGAGTCTTTTGGAATGAGGACTGACCTATGCAATTGAGCATGCTCAGCCTAGCTTACATTGAGTGAATCCTATGCATTGGACTTACATATAACAGATTGATTGGTTTAACAGCTCTATCATCCGGCTAGATAGATCTTAATATCGATTCTAGTTGAGAAAGTGTGAAACCACAGCGGATTGAACATCAAGGATTGATATAAGTGGATCCTTGAACCCCTAGTGCCTTTTTATAATTATTTACCTTCTATTTAATTCAATTTTGTTACTCACATCAAATTCATACAAAAACCTGATTGTTAGCTTATCAATAGAAACTTTTGGATGTGTTTGTGAAATCCTACATAAGTCCCTGCGGATCGACCTCGGTCTTACCGAGTTTATTACTACATCGCAACCCTACACTTGGGGAAGCGAACACGGAGCCAACGTCCGATTGATCAGAGATCAATTGAAAACTGCTGTTTGAGCTGTTTTGTTTACAGCAGCTTCCACCTCTTTAATTAGTCTAATTTATCATGTTTTTCATGGAGTTCTAAGACTAATGATGATGACTAAAGGTATACCTAGTTGGTCTAAGTCATCTAAGAGGTCATGGGTTAGGTTTTGGTCAAGGCAAGGCACACCAAGGCATCACTTTTACTTGTTTCATCTTCCTTGATGCAGTCGGTCCGTCTTGAGTCTTCGGTCTTCGTCTTCATTAAGCTCAACCGACACTAGACTCACTAACCTAAGTGATTGACAAACAAGGTGCACTAGTATGTCACAGAAAAGTGCACTAACAAGATTAATTTCTCGGGGGATTTTTTCTACTTTCAACCAAAAACTAGCATCAACCTCGACCGCTCGGATCAAGGTTCGATAGTCCAAATCTTTTCAAAAAATCACAAAAAGAATGTATTTTTAGCATGTACATAGTTTTGGTCCAAAGACCTTAAACTACACTGGGATTAATTTCTCGGGGGATTTTTCCTACTTTCAACAAAAAACCGGCATCAACCTCGACCGCTCAGATCAAGGTTCGATAGTCCGGATCTTTTCAAAAAATTACAAAAAGAACGTATTTTTAGCATGTACATAGTTTTGGTCCGAAGACCTTAAACTACACTGGGATTAATTTTTCAGGGGATTTTTCCCGCTTTTAACCAAAAACCAGCATAAACCTCGACTGCTCGGATCAAGGTTTGATAGTCCGGATCTTTTCAAAAAATCACAAAAAGAATGTATTTTTAGCATGCACATAGTTTTGGTCCGAAGACCTTAAACTACATTGGGATTAATATCTCGGGGGATTTTTCCTGCTTTCAACCAAAATTCGGCATTAACCTCGACATCTCAGATCAAGGATCGATAGTCCGGATCTTTTAAAAAAATCACAAAAAGAATGTATTTTCAGCATGTACATAGTTTCGGTCCAAAGACCTTAAACTACACTGGGATTAACTTCTCGGGGGACTTTTCTGTTTCCAAAAAAAACCAGCATCAATCTCGGCCCTTTGAGTCAAGATTCGATGACCTGGATCATTTCAAAAATACCAAAAATATTTTAGCTTTTCATAAAAGCCAGTACCAATCTCGACTACTTGAGCCAAGGTCTGGAACTTTCTATAAAAAAAAGATTTATCATCTGATTTTAACTGCACAAATCTATCCTTAGCAGACCGAAGACCTAAAAACTACACTGAGATTAACTTCTCAGGGGATTTCTTTCCCAACCTATCCCGGACATGGTTAATACTTGATCGTACGAGTGTCCGAAATCTTCTAGATAGGTAA
Source organism: Liriodendron chinense (assembly GCA_003013855.2). Taxonomy (NCBI): domain Eukaryota; kingdom Viridiplantae; phylum Streptophyta; class Magnoliopsida; order Magnoliales; family Magnoliaceae; genus Liriodendron; species Liriodendron chinense. Next base: position 1,421,945 of record ML058584.1, read on the forward strand.
GGGCTGAGGCGGGCAGAACCCTATGATCTTGTTTGTGTTGAACGCAACGTGATAGACAACCTTGACTTGGAAGTTGTTGTTGAATCTGACGGATGTTCCCTGTTCTTAAAACTCATGAAGGGGATTAAGGCGGTTGGGAGGTGAAGCGCACCCTTATAAAATTGTGAGCAGCATAAGACCCCAAACTGGATTGACAAAGAGAAATATGAGGATGTGGCTCATTTTGTGGCCGAAGGAGTCTGTCGGACGATATGTGGTCTATGTGAATTGCACATGAAGAACAGGTAACTTTGTGGGTATTTTGACTGAAAACCCTAAATTCCTTCATCCAAAGATGTAAAACTACGACACTTAACTATGTAAGACTCATCTTGCTCGCTGACGTAAAATGGATCGGGTGCCTTACCAGCAGTAGAAGCTGAAAATGGATGAAAATTCCATACCTTTCCCTGCATTTTAAAAAAATCCAACAAAACACCAAAACATTGTAAAATCGTCTTACAAAAATCACAAAAATATTTCCCTTATTTTCAATAACACCGATCTTTATTTGGACCAAATATCTTCAAAATCACAAAAATATTTCCTCTGTTTTCAATACACCGATCTCCATCCTGATTACTCAGGTAAAGATTCGGACCAAATATTTGCAAAAAATCATAAAAATTGTCACTATCCCCAGCTCAGCATCTCAGGAGTCTTGAACTCCGCTCACTCACTTCACAGTTTGGGATGATGGATCCGATCGCCTGTAAATTGGAATCTTGACCAAAACTGGAGACCAAACACCATACTATTCACATCCATTCCCTAGAAGAGCATCTTGAGGTTACAACCTACAACCTCCTTCATCCATCCCCAACAGCAACAAAACAGCATCTTGAGACGATGGACCTAATCGACCACGGGTCTGAATCTTGACCAACCTGCTGACCGAACATCCGCACTAAAAAGAAAATCTCCAGGGAAGCAAAACCCTGCAAGCAATAAGCTCAAAGATCTCCACATCCCCAGCAAAAGCAAAATCATTGAATTGAAAAAGAATGAGCCAAACCATGCATCCACCATCAAATATGCATCCGCATACATCAGCATTTATCGCATCAATCATCATGTTTACCTGCTTTCAAAATAAAAGTCGGTTAGCCAAAGAACCCACAGGCATCCCTAGTGGAAGAGTGTGCAAGCCAAATTTCCTTTTTGAAAAGAAAAAAATTTATATATATTCCTATTTACAAATAAAAACCCCACGGAGTATCACTCCCTAGAGTGGGTATCTTTTCAAAATCCAAAAACATTTTCCCAGTAGAGCGTTCGGCCTCCAAAACACTAAGAGATCTTCCATATCTTTAGGTAGGAGCCGACGCAAAAATCAAATAAGATCCGATGTCTCGCGGTTTCCCCCAAGACCATTGGATCCAATGCACTCAAAGTACAGTCGAACTAAACTCCAGTGTCAGTGCGGTCGTACCAAATGCCAAGATACGAAAAGATGAAAGTCAAAAGGCTCGGTCAAAGAAACCATCTGAACGGTGGAAACGATGAATTATAACCCAAGTATCAAAACCAGAAGATTGGGTAGAAAAAGTTCACCCGCACATACCTAGGCGTGGATGCTTGAAGTACCTTGACTGAGTCCAAGTCGGAGCAGTAGTTACCCGTAAGGTTGCGCAGACGTAGGGCAGCTAACCACTTTAACAGTCAATTGAAACAAGTACTCCTAAAGTGATCAAGGAAAGTAACGAACAAATCAATCACAGGGTTGGTAACCTCGTAAGACTATAATGGATGCAGAGGCTCTACTGTACCTTTCTGATGTTAGTACCGATCAGGGAACAGAAGGGTTGTGATTGGGTACCCAAGTTGCAACTCATGCAGGGACGATCGCAACTTTTTCTCCAAACTCCCGCGGTATGTGCGAGTTATCTATTTCCAGACAATCAACTGACTCAGATACAAAGGCAAGCAAAGATTTCATACCATGATCTATGAATGACCGGGTCAGAAGTGGGGTGTCCACTCGCTTTGACATTCGGTTGTATGCAACCTCTGCTAAAGAGGGGCATCTGTAGACACCCCACCTTCGGCTACAATGTTAGTAGACATAACTAAATGAATAGAGGTCTATACCCCCAAACCCCATGTCCAAACCCAGCCAAACTCACCCTTGTAAGCCCCAATCTATAACCCAGCTCAAGCATAAACCCAATCGACTCACCCCTAAACATCAGCTTGAAAAACCCCCATAAAAAAATCAGTCCAAAAGTCCCCAAAAAGTCAAACTTGGTGAGTTAACCCGCTGAGTCAAATCACCGAGTCAACTCACCGAGTCAGTCCAGCCCCTGCACCCAGTCGACTCGCTATGTCAAAACCCATCTTTTCAAACCCAGTCAACTCACCTAGTTCCGAACCATAGCTTCGGAGTAGCTCCGAACCTCGAACCTACAGCTTTTCTACTTCAGGTTCAGGCATCGTACGCTCCGAAGCTGAACCAGCATGTCCGTACTGGGGGCCGCCCAAACCTATTTACGAAGCTGCCAGCCTCCGCAACTATAAATACCCCTGCCCCTTCTCATTCACAGCATCCACTTCTCATCTTTCCAGCCCAAGAGCTCTGAGTCCATCGTCACTCTCCTTTAGTCCATTCCTCCACCAAGGAGAGCCCGAGTGAGAAGAACCTAGCCCTGGTCTAGCCCAGCTTGATCTTTACTTCCCCAAGTGTAGGGTTGCGATGTAGTAATAATTCGATAGAGACAGAGATCGTTCTCAGGGACTTGTTAGGAATTCACAAAATTACTTCTAATATTCTCTACTAGAGAGCTAACTAAACAGATTTCTAAAATTGAATGTAAATATGATTCTTAAACTAAAAGTGAATGTAATCAATATAAGAAATCACTAAGGGTCTAAGGATCCACTTGTAGCAATCCTCAATGCATAATTCGCTGTGGTTTCCCAATTACACAACTAGAATCGAAATCAAATCCTATCTATTCAGATGATAGAGCGGTTGTATTACACAATCTGTCATTTGTGTGATTCTATACATGATTCCCTCAATTCAAGTTAGGACTTGAGCACACTCAATTGCATAGCTCAATCCTAGTTCCAATAGATTAAGATCACAATCATAATCATCATTAAACTCTGTCACAAAGCATAATTAGATTATGATTTGAACTTCATTCAAATCACATATACTATCAACACAAAATTCAGAAATTAGTATGAAAGGTAGAACTTTGGTTGAAGTTCCCACATGAAAATCAGAGTCTAGAGCATATTGAATTCGATTCCTCGGAGCGTACAGGTCTAGAAGTATGCAAAATAGTTAAGAACTAAACCAATTCTCCCAAACATCCATGAGCCACCATAAGATTAAGAAAAACTACTTAGAACTTTATTCAAACTTCTATAAACTATTGTTCTTCAATAAATCCAACTCGAAACCAACATAAAACGAATTAAAGTATCTCAGATTCACTACAAGCTTCACCTCTTAGCCCTAGCTAAGAGGTTTAGCCATTCATGATCTAAGGAAGCATGAAAACAACTAAAAACATAAAACTAGAAAACACAAACTAGGAGGAGTTGTGGAACTCTGAATCCGACTTCCGCGCTTCCCACCTTTGTAGATCTCTTCTAGGATACCTTAGCTACGATCCCTAGGTCCCCTTTTATAGTGAAAAGGCCCTACCACCTTAGAATCTTCCGGATTTGAGTAGTACTTACGCACTTGCTTTAGAAAATCAGAGCTTCAAGAGGAAGCTACTGGAGTCCGCTGAAATTACATTGGCCAACCGGTCAAGACCGGTCGGACTGGGCTGGCCGACCGGTCTAGCCTGTTCTGGGACAGTCTAGCTTGTATTTTGGAGGTGGGCAGGCTCTAGCCGACCGTTAAGACCGGTCGGTCCTATTGCATTCAATGTCCAGAGAGGTAGGAGGAGGTGGCCGACCGGTCTAGACCGGCCTTGACCTCTTGGCCGACCGATCAAGACCAGTCATGGCTTCCCCTTTTCACATTTTCTTCTTTCTTTCTTCTCTCCTCTTCTCTCTTTGCTTTCTTCTTTCTTTGACCCACCTTGGGTCTTCATCCAAGGCTCCTAAATAAAAAAATTTAGTCATCAAATGGGCGGAGTCCCTCTCATTCCTAGAATAATAAAATCTCGCTTTAGAATAGTCTTTAAGCTTGAAAACCATGCATAGTTAGTGATGAAATGGGGTTAGAATATACACATTTAAGCGCTCAACACACCCCCCCAAACAGCATTTTGCTAGTCCCGAGGAAAGCATGCATGAAATAATTCATTCCTCCAAAACCCAACTCTCCTTCAGAAACCATGTTTCTATACACTCTAAGACATGCAAGTGCAAAAATTGGAAAAACTAAGTGATGGAGGTTGAAACTTTAAACTTTCAAGAACATATCAAGTACTCATATGGATTTCCCGCTGATTGATTGATAAATATAAGTATTTGAACAATTTAACCTAGTGTGTTCAATGAATGCTCATCTCATGGAAATTCGGGATTATCTTTTTCATAAATCAGCTAAGGTATGGAATTCAAGGTGTATAGATCAACACAAACCTATGACAGGAATTTGCCTTACCGTCCTTCCGACAGCTTTTACACTACTTCCCATTTTCGGCTTTGGTTACGGGTAGACCATCCCCTGGTTGGTAATAGGTAGCCCTTTTCGGAAGTTTCCACCATATTCTCCATCATTCTCATATTTTCATCCTTCCTTTCCGTTTTCCTTTTCATCAGATAGGATTTTTAGAAATCCATATCTCTCATTATTTTCCCATTGACAAGGATGGACAAAGTACCCCGGTCTTGGTTTCTCAACACCTTCAATCTAAACTATCTAATAATCCATTCAAAACATGAGAATCGTGTGAAGTGAACTAGGTGTAAAAGTGTTCAAAAGTTCCATCATTCATAAAAATAGGGGAATTCACATACAAGACTAGTACCTTAAAGAGTGTTCAAAGTATTCAACATCACTCACTTCGCTTCTCCTTTTCTTATATTTACACCATCCTGAATACATAGAAACAAAGTTTTCTAATGGAGTTTTGAATTTTTAGAAAAGTTCTGAAAAATCTTCGTCATATTGCTCGAGATGTTTACAAAACACTAGATTCATCCTAGTGATCCTACACCCCCAACCAAATCTTGCATTGTCCTCAATGTAAAAGATATGTAATAGGCAAAACATGAGAGCAATTATAATAAAGGGAGTGAGGAGTGATAGTACCTGAGAGAAGCAAAACTAGGATTCTACCTCCTTCTAATAAACCTATGGAAAAGCAAACCAAAAACAACAAAATTCTAATCCTAACTACTCTATACCTCCATCAGACTAGGAGATCAAATATCCTGATACACAAGATCAGTCAGAGGTATGGACATGCCTTCTGAAGCAAAATTCTCAAAGAACGGCTTTAGGCGTTGACCATTTGCTTTAAAGATATTACCGTTCCTTGGATTCAACAACTCAACGGTCCCATATGGATAAACAGTTTTCACAATGAAAGGACCGGTCCATCGAGACTTCAATTTCCCCAGAAATAAATGTAATCGAGAATTATACATAAGGACATTTTGGTTGATCATGAAGGTCTTACGAAGGATGTTCCTATCATGGAACACCTTCGTCTTGTCCTTGTAAATTCCCACATTTTCATAAGCGTCGTTCCGGAGTTCCGCAAGTTCATTCAATTGAAGTTTGAGCAATGAGCTTGCCTTGTGAGAATCAAAATCCATCTTCTTTAATGCCTAATATGCCCTATATTCCAACTCCATGGGCAAGTGATAAGCTTTTCCATAGATAAGTCGATAGGGAGACATTCCAATGGGGGTCTTGAAAGCGGTACGGTAAGCCCAGAGTGCAGCGGTAAGTTGAAGTGACCAATCCTTGCGATCAGGGTTCACTATTTTCTCCAAAATATGTTTAATTTCCCTCTTGGATATCTCAGCTTGTCCACTTATTTGCGGGTGATAGTGAGTGCTCAGCTTGTGATTGACGCCATATTTTTTCATTAAAGCTTCAAACGGGCAGTTACAAAAATGAGATCCACCATCAGTAATAATGACTCGAGGTGTTCCAAACAGGGAAATGATATTTTCTTTTAAGAAACGAATGACTATTTTATGGTCATTATTCCGGCATGGAATAGCCTCGACCCATTTTGAAACATAGTTGACGGCAAGTAAGATATATAAATTTCTAAAAGAAGATGGGAATGAACCCATGAAATCGATGCCCTAACAATAAAAAATTTCGATTGGTAAGATGGGATTGAGTGGCATCATATTTCTATGGGAGATTCCTCCCAATTTCTGACAAGGCTCACATGTTTTACAAAACTCATGGGTGTCTTTGAACATGGTGGGCCAATAAAACCCACATTGCAGAATTTTGGCTGTGGTCTTCTTAGCCGAAAAGTGGCCACCACACGCCTGAGAATGACAAAAGGAGATGATACTGTGTTGTTCATCATCCGACACACATCTCCTTATGATTTGATCGGGACAATACTTGAATAAGTATGGGTCATCCCATAGGAATTTTCTCACCTCGTTGAAAAACTTGTACTTATCTTGCTTTTTCCAATGTGCCGAATTGTACCTGTAGCAAGATAGTTAGCAATGTCCACATACCATGGTAATTGAGAGACTTTAAAAAGTTGTTCATCAGGGAATATGTCATTGATCGCGGTCGTCTCAGGGGAATGGTGAGAACAAGTCTAGAAAGATGGTCAGCCGCTACGTCTTCTACTCCTTATCACGTATTTCTATGTCAAATTCTTGGAGTAGGAGGATCCATCTTAACAAGTGAGGCTTAGCATCCTTCTTAGAGAGAATGTACTTAAGCGCTGCATGGTCGGTGAATATGATGATCTTGGATCCGATCAAGTAGGACCGAAACTTGTCCAAAGCAAAAACTACGGCCAAAAGTTCTTTTTCTGTAGTAGCGTAGTTTTCTTGAGCCGAGTTTAAGGTTCTACTTGCATAGTAGATGACGTAAGGCTTCTTCTTGTCTTTGGCCTAACATAGCCCCAATAGCGTAGTCACTTGCATCACACATGATTTCAAAAGGAAGGCTCCAATCGGATGGTTGCATTATGGGAGTACATGTCAACATGTCTTTAAGTTTGTCAAAGGCATTTTGACAATCCTTATTCCACTCAAATGAGTTTTCCTTTTGAAGGAGGTTACATAAAGGATGAGAGAGTGAACTAAAGTCCTTTATGAACCGTCTATAGAATTTGGCATGTCCTAAAAAGGACCGCACATCACGTACGCTTTTGGGGGATGAAAGGTTAGAGATAAGATCAATTTTAGCCTTGTCCACCTCAATTCCATTTTGTGAGATGATGTGACCAGGGAAAATTCCTTTTTGAACCATAAAATGACATTTCTCCCAATTTAACATAAGGTTCTTTTTTTTACATCTTTTTAAAATTGCTTTTAAGTGTACAAGGCACTCATCAAAGTTACAACCAAATACAAAGAAATCATCCATGAAGACTTTAAGAATCGTCTCCACCATATAAGAAAAAATACTCAACATACAATGCTGAAAAGTGGCAGGGGCATTACATAGTCCAAACGGCATCTTTCGATAGGCAAAAGTGTCGAATGGACAAGTGAATGTTGTCTTCTCTTGGTCTTCTAGGGTGATCTCTATTTGGTTATACTCTGAATACCCATCAAGGAAGCAAAAGTGGGAATGACCCACGAACCTTTCTAAAATTTGATCAACAAACGGTAAGGGGAAGTGGTCTTTCCTTGTAACTGTGTTTAGCTTCCTGTAGTCAATGCACATTCTCCAACTGGTAGTGACTCTGGTTGGCACGAGTTCATTGTTGGCATTGGATACGATGGTTATTCAGGATTTCTTAGGCACCGCCTGAGTCAGACTCACCCATTGACTATCGGATATTGGGTAAATGATACCCACATCCAATAGTTTCAATACCTCGGCCTTAACCACCTCTTTCATATTTGGATTGAGGCATCTTTGTGGTTGCTTAGATGTCTTCGCATTCTCCTCAAGGTGTATGCGATGAGTACAAATCAGGAGGTCTATGCCTTTGAGATCCGCAATTGACCATCCAATGGCACTTTTGTGCTCTATTAGAGTGGCTATCAGCCTACTCTCTTGTTCCCCATCCAAGTGAGAAGAAATCACCACCGGATATGTCTCATCTCGACCTAAATAAATATATTTCAAATTGGTGGGTAATGGTTTTAGGTCGAGCTTCAGTGCTTTGATATTAAATGGAAGCGGCTTATTTTCGCTTAAGGGCAAAGGCTCAAATGGTGCCTTCCATCTTTTATTATCAAGTACCGGCATAGAATCTAAAATGGCATCCATCTCTCTTATCATGTCATCATCAATCTCATGAGAATGGGCCAAGCATGCCTCCAAGGGATCGGAATAGAATGTCAAGAGGGATTTGTCTTCCACGAATGATTCAATCAGATTTATTTCGTGGACCTCATCATCAATATCCCGCGGTTATTTGCATAAATAAAAAATGTTCAGCTCGAGTGTCATATTTCCAAAGGACATTTGTACAAGATTGTTTCTACAATTGATAATTGAATTTGAAGTTGTTAAGAAAGGGCGGCCAAGTATGACAGGAATTTGAGCACTGGTTCCTATCACGGGATGAGTATCCAAGACAATAAAATCTATTGGATAGTAGAATTTATCGACTTGGACAAGGACATCTTCAATCATCCCTCTCGGTATATAAATCGATCTATCAGCGAGTTGAAGTGTGTTTTTTGTGAGTTTTAATTCACCTAACCCAAGTTGTTCATAGACCGAGTATGGAATGAGGTTAACACTTGCCCCAATATCGAGTAAAGCTTGTTTGATCCGGTAATCACTTATGATGCATGAGATGGTAGGACTACTCGGATCCTTGTATTTTTGGAGCACCTCTTCTTTAATAATGGCGCTCAAATTCTCAGTCAAAAGTACTTTGTTGTGAACATTATGTTTCCTTTTGACTATACACAATTCCTTCAGGAATTCGGCATAAGATGGTATTTGTTTTATAGCATCCAACAACAAAATATTGATCTTCACTTGCTTAAAAACCTCTAAAATTTCCAGGTTTTTGTCTAAAGATTTGGGTGAAATCAACCTTTATGGAAACGGGGCGACCGGCTTGTATTGTCTTTCCGGTTCTTTCTCATGTGGAGTGTTGTTCAATATCTCATCCTTATTGGCAATTTTCGGATCATTAGGCTTTGGGGCCTTCACTGGATTAGATTTATCAATTGTTTTGCCACTCTTCAAAGTGGTGATAGCTTGAACATGCTCCGTATTTTGGGAGGATGGGCTAAGGTCTTGTATCTCAAATTGCGTTCTTAGGTTAGGGAGAGGTTGGGCATGAAGTGTGCCCTTCTCCCTAACACTAAGATGAGATTCAACTCTAGCCATTGAAGTTTTCAAATCATTGATGGCTTGAGATGAATTCTGATTGTATTTCAGTTGTTCTTGTATGAACCTATCTATTTTGTGAGAATTATTCTTGTTGTACTCAACCTGGGCTGAGACGAATGTACCCACTATTTCCTCAAGCGTAGCTTTTGGGTTATTGTTTTGTTCACTCCCCAAGTGTAGGGTTGCGAAGTAGTAATAATTCGGAAAGATCGAGTATCGTTCCCACAGAGATTTATGTATGGGTATCTTCAGAATTTGTCTAAAACAACTAGTAATTAAGATCCTATTAAGAACTAAAGCTGGAAAATAGCAATTTGGGTTTAATCAGTGAATGGTTAAGGTACTTTCAATCTAAAAAGGCACTAGAGCACCAAGGATCCACTTTTGATAAGTTTCAATGCATCAACACAACTAGGTCTCTCATAACTCAATCGGAATCGAATTCATATCTCTATCCGATCGGAATATAGAGCAGTTCAATCAACAATTATCTAAAACAAGTGCTTAATCATTGATTTGATTCCCACAACCATGCTCAGGCCTTGGGCGCACTCAATTGTATAGGCCAAGCCTCTTTCCAATCTAGTTAAGATTCATAACCATAGCTTTCACCAAATCCTATCACTAGACTTGATTACAACTCATGATTAGAACTCTAATTAAATCAAAATCAATCAATAAACAACTATTCCAGATTATACAACAAAAGATAAGAACTTTAGTTGAATGAGTTCCCACATGAAAATCAGGCCATTGCATACAAGGCAATCAAAGCGTCTGACATGCCCAGAGTCGATGGTAGATCAATGAACTACACAAGCATAACTAATGCTCAAAAGCTAAGATACTAAGTTAGGATCACTAAGAATCACATGAGCCCGGAGTCATCAAGAGATCAAAGTAGAAACCAAGATAGTACTTGATTCATACTCACATTAACTAAAATTCATCAATTAAATCATAAAAAGGAAACCTAGGTTGCATCAATCCATCAAAAACGAATCAAAAGCTTCACCTCTTAGCCCTAGCTAAGAGGTTTTAGTTCATCTCTAACATCCTTGAACTAGAAGCCTCTAAAAACATAAAAAAATAACTAAAACAGGAAGAAAACTAGAAATTCGAAGTAGAATCCGTTTCCTAAGAAATCCCCACGTCCTAGCATGCTTTGGTATGAAGGGAAGACGTCCTTTTATAGCTTGGAGGTGTCCTTTACACAAGAAAGTTCCAGATTTCGCGTAAAGATACGCACTTGCGCAGAAGATTTCAGAATCCCAAAATAGAAACAGCCTATTTACATGTGGCCGACCGGTCTGGACCGGTCGGACTAGGCTGGCCGACCGGTCGGACCTCATTCCTGTTCAGTCTAGCAACTATGGCTGACCGGTCTTGACCGGTCGGCCTGGGCAGTCCATCTGTTCAGCAACTATGAGGGATGGCCGACCGGTCTTGACCGGTCGGGCTTCTTTGGCCGACCGGTCAGCCGACCGGTCTAGCCCTCTTTTTCCTTTATTTCTTTCTTTCTTTCTTCTTTTCTCTTCTCTCCTTGCCTTGTCTTTCTTTGGTCCTTCTTCAACCTTCATCCTATGGTCTTCAATGCTCTTAAAGAGCTCCATTTAGTCTTCAATTTGTGAAATCTCCCTCTTGTTCCTACAATCACAAATCATGCATTAGAATAGTCCTTTAAACATGTAAACCGTGCATAATGAGTGATGAATTGGGGTTAGAATATGCACAATTAAGAACTCAACACACCCCCCAACCAGCATTTTGCTAGTCCCGAGCAAAACATACGTGAAACAAGTTTCACTTTCCAAAACCCAACTCTCCTCTATAAACTATTCTTCTATACATTCCAAAACACATAAGCGTAAAAATCAGAGAAATTAGGTGATAAAGGTTGAAACCTTAAACTCTCAGAATATAATAAGTGTTTATATGAAATTCCCGCTGATTGATTGATAAATAGAAGAGCTTGAACAAATTCAACCTAGTGTGCATAGTGAAGGTTCATCTCATGAGTTTCCGGGATTATCTTCTTCATAAATCAACTAAACTATAGATCTCAAGGTGTATAGAGCAACAACAAGCCTATGACAAGAATTTGCCTTACCGTCCTTCCGACGACTTTCACACTACGTCCCATTTCCGGCTTTGGTTACGGGTAGACCATCCCCCGGTTGGTAGTAGGTAGCCCTAATCAGAATTTTCCACCATTTTTCCATCATTCCCAATTTCATCCTTCCTTTTCCTTTTTCTTTTACATTAGATAGGATTTTTAGAAATCCATATCTTTCGTTATTTTCCCATGGACAAGGATGGACAAAGTACCCCGGCTTGGTTTCTCAATACCTCAAATCAAAGTCTAGCTAATCCATAAATCACACAATCCTTTTCAAATCATGAAAATCGTGTAATGTGAACTAGGTGCCAAAGGTATTCAAATTTTCTATCAATCATAAAAATAGGTGAATTCACATATAAAACCATTATATTAAGAGAAATTCAAAGCTTACAACATCCCTCACTTCATATCTCATCTTCTTATACCCATGCTATCTCGAATGCATAAAATCAAAGTTTTCCAAAAGAAGTTCAAATTTTAGAAAAATCGAAAAATTTCTACATCTTTGCTCGACATGTCATAAAAGCTAGCAGATTCATCATTCTCTCACCCCCCAACCAAAACTTTACATTGTCCTCAATGTAAGAAAATATGCAATATGTATGACATGAGAGCAATGACATAAAACAAAGGAGAGTGAGAAAGAGAGATATCACCTGAAGCATGTATTCCATGGCAAGATTAGCTTTTGGAGATGGATTACTTCACAACTAAATCAACTATCAAAGCAAATCCTAATGGGAAAGCATTCTAGCAAATCATCCTCCGTCAGACTAGGAGGTTAATCCCAACAACTCATCCAAAAGCATAAAGTCAAGCAAATCATTAGATGGATCAAAAGGTTTCGCAGTAACGTCATCCAATATCCTGCTTTACAATAAACATGTGTGTGAGTAATCGAGATACGCCACTTAAAATCCCAAAAAGGAATTTCAGCGGGTTCCTTAATGTGTGCACCACATGTATCAGGGGAGACACCATCATATTTATCATAAAAAATATGTCTCCATTCAGATTTTCCTGGGTATTGATATTGCAAGTAAGGATCATCCCAGGGTTGGTGAAGTTCGGTATGCATGATCCACAAAGGTGTGGAAATATGAATTGATTTCTCAGCATAACAAGGTGTTGTTTCCACATCCTTCTCTCGGCTAACGTCATAGGCCGATACCGACTCGAAAAGTGTGATCATATCCCTTATCATATCATCGTTCTCATCAAGGGAGTGAGTCACTTCTTCGTCTAAGTGACCGGAGTAAAAAGGTGAGAGGGACTCATTTTCCACAATAGAATTGATCATATTTATTTCGTGGACCTCCTCATCCTCATCCTCTTGTTGGTTGTCAATATTGAAAGCATTCAACTCAATTGTCATATTGCCACAAGACATTTGGATGACCCCACTCCTACGATTTATGATAGCGTTTGATGTAGCTAGGAATGGGCGGCCAAGTATGACAGGAATTTGGGGGCCAATATTAACCATGGGTCTCGTGTCCAAGACAATAAAGTCTACCGGGTAGTAAACTTTGTCAACTTGGACAAGAACGTCCTCAATCACCCCTCTCGGAATACGAATCGATCGGTCAGCAAGTTGTAGTGTGGTTTTGGTGGGTTTTAATTCACCTAACCTAATTGTTCATAGACCGAAAAAGGAATTAAGTTCACACTTGCCCCTAGATCAAGTAGAGCATGTTTCACCCGGTAGTCTCCAATCACACATGATATTGTCGGACAACCGGGATCTTTGTATTTCTTGGGCATCTCGTGGTTGATAATGGCACTCACATTCTCTGTCAAAAATGCCTTCTTTTGCACATGTATTTTTCTTTTAACCGTGTAAAGGTCTTTTAAAAATTTAACATATGATGGTATTTGTTTAATGGCATCCAACAATGGGATGTTGATTTTGACTTGCTTGAAAACCTCCAAAAATTCCTGATATTTATCTTGAGGTTTGGCTGGAATCAAGCGTTGGGGGAATGGAGCAACAGGCCTATATTCTTTCAATGGCTCTTTTTCATTCATGGTGATGCTAGGTCCATCATCCTCTTTGGAAGATACCGGATCATTAGGCATTGAAACCTTCACCGGATTAGATTTTTCAATGATTTTACCACTTCTAAGAGTGGTGATGGCATTAGCATGTTCCATGTGTTGGTTAGAAGAACTAGGCACGCTTATTTCGCATTGTGGTTTTAGATTTGGTATGGGTTGGGCTGGGAGCATCCCTTCCCTTACGTTTAAGCGAGCCTTGATTTCCTCCACCGAATTTTTAAGCTCAAGCATTATTGTATGGTTGGATTGATTTATTTGAGCTTGTCCTTCCATGAATGCTTTCAAAGTATCCTCTATAGGCATTTGAGGTGGGGTCATTTGCATTGGGGGCCCCCTTTGAGGATTACTTTGATTAGCCGTGTTTCCATTTGCCCAATTGAAGTTTGGGTTGTTTCTCCAACTAGAATTGTTCGTGTTTGAATTTGGAGTACTAAAAGGTCGTTGATAACTATTCAAAGTATTTGATTGTTCAAATAAAAGTTCTCGAAACGCATAGATTGTTGGACAATCCGGCGTTTGATGCACATTGGAAGCACAAATACCACAAATAGTTTTAACAGCCCCCATTTGTTGGGTTGTGTCCACTTTCTTTAGTTCCATCTCCTCGACCTTTCGTGTGAGTTTAGCCACTTTAGAACCTAGATCATCTTGCCCATCTAAAACATAAATTTCTCCATTTTCCTTGGTTTCGGGTTGTTTTGAACTTGTTGGCTTAGATGTATCCCATGCTTGTGTGTATTTTCAGCCAACATGTCGAAATAATCCCAAGCTTCCTCTGTTTCCTTATTCATGAACTCCTCATTGCACATCATCTCCATAAATTGGTGCATGGTTGAGTTTAATCCATCATAGAAGAAACTAATCAACCTCCACCGTTCATAGCCATGATGTGGGCATGCGTTTAATAGCTCATTATATCTTTCCCAACATTGGAAAAAGGTTTCTTCTTCTTTTTGGGCGAAGTTCATTATGGCCCTTCTTAGTGCATTGGTTCGATGAGTAGGGAAGAATTTTTTTAGAAACTCCCTAGTCATCTCAGCCCATGTCCCAATAGACCTCGGCCTTAAGGAATGTAGCCATGATTTGGCCTTCTCTTTCAAGGAAAAAGGGAACAATTTAAGTTTTATAGTATCCTTGGTCACATTGTCATAGTTTATTGTGGTTATAACCTCTTCAAATTCCTTAATATGTAAATAAGCGTTTTCAGAATCGAGTCCATGGAATCTAGGAAGAAGTTGGATCAACCCCGGTTTAAAATCAATATTTCCCACATTGTGAGGGAAAATTATGCAAGAGGGAGTACTCATCCTAGCTGGTTGTAAATAGTCACGTAAAGTTCTAGGTTGAGGTATATCTCCCACTTCATTCTCATCCAATTCAGTAAGGTTTGGGGCTGGATTTTGATGTTGATTAACCCCTCGATTTGGTTGATTTTCAGCCATCTCTCTAGTAATTTCAGGAAAATTTTGATGTTTTCTAGCTCGAGGCTCTCTATCAATCCCTTCAACAATTACTCCGTCCCTTACAAGTCGGTTATTATAATTCCGAGCCCAATGTGGCATGCAAAACCAAAAAGAATGATACAAAAAGGAAAGAGAATTCTTTCTTCCTCCCTTTACTCCTCTCTAAGACTTAAGCACAAGGTGTCTTGCAATGGCTAAGCCAGAAGCAAGGATAGAGACCGATTTCTCCTTGTCAATAGGGGTTCAAAGAACTCTCCACCCACTCTTTGAGTCTTTTGAGAAAAAGTATAGAAAAAGAAGAAAGAGGAATAGGTTGAGAAGAGAAATCTCTGAGCACAAGGTGATCCAAGACGGCAGAGCCGACCAATAGGAATCCAGGTGGCACAAGGCCTACCTTTCAGAGATCCAGAAGGAGTCTCCACCCACTCTACAAGAGATGAATAGGATAGGAATGAGTAGGAGAAGAAGAAGAGTAGGGTTAGAACAATAAAACCTGATTTGTGACTTAAGATGCCTACTTCTTCTTCAACTTCCTAAAAATCCCTGGATTAGACCTATGTTAGAATCCTGCAAAAATCAAAACAAAGTAAGTTAGTATTTAGAAGAAAACCTATCCTAGAAAGCAAAACAAATCCTAAACCTATCTTAACACAATCTCAACTAGAAGTTATTTCAGAAAATTCTAAAAATACCGCGTAGAAATCCCCGGCAACGGCGCCAAAAACTTGTTCACTCCCCAAGGGTAGGGTTGCGAAGTAGTAATAATTCGGAAAGACCGAGTATCGTTCCCACAGAGATTTATGTATGGGTATCTTCAGAATTTGTCTAAAACAACTAGTAATTAAGATCCTATTAAGAACTAAAGCTGGAAAATAGCAATTTGGGTTTAATCAGTGAATGGTTAAGGTACTTTTAATCTAAAAAGGCACTAGAGCGCCAAGGATCCACTTTTGATAAGTTTCAATGCACCAACACAACTAGGTCTCTCATAACTCAATCGGAATCGAATTCAGATCTCTATCCGATCGAAATATAGAGCGGTTCAATCAACAATTATCTAAAACAAGTGCTTATTCATTGATTTGATTCCCACAACCACGCTCAGGCCTTGGGCACACTCAATTGTATAGGCCAAGCCTCTTTCCAATCTAGTTGAGATTCATAACCATAGCTTTCACCAAATCCTGTCACTAGACTTGATTACAACTCATGATTAGAACTCTAATTAAATCAAAATCAATCAATAAATAACTATTCCAGATTATACAACAAAAAATAAGAACTTTAGTTGAATGAGTTCCCACATGAAAATCAGGCCATTGCATACAAGGCAATCAAAGCGTCTACCATGCCCGGAGTCGATGGTAGATCAATGAACTACACAAGCATAACTAATGCTCAAAAGCTAAGATACTAAGTTAGGATCACTAAGAATCACATGAGCCCGGAGTCATCAAGAGATCAAAGTAGAAACCAAAATAGTACTTGATTCAAACTCACATTAACTCAAATTCATCAATTAAATCATAAAAAAGAAACCTAGGTTGCATCAATCCATCAAAAACGAATCAAAAGCTTCACCTCTTAGCCCTAGCTAAGAGGTTTTAGTTCATCTCTAACATCCTTGAACTAGAAGCCTCTAAAAACATAAAAAATAACTAAAACAGGAAGAAAACTAGAAATTCGAAGTAGAATCCGTCTCCTAAGCAATCCCCTACATCCTAGCATGCTTTGGTATGAAGGGAAGACGTCCTTTTATAGCTTGGAGGTGTCCTTTACACAAGAAAGTTCCAGATTTCGCGTAAAGATACGCACTTGCGCAGAAGATTTCGGAATCCCAAAATAGAAACAGCCTATTTACATGTGGCTGACCGGTCTGGACCGGTCACGACCGGTCGGACCTCATTCCTGTTCAGTCCAGCAACTATGGCCGACCAGGTCTTGACCGGTCGGCCTGGGCAGTCCATCTGTTCAGCGACTATGAGGGATGGCCGACCGGTCAGCCGACCGGTCTAGCCCTCTTTTTCCTTTATTTCTTTCTTCTTTTCTCTTCTCTCCTTGCCTTGTCTTTTTTTTGTCCTTCTTCAACCTTCATCCTATGGTCTTCAATGCTCTTAAAGAGCTCCATTTAGTCTTCAATTTGTGAAATCTCCCTCTTGTTCCTACAATCACAAATCATGCATTAGAATAGTCCTTTAAACATGTAAACCGTGCATAATGAGTGATGAATTGGGGTTAGAATATGTACAATTAAGAGCTCAACATGTTTGCATTCTCTGATGGCCCATTCCTCCAACTGAAATTGGGATGGTTCCTCCAACTAGAATTATATGTGTTCGAGTTTGGATTGCTAAATGGACGTTGATAATTATTTATGGCATTTGATCGTTCTTATAGAATTTCCTGGAATGCATAAATTTTAAGACAATCCTGTGTTGCATGTTGGTTACCGGAACAAATTCCACAAATATTCTCAACTTCCTTAGTCTTTTCTCCCTTCCCTAATTCCATGGCCTCAACTTTTCTTGTGAGGCTAGTCACACTGTGCACTTATGTTGTCTTCTTCGGAGAGGACATAGATTCCTCCCGTTTCTCTTTGTTAGCTTATCTTGGGATTTGCTGGTTTAGTTGTATCCTAAGATTGTGCATTCTCGGCTAAGATATCAAAGTAATCCCATGCTTCCTCGGCTTCCTTATTCATGAATTCTCCATTGCACATCATCTCTACGAATTGGCGCATGGGCGAAGTCAGTCCTTATTAGAAAAAGCTTATTACCCGCCAAATTTCATAGCCATGATGTGGGCATGCGTTCAATAAGTCTTTGAACCTCTCCCAACATTGGAAGAAGGTCTCATCCTCTTTTTGGAAAAAATTCATGATTAAGCACCTCAACATGTTTGTTTTATGAGTATGGAAAAACTTTTTAATGAATTCCCTAGTCATTTCATTCCATGTGCCAATTGATCTTGGCCTTAATGCATGAAGCCAAGCCTTAGCCTTCTCTTTAAGAGAAAAAGGAAATAACCTGAGTCTCACAACATCATCAGATACGTTTACAAAGTGCAACATGGCTATCACCTCATCAAATTCCTTAAGATGTTGATATGCGCTTTCACTGTCTAAGCCAAGGAACTTGGGAAGGAGTTGGATTACTCCTGGTTTTAGATCAATATTCCCTACATTGGTTGGAAAAATTATGCATGAGGGAGTACTCTCTCTTGCAGGTTACAAGTGATCATGTAAAGTTCTAGGTCGAAGAACATTCTCAACCTCATTTTCACCCATTTCGGTTTGGCCCAAATTTTGATTGGCCACTGGTTTAGGGTTGATTCTCAGCCATACTATCAGATAAAATTGGAGAGTCTAAATGTCTCTTAACACGTGGCTCCTTATCAATCCCTTCAACAATTCCCCCTTCACTAATGAGTCGGTTGTTAGAATCTCGAACCCAATGTGGCATGCAAATCTCAGAAAAATTTAAAAAATTTAAAAAAAAGGGTTAGAAAAACCTAATTGAAGTGACTCCTTCGACTCCTAGGATCCCTGCAAACAAAGGAAAACAAAACAAACAAACCAAGTTAGTAGGACTCCTAAAAATCTCAAATAGAAACTATTTTCAGAAATTTTGTAAAAACCGTTGAAAATCCCTGGCAGCGGCGCCAAAAACTTGTTTGCTTCCCTAAGTGTAGGTTTGCGATGTAGTAATAATTCGGTAGAGACCGAGATCGTTCTCAGGGACTTATTATGAATTCACAAAATTACTTCTAATATTCTCTACTTGAGAGCTAACTAAACAGATTTCTAGAATTGAATGTAAATATGATTCTTAAACTAAAAGTGAATGTAATCAATATAAGAAGGCACTAGGGGTCCAAGGATCCACTTGTAGCAATCCTCAATGCATAATTCGCTGTGGTTTCCTAATTACACAACTAGAATTGAAATCAAATCCTATCTATTCGGATGATAGAGCGGTTGTATTATACAATCTGTCATATGCGTGATTCTATACATGATTCCCTCAATTCAAGTTAGGACTTGAGCACACTCAATTGCATAGCTCAATCCTAGTTCCAATAGATTAAGATCACAATCATAATTATCATTAAACTTGCCACAAAGCATAATTAGATTATTATTTAAACTTCATTCAAATCACATATACCATCAACACATAATTCAAAAATTAGTATGAAAGGTAGAACTTTGGTTGAAGTTCCCACATGGAATTCAAGTATAGAGCGTATTAAATCTGATTCCTCGGAGCGTACAGGTCTATAACTATGCAAAACAGTTAAGAACTAAAGCAATTCTCCCAAACATCCATGAGCCATCATAAGATTAAGAAAAACTACTTAGAACTTTATTCAAACTTCTATAAACCATTGTTCTTCAATAAATCCAACTTGAAACCAACATAAAATGAATTGAAGCATCTCAGATTCACTACAAGCTTCACCTCTTAGCCCTAGCTAAGAGGTTTAGCCGTTCATGATCCAAGGAAGCATGAAAACAACTAAAAATATAAAACTAGAAAACACAAACTAGGAGGAGCTGTGGAACTCTGAATCCGACTTCCGCCGCTTCCCACCTTCGTAGATCTCTTCTAGGATACCTTAACTACGATCCTTAGGTCCCCTTTTATAGTGAAAAGGCCCTACCGCCTCAAAATCTTCCGGATTTGCGTAGTACTTACGCACTTACGCTAGAAAATTGGTGCTTCAAGAGGAAGCTACTGGAGTCCGCTGAAATTACATTGGCCAACTGGTCAAGACCGGTCTATCCTATTCTGGGACAGCCCAGTCTGACCAGTCATGATCAGGCCAGCCCAGTCCGACCGGTCACGACCGGTCTAGCCTGTTCTGGGACAGTCCAGCTTGCATTTTGGAGGTGGGCAGGCTCTGGCTGACCTATTGCATTCAATGTCCAGATAGGTAGGAGGAGGTGGCCGACCGGTCTAGACCGGTCGTGACCTCTTGGCCGACCGGTAAGACCAGTCATGGCTTCCCCTTTTCACATTTTCTTCTTTCTTTCTTCTCTCTTTACTTTCTTCTTTCTTTGGCCCACCTTGGGTCTTCATCTAAGACTCCTAAATAGATCATTTTAGTCATCAAATGGGCAGAGTCCCTCTCACTCCTACAATCATAAAACCATGCATTAGAATAGTCTTTAAGCTTGAAAACCATGTATAGTTAGTGATGAAATGGGGTTAGAATATACACATTTAAGTGCTCAACACCTGACCCTAGTCCAAGTCTCGCAAGCTACCTAAGTCCCAATCTTAGCCGCTCGAAGCAAACCCTTGCGACACCTCCGTCCATCCAGTTACTCTTTTATTAGCATCATCTCATTTGCATCTAGTATAAGTGCAACATTTACTATTCTTCCAACCCCCCTTGCTTATCATGTCCCTGTAAGCACTTTGATTAATCAAATACACAGCATGCATCCCTGCATAAAGCACCTATCTGTTCGAGCGTATGCTCTGGGCTTTCCTGTTAATGGAAACCTGCCCATTAGAAACTCTTACTGTTCAAACCTACATTCATGCATCATGTCATTCATGAGAATGTACGAGGATTAAATCAGACTTTCAAGTATTAGTTCGATTCTGTGAAGTAAAGACCGTACTTCGGTACGGGCAGAGTGGGTGCCTAACACCTTCCCACCCTGTAACCGTGATCCCTTATCTCAAATCCCCGACCACAGATGAAAAGGAGTCATTTTAGAGGAAGGAATCTTCGGATTCTCTTCTCTAACATATCTACGGGGTCTAGTCGACTGTAGATTCAAAGTAACTGGCTAGTGGCGATTCTGGTCTTATACGAACTCATTCAAACATATCCAGTTTAACATGACAACCGAAAAAGCCCTCGAGAACGAGGTAAGCCAGTGGCACAACGGCGATTCGCACAACCCCTTTTCGAAAGGGAGGGCCGGGAGCGCGGAAAGGTGCATGTCCACACTGATATTAGAAGAAAACCCATCCTAGAAAGCAAAACAAATCATAAACCTATCTTAACACATCTTAACTAAAAGCTATCTCAGGAAAATTCTGAAAAACACTGCATCAAATCCTCGACAACAGCACCAAAAACTTGTTTGCTCCCCAAGTGTAAGGTTGCGATGTAGTAATAATTCGGAAAGACCGAGTATTGTCCCACAGAGATTTATATATGGATATTCTTAGAATTTATTTAAAATAACCTATAATCGAGATCCTATTAAGAACTAAAGCTAGGAAAATAGTGATTTGAAGTAAAACAGTGATTATGAGAGGTAATAACAATATTAAAAAAGGCACTAGAGCGCCAAGGATCCACTTTTGATAGTTTTCAATGCATCAACACAACTAGGTCTCTCACAACACAATCGAAATCTAATTCATATCTTTATCCATTCGGAATATGGAGCAGTTCAATCAATTCTTATATAAAACAGTTGCTTGTTCACTAATTCAATTCCCACAATAATGCTCAGGCCTTGGGCACACTCAATTATATAGGCCAAGCCTCTTTCCAATCTAGTTGAGATTCATAACCATAGCTTTCATCAAATCTTGTCACTAGACTTGACTACGACCAATGATTAGAACTATAATTAAATCAAAATCAATCAGCAAACATGTATATCAAATTATCTTAAAAGATAAGAACTTTAGTTTGAATGAGTTCCCACGTGAAGATCATGTCATTGTACATAAGGCAATCAAAGGGTCTACCATGATCGGAGTCGATGATAGATCAATGAGCTACACAAGCATAAAAAATGCTAAAAAAGGTAAGCTAGTAGGTTTATATTCACTAAGAAGCACATGAGCCCGGAGTCATCAAGAGATCAAAGCAAAATCTGAACTAGTACTTTATTTAAACTCATATTAAACTAAATCCTTCAATTAAAACATGAAAAGGAAACCTAGGTTGCATCAATCCATCAAAAATAAATAAAAAGCTTCACCTCTTAGCCCTAGCTAAGAGGTTTTAGTTCATCTCTAACATCCTTGAACTAGAAGCCTAAAAAATCATAAAATGTAACGACCCGAGATTTTCGACTCTCGTGTATAACACAACAGCCGAATTCCCAAGTAACTTATGGAATAACTAATTTGTCAAATAATGAAATCTAGCATTCAAGCACAATGGCGGAAACAATTTTCATCTTATTCTATCAAACTCACTATGTCATCATCAATGTTTAAATATAACTAAAATACCAATTTATGTCTTCTCTTGAAGACTTATTACAATTCCATAAATGTATCGACTACTCAAAAGAAACATTTAATAAATGAAAACATCGATTAAGTTTCTCCAACATTGTCATCCGCCAAGTGATTGTGCGAACCATCGAACTCTTCTCCTTAAACATCGGGTTCAATACCTGGATCTTCACCTGCATCATCTAGATTGTGTTTGGGATAGTGTTAAACGCTATTATAGTGAGGAATATTTCCTCGAAGACAATCAAGAATAATAATAATGGTACAGAGTAAACGCAAGCAGTATATTATCATTTAATCAGATCAAAACAACCAACTAAAAATCTTTGTTAATGCGATGCATGGAATGCATGCTTTGGCTAAGGCACCCTGGCTAGAATCATAATACATGAAGTGGGAGACTCCCTGTTACGACTTCACGCTAGCCACTAGTTACCAGAGGTTCCTGGGACGCACAAGCCCATAGCTTTGCCCGACCAAGTGAGAAATGGGACGCTCATAGCCCAAATCTATACGTGACAGTGTACGGGAGAAGTAGGACGCTCTAGCCTATTCTCAATTCCATACACCCACATGGAGCTAAGTGAATGCATGACTTTAGTTTCACCTTTATTTAAGTAGTTTTCGCATACAACCGATTTAAATAAAACTCGATGGTCACTATGGGGAGTCGCAAGCAACCCAGCATAGGCCGACAGCATGGGCTTAGTGTCCATGGCACCAACCCCGGCTCATGAGAATTTGTATGCCATTAGTGTCCACTCATTGTCTCGTTTTATGATTTCATCAGATCCCAAAAAGCCAATGTTGTACATCATGACCAAATTCATTAAAATACCTATGTAATGTAAATGGATCCAATCAAGCATCATATACATGTAAGGATCCATTGACAAACAATCACTTCATTCTCTCAGTTAAGTCAAGAGATATTCTTCCATCATAGACACCTCTCATGGGTTCCATCTCTCTACATCGAATAATTTTACCAACTTAGGGACAAAGAGTATACAATAATGGGATGTCCATATGATGATCTTATACACATATTTCATATCACAATATGAAAATCAATGTTACTTGTAAAACACAGATTAAAGAAATAAGGGCATATATTTCACAAAGATAAATAACACAAATACACATACTTCTTAGTCAAAAATCTAAACAATGAATCACATCATTATATAATGATATTCATTACAAATCCTACATTAAACTTCATGTTATATGGATTATCAATTAAAAAAAACAACTTCACATGCCACAAAAGAAACTTATGATAATCATAATATTATTAATGAAAGGCTTGAAGAAAAATCATCACCTTAGAATGGACTTAGAAGATGGTTGTAGAAGATCCTAGCCATTGGAAAAATATGAGAAAGAACTCTCTCTCTCTCTCTCTCTCTAGGGCATGGAGGCTAGGGTTAGGAGAAGGATTTGGAGGTGCGTAGTAGAAATATGGAGATGGATGTGCACGCGAGGTCTTGTGTAACAACCTCTTGAGGTGGGTTTGTCAAATCTCAATATTCGGATGATCTTTGATCAATTCCAATCGTTCATCTTATCAAGCTCGAAGAGTAGAGTCAGAATATGTAAATTTCTTGATGATCTACATTCTAGATTGGCCGATCCTTGAAAATGGCCTAACGGGTGCTAAAATGAGCTAGATCTCAATTAATGGTCTACACTTGATGATCTGGGCCTAAATTTTGGCAAAATATATGGTCATGATAGGCAAATAATTGTACAAAATTTAGTGGTTGATTGATGGTGAGAGATGCCTAGATCTGAAATTCCAAATTTTGGTGGAAAAGGAAGGGGCTAGCTTTGTGGTTCAATGGTGTAGGATTATAGATCGGGGTCCAAATTTTGTGTAAACTCATAGTCATATGAGTATAATAAGTAGTCCAAATTTGAGAAGCGATTGATGGTGAGAAGTAGGTAAATTGAAAGGTTCATATTTAAAAAGAGTTGGTAACTCATTAATTTCTAAAACGGGATAACTTCGCGCATAAGAAAGATGCTTATCAAGGTGAGGCACTCAAATCATACTATTGGTCCATAATAAAGGCGATCTAAGTCACTCATATGAAGAGAAATATTTGACTACGACTAACCATCTACTTTCCTCACTCGATGGACATGAAAATCAAGGGTTAAGGGGCTAAGTTGACAATTGGACCACTTCTACTATGATTTAAGGGCTGAAATTTGACGTGTATGGTTAATATGTGTCCAAAAGTTTAAATCCAGGGTTTTGCGTAAAACTGATCGTCAGAAACTATAATACTTAAAAATGGCATCTTAACTTAAGTTTAACTAATGGCATTTTCGTAATTATCTGGAAAGTGCGTGATTTTTGAAATCTGATCTTTGTACGATGTTTATGGGATCATTTTAAGCAACTTTTGTAAAGGGTCCCCTATCGGATCTCTTACGGATGTCCCGCTATTCGCAAATCAAAGGTAAATGTACGATAATTAATAAAAAAATAAATTAAATTTGAATTTTTAAAAATTTTCAAATAAATTTTAAAAATCTGGGGCGTTACATAAAAATAACTAAAACTAAAAGAAAAACTAGGAAAACTTGAAGTAGAATCCATCTCATAAGCCTCCTTGATGTTCCCCACGTCCTAGCATACCCTAGGAAGAGAGTGGAAGTCATTTTATAGCTTTGATCCAAGAAATTTCGGAGTAGTACCGCACTTGCGCAGCGAAATCCGGATTTGGAGGAGTTCTAGTGCAAACAGGACATTGGTCGGCCGGGCAGACCCCCTGTCCGGCCGACCGGAGGAAGTGCTTACAAATATAAAACTCTTTAGACACACTTTTACATAAGCTGACCCACCAACCGGCCGAACCAAGGCTTCACAATTTTTAGACAGTAAAAATGTTATTTTCAGAGGTAGTGGCCAGCCGGCCGGCTGGTCAGGCTATGAAATGTGACTTTTCTTCACTCTTTTCTTTCTCTGTCTGTCGCATCTTTCTTCCATCTCTTGTCCTTCACTCTTTTGATCTTCAAGACATGTAAGAAGGGGCTTCTTATCATCATATAAGTGGGATCTCTCTTGCATTCCTACAATCACAAAACCATGCATTAGTTAAGTCTTTAAACCATGAAAACATGCATAATGAGTGCTGAATTGGGGTTAGAATATGCACAATTCAAAGCTCAACAGATGTGTGATGGAGAATTCATGAATAAGGAAGCCGAGGAAGCATGTGACTATTTTGATGTCTTAGCCGAGAATGCACAATCTTGGGATACATCTAAACCAGCAAATCCCAAAATGAGCCAATAAAGAGAAAAGGGAGGAATTTATGTCCTTTTAGAAGAAGACAGCATAAGTGCACGTATAGCTAGCCTCACAAGAAAAGTTGTGGCCATGAAATTAAAGAAAGGAGAGACGATTAACTCAAAGGAAGTTGATAGTGTTTGTGGAATTTGTGCTAAAATCAACATGAAACACAGGATTGTCCTACAATTTCGGAATTTTAGGAAGTTTTACAAGAACAATCCAATGCCATAAACAATTATCAATGACCATTTAGTGCTCCAAACTCAAACATGTATAATTCAGGTTGGAAGAACCATCCCAACTTTAGTTGGAGGAATGGGCCAATTGAGAATTCAAATAACAATCCGAAAGCTACACTTGAGGAGATGTTGGGTGCATTCATATCGGCCCAAGCTGAATATAAGAACAATTCTCTGAAAATTGATGGGTTCATTCAAGAACAACTAAGATTCAATTCAAACACATCTCAAGACATCAATGACTTGAAAACATCAATGGCTAGAGTTGAATCTCATATTAGTGTTAGGGAGAAAGGCAAACTTCCTGCTCAACCTCTTCCTAACCCAAGAACCTAATTTGAGATATAAGATCCCAACTCATCCTCCCAACATATGGAGCACGTTCAAGCTATCACCACCTTGAGGAGTGGTAAGACAATTGACAAATCCAATCCGGTGAAGGCCCCAAAGCCTAATGATCCGAAAAATGCCAACACGGATCATAGCTCTAACAACACTCCATATGAGAAAGAACCGGAAAGTCAATACAAGCCAGTTGCTCCTTTTCCCCAAAGGTTGATTTCACCCAAATCTTTAGACAAAAATCTAAAAATTTTAGAGGTTTTTAAGCAAGTAAAGATCAACATTCCGTTGTTGGATGCTATAAAATAAACACCATCATATGTCAAATTTTTTAAGGAACTTTGTATGATCAAAAGGAAACACAACGTACATAATAAAGTACTTTTGACTATGAACTTGAGCGCCATCATCAAACAAGAGGTACCCCAAAAATATAAGGATCCGGGTAGTCCTACCATCTCATGCATCATAAGTGACTGCCGGATCGAACAAGCCTTACTCGACTTGGGGGTAAGTGCTAACCTTATCCCATACTCAGTTTACGAGCAACTTGGTTTAGGTGAATTAAAACCCACCAAAACCACACTGCAACTTCCCAATAGATCTATTCATATACCGAGAGGGATGATTGAAGATGTTCTTGTCCAAGTTGATAAATTCTACTATCTAGTGGATTTTATTATCTTGGATACACATCCTGTGATTGGTGCCGGTGCTCAAATTCTCGTCATACTTGATTGCCCTTTCTTAGCCACTTCAAATGTAATTATCAATTGTAGAAACAGGCTAGTACAAATGTCCTTCAAAAATATGACACTCGAGCTGAGTATTTTCGATTTATACAGACAACCATAGGATGAAGTTGATGAGGTCCACGAAATAAATCTGATTGACTCGTTTGTGGAAGATACATCCCTCTTGACATTCGTTTCCGATCCTTTAAAGGTATGTTTGGCCCACTCTCATGAGATTGATGATGACATGATACGGGAGATGGGTGCCATTTTAGACTCTGTGTCGGTACTTGATACTAATAGATGGAAAAAATCATTTGAGACTTTGCCTTTAACCGAGAACAAGCCTCTTCAATCTAGTATCAAGGCTCCGAAGCTCGACTTAAAACCATTGCCTACAAATTTGAAATATATATATTTAGGTTGAGATAAGACATATCCGATGGTGATTTCTTCCCACTTGGATGAGGAACAAGAGAGTAGGTTAATTTTTACTCTAAAAGAGCATAAGAATGTCATTGGGTGGTCAATTGTAGATCTCAAAGACATAGACCCCTTGATTTGTACTTATCACATACACCTTAAAGAGAATACGAAAACATCTAGGCAACCACAAAGACGCCTCAATCCAAACATGAAGGAGGTGGTTAAGGCCGATGTGTTGAAACTATTGGATGTGGGAATTGTCTACCCAATATCCGATAGTCAATGGGTGAGTCCAACTCAAGTGGTGCCTAAGAAATCCGGAATAACCATCGTAGCCAATGCCAATAATGAACTCGTGCCAACCAGGGTCACTACCAGTTGGAGAATGTGAATTGACTACCGGAAGTTAAACACAGTCATAAGGAAAGACCACTTCCCCTTACTATTTGTTGATCAAATTTTAGAAAGGTTGGCGGGTCATTCCCATTTTTGCTTCCTAGTATAACAAAATAGAGATCGCCCTAAAGGACCAAGAGAAGACAATATTCACATGTCCATTTGGCACTTTTGCCTACCGAAGGATGCCATTTGGACTATGCAATGCTCCTGCCACGTTTCAATATTGTATGTTAAGTATTTTTTCTAATATGGTGGGGAAGATTCTCGAGTCTTCATGGACGATTTCTCAGTATTTGGTTGTGATTTTGATGAGTGCCTCATGCACTTAAACATAATTTTAAAAAGATGTGAAGAGAAGAACCTCATGTTGAATTAAGAGAAATGTCACTTCATGGTTTAAAAAGGAATAGTCCTTGGTCACATTATCTCAGCTAAAGGAATCGAGGTGGACAAGGCTAAAATCGATCTTATCTCTAACCTTCCACCACCTAAGAGCATACGAGATGTGCGGTCCTTCTTAGGATACGTCGGATTTTATAGAAGGTTCATAAAGGACTTTAATTCCCTCTCTCATCCTTTATGTAACCTCCTTCAAAAGAAAAACTCATTCGAGTGGAATGAGGATTGTCAAAATGCCTTTGTCAAACTTAAATATATGTTGACATGTGCTCCTATAATGCAACCACCTGATTGGAGCCTTCCTTTTGAGATTATGTGTGATGCGAGCTATTAGGCTATTGGGGCAGTGTTAGGCCAAAGAAAAGAGAAGAAGCCATACGTCATCTACTATGCAAGTAGAACTCTAAACTCAGCTCAAGCGAATTACACCACTATGGAAAAGGAACTCTTAGCCATAGTATTTTCTTTGGACAAGTTTCAGTCCTACTTGATCGGATCCAAGGTCATAATATTTACCGATTATGCCGCGCTTGTTGAGATGGATCCTCCTACTCCAAGAATTCGACATAGAAATACGAGATAAAAAGGGAGTAGAAAATGTTGTGGCTGACCATCTCTCACGACTTGTCCTCATTGATTCCCCTAAGACGATTGCGATTAATGATATGTTCCCTGATGAACAACTTTTCAAAGTCTCCCAATTACCATGGTATGCGGGCATTGCTAACTATCTTGCTACAGGTGCAATCCTGACACATTGGAAAAAGCAAGATAATGATAATTTTTTCAACGAGGTAAGAAAATTCATGTGGGACGACCCGTACTTGTTCAAGTACTGTCCCGATCAGATTATAAGGAGATGTGTGTTGGATGATGAGCAACATAATATCATCTCCTTCTGTCATTCTTAGGCTTGTGGTGGCCACTTTCCAGCTAAGAAGACCACAGCCAAAATTCTGCAATGTGGGTTTTATTGGCCCACCATGTTCAAAGATACACATGAGTTTTGTAAGACGTGCGAGTCTTGTTAGAAATTAGGAGGAATATTCAGTAGAAATATGATGCCACTCAATCCCATCTTACCAATCGAAGTTTTTTATTGTTGGGGCATCGATTTCATGGGTCCATTACCATCTTCTTTTGGAAATTTATATATTTTGCTTGTCGTCGATTATGTTTCAAAATGGGTCGAGGCGATTTCATGCTAGAACAATGACCATAAAACAATCATTAAATTTTTAAAAAAAAACATTCTTTCCCGATTCGAAACTCCTCAAGTCATTATCAGTGATGAAGGGTCTTACTTTTGTAACCACCCATTTGAAGCTTTAATGAAGAAATACGATGTTAATCATAAGGTGAGTACTCCCTATCATCCACAAACAAGTGGACAAGCTGAGATATTCAACAGGGAAATTAAATACATTTTAGAGAAAACAGTAAACCCCGATCGCAAGGATTGGTTGCTTCGACTTACCGATGCGCTTTGGGCTTACCGTACAGCTTTCAAGACTCCCATTGGAATGTCTCCCTATAGACTTGTCTATGGGAAAGATTGTCACTTACCTGTGAAGTTGGAAATAGGGCATATTGGGCAATAAAGAAAATTAATTTCGATTATAATAAAGCAAGCTCGTTGTGTAAGCTTCAATTGAATAAACTTGTAGAACTCTATAATGAAGCATATGAGAACACGAGAATTTACAAGGACAAGACGAAGATGTTCCATGATAAGAACATCCTTCATAAGACTTTCACGATTAATCAAAAGGTCCTTATGTATAATTCTCGGCTACATTTATTTTTGAGAAAATTGAGGTCTTGATGGACCAGTCCCTTCATTGTGAAAACTTTTTATCCTTATGGGACTGTCAAGTTGTTAAATCCAAGGAACGGTAACATTTTCAAAGCAAATGGTTAGCGATTAAAATCGTTCTTTGAGAACTTTCCCTCAAAAGGTATGTCCATACCGCTTACTGATCCTGTGTATCAGGATACTTGATCTCCTAGTCTGATGGAAGTATAGAGTAGTTTAGGATTAGGATTTTGTTGATTTTTGGTTTATTTATTTTTTAGTAGGTTTGTTAGGAGGAGGTTGAATTTTATCTTCTTCTCTCTCAGGCTCAGGTACTCTCATTCCTCACTCTTCTTATTTTTATCATTACTCTCATGTTATCATTACATTCACATATTAATACATTGAGGACAATGTAATATTCGGTTGGGGGGTGAGAATCGATCATCTAGTATTTTGTATGTTTGGAGCAATCATGTAGAAAAAAAATTCAATTCTTCGAAATTTCAAAACTCTCTTGGAAAACATTGTTTCTGTGTACTTTAGATAATACGAATATAAAAGGAAGAGAGATGACATATTGTGATTTTGAAATTCTTGAATTATTTTAAATATAGTAGATTTCTATACAAATTTCCATATTGAATTATTGATAAAAATTTTGAACATTTTGAGTCTAGCTCACATCCACGATTTTCATGATGGAGGGGATTACTAGATTTGTGGGTTAATTAAACTGTGATTTAAAGTGTTGAGGAACCAAGCCGGGGAATTTTATCCATCCTTGTTCAGGAGAAAATAAAATAAAAGAACGAAAAATATGGATTTATAAAAATCCTATCTAATGTGTAAGAAAAGAAAGAATGTTTAGTTTTATTGAATATTTATAAGAAAATTTCGAAAAGGGCTACCTACTGACTAACCAGGGGGAAGGTCTACCCATAACCTAAGCTGGGAATAAGTAGTGTGAAAGCTGTCAAAGGAACGGTAAGGCAATTTCTTGTTATAGGCTTGTTGTTAAACTGTACACCTTAGATCTTCAGTTTGATTGATTTATGAAGAAGGTACTCCTTGAAGTCCATGAATTGAGCATTCACTTTACACACTAGATCACATTTGTTTTAGATCTTCTATTTGTCAATCAATTTATGGAAATTTTATGTAGAATATTTACAGTATTTGGAGGGTTCAAGATTTCAATCTCCTTTATACTTGTATGTCTTAGAGTTTATAGAAGAATGTTTCCGAGAGAGAGTTGAATTTTAGAGGATGGGGTTGTTTCACTCATGTTTTGCTCGGGACTAGCAAAATGCTGGTTGGGGCGTGTGTTGAGCTCTTAAATGTGCATATTCTAACCCCATTTATCACCAACTATGCATGATTTATATATTTAAGGACCTACCTAATACATGGTTTTGTGATTGTAGGAACGAGAGGGAGTCTTTGTCATTTGGAGGCTTAGAGACACTTCGTACACACCTTAAAGATCAAAGGAATAAAGGACCAAAGGTGGAGCAAGGATGCAATAGAGTTGGAGGAAGAAAGGATGAAAACATCCACAATTTACATGACCTCTGGCCGGTCGGCCATTGCCACCGGCTGACCAGCCAAACCCTTCAGAAACAGAAAAAAAAAAACTCTAGACAGTTTTTGTGAAGACCGGCCACTTGACTGGCCGGCTGGTAGGTCGGCCTGTGTAATATGATGTCCAGAGATTTTTGTATTTTAAGGCACAATCTCCGGCAGGCCCGTCAACACACAGAACTTCTGGAAGTCCGAAAATTATTGCACAAAATGCAAAACTTGCGGGATTTCTCGAAGGTTCTTCGTTGTTAGGGCCCAAAACTTATAAAAGGACTCCTCTACCTCGTTCCTAGGGAATCTTAGAAGAGATATACTATGGTGGGAGGCGGAGAAGGACGGATTCAAAGTTCTATAACTCCTTCTAGTTTGCTTTCTTTTTCATATTTTTAGTTGATTTTATGTTTTCTTTGAGCATGGTAGGCTAAACCTCTTAGCTAGGGCTAAGAGGTGAAGCTTGTAGTGGATCATAGATGTTTTAATTTGTTTTTCATGGTTTCAAGTTGGATTTATTGATTGAACAATGGTTTATTGAAGTTTGAATAAAGTTCTAAGTAGTTTTTCTTAATCTTATGATGACTCATAGATGTTTGGAAGAATTACTTTAGTTCTTAGTTGTTTTGCATGGATCTAGACCTGTACGCTCCAAGGAATCGGATTCAAGACGCTCTAAAACTTGGTTCTTCGTATGAGAATTTCAAACTAAAGTTCTACCATTTTCTGTAAATATGTAATATGGGTTGTTTCTTCATTGATTTGAATAAAGTTCAAATCATGATATAGTTAAGCTTTGTGACAGGGTTTGGTGGTTATTATGGTTGTGATCTTAATCTATTGGAACTAAGATTGACCTATGCGATTGAGTGTGCTCAAGTCCTAACTTGAATTGAGGGAATCATGTTTATGAACAACACATATGATAGATCGTTGTGTTAAATTAACCACTATAATCCGGCTAGATAGGATTTGATTTCGATTCTAGTTGTGTAATTGAGAAACCAATGTGAAACATACATTAAGGATTGCTACAAGTGGATCCTTGGCACCCCAGTGCTACTTTAGATTGTTACTTTCATCTTAAGTTTACTGATTACTCCTCTATATTCAGTTTCCAAAATCTGTTTAGTTTGATTTCAATTAGAGACTATTGGAAGTAGTTTTGTGAATTCCTAAATTAGTCCCTGAGAACGATCTCAGTCTCTATCGAATTATTAC
Organism: Liriodendron chinense; assembly: GCA_003013855.2. NCBI lineage: Eukaryota > Viridiplantae > Streptophyta > Magnoliopsida > Magnoliales > Magnoliaceae > Liriodendron > Liriodendron chinense. The sequence goes on from ML058584.1 coordinate 1,454,717, forward strand.
TACTTCGCAACCTTACACTTGGGAAAGCGAATAGTCGTCGACCCATAAATCTTATCCCGTAACAAATCTGGGGGTTGGACCTTAATTTGATTGGTCGTGCGACCGATCGTACAGGATAGCTGATTAATTGTTGACCCTCAAAATTTATCCAGCAATAAACTGGCCTTAATCCTCTTAATTCGACCGGTTTAGGGACCGGTCGGCTGACCGGTCAGGGCCTCAATCTGACCGGTCGTCAGGGGTCTCTAACAGGTCATTTTATAGCCGTTTTCTATCCGTTGGAGTCCGATTCTTGGAGTCTATAAGAGAAAACTTTGAGGACTCGAATGGTATGCATTCAAGACCCATCTAGAGCATTGTGAGAGAGCATTTACACACCTTCTTCTACCCTCCTTGCTTTTCTATGTCTTGAGTTCATCATTCAAACCTAGCCATTAATGGCATTACATTGAGTATTCAAAGCTCAGTTTGAATAATGAACTCAATCTTTGAAGCTTCATCTTAAGGTCATTTATAGCTGTTGAATGCTTAGATTGGTGGTTCCTACATTACCATTGCATCAAATAGGCAAATGGAACACCAACACCTTCTCCCAACTACCCGACATTAGGATAGGCATTGCATTCCTCATTGGTAGCTGATCTTGGGAGCATAATGAGGAGCTGAAGCACGCTGGAAGCTGATGCATCTCTTCAAAGGTATTGAATCAGGGCTCAAATTCTCTAGGTAAGTCTAATATTTGAGAGTCCATTTATTGTGTTGAAATTCCCTGGATTGGTAAACTCCGATGGAAGCGTATGTGGCAATCCTTGGATAAGGATTGGTGAGAGTTTGAGATCCAAACTCGATAAGTCCCTGGATAAGGCCATCGGTGGATGTTAAACACAGTCCTTGATGTTAGGATGTTAAGTTTAATGGTTAGCGTGATTTAAAACCACGACTATAGTGAAATCTGGTGTTTTCATAGGTTGAGAATGTGAACTGGGAGTGGAGTAGGGAAACCGAACCACTATATATCGTTGTGCATTATGGGAATGAATGATTGTTGCTTGCAGTACTTGTGAACTTGTTTATTTAATCATGAATATCAACTGTTTGTTAAAATGTTAATGATAGTTTTATCTTGCAATCTTGAGCATTAATTTACTTAGCATCATATTGTGTTAATATTGTTTGTTAGCACCTGTTTAAATAGTTATAAATTGTGCTGGAATTTCAAAAGTCCTATTCACCCCCTTTAGAACCTTAGGCATATCTCCAAGTATCTTTAGAAGCGGTAAAACTGCAATTTCAGGGGATCCTTTTAACGGTTCAGATGAATTTTTTACGGTCAAATTGCTCCCAATGCTTCGATGTGTGGCACGATCTTCATGGATAGTCGGCGTGCTGCTTTGGGCAGAGATTACTAGATTCCTCTCGACCCTCAATTTTTTACATAGTCTTCTCATAAGGCTAGGGAGTCTTCACAAGCTGCAGAGGAGCATTTGAGTGCTACTGGGCTATCTTCCTTGCCCTGCGATCTTCCAGTAGATGTCATGGTGTCAGATAGTGAGGCAACTGTATCAGACATAGCCACAGTTAGAGATGATTCAGATGCAGAGATTGCTTTCGCCCGTCTTGTTCATGAGACTGTAGGGGTGCCTAGTTTCTTCCATCTTGCACCAGTTGACCTTTCGATTTTTTAGGAGTTAATAGTTGCTTCTGAGTATTCTGCTATCGAGGGGGTTCCTATGTGAACATGTCAACTACTTCCTCATTTTTCTTATTCACCACGACTGCTCGAGTGGCTTGGCAGGCTTTCGGCTTATGAGGTTCGCGAGCTGAAGTCATATGGTTTTGGTGGTCTTATCCACATGGCTCAAGTAGATATTGACTGGAGGATGCTTGATGCTGTATTCACTGATTGGGTCCCATCATTGAACCTCTTTGTGTTTAATGACATGGAGATGGGACCTTGGAGGAGCTTATGCGTTTGACTGGTCTACCTTGGGATCGCATGCCACATGTTCAACTGAATCGTTCATCGAAGACTAGCAATCCTTAAGGTTGGTTTGGGATTCCCTATCTTTTGCAGGCTATAGATGGCGGTCAAGATGGGGTGGTGTTCTCTCTAGATGTGCTATATGATATCTTTTTGAGGCCTGAGAGTGTTCTTGGATCTGCTTACTCATGAGTTGCACCGATGTTCTGTCTGATTGCAGAGGTATTGTTTTCTGGATGGTGGCGGTCTTTTACTCCTCTTCTATTTGAGGTTTTGGGGCGAGCCACATGTAGATGGAGCATTGTCTCCTCGGTTCTTGCTGAGTTGTTCCACGAGTTGACTAATTATTCATTATGGCACACCCGTGTTCTTCGTGGCTGCTGCGCTTTTCTTCAGGTGCTTATCTTCTACTTTTTTTTGTTCTACCCTCTTGCTTTGATATTGTATTGCTTTGCTGAGATTCAATTTTTCATCATTGGTAGTTTAGCTATGGGAGCGTCTTGCGATGGCCATTCCTATGTCTTATTCGGATACATGTTATTCGTCACCTTATGTACTTTATCATGGAGTCTCCTCCCTATACAGTTGGGATGAGCAAGCCGTTGAACCGTAGGATGTTCTCTGAGCTGTGTAGCTGGGATGTTCGCTGGGAGTCATCTTGGTTGATTGGTCCTCTTGTACTTTGTGGTGTTCGACATCTTTATCTGATTGTGGTAGGCCTCCGATCTTACTTCTCATATCATCTTATTCGCTTCATGCGGCAATTTGGGTATGAGCATGACATTCCTCGCTTTGCATATTCGGGAGTTGGATTTTGGCCCTTCCCCTGTGGGGATGTTTGACTTTCGCACTAAGATTGAGGCATTGTGGGCTGGGTGCTAAACAACAGACTTACTGGGCTTTGAGCTGCGATCTCTTCTAATAGCAAATACTTAGTATCAGCGTTGGATTGCCGAGCAGTCTTTGTATGGCGGCATCCTTGGCTGGCACTTAACGACAGAGGAGGACGAGTTGGATGTCTTGGGGGATGCCGATTCTTCATTTGGTTCTTACGAGCCCTTTGAAGAGCGCCCATTCATTAACCCCAGCTTTCTTCTTGCCACTCACAACCATCTGCTGTCTGAGATCTTAACCCTTCGCTATCATTGTGAGGTGATGTCCAGGAGATTGTCTGTTGATCATAGGGTATTTGATGAGGAGACTGCCCTCCGTCGCTTGAAGCGAGATGAGGTACATTACTTGCGCATGGAAGTGAGCAGGCTAAGAGAGATTGATCTATTATGAGTGTTGAGCCCTGAATGGTGCATATTCTAACCCCAATTCATCACGTATATTGCATGATTTCTAAGCCTAAAGACATATATAGCATATATTTTTGTGATTGTAGGAATGAGAGAGATATCACTAATTTGATGTTAAAGACCACTGTTAACCACCTTAAAGAACAAAGAAACAAAGACAAGAGATGGATTGAAGATACAATGAGAGAAGAGAAGGAATGAAGGAGAAAACAAAGACCATAGAGACGTTCAACCGGTCATAACTGGTTGGCCACCCGTTGCTGCCCTCTTCTATACACGGTGGACCAATGCAAGGTCAGTCCGATCGGTCAAGACCGATCGACCATACACAGACAGTCTTAGTTGCAGATTTATAACTTTCTATTTTCGAATTTTCAAGCTTTCGAAGTGCGGTAGGACTCCGAGGTTTCGTGAATCTTCCAAGTTGGTAGTGCATTTAAGCTATAAAAAAGACACCTCCTAACCTCCTACAACTAGTTCTTCTTCTTCTAGTTCTAGTTTTTGTTTATATTTTCTTTTAGTTAACTCTCAGCTAGAGCTGAGAGTTGAAACTTTTTAGTTTTTAATGATGCCTTAATCCTTTGATTCCGAATTATGATTTATTGTTTGAATAATTCATTATGGTTTGAATAAAGTTGATAGTTTTAAATGATTCAGGGAGTTTGTGTGCTAAGTACATGAGTTCTTGTTGGATTTATGAGATTAATCAAAGTGGCTTATGGGTTATTGATTGATGAAAGCTTTTGATTCGAGTTCTCCATAATTTAAAATAGTGGAATCTCTATTAAAATTATAATGGAAAGTCATAAATCTTGTGTAGAATTTGAAATAGTTGGTGTTACTTATTGAAGTTGGTTTAATTAGAGTTCAAATCATTGGTTGTAGTCAAGTCTAGTGACAGGATTTGATGAAAGCCATGATTGTGATCTCAACTAGATTGGAAAGAGGCTTGGCCTATACAATTGAGTGTGCCCAAGGCCTAAGCTTTATTGAGGAAATTAAATCAATAAACACCCATCTATTTCAGATTATTTATGTGCTTTCATTGTTATGTCTTCCAGCTGGATAGAGATAGAAATTCGATTCTAGTTGTGTTTTGAATTGAATAAATGGATTGAGCATGATTAAGACTAGAAGTGGATCCTTAATGCTCTAGTTTCTCAATTCTCAGATTTTCCCATTTAATGCTTTTACTTAGTTTTTAAAACTGATTTCATAAACCTTCTTAAATTCTAGTTATTAAAATAGTTTGAAGTGTTTACCTCTTTCCCTGTGGATCGACCTCGGTCTCACCGAGAATTATTACTACATCGCAGCCTTGCACTTGAGGCAAGCGAACAATGAGTCCAAAGAGAGCTACGTACTTGGAGAGGAGTTTGAGGACGAGGATTGAGTTTTTCTGATTTATAAGGTTTATTGGCCATCTGTACATCACCCTTTTGCATGGTACATGAATGGCAAGGATGCATTGTATTTTTTTTTTTTTTTTGTTATGAAAGAATGACAGATATATACATGTAAAAAAATGCAATGCAATGAAAGAAATTTTTTTTGAACATTTGTTCCATATGTTGTCTGTGGGTGTATGTGTCTAGATTTTATGCTGGGATGTAGGAATTAGAACTGGAGTTCAGCTAGTATTTTGACTGATGTCTTGAGGCTGACTCTTGAGGAATTTCCTTGGTTCATTGGGGTGTACACAGTTGAAGCCGTTACTTGAGATGCTGACAGAATCTGTAGAAACCTTTGTCTTTGACTGTACTTCCTTTGGTTCCTAACTTGGTACTGTCTGGGCTGTCTTTTGGTACCTTTTTTTCTTCTTTTCTTTTTAGCCATTTTTACCTATAGCGCCTTTTCATATTTTCACCATGTCCTAGGTCTTTGATCTTGCCTGCCCCTTGATAGTTATGCTGTTTTTACCCTCTACGCCCTTTCGGGTTTTCACCAAGTCCGCCATGTGCCCATTGTTTTTACTCGAAGTGCCCTTTCAGATTTTCATTTCGCCCTCTTTGTTTAGGCATACCTTCTCTTTTTTATATTTTCTTGGATAGTTGTGGCAGCTAGAGATTAAAATCCATCGTTGCTAGCCAATGACAGCATTTCCTGTTAGTGCACTTTTCCGTGGCATACTAGTGCACCTTGTTTGTCAATCACTTACGTCAGTGAGTCTAGTGTCGGTTGAGCCAAATGAAGACGAAGACCGAAGACTCAAGACGAACTGGCTGCATCAAGGAAGGAGTTTCAGGTAAAAGTGATGCCTTAGTGCCTTAACCTTGACCAAAACCCAACCCCTTTGTTTCTTTGATGACCTTGACCATATTAGGAATCATTTAGTCATCATAGATTAGCCCTAGGTGTCCAAATTGATCACCCTAACCTTGGCCTAAATGAATAGGCTGAAGTATGAAGGAGTTCAGCTTATGGAAAGGAGAACCAGGCTGGTCCGACCGGTCAAGACCGGTCGACCAGCAGCCTTGCTGCATTTGCAATTGGACAGCCGACCGGTCAAGACCGGTCGGCCTTCTCATGACAGGGGCTTCAGCTAGCATGGCCGACCGCTCTTGACCGGTCGGCTTGGAGATCTCATACGTCCAGCAAGGGGTCCGACCGGTCTTGACCGATCGGCCTGGATCATTGGGCTTGTCCAGCAAGGGGGTCCGACCGGTTTTGACCGGTCGGCCTGTGTTGTTGGCCTATGTAGTTGATGTACTCCAGCAGAGGGATCCGACCGGTCGGGACAGGTCGGCTAAGATCCGTTTTATGCCCGTTTTATGACCGTTGGAGCCCTCTTTTCTTACATATAGAGCTCCGTTTTTGGGCATTGGAAGAGGGATTCTTGGAGGAGTGAAGCCACCATTGTTGGAGACCATTTGAGGCTCATTCCTTGACCCATACAAGGCATCTTCCTTGTGCTTTAACACAAGATTAGAGCATTTCAAGCTCATGAAGAAGATGACCTCCATCCCCTCTTGATCTCTAGAGTTTGGAAGCTTCTTGATTGGCAAATCCTTGTCCAAAACTCTAAGATGAGATCGTTATAGGTAAGAGACTCTAGGCAACCCATTCCCATTAGTTGTAGAGTTCTCAAACCTATCCTCCTAGCACCTTGGGCATCTCAAAGGCATCGCATGCAAGGTGTTTAATCGAGTGTAGCTGAGGCATTGGCGACGCAACGGCGGCACGATCGTGGGAGCAAGGGAAGCTGATAGGGCTGTCAACGGGTCGGATACGGGCCGGATCAGTGATGATCCGAATCCGACCCGATTAAGAATATATCCGACCCGAATCCGACCCGAATCCGATTCGGATCACAAGTATATGATCCGAACCCGACCCGATTAAATTTTTCGAAATCCGTTTCCGATCCGATTATGATTCGACCCGATATCCGACCGGATATCCGAGAGAGGAGAGAGAGAAAGAGAGAGAGAAAGAGAGATTCTCATATATTTTTATTTTATTTTATTTTATTTTATTTTATTTTATTTTATTTTATTTTATTTATTTATTTTTTTATCGGGTCGGATCGTTAACGGGCCGGATCAAGGTTGATCCGAATCCGACCCGAATATTAAACGGATCATATTTGGACATCCGTATCCGACCCGATTATCCGATTATTGATCCGAATCCGATTAAATCGGATCGGATACGGATCGGATACGGATCTTAATCCGTGCCATTGACAGCCCTAGAAGCTGATTGAAGCACGGAAGAGCGGAGATCAAGCAACCCAATCCGGCGCTAAACAAGGGGCTCATCCGACAAGTAGGTTGTCTTATTTGAGAGTCCATTTTAGAGTTTGTTTCTTGAACTCGACCTAGGGACGTTAGCCGTTCCTTGGCCCGTCAGTCGGGCCTAAACTAAGTCTCCAAGGGGGAGCCTCCGACATGGGAGTAAACGTGCATTAGGTTGAGAGTAAGCCTATGTCTAAAACTTCGGGTACGGTTGAGAGGTGAACCGATAAAACCTCCGTGTAAAGGTTGAGAGGTAAACCTCATTTAAAACCTCCGATAGTGAATGCCGGTGTGCTCAAAGGGGTTGAGTACTTGAACCGGAAGTGGAGTAGACACGTAGTCGAACCACTATACATCCTTGTGTTTGTGATTGTTCTTGAGCACATTTATATCTTCGCATTGTTAGTTTAATTGCTTAATTATGAATGCTTGATAGGAATATATGCTAGGCACTTTTTAGATTTATCCTCACACAAGATGTACCTTCACTAGTTGTGTAGACTAGAGCTCATTGATCCACTCTCATAAGTCTACATAAGTTGCATAGGTTAGAAGCTTAATTAGTTGTATCATTTACTTTCCTATGTATGCTTAGACTAGGATTGTTTATTGCTTAACTTTTTGCTAGTCTTGTGATTGGACCCACCTAGGCTTGGAAGCCGAAGTGTTCTTGCTTACTAGGCTAAATTTGTTGAATTGTGTAAGTAGGCGAAAAGAATTTCAAAGGTCCTAATCACCACCCCCCCCCCCCCCCCCCCCCCCCCCCCCCCCAGGTCCTTAGACATATCTCCGAGTGTCTCTACAAGCGGTAAAACCGCAATTTCATTTCCACATTTCCAACCTTTTCTTAAGTTACAATGACAAAGCTGTTGACTTTAGCTAAAGACTTTTTTGAGGTGGGTGGATGGATAGTGCGGACCCTCACCGATTTTCCGCGCTCCCACACGACAGTTCTTCTCCCTTCCCATTTCCTTTCGGAAAAGAAGGAGATGAGGATGCGTGAGTGCGAAATCGCCGTTTGTGCCACTGGCTTGCCTCTTTCTCGAGGGCTTCGTTTGGTTGTCGTGTTAAGCTGGATATGTTTAAGTGAGTTTATATAAGACCAGAGTCACCACTAGCCAATTACTTCGAATCTACAGTCGGCTAAACCCTGTAGAAACGTTAGAGAAGGGAATCCGAAGATTCCTTCCTCTAAAATGACTCCTATTGATCTGCGGTCAGAGATTCAAGGTAAGGGATCACGGTTACAGGGTGGGAAGAGGTTAAGCACCCCACACACTGCCCGTACCGAAGTACGGTCTCTACTTCACAGAATCGATCGAATACTTGAAAGTCTAGTTTAATCCTCGTATATTCTCATGGATGACATGATGCATGAATGCGGGTATGAACAGTAAGAGTTTCTGATGGGCAGGTTCCAACAACGGGCAAGCCCAGAGCGTATGCTCGAACTGACAGGTGCTTTATGCGAGATGATGCATGCTGTGTGCTTGAATATTCAAAGTGCTTATAGTGATATGTACGTGAATGCAGGTCTGAACAGTAAGAGTTTCTGATGGGCAGGTTCCAACAACGGGCAAGCCCAGAGCATACACTCGAACTGACAGGTGCTTAATTTAAGACATATGCGGTGTGCTTGAATAATCAAGGTGCTTGTAGTGAAGCAGGGGGGTTGGAAGAAAAGTAAATGTTGCACTTATGCTAGATGCAAATGAGATGATGCTGGAAAAATGATAGCTGGATGAACGAAGGTATCACAAGGATTGGCTTCGAGTGGCTGGATCAAGACTTGGGTGACTTGAGAGGCTTGGACCAGTGGTCAGGCTGGGCTGGACCAGGGTTAGGCTCTCCTCACTCGGGCTCTCCTTGGTGGAAAAATGGACTAAAGGGGACTCGGATCGCACTCGGGCTGAATAGGCTTCGAATGGATGTCGAAATGAGAAGGGGAGGGGGGTATTTATAGCAGCGGAGAGTGGCATTTCTCGTAATTTATCTCGGGCGGCCTGCTATGGGCTGCCCGTACGGCCGCTCCTCGGTTTCCAGCGATGTACGGTTGCTTCCTCAGGGCTGCTGTTTGACTCGCTGGGTCGACTCAGTGAGTTAACTCAGCGGGTCGACTCGGTGATTTGACTCGACGGGTTGACTCGATGGGTTGACTCGGTGTTTTGACTCGGTGTTTTGACTCGACGGGTTGACTCAGCGGGTTGACTCAGTGAGCTTGACTTTTTTTTTTGGATTTTTTGACTGACTTTTCTTATGGGGGGTTTTTCAGGGTGGTGTTTAGGACTGGGTTGACTGGGTTCAGGCTTGAACTGGGCTATGGAATGGGGCTTACAAGGGTGAGTTTGGATGAGTTTGGACTTGGGATTTGGGGGTATGGTCCTCCATTTATCCAGCTATCTCTACCAACAGTGTAGCCGAAGGTGGGGTGTCTACAGATAGGTAGTGTGTTCTTTTTTTAGGTTGATTCTTTTTCTTTCTCTTTTGGGCTATGCGCTTTTATTGGCCCTTATTTTCCTTTTTCTCATTCCCTCTTTTTTTCGCTCTATTTTTTGGCTTTTAACCCTTTATTTGAAACACTATAATTCTTAGAAGGCCTAGCTTTGGCCACTTGACTTCAACTCTTCTAATGTAACTCTTGATAAGGTTGGATTGACTTACCAGTGAAACATTTTCACGTTGTCAGCATTGATTGGTTCAGAAAGATCTTCCCCCCTCATATTGGTGAGCCAGAGGGCACCTCTTGGAAGCACTTTTATGATGATTAGCGCCCATCCCATAAGGGTTTGAACTTTTCTCAGGAATCTGGAAGGTATGACGGTAAAATCTTCTTCATGACCATGTCACCCACTTTGAAACTTCTCTATCAAACTCTTTTGTTGTAAGCTCAGGAGATCTTTTTCTAATAGATTGGGAATGATTTAGTGCAAGCCTACGCTTCTCGTCTACTAGTAGCAACTAATTGTATCTGGTTTGATATTATTCCCCTTTCTTAATTTCACTTTCCAGTAACACTTACAGTGACAATATTTATGCTTCGACTGGTAGAATTGTCTCCATTTCGTAGGTAAGCTCGAAAGGAGTAGTGCCTATAGCAGACCGTACAGACGTCTGATAAGCCCAGAGTGCATATGGGAGCATCTTTGACCAATCTCGATAGGTCCTGACTATCTTTTCGAGTATCCTGAAAATCGTCTTGTTGGAGGCTTTAACCCCACAATTCATCTGAGGGCGGTAAGGGCTAGACCAATGGCGTTGAATTTTGAACTTGTCAAGGAAGTCGTCCATCTTCCTATTGACGAAAAATGTCTTGTTATATGTGATGATGGGTGCGGAATTTCATGCCGCCATATGATGTTTTTCTTCATAAATTTGATCACTTCGGATGCTGCTATTGTGGTGTAAGATGCTGCTTCCACCCATTTGGTGAAGTAATTGACTGCCACAAGTATATACTCATGATCGTTTGAAGATTCAGGTTTCGTTTCTTGATGATGTCGAGTCCCCACATTGAGAAAGGCGAGGGAGTTGTCAGGTTGTATAATTCCAATGAGGGGCATGAATTTGATTTGCATGCTCCTAACACTTGAAGCACTTTCTGATGTGCTAGCAGCAATCTGTCTCCATAATGAACCAATAGTAGTCGAGTCATATAATCTTTTTCTCTATCATGTGTAAATTCATCTATGGGCCATAGATTCCTTCGTGTATCTCTTTCATGATATTTACAACTTCGGTTTTGTCGACGTATTGAAGGAGGACTTGATTGTAGAGAATTTCACCACTGACCGTAAACTGACCCACTAAACGTTGAATGGTTTGGCGGTTTGTTGTTGTTGTTGCTTCTAGATACTGTTGGGTTTCAAGATATTACTTGATATCGATATACTGGGGCTTGCTACTGCGGTGTTAGTGCACTTTTCTGTGGCATACTAGTGCACTTTATTTGTCAATTATGTAGGTCCTAGTGTCTAGGTGTTGGTTGAGCCTAAAGAAGATGAAGATCGAAGACATAAGAGAAAAAATGCATCAAGGAAGAAGGAACAGGTAAATTAGAGATGCCTTGGTGAGCCAAAACCCTTGAACCTAAACCAAAATAAAACCTCTAGATGACTTGACGACATAGGAAAACCTATAGTAATCTTCATTAACCTCAGAACACTTAGAAAAACATGATCAGCTAGGCTAATAAAATAGGTGCTAGCTCCTATAAACAAACTTGCGTAAACAGCAATTAGCGACCGCTCTCAAGCTAAGTGCGACCAGTCGACCAGATGCCAAAATGGGTCAGCAAACAAACATCAGACCCAAGCCAAATTAGATCGGTTAAAGACCAGTCGATTGGTCCATGCGACGGTCGCCAGTAATGGCGAGACCAGTCGCACGCAGCCAATTTGAGACAAAAAGCAAACACATGTCCATAACCTTAATTAGATTAGTCGACGCTCTTCAAGGGACCGGTCGACGACCCCATGTGACCAGTCGCCAGTGAGTTGTTAGCTACCGTTTTCTGACCGTTTGAAGCTTTTTTATATAAACGGAGCTCGATTCTTGAGGGGTTAAGACAGAGATTTGAGAGCATTAGAAGCCACCCACATTGCCCACAACACTAGGATCTAATCCTACCATACTAAAGTCATCTTCCTTGTGATTTATCACAAGATGAAATATTCAAAGCTCATATGAAGATGAACTTGCTCTCTTGATCTAAAGATGTTTTAGACACCTACACCATATGTATATCCTTAGTCTAAACCTCTTTACAAATCCAATTAGGTGGAATTCCTCTAGGAAACCCAATCTTACTACATTATAGAGAATTTACCATCACCTCCTAACACCTTGGGCATCTCTTTAGAGCATCACATGCAAGGTAGCTGATCATTGGAACTAAGGCATTGACAATACATTAGGAATATGATCGGGGGAGTAACATAGAGTTGATTGAAGCACATGAGAGCGGATATCAAGCAACCCAAGCGGGTGCTAACCAAAGGGGCTCAATCCAACAAGTTATCTTTGTAAGAGTCCAATTGCATTCTTTCCTTGTGGAGGATTGCGTGTAAGAGTTTGGAATCAAACTCGAACAAGTCTCCAAAGGGAGCCTCCGACGGGAGTGTGCACTAAGTTCTTGAGTAGGACTAAAGGGTTGGGAGGAACCTTGTCAAACTCCTAAGTTGGATGAAACCCGTAAATATCTTGGTTGAGAGAACCAATAAAATCTCCGTCATAGGTTGATAGAAATCTTGTTAAACTCCTCGGTAGGGTGGAACCGATTTAAAACACCTAGGTTGGGAGGAACCTAAACTTCCTAGTGAAATTTAGTGTGCTCAAGAGGTGAGTACGGTAACCGAGAGTGAAGTAGGGAAATCGAACCACTATACATGCTTGTATTTGCCATTTGAGCACATTATTATTTTTGCATTGTCTTTAGTTGTTAATTATATGAATGCTTGAATGGAATGTATGCTATGCATGATAGGTAGATTCTCATACACTTATTATAGTTTCACGTATAAACTAGGTGCTTGATTATTATATCCTTGTAGTCTAGACATTGCATATAGATTAGTAGCTTGATAATCATATCTCTTAAAATATATATGCTTAGGCTAGTTAGTTTAATTGCTCGTCTTTGCTAGCCATTATGATTAGACCCACTTAAGCTTAGAAGTTAAGTGTTCTTGTTTAATTAGTTTATAATTACTAATTTAGTTTAATTAGATAAGAGATTTTTAAAAGGATTTTAAAATAGTCCTAATCACCCTCCCTCTAAGACTTAACCATAGTTCTCTAAGCTTTACAAGCTTTCGCATGTAGCTTAAAGTATCCCCCATTGCAATTTCAGGCGGCTTCGACCTCTTTTATTTGCAGGCAGAAGGCAAGTTCATATTATATTTCAACTGTGAGCTCCCATTCTGAAGCTCCTTTCAAAATTTCGAGCATCGATGCGAGAATAACGAGAGCATTTGCGAACTGATTCTTAGCTTCCGGTATGTACAAGAAAGTGACTTCTTTGAACTCTTCGACCAAATTTTCAAGGTATACGTGATATGGTGTCAACTAGGGCTGTCAACGGGTCGGATACGGGCCGGATCAGTGATGATCCGTATCCGACCCAATTAAGGATATATCCGACCCAAATCCAACCTGAATCCGACCCGGATCACAAGTATGTGATCCGAACCCGACCCGTTTAAGTTTTTCGGAATTCGTTTCCGATCCACTTGTGATCCGACCCGATATCCGACCAGATATCCGAGAGAGAGAGAGAGAGAGAGAGAGAGAAACTCTATTTTTATTTTATTTTATTTTATTTTATTTTATTTATTTATTTATCGGGTCGGGTTGTTAACGGGCCAGATCAAGGTTGATCCGAATCTGACCCGAATATTAAACGGATCATCTTTGGATATCCGTATCCGACCCGATTACCTGATTATTAATCCGAATCCGATTAAATCGGATCGGATACGGATCGGATACGGATCAAGATCCATGCCATTGACAGCCCTAGTGTCAACTTCTCGCCCTTAGTTTTCCAGTCACCATTGGTCTAGTTGATGATGAGCTATGAGTCTCCAAATATTCGTAGCTTCCTAACACCCAAGATTATGGCTTCTTTCATACCAACGATGCATGCTTCATACTCAGCCATGTTGTTGGTGCACTCGAATGCTATTTGCCTTGAGATAGGTATACGAACATTGCCGAGAGAGTAGAGGACCACTCCGATTCCACTTCCCTTGGAGTTAGTCACACCATCGAAGAATAACGTCTACTCGTCTGTCTTCTTTTCCTCTTCTTCCTCAATGAGAAAGAGAACCTCATTATGAAAGAAGGAATTCAGTGGTTGATAGTCGAGGAGAGAGTGTGTGGCGAGATGATCGGCCAGGGTTTGCTCCTTAATTGCCTTCTGAGTAACATAGGTGATGTCAAACTCAGACAGGAATAGTTGCCATTTAGCTATCATTCCAGTGAGTGCTGACTTCTCAAGCATGTACTTGAGCGGGTCCATGTGAGTGAGTGAGGAGTATAGGAAAGGCAATTATGTATTGTTAGAGTCGTTGAGCTGTCTAGACTAGGGCGAGGAAGTCTTCTCGATCGGGGAGTACTTGGTCTAGTAGTTTGTAAACTTGTGGCTCAAATAGTATATTGCTTGCTCCTTCTTTTTAGTCTCGTCGTGTTGGCCGAGGATGCATCCTATGGCTTCTGCTCCTACCGAGATGTATAATTGTAAAGGTCATCCGGGAGTTGGTGGCACTAGAACTGGCAGATTCATAAGGTACTTCTTAATGCAATCAAAGGCATCTTTTTAATCGTCATTCCATTCTTTCGGCACATTCTTTTGAAGGAGCTTGAATATCGGCTCACAGATGGGGTGAGTTGCGTGATAAAGCGGCTGATGTATTGAATTTTGCCAAGAAAACTACAAATTTCCTTTCCAGTCCTCAGGGGCAGCATTTCGATAATAGCCCTTGTCTTCGTTTCGCTGACTCTCATGCCGTCATCGTTCACCATAAAGTTGAGGAGTTTACCTCCAGTTGCACCAAATACATATTTTTTTAGGGTTAAGACGAAGCTTGTACTTCTCCAGCCTGTTGAATAACTTCTTCAATTCTTTGAAGTGTCCTTCAATCGAACAAGATTTGATAATCATGTCATTTATTTACACTTCTAGCTCCTTGTTCATCATGTCATGAGACAAGGCCGTCATTGCTCGCTGATATGTTGTTCTTACGTTCTTTAGACTGAACGGCGTTACCCTGCAGTTTTCAACACTAATATGTTGTTATGTCGTTCTTTAGACTGAATGACATAACCATGTACCCCATGGTGTGATAAATGATATCTTCTCGTGGTTTTTAACAACCATCTTGATCTGATTATAGCCTGAGAAACTGTCTATGAACGAGTATATTTTATGCCCTGTGGTGTTTTCAACTAGAGTATTGATATGCAACAGGGGGAGTCATCTTTAAGACTAGCCCTATTGAGGTCTCGGAAGTTGATACACATTCGAACCTTGTCATCCTTCTTTGGTACTAGTACGATGTTGGCGAGCCATTTAGGGTAGTTGGAGACTACCAAGAATCCTGCATTGTATTGTTTGATGACTTCATCTTGGACTTTCAAGGCCCATTCTGACTTCATTCTTCCCAGCTTCTATTTTACTAGCTTTATCTCTAGCGTTGTCGGAAGATGGTGTACAACAAGCTCTTCATCGAGCCCAAGCATCTTCATATGAGAACACAAAGTTGGACAGTTTCAGAGTTAGGAACTCTATCATTTTCTGCTTGAATTCCGGTGGCAACGATTTCCCAATGCGTACTTCCTTAGGGATTCAGGTGTTCCCATGTTTACTACAGTAAAATCATCGGCTACAACATTGTCTCTGAATTGTAACTTCTTGAGGAGGTCCTTTAGGTCGGGAGTCAGGTCATCATCTTTCCCCATCCCGAGCTTCGTTCAGACCTATGAGTTCAAAGTCTAACTTGATGCCAAAGTCATATGAATCGACTTCAAACTCATGCGACACCTCAGACGAACTTGGCACATTATTAAATACAGAAAATGAAATGCTTTTTTATTTTTGAGAGTTTTATGGAATTGAAATGCTGGATGTTTTTGGATTTTGAAGGTTTTTTATTTTTATTTTCTTGGGGTTTTAGCCTTCAAGGAACCCTAAGAAAGTCAGTATTGCGAACCATGATTGATCCTGTCTTGCCCCATGGTGTTAGGTGTTACTTACATTGTCATTTTTTTAGAGGTTGATGCCCTTGGATGACTTACCGGCTGATTCAGAAGTTAGGGAAATGGGTGACCACTTGGGACCCCACAATCCTTCCTCCAAAGAGGTGGGGGTCGATGAATTAGATGGAGAGTCATGGTCTGGCCTAATGATCATGATCTCTTGCTGGTCAGGTTTAAGATCCGAGTTGTACTTAGTCCTTCTTGAATCACTTACCTCACATTGGAGCTTGTCCAGCTCCATAATGCTACATTGGCTTAGAACTTGGACATCAAACCAATTTAGGGCTGACCACTTCCCTTTCTTGGTCTAATGAATGGGCTGCTTCTGCCCCTAGTTATTGGTGGATGGGGATGATGTTGGCGGTGCTGCGACGGGCAATTATTGCCCTTAGTTGACAGATGCTGAAATGGGCAGGTTATGCCCCTGGCTTGAAATGGGCAAGTTGTCCCCTGGTTTACTAATGCTATGATGGGGAAGTTACTCCTTGATTGACTGAGATGGGCAGGTTGTGCCCCTAGTTTGTTGATGCTGGGATGGGGAGGTTATCCCCTGGATTAACTGAGGAGAGCAGGTTGTTCCCTTGGTTGACAGAAATTGAGATGGGCAGGTTATGCCCTTGGTTGACTGGAATTGAGATGGGCGGGTTGTGCCCTTGGTTGAAGGGAATTAAAATGGGGAGGTTGTCCCCTTGGTTGATTGATGCGGGCATCCCGTGCCCCTGTTAACTTGGTGATACTACGAGGAGAGGTATTAGAGCATCCTGGTTCTGGAGATGTTGTACCTGGTATTTTCCCTCGTCGATGTCTCCCCCTTCTCCTTCTCCTTCTCCTTCTTCTTCTAGCGATTTAGCTGGCTTGAGAATCCAGTCCCATCGGATAGGCGGCTACACTGCCCAAGTTAGGCATATCGGTATGCCTTTATGTAGTGCTATTGGCAGTCCTTGTCTTGGGTCCTTGCATGACTCCCCTAGCTTGATGAATTGGATGGGAGTGCATCGAAACTTCATTTGTCCCTAAAGGCTGGTCGATATCCTAACCATATTTCCATTTGTTATATACTATCTGCTTCTTTCTAGCCTTAAAGTGGTTCTTCATGCGATACTTAAGGCTCAACCGCTTTGCTAGAAGAAAGACATATTCAACACTTATTAGTTCAGGATTGGCGATGACATTCACAGTCTCGAATTCAAAGCTATGATATGAGACATCTTCCTCAGAATGCTGGATGTCGATGACAGCGATATCTGGCTTGGTGGCAGGGATATTGGAGGGAGTGATGAGCTCCTGTTCTGCGTGGACAGAGATTACTTAATTCTTGCAGATATACTTCGCCCGTTGATGTAAGTTGGAAGGTATTGTGTAGCTAAGGTCATCAAAATAGCATGTTGAAGGAGACTGATATGTCTAGGATTTTAAATGTGATAATGGAGACCTCTGAACCTATCTATACCCCAATGTCGATCTCTCCCTCTATCGATCAACGAGTATTATTGAAGCCCTGACATACATGGTTCTGGGTTGAAAGGAAGATGGATTGATTCCTAGGCACTCTACGGTCTTGATTGGGTAGACATTTAGGCTTGAACCATTATCGATAAGGATTAGTGGAACAAAAAGGTGTTTGTATCATATGACAATGTTGAGGGACCGCCCATGATTGCATCCTTCTAGAGGTAGCTCGTCATCCACAAAAGTAATCTCTGGCGGAGTTAGGAGTTGCCTAATCATTAATGCCACAATTTTAAGCATTGTGTCTGAAGAGATGTGAGCATCGCTCAAAGTTTTGGCGAATATTTCTCAGTGTGTGTGGGACGTGCAAAGTAATTCCCATACTAAGATTTGGGTGAGGATTGTCTTGAGTTGGGTGGTCACGTCGTATGCAACCTCATTCTTGTTACTGAGACCTGTGAGGGCACCTTTGGCATCTCCTTTATTCTAATTATCTCTCCGGATGCAGCGCCCATTAGGAAAGGGTGTTTCCCACTTCTGTGCATTCTGGATAGTGCCATAGGACCGCATTGTAACAAGACTTTTCTCCTCCTTCTAGGACTACTAGTTCTTGCGACTACGGTGACAAGGGTACGACTGTTGCTTCTTCCTCATATGAAGCTCTTTCCTTAAGGACCACGTTGTTGTCTATGCTGAAGTGAAAGTGGCACGACTCGTCTTCATAAATCACATAGGATTGGAACCAAGATTGACCGTTCTAGGAGCAGGCAGCTCCCAGGGGATGAATACTAGTCTTTTTGTTATGATCAGTGATCCTCCCGTGTAAGCTAGTTGATGTAGTGTAACTGAGATGCCTCCTGACTGTTTTTTTAGCTCAAGGGCAGTTACCCCTTGTAATACGACCGACTCGAATGGAGGAGGAGCTCCTTATAAGGCGATGGGTTCCCAATGATGATGAGCATAAGGCGTCCATTGGGAATTGACTGGTTCATAGGTTGACGCCGCCCCTTACAAGATAACAGGTTCATAAGATGGTGTTGCCCCTTGCAGAACAACTAGCTCGATATATGAGGGTGCTCCTTCTAAGATAACATGTTCTCAATATTGGTGATCATAGGGTGCCCTTTACAGAATAATGGGTTTTGACACTACATGAAAATTGCAAATTTACAACGGATTTTACGACGGACATAATTCGTCGCAAAATGGAAGGTTTAACGACGGCTTAGGTCCATCGCTAATTGAAATTGTCCGTCGAAAATCTCTTTTCAAGGGAAATTTGGCGGTTTGTTGGGGCGGGATTTTGTGAAGGACCATATTCGTTAAATAATTTACATATGCGACGGATCAGATTCGTCGTAATGTTACAAGGAACCGAATCCATCACTAATCCAGATTACGCGACGGACATGATTCGTTGGAGCAAACATATTCAGCGACAGACCTTTTCTATTAGCGACGAACAGAGTCCGTCTTTAAATTAAGGTTTTTATAACAAAGAAATAAATGAGATCGTTTACAAGAATTTAGATTAAAAAAACATCGATATTTTGACAGAAAATTGACAATTCGAAAAAGAAAATTTAGTTGAAAAAAAGTTAATTTAAAAAATTTTGAAACAAATTTGACAAAGAAAATTTGAGATTTAAAAAATATTGTGATTTTGAATAAGAAATTGGCTTTTTTTAAAAAAATTGAGAAGTTTGATTAAGTTTGAGATTTTTATAAAGTAATTGTGATTTTTTATTTTGAAATAAATTAAGAAGTTTGATAAAAAAAAAACGAGATTTAAAAAAAATTAAGTTTGAAAAAATTAATTTGACATTTAGTAAAAATATCTTAAGGTTTCGAGAAAATTGAAATTTTGCAAAAACAAAAAACTCAAAATTTTGAACAAAATTTGACATTTTGAATAAGAAAATTGAGAAGTTTAAAAAAATTGTGATTTAAAAAAAATGACAATGTTTAAAGAAAATTGAGATTTTGAAAAAAAAATAATTTAAAAAACTGAGTTAAAAAAATATTGAAATTAAAAAATTAATCGGCACTTTAAAAAATAAGTTTGAAAAAAAGTAGATTTTGAAAAAAAAAAATGAGATTTTTAAAAAGAAAAAGAGATTTTGTATTTTGAAAAAAAAATTAAGAAGTTGGTAAAAAAAATTGAAAAGTTTGAAAAAAATTAACATTTTCAAAAAAATTAAAATTTTCAAAAAAAAAAAAAGGGAGATTTTGAAAAAAACAAGTGTGGTTTTGAAAAAGAAAATTGAGAAGTTAAAATAAAATTGTGATTTTGAAAACAAAAACGTTAAGTTTGGAAAAAAAAAATTGATAATATTTGAGAAAAAAAATGAGATTTTGAAAAAAAAAAAAAAGAAGAAGATTTAAAAACACCTAGATTTTGACAAAATAGTAACATGATAACAAAATTGAGAAGTTCAAAAATAATTGTGATTTTGAAAAAAAAAATGTTCAAAAGTTAATGAATAAAGTTACAATGTTTTAAAAAAAAAACTGGAATTTTGAAAAAAAAATTAACATTTTGAAATAAAAATTTGCATCTTGAGAAAATTCTGAAGTTCTAATAAAATTGATGAGTATGAAAAAAATTGAATTTTTTATAAGTTTGAGAAAGTTCAAAATTTGAAAAAATATTTAAAAAAGGAACGAAGATTTGAATTTTTTTTTTTTTAAATTGAGATATTTTATTTTGAATAAAAAAGTTGACAAGTTTGATAAAAAAAGAGGGGGGGGGGGGGGGGGGGGGGGGGGGGGGGGGGGTGGATTTTGTAAAAAACTGAGATTTCGAAAAAAATTGAGAAGTTTGAAAAAAAATGATTTAAAAATAAATTTTTGAGATTGAAAAAAATGAGATTTAAAAAAAGTTAGAAATTTAAAATGAGTGGACTAAATTTATTGGTGGACATTTATTGCATGGTTGAAAATGAAAAATTACACTCATTCAGTTAGCTAATTATCATATTGGTTTATGCATACACACAAGTTTACTTATTTCAGTTAAATGACTTCAAATGTTTAGATTAAATTTCATTCAAATCTAACGGTTGGATTGCAAGATAATAATAATTTAGTACCTCATCATTAAAAATTTCAAATTGCTTCATAAAATTTTAGTAATGTTTATTTGCAAACCAGTCTGTTGACAATATCCAAAAGATTTGGATGAAAGGTAAATACAAAGATTAGCTTCATTCAAAACATGTGGCCCACAAATAGTTTTTTATGCTCATTCGTCACTATTTCTAGTGGTATATATGGTCTACTTGAGATTTGGATTTTTTTGTAGTTTGGTATTGCATCTTAAAATGGTATTAAGAACAGATGGACCAAATGAATATACATAAAATACATCAACTTGGCCCCGCAAAGTTAGGATAACAGATGTGGATTGGCTACTAACCCTGCCACTAGCTAACAGCTAGTGGCCAGTTCTATGTGGGCCCACAATGATGTATGTGTTTCATCATGCCATCCATCCATTTTTCTTGATTATTTTATGGTATGAGTCCAAAACTGAGATAGATCCAAATCTCAAGTGAACCGCATCACAAGAAACAATGTTAATTGAACGTGCACCATTAAAAACTTCTTTGGGGCCACATAAGTTTTGGAAGAAGCTTATATTTGTTTTCTCCCTACATCCAGGTCTGTATGACCTAATCAAGTGGTGGGATGTCAAATAAAAATTATAGTGGGTCTTAAGAGATTTTTAATGGTGAACATTCAATCACCATTGTTTTCCTGTGGTATGGTCTACCTGAGATTTAGATTTGGTTCATTTTTAGGATCAAGCCCTAAAATAATATTTAAAAATTAATGAACGGAGTGGATGGAACAGTTAAATCATAGTGGGGCCTACAAATCCCATTGCAGCGTCACTAGTTAAAACAGGCTCCCTCCCTCTCTCGGCTCTCCCCCTCTCGATTTTGGATAGGGATTTGCAAAATCCTCTCCCTCCCTCCCTCTCTCGGGTCACTCACACTTCATCTCTCACGCTCCCTCCCTCTCTCGGCTCTCCCTCTCTCGATTTCCTCCCCCTCTCTCGCCCCTCCAAACCCTAACCCACTCGCCTCCTCAAGAGAGAGACCCTAACCCTAGCTACAGCAACTGCATCCGAAGATGCAGATCTTCATGAAAACCCTAATGGGGAAGACGATCACCCTCGAGGTGGAGTCCTCCAACTCGATCGACACCGTCAAATCCAAGATTCAGGACAAGGAGGGCATACCACCTGACCAGCAGCGACTCATCTTCGCTAGCAAGCTGCATGCTTTTCCTTTTTTGACACCAGTCTCTGCAAATAGAGGAATGTTGAAGATGGTGGAAGAGTTCTCAGGCCCTCTTATCAATGTGAAATCTCATGATTGAGTTCCCTTTCAATTGTTGTTTGGTTTGTGGTATTTGTACAAATCTAAGGGGATTTTGTTTTTTGCAGGTCGTTTTGGAGCTGATTCTAGGGTTAGCTTTCTGCATGTGGGCTGTGCTTACCATGCCTGGGAAATTCCTTTCAATACTGCCAGATTCTGAAGATAACAGGTTAAATTTTCTCTGATCCTCTCTCTGATATTAGAATGAAGTTTCTGTAGTTTTGTTGATCCAGACTGTTTATCAGGTGGCCCAATCATGGATGGGGTATGCCTCTTAAGTATGCCCCAGATTGGAAGTTTTTTTTTCACTCTTAAATGGGAGGGCCACAAATGGACGTTCAAGAAAAAATAAAATATAGTAAGTGTTTGTGATGATGTAGGGGAGGGAGTAAGCTTGCAAGTGTGGTGCATGACAATAAGGGAGAAACTGAGTTGACACCGTCCTGTCTGATTGGTAGATGATAGTTGATCTGGAAGGAATTGGAAGCTATCTAGGTTGGGTTTAAGCATATTTTTGAGTCCTTCAAGTGATCTTTAATCATAGGAGGTGATTCATCCAGTGCCTTTTGCATGCATTTTCTTGCATGTATGCTGTCCAATTCACTGTCAGATGGTGATGGAATGTGAGGCCCAGTTCATCCCATCATCTGCTAAAATATTTCAGGTCATCATATTAGGCCCCATACCCATTTCTGTTCAATGACAAAACTGAAGGTGAGAGAATCTCACACACCGTTATGATATGCAAGTCAAACATATGTTCAGTCTCCTTTTTCGTTATACCTTAGGCACATCTTTTTTGAATCCATATCATTTCGAGCAAGTGCCATTTGAAACAGAGACATGCCAAAATTACATTCGAATGCAATCATTAAGAGACTGGTGCTTGATATTTTTATTTTCAGTCCTAATGATCCTTGTAAAAGGGAAATTCAATTTCCAGATTTCTATAACATATTCTTCTCAAATTTGTTCAATCCCTTTTCCAACTAAATTATCATATGATGCTTAATCGCAAAAACCAAATCATTTGTTTTACCTAGAAAGGGGAAACATTGGACCCTGACCTGCTTAAATTGGGATGGGTACCTCGAATACCCGTGGATCTAGATCATCTTTTTCCGTTTTTTCTTCATGTATATAATCAATCACAAGCTAGTAGTTGGATATATCTTTGGCGGAATAAAAATTCAGACTAACTAAAATGGAGTAAACCAGTGCCTTTTCTCCATGTTAAAAATAGAATAAAATTATTTTAAGAGATCTGCCTCAGACTACGAGTGCATGCCATCGAGTGTATTTGTGGTATTGAAGTACCAAATCAGCAGAAACACTTCTTATAGACTAAGGCTATTGTGTTAAAAGTTAAAACAGAATAACATGATTGCAGTTTTTATGTGAAATAAGTGAAATAAAATAGAAATCTTCATCAAATAAGTGAAATGCATTGTTAGTCCTATAATGAATGAAAATCCTACAATTTTGCTTAAGAGATAAACTTGATAATGGGATCATAGTGCAAATGGAAACCACATGATAATTAGCCCTTCCTGACTTTCTAAGAACATTGGCTATTCCATGGAGCAAAGAAAGAAGTGCCAACATTACTTGTAGTGTTTCCTAGCATTTTCGTGCATGTTCACATCAAGCCTGATTTATTAAGAACTCTTCGTAGCATTGTTTCAAAATTTCCTACATCTAGTTGATTTTTCCTATTTAAGGATGCAATCTTTTGGTGCTACAATTCATGATAGTGTTGTGCCAGTGATTTGGAGGTGGCTTTCCAAATTCTACTTTGCCAATCATCAAGGTAAGAAATAGGAATTTTCATTATTGCTTGGCAAAAGTTCAATGGCCAGTTGCCTACTTGACATTAACCTCGTTTACGCTTGGGACCCTGCAAAGTGAATGAAGTAACTGATCATCTTGGATGGTATTTACTCTGATGTAGAATGCCCTAATTATGATGCATGCTCATGAACTCATATAATCCAGCAGAAATAAAAGACAATAATAATATAAAATCTAGCATCAATCATCATGAACTAAGAAAATCACAAGGAAACATGCAATGAAGCGGGCTATTCATCACAACCACGAAGTATGAGATTCAATTATTGCTATGGTTGGATCCGGCGAAGGATGAAACCTCCCGATCTTGCATGGTCATACCCAAATATCCAATGTGAATCACTAGTTCGAAGAATCAAAGAGTTTTTCGGATTAGGGATTTGAAAACTTGAGAATTTAGGATTTTGATTCGATTATCAAATTTAGGATTTCAAGGATTGGGGATAATGGAGATAGAGAGAGAGAATGAAGAAGATCTTACCTTAGAGGAATATTAGAGGGGCACAAGAAGAAAATAGAAGAAGATTGGAGAAGAAGATGAAGTTTCATGAGGGAGAGAGAAGGGAGGCAACCAAAGAGGCTTTCATTCAATAATAATCAACTAATCTCGTTTTGAGGGCTGAGCCCTCTTAAACAACCAATAAAAAATATGAAAATACCAAAATATCCTTAAAAATTAAGCAAAAACGGAACTTAAAACAAATTGCGTAAAAGTTCGGGTGCTCAGGTGCCCGAAGACGTCCAAAAACTTCCTACACATGTGTCCTCACAACTGTGGGGTCTTCAATGTGTCAAATCACGTGTGTAGGGTCTTCAATACTCCTCAATAGTCACCTAGCCACAAGGAAGATGCTTGTGGTGAGCGCTTTCTTCGTTGTTAAACTTTAAAAGGTCTTGTGTCCTCATCATACTTGTTGGGTAGCTTTACCTTCTCTTTTTAATGCATAAATTCCTCATTGCAAAAAAAGAAAAAAAAAAATCATAACTTTGCATCATTAGTTTGATATTTCTACGTAGGTTGTATTCATGCACAACGAACTTACCAGTTTATAGCCTTCTTGTTGTTTATAGTATTTGAGGTGGGTAGAAGATTCCACGTTGGAAGGATCACATGGACAAATTGCGAATTCAGCCATAAATGGCATCTTAGAGAAGGTATGTTTCTGATTGAAATCAACCTCCCTGCCACATGATTTTTTTTCTTATTCCTTTTTTTTTTTTTTTAATTCCTGGCTATATTATGATTGCTGCAAAGTTCTATGTTTTTTTAATATTGTTACTGCTGTAGTTGTGCTCTCTCACTCTCTCATCATTTTAATTAAAGGCAGAATTTTGGGCCACGGAGGGTAGGGATACTTGATTAATACATGATTGTGTACCCAACCCAACCTGATTTTTAAACAGGTCCAAAATGACAAGTTCGGCCTATGCAATTTTAAAATGGGTCTAGTTTTATGATCCAGATTTGTTTAAATTAGGTCAGGTATCTCGGCCCGATATATCCTGATTGATGCTTAATTGTGTTTATGTGGGTTTTATGGCTGTCATTGCCTGGACTTGGGCTAGGAATTAGGTCCAGTGGGCTCGATCTGACTATGGCATGGTCCATTGTTATCTTAGAGTTCTATGCCTTTGACTTCATAATTAAATGTAGCCGTCTTTCTTGCTAGTTCTAGAAGGCCTGTGTTTGATGTGTCATGCATTATTTGAATACTTAGCAAGTAGTTTGAGAATATGGTTCCTAGGATTTAAGAGAACAAAGATTTGGTTCCACTCGTAAATTTTGCAACAACAATCTGAAATTCAGTGTCCTTTTGTAGGCCAGCCACAGAGACATTTGCTCACAACTGGATGGAGTGCATTTGAGCAAGGAATGGCGAAACCAAATTTTTTCTCTTAGGTAAATAGGCCAATGTTCAGAATCTAACAACATGAAGTAACCAAAGTTTTGCGATTTACCATTTGGGCTTATGTTCATGTGCTTTTTTATCTGGAAATAGAAATTTCTTTCCTTTTTTTTTCTTTTTTCTAACTGAAACACTTGTAAAAAGGTTGGTGCTCTTCCTCTTAAAGAAAATTCTTGCAGACAATCTTTTTCCCTAGATCTTCGAAGGGGTTTATGAAAGAGCTCTGATTTTTCTTTTCTTTGTTTGAATCTGTTTTGCTGGATTTTTTTTATACTTTGTTGCCAGGAGTTGAAGAGAAAGGAAAGGAGAGGGATTTCTTGAGCTGGGAGGAACTGGCGGTAAGTTTGATTTCCTTTCTTGTTGTATTTTGGTAGGAATTGAAAGATATGGGATTCGATTGAAGCTACTTCAATTGTAGCACTAGAGCACCAAGCTTGCTTATGCCACGGGCTTATCTTGTGCTTTCCATCGTCTTTTTCTGGATTTTATGCTCTTGGTTTTGCACTTCTCTCTCTTCATTATTTTCTTTCAACAAATCAGTCTCTAGTACATTAAATAGTTTGGGAAACATGAGTGCTATGGCTCTTCAAGCTGTAGCTAGACCTTACATGTGGAACAGTTAGTGGTCTATGGCTGTTCAGCGTATTTCTCAAGGAACTCCACACCTTGTAAGTTAATGTTAGATGCACCTAATTTTTGTCACCTTTTCTTACTTTTTTTTTTTTTTTTTTTGCATTTGTAATGCAGGAAGTAAGGGTCAGGCCAATACACATTGTTTTCGTTGCTTTTATCTGGGGGACCGAATCTTGCATGTACAAGGTTCTTCAGGTAAAGTTTGTCAGACTGTCATCCATTTGCTTAGTGGATGTGCTCTGATTTGAATGTTTCCCATTTATTTTATCTACGTTTTGTTCCTAAAAAGAGATCCGTAAATTTATCGAGCTTGTTACTTGCTTTTCTCATTGCTTTCTTCTACTTTGACCTGTCAATCTAACGCATCATTTTATTTATTTTTGTGGCACTAATGCTCATATCTGCTTTAATCAATTGCAGACATATATAGTTACTTTCCTTTTCTTGGAATGAAATCAGTCCGTATGATGCAATTACTATCGTTGGGCATTTTGTATTCTATCTCATGTTCTTTGTTGTGTGTTTACATGAGATGAAGGGCTTCATGATTCAAGAAAACCTGTTGCATTTGATTTTGATGGGTGTCTTGTTAATACGTCCGTTAAAAAGTACCATGATTTTAAATGCTTAAGTATTGATTGTTAAAAAAGTTCATTAATGCTTGGAACCTATCATGGACGGCTTATGGTTCAGAAGTCCTAGCTATTGGACAATTTTATCCGTCCAATCTGTGGACACGAAATCGACAGTATAAAATAAACCATGCGATGGATGGATCATTTTGATATACTGCCCTTCCATGTGGGAAAATTTGGGTTCTTTGGTACTGTAGGAGGAATATGAATGTCAATGCATGCAGCTCTGTCCTGATGACACTTGGCAAGCGTTCTTCTTGGAATTGGGGGAATCAGTCTGAGTACTTAGAAATTAAACTTATAATTAGTATCTAGATTACACTGTCAATCTCTTTCATTAGCTAAGCTACTCTTCTTAATAGCACAATTACTTGCTCGAAATGCTTTGGTTTATGACATCCTCATAATTTTATTTTGATTCATTTAACCACAAATCTTTTAACAATGATGGATTTCTTCCCATTCTCTTCATATTATGAAAATTCAATTGTTAGAAGCTTCATCTTTTATCATCAAACATCACCCACAGCATGTGCTTTGGCATGTTGGCGAATCTGTTAAATTGCACATCTCAGAGCCCTTTCATTCATGTGCCAGGTTTTTCATATTTAGCCCTTGCAACAACTGCAGCATTCATGTACCACCTCATCCTGTATTTCTAGAATCATTTTAAGGTTAGTATTTCAGTATATTTTAACAATTTTCTTTGGAAAACAATATCTCTACCCAACTCTGTTCAAAGGAAAATTAAGTCCAACAATACAGCTAAGGCACAATCCTTTCCATGGCTCACTAAACCAATGATTTGGGATGCAGACGTGGGGCCCATAGTTCTAAAACTTTCTAATTCGACTTGAAACTCGGCCAAAAACTTTTCATACCGGCCTTAGATTTTTTTTTTATATGATTTAGCTTCTGGAAGTAAAATTGGTCGTTTGACAGTTCATCCATGGTTATGTTAGATGAGTGGTTTTAAAGCAATATAATTTGGATTTTTCTACTTCCTTGAGAGCTTGGGTATGTAGCCGAACCTTCCATTGCACCATTTAAGCTCAATCCACTGGAGTATGATGAAGAAAAGCAGGTTTGGGGTGCATTTGGTTGCACCAAATATTATGATATTTCATGGTATCTTACCCCAAATTAAAGTGATCAATCATGAATTATCTTGAAATTTGGTGCAATCAAATGCTAGGCGATGATCTAGACCATTGGTCTTTTGCACCTCGTCATGGATGGGAACATGGACTAAAAGTCTCCTTGGTAGGACAATCAACAACTTTCGTTTTGTTAAATCAACAGGCAGCATTCTACTGAATGAATATAAGTGGCTAGGACTTTTTGGTCAATCCACGATAAGATACAACAGACCAATGGTTTAGATTGTCAATCCACGGGCCCCACTTGTGCAGGTCACCTATCAAGTAGCTCCTCTTAGCTATGGTGGAACGAGGTGGCTTCTTCTAGGGTTTGTTCAACCACTTCTGTTGCTGTATTTAGTGCTTCTGTATTAGGGTAAACATTGTGTGAATGTGGTACATTTACTTTGATTTTCCTCCCATTTGGTAAGATTGAAATGTGCCATAAGATTTCTCATGAAGTATTTGTTAGTAATGACTACCTTTTATTGGAGAGATGATCCAATACGTCTGGATGCATCCTTCTTCTAAGATTTCTGGTCATGTCCCGATGACCCGAATATTTCAACCTTTTCATTGGGTATCACCCATCCATAGTGAGGCCCATGTTATAAATGGTTAGATTATTTCAAAATGACCAAATCCAATGTCTTATGTCTCGATTATTTCATCATTTTCTATATCTATGTTTATCATTATTTGGGTCCATATAGAATGTTTGGATGTCCAAACATTTTGTGTCCAATGCACCCCACCATGATGAGTAGATGAATAGAAAATATGGTCAGGTCATTTGGTGGGCCACACCATCAACATGGTGGAGTAGGTCATTTCAAAGTGCACTCGTGGCTAGCCTGATGAATAGGTGCAAAGCATGTTCATGGTGGGCCCTACATGATGAATGACCTGGATCTCCCTTACCTATGGCTTGTTGGCACCTGTGCATTTTTCCATCTCTGAAAATTGATTCCTCTCCTTCCGAACTTTTCCTCGTTGGTTTCATTTGTTTCAGGTGTGGAATTTGCGACTGGTAGCATAAAACTAGGGGAGTTAAGAGCACTGTGTCAGGTGTCTATACCTTCGGTCAGGTTTGGGCCACACATGAAGGGTATGAAGAATACTTCACTGAAGCAAAGTTGAAAGGCCTGCTCGTGTTTTGCAGGTGCAGATCGCAAAGCCTCTCTCTGTTTGTAAATTTTCTGCTGATTTATGATTTTGTATTTTTATTTGTTAGTTTCATATATGATATAATTATTTGTGATTTGTGAGGGAGAATTTTCATATATGATATAATTATTGGTGATTTGTGAGGGAGAATTTTTTTTCGTCTTCGAATTTGGATTGTTAAGTTTCATATATGATATAATTATAAATTGTGAGGGTTGGAATTGCGTTTTCTTTTTTGAATTTGGATAAGATGACGCAGGTGCAACATATTTTAAAAAAGGTCTGCTCTTTTATTTATAGGAATTTTAGCGACGGCTCAAATTCGTCGTAAATTTACGAAAAAGTATAATTTATCACGGTTTTGGTCCGTTGCCTCTAAAATTATCCACGGATCTTATCCGTTGAAAAATATTATAACCACGAACAAAATCCATGGCAAATGGGGCACTGTTGGGAGTTTTGCAACTGACTTTTTAAGATTTGTCACGAATAATATCCGTCATTTATAACCAACGAATGAAATCCTAGAAAATTTCACGGCGGATCAAATCCGTACTTTATTCTCCACGGCAAAAAACGACGGACCAAGCGACGGACAGAGTTCGTCGTTAATTTGGTTTTGCGACGGACTTGGTTCGTCGTTTTATGGTTGTTTTGGTGCACTGTGAAGCTGGCATTGTTTGCCGCTGGATGATTGGCTCATTGTATAAGGGTTCACCTTCTAGCATCGATGGCTTAAAATTGAAGGAAAAAAGGGAGATGCCTCTTACAGGGTCAAAGGAGGATCTGACGGACCATATGTGTAGGCATGGATGGACTGTATAAGGAGAGAAGAAACGATCGATGCACTCTTCTTTTATGTTGTTGATGGTAAGACTATAGAACGAATTGAGGTCCGTCGGATACTGACATAGAAAATTTTATGGATATATATGGGAGTAGTTGGAGGAGTTCCGGGGACTAAGATTACGACCTTACGATTATCAATTAGATTCTGGACCGCGTGCTTTAAGGACAATCATCAGTCAGTAGTGTGGTCACATCCTTGATGGTACGCATAGTACTCGTTCTCATTGTAGGTTAGTGGTAGAGGATTTGGAGGAGGCCTGGGTTGCATTGGAGTAAGTAGTTACTTTTGTATCAATGTAACAATGATCTGGTTATACGTTTGAGTGAGCGGGGTGAACTTCCTAGGCTCCCTATACATTTGTCTATTCTGATAGGGTACTATCCGCTTCCCTTGAACTACTGCTGTTGCTGAGGCGATTACGGTTGCCACTGTGACTATGGTGGTGGCGGTAGATCTTACTATGGTGGAGGTGGCTGCGGATCATATCTCCGTGGTTGATGCTATTGATATGACTGACGTCCCTGTGGGGGAGCATATTGATTGCCTTGGGCAGTGATGACGATGCTGTTTACTTTCGTCAGACGCGGATGAGAACTACTGTGATTCTCATTCCTGTATCCTATGGGTCTTCCTTCAACCTTATTCTGGTTGACTGGAGTGGCCTGATGAGGCCATGGGGAGTCGTCCCTGCGTACTTTGACTTCCTCTCCAGCATGGATAAGCTTAGAGAAATTCGTATAGGGATGCAAGATGAGATACCAAGAAATGCCAGGGTAAGTAGAGTGGGCGATCATGGAGATTTTCTCCTCGTTGTCTATGGGTGTCTGCATTCTGGCTATCATGACTCTTCAACGTCCAACATAGGCAGACAACATTTTGTCTCTTCTTTGCCTAAGAGCTGCCAGATTTGTTCTCCTACGAGTGATGTTAAGATTGTATACAAATTTGTCAATGAAAGCCTGAGAAAATTGTTCCCAAGTCTCGATGCGGTGACAATCCAATGATGTGTACCAGTCTAGGACACCACCCTTTAGAGATTTATGGAAAAGGCAGATGAGTTCTCCTTTATTCTCTGTAACTGTGTTTAGCAGTTGCTACCATCGTATCTTTTGAACTTGGGTACCTCAAAGTTTTGAGGTATCTGGGCATGTGGGAAGGAACATAGGTCCCTGAATTTTGTCAAGGGGAAGTTGATACCCTACTGTTGCTAAAGTTGACTTTGCATGACCTGAAACTGCTCTCGTAACTCATCCAGTTTTCCTCGGCTTATTTGAGAGGTTGGCGTCTCATGCGGCAAGGCGCATTCTACTTCTTTTGCATAGTAGTCAATGTCTTCAACCTTATAACTCCCATGGGGAGCTTGCTGAAAAGTAACTATGGGTTGCTGAGGCTAAATTGAAGATTCCTGAAATTGAATTGGATATTGCTGAGATTGAATTGGAAATTGCTGAGATTGAACTGGAAATCGCTGAGATTGAACTGGAAATCGCTGAGATTGAACTGAAAATTGCTGAGATTGAATTGACAATTGCTGGAATTGAACTGGAGATTGCTGTAATTGAACTAGAGACATCTGTAATTGAAAAGTGCTCCTGTCTGTAGGAGGCTGAGATGTTAGTAAGTGACCCCCTTGCTGGATATTTGTCACTATCGGCTGATTGATTCGGGCTTGACACTAACCCCCATGGCGGGCATTCGCCATTGCTGTCCCTGCTGTTGGAGATTGAATGGGAATCCCATCGGCGGGGATATGCTGGAATTGATTAAAAGTCCCATCGGCGGGGACATGCTGGAATTAATTAGAGATCCCATCGGTGGGGATGTGTTAGAAATGATTAAAAGTCTCATCGGGGGGATGTGTTGAGATTGAAAAGGGTCCCATCGGTGGGGACATGCTGGAATTGACTAGAGATCCCATCAGCGGGCATGTGTTGGAATTAAGAAGAGGTCCAATCGGCGATGACATGCTGAGCTTAAAAAAGAGTCCCATCGGTGGGGACATGCTGAAACTGCCTAAAAGTCCCATCAGCAAGGATAAGTTGTAATTGTCTAGAGTCCTCGTTTGCGAGGTTAACTAAAAGTCCCTGTGGCAGAAAGGTTCTGAGATGGTCCCCTTGCTGCATGAGGGTATTGAAAAGAGTGCCTTGCAACCGAGGGCTTGAGACGACTATTGTCAATAGTCCTGAGCAAACTCCAACAGTTGTGCTTGATTCGAACCAGAGGTCGAGAGGGTCCTGAAGGCTTGTTGTGGTTGTTGGATTGGACCAACTTGATTGTTGGCTGCAGCAGCAGCTTGTGCTTACATGAATTGCAAGAGCATTTCTTACATTGCTCTCACTCCTTATGCCAACTCTTGGATGATTGGCACGCATTCGGTCTGCTGCGGTTGTACTGTGGGTTGCCCTTCCATCATGTCGAGGACTGGGAGGAAATGTGTGTCTTCCTCATACTTTGACATGGCTAGTTAAGCTTTGGTGTATATTATGTTGTGGTAGGGAAGTTGTTTCCAAAGACGTTGAGCTCAAAGAGGCGCAATGGTGAGGAAGTGTGCTCTTTCTTTTGAGTTTTGAGAATTTCTAGACTTTTTTTTCTTCTTTTGGATGATATGCTAATGTAAATGTAAATGAGAATGTACGGAGATTATTAACCTTTAAAGATTCAAGAGATTATGTTTTTCAAGTCCGGTCACGATTAGTGGGACTAGACCATCCCTAGTGAAGTCACCATTTTGTGAACGTTGGGATCTGTGTTTTTGGGCTCAAATCATCGATTCCACAGGTTCACCTCTTTCGAGGGCTTTTGTGCTTTGTTATGTATTTGAAAAGGGGTTTATAGAAGACTGAAGAAGCCACTAACTAGTTACTTCGAATCTACAGATGGCTAGACCCTGTAAAAACATTAGAGAAGAGGATTTTAAAACACCTTCCTCTAAAATGATTCATTGATCTGCGGTCAGAGATTCAAGGTAAGGGACCGCAGGTTACAAAGAGGGAAAGTGTTAGGTACCCACTTTGCCCATACAAATGTACAGTCTTTATTTCGCTGAATCTAACTGGTCTTTGAAGGTTAGGATCAGTTCTCGTGCATTCTCAAAGAAGATATGTAATGCAATGATAGGTGAACGTGGGTCCGATCAATAAGAGTTTTTTATGGGCAAGATCTGAACAAATCAGCAAGCCGCAGAGCATACGCTTGAATTGACCGAGTGTAAAGGGTGTTATGATGGGCGAATATAAAGTAATGAAATGCGGTATAATGGTGGGTCTGATAAGCCAAAGTTTCAGATGGGCAGGGTCCGATTAGATTGGCAAGTTGCAGAGCATATGCTAAGACTGATCATGTGTTAAGGGGATGACAGGATGCAAATAAATGCAATGAGTAGGGGGGGTTGGAAGAATAAAGAGTGTTGCACTGTGCTTGGTATGACCTAGATGAAGCTGATATATGAATGGCTAGATGGACGGAAGTGTCACACAGGCTAGCCCTAGTAGCTTAGATCGAGACTTGGATGGCTCCAAAGGCTTGGACTAGGGTTAGGCTAGACTAGATCAGAGCTAGACTCTTCTCACTCACTCGCGCTCTCCTCAGTGGAGGAATAGACTAAGAAAGGAAGGGGGTAAGTCACTTCTCGCAGAGGAAGACTCGGAGTTGCTGGATGCTAAAAGTGAAAGGGAGAGGGGGTATTTATAATTGCTATGAGTGGTAGTTTCTATAATTTAGCTCTCCAACTTTGGACAGCTGGACATCTAAACCTATGAGTTTTTCACCTCAAGTTCGGTGTTCTTCAAGGTTTGGTTCTACTCCGAGGTTGAGGATTGGACCTAGGTTCGGATTTTGGTTCGGTTATGGCTTTGACTAGGTCAGTCGACTGGGTTGAAGGGCTGGGATGACTGGGTGAGTTGACTCATTGAGTTGGCTCACCGAGTTGACCTGCTGAGGAATTTTGGCCTGATTTATCCCAAGGGTGGTTTTTCGGGGCCTACAAGTTGAGGTGAGTTAATTGGGTTTGGGTTATGGATTAGGGTTTGGATGGGTGAGTTGACTGGGTTTGGACTTAGGGTTTGAGCTATGGATTAGGGTTTGGATGGGTGAGTTGACTGGGTTTGGATCTAAGGTTTGGATGGGTGAGTTGACTGGGTTTGGACCTAGGGTTTGGGCTCTGTATTAGGTTTTGGACTTCCATCCATCTAGCTGTTCGCTTGCCTTAAGTGCAAGGCTACGACGTAGTAATAATCTCAGTGAGACCGAGGACGATCCACGGGGAATTAGGGTAAACAATTCCAACTTATTCTAATAACTTCAAATCAATCAGTTTTGAAAATTCAGAATTAAGAACTATAACTAAATAGAAAACTAAGTAAAGAAAGATCTGATATTTAAAGAGAAACTAGGGCTTTTAAGGATCAACTTGTAGTAGTCCTAATGCTAATTCCTTCATCCAAGCACAACACAATTAGAATCAAAGTTCTATCTCTCATTTAATTGGAAGATATTTCATTCAAAATAAACAGTCCCACTTAAATCTGAAATTATATTTCTAGTTCTAATGAAGCACATAGAACTCGAACTTGTAGCCTTCGAAGTAACAGCCATGCCAAGAGACTATGGCATGATCTAAGGTTACTACAATTCGAATCTAATCAAACCATAATGATAATCTTAGAGAATTATAACGAACTCATGTCGAGAGTACATGAACTCTCATAAAATTTCTAAAAATACCAACTTTATTCAAACTAAAACTTAAAAATCCAAACTTGAAATAAGAGTACTTGTAATAAACAAATTGAATCATTGAAACTAGTTACAAGCTTCACCTCTTA
This sequence comes from Liriodendron chinense, assembly GCA_003013855.2. NCBI lineage: Eukaryota > Viridiplantae > Streptophyta > Magnoliopsida > Magnoliales > Magnoliaceae > Liriodendron > Liriodendron chinense. The sequence goes on from ML058584.1 coordinate 1,489,329, forward strand.
GCCTTAGCTAAGAGGTTCTAGCCGAGCATTGTCATACTACAATTAGAATAAAAAGGAAAACTACTTGAAAGCATAGAAAAATTATAAAAACCCTAGTTGGAGGAGTTACGAACGCTCCACTACTATCCTCTCCACCTCCCACGACTTCAATGTCCTTCTATGATGCCTTAGGAACGATGTAGATGTGTCCTTTTATAGCAAAAATCCGCCACTGACTTAGAATCTTCGAGAATTTATGAAGAGTTTACGCACTCTAGGTGGTGGTCGGCCCGTCGGAGCTTGCACAGCAACAATAGGAGATCAGGACATCAGCCGACCTATCTGTTAGTCGGTTGGACGACTGGTTGGACACTCTATGACTTGTGATTTTTCATGATTCTTCTCCTCAATCTTCATTGCATCTTTCCTCCACCTATTGTACTTTTTTCCTTTGATCTTTAAGGCATACAAAGTGAGTCTTTTAACATCATATAGGTGAAGTCTCTCTCTCATTCCTACAAACACAAAAACGTGTATTGGATTAGTCTTTAAACATGTAAACCATGCATAATATATGATGAATTGGGGTTAGAATATGCACAATTCAGAGCTCAACACTAGCCGTTCAATCATCCTTTCAGCCTGGGGTGGGGTGTCTACACTCTCCCATTTCGTGCCACGACCACAATACTTTGACCAACGGATCGCTTTAGTTTGAAGAATATGCTCCTTCTGATCCATAATATGAACCGTCTCCTCAATGTAGGAGATGTTATACCTCAACTCTACTGCTCCCACTAGATAATGTGAGAGGGGTTCGACATGTACTTCTTGAGCATAGAAATGTGGAAGACGCTGTGAATATTTGTTAAGGATGGCAGCAATGTGAGATAGTACGTCACCATTCCAACCCTGTTTGGTATCTCAAAGGGACCAATAAAATGGGGCATACACTTCCCTTTCTTTTTGAATCTCATCAGCCTTTCATAGGCAAAACTTTCAAAAAGACGTGGTCACCCATTACAAACTCGATGTCTCACCTCTAATTATCGGCAAATGCTTGCGAATGATGTTTATCCTTTCAGACATAACTCGCACAAGTTCGGGTCCTAATAAACTTCTCTCGCCAACCTCTGCCCAACATTGTGGAATTTGAAATGGATGATCTTAAAGCACCTCATACGGGACATGCCATTATTTGACTGAAAGCTATTGTTGTATGCAAATTCGGCAAGAGTTAGGTGATCATCTTAGCTCCCCTTGAAGTCCAGCACACGCGCCCTCATCATATCTTCCAAAATCTAGTTAATGCCTTCCGTCTACTCGTCAATTTGAGGGTGGAATGCGGTGCTGTATTTGAGTATGGTGCCCATATCCTCTTGCAGCCTCTTCTAGAATGCTGATGTGAATCAAGAATCATGGTTCGAGATAATCTCCAATGGCACCCCATGCAAGCGCACTATTTCTTCAATATGCAGCCTAGCTAGATCATCTGTAGTGGAAGATATATGTATTAGTAAAAACTGGCCCGTCTTCATCAACAGATCTACAATGACTGAAGTCACATCGTGCTTCTTTTAAGTCTTGAGAAAGCCAGATATGAAATCCATAGAAATATTATCCCACTTCCACACTATTGCAAGGGTTGGAGAAGACCAAGCGACTTGCGGTGCTCTGCCTTTACTTGCTGACAGGTTATGCAAAATTGACGATATCTCACTTCATGTTGTTCCACCAATAGTGGTGCTTGACATGACATCTTTGTACATCTTCGTACTACTTGGGCGAATGGTCATTCTAGAATGGTGTGCCTTGACCATGACTGCCTGTTTTAAATATGGAATATCGGGCACACATACACGACACTAGTTTTTAAAGCTGCCATCTGCACCGACCCACCAATTGGGCGCTTCTCCACTCCTGCATTTTTCCTTCATCTTCCTTGGACATTCATCCTTATCATGTACGTCAATCACATGACGCATCAAAGTCGACTTTGTGGTCAAGAAAGCCACAAACGTATTTGGTTCCTCTTACGTCAGTCGAATGTCAAAGTTCTAAATGAACTCCATTATCTCCCATTCTTTTATCATAAGGGTGTCCATCAACTCATGTTTCTTCTTTTGACTCAGGGCGTTGGCCACAAGGTTCACTTTCCTTAGATGGTAGGACACTTTGAAATTGGAGGTCTTTAAGAGTCTCCATCCATCTTCGCTGATGCATGTTTAAGTCTTTCTATGTGAAAATATATATTGGGCTTTTGTGGTCACAAAATAACTCAGACTCCTCGCCGTATAGGTAGTGCCTCCAGATTTCAACGCAAAAACTACAGCTTCGAGCTCCAAGTTGTGCATCGGATAGTTTTCCTCGTGCTTCTTCAATTGCCTCGAAGCATAGGCAATTACTTTCTCATTCTGCATTAGCATGCATCCCAATCCAGTCTTTGATGTAATTACTATATACCATGTATTTTGCACCTACTTTTGGAAGAGTAAGGACGGGGGTTGGAGTCAGTCTCATTTTGAGCTCTTAGAAGGCTACTTCCATATTCTCGTCCTATATAAATCGAGCATTCTTTTTTGTTAACTGAGTGAGAGGTCGAGCGATCCTAAAAAACTCTTGAATGAAGCGACGATAATATCCAACCATACCTAAGAAGCTTTTGACTTCTGTAACTGTGGTGACTGCTCCCAATTGACGAATGCTTTACCTTATTAGCAGGGTCTACTACTAGACCCTCATTTTTCACCACATGTTCTATAAACTTGACTTCCTCCTCCCAGAAGTCACACTTAGATAATTCAGCGTACGACTGATTCTCTTTTCAAGGTTGTTGGGGCCTAAAAAGTGATATACATGCAATCCATCTATGGATCCATTGCTCGGTGATTCATGCACATGCTTAACTCATAAATCACATCTATTCAATTCATTCATGAATCCACCTATCTGATTGCGCATTTTACTATTTATATAACAAAGACAATTATATTGATTTTATTTCACTTTGCGTGGTTCTTTTGTTTCTCATGATTGGCAGGAGTACGAGGTGTTTTATCTTATTATTACAAGACTAAGCACAAGATCACTTATGGCCAGTATGTCAATACCAAGCGTGAAGAAATGGAAAGACGAGTAGACGAACGAAAGGGCACAAAATTGAGGCGAGTAAGGCTAGTGCATGTACATGCGTCAAGCCCGTATTAGTGCAAAGTGGGGCCTACTATACGAAAATGTCAGAAAGGCGTGGGACCCCACACGTGGACATGCGCCTAACCTGATAGGTTCGACGCATGTGGCCATGTCAGCAGTTACGACCCATAATATGCCAAAATGGAAAAGGGTCCACCGCTTGACCCAACATAGTACATGCGCTAATCTCCGCGACTGTCCCACAACATTAGTCCTGATCAGGCCAATCCTGTTTTGCTTCAATGCATGCGCCAGACCCAAAATTCCAGCATCAGTACATGCGTCGAGCTTTGTGACTAAGTCCAAGAATCAAGCCGAAAAGTACTGGCGTCTGTACATGTGCCAGACTCAAAACGCTAGCGTCAGTACATGCGCCGAGCTTTGTGACCACCAAGAATCAAGTCGGAAAGTACCAGTGTCTATACATGCGTCGGACCTAAAGGCCATCCACCGAGCTCCGTAGTAGTGACATGGACAATTTCAAAAACCAATCTAGAAAATCCCAGTGCCCGTCCATCCGCTGGACCCAAATTGTATCGATATAAACCCGTAGGCCAAGTGTTTATCCATCCGCTAGACCCCTGTCACCAATTAACCATGTGCTGGACTATTTTAGTACCAACCCACATGAGCTAAACTATTTTAGCACCAACTCAAATGTGCTAGGTGCCTCAGGTCCTGTTCATGCCACCCTTACTGACACCCCGACAATTCTGTGTTCAGTTTGTTCCGCGCATGATTTAATCAGCAAAGACTTCACTTCAAGTCAGGAAACTACTAAGCAAGCAATTCCTGTTTGAGATAGATAATACATCATTAGAAGTTGTATCAATTCACGATTCCAATAAGCCCAAGATCACCCCATTCCGAGTTATAACGAAGGAGATACGAGTCATTTACTAAAGACTCATGTTGTTGATGTCATTGGGCACATTAAGCCCACTTTCGAAGAGATAAATGTCGTCTAAATATGATCATTATAGGTCCATTGCATAAAGTATTGAAACAACTTTCCAACGAGTACAAGATCACCTCATTGGAGTTGTAACGAGGAAGATACAACCATTTCTATAAAGATATCTTACGCTGCAACGCACAGAAGACAATTCGATGCGCCGAACCGGTTCGGACTTCTCAACCACCTGAAATGTCTCATTTAGGGGATTTAGAGAGATTTTTCAAAGAGTGGAGAGAGGAGATTCTTCCGTCGCGAGCGCATCCGTCGTGGAAACATTCCTTCATAGTGACATATCAGACTCCGACTCTGGACTTCATATTGACATATCGAACCTCAACTATGGACTTCATAGCAACATATCAGACTCCGACTCTGGACTTCATAGCGACATATTAGACCTCGACTCTGGACTTCATATCGACATATTGGACCCCAACTCTGGACTTCATAAGAAATATCGGACTCTGACTCTGGACTTCATAACAACATATCAGACCTTGACTCTGGACTTCATGGTGATATATCGGACCCCGACTTAAGGCAAAAACATCACTGTACAGGTGTATATCGATCCTTAGCTCCAGCACCGTGACTGTCAGCACATCATCCTCGACTGCTTCTTTAGCACTGCGACTGTCAGTGCATCATCCTCGACTGCTCCTTTAGCATCACGACTGTCAACGCATCATCCTCGGCTGCTCCTTTAGCATCACGACTGTCAACGCATCATCCTCGGCTGCTCCTTTAGCACCGTGATTATCAATGCATCATCTCCAACTGCTCCTTTAGCACCGTGACTATCGAGTATCGGCGCATCATCCTTGGCTACTCCTTTAGCACTGCGACTGTCTGCGCATCATCCTTGGCTGCTCCTTTAGCACCGTGACTGTCGGTGTATCATCCCTGGGTGCTCCTTTAGCACCGCAATTGTCGGCGCATCATCCCTAGCTGCACCTCTAATACCGTGACTGTTGGCGCATCATCCTCAACTGCTCTTTTAGTACCTTGACTGTTGGCACATCATCCTGGCTTCTCCTTAAGCACTACGACTGTCGACGTATCATTTTGATACTTGGGAAACTCCGGTCGAATCTTTGGCAAGTTCGAAGTACTTTGTTTCCTTTATTAAAGATTTCTTTAGAAAAATATTGGTTTACATGTTGAAAAGAAAAAGTGACTTTTACTTGTTCTAGTAAGTTTAAAGCATTAGTTGAAAATTAAAAGAGAAATAAAATTAAGTGTTAAGAATTGATAACGGAGGATAATACACCTTGAAAGAATTTAAGAATTTTTGTTGTGAGCATGGCATTAAGAGGCAATACATGATCCCTGGTACTCCACAGCTGAACGGGATTACAGAACATATGAACCGTACACTTATAGATCATGCTAGGAGTATGCTAAGTTTAGCTAAGCTTAAATAATATTTTTTAAGGGGGGGACTATTAATACGACTTGTTACTTAGTAAATTGTTCTTCTACGACTGCGCTTGATTGCAAGATCCTTGAAGAAGTATGGTATGAAAATCTTGTTAATTATTCGTTCATTTGTAGTTTTGGTTGTGACACTTATGTATGGATTCTTAAAGAGCACAAGACTAAGCTGGATGCGAGGTATAGAAAGTGCATTTTTTTATTATGCAGATGGAACAAAGGGGTGCAGATTGTAGGACACTATTGCCCACAAATTAATGATTAGTCGAGATGTGTGTTTTAATGAAGATTCATTGTAGAAAAATATAAAATTGCTAAGCTCAGAATCATGAGAGAATTGAATTTGAATATGTAAACGATGTTTAAAATCAGCTTACCGATTCAAGATCAACAAGTTGATGTTATCATTAAACATTAAGCTGATGAAGATCACACAGATGAAATACCTAGTGTTGAAACTCAAATTAGTCAAGGTCAACTGAAGAGAGCTACAAAACCTTCTATTTGGCTCAAAGATTATGTTACAGTTTACACTTGCATGACAAAAGAGCGCGATCCTTATTCATTCCAAAAGATATGTGAATTTGTGGATGCTAGCAAATAAAAAGTATTTATGGAGAAGGAGATGAAAGCTTTATATGAGAACAAGACTTGAGAATTGGCTGAATTACCTAAGGGGCAGAGGCTACTGGCTTCAGATGGGTTTTACAAGCTGAAAAAAATACTAATGAAAATATTAAAAGATATAAATCTCGATTAATGCTAAAATGTATGCTAGGAAATCAGGTATTGAATTTAATAAAATTTTCTCTTCAGCTGTCTGTTTGCTTATTATTCGTACTATATTGAGTATGACAATGTAAAAGCTGATTTTCTGTACGAGAATCTTGATGAAGAAATTTATATGACTCAACCAGAAGGCTTTATTGAAGAAAATAAGAAGAATTCAGTTTGTCTGTTGAATAGACCGCTTTACGATTTAAAGTAGGCACCAAGGTGTTAGTACAAGCGGCTTGATTTCTTTATTGCAAGTTTGAAATTTCAGAGATGTGAGGCAGACCATTGTGCTTATATTTATAGTTATAGTAATGGTAACTTTATTATCTTGTTATTATATGTGGATGGAATTTTAGTTGTAGGTACTAGTAGAGATACTATTACAACATTAAAAGCTCATTTGGCTAGGAAATTTGATATGAAGAATTTGGATGCCGTTAATTAAATTCTTAGAATGATCATATTTAAAGACAGGAAGAACATGGAAGCTTGTATAACCCAGAAGGGTTACGTTGAAAGGGTTTTACGTCGCTTCAACATGTAAAATTTTTACCCAGTCGGTACTCCATTCCCTGTTGGTTGCAAGTTATCTTCAAATTAGTGTCTTGACATAGCAACGGAGAAGGCAGATATGTCTCAAGTACCATATTTTTCGGCAGTAGGGAGCCTTATTTTTGCTATAGTGTGCACCAGATCAGACATTGCCCAAGCAATGAGAGTGGTTAGTAAATACACAGTGAACCCGGGAAGAGATCAATGGATTGCTGTAAAGTAGATCATTCATTACTTGAAGAATACATCTGAGGCGACTATTTATTATGTTGATGAAGCCTATTGAAAGCGAAGTTTGTTTGTTGTCGGATTTCTCTTGAGCTTGTTGTCACCTAGCGAATGGTGATGTTCGGATAGTTGTTATTAGGAGTGTTTTTCATACTATTAGAAGAACTAGTTTTTAAGTGGGAGATGTTATGTCGATGCTTCCATATTTTGGCTTGGCCTTCTTTTGTTTGACGCTTTTCTTTTGTATTCTAGCGTCACTTACATTAACTACGTGGGCGTTTTTTCCTCAATATATTGGGTGCAACCTGATTTTCTATGTGGTGAGCGTGAGTTAACTAGCTGGAGCAACACATGAGCTTGTTAATGATTGAGGAATAAAAAAGCAGCCAATAGGTAATGAACATTAGCTACTGAGATGCCACGATGATCAGGGAGAGCCGCTTAAACTCCTTCAAGGATAAGGAGTGTCAACGGACCCAGAAGTGTGCTTTAGATGTGGGGGAGCACTTCTTGTACCGGGGGCGCCCCTTGTTGGACAAGTGTATGGAATAGTGAATTGCTCCTTGAAAAAAGGGCTGCGCCTCTTGGAGAGCAAACTGGTTTCTCTGGGATAGTGAATTACTCCTTGGAAAGCAACCCAAACAGGGGTGCCACTTCTGTCCAAACCGTCTCCATTGGTATGATGGCCCGCCTGAATCCCAAATGGGCATGGCTCCGTAAAAATCAACATAACTCTCACAATTGTTTCTTTTGGTGTCCCACCTGAATCTTGGTTTTTTGGCCTGGGGTTTAAAATGGGATGCGCATCTAATGGTTGGAGTAGATCTTACATAAACATCAGGGTGGGCCCCGCCAAAAGTCAAGTCAAGTCAAAATTTATGGACCCCACTCTGATTTTGACAGGCCACAGTGATATTTATAAAAGATCCAATGCGTTAGATATTTAGTACAATATTAGGTCCAAAGAGAAAAAACCAAGCTGACATGTGATTCTAATGGGCTGCACCAAAGGAACATCCACCCTTGATTTTTACAAGGCCCACTGTGATAATTATATGAAATCCACTCCAATCATTATATTCAACACAAACATTTAGTTTTGTAACCCAAAAATCATACACATTCAAAATTCACGTGGGCCCACTAGTTGAAACAGTTTGAAGGTGAGCATTGCCATATACACTTTTTCCAATGATGTGGTCCACCTAAATGTGATCTTTGAGCACTGGACCTAATATAGGGTGACACACCCTATGGTTGGGGTAGATTTTACATAAACTTCACATTGGGGCCCACCCAAGCAACCCACCCATTTTCTCTCACACTAGAAGGTAGTGGAATGATAATTATATCAATTAATGGGGCAGTTTTTTGAAAAAGATACCATAATGTAAATTCCATATTAATTAGATAGTTTTTTTTTTTTTTTTTTTTTTTTTAGTTTTTTTTTTTTGTAAAATTCCCTTTATTACACTACGAGACGTCAAGTAGGTGATGTGGGCCATCCATCTTGTGGGGCCACCTTTGGTAAATGACTCCCAAAAAATACTTCAACATATACCCATTACCTACTTATCAATTGATAGAAAATGGATGGTCCATATTCATTATACCAAAAAAGATCTAATAAAGTGATATGGACCATTCATCATGTGGGACACCTTTTGTTGCCAATCCCTCTTGAAAATGACTTTGCTCCACATATCCTATCCATTCCATCATGTATAGACTATGAATGGTCCGTGTTTATTGTAATAAAGGTGATCCAATCAGTGATATGGACCATCCATTATGTAGTCAGTTATTCAGAAAATGGATGATCCATATTGGTCAGAATTGAGAATCTGATCATCAATCTAGACCGTTGACATGTGGGCCCATCTTTAATTGCCCACCTCTTGTAATTCAATTTGATCAGATGATACTTACCATAAGATCAATGGCTTGGTCCATTCTAATTTTAATAGAGGTTTTGGTTTGCCCAGGATGCTGGGTCCACGTTTGATTGCCGCTCTTGAATGACCAAGAGAGTTGGCAGGATGACCATGATAATTGGCTAAAAGAAACATCATAAAATATGCCGGTCCAAGAGTGTTTATAGCAATAATATCAAATTTGAAGAAATTATAAAATCCTGGCCTAGTGCTGGCAGTTCGTTCATTCATCATGCATCTCATTTACAGAAAAAGGATTCAGGTAGCCGATCCAAACCAGGTAGCTGACCCCAATTACTTGGGATAATGCTTATATGATGAGGGCATGATCTTGGGGTCCCTTGTCTTTGGCCGTGATCCACACATCAAAGCAAAATAGGTAAGCTAGGTAGGTTGGATTAGGAAAAAAAAAAGATCGTCCTGAATTAGGATGTGGATAGTGCCCAGACGTACCTATTTGTTGAAGCTCCACCATAAAGGCAGTTCTCTCTCCAAATCATTTCAATTGTAAGATAACCACCCAAGCATTTTTTTTTTTTTTTTTTTGCCTTTTTTCCTTTTTTTAAACCAGGGAGAGAGGTAAGCTAGGTAGGTCGGATTATCTTAAACAATTTTTTTTTTCTTCTCTGTCCATCCTGAATTAAGATGTGGATAGTGCTCTGATGTACCTATTTGTTGAAATGCAGCCAATGTTTCATTGAAGCTCCGCTATAAATGCGGTTCTCTCTCTCTCTCTCTCTCTCTCTCTCTCTCTCCAAATCATTTGAATTGTTAGATAACCACCTGTCTATTTTTAGAGTTTTTTTCTTTTTCTTTCTCGAAAAATGAGGGAGATGAAAATAATGAAAGCTGATCATGGCTCTAATCATTATTCTAGAAGTACAACAGACAGGGTTGGCCATAATACCATTATCAAGACCTTGCCATATAATGAACACTATTCACACTCGCTTTGTTCTGCCGAAAGATGGAAATAGACGCTTCTCAGCAAACTTCATTGGACACAGAAATGGATCATGCTTTACAAAGTCGAGTTCTCCAACAGAATCAAATGGCCTTCTTCTGCAATGTCAACCAGCCATCCTTACCTTTTGCAGCCCCAACTCTGCTGTTATCAGTCTAAGTAATACTTGCACGAGCTCTCTTACTCTTGCTTCCCTGCAAACAGCAGGATTGAAGGTTAATGTAACACAGGGTTGCTGTGCTAATAAGTGCATAGTCTTTATGGTTGCAACTTAGGTTTGGGTCAACCTGAACACAATTGACCCAACCCGAGTTAAGGGTTGGGTCTGGCTGGGTTGTCAAGGTCCTTGGGTTGCGTTCGGGTTGGAAAACACCAACCCGATTTCAATTCAGGTTGGGTTAGGTCTGGTTAATCACACGTATTTGGGTTGGGTTGAATCAAGCATACAGAGGACTCCACGTTGGGTTCTGGTTAGGCACTCAGCTTGGGTCAGGTTGCAGGTTTGATCCTCTTCAGGTCAGGCTCAAGTTGACCCTCAACACGACCCAAACCCCCAGTTGCACCCCTAATAGCCTTGTCCATGTATATGCCAACATGGAATGTGTGCAAGATACGAGCAGAGATGCATCCATGCAACCCTTTTGACAAATGCATATGATAGGAGGTGCAATAACGAATCACACAGCGAGCGACATCTGATTGACCTGTGGATCCCATGAGATCAACTGGATGAGATCATAATGGTCCAATTGGAATGTGGGCTGGATGGGTGTCAAATGCATGAGAAGTTTGGATTATGAGTCCCAACTCCCAAGAGTTCAATAGAGTAATGGATTTTTGTTTTCTACAAACTGTACTGCCCGTAAGGCTACAAGGCTGAGTAGTTTTGAGAGTTATTTGGAGTTTCCATTAGTTTGCTTAGCTTACATTCTCCAATGGTTAATTTTCCTATTGCTAACCTGCAAAGCACATGAATTATTGCTAGCTTATAAAGCACATATAATTGGTAGGTTGATGCCTTTATAAACCCAATTCTAAATCATTCTAGAATACTCACAGATTCCAATGAAGTTTTTTTGAGGCATTCTTTCAGGCTTGTTTGTTTTTCAATTTACACTATAAATGGAGTGTAAATAAGTAATTATTACTTCTCACATGAGTCACATCTGATTGGAAGAGAGGGATTTACAGGGTAATTAGGTGTCAAAAACCAAGGTGTAAATACATTGAAATCGGACCGGAATTGTGCCGGTAAAATTTGTGGCGCCTACCGTTATGTATGTGGCGATCCATGCCAGTCCATCCATTTTACGTGCTCAAATCCAAATCTCAAGTAGAGCACACCACAGGAAACAAGGGAAATTGAACGCCTACCGTTGAAAGTTGAAATGAGCCTAGGGCGTGTAACTGTCATCCAACCAGTTCAGAAGGTCACACAGACATGGATGAAGAGTAAACACAAACATCAGCTTGATCCAAAACTTCTATGACCCCCAAGAAGAATTGAACAGTAGGCGTTCAATTCCCTCTGTTTCCTGTGGTGTGGTCCACTCGAGCTTTGGATCTGCCTCATTTTTGGGCTCTTGCCCTAAAATGAGCAGGTAAAACAGTCGGTCAGCATGGATCAGGCACATACATAACAGTGGGCTTCATTCCTTGTTCCAGCATAGTAGCAATGCAAACAAGCCCACCTGTCAACATCAAGTGGAGGCTGCTGAATGTGAATATAAGTGTTAGTAATAATTACCCATTTACACCGTATTTACAATGTGAATTGAAAAACATTCATGTTTGTCCTCTTGAAGAGTGATTATCCTAATTTCTAGTTCTAGTAAACTAGAAGGCTGCTGGAAAGTCATTCAACAGCCAGCCATTATTTGGTTGGCTTACTTATCAATCTTGTGGCATCAAAAGATGGGACTCTCTCCAAAATAGTATGTAGTATTACACTTCTCTAGAATTCAAATATCATCGTTTACTACATAGATATGGTATAAGAGCAAGTTCCAAAGTTAGGAATTTGTTTTTGTTTTCTTTCTCGTTCTTCCCCTATTTTCACCCAAATCTGTCCTAAACCCTAAACCCTTGCCCCAACCGAATCCCTAAATCTAGTGCGATTCCCCCACTTGTACACCCCCAAAACCCAACCCTATGTCTGATCCCATCCCCAAGCACCAATCCAACCCCTTTCCAAAACCCAACCTTAACCTCATCCACATCACTAGCCCAATTTTACATCCGATCCTAAACCATAGCTCTACAACCCATAAACAAAACTACAAAACTGTATCATTAACAAACCCCTAAGAACTAGCCAGAACCATCTACACTCAACCACAGCCTATATACAGGTAGCTTACATACCCAAACCCTAGCACCCTACAAAGAAACCTGCACACCCAAACCCCAGACACAACAATATTAATGTAGGATGAGTCAAAGACAACACAATGGAGTGGCAGGATCGCAAACATTTAGGCCGGATGGGTCCTGATTGTGTAAAAAAGGAACTAAACAGCACTACAGCTTTTGACAGCCGTAACGTATGTGACTGGTTATCACATTTGCATGTATCGGAATGCTATGGGTGAGCTCTATGTGAAGTTTTTCAACTCGTAATCACCTCATTCTCTTCATAATGTTACTCTAGGAGGATGTCATGGCTAGTACATTGATGCTCTCCCATCATGAACATTGTCCTAGGTTTACCAATGACGCTGTGAAACTACTTTAGACACGTTGAAATCACTGCTGCCTTATTCAAGGAAGTTGTTCATTTGCATGAATCTCCCAAGACCATTTATCAAATTGTTGAGAGGTAAAATTTATAAGCTACTTCTGGAGGAGAACAAAACTTAGTTTTAAGCGTATCATCACGGGACGGGGGGGGGGGGGGGGGGGCGGAGGGATTGGTTTTAGTGTTAAGTGTACAAACCTTGAAATAACGAGCTCACAAAATGCAGGAAGCAGGACGAGGAGGTGTGCACGCCCATCATGGTTCTCATTTCTTACGAGGGATTCCTTCAAATATGGTTGTAAAGGGAGGACAGAAGCTGTGTCAGTATGAATAACCAACCGTGCTAGCTCCTGAAGGACATAAATCATTTCTTCAAGTCTAACTGTTGGTAACAGCCGTTCACCTGGAAGATCAGTTGGAATGTTTAAAGATCTGATTTAAGAAATAGAATGAAAACAGTTTAAAACATGTGTGCTAGCGAGTGTTAATGCTGCGACTTCATGGCATGGACAAGGAGGTAAAAAAGGAATACTAAGAAGCACAGCTGAATTAAGAAATAAAACTAAGATGGTACCTAGGTCATTTTCATCAATCAGAAATTGTTTTAGTATATATTCACATCTGTTCATGAGCACCAAGATTGAGACTTTGCTGACTTTGGATCTTGTTGAGTTCCAATCACCTCCAAAAGTATAGCTGAAACAAGAGATGGATCAGTCAATTTCATTACATAAGAAACAAAGTACATACAAAGACAATTAAGTAAAAACCTGGTGTTTGAAAGTTCCCTTTAAAGGATACTCATCACTAGATCCCCGTCCACTACCATGCATGTATAAGATCACACCTTTTTAGCAGCCAAAACCTTGGGATGGGGCACAATGGAAATCACATTAATGTGATCAGTCAATAGGGCTTCTAGTATTAAATGTGGATGATTAAATTAAGCCCAATAAACAGTTCACGTTCAATGTCAACGAGTTTTGTGATCAGATTATTAGGATCACCTAATTGGGATTATTTTTGGGGCACCACCTGTTCAGGGTGCATCAGATGAATGGCCTAGATTTTATAGATCTGTGTCACATGATAAGTGATGGACACAACACACAAGTGGCAATCTGCGCTAGAGGTACCAATATGGCACAAACGGATGCAAAATCCAGACCATTGATTAGGTGCAACCCATCATGAACATGCCTATAAAAAATCAGATCAGTGCACTCATCAAGCATGTGTGTGTTAACAGTAAGGAAAAGGATAACCAACATCTATATTCAACAGCTCTCATGATTATGGATTTGGACACCTACCCAATTTATTCTCATATGAACTACCTCACCCTAAATCAAGTACAAAGGGATCCTGGTGCTAATTTCTAAGAAATAGGTCTCAGCTATGGATATTTTCTCAAACAGGAATGTATAGAAAAAGCAAGTCAAACTATCCCACACTTTCGTTTTAGGCAGGGAAGCTAATGAGCCTGGAGGGTGAGCTTTGCCCAATGGGTGCATTTGATAAAACCAGTGATATATGCAACCAGTGCCCACCAGCACATCACATATCAAGAGATGGTGTGATACTCCTTTTAATCTGGAGCTGTTATGCCCTAGATCTATGATATATCTTCTCCTAGGATGTGATGCTGTAGATTTGTAGCTTGCTTATTTCTTCCTTCATTTCCTAACTACAACTCTTTTAAGTGTTTTCTTAAATTCAAGATCCAAAGAAAATAAGAAATCTGCCATGCACAATCTGAAATTTATTTCTTGCAATTTGGGCCCAATATTCCACTTCATACTGCATCAATTTTTGTATGAGAACAAGTTCTTTGGTGGGAACTATATATATATATATATATATATATATATATATATATATATATATATATATATATATATATATATATATATATATATATATGCACTAGTTCTCACAAGAACTCGTGAGCACTTTTTGAGAGCTCATCACACGTGATGTGAGCCCTGAATCTGAACTGTCCACGTGATGCAACACCCCAAAAAACCCCAGGGTCCCAACTTTTACCCTGATCCAGAACTCTGGTGGGCCATGGAAAAAGGAAACAGTTTCCTCCCTTGATTTGCCTCTCACTTTGCCACGGCCCACCAGAGCTTTGGATTAGGTTGAAATTTGGGCCCTAGGGTTTTTTTTGGGGTTCTGCACAACATGAATGGTTTAGATTCAGGGCTCACATCACATGTGAAGAGCTCTCAAAAAGTGCTCACGAGTTCTCGTGAGAACTGGTGCGCAGGTGAGCATTCCTCTATCTCTAACCATAACACACTTAAACCTTAAGCCAAACCATTTCCCGTCCAGACCCTAAACCCCAACCATTTTCAACATGAAAGCCTAACCATGACACCATCTTGAACCAATGCAAAATGCCTACGTTCCATGCACTCTAAGACCTCGACTCAAACCATTCCATAATTTCCTAACCAAGACCCAACTCATATCCTGCATTGCTTTTGAGTAAAACCCAACCTGCTCATTAAACACAATTCTATGTTATAGGCTTATAGCCCAATCCCCATATCACAACCCTAACCCTACCGAGGTCCAAAATACAGCTCCTAATTAAACCAAGTCTAGAATCCAATAACTATATCTTGCATTGTTTTTGAGTAAACCCAACCAGCCCATCACATACAATCCCGTGTTATAGCCAAATCCCCAAATCACAGCCCTAGCCCTACCAAGGCCCAAAATACAGCCTCTGACTAAACCAATTCTAGTATCCAATACCTTTATCTTGCCCAACTATTTTACCACTGCTCCATTTACATCTGATTCCCAACTAAATTCCGAACCTATTTTTTCAACTGCAGCCTACATTAAACCCAAATCCTCAGATACAGCACATAATGAGTTCACAGTCCTCTCCTTAAATCAGTTTGTAATCCCAGCCTCAATTTCTGAGCACTTGCAGTCCCCAAACAGATTTAAGCTAGATATTTGTGCAAATCATTACCTAAGAGTCCATACCCAATAAACTATATCCCCTCCCATTCTCATTGATCTGTCTACAAGAAGCGATGATTCCTACTCCTTGCAACAGACCTCCCTATTCCACCACACTTTACAATAGTCCATCATGTTACTCCACTTATTTGGAGATGCTAACTTGTAGTGGAGCACCATACCAGAGTGATTATAAGAAGAAAAAAAGAAAAAAAAAGTGGAGCACTATACCATTCCAGGATGATGAAGACACAAGTTAATGAGATGATGAGTGAAATATTGGAACTATCAAATCCAATCCATCACTTCTTCCAGTGAAGAAAATAAGGATCGCAATAGATCTCATGCTATTGTGAAAAATCATAGGGATTATGCTAGTAGGAAGGAATCTAAGCCTCTTTAGAAGGAATAGTTTCATAATTTAAAGGAACAGGCGTATGAAGAAAGCATCGAAATCCAAGATGATGAACAGAAAGAATCCACTGTTGGATCAATTGGCAGATCTACTGATGGATTGATTGATGACCTACAAATGGATCAACAGTTGAATCTTTCAATAGATCCACTGATGGATCAATTGTTCAATCCACCAGTGGACCGCTGATAAATCAATTCTGGAATCCACCAAATGATAAACCAATGGATGTACAAATGAACTGAGTCATGAATAAATGGCTGAGTTGACCAAAAAATTAACAAATGAATATTACCAATGGAGAATAATCTGAAGATGAACCAATTGAAGGATCGAAAACTGATCATTGGAAAAAAAAAAAAAAAAAAAACCGAATCATAGACAGATTGACAGAATCTAATCGCCTGACATCGAGGAAAAGAAAACCATTAAGGTGTGTATGGAGACAAATGTGGATGTGTCAATTGTGATACAAAGATTGGAGCAAACAATTCACAGGGTCAGAAAGGAAACCGAAGACACGACAAATGGTTCTAGTTGCATGAAAGGACGAATAGAAGTGACTATAGAGGGTGCAAGTGGTGTATTTACAATGGTGTGTTTTTATGTGCTTTGGGTGGTGCATCTTCACAGCATTGTGTGCTCTTGTGGAGTATGTTTTTGTATTTCTAGCTTTTTAATAAAAAGGTGTGCGGGGATTTATTGCCCTAACACACAACGAGGCTTCCCTCTCAAAACTCTCTTTTCTCACACCTCACTCTCTTTTCTCCTCCTTTCTTCTTCCCTCTTCGTAAATGTACTCAATCCAACTCGGTATTAGAGCAGGAATCTTTGCATTGATTGGTTCCACAGGAATTTGTTGACGTCAGCTACTATATGGCTGGCGTCATCATTTGTACATTCCGTACGGCCTGTTTTTAAGCGGGAAGAACTTGATTTAATATATCTCGATTTTAGAAGATTTATGGTGATTTTTGTAAGATTTTTGGAGCTCATATGAGATGTGTTTGGACCAGTTTTCTCATCTGACGGAAAAACCCTAGATCTCTGATTTTCTTCGTTTTCGCTCAAATCGGTAGTTGTTCTTTGTGCTTTTCTTCACAAGGTGGATCATATCCACTATATTTAGCTTCTCATGGAGCCGTTCCTGAGTGGGAGATTGATTTGGAGCTACTGTGAAGCCACAACATGGACCAACAGTGTTGTTTTTTTGGTCCCAATGCTTTCCACTTGATCCTTTCAATCCCTTATCCAAAGGTGCTTAGCTGGCTTCCCAATGCATAAGGGCAAACCAAAGTATGTCGAAGGAAAAGACCTCACCTTGCACCGAAATATGTTTGCTAAATGACGCAAATCCTCCCGACCAACTTGAATTCCCAGCATCTCAGATTTAACAACATTGATATTCAGACCTGACATGACATCAAAGCATACTCTAGTCTTCCAAAGGTTATCAACTGAGGTTGCATCCGCATCATAGAAAAGTAGTGTAGCATCCGCATCACAAAAAAGCAACATATCATCTGCATATTGGAGATGACTTATCTTAGGTCCTGTTGTCGAAGTCATAAACCCGTTAAAGAGTCCATTTTCCTCCCTTTTTAAGCATCCTATTAAGTGCCTCCCCAATCACCATGAACAAATACGGCGATAAGGGATCTTGTCGCAGCCCCCTAGAAGCTCTGAAAAAACCATTTCGGAGATTTGTTAATAAGAATGGAAAAGGAGGTAGGTTGCACACAGGATCTGATCCGCCCCATCCACTTCGGACCACATCCCAATCTGAAAAGCATATAATCAAGAAAATTTTAGTTGACACAATCGTAAGCGTTCTCGATGTCAAGCTTGCAAACTACCTTGTTTCTCTTCTCCCTATTTCTGGCTTCTATGCATTCGTGAGCTATGAGTGCGTTATCCAGAATCTGTCTACTCACAATAAAAGCACCTTGATTCCAAGAAATAACCTCTGAGAGAACATTCTTGAACCTAGACGCAAGGACCTTAGCTAGGATTTTGCAAGGACCCCAAATAAGACTGATCAGTCTGAAATCTTTTAGATTTTCCACACCTTCCACTTTAGGAATCAAAGCAATGAAAGAAGCCCCAAGTTTGCAAGACAACTGACCATGCTAAAAGAATTCTAAAACGAAGTCCAACACGTCTTTCTTCACCACTTGCCAGAACTTTTGAAAAAGTAACATGGGAAACCCATCTGGCCCCGGGCCTTATCCCCGCACTTGCCAGAACCTCATCCTTCAAAAACGACGCTTCTAGAAAAGAGACATTCCCACTAGAAAGCTCTTGGAAATGAAGGTTATCTAATCACGGTCTTTCCCACTGCTCCCCAGATAAAAGATTCCTGTAAAAATGAATAATGGCCTCGCATATCTTTTTATCTGAAGTTGTCCAACCCTCACCAATCAAACTAGAAATGTGATTAACATGAGCCCGAGCACTAGTGATGCTATGGAAAGACTTAGTGTTCTTGTCACATTCTTTAAGCCACACCGCTCTTGATCTTTGGTGCCATTTAATTTCCTCTTCCTTCGAACGTTAGCATAAGACAATAATAAAGCATTCCTCTTCTCTTTGCCCTCCACCAACAGACTCCCACTTGTGAATCTCTTCCGCCATCATGTCAAACTCTACCTCCCAAGCATCTAGCACATCTTTCTTCCACAACATAATTTTTTCTTTCAATAACTTTAGCTTTCTGGATAACTTAAATTCAGCGAAGCCAATGACTGAGAATGACAGCCACCAATCGGCAACAAGCTGCAAAAAGCCATCTATTTCCAACCAAGAAGCTTCAAACCTAACGGGCCTTGGACCTCGGTTTTCTGACTTCACTTATAAGACAATGGAGCGGTGGTCCGAAATCGTCCTAGAAAGGCCACGAAGAGTAACCAATGGGAACTTATCAATCCAGTCTGAAGACACTAAAAAAATCTGTCTAAACGCGGATAGACTCACATTTTCATGCCCATTTGGCCACGTGAAAAGCAACAAAACTAGGTTGGATGATCATTACATGGGGTCTAGTGGACCCAATTTGAGTTCTTAGCCATGTTAAAGATCCCACATGTATGGATGTGCATCTTTGAAGACCTCACACTGGAAAGATGCATGTGGGTTGCTTATTTGGAATTGATTAATACATCTTTGGACTGTTTGGAGGTCACCTAGCTTGACCTGGACCACATCTGAACGTTACAAACATTAGACCATGCCGTTGGATATCTTGGAAACATCAGTTTGGTGATCCGGACCGTTGGATATGTTTGGAGACTTAGGTTTAGGTGTACAAACACTCTAGTCTGCACATCCAAGCCATGGACACGTTGGACCACATTCATCCATGCCGTTGATCACGTGTGGATGTGTGGATGTACCTATTGCACGTTGGAGATCATCCCTTTTCCGTGTGGCACATCTTTATTTCTTCTTTAGTTTTCAGTTTTATTTTAGGTTATTAGAGATTTATGTTTTGATTTTGACCGTTAATAGATTCAGACGGTCAAGAATAGTTATAAACTTGGGGTCTGTTTAGATTTTCTTATATAGACTTGTTTGAGACCTGAGACTCGGGATTATTAACATATTGAATGAAATTGCTCTACATTGCTTCTTTTGAGCAAGAAAACTTCTTGTGAATGGAATTTGGTGTGAAGCCATTGGAGTGATTCCCAGTTATCTTTCTTATTCATGCCTCGGCGGTAGACTCGCAAGAGTTTGAACACGAGGTCATGGCCTCATGACTTTGAGTACCCATTGTGGTGAAATCCCATTTTGGTGTTAGTGTGTGTGTGTGGGGTGTGAGTGCGTGAGTTAAAAAAAAGTTATCTTTCTTATTTCTATCAACTCTCAAACCCTCTTTTTCTATTAAATATTTTTCTCTCTTCTTTCTTAAACCCTAACTCTATCATCAACCCAACTCATCACCGACCAAATTGACCCAACCCCACCACACCGTTTGTATGACTGTACGGACGTGCCCGTACACTGCACGAACCTGTCTATACAGCCAAACGGCCTCCCCCTCATTGATCCTCTCTCTTCTTCTCTATTTTATAAAACCCTAACCCTAACCCTAGCCCTAGCCTAAAACCATAAATTTCCAATTTCTTGATTTCTAAACCCAAACCCTAATCCATTCAAATCCTAGCAAAGCACAAGTGAATCCTCAAATCTAGAACAAATCCTATGCTAGATGGAAATTCTACCTTCCATTGGTTCATGTCCGATCAATAGCCTTAAGGATCTATTTTGCGGGATTGTGATGTGGTCTTGAACTTGAGCCTAATTGAATATTTGATTTCTCTAATTTTGTAGTAGATTAACTTTATTTTATACTTTGATTTACTCTGGTAATCCGTTAATTAATTTATTTGCATCATCCTAGTTTAGGCCATCCGTCTTGCATCAATAAAGGCTTTGGAAGCTTTAACAACCATTTTGCATAGAGCCTTCGCTAGGATCATAGACAGATACGAAGAGAAGGGACCATCTTGCCTAATTCCTCTCGATCCTTTGAAGAAACCTTTGGGAGATCCATTAATCAAAAAGGAATAATGGACTGGACACATTCAGCTATCCACGTCCACTTCATTCTGAAACGCAACCTTCTCACCATATATTGAAGGAAGTCCATGTTAATGCAATTGTAAATGTTCTCCATGTCTAGTTTAGAAATATACGATTAACATAATCTCCCATATGATTCAATTTGAATTATGAGATTCGAATACAGTAAGCATAAATGCTAATTTAAGGCTTTTTAGCCCAAGTAGACGAGTCCAACTTCAATGGATTCATAGACCACATACTTGCCACTCCCAATGGCTCATCAGCTTGGGGGTGTTAAGTTGGCTCTAGACTAGGGTGTCAATGCATGGATTCATGCAACCATTTTTGTGCCAAAGATATATTAAATGTGAAAGTGACAATACACCCTTTTGTTGCTTCGATGGATAGCAAACATTAAAACAATCAACTAAAACTTATGTAAGGCTTTTTTCTTAATGAACATTCCTAGTGCATTCACATGCCATAATGTGCAAAACACTCACATAACAAGTCTATTAATGTAGAGGTGCTGCTTACCAAAGTATCATTTCATTATAAATCAACAATAAATTTTAATTATGGTTATCAACTGTTAAAGTACACTGCACTGTGTGTACCTGCAGAGCACAATACTGATGGTGTGCAGTCTTGTGTGTTCCTGATGAACACCATATTGATGTATATCTCTTAGTTATTATCCTTTAGTTGTCCCCTTTGGTTATTTGATTTGTTTTGGTAATTATCTCTTTGTAAACAGAAGATTATCTTTGTAATCAAGAGATTATTTAGGATTTTAGAGGGGGAGAAAGATATTCCCCTTCTTCGTTTCCTTATTTCTACATGGTATCCGAGCCTCTTATACGATTTTCCTTTTCTGTTTTGAGAGTCCACTATCCATCCCTCTCGTCTTAGACCCCATATGATGATGGAGGAATAGATTTACACTCAGTCCACTCCCTTCCAACCCTAGTACTAAATGAATATACTCTAATTTAGATCTCTCGGGCTTCTGGTCAAAACTGGTGCCATCACTGATTTGCAGTTTATCATTATCGAGCCACCGGAGGAGCCATTGATTCAAATCTCTGCACAGGAAGATTAGCAGTGATTGGAGGAGCCAACAATTCAAATTCCAGCCACCGGAATTGCCATTAGTAGATCCTTCAGCAGCCACTGGACAGGCCAATGGTTCACATCCCAGGAGTCGTTGAGAGTGCAGTCTGCCTCTCCTGCAGCTCCCGGACACAATG
The DNA here is from genome assembly GCA_003013855.2 of Liriodendron chinense. Lineage (NCBI taxonomy): Eukaryota > Viridiplantae > Streptophyta > Magnoliopsida > Magnoliales > Magnoliaceae > Liriodendron > Liriodendron chinense. The sequence goes on from ML058584.1 coordinate 1,511,297, forward strand.
GCAAGTAACTATTGTCAGCAGTAAACTTTTGTAGTTTCTGCCTTAATGTAAAAACGTATCAGACTCCGCTGAGCTGCTAAATCAAGTAACTACGATAATGACTTCGCTCACCAGATTCCCACAAATGGCTTCCCTTAGTTTTTGGTATAGGAGAATCAACCCACCAACTTGGATCAGAGAGCCTAGAAATCCAGCTGACTTCAGGTATTCAAGGAATTAACTCGGGGCATCTGTGAACTACATCGGTCTGTGATCAAACTTGATGGTTGCAATAATGATTGTAAGAGCCTGAATGGGTAATGCAGGACTTAAAAGGGTTCAGAGGGTAGTAACTGTTCTTTATGTTGTAGAGGTACTGGGAATTGCTACCCAACTAGTAATATATTGGAGGAGAATCTATCTAGTCCTATTTTCCATGTATAATAAGGGCCTGTTTGATTTTCCTTGTTACAAGTAAACAGCTGTAAATAAGTAATTATTACTTATTTACCCCGTTTGAAAATGTGTGAGTATTTCTTTCTTGAAAATTGGTCGAAAACTAGTAGCTTAAATTTGTGGGTCCCACCGTGATGTATATGACTTCTCCGTGCCATCCATCTGTTTTACCAGAATATTTTCTGGGATGAACCGAAAAATGAAGCTGATCCAATGCTCAAGTGGCCCACAACAACAGAATCAATGGCTATCACCCATCCACCGTCGAAAGTTGCTTCCTTCACAGGGCTCACATTGATGTTTATTTGTCATCTAACCGGTTCATAAGGTCGCATAGACACGATTAAGGGGAAAATACAAATATCAGCTCGATCCAAAACTTTCGGGGCCTCCAAGAAGTTTTTAATGATAGGCACTTGATTTCCACCATTTTCTGTGGTGTGGTCCACTTGAGCTTTAGATCTGTCTCATTTTTGGGCTCTCACCTTAAATTCAACAAGCATAACTGATGGACGGTGTGGATAAGCCACATACATCATGGTGGGCTCCACATTTAGTTCACAAATTCCTCGTTTTTTGTGCTAAAAAAGTAACCGGTCACTGTCTGCCTCGAAAAAGATGCTGTAATTACCTAGGTAAATAATTATTACTCATTTACAAGGTAATTACAGTCAACGGGAAAAAACAAACAGGCCCTAAAACTTTGCAACAGTTAATTAAAGGAGTTCTTTTTGTAGAAATGTAACGTCTGTCAAACTACAAGGCAGAAAACATCTTTACCTGCACAAAGAAAATATCTTCTGTAAGCATGTCAAGCAAAATCTGCTACAGTGTGAAGGCATGAGTCCAACAGTCTCAACAGGTAAACAGCTTGTCCGAGATGCACACCGATCAAGAGTTGAAACCAAGCGTTGCAAAATCTGCAGAACTCAATTATCATCCAAAATTAACCAGTAAAAAGCAACCCTTGGATCTACCATGAAATCATTTAAGGTAAAATAACTTTTGAGTTGGTAAGAAGATTACGTCAACAGGAGCATCAATTTGCTTCTTGAGAATATTATCACCTAGAACATTCAAAACAGTCATCTCAAGAAGCTCATCGGCCTTGAGCGCAGCCGGTGAGAGAGCATCAGAAGGAAGAGCACGCCCACAAGAACCCATGAGAAATATTTCATAAACATCTGCAACTTCTTTCCACATCCGTGTTCTGGAAGGTGGATCTATTTCTTGATCCATGTTTAGTCTGCTCACGTCATCAACCAGGACACAGTTGAAGCCTTCAACAGCTAATCTCCAGAGTGCACCATCTGGATTGTCTCTTCGTGTACTCATACACCTTCACATCAAAATATTTACTCTGGTTATACAAGCCTAATAAAGATGCAACATTCCAGCAAGCCCAGATTACCAGTTGAGAATTTTGGCACAAAGTCAATAAATTCAAAACTAAGAATAGAAATAAACTTCAGCTTTTGACATAAATGACAATGAAAATCTATCTATGGTATCTCTCATTCCATACAAAAAAGGAATACTACATTGCTTTCGCTGTTTGTTTTTCAACAAGATTTCCAAGAAATTTAGGATCTATTTTCAAATTTGTTGTTTGGAAAAACAAAAAAATTTCTTGAGAAAAACTTTATATGTAGTCACTAGCATGTGCCAAATGAGCACATGTGGCACATGTTGGATGCTTGAAGATGGATAGTGGCACATGTGGTATATATGGCATATATGGGCACTTGAAGCTGAATTGTGGCACATGCAGTACATGTGAGGAGCGACTAGTGTTAGAAGTATTGGTATTGCTACAAGTTCTGCTAGCCAGGGATACGGAAACGATATTAATATTGCCAATTTCTAGAAATGAGGGGAAACATCAGGGAAATATGAGGAAAATGTTGGAATTTTTCAGCAAAACTTCAGGAGACGCTGAAATACACATATTTGAATATTTAGGAATATAAAAGTCGCAAAAAGAATGTATACATAATAAGTTTCCATTTAATGGGGAAGTATATGTTGTAGTAAGAAATTAGTCCAATAGTAACACAACAATCACTTAAATCTTATTAAACCAATTAACAAGCAAACAAACAAGCATAATACATTCATACATTGTATATCCATTCATAAATAAAAATATAAACACAATAAACATGCATGATGATCCAACCATCCAATCATCAATCCATCCATCCCATCCATCCAATCATCCAGCTAACCATCCACCAATCCATCCATCCCATCTATACAGCCAAACATCCATCCATTCATCTCATCTATCCATCCAACCATCCCATCTATCCATACAAACATTTTTTAATGAACAAATGTTTGGTGATATTGATACATTGGTGATATTATAGAAATATCGCCGATACACTTGTGATACAATCGACACAGAGAATTTACATAGTTGAAAATATTGGCAATACATTGGTGATACAAGCGACACCTGGAATTTGCATAGTGAAAAAATATTGGTGATACATTAGCAATATCGATACATTGGCGATGCTCGACAATATAATGCCGATACCTAGAATTTCCGATACTACCAGTGTTATCAGTATCACCGAGCTAAAGATATAGATAATATCCGGGATACTTTGAAGAGTGATGCAGGCCCACAACCCACCTAGGCCCATCTAAGCCCACTATAGGGCCCAACCCACTTAGGTCCATCTAGGCCACTATAGGGCTAGGCAAGATGTAGGCCCATAGCACACCACAGAGCCCAACACGTGCTAATTTTTGGATTGATTATTTACAAATTTGAGGGCCTAAATCAATGGTTGTAATTTACTATCTTTCGGAGATTGGGGGGGGGGGGGGGGGGGGTTTAAAAAAATGAAGTTTTCATGGATTTTTTGTCACCCTTGAGTTCTAGCCCATGCTCATGTCGAGTCAATATTTCTCCCCAAAATCTAAACTTTTATTCCATAAAAACCAAGAGCGATTGAAATCACCTAAGGAACAAAATCCCCCCCCCCCCCCCCCCAAGGAGATGGTAGGCTAGGAAGGGGAGAAATAATGATATAAATATTGATACTATTAGCGGATGTGGTTTTGGACGTCATAGATACAGAAGATACTTGAATTTGACAAAATTCCAGTGTCGTTTGATAATTTGAAAAATATTGCCATTATAAGCTTCCCTATATCATTGATACATGCAATATGTATTGACGATACCTTAGTTATGTCAGCACCTAGAATTTTTTTTCTTTTTATTTTTTTGAAAATTTGACAAAGATCTTAACAAAAAAATGATTTTCTTTGGAATTTTTTGTTGTGATCTTGTTCTCAAGTGGGGATTCGACCATTTCTTTTCATTTGTTTGGAGAGAAAAGGGGACTTGAGTGCAGGAATAGATATCGAGGAGCGTGTAGTACTGAAAACCCAATCAGTGAATTTTTATGTTTTTGAATTATTTTCTCTTATCTAAATTGCTTGGAATTAGTGGAATGAAGTTAATAATCCATGATTTTGCATATTTTTCATGCTGAATCTTGCAATTAGAATGTGGAAAAATTACATTAGAGTGCTTGGAAGATGATTTACAAGTTCACCAAACTTCTTAGAATTTTTGAAAATAATATATTTTTAATTAAAATATATAAAAATAAAAAAAATAGATTGATCAGATGTTATTTGTGCTCTCTTATATATTTATGAGTGTGTGTTGACCTTAACATTGGCCACTTGTTTATTTATTTTCAAAAATAAATTTAATTTCTAAATAAATTACAAAAATAGTAACAAAATCTATTTTTTTTAAAAATAAATGCATCGTACATTGTATGATAGATTTAGTTCAAGTATTAGTACATTGAATTTGCTAATAAATGATATGAATCATAAAAACATTAGTGATTTCTTTATTATTTTAATTTTAATCCAAAAGTAATTAAAAATTGTGAAAATATTTAAGATGATATTGTTTGCCATTTCTAACAATTTTTTTTCCTAATTTGGTCTTGATGGTAGAAAATGTCTTTTAGAGGAAGGCAGCCCAACATTGGTTGGCAGCATAGGACCCTGCTTCTTGACAACCGACATGGGTCCAAGTGCAATTATTGCAGGCACATGTCAAAGAGTAGTGTGGTGTCCCATTTGAAGAAACACCTAGTGGGGGAGCATCAAAACATTATGGATTGCTCATGTGTTCCGAAGGATGTGAGAACAAAGATGAAGGAGTTGTAGAAAGAGGTGAAATTGAGAGATGAGCGTGTTGAGTGTGACAAGGACTTCAGGGAGGAGTTAGTGTGTCCAGTGCGGGGTCTTGAGACAATAAAAGAGGACGATGAATATGATGACCCTAATTATAAACAGGCCATTGAAGAGTTGTTACGGGAGGAGTGGGATAGGGACCAAATGACGTGGTGGGAGGCCAGTACACCCACTTTCAAGGGGTCTTGATAGGAGGCTAGTGGTGGGAGTGGAGTAGGGTGTTGCAGTGGAGCACAAGGCAGCAATCGAGGAGTTGATGGTAGTAGGGGGGTTGATGAGGTGATGGTAGAAGGAGGGGGAGAAGGTAGTATCTGCCACAATAATAGTATGTGGATGTTGGATGTACCTTCGGATCTAGCATTGTATAGGGAGGAGAGGGAAGTGGAAGCAATCGAAGGATGTGGAGTGGAGGAGATGCGAGAAAGGGGTTAGGAAATTTTGTAGCCAAGTTTTTCATTTATGACTACATGCCAACCAAGGTAGCAAGTAGCAACAAGCACCCACTTCAAGAATATGATACTGAAATGCAAATGTGAGAGCGAGTGTGCAGTGCCACCTACACCACATGAGGTTATGGAGCCTTACCTATACAATAAGGTTGTTGAGATGTAGCATTATATTAACAAGTTGAGGTCGTCAGGCGAGACTTATGGCGTCACGCTAATCCGTGACGGATGGATGGGGCCAACAAAGATGTCCATTTTATGGTGTATAGTAGAGGGAGGGACTATATTCGTAAAATCCATTAATGTGTTAAATGCGATTAAGAGCACAAGTTACACCCATAGGCAAATGAAGAATGTGATGGAGGTGGAGAGGAAGAATGTAGTACAGTTCATCACGGATAATGGGAACGCATTCGTGAAGGCAAGAAAGGAGTTAATGAAAAAGTACTACCTGTAGTAGACCTTGTGGAAAATTATTTTATTTTGATGCTTGAGGCAATAGGGTATAGGCCCGCAATCAGGAGTGTGACTGTTGATGCCTGGGCAATTACAACTTCGTCTAAACTCACACTTGGCTATTAGCTGAGATGCGTGAGAGGTGCGGGGGCAATATAGTGTGGCTTGGGGCAACATGGTTTGCTATTAATTTCATCGCCTTAGAAAGCCTCTTAAAACACAAGCAAGGTCTCTAAGAGCTCTTTATTTCAAATAGTGTGCACATTGGAATAAGAGTGGTAAAAAACCAATGTTGGCGATTAAGGAGTTGGGCAACTCTTTCTAAGTAGGGCTCTCAATGGAGAGTGGATCAAATCCCAGATTCGATTCGCTCCGAATCCATAAAATGCAGATTTGGATCTTAAAATAGGTACGATTAATTAAATGGACCGGATTTGGATTTACAGAAATAGATCTGAATCTGATCCGAATCTGTTTATAGATTTTCAGACTTGGAGTCGGATCCAACTGAATCCGATCCAAATCCGACTCATTGTCACCTTACTGTATATGTTTATATACATGCCGTCGATCCGTTTCCCAAATTATTTTAGGCCACGTCTCAAAATTGAGACATGCCAATCTTAGGTCGAGCATATCATAATAAATAGTGGGATTTGCATCATTTTGCTACTAAATAAAATATATTATATTATATATTTTTTAGATTTGTGATGGGGTGGATTCGGACCTAGATTCCACCCGAATTCGATGGTTATATGGATTTTGGATCCAAAATGGATCTAGCTATTTATAAATGTATCAGATATGGATATCACCTTTTGGATCCGAGTTGGATCCAAATCCGATTCGAATCCATCTACAGATTTTTGGACTTGGAGCTGGATCCAATTGGATCCGATCCAAATCCGACCCATTGAGAGCCCTATTTTTAAGATTCTATGCATGGTGTGGTGGGTATTCTAGAGCATGTTAAGGACGATGGATAAGAAGACATATCCATCAATAGGTTCTATGCGATACATGAAAGAGGGCATTTAAGGCCAAATCCCTGAATGTGTATTAATAGGTGCACACAATCATTGATGACCAATGGGAAATGACTCTTGAGCACCCACTTTACATGGTTGGTAGGTAATTCGATTTAATTTTTTATGTCTCAATATTTTGTTGGTTGCTTAAGATAGACTAATATAATTATTTTCTTGACACTAATAGATGTATATGTGCACCATGTTGAGTTTCAGCATACTTCCTAAATCTCAAGTACCATTACAGTTATAGATTCAATGAGGACATTGACTTAAAGAGGGAGGTGCACAAGTCCGTCAAAAGTTATTCCTCCGGGGAAAGCCCATTTCGGGAATAAGATAACCTGTTCATTTAATTCTTGGGTGTGAAGTTGTAAAAGAATCGAGGAAGACAATGATGCCATGTGAATTTTTGGATGCAAGCTTGTAGTTACATCACTGTGCTTGCATAAACAGTGCTATCATCATCGTGCTCGCACAAATAGCGTTATTATCATCATGTGAGCAAAATTAGAGCATGTCTCGCTCATTCATACAAACAAGCAGAACAGGACTTGTCGATCTCATGATGACCAGTCATAAGTGCGTCAAGTCATCTGGCTTGGATCAAGAAGATTGCTAACCAGAATTGACGATAGCAAAGGAGGCAACATCACATGGCATCGATCGCGATGCAGTTGTAGAGGCTAAATCTCCCCCTAAAGCTTTTAACCTATTGACAAGTGCAAGAGGCAATCAACCATCACTATTTCATGGGATGTGGTGGCCACACTCTATCCGACAGCAACATGAAGAGTGACGGAGGTGGTAGCCAATGTTTGAAGTATCGGTATCGCTACAAGCTTCATTGGATGGAAATATGGAAACAATATCGTATCGTAGATAATCATAAATGTGGGGAAACATGGGGAAAACATTGGATTTTTTTGGTAAAACTTCAGGAGATGCTAAAATATACATATTTGCATATTTAGGAATTAAAAAATTGCAAAAAAAAAAAAATGTATACATAATAATTTTCCATTTAATAGGGCTTAAAAGCATGTGCTGTCGGAAGAAACTAGTCTAACCATCCCATCTATCCATCCAACCTTCCATCCAAATATCTATCGATATTTCAAAATATCAATAACATACGATATTTTGCTGAGAAATCATCGACAACTGGAAAGGAAACAAAAGATTGGTCTCGATAACGCCCATGCTGCAATAATGATAACATTGCGATATGATCGATATTATCGTTAACAATTTGAACATTGCATATAAGCATGCGCCCATAAAAAAATTGAAATGATTTTTTTTTTTTTAATAAACAAATTTTGGCAATATCGATACATTGGCGATATAAGTGACACCTGGAATTTACATAGTCGAAAATATTGGCGATACATTGGCAATACATTGCCGATACCTGGAATTTCTGAGACTACCAGTGTTATTGGTATCGCTACCAATGTTATCGGTATCATCGAGTTGGAGATATAGATAATATCGGGGATATTTCGATAATATCGAGGACACTCCTAACAATGGTGGCAACAATGGTGGTGATGGTGATGGTAGTAGTGGGAGTGACATTAGTAGCAAGAGTAAGAGTCAGAGGCCTCTTAGTTCGTTCATTGAGGAAAGGGATTTTGAGTATGCCACCTAGGACAAAGATCATGGTTCTCGTCTTGTCCTAGCACAGGCTTCTCAGTTGAAGAATAAATACAATCGTTGTATGAAGAAGCAACTAAGTAATGATGAAGACTTTTTAGCAAGTAGCATAAAGTCCATGGGCAGTCCGTTGTGGGAAGGGCAACTTTAGTTTTGTGCAACAATATGGCTATGGATCATATTGTTATAGAGCTCATTCATATGCAACGTGTGACTCTAGAAGTTACGACATAACATTTGCAGTTAGTTGACTATAGATATGGGCAAGAGTAAGCTTATGCGTATGGGTGGGGATATCCAGGTTATGACTATGAGCAGATGCATCCAAAAGTTGCACATATACCCTACTCATATCCAACTCTAGAACCACAAATAGTGACGATTCTGTAGTACCAATTGATGGGCATATTGATCTAGTTCGAAGAGGAGTATGAAAGATATGTTAGAGAATATCTTAATTGGTATCATTCTACAATGACCTGGGCATATCATTGATGATTTGTAGAGAAGCAATACTATAGCCATCTCCATGGAGATGAAAATTATGACTTCGAGCCGGGTAACTCTATGGTTCCGAGGAATAGCTGCACAGTTGTATTGAAGGCACAACACAAGCAACATTTTACTTCTTTTAGCTTTTGAATGGATTGGTTGAGTTTTCATACATGCCTTCTATAATTTATAAATTACATTAATTGATTTTGAATATAGTTGCATCACTTTTGTCGCACAATGCATAGTTTAGGACCGTATATAAAGGAAACTCATCATATCAATGTACCTTTTTTGTGATCTTTTCGGCTTCAAGTGTGTAATAATGTTTTTTTTTTTTAACATCCTATGAAGTTTCATTGAAAATTTTAACCAATTTCCTAATGTTTCCTAAAAACAGTGATACGTCATGCATTAGATGCAGTATTTCCCATGTGATGCTAGTATGTTTCTGTATCCCAAGGGCGTGACATGCATTGAGACCAATTCTTAAATCACTGAAGAGAATGTTATGGTTTAATATCTCTTTCTATATTCTAACACATTTACGAAAATTCATAAAAACGTACAACATTTGTATCATCTTTAACAAATAGTCTTGGGCCTAGTCGAAATCAGGATAGGTTCGCATGCATGCTTCTAGACATAACCTGAGTAAAGTCTAGTTAAGAAATGGGCTCTACTTTTAGACACCAGCTAGGACCTTGGACTTGATAGATGAGCCTAAACCCAACCAACTAGTTTGTGTGTGTATCCACATAACATGTACGTATGTATGTATATCCCCAGTCCACACACATGATCCATGAATGTATGTATGAAGTATATCCACAGTCCCCCCTTGTTAGTGGACTTTTTTTGTGGCATACTAGTGCACCTTATTTGTCAATTACGTAGGTCAGTGAGTCTAGGTGTTGTTTGAGCCAAAAGAAAATGAAGACCGAAGACTCAAGAGGACAACTACATCGAGGAAGAAGAAACAGGTAAATCAGAGATGCTTTGGTGAGCCAAAACCCTTGAACCTAAACTAAAACCAAACCTCTAGATGGCATGACCCAATAGGTAAACTTTTAGTCATCTTAAAATGGCCTTAGGTGTCTCAAAAGACCGCCCTAAAAGAGGCCTTAGAGGTTGCATGAGCTGCTGTAAACAACCACACAAACAATATAACTCATGAGTCTAGAGACTGGTTGATGAGGACACAAGACCATTTCAAGTGTACCAACGAAGAAAGCGCCATCCACAAGTATCATCCTTGTGGATAGGCGACTATTGAGGAGCTGAAGACCTTCCACACGTGATCACACACATAGAAGACCCCATCCAGGGAGGACATGTGTGTAGGAAGAATGAAGAAAAGGACTGAAGAGCTGAAGACTTCGGGCGCCCGTCGGGCGCCTGACCATTGCCTTCGGGCGCCCGATTGGGCGCCCGAACTTAGTCTTTCGAGTGCCCGAAACTCTCTGGACGTTTTTGGATCGGGCGCCCGACTGAGCGCCCGAACTTTTGCGCAGTTTTGCTTAGTTACGCGTTTTTGCTTAGTTCGAGGGTAGTTTAATACTTTTATGTCTTTTATTTAGTTATTTAACAGGGCTAGGCCCTAAACACGAATTTTAACTTGATTATTGATTAATGAAAGCCTCTTTGAGCTTCCTCCTGCCTCTTCTCTCTCTCATGGTGATTCTTCTCTTCTCTTGATCTTCTTCTTCTGATTTCTTCTTGAGCCCCTCCAACTTCTTCCAGGTATTTTATCTTATTATCCTTCTAAACTCCTGCTTTGATTATTCCCTACGACCTAAACCTTGAGAATTGATCCAAACCCTAAATCCCCAAATTCTCAAATCCCTAATCCGAGAAACCTCCTGGTTCTTCGGACTAGTGATCAACATTGATCGATTGGGTATAACCATGCAAGATCGGGAGGTTCCATCCCTCGCCGGATCCAACCTATGCGTTATTTGAATCCCATACTCCATGGTTGTGATGATGGCCCGTCCCATTGCATGTTTCCTTTATGTTTTTTCTTAGTTTGTGATGATTAATGCTAGATTTCATTATTATTATTGCTTTTACTTCCGCTGAATAATTGTGTTCATGAGCATGTATCATATTTAGGGCTGTCCTGCATCAAATTTGGTATCAGAGAATAGGCTTGCATGGTTTGTGTCTAGATCAAGTTATCAAATTAGGGTTTTTTATTTTTACGTTTGTTTTAGGAAAGTTCCAGATTTAGAAAGTTTTCAATTTTAGAAAGTTTCCAATTTTAAAAAGTTTCCTAATTTAGAAAATTTTCCAGATTTGAGTTGTTTCCTGTTTTAATTTAATTGTGTCAGTTCATATTAGTTTTGCATTCATCGCATCCATCTTGTGAGTCAAAACACCTAGTGTTTAGTTGAGTAGAGTTTTGGTTCAAGTCTTATTTGTATGCCCACTAGGAGAGGTAGAGGTTTCGGACTTCAGCCTACCATGAGTAACGAGCAGTTATCTGAGCAACTTGCTCAATTGATACAAAAGATAACCGCCCTAGAGGCAAGTCACAAGCGTGATTTTGCCCGCCTTGAGAACCAGATCACCACTACCAGGACCAAGGTTGAGCAACTAGAGGCATCCCAAAGGGAAAACCCCGCTGTTGGGGATGATGCACACTCCCAAGTGGGAGGAATCATAGAGGAACGCACTGCCATCGTGGAGGTAGTGAAGATGGAGATCGTGGTAACGGTCGTGGTTTTGTGCGAGAGGCACGAGCCACATATGATCATCAAGATCGCTATGATCCAGATGAGCGTGCGATGAAGAGCGTTAGAGTCGAGGTCCCGAGTTTTGATGGGCGCTTGGACCCCAAGGCATTCCTCGACTGGGTTGCTGACATGGACCACTACTTTGAGTGGTATGGCATGTCAGAAAACCGTCAAATGCGATTTGCTAAGATGAAGCTTGTGGGTCAAGCCAAGCTCTTTTGGACCAACACCGAGCGTAGGATAGAAAGAGTTGGTAGAGCCCCTATCACACATTGGTATGAGATGAAAGAGAAGTTGAAGGAGAAGTATCTTCCTCTCTCATACCGTCAGAAGCTCCTTGACCAATGACAATCTTTACGCCAAGGGTCAATGTCTGCCGCTGACCATATCGCTAAATTTGAAGAATATGTGATGCGATGTGATATCCAAGAAGACCCTCTAGTAACGCTCTCACGTTTCAAGATCGGCCTTTGTGCGGATCTTCAGCGCGAGCTTATGACTCGGCCCTTGACGGACTTAGATGAAGCATATCAAGTCGTGCAGGAGTTAGAGCAATATCTACGGACTCCTGTCGTCCGTCGTTTCGAGTCCCGAGACTCCAGTGCTAGATCTAGTTCCCAGGGGACTAGACCTAATGTTGGTAGTCAACCTAGGGCACAGGCGACCATTTCGCCTAGACCTAGGGAGGACAAGGGCAAAGGGGTTCTTGGTGCCAGTCCTAGCAACACGAGCCAAGTGAGGTGCTATGAGTGTGGCAATCTGGGCCACATGGCTAATCAGTGTCCTACTAAGAACCGTGGGAAAGCCTTAATTATAGGCGAGTCCCACGAGGGTGGAGATGACCAGGGTGATTATAAAGTTGAAGAGTATCACCCTGAAGGAGGACTTACTGATGATGAGGAGTTAGATGGAGAAGCAACGCTTGCAGTAGTCAGGCGTGTGCTAGCTCAGTCTAGGAGTAGTGCTGACTGGCGTCGAAGCACTATCTTCTACACTATTGCCAAGTGTGGTGAAAAGAATTGTAAGGTGATAGTGGACAGTGGAAGTTGTCAGAATGTGATTTCCACTAACACCTTAGATCGCTTGAAACTGAAACCCACACCTCACCCACACCTCATCCAGACCCATACAAAGTTTCGTGGATTGACAAGACATCCCTACCTGTCACCCATTAATGTCTAGTCCCCATCGAGTTTGGGTCATACAAAGAGTCCCTATGGTGTGATGTGTTACCCATGGATGTGGGACATGTTATCCTAGGTAGACTGTGGCTATTCGATAATGATGTCACGATCTTTGGCCGTTATAATGCGTGTACCTTCATGCATAATGGTAAAACGATCAAACTTAACCCTATGCCACCTGAGAGCACACTAGGGAAGAAAAAGGATGAGAAGGCAAGTGAGCCCAAAGGAGTGGGGAAATCCAAGCCTAAGTCTCTACATATAATAAATGCAAGAGAGTTTGAAAAAGAGACTAAGGAGGATTCTATGGTGTATGCCCTTGTGGCTAGAGAGATTACACCTGAGGTTCCATTAGAGTTACCCCGTGAGGTGACTTCGGTTCTGAAGGAATACAGTGATGTATTTCCTGAAGATTTACCGAATGAGTTGCCACCTATGAGGGACATACAGCATGCCGTTGATCTTGTCCCAGGGTCTACTCTACCGAACCTTCCTCACTACAGGATGAACCCTGCAGAACATGCAGAATTAAAAAGGCAAGTTGATGAGCTTCTGCAAAAGGGTTTCATCCAAGAGAGTATGAGCCCGTATGCCGTGCCTGCATTGTTGACGCCAAAGAAAGATGGCACGTGGCGCATATGTGTGGACAGCTGTGCCATAAACAAAATTACTGTCAAGTACAAGTTCCCCATACCTAGACTTGATGACATGCTTGACATGATGACTAGGTCCACTATATTCTCTAAGATAGACCTCAAGAGTGGATATCACCAAATCCGTATACGCCCAGGGGATGAATGGAAAACTGCGTTTAAAACAAAATATGGATGGTATGAGTGGTTGGTCATGCCCTTCGGTTTGACTAATGCACCCAGTACGTTCATGCGGGTGATGACACAAGCTTTGAGGCCGTTCATGGAAAAGTTCCCAGTGGTATACTTTGACGACATCCTTATTTACAGTACCACTACGGAATCACACCTTGAACATTTAAAGAAGGTTTGTAGCGTCCTTAGGAAAGAAAAGTTGTATGCTAATCTTAAGAAATGCGTATTCATGTCTAGCCAAGTTGTGTTCTTAGGATTCATAGTGTCATCTGAAGGGATGCGTGCAGACCTTGAAAAGGTCAGGGCCATAGTTGAGTGGCCAGAACCGAGGAACATTCATGAGGTGCGAAGCTTTCACGGCCTAGCAACTTTCTATCGTCGGTTCACTAGGAGTTTTAGCACGATCATGGCTCCCATTACAGAATGCATGAAAAAGTGAGAATTCGTGTGGTCTTAAAGCCGCAGTCAAGGCTTTTAAGGAAATTAAGGGCAAAATGGTAGAAGCTCCTGTCATGCGCCTACCTGACTTTTCTAAAGTCTTTGAAGTAGCGTGTGATAGCGTCTGGTGTCGGTATAGGTGGAGTATTGAGTCAAGAAGGACACCCAGTGGCCTATTTCAGTGAGAAGCTGAATGAGGCAAAACAAAAATACTCCACATACGACAAAGAATTTTATGCGGTAGTGCAATCCCTGAGACATTGGCGACACTATCTCCTACCGCAGGAATTCGTTTTGATTTCTGACCATGAGGCTTTGAGATATTTGCATTCTCAGAAGAAACTCAACCCAAGGCATGCCAAGTGGGTAGCGTTTCTTCAGGAATATTCGTTTGTGTTGAAACATAAGGCCGGGGTTGAAAACAAACCAGCGGATGCCCTTAGTAGAAGAGTGGCGTTGCTCAACTCCTTGAGTGTAGAGGTAGTCGGGTTTGAGCAACTGAAAGATGAATACCCCACATGTCCTGATTTTGGGGGTACTTACGCGTCGCTCTCTAGTGACCAGCGTATTATGGGCAAATATGTTCTTAAAGATGGCTTCCTTTTCAAGGGAGACAGACTTTGCATTCCCCATATGTCCCTTCATAAATTCCTCATCTGGGAGTTTCATTCAGGGGGGATAGCTGGCCATTTTGGTCGTGATAAGACCATTGCCCTTGTGGAAGATCATTTCTATTGGCCAAGTCTCAAGCGAGACGTAGCCAAAGTTTTAGGGCAGTGTCGTACATGTTAACTGGCAAAGCAGAGAAAACAAAATACCGGGTTGTATACGCCATTGCCAGTGCCACATGCTCCGTGACAGGACATTAGCATGGACTTCGTGCTTGGGCTTCCCAAGACAATAAAAAAGCACGATTCCATTTTTGTCGTGGTGGACCGTTTCTCTAAAATGGCGCATTTCCTCCCATGTTCGAAAACGTCAGATGCGTCTCATGTCGCTCGTATCTTTTTTGATGGTGTGGTGCGTCTCCATGGGTTACCTAAAACTAGTGTCTGATCGTGATGTTCAATTCACTAGCTATTTTTGGAAGACACTGTGGCACATTATGGGAACTCGTTTGCAATTCTCTACTGCTTACCACCCACAAACAGACGATCAAACTGTGGTGGTGAACCGTAGTCTCGGAAATCTTCTGCGTTGTCTAGTGGGTGAACATGTTAAGACTTGGGACCTAATTTTACCAACTGTTGAATTTGCTTATAATAGGTCAGTAAATCGATCTACAGGGATGAGTCCATTTGAGGTTGTTAGTGGGTATAAACCTAGAATGCCAATAGATCTCTTACCCATGTCTGTCAACCAAAGGTTTTCTGAATCAGTCGATGCATTTGCACGACATATCCATGAATTGCATACACATATTAGACAGCGGATAAGTAAGAGTAATGATAATTATAAAATTTCAGCTGATTCTCATCGTAGACTGCAAGATTTTCAAGAAGGAGACTGTAATGGTAAGGACAAGGCCAGAGCGGTTCCCACAGGGTTCCGCTAAGAAATTACAAGCACGTAGTGCTGGGCCGTTCAAGATAGTGCAGAAAATTGGGTCCAATGCGTATCGGATTGACCTTCCAGCTGAAATGGGCATTAACCCGACTTTCAATGTAGAAGATCTAGTCCGTTCCCCTGACCCTACCATTGACCCATCATTTCATTCATGGCCCTACTCTGATTTTTCTTCACAACCCCTTCCACCCCTTCCTCCACCTATTGTCCATAAAGAAGAAATTGAAGAAATCTTGGATGATGAGATAGTATCTACGAGAGATGGAGGATTCCAGAGGTATCTTGTCAAATGGAGGAACAAACCACCTTCTGAAGCTACATGGTTAACTGAAGCGGAAGTGCAGCGTGTTGATCCAGACTTACTAGAGCGCCACAAGAGTTTTAACTCGTCGGAGTCGAGTTTTTCTCACCCGAGGGGAGTTGATGAGGACACAAGACCATTTCAAGTGTACCAAAGAAGAAAGCGCCATCCACAAGTATCATCCTTGTGGATAGGCGACTATTGAGGAGCTGAAGACCTTCCACACGTGATCACACACATAGAAGACCCCATCCAGGAGGACACGTGTGTAGGAAGAATGAAGAAAAGAACTGAAGAGCTGAAGACTTCGGGCGCCCGAACTTAGCCTTTCAAGTGCCCGAAACTCTCTGGACGTTTTTGGATCGGGCGCCCGACCGAGCGCCCGAACTTTTGTGCAGTTTTGCTTAGTTACGCGTTTTTGCTTAGTTCGAGGGTAGTTTAGTACTTATATGTCTTTTATTTGGTTATTTAACAGGGCTAGGCCCTAAACACGAATTTTAACTTGATTATTGATTAATGAAAGCCTCTTTGAGCTTCCTCCTGCCTCTTCTCTCTCTCATGGTGATTCTTCTCTTCTCTTGATCTTCTTCTTCTGATTTCTTCTTGAGCCCCTCCAACTTCTTCCAGGTATTTTATCTTATTATCCTTCTAAACTTCTGCTTTGATTATTCCCTACGACCTAAACCTTGAGAATTGATCCAAACCCTAAATCCCCAAATTCTCAAATCCCTAATCCGAGAAACCTCCTGGTTCTTCGGACTAGTGATCAACATTGATCGATTGGGTATAACCATGCAAGATCGGGAGGTTCCATCCCTCGCCGGATCCAACATATGCATTATTTGAATCCCATACTCCATGGTTGTGATGATGGCCCATCCCATTGCATGTTTCCTTTATGTTTTTTCTTAGTTTGTGATGATTAATGGTAGATTTCATTATTATTATTGCTTTTACTTCCGCTGAATAATTGTGTTCATGAGCATGCATCATATTTAGGGCTGTCCTGCATCACTGGTCGTAGGTACCGGGCGATCGATCGCCAGAGGCCAAAAAATGGGTCAGCAAAACAAGCTGAAACCCTGGCCTAATTTGGTCGGTCGCTAGTCCCTTGAGACTGGTTGTCAGCCTTGGTGAGACCGGTCGTAAGGGCCTTAATTTGGACCAGTGTTTTAAATAGCGAATAGTGTGTAGCGTAGCGTTCACCCCTCTGAAGCGTGAGGCGTAAGCAACATAGCGTGTAGCTTAAGCTACATGCTAGTTCTACATTTTTAATCAAGGTTGCGCTTGGTTGCACTAATTCCATGATATTCACCAAATTAGACTGATTAATGATGAAATTTAACAAATTTTCATGATATTTGGTGCAACCAAATGCAACTTAAAGTAATAGGAAAGGCTAATCAATAAGTATAAAGGTAAAGAAAGAGCAACAAAACTGATTTAAAACTATTACTTATATAATTTTTACTAAAAGCATTAAATATTGAAAATAGAAAAATTTAACAAATCATTGAAAATATTATTTGATTTTAATGTTTTAATGAAAAATAACTTGTAATGTGAGGTACGTAGCGTGTAGCGTAGTCTATGTAGCATGTAGCATATGCAAATTATCATGTAGCGTAGGCTACACGCGACTTAAGCTATTTTCATGAGCTACGTAGCATTAAGGCTAAGCTACGCTACGTAGCGTAAGCTTCACGCTACATAGCGTAGCTATTTAGAACACTGGTTTGGACAACAAGCAGACTAGTCTCAGGCTTTAAATTAGACCGGTCGTCGCTCTTCAAGCGACCGATTGACCCCGTGCGACTGGTCACAGTTGAGGTGCAACCGGTCGCCAGTTAGCCATTGGTTGCGGTTTTCTAACTGTTAGAGCTTTGGCTATATAAGTTTACAGCCCAATTTTTGGGAAAATTAGAAAGATTTGAGAGCATTAGAAGCCACCCTCATTATCCACATCGTTAGGCTCTAATCCTACCATACCCAAGTCATTGTCCTTGTGATTCATCACAAGATGGAGCATTCAAAGGTCACATGAAGATGAATTTGCTCTTTCTTGATCTCTGGATGTTTTAGACACCTACACTATAGATATATCCTTAGTCTAAAGACTCTAAACCTCTCTAAAGATCCAATTAGGTGGAATTCCACTAGGCAACCAAATCCTACTAGTTGTAGAGAATTCACCACCATCTCCTGGCACCTTGGGCATCTCTTGGAGCATCGAATGCAAGGTAGCTGATCGTTGGTGGTGAAGCCTTGGCAAAGCATCAACAAACAAGATCGGGGGAGCAACGGGGAATTGATTGAAGCACAGGAGAGCGGAGATCAAGCAACCCAAGCGGCGCTAAACAAGGGGCTTAATCCGACAAGTTGTCAAGTAAAAGAGGCCGATTACACTCTTTCCTTGTGGAGGATTGAGTGTGTGAGAGTTTAGAATCAAACTCAACCAAGTCTCTTAGGGGAGCCTCTGGCGGGAGTGTACGCTAGGTTCTTTTGTAGGACCAAAGGTTTGGGAGGAACCTTGTCAAACTCCTAGGTTGGATGGAACCCGTAAACATTTAGTTTGAGAGATGAACCTGTTAAAATCTCCGTCATAAGTTGGGAGGAACCTTGTTAAACTCCCCGCTAGGGTAGAATCGATTTAAAACACATAGGTTGGGAGGAGCCTGATTTAAACTCCCTTAGTGAATATTGATGTGCTCAAGGGGTAAGTACGGTAATCGGGAGTGGAGTAGGGAAACCAAACCACTACACATGCTTGTGTTTGTGATTGTCAATTGAGCACTTTTCCATTCATGCATTGTCTTTTAATTGATGAATTATATGAATACTAGAATGGTTTGAATGCCTTGCACTTGCAAGGAAGATTCACATACAAGATGTATGTGTACTAGGCTTGTAGACATATGCTTAGCATGATGTATTTCATATTATCTACATAGTTCTCTAGACTAGTTGCTTAGGTAGTTATATCTATTGTAGTCTAGATAATTGCACATTGATTAGAAACTCAACATATTATATCATTATAATCTATGTGCTTAGGCTAGTTTGCTTAATTGCATTATCTTTTGTAGCCTTTGTGATTGAACCCACTTATACTTGGAAGCTAAGTGTTCTTGCTTAACTAGTTTAATTAAGCAAGAGATTTCTAAATGGTCCTAATCACCCCCCCCAACACACACAAAAACACGTCCCTGAGGTAAAGTCTTTACTCATTGCCTCTGCTCATGTCCTTTTGGGCCTTCCCCTTGCCCTATTAGAGCTTTCAACTTGAACCAACTCACTCCTAACTGGTGTGTTGGTTTCCATTGTACATGGACAAACCATTGATGTCTACCTTCCTCATCTTATTACCTATTGGTGCTACTCCAAAGTTCCCTTGATTTACTTCATCAATGAATCCTTGAAACCCACTTTCCTTTCCAAAGAAGTTAACCAACCTGGAAGAAACCATCATGGTCTTGACATTTTCTTTAAAAAGAAATTCATTACTATCATTGAATCGGTAAGGTTAGGTCGTCTCCATTAGAATCAGACTCGATGGTGTGGTTAAAAGACAAATCTCGAAAATTCTCTTTAAAATCTTTTCTCAAGATGTTTAGTGGAGGGGTCTAATGAAGGGGTTAAGCCATCCGCTTTTATTTGGCATGGAGTGCCTCCAAAGGTGAGGGGTCTAATGAAGGGGTTAAGCCATCCGCTTTTATTTGGCGTGATGGAGTGCCTCCAAAGGTGGCCGCTTTAGCATGGCTCATGGGATGTAACAAGGTGCTCACGGTAGACAATCTTCGCAAAATAAAGATGGTCCTCCCAAACGTTCATATCAAGTGTCTTCAAGATGAGCAATCGGTGGATCACTTATTCATTCACCGTGTCTTTGCACGACAAATGTGGGAAAATTTTCTAAATCTCTTTGGAGTTTTATGGGTATGGCCAAAAGCTATTGGGCAATTCTTCATGATGTGGCATGGCGGGGTTTCTGGCTATGTCTTCTTGTGGGGCTTTGGTTCCTATGGCTAGAAAGGAATAATCGGTGTTTCAGGATTCAGATGGGAAGAATGGCGAAGGTTTTTGGTTGGGCTAAATTGCATTTGATTGAATGGGTAAAGGCTTCAAATGCTATCGATAATTTCCCCGATAGCTGGGCTGGTTGTAAACGTTTTTCTATTGTTTCTGTAGTGTGTATCTTTGTATATTGTGGATGCGACCTTATTTATTAATAAACTGTTTTTGCAATGATAAAAAGAAAAAAAAAAAATAAATCATCGAGTTTGTTTGCAACAAGCACTGAACGAGAAGATTTGGCCATGAGTGTTATAATCAATCATAGATAAGACTGATACTTACAAAAAAAGGACTAAAGAAGAATATGACTGCACTACTGATTGTCCCAGCCAAAGATGGATGGATGCATGTTAATCTCTCTTTTTAAAGTATGTGTTTGCTAGTATTATATCGAATGCCATAGCAAAATCAAGTATCCATCATATCATTTTTATTTGTTGCACTACCCCCAGGTATGTAACTAGTTATAGACACAACACGCGCGCGCGCACACACACACACACAAAAAAAAGCCTCTGAAGCAACTAGTTATAAAAGACAAAATCATGCAACCATCTGCATGTGGCCATGTGTAGTCCAACATAATGTGTATGGCACACGCATGCATGCGCGCGCGCGCGCGCACACACACACACACACACACAATGGGGCCCAATGAGAGAAGAACGCCAACAAAGAAAGTTCCCTATTTTTTGTGGGACCCACCATGTTTCTATATGCCATCCAATCAAATCCTCTGATTTGTCCTTCTCACTATTCAAAATATTGGCGATATAATCGATAATATCAGTGATATTACCAATATCGCCTCCCTAATGACACAGATACTGCAGGAAAACTAGAAATTCCTGGTATTACTGATATTAACGTGTGTATTGCTGATATATCAATGGCATATTGACACGGAGATATTATCACCATGACTCCAGTATAAAAAGTCCATGGTGTTACTTAGTGACATTGGCGATATTATCACCCACAGGAATATCTTCTAGAAAAAAACTGTAAATCCTGAACAATTTTAAAAAGAAAAAAAAGAAAAAAAAAGAAAATGGAAATGAATTTAGGGTGTATTTCAAAGAAGTGGGTCGAAAGATATGAAATGAAAAGCAAAAAAAAAGAAGTTGCTTATCTTTAGTTACTTGCATTGTATGGTATTTGAATGATATGAACTCATTTTGGTTACCGTTGCATTGGTTTTTTATGATAGCAAATGGTATATTCCCCTATTAAATGAAAACTTATTATGTATGGTTGTTTTCTGCAATACTTTTATTCCTAAATATGTAAACATGCGTCTTTTAGCATCTGAAGTTTTATTGAAAAATTCCACCCTTTTCTCCATGCATCCCCAATGTTTCCCTCAGTCAGCATTTTTTTTGTTGGTATTGGTGATAATGTTGACGATTTTGATACATGTTTCCATATCCCCGGTCACCAATACATGCACCGATAGTGATACTTCGAACACTAGTCCCACTAGGATTAAGGGACACCTGAGGAATCAGGCCATTCTAAAGCACAGGTCAATGCATGTAATTTTAAAGGTTTTGGGCTTTATTTATGTTGTTCCCTATGATGCATCCCACCTTAGTTTATGATTAGTCTGATTTTGGGTTCTATGGTGAATACATGAGGGTGCAACTAATGGACAGTGGATGTAAAGCACATTGCAGAGGGCTCCACAAGAGCTTGAATTTACCTTCGAAGTACAGTAAAATAGACCATATCAATGTGGTGTATGCGTTTGTGAGAAATGTTCAATGTTGTTAGAGAACTCTTATCAGCCTGATTTTGGGTTCTATGGAAAATACGAGGGGGTGCAACTAAGGGACAGAGTGGATGTAAAGTGCATTGCAGTGGGCTCCACAAGAGCTCGAATTTACCTTGAAAGGACAGTACAGTAGATCCTATCAATGTGTGTATGCGTTTGTGAGAAACGATCCAATATTGTTAGAGAACTCTTTTAAGTCATAGAGCTCCCAATTGCATCAGAGTGCTTAGACAGTCAAGTTCATGGCTACCTTTATAGTTCTTAAAAATCACTCTATATCAAGCAATCCTAACCTTCTCTTTGTTGGAAAATAGGTCACTATGAATAAGAGGCCAACTTATGGATGGATTTTAGCATGCTATATCATGAGACTTTTTTTTTTTTCTATACACACACCCACACCCACACATGCCACATGGGTACTCGAACCCATGACCTCAATGTTGATTTTATCATGGTATATCATGACACTTTTTTTTTTTTTTTACATACACACTCACACCCACACACACCACATGGGTACTCGAACCCATGACCTCGGTGTTGAAACACATTGTGTCTACCACGGAGCCACGAGTTGGGAACCCTAGTGGTAGCATGATGCGTAACGTTCAACCCTCTATAGCGTGTAGCATAAGCTACACGATACTTCTATTTTTTAATTTAAATATAGGAAAAATAGTAAGAAAAAAGCAAAAAAATATAAAAATGCCTAAAAAATGATTCATTTTTTCAAGTAT
Organism: Liriodendron chinense; assembly: GCA_003013855.2. NCBI lineage: Eukaryota > Viridiplantae > Streptophyta > Magnoliopsida > Magnoliales > Magnoliaceae > Liriodendron > Liriodendron chinense. Next base: position 1,533,697 of record ML058584.1, read on the forward strand.
AAGTATATTCAAATAAGTTATTAATTATCATTTATCAAAAGTCAATCTACATATAAAGTCATAAACCAAATCAAATAATTATCACGTTAGTGACTTTCTAAGCAAACCACTTTAATTTTTTTAATCAAACCACTTTAATTAATAATGTCTAATTGAAACCACAAGTCACAGACTCACAACTTACAAGTATGAAAAGAAAAAAAAATCCTGCAGGTTAAGAGTATTAAGTACACTAACTTTAACAAAGTATCACCACCATTTTAAGTGAAAGTAAACAAAGAAAGGTTTGATTTTAACTTTACATTTTAAGTTTTTATTTTTATTTTTATAATATGAGTTCTACACTATTTTTAACAAACAAAACTTAAAAAATAAAAAATAAATAAAAATAAATGTTCTGATTACCTTTCAAAAATAAAAAGTAAAAAATACATTGTAGCGTATCAAATGCTACGCTATGTAGCTGTAGCAGTACGATACAGGGGATTTATGATATTTAGCTACGCTACGTAGTGTACGCTATTGCCACGCTACGAGCACTATTTGAAACACTGATCTTGAGACTGTTTGCAGTCAGCCCAACATCATATTAAGAAACTGGTGCCCATTTTTGCCAACAAATCTATAAATATTTTCTTCTATTTTTAATGTGAAACCCAAATTGTAGTGCAACATACCTTCCAAGACCTTGAATAATTTCAGGGAATGCATTGCACTTTTCAGAAGCAGGAGCCTGTAGGAAAAGGTCCACCAGAATAGGTACAAGCTTCTCCCCAAACAAATGACTTGAGAAGTCTATTTTATCATTAGTCATGACGGAGACAGAGTAAGGAACCACAGCACCATTAGGAACACTGGACTTCATTGTTTCCTGAGTTTCTCTGGGCATATTTTTGGAGATCTCAACTGTGTCTGTTTCTGAAAATGAATTAATATCTTGGTGAGATGCCATTTCTACACTTTTTGGTTTATGATCCATACCACTAGCTTGTTCCATATCATCTTCTTGTTCATCTACAATAGTTTCTGATCCAGGGAGGTAGTGTAGCAACTCCCGGAGAAGGTGGGACCACATTGAAGATATGTGCTCAGTTGGACGAAGTAGTGGTAATATCTCCAGCATTGTACGCTGCACAAGTGGAACATTTCCCTGGAGAAGCCAATTAAGACTCCATAAGAGAATTTCTAGTAACAAAAAGGGTAAATGAAGGCAGAACTTATGGACAACCCAGCATATTCTAGGGAATGAACCATTATCACAAAATTTTAGGCTGTATTTGGATGCTCAAATGAATTGAATTGCTATTTATTCAAATCAATAAAGTGGAAATGATGTTTGTGGGCTACTCACATCCCATTCAGATAGGGGACTAGCCCCAAACAGAAATGCAGATCATTGCATGCCCAAGTTGAAATACATGGGATTGCACCAAGGGATTGATCATCATTATAGAAAAGTGGTCCCACTCCCACCTCCATTTTGGTCATTTCCTGTATTGTGAATTGAATTATTGCCATTCCAACAGAGCAAAACAAACCCTTAGCCCAACGTGAAATGCAAATAAGAAAAGGGACGTGAGCAGTTACTTCCGCACAAAGTACGAGAAACTAATGAAAACATGGTGGGGGAACAAACAATAGTTAAATCCAATCAGGTAATATGCCGTTCAAAACATCCACTTACAAATTCAGTGTCCATATTATCACTCGTACTCTTGGGCTGTCTGACTGCTAAATTAACAATCTCTAGTAACTGCAGGTACATATCATTGTTAAACATTGTCTGCGCTTGCACATATAGGTTTCCTGTCAAAGTAAACATTAATAACACATCAAGTAAAATCACAAAACTATAAACAGATAGACAGGATCAACAAAATGCGGAAACATGAGAAGATATCAACTGGTTCATTACCAAGACTATGCAATATCTCCTGCTTCACCTTGCTAGCAGCATTGCTCCTATAGTTCGGAGATCGCTTAAGTACAACGTCATAAACGTCCAGCACTGATTTCAGATAAGGCATGGGCAGGTTTCCCTACTTACCTCAAAAATGTTGGTTGTAAGATATAAGCAGGTGCACAAGAAGATAGTTTCCATGTGCAATGAGTTATAAGCCCAATCAATAAGCATAGAGGACAACTAAGTAATTTGCCTCATGTTATTGCTGTTAAAACTATAAATACAGAAATATGGTTGAAACTCAGTGATTTTGACATCAGCTCAAGTAGGAGACAATTTGATAATTACCTTTGGGCAATGAGAAACAACAGTTGTCTGTAAACAGTTAATTGCTGCAAGAGCAACCTCTTTACTACCATTTAAAATACTATTTCTAACAAAAATAAGTAAAGATTCCCACCCTGCAAAATAAATAGAAAAATAAAAAAAAGTCAAAGGATTAGAATCCATGAAATAAAAAAGTAGACAGAAATATGTAAATGCCATCAACATCAAAGGGAGGGCTCACCTGCCCAGAAATTGCTTAAACTCTGAAGAAATGGAAAAAATGAACGAAGAAGACGTGATATTCCACCTAAAACCAATACAAGCGTCTCATCCCATTGTTTCTGGGCGGTATTACGACTGCAAAACCAGGCATTAACGAATCTCAACGAAAACTGATCCAGTGATGATGTTTGAATGTTTGCATTAGTGCAAGACCTCATTATCAATATATATGATACTTCATATACCTATGATGAATGAGCATATGAACTGCTTTTCCTCCTCGTGTTCCCAGTTCTTTCCCTTGCCATTCATCTTTGGATGAAGTTGATGCCTACATCAGAATGATTCACAAACATATCAAAGAAATCACCAAAAGTAGGGATCAATAACATATTTTACAAGTATCTAAGCTTACCAAGTGATTAACACGATCTAAAATAGGAAAAACATAATTCCAAAGGCAATCTTGCCACATGCTGCTCGAAAGTTTCTGCCCATGGCTCCCAAGAGTTTGAAAAAGTGTTCGGATTGCCGAGTTCCTCACCTGAACAAAAGCACAAAAAGGACACATATGTGAGCATCATATGGTTCTTAAGATTCTGTCCATTGGTAACATTGGTAAAGTTGGATCATCCATATAAACAACTCATTTGAAGAATCCGGCAGCTATAAGAATTGAATTAGTAGAACATTCTTGATGTGGGAGATGTTTTATTTTATTTTATTCTGATAAACATGAAGAAACACCTGTCACAGCCTTGAGATATGCTTCTAGTTTCTATAACTTCCAAACACCTAAGGGTTTTCCCTTGCACTAGATCATCTTTTTTGTCTTTGGATCTATGTTTCGGGTTGGGTTTTGTAAAAAAATAGCACATTTACGTAATTGGGCCCACCCAATGGATGGATTAGATTGCACGTGGATGTGCGACTTTGACACATGCATGGTGTGAAATGGGCTCTCTTACATGTGTCATAGGAAACCTCAATTTGTTGCTAGAATAATCAATATATATCTAAAATATATAACCATACTACTATTAATTTTTTTTTGAACGTTGATGATATATATAAAAAAGCCGAAGCCAAAGAATACAAATATACAAATATAGAAAGAAACAGAGACCCGAGCCAAAAACTCCCCCTCATAACGCAAAAAGCCAAGGTAGAGCTATCTATACACCTCCCCAATCCTTCAAATTCAGAATTGCCCTATTAAACACTTGCATCAGCCCACTCTTTTTGTCATTGAAGCAGTATTGATTCCTTTCCCACCATAGCGCCCACAAAATTGCTAAAAAACTTAAACACCACACCTTTTTCTAATCTTTCCCTATCCCCCCGCCATGCCAAGCAATGAGAAATTCGAACATCGTCTTCGGGAACAACCATAGAACCCCGAAGAATTGGAGGAGAAGACCCCACACATCTTTGGCAAAGACGCAATGCATGAATAAATGATCCACAGATTCCACATCCTTGTAGCACATCACACAAACATTTGGGAGACACATATTTCGCTTACAAAGATTATCTACAGTTAGCACTTTATTCCTGCCTACTAGCCATCCAAACGCCGTCACCTTCAAAGGGGCACCGTAGTGCCATAGGAAAGCCGTTGCTGCCCTCTCGTGATTTTCAACAGGATCACACAAGTGCCGATAGAAAGATCTAACTAAGAAGGATCTTGTCTTGTACTTACACCGTACTACTATTAATTCCAACTAGACCCAACCTAGATCCGACTTGACTAAACCCAACCCGATTTTTAAGAAGGTCCAAGTTGATAGACTTGACTTGAACCTGACTAGACCACATAATGGCAAGAAAAAGTAATTCCAATTAAATTGTCCAGATTATTAGGCCCACTTTAGATGTAACATGAACAAAAAATTACGCTTTTTTTACTATGTGACTAGTGGATTGGTGAAATTTATTGGAGGGTTGAAAATGAAAATTATCTGATAGTCCTATTTCAATAAACAAGTGTCCAGGAATCAGTGGTTAGCATTGTCTACCCAATTTGATTTTGGGACAGTAACTTAGAGACAGTAAGTTCCACAAAGTTTAAATTGACTTAACATATGCCAAGTGTACAATTTTTTAGTACCCGCATATCAAACGTAATATGCATCCAGACTATCAAATAAGTCCACCTCCCCCCTTTTTTACTGGGTCTGTTAAGGTGAGATGAGAAGCTGACCAGACTTCTTAACAGCTCCAAAAAATGGGGCCTGGACACGTTAAGAAGGGGTCAAGTCCATAGGGTACCCATGGGTCCAGGTACCCATTAACAGCTCTAGTGGTAGGACCCCACACCATTGGCACGTTTTTGGTAATACCAAACTGATGTAGGATGAGATTCAGATGTGACAAGTCCCTCCACTAACAGCCTACTGCATAGTAATTTACAGTGCGATTGGAAGTAACCATACTTGCATTGGTGACTTTGCTCAATTTGGCTACTTTGCCATTTCGAATCGGTTTGATGAACAATGTGGAATTTGGTTTCCACACTTTGAAAAAGATGCATATTTCAAAATGCAAGGCGCCACTAAAATAAATAGGGACCATTTAATCTGCTGAAAAAGAGAGGTAAAGAAAAGCTTAAGTGTATGCTTGAGCCCTTCAAGACCCTAGCAAAAGCCATCAAGACTTACAGCTCTTCTGGTAAGATGACCTTGCCAAGTTGTAGTGTGCTTAGAACATATTGGTATTTACGGTAACTGGTATTGGGTATTGGGACCAAGAGTTAAAATAGTTGTATTGGTAACATACTGTCAATAACCGAAACTGATATGTATCAGACCATACACAAGTTTCAGTATTAAAAAAAAGAAAAAGAAAAAAAAAAAATCCCACAAAATATATTGAAACATGCCAATGAAACTCATACATAATTATCTTCCTGAAATATGGACTTACATTATAGGTGAATGAAGAGTTTTAGGCACCAAAACCAATGCTCAACGGGAAATATGTACCGGTTTCGTGTGATACTTCAATCCATCATCGGGACAGGAACAGTTAATTTACAGATATGGCTTTTGGTACAGTCTTGTTCAAATGTTCTTAGTACATGTTCAAAATATCGTTGGGACATTTTCATGTACATTCTTGGGGCGTCCATGGGATGGGATGAGCGTCAATAATTTACATATTTTCTGGTAAGAATCAAAAACATTTTATGCGCATAATCATCATGAATTAATCATGATTTTCTATGCATCAATTTTGTTTGTTATAACTTATAAGTCCTGCATACTCAAGCATTTCAAAGGTAAAAACCATGCACTAGGAAAGGGCCTTAAGATACACTTTCCTTTCTGTTAAAATAAGACACTGTGTGGGCTAAGTCATCCATCACAAAAAGTAAACACACACAACTAAGTCAACCATCACAAAAAAGGACACGCATGCACACACAATTTGGGAGAAAACTCTCAAGAGAAATAGTGAAACCACAACTGAAAATCATGCCAGCAAGGCCAAAGCGTTTCAAACTGGCGGAGGAACAAGAACATGCTCTGGTAGCATAGAGGTACCAGAATGTGTGTACTTGTTCCAATATGTTTTGGTCTATCTCAGTCCTTTTGAGTTCATGTTAGGCAGAATGTTTCTGATGCAGCCCAAGAATGGATCCCATGAAAGCCGAGGAGAGGACCCCACATTCTTCTCAATCAGAGAATTCGGCCAAATCCATCCAATTGATTAGAGGATATTGGTCCACAATCCGTCCAAACAGTTTTATGGGCCTCTGATACTGGTCCACAAGATCTAGTGCCCACAGGGCAATCTAATCAGTTAGATGATCCCATAATTGTGGCGAAGTCAAATCATGAGTTCACAAGTCCATGTGTTTACAATTTTGAGTCCTTTAATCCTTAGTTCAATAACTTCATTATTGGATTAGAAGTCAATACTCTTGAGTTCACAAGTTAGAAGTTCATCAGTGACATGTTGGGCTAGTTTCCTTGAGCCACTCTAGGTACCAAATGATGTCCGAATGGAATGAAATTGGTACCATTCGAAAGCCAAGTCCAAGATCATGCTATTATGGTTTAAGTCAGTTGTGACAGATTTATGGAAAGGTTTTATGTGAAGTATACAAATAGTAGAAAGAGAACGAGATTTGAGAGAGAGAGAGAGAAGAAGAGTGATTAGGTTCTAACCATAATCCTCCAAGTTTTATTTAATAGGGCTTATTTGCCTTTTTACAACTTACTACCTTATAATAGAAAAAATAACATAAAGACCCCCAAATAGAACCCTTACACAAAGGCCCTTATGTTTCAACACTCCTCCTTAAGTTGGTGCGTGAATATCTATAATGCCCAACTTGCCAGAAATCTTACGAAGAGCAGTGGAATTTAGAGCCTTTGTAAATATATCTATCAACTGATCTGAAGAGCCAACGAAGGGTGTGGAAAGTTCTCCTGAAGCAATCGTCTCTCGAACAAAATGGATGTCAACATCAATATGTTTAGTCCTCTCATGAAAGATCGAGTCTGAAATGATATGAATGGCTGCTTGGTTGTTACAATAGAGAGGAATGGTTGAGTCAGAGAATAAACCCAACTCTTTCATAATGGACTTTAACCATAGCAACTCACATGCCCCATGAGCAATAGCTCTGTACTTTGCCTCTGCACTTGACCTGAAGACTACAGATTGTTTCTTGCTTCTCCAAGTCACCAGGTTTCCTCCCATAAAAGTATAATACCCAGACGTAGATTTTCTATTTGTAGAGCAACCTGCCCAATCCGCATCTGAGAAACCACATATATTCACATGCCCATGATTCTTATACAAAATTCATCGACCTGGACATGTCTTTAGGTATCTTAAGATATGATGAACCGCCTCCAAGTGAGGCTTCCTGGGAGAATGCATGTATCAACTCACAATGCTCACTGCTTGAGTAATATTTGGCCTTGTGATTGTCAAATAAATCAATTTCCCAACTAGTCTCTGATACATGCCAGTGTCATCAAGCTTGTCACCTATGTCTGCATGCAATGAGTGTTTCTGCTCCATGGGGGAAGGCGCTGGTCATGAACCTCACTTTCTTGTCTCCTTGAGAAGATCAATAGTTTATTTTCTCTGAGAGATGAAGATGCCCTTTAATGAGCGGGCCACCTCAATTCCCAGAAAATATCACAGACAGCCCAAGTCCTTCAATTCAAACTCCTTGCTTAGTTGATGTTTAGTTTGTTAGATGAATTGCAAGTCATCACCAGTAAGGACAATGTCGTCCACGTACCCAAGTAGAGTAGTTCTTTCCTCTGGGCGTGGATAAATAAACACTGTATGATCTGTTTGGTAGCGCTTGAATCCAAAGGAGAGAACTACAGAGCTAAATTTTGCAAACCAAGCTTTGGGAGATTGTTTTGAGCCATACAAAGCCTTTTTTCAGCTTACACAACTTTCCTGACTCCCCCTTAAGCTGAAAACAAGGGGGAAGGTCCATGTATACCTCCTCAGTCTGATCACCATTCAGAAAAGCATTCTTGACATCTAATTGGAACAGAGGCCAATCTAGGTTAGCCGCTAGAGAAAGGATAAGACGAACGACATTGAGTTTCGCCACAGGAGAAAAAGTCTCAGTATAATCAACTCCATAAAGTTGAGTGTAACCCTTAGCCACCAGTTGAGCCTTGTATCTTTCTATAGTACCATCTGTACGACATTTGATAGAGAAGACCCATTTACAACCATCTTCTTACTAGGAGGTAGAGAGATAACATCCCATATACCACTCTTGTGTAGAGCCTCCATCTCGGCTTCCATAGCTTGTTTCCAGGCAGGTATTGCCAAAGCATCACGAACAGATCTGGGAATACTATGAGAAGATATAACTGCTAAGTAGGAACAATAGGATGGTGACAAGGACTCCTAACACAGAAAAATTGATATATGATGCAAAACGGGATGATGACTACGAGTGCGAGTTGCAATAGGAAAGGAAGGAGTACCTAAGGTCAGAGTCGGATCCATTGCCACGGATTGAACTTGAGTTGGTCTTACCCACTGACGGCTATAGGTAATGAGTTTCTTAGGTTCACTAGTAGCCGACGGAGTGACCAATGCAAGTAATGGAAGAGTGGGTGAAGAAAAACTAAGTTCGACATCAGCACTGTAGAAAGCACGATTCTCAAGAAAGGTGACATCCATGGAAACATAAAGCTTCCTGCATGTGGGATCATAGCACCTATACATCTTATGTTGCATAGAGTACCTAATGAATGTACATTTAATTGCTCTGAAGTCAAGTTTGTCCTTGGAAGGACTAGAGTTATGGACAAAACAAACACACTCAAACACACGAGGGATAATATGGAATAATGGTGAGGACGGAACAAGGATATGCATTGGGATTTTTCCTGGAAGGACACGGGTAGGAAACCGATTAATCAAGAAACGGGCCGTCAGAACTGCAGTAGACCAATATGACTTGAAAACATCCATCCCTAGTAATAGAGAACGTGTAACTTCTAATAAATGGCGATTCTTTCGCTCGGAAACCCCATTTTGTTGAAAAGTATACACGTAAGAAAGTTGATGAATGATGCCATTATCCTGGAGATAGTTTGTAAAGGACTTGGATGAATATTCCCCTCCATTATCAGACCGCAAAGTCTGAATGGAACAACCATATTGATTTGTCACCAGCTTGTGAAAAGTTTGAAACAATGGGAATAATTCATCTCGTCGACGCATAAGATATACCCATGTTACTCGTGAGAAATCATCAATAAAAGTAACAGTATTTGATCCCATCAAACGAGGCTATGGGATTGGGTCCCCATATGTCTGAATCGACAAGTTCAAATGCTTTGGTACTTCTATGTTCAGCCACAGGAAATGAATTACAAACATGTTTGCTCAATTGACACAATTCACAACTAATAATATCATCACTTTTATTTAAATTTGAAATAATCAAGTTCAAGACACAACTTGGAACATGACCCAATCGAGCATGCCACAAGCTTACAGACTCATTATTTGAAGCAGTAATCGGAGCAGTAGTATCAACAGAAAGACAAGAGCCACTACTATTATTAGTGAATGCCACCAATAACTCCCCTTGTTGTAGAAAGTAAAGATCATCTCGTTCAAATCCCGTACCAATAATCCTCCTCGTACTCAAGTCCTGAAACATACAAGATTTGGGAGAAAAAGTTATACTGCAGTTCAGAGCACGGGTAAGACTACTGACAGAAATTAAATTCGTATGAAATTTAGGAATATACGGGACATTTGGAAGAGCGAGAGAGGAGGATACACGAACAGAACCAATAAATTGTACAGGAGTGGTGCTACCATCAGCAACAAACCGAGAGCAAGATGTAACGGTAGAAAGTGTAAGGAAGTGACGCATACCAGTCATATGGTCAGAAGCCCCAAAATCACGATTCAAATGGATGGGGCTGAGGAAGCATGCAAGGCAGTACCTGTGGTTGCAGCGAATGAAGTAGATGAGGGCTGTAGACCAGAAAAAGGCGTAGTGGATGTAGAAGGCTGCAGCGATCTCAGGAGTTCCATAACTTCTGCTTTGGTCATCAATGTAGACTCAGAAGGAGAAGTATCAGGGATTTTGACATTATCCATAGGTTGTTCCTCAACATCTATCGTGGCAGCATGTGCTGAGGGATAGCCATGTATTTTGAAGCATCGTTCCACTAAATGCCCTGAGCGATTGCAGTGAGTACAGAAGTAACGCGAACCGTCCACGTCCACGTCCACGTCCTCGAGCACAAATTGAGGAATTGCCATGTGAATCCAAATGACCACCCCTTCCATTAGGTGAAGCAGTGGAAGATGTAAATGCCGCTCGCTCTTGTGCAGGAGATGATAAAGTAATAGGCATGGTCATCACTTGACGACGAGCCTCCTCAATATGAACAATGGAGTAAACTGTCGCAAGCGATGGAAATGGGATCTTAGCAACCAGCTGGGTACGAAGGGACTCGTAGTCTGCAATTAGTCCAGCGAAAAACTTGTAAGTTTTGGCTTTGTCTTCACGTTTGCGCACTATTTCAGAACTGCTACTATCCGGTAGTTCACTTAATGGCTGCAAGTAACTCAACTCTTCCCATCTGCTCTGTAAGGCCCCAAAGTATTCAGTGACGGACATATTATTTTGAGTTAGTAAGTAAAGTTCTGTTGTCAACTGAAAAATGCAAGGTTCATTCGAGGTTATTCCATATAATTTTTGGAGTGCAATCCATAAAGCTGCGGCACTTTCATAAAAGAAAGAAGCAAATGCAATGTGTTGTTCCATAGAATTTAATAACTAGCCCATAACAATGGTGTTTGCAGACTCTCATGCATCAACTTTTGTGGGATCTGTAGGTTTCTTGTTGGCACCTGTAAGATATCCGAATTTTTCTTTTCCAACAACATACATTCGGACTGCTCGGAACTACAACAGAAAAAATTTTCCATTGAATTTGGTAGAAGTAATGGAGAGTGGGCCCTCAGAAGATTTTGAGTCCATAGTTGCAACAATCTCTCGGGAAAGGGAAGAAAAAAAAACTCAATACCAGATGGCCGAAGAGGCTTCAATCATCCCCAATGGCTTCAATGCACACAGACACGCATCTGGAGATCCATGAAAAACAGCTCCAACATCAGATCTTTACTCCGACGGCCCTGCGGGAGTCGGATCTTGCTTCCGGCAACCCTGTCGGCGTCATGCGTGAAGTCTGACGGACCGGGGGGGGGGGGGGGGGGGGGGGGGGTGGGGGTCGGATCTGGTTTCCGACGATCCTGCCGACGTCAAGCGTGGAGTCCGACGGCCCTGAGGGGGGTCGAATCTGGTTTCCGACAGCCCTGGTGCCATCGGATCCGGATTCCGACGGCCCTGCCGGCGTCGGATCTGGGTTCCAGCGCCCCTGCCGGCATCGGATGGTCTGGCGACCCTGATAGCGTCGGATCACAGATCCGACGTCCTCATGAGATGTTGTGGCCTCCTATAGGTGTGGCTGTGAGATAGAAAGCTCCGACGGGTTCCTAGGTGCGGCTGGGAGAAGAGGCACCTCCGGTGGGGTCCACGTGATCTAGGGAAGCAGGGAACTCCTTGGCTCTGATACCATAAAGATTACAAACAGTAGAAAGAGAAAGAGATTTGAGAGAGAGAGAGAGAGAGAGAAAAAGAGTGATTAGGTTCTAACCATAATCCTCCAAGTTTTATTTAATATGGCTTATTTGCCTTTTTACAACTTACTACCTTAGAATAGAAAAAATAACATAAAGACCCCCAATAGAACCCTTACACAAAGGCCCTTATGTTTCAACATTATGGTTATGATCTACGGTTTGTTTTTTTTAGAAACACCCCACACCCACCCATGCACACACACAAACTCACGCCATAGTGGGATTTCATCACCTGTGGGACTCGAACCCCAAACCTGGTGTTGAAACTCCTGGGAGTCTACGGTTGCCATGAGAATTATGGACATTTTAGTCATGCTTATTATTTTAATAAACAATGGTTGGGATTACATTCAATGAATAGTTGGTATTAGATTTAGTATTTTCAACTTTTTGAGCCACCATTGAGGTACAAAATGATGTCCGAATGGAACGAAATTGGTACAATTTGAAATAGAATTAGCTTCCAAACAAGTGACAGATTTACGAAAAGCTTTTATGGTTGTGACAAGAAATATGGACATTTTAGTCCTCTTTATTATTTCAGTAACTGACAGTTAGGATTAGTTTTAATGAAAGGTGGAGATTAGCAATGGCTTGTCTTTCCATGCTTTGTAGATGTCGAGTGGCAAGGACAGACATGGTTTTCAATTAACCCTATATTTATTCCCACAATGGATTTTCCTGGGGATGTGACGATCCTGGCCTCCTATGCTAGAAGTGCCATAAGACTCTATACAACAACAATTCCAAACCATTATCCTTTTTCTTCTTCTTACATCCTTCAACTTGAAATTCATCTTCATCAATGTTTATCGAATCCTTAGGTAGTCCCTATTGGTAGAGGTTGCAATCATCCCTCCTAATGCATGTTTCGCTCCCTGATGCCCTTTTAAAGGAAAGATTTGAGCCTCTAGGCTTACCAATAAAGTTAATAGGGTGCGTAGACACATGAATAGCCTTGTCTCCCTTGGGGAGGGGGGGCATATAGACCTCTGAGTTAACCTACATAGTTTATAGGAGTGTGATAGCACACCTATAGCCATCCTTTTTAGAAAATATACACCTATAGCCCTCCTCTCTCACCTTGGATGTCCTATGACCCTCCGAACGACTCCCGACACCAACCTGATTCATGGTTCAGACCATTGTCAAGAGCTCATGCTCACACCATCATGTGTATACTGCACCCGACATATAAACACCCTAAGTGACCTCGACACTAACTTAACCTACAATTTAGACCATTGCCTTACCCAATTGTGATTGTACTACACCTAGAATAGTGGTGATATAAATGCATTATAACTTAATTAACTCTAGGATCCATACCAGTGTTTTAAATAGCAAATAGCGTGTAACGTAGCGTTCACCCCTTTGAATCGTGAGGTGTAAGTGTTCGAAGTATCAGTATTGTTACAAGTTTCACTGGCCGCCTGGCCGGGGATATAGAAACAATATCGATATCTCCGACAAACTAGAAATGCGGGGAAACATGGGAAAAATGATGGAAATTTTCAGTGAAACTTCAGGAGATGCTAAAATATACATATTTGCATATTTAGAAATTAAAAAATTGAAAAAGAATGCATACATTATATGTTTACATTAAATGGGGGCTTAAAAGCATATGTTGTTGTAGGAAATCAGTCCAACCATCCATTAATCCCACCTAGTGTTTTAAATAGCTACGCTATGTAGCGTGTAGCTTACGCTACGTAGCATAGCTTAGCCTTAACGCTAGTAGCTCATGAAAATAGCTTAAGTCGCGTGTAGCCTACGCTACATGATAATTTGCATATGCTACATGCTACATAGACTACGCTACACGCTACGTACCTCACATTACAAGTTATTTTTCATTAAAACATTAAAATCAAATAATATTTTCAATGATTTGTTAAATTTTTCTATTTTCAATATTTAATGCTTTTAGTAAAAATTATATAAGTAATAGTTTTAAATCAGTTTTGTTGCTCTTTCTTTACCTTTATACTTATTGATTAGCCTTTCCTATTACTTTAAGTTGCATTTGGTTGCACCAAATATCATAAAAATTTGTTAAATTTCATCATTAATCAGTCTAATTTGGTGAATATCATGGAATTAGTGCAACCAAGCGCAACCTTGATTAAAAATGTAGAACTAGCATGTAGCTTAAGCTACACGCTATGTAGCTTACGCCTCACGCTTCAGAGGGGTGAATGCTACGCTACACGCTATTCGCTATTTAAAATACTAATCCCACCTATCCATCCAACCATCCTACCTTTCATCGAAACATCCATCAGTATTTTAGAATATCGACAACGCGATATTTCGTCAAAAATCGTCGACAACTGAAAAGGAGACGAAAGAATGTGGTCTATATCGCCCATGTTGCATTAATATAATATCGTTAACAATTTGATCACTGCATGCAACCATGCACACATAACAAAAATAAAATAAATTTAAATGGAATTTTTTAATAAACAGATTTTTTTGCAATATCAATACATTGGCGATGTTATTGAAATATTGCCGATACACTGGCAATACAAGCGATACTTGGAATTTACACAATAAAAAATATTGGTGATACATTGGAGATATCGATACATCGGTGATACAAGCGACGCCTGGAATTTACACAATCGAAAATATTGGTGATACATTTGCGATATCGATAAATTGGCGATACTTAGCAATACATCGCCGATACCTGAAATTTTTTATACTATCAGTGTTATCGGTATCCCTAAGTTGGAGATAGAGATAATATCGAGGATACTTCGAACAATGGGCATAAGCTACATAGCGTGTAGCTTACGTTACATGCTACTTCTAGATTTTTATCCAAGGTTGCACTTGGTTGCACCGATTTCATGATATTCACCAAATTACACTGATTAATAATGAAGTCTAACAAAACTTCATGATATTTGGTGCAACTAAACACAACCTAAAGTAATAGGAAAGAGTAATCATTAAGTATAAGGGTAAAGAAAGAGCAACAAAACTGATTTAATACTATTACTAATATCATTTTTACTAAAAGCATTGAAAAGATTGATTAATTCTTGTTGAAAATAGAAAAATGTAACAATCATTGAAAACATTAATTAATTTTAATGTTGTAGAGAAAATAACTTGTAATGTAAGCTACATAACGTGTAGCATAGTCTATGTAGGGTGTAGCGTGTGGAAATTATCATCTAGCAGTAGTCTAAACGTGACTTAAGCTATTTTCATGAGCTACATAGAGTTGAAGCTAATCTACGCTACATAGCTTAAGTTACACGCTACATAGCATAGCTATTTAAAACACTGATCCATACATGTTGCACCTAGTATATAGGACATACTTTGATAAAACGATTTGGACAATAATACTCATTTTGAGCATCATCCAAGGCATTCGTTGCTACAACAAAATCCGTGGTCTACTCATGATTTATATCTAGCAAACACCATTGCAGTCAAACTGTCCATCGTATGGAGTTCCAACCAGATTACCACTGATACCCCTGGGTTATCAGTCATTATCCCACCGACAGCTCGTGGTATAACCAGGCAAGGTTCTCTCACGCTCCATAACTAGAGACGCTTAACACTTCACAGCTAGGGAACATCTCACGCTTCATAGCTGCAAAAATGTCATAACACCCCAAGCTATACAGAAATTTCGACGCTCAACGGATATTGGACACATTTCATTGCTTGTTGCTCAACAACAATTAAGTCTACTTCGATGTTTTACAAATACCAAGAATGGTCTCAGTGCCAATTAGCTACCAATGATAAAGGATTCATCAGCAATGATCCTTGATGCATACTCTCTCTATGCAAAGGACAAAACACAAGCATTTGTGCGTACAGTCCTACGCGTTATTGTACAAGGTAGAAACTTTTGGTTATCCATTTAAAAAAAAGTTTTATGAAAAGGAGAGGTGATTAATGGTTTATGGTATATCACGACTCAGAATGCATAGGTTAGAAACGGTCAAAGGTAGGAAGGGTGAGAACTCCCTCCCTCCCTCCCTCCCTCCCTCCCTCATCAGTTGCATTTGAAGCAGAACATTAAAACAGGTAAAATCACCAAAGTGCCCAGTTCCAGTAGGAAATGCAAAACACCAACCAAAATAGAATTGACAACTTCAATGAAGAGTATAAGAAGCATATGCCTGACATATGCTTCACCAAACCTCAAGTGCATCACAATTTGAGGCGCCCATAACTTTTCGAACATTGTATATAAACTTACTACCTAAATTTCACCACTGAAAATATCGAAATGCTTATGCTGGTAATCATTAACTAGGCAGTATACCTCTGGCCTTTCATCTGCCCCTAGTTTCTGAAGAATGGAGAAAACTAAAAATAGCAACCTATCCCGATCAATTGTGTTTATCATGGAAACTCGGTCATGAACTTCATTGGTAGTATGGGCAGTCTGTTGATCTTGTAACTTTTCACCATGATCTTTCTGCCTTTGCTGAGGTTGAATATCAGATGGCGCACCTACAACATCATAGAATGGCAAAAAGTGAACATCACAATTAGCAAACATATTTAGGATAATGCTTGGGCCATGGGACTGCTGCTAGTGATAGGAAATACTTTTTCGATACAATTTACAATAATTTCATGATCAGAATAAGACCTGTTTCCTTTTCCTCCACATGAACCAGCTCCCGGGCAATAAAATCAGTTGCAGTCCATAGGAGCCCTATTGCTGTCAAGCTTATATTTAACTCTGTCTTTTGTGAACTGTATGCTCCAGTGACTTCTACACATCTACAAATTTCTCAACAAATGATATCAGGTCAAAATGCAGCAAGCAGTGATCGTGAAAACTTGACATTGTCTACCAATTATCATCAGGTCAAAATGCAGCAAGCAGTGATCGTGAAAACTTGACATTGTCTACCAATTATCATCAGGTCAAAATGCAGCAAGCAGTGATCGTGAAAACTTGACATTGTCTACCAATTATCAACAGGTCAAAATGCAGCAAGCAGTGGTCGTGAAAGCTTGACATTGTCTAGCAACTATCATCCTAACATATTATAGCCCAATCTAAAATTTAAAGAATTCTCAGCAATGTATGCTGGTTGAAAACCCACACAAGAACAAAATAAATTAGAAAGTTAATGATTGAAGAAAAAACGATGAAGAGAAGGTTGGGGGTTAAACGATCCGTGGATTAACAGCACAAACCCATTGCTTCTAAACTAGTAAACATAAGGCTTTCAGATGAGTATAACAATGAAAACCATATTTAGACCAAGGTTGGCCGACTTAGTGCATTGACTCAGGACTCACCCAAGTTTAACTGGGTTTTGTTCCCCACGGTGTCTTGTTGGAAGTATCCCCGATATTATCTGTATCTCCAGCTCGGCGATAGCAATAACATTCATAGTATTAGAAATTCCAGGTATCAGTTATGTATCACCAAGTATCGCCAATTTTTTCGACAGTGTAAATTCCAGGTGTTGCTTGTATTGCTAATGTATCAGCGATATTTTGATAATTTCGCCATGTATTCATATCACCAAAAATTTATTTATTAAAAAATAATTCCATTTGAATTTTTTTATGGGTGCATGGTTATATACAGTGTTCAATTTTCAACGATAATATCAATAGTATTGTGTATTATCTCTATTGCAACATGGGTGCTATCAAGACCACAATCTTTCATTTCATTTCCAATTGTTGACGATTTATCGGCGAAATATTGTGTATTGTCGATATTTTGAAAATTCAATGGATGTTTGGATGGTTGGATGCAGTGTTCGAAGTTTCGGTATCGCTACAAGTTTCGCTAGTCGGGGATACGGAAACAATATCGATATCGCCGATAATATCGCTGATAACTGGAAATGCGGGGAAAATGGGAAAAACAGTGGAATTTTTCAGTGAAACCTCAGGAGTTGATAAAATACACATAGTTGCATATTTAGGAATAAAAAAATTACATACATAATAGGTTTCTATTTAATGGGGGCCTAAAAGCATGTGTTGCCGTAAGAAGTCAGTCCAATCATCTCATCCATCCAAAATCTGGACTTCCATCCAAACATCCATTGATATTTCAGAATATCGGCAATACATGAAATTTCCAAACAAATCGTTAACAACTAAAAAAAGAAACTAAAGATTGTGGTCTTGTTATTGCCATATTGCGATAATGATAATATCGTGATATTATCAATGTTATCGTTAACAAATTGAATGCTGCATACAACCATGCACCCATAAAAAAATATGAAATGGAAATTTTTTTAAATATATAGATTTTTGCCATATTGATACATTGGCGATATTATCGAAATATTGCAGATACATTGACGATACAAGTGACACTTGGAATTTACATAGTAAAAAATATTGGCCATACACCGACGAGATCAATATACTGACAATACAAATGACGCCTGGAATTTACACAATTGAAAATATTGACGATATCGATACATTGACAATATTTAGTGATACATCACCAATATCAAGAATTTTTTATACTATCAGTGTTATCGGTATCGCTACCGGTTTTATCGGTGTCGCTGAGCTAGAAATAGAGATAATATCGGGGATATTTCGATAATATCGGAGATAATGCAAACACTGGTTGGATGTAAAGATGGGATGGTTGGATGGATAGATGGGATGGACGGGATGGTTGGAAAATTTCTTATAAGAGCACATGCTTTTAGGCCCCCATTAAATGGAAACTTATTATGTATGCGTTTTTTTTTTTTTTTTTGCAATTTTTCAATGCCTGAATATGCAAATATGTGTATTTTCGCATCTCCTGAAGATTCATTGAAAACATTCCACCGTTTTCCCCATGTTTCCCAAATTTTCCCCAATGTTTCCCCGCATTTCCGGTTATAGATGGGATGGATGGGATGGTTGGACTAATTTCTTATGACATTACATGCTTTTAGGCCCCCAATAAACGAAAACTTATTATGATTGCATTATTTTAGCAATTTTTTTGTTTGCATCTCTTGAAGATTCATTGAAAAAATTCCACCGCTTTCCCATGTTTCCCCAATGTTTCCTTGCATTTTTCCGGTTATCTGCGATATTGATATTGTTTCTGTATCCCCAACCAGTGAAACTTGTAGCAATACTGATACTATGAACACTAGTCATGTCACAGAACATGCTTTTAGGCCCCCCATTAAACGAAAACTTAATGTATGCATTATTTTAGCAATTTTCTTATTTGCATCTCCTAAAGATTCATTGAAAAAATTCCACTGCTTTCCCATGTTTCCCCAATGTTTCCCTGCATTTTTCTGATTATCGGCGATATTGATATTGTTTCCGTATCCCCAATGTTGAGCCATGAATATTACATATTCTAACCACTTTTCATCATCACATTATACATACTTTCTATGATAAAAGACCTATCTAATACATGTTTTTGTGATTGTAAGAATGAGAGAGTGATTGCATGAATTCAATGCTAAAAGAGACCTTCCAAACATTATTGAAGAACAAGTGAAGAAAGACAAGAGGTGGAGTGGAGAGACCAAGAGAAAGAGAAGGAAAGAAGAAAAGGTGCAGAAGAAATATGCACAGCTAACCGGTCGGCCATGGCCCACGACCGGTCGAAAATTCAAATGGAAGCCCCCCATTGGCAGTTGAACTCACTGGACCAAATAAGTGGGTCGCCGACCGGTCAGCCATGCACTTTCTAATTTCGGATTTCAAACAGCAGGCAATCCCCTTTTTGGATTTTCGGCCCAGTTTGTGGGGCCCATCTTGATGATTATTGCAAATCCAATCCGTCCATATTGAAGATTAGCTCGACGCTAAAAAAACCCAAGGGGTTTCGTGTCGATCAGAGCTACAGATTGATCGTGGCAGCCAAAATAATACGTCCAAAAAGTTTCCTGATTCCGCTGCTCAACTCTGGAATGGTCCAGGTGGCCCATCATTGATGATATGAAAAATCTAATCTGACCATCTTCTATCTATATGTGTGGTTTGATCATACCGGTTGAAGAAATATGGACCATCCAAAAAGATTCCGACTGCACAGATTTTATAAAAAGTCTTAAGTGTTCTAATTTTCGCACCCAATTCTGGAATTGATTTGGAAAATCTAATCTGTTTATCATCTAGAGGAGGAAGGTTTCTACTAATGTTCCAAATTTGAGATCAATCCGACCTCTGTACACTCCGTAGCGTTGAAAGCAAGATGCCTGGTTCTAGAGGTACCCGAATTACGCGATTTTGAGAGGCGGTCGCTGATCTAATTGGTGGGCCCATTCAGAAGATAATCTTAGAAATCTAAACCATCTATGAGGAAGATCAAGTACCAAGGAAGCTACAAATCAAATTTGAAGGCAATCCAATCATTGGTTAAGCCGTACGAAGCGAAATAAAATCTATTATGTTGTTGTCCTCAATGTTTTATGTATCGACGTATCGGCCAATATATCCCACGATATATCTTATATCCCACATGTGCGATACGAAAAACACTAGTAGTGGGATATATCCCACATGTTTGATCCGATGAGCATTTTTTTTTTATTTTTTATCTTTTTTCTGTAAATCATGTTAAATCATTGTCAAATTGTTACAAATTTGCATGAAAAATTGTGAACTGGGAGCTTCGATTTTGAGATTTGGAGGAAATGGGCCGAGTTGCGGAAAATTTAAAAAAAAAATCCCAATTTCTCATAAATTAGTTACAATCTGTTTTCAAACATAAAATCAAACATGTATGTAATATGATCTAGTGATTTTTCTTTTGCTTTTGAATGTATTGCTTGTGTTTCCACACGTCTTCTTACATTTATAAATTATATGAATAGACTTTTAATACACTTGCATCAATTCAGTTAGACGGTGCATAGATTAGGACCCATACATAAAAAACATATTATGTGCACTTGTTTTTTGTAACGTTTTGATTTTTAATTGTGTATTGATGTCTTTTTTAATAATCACTGAAGTTTCAATAAAAATTCAACCAACTTCCCAATGTTTCCCCATGTTTCCAACAACAACGATACATTACGCGATACAACCGATATATCCCATGCGATAACCGATACGTATTTGAATCCCAGGGGCGCGATACATAACGCGATACCGATATTTCGAACACTGGTTGTACTCTTGTTGTATTATAAAAGGAGGTGCTCTCTTATCTTCCAAGGCAGTCAAAGACGTGGGAAGCAAGGAGTTCAAGTCCTAGGAGGCTTCCTAGCCTCGTACAGCTAGTTTTTCTTTCTTTTCTTAGTTCTAGTTCTAGTTTTTCTATGCTTTCTTCTAGTTAACTTTCAGCTAAAGGTGAGAGGTGAATCTTCTCAGTTTTCAATAATGCTTTGATACATTGAATTTGGTTTATGCTTTAAGTATTGAACAATTCATTATAGTTTGAATAAAGTTGATAGTTTTGGATAATTCGGGGAGTTTGTGTGCAAGAAGTGTTTACAGTATCGATAATATCGGTCGATATATCAGCCGATATTATCGGTATCGTTGCTCGCCGATAAATATCGGCTTAATAATAACAAAAAAAAAATGCAGATTCCTTGGTATCGCATGATATATCGTGCGATATCGATAATATCGCAGTTTGTATTGATATCGCATGATATATCGGCAAGATATCGGGCTTTTTTCTTTACGCGATTTCAGATATCGTCGATACCTGAACGATATCGTCTAGGTATCGGTCATAAATGCCGGAATGTTTTTAAACTTGGTTTTTTTTTTTTTTTTTTTTTTAGAAAAAACTTGGGGAGGACTATTTTTCTCAATTTTCTCCTATTTTACTATATCAGTGATATGCACAAGAGTCCCCCGTTTCGTAAAAAAAAATGATTTTTTGTTCGATTTTCTTCTAGTTTTTCCTCCCTAAAAAAAAAAAAAAAAAAAAACCTGTTGGGCTTTCAGGCGCTGTTCCGACTCTGCGTAGGGGTTATAGTTTGTTAAGTCTAATTAGCTATTTTCTAGATTTTATTGAGTCCTCATATAGATCTAGGCCATATTGGATAGCTTGCATTGTGTTAAACCAGGATAGTCAAAACTGCATTTGGAGGATACTCATTCAGTTGCATCATCCATAGGTATATTTCTCAATTCTCTTGCTTGTTTTACTTTGTCAATGCATTAGTTGTGTTTACATTAATGTCTTCTTACATTTGTATATCTTATGGAATCAATTTAAACAATAGTTGCATCAGTTCAGTCAGATAACACATAGCTTAGGATCCTTTTACAAAGGAACTCCATTATGTGGACTTTTTTTTTTACATATTATGATTTAAATGTGTGTATTGAGGTCCATTTTAACAATCCCTGAAGTTTCATTGAAAAATTCAATCAATTTCCCAATGTTTCCCCATGTTTCCCAAAAAGTGCGATACATTCCGCGATACAACCGATATTTCCCACCGATACGCAATATGTATCTGTATCCCAAGGGTGCGAAACGTAACGCGAAACCGATACTGCGAACACTGGTGCCAAGTACACGAGTTCTTGTTGGATTTCTGAGATTAATTGAATTAGCTTGTGGGTTGTTAATTAATGGGGACTTTTGATTCGAGTTCTCCATGGATCAAAACAGTGGAATCTCTATTAGAACTATAATGGAAAGTTCATGTATCTTGTGTAGAATTTGAGATAGTTGGTGTTGCTTATTGAAGTTGGTTTAATTAGAGTCTAATCATTGGTCGTAGTCAAGTCTATTAACAGGGTTTGATGAAAGCTATAGTTGTGAATCTTAATTAGATTGGAAAAAGGCTTGGCCTATACAATTGAGTGTGCCCAAGGCCTGAGCTTTATTGAAGGAATCAAATCAGTAAACACCCATCTATTTCAGATTATCTGTGTGCATTGATTGTTATATCTACCGGCTGGATAGAGATAGAAAGTCGATTCTAGTTGTGCTTTGAATTAAATCATTGGATTGAACATGATTAAGACTAGAAGTGGATCCTTGATGCTCTAGTTTCTCAATTATCATGTTTTTTTTTTTTGTTTTATATTTAGTTCTTAAAAACTAATTTCATAAACCTTCTTAGATTCTAGTTATTAGAATAGTTCGAATTATTTACCTCTTTCCTTGTGGATCGACCTCGATTTTACCGAGAATTATTACTACATCGCAGCGTTGCACTTGAGGCGAGTGAACACCCAACCAGTGAAACTTGTAGCAATACCGATACTGTGAACACTGGTCATAGTATAACAATGGAAATTGTATGTAGATCAAGGTTGGTTGACTTGGTGACTCAGTGTGTTGACTTTGGACTTACCTGAGCTCACCCAATTTTTATTCCTCACCAAGTCAAAAATGAAGTAGACTTGGTGGGAACAGAATCAAGACATGAACTGCGCAAGTTTTACCATGTTTTCCCAAGACTCAGTTACTCAGATGTGTCACTAAGACGAGTCACTAAGCCCAGGTGAGTCAAGTACACCTCTTGTTCTTCTTCCTCCTTAATTCTTCTTTCTCCTTCTTCCTTTGTCTTATTTCCTAATCAACGGTTCACATCTAACCCCGCAAAAAGAGAAAAAACTGATGCTTTGTCAGAGTGTGATGGTTGATACGCATGCATTAAGAATTTGTGCACGTGGCATGGAACTGACTCAAATCAAACCATCCAAATTCTGCGAACCACTTAGGAGTATAAAATAACAATTATACTAATTCTATTATGAAATGTCTGATTGGTAAAATTTAATGGATGGTCGAGAATTAAAATATCAAACGGCTTGATTACAACAAACAAGTCTCTACTAATTAGAGACTACGGTTGTTCAACAAATCTGGTTTTGGGTATATGATCAATATAGTATTCATCCTCCATTTGGACAGCTTACTTTGAGTCAATGTATAGCACGTGTACAATTTCTAAGCACCCAAGTATCAACCACCATACTCTGCCAAAGTATCAAATTGCTCCCAAGGGGGCTTTAAATATTGTGATGGTCATCGTTCGCAGGCATTTAAATAATGGGTTAGAATCCTATAATAGTTCCCCACCATTAAAAATGATGGTTATTCTTCAACACAATACGTGGCATAGTTGTAAGGACAACATATATGATCTTTCAATCTAGGGTATTTGTATGGCCATTGCAATGAAGCCCCACCATATGACTGGTATCTATGGCCATGACCCATTCATATCATTGGTACAGATCACTGAATAATGAAAACTGGACCCCAATTGATGCAGGACGCCCTAATTATGATGCATGCTCATGAACACATATGATCCAGTGGAAATAAAAGACAATAATAATCTAAAAATTCAACATCAACCATCATAAACTAAGAAAACCACAAAGAGACGCGCAATGGAGCGGGCCATCATCACAACCATTAAGTAAGAAATTCAAATAATGCATAAGTTGGATCCGGCGAGGGATGGAATCTCCCGATCTTGCATGGTCAGAACCCAATCGAACAATAGGGTTCACTAGTCCGAGGGATCAAAGGATTTCTCAGATTAGGGAATTGAAAATTTGAGGAATTGGGGTTTTGATTCAATTCTCAAATTTAGGGTTCGAGGATTGGGAGATAATAGAAATAGAGAGAGAAGGAAGAATAACTTACCTTAGAAGAATGTTGGAGAGGCATAAAAAGAAAAGAGAAGAAGAAAATTTGGGAAGAAGATGAAGTTCCATGAGAGAGAGAAAGAGAGAGAGAGAGAGAGAGAGAGAGAGAGAGAGGAAGGAGGCACCACAAATGTTTTCTTTCATTAATCAATAGCTTAATGAAAAAGGTTTAGGACAACACCCTTATAAAATTCGGAATTAATATAATTACCAAAATACCCCTACTAACAAAATTTTAAAAAAAAGACATTCGCACGAAAAAACGTTCACACACTGACCCAAAACTCAAATAAGTAAAAGTGCGGATAATAAATGCAAATCTAAGATGCCCGATGGCTTTCAATGATAGCACGATGAAAGCGGGCCACAATGAACCGAGGGTCCGATCATATCATCATCACGATTCAACGGTCTGATCATCTCTTTCAAGTAACTTACACTTGTTTTCCCAAGGTGGGGTCTTCTCAAATGTCTTGGACTGCATGTGTAAGGTCTTCGATGCTCCTCAAGTCATCACGAACGATCCAGGCTCGTCATCATCAAGCCATAAAGAAACAGGTGTCCCTCGCCTCTTACGCTGATAAACCCTAAAAGGCCTGATGTCCGCATCATTCTCCTTGTCTGAAAAGAACTCGACTCCGACAAGTTAAAACTATTGTGGCGCTCTAGCAAATCCGTATCAACGTTCTGCAGCTCCACTTCAGTAAACCACGTAGATTCTGAAGGTGGTTTATTCTTCCATTTGACAAGATACCTTTGGAAACCTCCTCTTGTGGAAGCTATCTCTTCATCCACAACTTCTTCAATTTCTTCTTTACGATCAATAGGTGGGGGAAGGAGTGTAGTGGGTTGTGAAGCAAAATCATAAAATGGCCACGAAATGGAAGAATGACCAATGGTAAGATTAGGGAAATGGACTAGATTTTACACATTAAACGTTAGATTAATGCTCATTTCAAGTGGGAAGGTTTGTCCTATACGCGTTGGACCCAATTTTTTGCAATACTTTGAATGGTCCAGCACTACGTGCTTGTAATTTCTTAGTGGTGCCTTGTGAGAACCGCTCTGCCCTTATCCTCACCATTACAGTCTCGTTCCTGAAAGTCTTGAGATCTACGATGAGACTAAGCTGAACATTTATAATTGCCATTGCTTCTATTAATCCGCTATCTAATATATGTATGCAATTCATGAATGTGTCATGCAAATGCATCAGCTGACTCTGAAGACCTTTGGGTGACAGACATGGGTGAAACTAAAGGACTCTCTGAAAAAGCAACGAACTCGAAATAAACAATCCTATGGAAGTAAACAATCCTATGACCTAGAACTTGAAAAAATGAAACAAAAGGACACTTTTCATGGGTGACACATAATTTCTTATTATAAGTATTATAAATAAGGATGATTTTCAGGTATCCCAACACATGAGAACACACACTATTAATACCAAGTCTTGAGCAAATCTTGGCATCAGCCATTATGTCCAAAATGTCATCAAGATGCGGGATAGGGACTTTGGCCATCATATCCACCATGAAGTGAATACGTCGCAAGGTGGCGTGACACTTAACTGAAGCTTTGTGGACGGCCAGGATATGCCCACATGTGTGCCATATGCCATTGTTTTTTAATGTGAAAAGGGCAGGCATGGCACACAAAACAAAAATCCAACTCAAACTTTCCTTATTGAATTCTTCCCCGAGAAATTTATCAAATTGACGCCGCATTTCTGTATTTTCTGCGGGGTTCACCTGGTATGGAGGAAAGCTTGACATGATTGATTCAGGGACAAGATTGATTGTGTGTTGAATGTCCCATTTAGGTGAAAATTTATCCCATAAATCATTTGGTAAGATATCACAAGGTCATGTGGGTGTCTACCACCATATCCTCACTAGTTTCCTTTTTAAATTCATTCGTGTGCATTATGGTAAGAGACTTAGATTGAGACTCTACATCACTTAAGTCACACTTGACATCTGGAAGTGGTGCGCTCTCAATTTCTTCGACCTTTTCATCACTAGCACACACTTCGTCATCATCAACGATGATGAGCGATGCCTCAATTTCTTCCATTTCCTCAGGACTGACGTTAGGCATGTATTCTTCCACTTCATAAACATCATGTTTGGACCCATCCAACTTGTCGTTCACCAAGGCATAATGTTGATCATCTTTTCCATAGTTAGGACTAGTCTGGTTGAATGCCTCTAATTTGTCGTTGAGATTCTGGAAGGATTTTCTAGAATGGTTTTCAATGTTATCCAAACATCGAGATATGGCGACCAAAGCCTCCAGAATCTGATCCTAATTCATGGTAATGATGTGTAATTCAAAACCATGACCAAAACGAATGGGCATACAACGGAGGACTTGTCATGGGTTCTTCCTAAACTCGACTATATGGATTAAATGACTCACAATGTGAATGATACGAATCTAACTACAGTGGACTGACAATTACTGAATTAAAATAGAAGACGATTCAAATCTGGAAATTTTTCAAATTAGGAAACTTTCTAAAAATGGAAAGTTTCTAAATCTAGAAATTCTCCAAATTAGGAAACTTTCTAAAATTGGAAACTCTCTAAATCCAGAAATTTCCTAAAACAAGACCTAAAATTAAAACCCTAATTTAGTAACTCGATCTAAACATAACCATGCAAACATTAATCTCTGATACCAAATTTGATGCAAGACGCCCTAATTATGATGCATGCTCATGAACACATATGATCCAGCGGAAATAAAAGACAATAATAATCTAAAAATTCAACATCAACCATCATAAACTAAGAAAACCACAAAGAGACATGCAATGGAGTGGGCCATCATCACAACCATGAAGTAAGAAATTCAAATAATGCATAGGTTGGATCCGACGAGGGATGGAGCCTCCCGATCTTGCATGATCATAACCCAATCGAACAATGAGGTTCACTAGTCCGAGGGATCAAAGGATTTATCGGATTAGGGAATTGGAAATTTGAGGAATTGGGGTTTTGATTCAATTCTCAAATTTAGGGTTCAAGGATTGGGAGAATAGAAATAGAGAGAGAAGGAAAAATAACTTACCTTAGAAGAATGTTGGAGGGGCATAAGAAGAAAAGAGAAGAAGATTTGGGAAGAAGATGAAGTTCCATGAGTGAGAGAGAGAGAGAGAGAGAGAGAGAGAGGAAGGAGGCACCACAAAGGTTTTCTTTCATTAATCAATAGCTTAATGAAAAAGGTTTAGGGCAACACCCTGATAAAATTCGGAATTAACATAATTACCAAAATACTCCTACTAACAAAATTAAAAAAAAAAAAAGACATTCACACGAAAAAACGTACACACACTGACCCAAAACTTAAATAAGTAAAAGTGCATATAATAAACACAAATCTAAGATGCTCGATGGCTTCCGATGATAGCCCGATGAAAGCAGGGCCACAACAAACTAAGGGTCCGATCATATCATCATCACGATCCAACGGTCCGATCATCTCCTTCAAGCAACTTACACTTGTTTTCCCAAGGTGGGGTCTTCTCAAATGTCTTGGACTACATGTGTAAGGTCTTCAATACTCCCCAAGTCATCACGAACGATCCAGGCCCGTCATCATCGAGCCATAAAGAAACAGGTGTCACTCGCCTCTTACGCTGATAAACCCTAAAGGGCCTGATCTCCGCATCACCAATTCTACAAAACATGACTACCCGAGTCAAATTTTATGGGTGCACTGAATTTTAAATGTTTTTTATTATCCGTTTTTCTCTTCTTCTCCTCTTTTAAATGATGATGAAAATACATTAAGCTAGAGGGGTAAAGAACCCCCAATACAAAGGAACGAAAATTACTGAACATTGAGTTCGCCAACCTTGATTTAGAGTAACCCAATACTTATGTGTTGGGGATGTTGCCAATATCACCAAAGCTTTTTTAAGTCACATGTGGGATGGCCATTCATCGATCCAAACGGTGCATTCAATCCATATAACTAGGATCTAGCCATAGTACAAAAAAAAAAAAAAAAACCACACCGATTGGTTGACCATATCCCTTTGAAGGAGGGCTATTTTTGTTCTAATCATCCAATAGGACATCCAATTTTTTGGGAGCCATAGATCAGATAATTAGTGTCATCAAGACAGACTTCATTTGCAATCATAAGCAATTCATGTTGAGAACTATCAAATAGGCATCTTAAAACAACGATTGGAAATACTTTGTTCCTCTACTCGATCTTGACAATCCATTTTTCATGTATTAATCTAATGGTTAAAATCATACGATCAGCTTGAATTCCTCACAATGGCTTGCCCACAATGGTGTGAATGAATTAATCATCTAGACCGATGATTGGAAGTGCCACATATCAATTAAGAAGTTTTAGAAAATTAGTAATGTCCACATGAAGAAGGGGACATTATCATTCCCCCCCACACACAGACATATATATTGGAACATGATTCAACGGTAACCTTACCACCATAAGTATGACAGGTGACACCCGAAACTAGGCCCCGTGCGATATATGCATAAAATTTGACCGTCCATCAAATGTGTCCCCCAAGTTTGGCAAGGGTTCCAAAAATTAGCCTAATAACCAAACATGTGGAGGTGTTTAGTGGACAGGTTGTGTCATGTGATGCCCACTTTCAAGCATTACCACCATACTTACGGTGGTAGCATTACAATTGAATAATTTCCCTTAACATCTCTCTCTCTCTCTCTCTCTCTCTCTCTCTCTCTCTCTCTCTCTCTCTCTCTCTCTCTCTGTGTGTGTGTGTGTGTGTGTGTGTGTGTGTGTGTATTATAATTTCCCATATGTATATGCATGTTTGTGTAGGCGCGCGTTCACATGGTACCCATAGCACCAAAACTTGAGGTGGTCTTGCTATTATGGAGCCCACATGGTGTGTGTGCCTAATCTACTCCATCCATCTTGCTATCTCCATCATGTTCATTACAGAACCCAAAAACCAAGCTGATCCAAAACTCAACCAAGGCAACATAGGGAACAACGTCACATGAAGCTTAAAATTGCTAAATTCACATGGTGTGCCCAGCTTAGTTTTAGCATGATTTTTCATGTGTCCATACATCTTAGTTTTACACTGATTTTAGATATTTTTTCCTTGATTCGTTACAAGCCCTTTTACCCGAAGGCCCTGTTTGTATTCGATGAAATCGAAGGAAAAGAAACAACGTTTCGTGAGAATCGCACTTTCATGCTGTTTAGGAAGCTGAATCAGTTGGAAATAGCAAGAAATCGACCTTCCGATGCAGAAAAATTTCCCCAATATCTTCCCCAAAAATTTCCCTTCCAAACCCATAAGACATAAGGTTTCCTTTCCCACGTTTTCTCTCCGACGAGGAAGTGCATCCGCATCCTTACCTAAGACTATGCAACCCTTCACATGGGCCAACTTTGATGCATGTATCCTTTATCCACACCGTCCATCCATCTTTTTGGATCATTTTAATGCCTGAACCCAAAAATGAAGCAAATCCAAGTCTCAAGCAGACCATACTATAAGAAATAGTAGTGATTGAACACCCCACCATTAAAAACTTCCTAAGGCCCATTGTAATGTTTTGGTAATATATATTTTCCATCCAAATTGTTGATAAGGTCACACAATCTTCGATGAAGATTAGAAAAAAAAATCAACACGATCTAAAACTTTTGTGGCCTACTAGAAGATTTTAATGATTAGTCACCACTATTTCCTATGGTATGATCCACCTGAGATTTGGATCAGTTTCATAATTGGGATTATGCTCTAAAATGATCTTAAAAACACATGGATAGTGTAGATATAGAATAGCATCAAGGTGCACACCACAGTAAAGGCCGCACCCTCGTGGTCGTGGGTGAGGCCAGGGCCGGAAGATGTGGATTAGGTACTAAATCCACCAGGACCACCACAGTTAGGGATTTTGTGGGGTCCACCATGATGTATATTTTTTTTATCCACACCATCCATCAATTTTGAAAGATCATTTCAGGGCATGAGCCCAAAAATGAGGTACATTCAAATCTTAGGTGGACCACACTATAGGAAATTGTGGTGATTGAATGCCACCATTAAAAGCTTCTTTGGGGCCACCAAAGTTTTGGATCAAGCTGATATTTGTGTTTTCCCTTCACATAGTTCCATGTGACCTAATCCACAAGTTGGATGGCAACTAAACAATCCGTTGGGCCCTAGGAAGTTTTTAATAATAGGCATTCAACCATCATTGTTTCCGATAGCATGCTCCTGGATATGATTCATTTTTGTACTAATGCCTTGAGATGAGCTAGAAAAATAGATGGACAATGTGAATTGAACACACTTCATGTGGGGCCCATAGATCCCTTCCAACACTATCTAGAAGGACATGGAAAGGAAGGGTCAATGCTGCATTCTAATTCAAATGCACTACATATATACATCAGCCTGATCCGTAACTTAAGTGAGCCTGTCCACAAGAAGCTATGTGGACATGATGATCATACCTAAGCCGTTGATCAAGCCCCTTAAAGTGAGGATTAGATTATATCCTTAGTATTTTGAGAGAGGAAGTTGCATCCAAAAGAATTTCTTAGGAGAATTTTATTTTGCCAAACGTATGATTTGAAATTAGACGATAATTTTCTCCAGAAAATAATGTTGATAAACAAACATGAGAAATCATATTTCCTTTACCACACTTTCTTGGAAATAAGATATTTGATTACATATTTCTAGAGCTTCTAAATTGGAGATGGCAGTGGTATGCCAAAACGGTATTGGTGAGCATAACGGTGCCCACTAATACTGTATGCAGATATGGCCGATGCTGGGGCCCAGCCCATAACCTTTTTTTTAAGTAAAAAAAATCCAAAAAAGTTCCCAAAATTCTGGAAAATGTGAGGATTCCAAATATGTATTCTTTTTAACTTTCACCATGTTTATGATGGAGTAACAGTCCACTCTTTGGTGCGAATGCAATCTCGCATTGTTTGCTGATTTTATAATCAGATAGCATTGGGATAAGTGCAAAAACTCCTATATACGATTTGTAACACACACACACACACACACACACACACACACACACACACACACACACACACACACACCGTTTTTCGACCATACAGTTCACTTTTCCAAGGTCACACAGTTGCTACCCCTTAACGTGTATAGGGGTCTGCCGATACCATTACGTAACGGCTGATATGGCCATTACATTATGGATTCGGCACACTGATGCTAAAGATGGGAAGAAACTTACACTAGCTCAGTTTCCTAATATTTGGAAGAGGTAATTTCACATTTAGTTAAATTCTATGATGAGATGGGAATGTAAGCATTGGGTTATGAATAAAAGATACTTGGCACATTGTTTTCTAAGGAAAAGGTGGCATTATAGGACCTTGAACTATATCTTCCATGAGTGTTTTTGTATGCATTTCACTTTTCCTTTAATGGTTCCCGAGAGGGTGTATAGTTTTTCCTTTTCTGTTTTGGCTTCGGCCTTTTTCTCTATATAATTCTGTTATGACTCGAAAAAAAAAAAAAAAAAGAAGAAGAAGAAGAAGACAGGAAAAAAATTACATAACATAGAAACTAAACGATGCTTGTCTTTTGCTTAATTCAATAGAAGTTGATGTATGTTGAAAATAAGGATTTTTATGGAAGACAAATCCTATTAAAAAAAAAAAACTGAGTTTATGAAAAAGGCCTGAACTATTATGAATTTTCAAAAGGATCCTTTGAGGCGAAACTACTTTGCTTGCTTTCGGATAGCTGTACGGTTGGTTGGCATAGTGACCAGAATGCCCTTGGTTAATTTTTCTTTAAAGTATTGTGGTCAAGCATTATGGAGCTGTCATGGTTTTTGTATGACATCCAGCCTGTACAAAATGTGCGCCGTACCATGATGATTAAATGCCCCAAAATTAGGTTAATCCATAATCAGGTGGGCGGTGGGCCACATGTGGAATTGGAGGTTTTTGAGAGGTGTATGTTGGTTTATGATGTTGCCCACTTGATGATTAGATCGGCCTGATTTTTTGGTCATACAATAATCATGGTAGAGTCCACATGTTTCATGGGTCAGATGTCATAAATACTTTACATGGACCCGCAAAAATTGGCTCTGCAATTTTTCTCAAAAGAAAATAAATGAAGAGCATTTTGGTGATTTTTTTCCATCTAACTGTACGCATCATTTAGAGATTTTGAAATAATCAAAGCCTATTTTAATAAATTCAGGTTTTTGAGGTTTTTTTTTTTTCATAAAGATCCGTTGAAAATACCTAGGCTGCTTGTCAAAAGAAAACGGGAAAAAAAAAAAGAAGAAACAAACAAACAAATCATCTTAAGTGTTCTCCAATAAAAAGAGACAATGTTCGGAGACATAATATATGAGATCTTGAACAGTAACCAAAAACAGAAAGCCATCAGTGACTCTCAAATAAATGGAGGAAAAAACACAAAGGACAGAGAATCTTACACATCAAGGCAATCTGAAGGTATCGTTGACAGTCCATCATTCATGATAACACGTACACTCTGCAAAAAAGAAATACATGCACTAGAAAATAAATGATAAGCCAACTTATTACTGTCATGAATGTCCTACAGGCAGTGAAGGAAGCCAGATTCTAGAATCAATTGGGCATTGGATGTGCTACTGGCACTGAATGAAACAGGATTGTAGAATCTCTTGCAACAATTAAATGGATCTGCAGCACATTGTAGCAACCATGTCATGTCACAGTTTCAACACTTCATGACTACAGACTCTTTCTAGTATAGATACTTTTATTAAAATTGGTAGATGACACAATTTCAAGCAAAGTTTTGAGGCTCTAGTTGAAATGCAGAATCATCTTTATCATATAAGAGTGAGTTTTGACACAAACTATGTGCAGTAATTTGAGGCCTACTTTACATGTACTCACCATAACATAAAGATTTGTTTAGGGCTGTTCAAAAAACCGACCAAACTGGTCGGTTTCGGTCGGTTTTCCATTTTATTTCGGGTCGGGTCGGTTTTTTATATTAAAAACTGAGAATGTTGGTTCGGTTGTCAATTTGTGAAAATTATAAACTGTTTTAAACCAAACCAAACCAACTATATATATATATATATATATATTTGAATTATATTATTTATTATGTATATGTTAATGTTACCCCTACCGTATGACCCACCTTGATAATATCTAAAATATACATGCCATCCATTCGTTTTCTCAGCCCATTTTAGAATGTGTTCTCAAAAATTAATTAGATCTAAATCTCAGGTGGACACCACAGGAAATAGTGTTGGTTGAGCGCACGCCATTAAAAATGTCCTAGGGCCCACTTGAAGAAGATCTGCAACGTGTATTTACCATCCAACTCGTTGATAAAGTCAAACAGACCTGGATGAAGGGAAAAGTCAAATTTTACTTTCAGCTTGATCCAAAACTTTTGTAGCCTATAATTATAAAAAGTTTTAATGGTCATTCACCAGTTTTTACATTGGTGTGGTCCACCAGAGATTTGGATCTTCTTAATTTTTTGAACGTTGTCATGAAACTGAAAAAATTGAAAAAACCGACAAAACCGAACCAACCAAAATTTATCCAGTTCAGTTCGGTTAATGAGGCTTCATCGGTTCGGTTCGGTTGTTAAATATTCAAAACCGACTGAGTCGGTTCGGTTGGGTATCGCCCCTCAAAACCGAACCGACTGAACCGTGCACAGCCCTTGATTTGTTCCACGAATTCTTGTTTGAGGTTCAAATCAAAGTAAAAGAGTCATCTTCTTGTTCGAGGTTCGAATCGAGTTAAACAGTCGCACACGCCCAAGTACACAAGCATGCAAGTGCGGATACACGCACACGTGTGCATGTATGTACACACACAAATATGAGCAGGTCTGACATTACAAGCAATTGGACGAGTGTGATTGTCCAGCTAACATATAATTGCCAATGTGCATGTGTGCCTTAGTTGCACGGTTCTTCTAACTAGGGGTGGCTCCTGATTTGACTCACACTTCAGATCCAAGCTCCCACTCACACTTTCCTAGCTGTTTATACTTGCTAACATTTTTAAACAGGCACTTCCCTGCTCTACCACTTGAATTTGTTGTCACTTCGCTTCATGCTTCGTGAAACCATAACACACACCCATGCAGTGTTCAAAATATTGTTGATGTTATTGATAATATTGGCCGATATAATCCATATCACCCCTCAGCAATACAGATATAAGGGGTGATAACATAGTTTAGATAATATCGCCAATATTATCGATAATATTTTTCTTTCTTTTTTTGAAAGATCAAGGAATTTTATGGAGAGGGCGCCGAGATAGCGCCACAAAGCTTACAGCCCTATCTAGCAAAAATCAAAGGAGCATCTTTCAAAAGAAAAATACAAGAAGCCCATTCAGCCACAATAAATTTCACCCTACTAATTACAAAAACAATTTCCTTTCTGGTATCATTGAAGCACCGGCGATTTCCCTCCCCCCAGATAGACCAAAAAGCCACTAAAATACCCAACCGCCACTCCGCCCAAGCTTGCTTCGGAATATGAACCCCATGCCCCCACCTCAAAAAGGCTATCCACCGAAGCGAGCATGCACCAGTGAATCTTGAATGAAAAAAGGATAGAATCCCAAATCTTCCGAGAAACGGGGTGATGGATGAAGAGGTGATCCACTAAATCCTTGTTATTTTTACATAAAGCACACTTGTTTGGAATGACCATTCCTCTCTTCCTTAGATTATCAATAGTCAACACCCTCTTTCTACCAACAAGCCATCCAAAGGCTAACACTTTCGGAGGGGCCCCTTACAGCCATAGCATACCCATGGGAGCACAACCCACGCCCGGGGAAGGTTACACCAAAGAATAGCAAGAAGAAAATATTGTCAATACCATTGCAGACAATGATGATAACATCACCGATATCTCATGAAATTTACAATATCGTGAGACATTCGCAGACCCCATTGTTATAAATGCCAGTTATCATTGATACACGCAACATGATTGCATGTATTGATGACTTGTTACAGGTGAAAATTAGAAAAATTAAGAAAATAAAAAAGCCACTTTTTGTGAAAATTTTGATTGGGATCTCTTCCTAGGGGTGTATTGTCTCTCTGCTTTGCATTATTCTGTTACTTGTATTGTATGATACTTAAATAAACATCAACTCAATTTGGATATAACATTTGTCCGACATGGCATGGTTTATGCCTCTTCGAAAGTATCAAGTACCTTTTTTTTATATAATATTTCGAGTCCTAAGTGTGTAGTAATGTGTCTTTCAACATTCATGAAATTTCACTGAAAATTTCTACATTTTTCCTCATGTTTCCTCAATGTATCCCTTAGGCAACGATACATTCCCTGTCATCTGCTATATTATAGATGATATCAATACATGTTACTGTATCCCAACGCTGCGATACAATAATGAGACATAAAACCTTCCACCCACTCAACCGCACGCACGCGCGCGCACACACATTTTCATACATTACAAGTACTTCGACAAATGTTATCATCCAGCTAACTTATGATTGCCTGATTGCCAATGTGCACATGCGCACGCGCGTTCATACATGCACATATACACATAGATGATGAAAAAACAAAAACTGGATGACAATGGAATATTCAATATTAGCAAAATTCTTTATATTCTCTAAAACCAATAAATTTCTTCTTTTACCTGGAACCCCAATGGGATAAGATCCTTCTCTGATGCATCAGCAACTGACCTGGGAAATGAACGTAATCAAGAATCAAGAAGCAGGTAACACTCACAATTAGCAGTACAAAAGAATGCATTATGCAAGTATAAACCATACCTTAACATTTCAAGAATATTGGGCCAGCAGTAGTATAACTTCTCTCCATGTCTCTGGAGAGCAATGTTGCAAGCAAAACAATACATCACTAAAGATTTGACTATTTAAAATTCATCAAACAGGGTATGTCGATTTGAATAAAATTACCTCTAAAACATGAAGCAGAATTTTCAATGATCCAGCACGGACATCAGGGTTTTGAGTAGACTTGTAGAGGACCCTTAGTGGAGATATTACAGAACATTCGAACGATCTTAAGTCTGTATGCATGATTTCCATCTAGAAATAAGGAAAAACATTGACAAGAAAGTATCAGATCCCATACTTTGGTAGCGTGTGCTAACTAAGGACGAATAGTTTACTAACATTGTCATCTGCAAAATGGTTTCTGGTGCTTTGAAATCGGTCAGAACCTAAGACGGCACAAATAGATTGATCTAATGAATCAAGCGCCATATTTCGTAATTGTGGATTGGAGTTCTCTGAAAGCTGCAGAACATTTTTGTTGATGTCAGGAATGAAGTTGTTATAACCACCAAAACCACAAGACAATCTCATGCTTATCACCTCAAGAAGATGGCCAACGACTTGATCCCACAAGGGCTCTATCCCTGATAATACATCAGATGAAAATCAGCACAAAGGAAAAAATAGTCCAAGCAGAAACAGGCTACATATATCCTGGTTATGGAAATTGAGGGATATAATACATAAATCCACCAATCCAGAGGTATTTGCTACTGATCAGCAATAGTGGACTCTGAACATTAGCTAACCAAAAAGCCACAGAGAATAATAGATTTTGAAGCAAAATTGAACCAGCAAGCAAGAGAAAATATATGCACTAGAATAAAAAGAGATGATAATTCTTAAGCATTCATTTGGTATGGATGACAAATAATCCTAAACAAGAAGTACATTTGACATGTCAAAGAACTCAAGCACCTATAAGCATCAAAGAAATTGTAAAGACCATATCTTAAACTAATGGACACAAATATGTGAACCAAAGTGACCACTTCTTCACATGGAAGTTCAGAAAAATCTTAGAATCATGAACAGGAGATATCACCATTGCTACAAAACTAGCAAACAAAAAGAGCACATCCAAAGATGATATATATAGGACTATTCTCTTGTGCAAATGTTTTCACCAAAGTTGCTGTTGCAAATGACCTCTGTGTGCCCCACGAAGATGTGTTCATGGCATCCCAATCTGAGCATCATGCATGTGACGTTGCATTTTGCCATGTGCCAAACAATCAGGCCAATCAAAAATTCATGTAGGCCACACCAGCAGGAACAGTTGGAAAAGGTATGCCCATCATTGATTTGTGCTGGGAAAAAACCTGAGTTTCATAATGGCCAGAATTTTTGGCTGTCCCATCATCAGGTGCTGATGTTTCGTATCAAATATCAATAGATTGGTGGAATACACAAAGCACAGTGAGCCCTCTACAAGAATCTGGGCGTCTGTCTCAGGAGTTTCATACAGTGTGGCCCACCTGGGTCATGGATTGGCCTCATTCTGGGCCCACACATAAATGGGAAGGCATGCTTGATGGTCAGACTGGATGTGATCAACACATCACAGTGGGGCCTTAAAAGTCATTTGCACCACAATTGCTGTTAAAATGTTTGCACTAGAGAATTTCCCAACATACATGCATGTCCATGATAGAGTGGATTATGCGAACATCAAGCCCTTTAGGGTTTATCAGCATAGGAGGCGAGTGACGCGTGCATCTCTTTGGCTCGATGAAGGGCCCGGATTATTCGTGACAACATGAGGAGCATTGAAGGCCCTACACATGTGGTTTGGCATGTAGAAGACCCCATAATGGGAAGACACGTGTGTAGGAAGAACCCAAAAAGAGCATGAAGCATAAGTTGAAGAAGAGCAAAAGAAGACCCGCCAAATTGTCGTCAAGAGCCCGACCATTGTCCATCTGGCGCCCGAACGTCTCTGGACGTTTTGAACTGTCTTCGGGTGCCCGAGTTGTTTTTTTTTTTTTTTTTTTTTTTTTTTTAGTTCATTTTGCTTAAGTTTCAGGGGTAGTTTTATCTTTTCTTTTTGTTAATGTTTATTTCAGGGGTTTAAGCCCTAAACACGAATTTTAGTTGATTATTAAATAAAAAAATAGCCTTTTGGTTGCCTCATCTCCTTCTCTCTATGGATCTTCATCTTCTTTCCCAATCTTCTTCTTCTTTTTTCTTCTTCATTTACTTCTTCCAACTTTCTTCTAAGGTAATTCATTTTCTTCCCTCTTTATTCTAAACTTATTTTCTCTCATTATCTGCAACCCTAAAATCTGAGAATTGATCCCTAAACCCGTTCTCTCAGATTTCCATTCCCTAATCCGAGAAATCCTTCGATCTCCCAGACAAATGAATCCCATTGCGTGTTTGGATCATAACCATGCAAAATCAGGAGGTTTCATCCCTCACCAAATCCATTCCACGCAATACTTGAACTCCATACTACATGGTTGTAATGATGGCCCACATTATTGCATGTGTCCTTTTGATTTTCTTAGATCATGATGGTGAATGTTGAATATTTTAATATTATTGTTTTTATTATTCCGCTGAATTATTCATGTTCATAAGCATTCATCATAATTGGGTCATCCTGCATAAGTGGAATGGCGAGTTGACTGCAATTAGTTGGGGCAAGGCTTAGATGATGATGATGATGATGATGATGATGATGATGTGTGTGTGAACTTTACTAAGCTCACATGCATGTATATGACAAGGTCAATGTCTAAGAATCCATTCATCAGGCTATGAAGATGCTATTGCCTAAGAATCAGATTGGTCCACTTGTCAAGTGGGCCATAACATACATACGTCGTGATAGAGTGGAATGGCATAACCAGATTCTTGTAGTTGACCTACAAGGCTTATATGATCATGATATGTGTGCGTGCATGCATGTGTATGTATGTATGAGCTTTGCTAAGCCCACATGCATGTATAAGAAAGGTGAATCAGTAAGAATCCATTCATATACTATGGAGACATCTTGCCTAGAAGACATCTTGCCTAAGAACCAAATTGGTCCACTTGTCAAGTTGGCCAAAGTTTACCAAACAAATGTACTAAAAGAAATTGGGTAAATCCATGGGAGGGCTTTGAGCTTTGATATTGAACCTCTCAGCCATCCTATCACTTGTGATGGCAGCATGGTAGTATAGGACCTGCTATATACACAATTCCCTCCTCCATCCTGTTGAAACAAAAAAGGGTTTTTATGTTATTTTCTATCTTTCTAGGCAGTATAGTGTAAAAGGCAAATAAGCCTTATTATAATAAAAACATGGAGGATTAGGTTTCTAACCGTAATCTCTCTTCTTCTTCTTCTTCTCTCTCTCTCTCTCTCTCTCTCTCTCTCTCTCTCTCTCTCTCTCTCTCAAATATCGGTCAACATGGTATCAGACTTAAGGTGGTCCTTGCTTCCCTAGATCACGTGGACCCCACCGTAAGTGCCTCTTCTCTCAGCCACACCACTTTCGAACCTGTCAGAGGTCGTCTTCTCACAGCCGCACCTATAGGAGGCAGCCAAATCACATAAGGGCGTCGGATCTGTGATCCGACGCCATCAGGCTCTCCAGACCTGAGATCCGACACCGGCAGGGCTATCGGAACCCAGCTTCGACTCCACCAGGGGCGCCGGAACCCAGATCCGACCCCCCTAGAGCCGTCGGCCGGCACACCTGACATCGGCAAGGCCGCCGGAAGCAAGATCCGACCCCCCCAGGACCGTCGGACTGCACACCTGACGCCGGCAGGGCCACCGGAAGCGAGATCCGACCCCCCTAGGGCCGTTGGACTGCCCACCTGACGCCGGAAAGGGCCATCAGAAGCAGTCGGCGTAAAGATCTGACATCTGTATGGGCACTGGACCGATAATCTGATGTCAGAGCTGATTTTCATGGGTCTCCAGATGTTTTTCTGCATGTATTGAAGCTATTCGGGATGATGGAAGCCACTTCGGACACCTGGTATTGAGATTTTTTTCTTCATTTTTTTACAACTATGGACTCCAAATTATCTGAGGGCCCACTCTCCATTACTTCTACCAAGTTCAATGGGAAAAATTTTCTGTTGTGGTCCCGAGCGATCCGAATGTATGTTGTTGGGAAAGAAAAATTCGGATATCTGACAGGTGCCAACAAGAAACCTACAGATCCCACAAAAGTTGATGCATGGGAGTCTGCAAATGCTATTGTTATGGGCTGGTTATTAAATTCTATGGAACAACATGTTGCATTTGCTTATTTCTTTTATGAAAGTGCCGCAGCCTTGTGGACTGCACTCCAAAAATCATACGGGACGACCTCAAATGAACCTCGCATTTTTCAGTTGACGACAGAACTCTACTCACTAGCTCAAAATAATATGTCAGTCACTGAGTACTTTGGAGCCTTACAGAGTAAATGGGAAGATTTGGGTTATTTGCAGCCTTTAAGTGAACTAGCGGATAGTAGCAGTGCCGAAATAGTGCGCAAACGTGAAGACAAAGCCAAAACTTACAAGTTTCTCGCTGGACTAAATTCAGACTACGAGTCCCTTCGTATCCAGCTGGTTGCTATGATCCCATTTTCATCGCTTGAGATAGTTTACTCTATTGTTCATACCGAGGAGAGTCGTCGTCAAGTGATGACCACGCCTGCTACTTTGTCATCTCCTACACAAGAGCGAGCAGCTTTTATATCTTCCATTACTTCACCTAATGGAAGGGGTGGCCGTTTTGATTCACGTGGTAGTTCCTCAGTTCGTGATCGAGGACGTGGACGTGAAGGTTCACGTTACTTCTGTACTCACTGCAACCGGTCGGGGCATTCAGTGGAACGATACTTCAAAATACATGGCTATCCCACAGCACATGCTGCCACTACAGATGTTGAGGAACAACCTATGGATAATGTCAGAATTCCTAATACTTCTCCCTCTGAGTCTACATTGATGACCAGAGCAGAAGTTATGGAACTACTGAGATCGCTGCAGCCTTCTACATCCACTACGCCTTCCTCTGATCTACAGCCCTCATCCACTTCCTTCGCTGCAACCACAGGTACTGCCCTGCATGCTTCCTCAGCCCCATCCACTTGGATCATCGATTCTGGGGCTTCTGACCATATGACTGGTATGCGTCACTTCCTTACATCTTCTACTGTTACATCCTGTTCTCGATTTGTTCGTCTTGCTGATGGTAGCACCACTCCTGTACAATCTATTGGTTCTGTTCGTGTATCCTCCTCTCTTATTCTCCCAAATGTCCTATACATTCCAAAATTTCATGCGAATTTAATTTCTGTCAGTAATCTCACTCGTGCTTTGAATTGCAGTATAACTTTTTCTCCCAAATCTTGTATGTTTCAGGACTTGAGTACGAGGAGGATTATTGGTACGGGATTTGAACGAGATGGTCTTTACTTTCTAAAACAAGGGGAGTTATTGACGGCATTCACTAATAGTAGTAGTGGCTCTTGTCTTTCTGTCGATACTACTGCTCCAATTACTGCTTCAAATAATGAGTCTGTAACCTTGTGGCATGCTCGATTGGGCCATGTTCCAAGTCGTGTCTTGAACTCGATTATTTCCAATTTAAATAAAAGTGATGATATCACTGGTTGTGAAGTGTGTCAAGTTAGCAAACACATTCATAATTCATTCCTTGTGATTGAACATAGAAGTACCAAAGCATTTGAACTTGTCCATTCTGACATATGTTCGCCTCGTTTGATGGGTTCAAATACTTTGTTACTTTCATTGATGATTTCTCACGAGTGACATGGTTATATCTTACGCGTCGACGAGATGAATTATTCTCATTGTTTCAAACTTTTCACAAGCTGGTGACAAATCAATATGGTTGTTCCATTCAAACCTTGCGGTCTGACAATAGAGGGGAATATTCATCCAAGTCCTTTACAAACTATCTCCAGGATAATGGCATTATTCATCAACTTTCCTGCGTGTATACTCCTCAATAAAATGGGGTTTCTGAGCGAAAGAATCGCCATTTATTAGAAGTTACACGTTCTCTATTACTAGGGATGGATGTTCCCAAGTCATATTGGTCAGCCGCAGTTCTAACGGCCTGTTTTTTGATAAATCGGTTTACTACCCTTGTTCTTCAAGGGAAAATCCCAATGCATATCCTGATTCCATCCTCACCATTATTCCATATTCCCCCCCCCCCCCCGTGTGTTTGGGTGTGTTTGTTTTGTCCATAACTCCAGTCCTTCCAGAGACAAACTTGACTGCAGAGCAATTAAATGCATCTTCATTGGATACTCTATGCAAAATAAGGGGTATAGGTGCTATGATCCCTCATGCAGGAAACTCTATGTTTCCATGGATGTCACCTTTCTTGAGAATCGTGCTTTTTACAGTGCTAATGTCTAACTTGGCTCCTCACCCACTCTTCC
The DNA here is from genome assembly GCA_003013855.2 of Liriodendron chinense. Classification (NCBI taxonomy): domain Eukaryota; kingdom Viridiplantae; phylum Streptophyta; class Magnoliopsida; order Magnoliales; family Magnoliaceae; genus Liriodendron; species Liriodendron chinense. The sequence continues at coordinate 1,576,181 of ML058584.1, forward strand.
ATTACCTGCATTGGTCACTCCACCGGCTACTAGTGAACCGAAGAAACTCATTACCTATGTTCATCAGCGGGTAAGACCAACTCAAGTTCAATCCGTGGCAATGGATCCGACTCTAACCTCAGGTACCTCTTCCTCTCCTGTTGCAACTCGCACTCGTAGTCATCATCCAGTTTTGCATCCTATATCCAATTTTTTGTGTTATGAGTCTCTGTCACCATCATATTGTTCATTCTTAGCAGCTATATCCTCCATACTATTCCCAGATCTGTTCATGCTGCTTTGGCAGTACCTGCTTGGAAACAAGCTATGGAAGCTGAGATGGAGGCTCTACACAAAAGTGGTACATGGGATGTTATCTCTCTACCTCCTGTGAAGAAGACGGTTGTAAATAGGTCTTCTCCATCAAATACCGTGCAGATGATACTGTAGAAAGATACAAAGCTCGACTGGTGGCTAAGGGCTACACTCAACTTTTTGGAGTTGATTATACTGAGACTTTTTCTCCTGTGGTAAAACTCAATTCTGTTCGTCTCATCCTTTCTCTAGCGGCTAACCTGGATTGGCCTATGTTCCAATTGGATGTCAAGAATGCTTTTCTAAATGATGATCTGACTGAGGAGGTGTACATGGACCTTCCCCCTGGTTTTCAGCTTAAGGGGGAGTCAGGAAAGGTGTGTAAGCTGAAAAAGGCCTTGTATGGTTTAAAACAGTCTCCCAGAGCTTGGTTTGCAAAATTTAGTTCTGTAGTTCTCTCCTTTGGGTTCAAGCGCTGCCAAACAGATCATACAGTGTTCATTCATTCACGCCCAGAGGGAAGAACTATTTTGTTGGTGTATGTGGACGACATTGTCCTTACTGGTGACGATTTGCAATTCATACAACAAACCAAACATCGACTAAGCAAGGAGTTTGAAATAAAGGACTTGGGTTGTCTGCGATATTTTCTGGGAATTGAAGTGGCCCGCTCATCAAAGGGCATCTTCATTTCTCAAAGAAAATATACCCTTGATCTTCTCAAGGAGACAGGAAAGTTGGGTTCACGACCAGCGCCTTCCCCCATGGAGCAGAAGCACTCATTGCATGCAGACATAGGTAATAAGCTTGAAGATACTGGCATGTATCAAAGACTGGTTGGGAAATTGATCTATTTGACAATTACAAGGCCAGATATTACTCAAGCAGTGAGTATTGTGAGTCGATGCATTCTCCTAGAAAGCCTCACTTGGAGGCTGTCCATCATATCCTAAGATACTTGAAGACGTGTCCAGGTCGAGGAATTTTGTACAAGAATCATGGGCATGTGAATATATGTGGCTTCTCAGATGCAAATTGGGCATGTTGCTCTACAGATAGAAAATCTACGTCTGGGTATTGTACTTTTATGAGAGGAAACCTGGTGACTTGGAGAAGTAAGAAACAACAAGTTGTCTCCAGGTCAAGTGCAGAGGCAGAGTACAGAGCTATTGCTCATGGGACTTGCGAGCTACTTTGGTTAAAGTCCATCATGAAAGAGTTAGGTTTATTCTCTCACTCAACCATTCCTCTCTATTGTGACAACCAAGCTGCCATTCATATCGCTTCGGACTCAGTCCTTCATGAGAGGACTAAACATATTGAGGTTGATATCCATTTCGTTTGAGAGAAGATTGCTTCAAGAGAACTTTCCACACCCTTTGTTCGCTCTTCAGATCAATTGGCAGATATATTTACAAAGGCTCTAAATTCCACTACTCTTCGTGAGATTTCTGGCAAGTTGGGCATGATAGATATTCATGCACCAACTTGAGGGGGAGTGTTGAAACAAAAAAGAGTTTTTATGTTATTTTCTATCTTTCTAGGCAGTAAAGTGTAAAAGGCAAATAAGCCTTATTATAATAAAAACATGGAGGATTAGGTTTCTAACCCTAATCTCTCTTCTTCTTCTTCTTCTTCTCTCTCTCTCTCTCTCTCTCTCTCTCTCTCTCTCTCTCTCTCTCTCAAATATCGGTCAACACATCCATGTGTGGTAGCGCATGCACATGCGTGGGTGTGTCTATGGTGTACCCCAGCCCCACATGCATGAGTGCACCTGATAGACAGGTCAATGGCAGAACTAAGCATCAAATTAGACGGCTACCAACACAATTGTGGTGCTAATGTTACCATAGCATCATCTTCCACACCCACGTGCACATGCTACATGTAGTTCATTTGGTATCTTACCATTTTGTGTTTTACATAATAAATAAATAAATAAATTGTATTAAAAAAATTACAAACTAAATGATTTACAATCTTACATCAAATTTTATAGTCCTATTTGATTTTCAAATAATGTCCTCAATCATCTATAAATTACTTTTGTTGGTTCTAATTTATAGAGATATAATAGAAATCGAAAATAATAAACCAAAAATAAGAACAGAAAAAGCTGAAGAGTTGAGGCACGTCACAGTCGCTGTCTTAAAGACAGATTTGCCCCCACAGGAAGACAGTCTCAATTAGGGCTGTCAACGGCACGGATCTTGATCCGTATCCGATCCGATTTAATCGGATTCGGATCAATAATCGGATAAACGGGTCGGAAACGAATACCCAAAGATGATCCGTTTAATATTTGGGTCGGATTCGGATCAACCTTGATCCGGCCCGTTAACGACCCAATTAAAAAAATAAATAAATAAATAAATAAAAACAGTCGTCTCCTTCGTCTCTACTCTCCACGCACGCAAGTGACGCAACCATGGGCAGTATCATATTCGGATATCGGGTCGGATCATATTCAGATCGGAAACGGATTTCAATATATTTAAACGGGTCGAGTTCGGATCATGTACTTGTGATCTGAATTGGATTCAAGTCGGATATATCCTTAATCGGATCGGATACGGATCCCCACTGATCCGGCCCGTATCCGACCCGTTGACAGCCCTAATCCCGATGCACTGGGTCCTAGCAAGTCTTCCCCTAGGATAAAACAACTCTCCTCCACGAGATGGACGGCTTAGATTAGGTGCATCTCGATCACAGTCAAATGAACTCAAGAAACTCGAACTGACTTGCCCAACAGAGAGTTGCAAGGAAAAAACCAGAAGAGAATTTAGAGTTTTGGATGATTTTACAAAGCAGAGAAAATGACTTCATAAAGGCAAAGTGGGCAACCGTTGGAGCTCGAGGCGCATGCGACTGTGGTAATAAATGCATGTTGGTGCATGCGGAACTATAATAATTAGGTAGGTGTGAAACAGTTCTCTTGTCCTTACATGAAAAAAAGGACAAAACATGTGCAGAGGAACCCAAAAGTGTCCGATCATAGATACACCACACCACACTGCGCCTCGCCCAAGACCACGGCCGCAAGGCACACGCTCGCGTGCGAGGTTGCTCCCATGGCATACCTTTGTTTTCCAATGCAAAGAATTAGTGAGGGGTTTTAATATAAAGGCTTAGTTTTCCAAACATCTTTCCAATCTGGGACTAAACTAAACTTAATTAACAAAAGTGGGTTAAGAAAGGCAAAAACCAATTTTCCAGATTTTTTTTTTTTTTTTTTTTTTTTTGAGAAGTAACGACCATTTATTAGAAAGCCTGCACAAGCAGGAAAAGAATACAAAAGCACACTAAAGCAGGAGGAAGCAAAAACTGCCTAGACATGAATGGTCCACTCCGAAATAAGGAAATTGACCCTAGAGACGACCTCCTTCACAAAGCAGCACTAGTTGGAGAAACACCTATCATTCCGCTCCTTCCAAATGGCCCACAAGATGGCCATGATGAGGAGCCTCCAAGCGACTTTACCCAGACAACAACCGTGCCACATCCAAAGTAGGTCCTCCACAGACTTCGGCATAACCCAAGACACACTCATCGCCTCAAGGAAACAATCCCACACTTCCCGAGTGAAGGGACAATGGATAAACAAGTGGTCAGTAGATTCTGCATCTCTCAGATACATCAAGCAAATATTACGAAGGATGAGGGATCTCCATTGAAGATTATCAATCGTTAGAACTCTCTTTCTTCCCACTAACCAAACGAAGACTGCCACTCTAGGAGGAGCGCCATAAGCCCAATGCTTGAACGGGTGAGAGAGACTGGATCCTGTCATTGTTTTCTAAAGGGCGGAGAAGAAAGAGCGCACAGAAAACGTCCCGGAAGAGTGATCTTTCCAGAAGATGGAGCCAATTTGAACAGTCAAAGGGATCATAAACTTCAAACAGTCCAAGAGATGAAGCAAGTCGCATGATTCTGTATCGTACAAATTCCTCCAGCAAGGGATATTCCAATCAACCACTCCGTTAAACATAGAGCAACATTTGTCAACCGTAACAGATCAGTCTGGGGCAAGTAAAGCTAATCTAGGGTATGCCTCCTGGAGCGTCACCTCACCCACCCACACATCAGACCAGAAATGAATGCGAGTACCGTTGGCCAAAACATGCCCAATCCTATCTCGCATGAGATGTTCTGTCGTCGCTATGCCTTTCCAAATACTAGAAGCTCAATAAAGCGAACATCTCTTCAATAAAGCGACGATCTTTTTCAAATCTTTTCTTTTTAAAACTATTTTTTTTTTCGAACCAACAACTTTTCTCAATTACATGAAGTTCCATCAAAGAGCATCATTTTAAAATGCTTAAATTACCAAACTACAATATTAGGATCATAACTTTGGTTTGGCTGAGCACCAGTTTGTATGATCTGCGAACTCAACCGAAAACATGGCTATCTTAGATACATTAGAATAGAAAATGCACAACACTGAACAATAACAAAAATTCCAGGTAACCAAGGATTGGTGCATATATACGGTTTCAGATATTCTAACTAACAAGAATCATCATATAAGTATTTAATTTCTAACAAGTTGAGACCATCAAATCAAAGAAGGCAGCAATTCAAAGAATTGACAAGAAAGCAAAACAATAAACCCGCTTCCTGCAGCTTACTTATAGATGCACAAAAACTAATTTAGTGCTGGCATGCTGCAATTTTATTGTTACTGTTTAACAATAGATATGACAGGCTGCAATTCCTTTCAAACAGTGATAGATCAAGCATGAATGCTAAAAACTTGATTCCCACCAAATGCAGTGCAACTGGACAAAATAAAATAAACATAACAACTTCCAGTTTCCTTCATTTAAATGAGAGTACAAAATTTATATCCACAACAAAATAAGGTACTAGTAAAATTATTAAAACTAAAGAGAAATTTTGAAGTGATAAAGAATGGATGTACTGTGCAGATTGTTTAGTAGTATTGAAATCATTCTTTCCACAGCAAATGTGATGCTTCCAATTTGCTGGCTCAAAGTCTGCCCTGAGCCACTGAAATTTCCGGAGGTGCATTGATTAGATAACTGATGTAGTGCAGAAAGAAGTGACTTTACTGAAGATAAGTGCATCAGCGCTGAGCTTTCGAACAACTTAAAGAAAAAAAAACAAAGAAAATCACAGGAAAAAAAAAAGTCAGAACAAGTAACTTTAAAAAAGTGCAATAAAGTAGTTTCACAAGTTCATCCACTTACTTGAGAATTCAAAGAAGAAAGAATATTGAAGTCACTGTACTGTCCAGATGTTTCCCTTGTAAGCCTAGGAACAGTGGTAGAGACTTCCTAAATGTAAAAACAGAATTGGTTAACACTTGCAAAGGAAAGGAGCTATCTGGGTACAGTTTACGAGGAAAAAAAAAATCTTATGAAAGCAAGTAACTCCACCCATCCTTATGTTTCCATGCAATCATTAAATCAACTTTGTCTCATGAATTTCAACGATAAAGAATTATATGCACTCCAGTGAAAATTCGTAAGACAACAATTCAGAAAGCAAATGAAAGTTGTATCATTGAGAGAGGATGGGGGGGGGGGACTGCATTTCTTTTTTTAAAGGCAACAACAATTTTATTAAGAGGAGCATAGACGGCTCAAAGCTACAAAACAACAACTACATACTGGCTGAGAACGATCAATAATTTTGGTCAAAATCCTTTATACATGAAACCCATCCTATTACCTTCAGTTTAGTCCTCTTTTAGGCATCCACCTCTGTCCCACTCTTTTTTTGTAAGCACTGATCATTTCTCTGACCCCAAGTAGCCCAAATTACAGCCATTATAGCTAACTTCCACACCACTACCTTTTCTTGTTCCTGATTCCCCCCCTGTGCCAAGCTACAAAGAGGCCCATGATGAACCCCGGCATCAACCAAGATATTCCAAAGAAAGTAAGAAATTTCTCCCACACCTTCTGAACAAATCGATAATGTATAAATGAAAGATCCACCGTCTCCGCCCCCATCAGACACATCACACAACAGTTGGGGATTATTAACCATCTTTTCTGAAGGTAATCAATTTAAAGGGTTTTGTTCCTACCCACCAACTGGGGAGCAGGGAGAAGACTAGATGAAGATAGTAAACCACTACTTTCATCCGAAAGAGCTTGACCCAACAGCTTATAAAAGGAGTGGACAAGAACCGCCACAATTTTTCCAAGGTCCACACCATAAAATCCCTCACCCAAAGACAGCTTGAGACAATGGAGTCACTCCAAAAGCCGAAGAAAATCCCTCGCTTCCTTGTTCAACAGGTTTCTTTGGCAAGGGGGAGACTAAACCATAGAATCACCAACGAATGAGAAACAATGGTCAATGGTCACCTTTAGATCTGAAGCTACTCTAGCTAGTCTCAGGCAATGTTTTTTGAATTGGTATCAACGGATGTATCGCAGCCTTGGGATAAGGAAACATATCGTTTATCGCATGGGAAATATCGGATGTAGCGCAAAAAGTATCACTGTTTTTAGGAAACATTGGGAAATTGGTTGAATTTTGCAATGAAACTTCAGGGTATGTTAAAAAAGACATCATTGCACGCTTAAAACTCAAAATATTACAAGAAACAAGAATGAATAATATGTTTCCTTTGCATATGGTCATAAGCTATACACTGTCTGACAGAACACAGGAGTGATGCAGTTATATCCAAAATAAGTTCATTGCATTCAAATATCTGATAACTAATTCAGATTAAATCATCCAATAACAGGTCCCAATTTAGATCTACGGTGAACCAAAAATTACGCTTATTTATTTATTTATCTGACAAATAGATGAGTGGGCTAACAATTTGGACAGTCTAGATTGCCATACAACTATGCCATGGATATGATCAAAGAGTTACCACCATTTTTATACAACTATGCCATGCAGAGTAGTGAGCTAACAATTTGGACAGTCTAGCTAAACCAACATGGCAGTTTATTCTAAATGAGAAAAGAGAAAAAATTCGATACCCTAGCAAAGTGTGATGGATAATATGCAGGCACATAGAAATTGCAAATTTGGCATTCAAGTAGTCAAATGAAACTGTCCAAATTATGGTAGATGCATCATCAAAACCAAAGTTAAGCTTATTTGATTTTCTGATTATCAGATTAGAGACATTTATTGAATGGTTAAAAGTGAAATACATCCAATGATCTTATTTCAACAAACAAGTAGGTTAGGATTATTCATCTAATCTGATCTTTAGGTTGTGTTTTGGCAACGGTGGGCAGCACAATTTAGTTAGTTTCATTTGAGTTAATATATGCCATGTTAGTTTACTTACGACTAAAAGGCTAAATGAAAATTCGATGCATACAAAATGGATGACAGGGGTACTAATGCATTAGGCTGAGTAGTACTAATACCAATGACATTTAGACAACGTGCCATCAACTAAAGTAACCGACATATTTGATGAAGCACACTTAAAGGAAGAAAAGAAGCTGCAATCACAAGAGATAAGGTCAAATGCCCCAGAATCGATGATCCAAGATGGGGAGGAAGATGACAAAAGACATGCTTTATTTGATTTAGCAAAAGTGGTTGTAGAGGTGGATGCAGCATTGTTGGACATAGAGACACTAGAAGAAGATAGAAAACATGCGCATTCCTCATGTGGTAGTGAAAAACTAATCTGGTCACCACTAGGATTAAACGAAGTAAGGGTAGTGGATCTACCATTTGAAGAAGCATCCTCAACCTTAAGAGCTTAGTTAGTCCTCGGAGGGTTTCCATGAAGATCCCAACAAAAGTTCATCGTATGATTTGCCAAGCCATAATGAATACACGTACGCTCTCATCTACCACTATGACTGCCTCTATACCTCTGGTAATCTACCACCTCTACCACTAGGGTGTGGACCATGCCCAATAAGACCACCACGACCTCCATGAAAGCCAGAATAACCAGATGAAGAGGCCAGTGTTGTTTTATCAGATGCATTAACCTGAGAGTTATCAAATTCATTTCCCAGAGAAACTCCTTAAGTCTTACAGAGACCTCTCCCACTGAAGAAATGGAAACTCCTCTCAAAATATGATCCTTTGTTGATTGATATTCTCCAGGCAACCCAAACAAAAGTTTTACTACCTTCATATCTTCCCATGACTTCTTCATAAGGGTGACATTAAGGTAATGTGATGATATATGGCCAACTCTTCCTTCATTCTAGACAGTTTTGCAAAATATTCACCAAGGGGCTTGTTCCCCTTCTGAAAAGAGAAGATTTCTTTACATAACTTATACACCTGAGAAATATATTGTTATGAGAAATACATCTTCCTCATAATGTCCCAAACGTCCTTTGCCATGCTTAAGAAAACCAAATTAGAACCCACCTTAAACTTCATGTCATTCCATAACTATGAGTAGATTTGAGCATAATCATGCAACCATTGCCTATATCCAAGATTGGATTTCACCGGTTAGGATTCCTGAGGAACTGATCCTTTTCATAGGCTAAGAGAAGCTGATAGCGAACAATCGGCCAACGCACCAAAAGCTCTGGAATTGTTGGGGGAGCACCGATTTATCCCTATATTCTGGCTCTCCTAGGCAAACCCACCCGAGTCCTCCCCATGCGAAACCCCTGCATCACACAGGTCCCCGAATCGCAAGGTCCCACAATGGGTCCCACCTCGTGGCCATCCTGCATCTCACAAGCCCTACCTCGTGGGCCATCCCACTCTCAGTGTAGAGACACATGGCATCCTTGGAGTCACACCAAGACGCTCTTGCATCATCCACCCACACCGATGAGGAGACTCAAACACTAGGCTCCTGCTCTGATACTACTTTCATAGCAAACAATTAGCCAACACACCAAAAGCTCTAGAGCTGTTGGGGGAGCATCGATTTATCCCTATATTCTGGCTCTCCCAAGCAAACCCAGGTGAGTCCTCCCCGTGGGCAACCCCCGCATCACACGAGTTCTCAACTCGCACGGTCCCGCAATGGGTCCCACCTGGTGGCCATCCCGCATCTCACAAGCCCCACCTCGTGGGCCACCCCACCCCTAGTGTGGAGCCATGTAGCATCTTTGGAGTCACACTAAGATGCTCCCACATCAGAAACACCTCGACAGAATTGGCCCACAAAAAATAATTATTTCCATTCAACTTAACAAAAGTTATTGAAGAATTGGATTTGGAGGAGGGTCTCGACATTACCCCAAGAGATGAGAAATCGGCAATTGTACTTCTGGGTTCCACAGATATTCCACAAAATTACTTGCTAAAAGAAAAACGCTGACCTAAGACGAGATCCACACACAACTATACGTCCACACTCCACAGTAAAATAATACAGGGATTTCTAGTCCATTATCACCATAAAACATTAATACCAAACCCACATCGCTATAACTTGACAAGAGAGATATTCTATCAAAAGGACTACTTCAACATAACTCAACAATCATAAATAAACGATTTTCACATCACCTTATAAGAAATCAACAAGCCTTCATAATGGGACAAGGCAGTACGCTCCTTTTCGTGCCCATCTACTTGAGGAACAACTGATGAAACGTGCTTCCTTTACACTCCGATCAGCCCCCTCCGTGTTTGGAATGCCCTCAAAAATCAGATCCAGCAACTTGGGTTAGATTGGGAGAAAAGACGATGTCCAAACCACTTCTAAGATCGCTTTGAGACATGTAAGCTAGTATAGAAAAAAAGAAGAATAGAAGAAAAGAAGAGAAAATTGAAAGAAGAAAGTTGAGAAAAGGGAAGAGAGAACCAGGGGTCATGCCACCCACTCTTTCTCCATATATATTTAAGTAAAAAAAGGCAAAAATACTGATAATAGCCCTCATAAAAAAAAAAAAGTATATTCCCATCACATCCCAAGACTAAATATAAGTGGGTCGCATGCCCATAACAAATACCATTATCAACAGTAAGGAGCATACTCTCTACCACCCCAATTCACAAATCCTTCCAAAACCGAATCCTTTTCTTGTCACACCAAAAGAAATGGATCCCATGCAATAATAAGGAGCATACTCTTTACAACCCCAACACCTTGTAAAGAGACAAATCCTTCACCCACCATCCCCCCTCCTGAATTCCGCATTTATAGACAATTACGTCCCTCTATAACCTTCCTTCCTACGACCTACCCCTCCACAAATGCCTAGTAATGTTTGATTCATCTGTTCTAGATTCACTCCAGCTCCCTCCTCCCTATATGGTTTGCACAACTTTTCCCACTTTAAAAGAGTGAAATTTATGCTTCACCTTGGCTCCTTGCCACTAGAGGTGGGCAACGATCTGAGCCGGGCCGAGTTAGCCCTAGTTTGGGTTTGGCTCGTTTTTTGTGCCACCCTAGTTTGCGGATCGGCCCGGTTTGGGTTTCAGGCTGACCCATGCGGCCCGAGTTTGGTTTTCTCTAGAAAAATCTGGTTTAGGCTGGGATCAGTTTGGTTGAAAATTTCGAACCGGGCCGAGCCAAGTTCAAACAAGTGGCGACTCTTTTTTTATTGTTTATTTAAATACAAAAGAATTTTTTAAAAAAATTAGAAATAACACAAAAAAATATATAAATGTATCTTACTACATGATATTTAACATCCTCCAAAGGAGGAGTGCAACTTCAAAATAGACATGTAAGAACCTTTTCCAAACAAAAGTACACAACTTTAGAAGTGTAAGAAATAACTCTATGCAGCTAAAAAAGGGATAACAAAAGCATAACTTTAAGGTTTTTTTTTTTTACCTAGTATCCTATGGGCTGGTCCAAATCAGGCTGAGCCGAGCTTCAAGACGAGCCGGGTCGGCGCTGCAAGAGATTAGGTTTGGCTCGTTTATTAAACGGGCTGTGTTAGGGTGGTTCATCACTAGCTTAAACTCCACTTTGAACCGGGCCAAACAAGGCTTTTTCGATACAGGTCGAGCCGAACTTCTAAGTTGGCCCGGTTTGTGTCCAGCTCTACTTGCCACAGGAAGTTCCTTCTTGGCCTATCCAACCTATCCACCACCAATGTTGAGCATTTGAAGAGCGAGATGAAATATATTGTGAGCTTCAACATAGCTACTTTGATCAACGTCAACCAGCCCCCTAACTAGAGATGTCTACTCTTCCACGTAAACAACTTCCTTTCATACCTTTCTATAACTCTGTCCCCAAATGTTTAGCAGGTTAGCCGATACACAAGGGGAGCATGAGATATATTAACGGAAGCATCCCCACAGTGCACCCAAATACCTCTGCCAAGGTAGCCACCTTTTCACTAGTAGAGCACACACACTAAGCAATTATTGAAAATATTGACTTTTAGGCCCAAACATCACCTCAAAGCATCTCACCAACTTTCTCAGGATATCCACTTCTGCATCACAAAAGAAAATAGTATGTCGGCGAACTGTAGATGGGAGATTGGAGAAGCAACACCCCCCACCCTAATGCTTATAATCAACCCAACTGCTTGGCCTCTGTCAAGCATCTTGCTTAGCGCTTCAACCACCACTACAAATAGGAAGTACGAAAGTTCCCCCAGCTTAAAGCCTCTCGATCCCTGAAAGAAACCTTTAGGATAGTCATTTTCTGACATCGAAAACCTTGTCGAACTAATACACTCTTTCATCCACCTCCTCCACGGACCATAGTTCCACCTTTGGTCATAACCCAATCTCCCCTACATATATAGTCAAGGAAGCCCCAATCCACGTGGCCATATGCATTTTTTATGTCCTAACTTGCAAACAATTCCCTTCTTTCCTTGTGCTTTGAATCCACATACTCATGGGCAACAAGGACACTTTACAACATTTGCCTTCCCACCACAAATGCAACTTGGACTTCATTGATAACCTTGTTTAAGACCGCATGGAACATTGTTGCTAAAAATTTTGTGAGCATTTTATAGGGGCCCCCAATCAAACTGATAGGAGGAAAGTCATACAAGCATTTTCCCCTTCAATTTTTGAGATTATAGCTATGAATAAAGCCCCTAGTTCCCACAATAACCTCTTTCCCACAATTCGGTTAGAAAAACTAAGTCACCCTTTACTAGTTCCCAAAAGGTTTGGGAAAAAGCCAAAGGAAAGCCATCCAAACCTGAGGCTTTGTCCCGACCCAAAGGATCCACAGCTGCTTTAACCTCTTCCACCAAGAAAGGTTTCTCAAGACCTTCCACTTTCAACAAAGACATTTGGTTGAATGGAAAATTGTCCAACTGAATCCTCTCCCATCCTACACTTGCCAACAAATTTTCATAGAATTGCACAATATTGTTGCATACCTAAGATTTATCTTCTACCTTCCTGCCTTCCACCATCCCACTATGAATCTCATTTTTCCTAGGGCAAGCACTTGGGATATTGTGGAAAAACTCCCTTTCTTTCAACCACATTGAGTGAGACCATTGTCTCTATTTGATCTCCTCTTCTATAAGTCAACTCATATAGTCATGGGAAAGTTTAACACTCAAGGCACTCTCATCTACGAATAATTCACCCATCTCCTCCACATTAGTGGCTTGAATGTCTTGCAAGATTGCTTCAACTTCCGCTTCCCTTTCCCCTAAAACTTCCCTCTTCCAATCAATAATCTTTCCTTTGAGAAGCTTCAACTTCTTGTGTAATCTAATCATTGCATATCCTTCAATATGGAAAGAGTTCCACCATTCACAAGATTCAAGAATCCCGCAACTTTAAGCCACATCAACTCGAATCTAAAAGGCTCAAGACCACAATTCTCCTTAACCCCCAGTTGCTCAGCAACTCCCACAGCATCAAGCACCATCAACTCTTTCTTCTTAGCTCCACAGATGGAATCGATAAGCTTCTCATCCATTGCTTGCATCTTAATATCCTACAGCGGCACCAATTTGAACTTTTAGCTCAACTACAAAGGTCTTTGATCTGAAACCTGCTTCTCCCAACAACCCAACCCCCTTACATACCACTAGTAGGATCATTTAAGCATTGGAACAAAATCCTTTACCCCTTTCTCCCACTTCTGGAGGAAACACCTAAGTCATAATTAATAGAAGACGCAAGTCTCACAAGATCCCTTGATGCGGGGGCATCTTGCGACACCAAGGATGCACTGTATCTCCGCACTGGGGGAAGGGTGACCCACGAGGCGAGGCCTGTGAGATGCAGGATGGCCATGAGGTGGGACCCATTGTGGGACCGTGTGATTTGGGAAACCGTGCGACAGGGGGGATTGCCCACGGGGAGGACTCGCCAGGGTTTGCCTGGGAGAGCCAGAATATAGGAATAAATTGGTGCACCCCCAACAGCTCTGGAGCTTTTGGTGTGTTCGTCGGTTGTCCGATATCAGAGTTGTATTAGAGTAGAAGCCTAGGAATCGAGTCTCCTCACCGATGTGGGTGGATGATGTCGGCGGATCTTGGTGCAACTCCAAGGATACACCGTATCTCCACACTTGGGGTGGGGTGGCCCACGAGGTGGGGCCTGTGAGATGCAGGATAGCCACAAGGTGAGACGCATTGGGGGGGGGTGTTGCCCACGAGGAGGACTCGCCTGGGTTTGCCTGGGAGAGACGAAATATAGGAATAAATCGGTGCTCCCCTAACAGCTCTGAAGCTTTTGGTGTATTATCCGATTGTCCATTATCATCCCTTCTTCCCTTTAGTGACATTTGAATTTTCCACTCATTCATAGCTAGAGACAAAGTTATATTAAAACTCATCAGAATAATGATGTAAACTTGGTCGTGGAACTTCCCACTCATTTTAAGTGTACTATTGGTTTTAATGTAACTTCCCACACGTGCACGAGCACACGAACATATATATATGTGTGTGTGTGTGTGTGTGTGTGTGTGTGTTTATTTCTAAGTGTACTATTGGTTTTAATGTAACTTTCCACTCATTATCGTGGGAAGTTACATTAAAACTTCCCACGAGATGATGGAAAGGAAGAGCTATGTACACGCGTGCATGAGTGCGCACGCACCCACACGCGCGCGCGCTCACGCGCACACACACACACACACACACACACACACATATATATAGAGAGAGAGAGAGAGATGTTTTAGAAGTACTCTAGAGGGAAAAACCAATCATACAAGGAAACTTGGTTGTGGAATGATGATGTACAAAAAGCCATTCTAAAAAATGTTTATGTTTCAAGGCTTGGCAAAAGACTAGAAACGATGAAAATTTTGAACTATATAGAAATGGCAAAAAGATTGCTTAGTAAGTGAGGCTAAACTTAAGGCTTACGATGATCTTACAATAGATTGGGAACAACAGAAGGTGAGAAATATGTCCTCAAACTTGCAAAATGCGAGAGAGGAAGGTTAGGGACCGAGATCATGTTAGCTAAATTAAGAGCAACCAAAGGGTACTAGCAAAAGACAATGAGATCGATGAAAGGTGGAGAAGATATTTTCAGAACTTATTAAATGACAACCACTTTGAGAGCATGGGGTTAGAAGTAATGTTTTCCATATATTATTGTGTAATGTATCGCACCCTTGGGATAAGGATACATCGATTATTGCACGAGATATATCAGTTTTTTCGTGTAATTTATTGTTGTTGTTGGGAAACATGGGGAAACCTTGGGAAATTGGTCGAATTTTTCAATGAAACTTCAAGGATTGTTAAAAAAGACACCAATAGTATACTGAGAAATTTTTAAAAAAATCACAAAAAATAAGTGCACATAATAGGTTTCCTTTGTATAGAGGGTCCTAATCTATGAGTTGTTTGACTGAATTGATATAACTATATTCAAAGTCAATTTATAAAATTCATAAATGTAAGAAGACATGTATGGAAACACAAGCATTACTCAAAAGAAAGTGAAGAAGTAGAAAACTAGAAATATACCCATGGATTTCAAAAAAATATATTTTTTTTTAACATTTTTTATTATTTTTTAATTAAATAAATTATTTTTTCAAAAATCCCAAAATTGCTAAGAATGTCTAAATCAAGTTATAGACATGTTTGATTTCGTGTTTGGATACTAAGATTGTAATCGATTTAGAGAAATTTCGAATTTTTCCCAGTTTTCTGCAACTCGGCCCATCTTCCCCAAATCTCAAAGTCGAAGCTTCAAATTCATAATTTTTCAAGCAAAACATGAATAACCATGGATTTCTTACCACTTAACACTATTTAAAACATATAAAAATGAGAAAAAGCGTGAATTAAAACTGAAAAATATGCAACTTTAGAATTTGGCCCCTAGAAGCTTTCGATCGCAATTTCCGGGAAATTTCAAAAAAAAATCTTCCAATAAATTAGAGTGGACTGGTCGAAATCACCTTTACAATGTACAAGGAAGAAATTTTTTTCAAAAAAGAAATCAATTTTATTTTTTAAGGATTTTCCAGACAAAATAGCATCGACTTCCTTTTTTCCCTTTCGAAATTACACTCGGTATCAATATATCACACAATATATTGCAATATGGTCCGATATATTGCACGATACTATCAAACATGGATGTTAAAGTTGGATTTCATATCGACCAGCTAGGATAACCGATATATCATGGGATACATTGGTGATATCGCAAGATATTGAAAACACTGATTGAGATGGATGTATAGCTAAAATGAGGAAGGATAGGATTAGAAATGAATGCATCTAGAGTAGCACTAATAGGTAATAAGATGATGAAAAGTAAACATACATGGTTTGGTCGAGCAACGGAGATCAAACGGCGCTGATTAGGAGTGAGTTGGTACATGTTGAAGCCTCTCAAAGGAGAAGGGGAAGGACCAAAAGGATGTGAATGGATGTAGTAAGAAAAGACTAATGACCTTTGGCATGGTGTGCCATAATGACCATTACGTAATGGTGGCAACCATTACGTGTTACCAGGTCATAATGGTCGTTACAGGAAAAAAAAAAAAAAAACCCATAGTAGCCTGTTACGGCTGATACAAGTTTTTCCAGGTTCTTTTTTTTCAAAAAGCAAAAAGAAAAAGACCACAATGGCCATTAACGGGCACTGTTACCGTTACAGAACAACTTGACCTTTGGTCTAACGGAAGTATGGCCCTTGAGAGCGGAATGGCGAGACCCCCAATTAATTGAGATAAGGATTAAATGACGATGATGATATGTGCGTGCACGAGCGACTCCAAATTAGATCAAATCTCCTCTTTGAATAAAATTGTCCATCGGATGTGTGTGTGTGTGTGTGTGTGTGTGTGTGTGTGTGTGAGTGAGAGAGAGAGAGAGAGAGAGAGAGAGAGAGAGAGAGAGAGAGAGAGAGAGAGACATGTGCATGTGTGAGGAGAGGATGAGAGCAAGAAAGAGCAATTTTCTGAATTTAGGAGTGAGCAAAGGTACCATGAGCCCACATACTGACACGTAGAAACCATATTTTTATTGTACATGGCTCATTTGGCAAAACTAATAATGTAATTTGAGAGCTTCAAGTTATATCAATTCTCATCGAAGAACATCCACAGAGCAGATTTCATCATAGGCAGTCTGGCTACTCATAGTCATAATAAACAAATCATTGCATAAAAAAGGGAATTGTGCTTTTGATCAAAACCTGTGTTGTAGCATGTGGAGAATGGATTGCTTGATCTAGAGCTGCTAGAGTTTCCAACACCTAAAAATCACAACAGTTAGCATAACACACAAACATTTTCAAACATCACAGTGGATAAAGATCAACAGCGTACCAAAACCCAGGATGGACCTAAAACATTATGTAATCGGTGTGCTATGTTGAAAAGAGTCCTCAAAGCCTAAAAAATGGAATTACATGAATTCCCAAATATTAAGATGAAAATAAAACCAGCTCATACATGACAAAAAAAAAAAAAAAAAAAAAGACAAAAGAAATTGCACATTAAATAAAAAAAAATGAACACAGCCAAATGGAATACCTGCACATTCTTTAGGGTAAGAACAATGTTATCTCTCTGATCAGCTAAAGTTTCAGAGCGCTTTGACCCCGGAGATAGTAAAACACTGATGACATATAAACAATAAGCCAATGTAACTTATAAGCACTCTAGCATCTGGAAAATGGGGAAACTAAAAAAATACATCTTGCAAAATGAGATGGCATGCTAAATAATAAAACTACAATCCAGTCAATGCAATATAGGAAAGCGCCAAAAAAGGAAAAAGGAAAAAAAAAAAAAAAAAATAGGACCTAATGGTAGGGCATCCAAGCCACTAGCACATCAAACGGCCATGCTAATACTCGATCCCGGGCTATGCCAGGTCAGGAGTATAGTACACTACCAACTCAAATACCAATCTGGGTGTTACAATTTTCTTTTTTCTTCTTTTCTGTTTTTTTAACTTTTTTTTTTTTTTTTTTTGATACCTTAAGAAATTGATCATACAAAAGCTATTAATTTCCAACGTAGGACAATGATGTTCCTCTAAATACTTTATTTTATTTTATTTTTTATTTTTTTTGAAAGATGATGCTTTTTATTGTTAAACAGAAAAGAAAAACAAGAAAACAACAAACTAAAAAGGAAAAAGCAACAGAAGAGAGAAATAGAAAGCAAAGAAGCAAAAGAAAAGGACAGAAACCCTCCCGAAAGATAACAAAACTTTCCCACGACAGAAAAACCCCAGAAAACAAAATTGTCCCTCCTAAATCCACTGTTGTCAAATGCGATCGCATATGCGGTTTGGACCATGTGTATCGCATACGCCATCATTTTAGGAGTATGCGATGGCATGCTTTTGTATGCCATAAGTATGCGCTGGCTTATGCGATTATGCCATCGCATACAGAGTACGTGATGGCATATTGATGTAAGATGCCCTAATCATGATGCCTGCTCATGAACACATGTAATCCAGTAGAAATAAATAGCAATAATAATCCAAAATTCAGCATCTACCATCATAAATTAAGAAAATTATAAAAGAAGCATGCAATGGAGCGGGCCATCATCATAACCACGAAATGTGAAGTTCAATTATAGCTTAGGTTGGATCCGGTGCAGGGATGGAACCTCCCGATCTTGCATGGTCATAACTCAATCGAACAATGGGGTTCACTAGTCCAGGAGATCAAAGGATTTCTCGGATTAGGGAATTGGAAATTTGAGGAATTTGGGGTTTTGATTCAATTCTCAAATTTAGGGTTCGAGAATTGGGGAATAATAGAAATAGAGAGAGAAGGAAGAAAGAGTTTACCTTAGATGAATATTAGAAGGGCAGAAGAAGCAAAGAGAAGAAGAGGATTAGGGAAGAGGACGAAGTTCCATGAGAGAGAGAGAGAGAGAGAGAGAGAGAGAGTAACCAAAGGTTTGCTTTTCATTAATCAACAACTAAATTCGAGTTTAGAACTTAACCCACTTAAATAAGCATTAAGAAACAACCAAAAGACTAAAATACCCTTAAAAGTTAAGTAAACTAAAACTAAAAAAAATATCTCGCACGATGGTCAGGCGCCCGAAAGTGTCTAAAAACCTCCAGAGACCAATCCATAAAATAGATGAATTTCGAGCGCCCGATCAGGCTCCCGATGAACAGCAGTCGGGCGCCAGAAGACAGTGAAAACTATCCAGCGAGTTCAACTTCAAATTAGGTGATTTTCGGGCGCCCGATGACTTGTGGCCGGGCACCCGACGACCTCCAATCGGGTCTTCTTTCATCCTTCACACGTGTCTTCCCATTGTGGGGTCTTCTATGCACCAAACCACGTGTGAATGGTCTTCAATGCCTCCTCAATAGTCGCCTAACCACAAGGAGGATGCTTGTGGTGTGCGCTTTCTTTGCTGATAGACCTTGAAGGATCTTGTGTCCTCATCACATACTTTTTCCCTCACTCTAAATTCTCTCTTAGTGTAACTTGTTAATCGTTTAAATTTGTTTGGTTATATATAATATAGCTTAACTTTAGGAGGTCTAATACTCAAACTACAATGAAATCGGTTAAAAAAATAAATAAATAAATCCAATCCAATCACTTGTAGCAATTTGACCTTTTTCATATTTTTTTAGAATTTTTACCATTTTTTTTAATTTTTCAATAACTTTAGATGGTCTAATAGTCAAACTACAATGAAATAAGTACATTATATATATATATATATATATATATATATATATATATATATATATATATATATATATATATATATATCCAATCCAATCATTGTAGCATTTAGACATAGTTTTCTTAATTTTTAAATTATTATTATTATTTTTCCCATTTTTATTTATTTTTTAATTTTTCAAAAAAAAAAAAAAAAGATAGCAGTTTGACGGATCGCTTACTGTGATTATGCGATCGCATAAGAGATCAGCCCAAACTGATGGCTTATGCGATTCTATGCAATTTGACAACATTGTCTAAATCCACTGTAATCTACGTGGGGCAGTTACGTTGAAACTTCATAAGAAGCTGCGAAATGTCAAAGCTGTCCTCATAAATTGGAGAAAAATCATTTCTCCAATTTCAACCAGATTAGCATCCGTTAGACTGCTTTAGAAAGCCTGGAAAAATCTCCAAGCTACTCGAACTGACGTAAATTCAGGAGAAACAGAAAAAATACTGAAGGATTTTGCTGTTTCCCTTTCAAATTTGGAGGAAGACCACTTGATGCAAAAGCCTAGGACTCATTGGTTAAACTTGGGTGATACTGGCAGCAACTTTTCAAGTCTGCGTTGACCTAGAGAAATTCGAAATAACAGAATACATTTGTTGTGGATATGGATGCGATTCACCTTCACAAACAGGTGGACATTGGAGAATCTTCTGTGAATTACTTCATAGATATTCTTGCCCCTACATTGGAGAATCTTTTGTGAATGCAACTTCCAGCATCTTAAAATCAAGAGGAAACTATCTCCTGGGCAAGCAGCTAAGCTGATTGACAACATTATGTTCATGGAAATTGGAGTTGTTGTCACGGGAACTAATGCTGATGAATCACCGGGTCCAGACAGCTTCAATGCTTGCTTCTACCAGAAGTGATGGCATATATTTGGCAGGGGCATTGCTGATGCAATTCAAGATTTCTTCAATGATGGTCAGACCCCTAAAGCTTTTAATGCTACTTCTATCACTCCTAACCCAAAAGACGTCAATGCTAGCTCCATGTCTGATAAGTACAGGCTCAATTCCTTAGCAAATAGTCTGCAAAATTATTACTAAGGTCATGAGCTATTAACTGAAAACTGTGATGCCTTCAATTATTTGCAAAGTTCAATATGCTTTCATTAAAGACAGGAAAATTCATGACAATTGTGACTGTGAGTACCTCATTGAGGCAATCCAGCAAACCTCTGAATCCTCCTCCTGGAGATGGCCGGAATAAGCCTCGTCACCACAATTTGGAATATTTGGCGAGATAGTAATAACAGGATCTTTAAAAAGAAGATTAGGTGAACAGACTCTATCTCAGTCTCGATCTTGTTGATTTCAGATCGAGAGCGGTATGCCTTGGTGTTGACCATGATGTAACGCAGCTTCCTGAATCAATTAAGGTCACCTTGTCCTCTACAAATTGGAAGCAACATGTTTCCTGTCCAATTTATATGCAGTTTGGGCAAGCCCTTGACGTTTCCAAGACTTTCATCAGTGTCTAAGCTCTGGTTCTCGGGTGCAATGAGAGACAGATGGTTTCCATGGTTAGTTGGGAAACTAATGGAAATGTTATCTTCAGAAAAGATATTAAAAAAAAAAAAAAAAAAACCTCCCCGTTCCTACAGACCTTGAAACTGGTATGCAGCTCACAGATCCCTTTTTTTTTTTTTGAAACATACTGAATTTATTGAGCAGGAACGGCAAAAAAGAAAGGAAAAACAAAAGAAAGAGATACAAAGGAAAAACAGCCAAGTAAAAAGCTACAAGAAAACATGACCAAGCCCTTTAAGGCACCCAGTCCCTTACACACTGGTGAACTTTACAAATGACCCGCAAGGACGAAGAACTTCTATTTTGAAAGCAGTGGGCATTTCTCTTGCCCCAAAGAGACCAAAAGACAGCAAAGAGGGAACCTCCCCATCTGGGGAGATCCTTTTTCCTGGGACCACCTGCATGCCATGACCGAAATAAATTAGAAGTGGAGAGAGGCATAACCTAAGATAAGCCGAAGAGAAGCAATACGCTGCACCAGACCTCCCTAGCAAACCCACAGTTAATGAGCATGTGATCTACTGATTCCGCTTCCTTAAAACAGAGAATGCAGATGTTTGGGGGCACCATGCCCCTCTTGCGAAGGTTATAAACAGTCAGGATCTTGTTACGACCCGCCAACCGAGGGAAAGCAGCTACTTTCGGAGAAGCTCCATAGAACCACGCTGCTCCAGTATGGCTATGGGAATGCTGAGAATCCACGCTGGAAATATGAGAATAGAAAGATTTGTCCGTGTATTTTACGGATTAATCAGACCAAAGAGTCTTCGTCCCCCGGGAGAGGTCATCCCCTGCAACCAGGAGAGGAGGCACAGCAACTCCTCAGCTTCCGCATCCAAGAGATGACTTTGGCATCTCCCACTCCCGAAAAAAGAGAAGCAATCAACAACCGAAATGTTAGGAACCAAGCAGAGAGCAGCAAACCTTGGGTAAGCTGATCTAAGGGAAAAATCCCCCATCCAGAGATCATCAAAAGTTGACTATGTCCCGCTACCGACAGAGAAGCTGAACCCATTAGAGCAAGCCTAGCGATGGACTCCAGACATGGGAGGCATGGTACAGGTATGCCTCCCTGCTATGCCACCCCAAAGATGAAGATCCATATTTGCTCAAAATAATAGACCTCCAAAAGCTAGAATCCTCCACCCCAAAGCTCTAGATCCATTTGCCCAATAGGGCATAATTAGCCTCGTTGAGTCTCTTGATGCCAGCACCATCACAGTTAAAAGGCCGACATACATCCCAAGGAAGCTCAACCTTGCCTTAGGAAGTCTTAGCGAAGTTTATCTATTCTATCGATGACAGCCTTGGGATACTAGAAGAGGGACATAAAGTAGAGGTGGAGGTTAGATAGGGATGCCTTAATAAGGGAGTCTGCCTCCACGGGATGGGAGACTGCTTTTCCAAGGAGAGCTTTATCTCCATCCTCTCGATAATCTTATCCCAAAAGTGAGTGATAGGTTTCCCAACATAGAGCAGAAGCACAAGATATGAGGCCAAAATGGAGCCTGAATGACACCCAAAGATCCCAACTAGACATAAAACTGTTAGTGCACTTTTCTGTGGCATACTAGTGCACCTTATTTGTCAATTACGTTGGTCCTAGCGTCTAGGTGTTGGTTGAGCCCAAAGAAGATGAAAATCGAAGACACAAGTGGACAGCTGCATCAAGGAAGAAGAAAGAGGTAAATCAAAGATGCTTTGGTGAGCCAAAACCCTTGAACTTAAACCAAAACCAAACCTCTAGATGACTTGACCTAAATAGGTAAACTTTTAGTCATCTTAAAATGGCCTTAGGTGTTCCAAAAGACCACCCAAAGGAAGGCCATGAACTACGGTAAAAATCCAAATCAAAACAGCATATTTCATGTGGTGTCGACTGACCAGTCGGTTAGCCGACAGCAAGGCGTCGGCCGACCAACAGCCTGGTCGACTTACCGATTTAGGCCCAAAAGAGGACAACAACAAAACTTCTAGTCCATTCCTAATTTGACCGACTAACGTCCATCATCGGTCAACCGATCGCCTTAGATCGGCCGACCGACTGGACTTGCTGACCGACCAACAGATAGCCGTTGGCTTTTCTAGCCATTAAAGCTTTTTCTATATAAATGGAACTTGGCTTTTTAGCCATCAAGAAAGGGAATTCAATATATTAGAAGCCATCATTCATTGCCCACGTCACTAGGCTCTAATCCTACCATACCCAAGTCATCTTCCTTATGATTCATCACAAGATGGAGCATTCACAGCTCATATGAAGATGAACTTGCTTTCTCTTGATCTCTAGATGTTTTAGGCACCTACACCATAGGTAAATCCTCTGTCCAAACCTCACTAGAGATCCATATAGGTGAATCTTTCTAGGCTTGCAACACACAACCTATTGTAGAAGATTCAACTGATCTCCTATCACCTTGGGCATCTCAAAAGAGCATCACATTCAAGGTGATTGATCGTTGGAGATAAGGCATTGGCAACATGATCGGGGGAGCAGAGTGAAATTGTGTCAAAGGGATATCCTACGCTATGTGCGGAAGCTTGCGGAGCTTATAGAACTATGGCTAAGTCATAGAAGGGGGGTGATTAGGACCGTTTTAAAAACCTTTGGCCTAATTAAGCTAATTAAGCAAGAACACTTTGCTTCCAAGCGTAAGTAGGTCCAATCACAAAAGCTACAAAGATAATGCAATTAAGCAAACTAGCCTAAACACATAGATTATAATGATGCAACATGTGGAGCTTCTAATCAATGTGTAATGATCTAGACTACAAAGGATATAACTACCTAAGCAACTAGTCTAGTGTAAACAATATGAGATTCATCATGCTAAGCATATGTCTACAAGCCAAGTGAACATACATCTTGTGCGTGAATGTGCCTATCAAGAACGTAGCATTCAACCATTCAAACATTCATATAATTAAGCAATTAAATAGACAATGTATGAATAGAAAAGTGCTCAAATAACAATCACAAACCCAAGCATGTATAGTGGTTCAGTTTCCCTACTCCACTCCCGATTACCGTACTCATCCCTTGAGCACACCGGATTTCACTAGGTTTAAATCAGGTTCATCCCAACCAAGGTGTTTTAAATCGGTTCCACCCTACCGGGGAGTTTAACAAGATTCCTCCCAACCTATGACAGAGATTTAACTGGTTCATCCCTCAACCAAGATGTTTATGAGTTTCATCCAACCTAGGATTTTGACAAGGTTCCTCCCAACCCCTTAGTTCCAATCCTAGAACCTAACGTACACTCCCACCAAAGGATCCCCTTGGAGACTTGGTCGAGTTTAATTCTAAACTCTCACACTCAATCCTCCATAAGGAAAGAGTGCAACCAGACTCTTACAAAGACAACTTACTTGTCGGATTGAGCCCCTTGTTCAGCTCCACTTGGGTTGCTTGATCTCAACTCTCCCGTGCTTCAATCAGCTCCCCGTTGCTCTCCCGATCATATTGTCGATGCGTTGTCAATGTCTCATCTCCACTTGATCGACTACCTTGCATGTGATGCCCCAAAGAGATGTCCAAGGAGGGAGGTGGTGGTGAATTCTCTACAACTAGTAGGTGGTGGTGAATTCTCTACAATTAGTAGGATTTGGTTGCCTAGAGGAATTCCACCTAATTGGATCTCTAGAGAGGTTTAGACTAAGAATATACCTATGGTATAAGTGTCTAAAACATCTACAGATAAAGAGAGCAAATTCATCTTCATATGAGCTATTGAATGCTTTAACTTGTGATGAATCACAAGGAAGATGACATGGAATGGTTAGGATTAGATTCTAGTAATGGTTGCTTAAATGATGGCTTCTAATACACTAAATTCCCTCTCCTAATGGCCAAAAAGCCAAGCTCCGTTTATATAAAAAAAGCTTCAACGGCTAAAAAATGGCAGCCAACGGCTATCTGTCAGTTTGCCAACAAGTCCAGTCAGCCGGCCGATCTAAGGCCATCGGTTGACCGATGATGGATGTCGGTTGGCCAAATTAGGCCTGGACAGAAGTTTTGTTGCTATCCTCTTTTAGGCCTAAATTGGTCGGTCAACCAGGCTGTTGGTTGGCCGACGCCTTGCTGTCGGTCAACCGGCTAACTGGTCAGTCGACACCACATGAAATCTATTGTATTGGTTTGCATTTTTACCATAATTCATGAACCTCTTTGGCCTTCCTTTGGGTGATCTTTTGGGACAACTAAGGCCATTCTAAGATGTCTAAAAGTTTTCCTATTGGGTCAAGTCATCTAGAGGTTTGGTTTAGTTTAGGTTCAAGGGTTTTGGCTCACCAAGGCATCTCTGATTTACCTGTTTCTTCTTCCTTGATGTAGTTGTCCACTTGTATCTTTGGTCTTCATCTTCTTGGGGCTCCACCAACACTTAAACACTAGGACCAACGTAAATGACAAATAAGGTGCACTACTATGCCACAGAAAAGTGCACTAACACAAAGGAGAGCTGCTAATTGAAGCACAGGAGAGTGGAGATCAAGCAACCCAAGCGGCGCTGAACAAAAGGCTCAATCTGATAAGTGTCATTATTAAGAGTCCGGTTGCACTTCTTCCTAAGCTAATTGGAACTAAGGGGTTGAGAGGAACCTTGTCAAACTCCTAGGTCGGATGGAACGCGTAAACATCTTGGTTGAGAGATGAACTAATAAAATATTCGTCATAGATTGGGAGGAACCTTGTTAAACTCCCCGATAGGGTGGAACCAATTTAAAACACTTAGTTAGAAGGAACCTGATTTAAACGCCCTAATGAAATCCGATGTGCTCAAGGGATGAGTACGGTAACCGGAAGTGAAGTAAAGAAACCGAACTACAATACATGCTTGTGTTTCATATTGTCATTTGAACCATTTCTATTCTAGCATAGTCTATTTAATTGTTAATTATATGAATGTTGGAATGAAATGTATGCTATGCATTGATAGGTAGATTCTTACATACATCTTGTAGTTTCACTTCTAGACTAGTTGTTTAGGTAGTTATATCATTAGTAGTCTAGATACTTACACATTGATTAGAAGCTCAACATGTTGCATCATTGTAATCAGTGTTGTCATGTGTGGTAGCATATGCGAATATGCGATCGCATATGTGCATATATGTTGGAAAATCGCATATGTGACCATGGCATATGCAGCCATGGCATATTTTAATATGCCAAAATATGCAATCGCATATGTGATGTATGAGATCACATACAGCATATGCGATCGCATATTGTGCCAACAGTCACTTCTTCTTTTCTTTTTTTTTTAAAAAAAACTTTTTTCCCCCCAAACTCACCCATTTCACTCATTCTCATCCCAAACTGTCAAGTCTCCCAAACTCTCTTACTCTCTAGTCTCTTATTCTCTTACAACTTAAAGTTACAAGTTCCAACTTCCAACTTTCAACCTCCAAGTGGTCTTCACTCTTCAATCTCTCTCTCTCATACATTCAAGGAATCAAATTCAAGAATCAAGTTCAATCAATCTTTCTAATCTTGCTCTCTTACATTTACACATTATTAGTCTATTACACATATATATTTTAGATTTTGTTCCCATCTTTTTCTTACATTTTGTTTCAAGTGTGTAGGCCATAATCTACAGCAACTACAAGGCCAAGCCTACCTACCTACCAAGGCCAAGCCTACCTACCTACCAAGTCCAAGATTCCAAGAGTCAAGAGACTCAAGTCAAGACTCAAGACTCAAGAGAAGACTCAAGATTCAAGGATCAAGATTGAAGAAGAAGAGTGAAGTCTCAACTCTCAAGTCTCTTAACTCTCAAGTGACAAGTCTCACGTCTCAACTCTCAAGTTCAAGTGTTCAACTACAAGTCTCAACTCTCAAGTCCTTCTCTCTCTTTTTTCTTCTTTCTTTTATTTTGTTCTCTTCTCTCCTACAACTGTAAGTAGTGAAGTGTAACCTTTCTTTCCTTCTTTCCCTCTCTACTCTCTACTCTCTACATTCTCTCTTTCTAAATTCTAGTTTTCTCTCACTTTCTTCTCTTCTACAAGAGTACTAGTGTAGACTGTGTAAGTGTGTAATGTAGTGGTGTGTGTGCGCCTAGTAGAAGCGTCAAGTGTGTAAGTGTAGCTCTCGTGTGTAAGTGTAGCTCTCTCTCTCTCTCTCTCTCTCTCTCTCTCTCTCTCTCTCTCTCTCTCTCATGTTACTTCTGTTATTAGTTATTATTTACAAGTTACATACTTAGTTACTTACATTACGTAATCATGTCTTCTTCCCAATCTTCCTCTTTGAAACCCAAATCGAATGACCTAGGTTGGAAGTATGGGTACTATCGTAGTGATACGGAGAAAACTCACATAGTATGTGAGTTATGTGGGTATGTGAGTTCTGGTGGTATTGCTTGGCACAAGCAACACCTAGCACATACACCGGGGTCAAATGCAAGAGCATGTGACAAAAGTACTCCAGAAATCCGAAGGGAGATCATGGAGTATATGGATAAACAATCGAGAAAAAGATGCGATAGTGCCCTACATCAAGAAGAATATATGGAACAAAATGCATATGAAGATATAAACGTAAATGAAGCTAGCCCTACCCCTCCTACGTCTACAGGCCGGTCTAGACCACCACCGGCCTCAAAAGGAGTTCGTGGGCACGGACCCCTAGATAGATGGTGTACACCACAAGGATGTGGTAGACCAAAGGGGTAAGGGCAAAGAGCCGGCTCAAACAACTTTAGAAAACCAGTATAAACAAAAAGATAGGAAAACTACTATTTAATATATTGCTAAGTAGTTCTACCAAACCGGCGTTGCTTTCAACACAGTAAAATCAAGAAGTTTCAAAGTTATGGTTGAGGCAATACGTCAATTTGGACATGGGCTTAAACCTCCTTCATATCATGAAATAAGGGAGACGTGCCTCAAATCCGAAGTTGAGCATACACGATCCTTTATAGCTGAATATAGGGAATCATGAAAAACGCATGGGTGTTCACTCATGGCCGATGGATGGACCGATAGATCCGGTCAGTCTCTCATTAACTTTCTAGTGAATTGTCCAACTGAGACAATGTTCTTGAAGTCTGTGGATACATCGGGCCATTCTCATAACGCAAACTATTTATTTGAATTACTAGATAATGTAGTTGAGGAAATAGGTGAGGAATACGTTGTCCAGGTAATTACAGACAATGCAACCTCATATGTAGCCGTCGGTCGTCTACTTATGGAAAAGAGGCGTCGTTTATTTTGGACCCCTTGTGCGGCCCATTGTATTGATTTCATGTTAGAAGATATAGATAGGTTATTTTTACAAGTGATTGCAAGGGCATAAGGAACCACAATATTTATGTACAAACACACCCTTCTTCTCAGTCGAATGAGAAAACACATTGGGGGCAACTTGCTACGTCCAGTAGTCACCCGTTTCGCTACAGCCTTCTTAACACTACAAAGATTAAATGCAAAAAAAAATCGAAGCTTAGAAGCTTTATAATGTCGGCCGATTTTACAAGTGGACCTTGGTCAAAGAAGACTGAAAGGAAACAAGTTCAACAAACAATCATTTCACAAAATTTTGAACACAGGTTATAAAGGTGCTAAAAGCATATGAGCCATTAGTCATTGTAGTTGCAACTGGTGGACGGGGATGAGAAGCCGGCAATGGGTTATATTTATGATGCAATGGAATCAGCAAAAGTTAAGATCATGAACCATTTTAATTATAGAGAACATGATTACAGGCCCATTCTAAATATTATAGATAAAAGATGGGGCAGCCAAATGTCATCTCCATTATATTCGGCTGCCTACATCTTTAACCCGGCCTGTTTATTCTCTTCTCTCAATCCAGTTGCATCACTTGAAGAACATATGGCTGGATTTATTAATATGTTGGAAAGAATGGTTCCAGATAGAGAAGAACAAGACAGGATCTTAGTTCTACTGGACTTTTATATAAAGAGTGATGGTATATTCTCAAGGGAGATCGTCATCAGGCATCGGACAATGAAAATGCCCAGTAAGTAATATAAAAATGTTTTTTACAAATAGTTTTTTACAATCTAGTAATATATAAAGTAAAGTCTAACCTACTTAAACTGTTTTTCTCAGCCGACTGGTGGGCTTCCTATGGAGTGGACCCGAACAAGAAGGAACCAGCTTTAAAGAAGCAGGCCATGAGGATTCTTGGACTCACATGTTCTGCCAGTGGTTGCGAGCGCAACTGGAGCGCGTTCGAGGCGGTAAGTTCGGAAAAAATGAAAATGTTAATATGTTAATGTTAGTAACTTAGTATGTTATAGACTTACAGTTTAGGATAATTGTAAAGTTAATGCTGAATACACTTTCTTTCATGCAGATTCACACCAAAAAAAGAAATCGCCTTGAGCAAAAGAAGCTTAATGACTTGATCTTTGTTCAATATAATAAAAAATTGTGAGAAGGATTCTGGACTAGGAAAGAAAAGCCTGGTTTCAATTACCTTATCTGCTTCGATGAGCTGGATGCAGAAAATGAGTGGCTCGTAGAGACGGAGGAGCCGGTCTTTGCTGGCGACAACTTGACATGGGCGCAAGTTGAAGATGCCGCATACGGATCGACGCCTAGAGAAACTATTGCTTGGAGACGAAGGAGGGAGGGGGGCGAGTAGTAGCAGTCAGCCCGTGGTAGAAGAGATTGAGGAGATAGGAGGAGGAAATTATGATCAAGTTGAAGAACCACCGTTGGATGTTGATGAAGTGCTAGTACGTACAGATGATGAAGAAACAAAAGAAGAAGAGGTGTATGTGGAAGAAGGAGATGACTTGGATGACAACGATGATTGTGATGGTGGTGGTGATCAATTGCCACAATGGCAAATAGATCAATGACTTTAGTCTTTTACTATTTAGTTTATTATTGGTCTATTTAGTCTTTTGTTAGTTATATTTTACCTACACTTTGTGACTTGTAAAATGTTAAGTTGTAAATTATATTTCCATTTTCTACAATCAACAATAAATAAATAGTTTCTTCATTTTGTCTTAGTTTTTTGTTACTTGACTTCTTTCTTAGTTCTTACTCTTAGTTGTTAGTTGTTACTAATTCTTTGTTCTTACTCAGTAATAGACTAGTAGATTAGTAGGATTACTTATTAACTTATAAGTTATAATTAAACATGTGATGTATAATTACTTATTAAATTATTATCTATTAACTTAGTAGTTAGGAAAGGTCCCGCTATTTTTTTATATATTTTTTTCATTTTTTCTAATTTTTTTCCTATTTTTATGATTTTTTTTTAATTTTGAAAAACAAAAAAAAATATATGCGGTTGCATATGCGATTGTGCGACCGCATATCCCTTTGACAACATTGATTGTAATCTATGTGCTTAGGCTAGTTTGCTTAATCACATTATCTTTTGTAGCCTTTGTGATTGGACCCACTTATGCTTGGAAGCTAAGTATTCTTGCTAATTAGTATAATAGGATTTTAAAATGGTCCTAATCAACCCCCCCCCCCCCCCCCCCCTGGACTTAGTTGTAGTTTTATAAGCTCTGCTCTAAGCTTCCGCATGTAGCGTAGGGTATCCCCCCAACGCAATTTCAAAAACTTCAGAAGAGGGAAGGTGGACACCAAACAGCTCGCTTTTACCCACATTAATTTTAAGCCCTGAGGCCACCTCAAAACATCAAACTATTTTCCGAAGATTATCAACCACAGTTCCATCCGCATCACAAAAAAAAGAGTGTCATCAACAAACTGAAGGTGGGTGAATCATTGAGGGAAATTGGGGACTTTGAACCGTTGAAAAAGACCCACAGATTGACCCCTAGATAGCATCTAGCTTAAAGCTTCCGAAACAATGACAAATAACAAAGGGCAGAGGGATCCCCCTGCTAGAGACCTCTAAACATCTTGAAGAAGCCAAAAGGAGATCCGTTAATAAGGACCAAGAATTTGGTAGAGGAGACACAAGCCTTGATCACCACAACCAACTCTTCCCATCATATAGCCCGAAAAAGACCTGTCAGCATGGTCATAAGCATTCTCCAAATCCAGTTTGCAAATGACTCATCCTATTCTTACTACTACCATCTTGAAAGATTTTGGCATTGGTACAAAGACTTGTATTTACACAAATACAACTATTGTTGCTGCTTTAGAAGACCCTAGATCTACACCTTGGCATACAAGAATGGCTAATATAAAGTGTTATTTTTTTCACATGCAATGCCTTTCTCATCCCTTTAAATTCAAGTTGTGGCCACTCGACATGCTCCAGAAGTGGTAAAGCTCAACAACATGGCTACTTCGGCCCCTCATGAGCTCCCTGTAGTAGCTTCCATATGTTCAAAAAGGAATAAGTCAGTCATTCAAAACATACTACTCTTTAGGCCAATTGCCTTTCGATTTGTATAGTGCTTTTTTGCTCTTCTGCATAAAGTGTTTTTTCCTCAGGCTTCTTCCCGCTTTTTGTTCTTTGTTGTAGCTTGTTTTTTGGGTTTTTGTCCCTCTCTGTTGATAATGAATCCTTGCTTGGCTTACAAAAAGAAGTATGAGGATGTTCATTTTCAATGTGAGTCACTTGGGGCTCATTTGGGAGCTTGTAAATGGAGGTAAATGTGAAATGGAATTGGACTTAAATGAATTGGGAGCAAATGGCTAACTCGGCTGTGTTTGGATGGAAGCAAATGAAATGCATTTGAAATTCAAATATTCTGCTTGGATGGGTGTAAATGGGAGGAATTGGAATGCATTGTAATTTTCCAATATATTCACAAGAACATATGTGATATCCCAAATCAACTTTAATATTCCAAATTAGTGTACATATGTGATATTTAACAAAATGATTGTAATAAGCCAGTTGAAAAATATACTTTTGCCGAAAATGAGGAAGTTTCGAGCCTCGGGTGGGCCACAAACATAAAGATCACAAACAAGCAACATGCCGACTTTTCTAAGCCATCCATTTAGATGGCCAACCTTTGGATGGTTTTGGATCATTCTTTTGGTGTGATTTTAGTGATGTAGCCGATAATTGGATTGTTTTGAAGTATCGTCAGCGTGCCACGTGTATAGTTGACATTTGCGTAGCGCATGGTGTGTCAAAAAGGCCGTTACGTAAAGGTAACTGTGGCAACCGTTACACATTACATAGTCGTAAAGGTTGTAACGGCCGTTACAGAAAAAATGACCCGTAAAGGCCATTACAACCCCCCATAATGGCCCGTCACGCCCCTTGTAAAGGCCCCGTAACAGTCCGTTACAACCCTTGTAACAGGTTTTTCGGATTTTTTTTTTTCAATAAAAAAAGGATACTGTAATGGCTATTAAGGCCCCCGTAACAATTGTTACACATCGTATCGTAAAGGTAACAGTGGTGGCCATTATGGCCACTGTTACCATTACAAAATACCTTGGCGTAGTGGCACCTTTGTTTACACATTCAACTCTCCAAGGGAGCTCAAAAAGGCATTTCACCCCATTTACTTCCAATTTCTCTATCAAAAAGAGGATTTCATTTACAAACCCATTTGCTCCCATTTCATTTCATTTCCATGTATTTACTCCCATCCAAATACACCTCAAATGCATTTATCTTCATTTACTCCCAATTCCCTCTATTTACCTCCATTTACTCCCATCCAAATGGTCCCTTATGAAAATAACAGTAATGCTCTTTTTCATTCTATTCACTCTGATGTGCAAAGGCCTGTTCGAATTACTTCTTCTTCTTGATATAAATATTTCAACTTGTTTATTAATGATCATTCTAGATTTTCCCCGTCATACCTCAAGAAAAAACAGGGAAGTGTTGCCGATTGTAAAAGCATTTAACAAAGTGGTTCATACTCAGTTGGAGGCTATAATGAAGGTCCTTCGGTCTAAAAATGCAAAGGAATACAAATGTCATGACTTGCAAAGTTACATATCAAATCATGGCATCAAATTCTTCTTGCCCATACACACATCAACGGAATGGAGTTGCTGGCCAAAAATAAAAATGGCATCTTGTTGAGGTAACTAGCCTATCTAAACGGGGATATAGATTCCAAAATCTACTGGGATGAGGCAATTCTTCCTATTGCTACCTATATGATCAACAAGATGACCGTCACCTTCACTTGGGAATGGTTACCATCTTCATCTCCTAAAACCTTATTTGTTGATGTGTAGCATTCCGCCTAAAGTGGTCAGATGTGTGTTTTGTCCATGTGCTGGGGATCTCTTGATATAAGCTAGGACCTCAACCTATTAGATGTATCTTTTTAAGGTATGCTCGGACACAAAGGATACAAGTGTAATTATCTTGAGACTAAGAGAATGTATGTCTTAAAGGATGTCATGTTCTTAAAGAATGTCCTCTATTTCTTCGTGGTGGCAACTGAAATTGCCCCTTCGTACGATGATCCATTTCCTCTACCAGTCACAGGGGATTGTGATAACGCCTAAATATTTCATATTTATCCCCTACTTAGTATTGATTTTACCATATACATCAAGTTAATTAGTCCTAATTATGTGTGTTTCATGTGCAAGGAAAGATTTGAAGATCAAGACCAAATCTGTGCTAAAAAAAAAAAGAACCGGAGCCTAAAAGGAGTTATGAAGAAAAAGCTTGAAGAATCCAGTTAGAAGATCCGAAGAGGGTCAAAAATACAAAACCCTGAAATCCAGGGTCAGAAGAACAAAAGTCCAGAAACTCAGGAAAACGACATCTAAAATTCACAGAGCCTGTGAGTCGATCGACAGAATCCATGGGTCGATCGACAGAGCCCATAGGGTCGATCGATAAAACCCTAAATTTCACAGATTTCTCGCTAGACAAAAACAGATTTCATGGGTAGATCGATGGAGGCCATGGTGGAGGTTATGGGTCGATCGATGGAGGTTATGGGTCGATCGACAAAGGCTGTGATTGCGTAGTTTCACGATTTTTCTAAGGCGGTGCGAAAGTTGGGTTTTCTAAACTATTTAAGATGTTTCCCACGTTCCTAAGGATGAATTAGGGTTGAGAGAGAGAGAGAGAGAGAGAGAGAGAGAGAGAGAGCTTGGAGTTTTTTTTTTTTTTTTTTTAGTTAAGTCATGCTAGGCTAATCTCTTAGCTAAAGCTAAGAAATGAAACTTCTACTTAATTACAATGTTTTAGTTCGTTTTGATACATACATGGGATTGAATGATGCTAATTAATTGAATTATATTTGAATTTACTATAAAGTCTTTGAGTTGTTTATTTCTGGATTCGTTGTGAACTATGGTAACAATGGATGCTTTGATTTAACAATTGCTTAGCATGTCTAAAGAAGGAATCAATCTATAGAGTTAATTGATCTATTGTAGATGGTTACAATAGATGCTTGAATTCCCTGCGATTAGTGTTTGAGTATCGATTAATTAAAGTTCATATCTTTGTTGGATATTTGAGATTGGTTTAACAGAACTATCTTCCAATTGGATAGAATAGGGCTTCGATTCCAATTGAGTTATCGAAGATGAATTGATGAATTATACAATGTGATTACTAGAAGTGGATTCATGGATCCTTAGTATTTGTTTTGATTTAATTTCCCCTATACTATTCGTTGGATTCTTAATTATAGTAGTAACTAGATCCTATTGTGCTATTAACCACTCCATAATCCCTATGGAACGAACTCAGCCTCACCGAGTTATTACTACATCGCGACCCTGCACTTGGGGTTGTGAACAGATTGCCCCAGTCATGTTTAGGTCCCCCTTAGGTCAGTGAAGAAACCTCTAAAGTTGTATGCTCGTAGAAAGCAGATCAACCTCCAGAGATGATCGATCATCATCCATCCACCAACTCGGTGCCAAAGATAAACAACATTAAATCATCCCCTGAAATTGGCTACTTCCGCAACACCGTCTAAATTACCTATTGCTCTTTGCAAAGCCAAATGAACTTCTTCACCCTAGTAAGATACAAATTAAGTACCCCCATCCTATTAGTAATTTTGTTTCTTACGAGTAGCATTCCAAATATCAGCAATATTATCAATGATATTGTTGGTATCGCCAAGTCAGTGATACTGAAACTATTAGAAGTGTAAAAGTTTCCAAATATCACCGATATTTTCGATAATATTGGTGATACTTTGTGATATTATCAATACCAGCAATACTTTGAGAAGAATCTCTTGTAGAAGTTCCCTAGTATCAACGATACCGCTGATAATATCCCCGATACCAGTGATAAGATCCATGATACAAGGGAAATATCCATAAATACGGAAAAATTGACAAAACAAATTGGGAAATTCTTCAAAAAACCTAAGAGAAATCTCGACACAAAACAGAGATGGACCATAACTCAAAGGTGACAAAAAATCCATCGAAACTTTATTTTTTTTCTCAAATATTAGCATGGATTGCAATGAAAACCATGCATGATTCTCATGCATTGACATGGATTTGCTACAAAAACTTAACATTTAAGTGAAAAATGGGGAGAAAATGGGGGAATCAGCGAAATCCTTTTTTTTTTTTCATTTTTATATTGAAAAATGTGTGATCTTCACTATTAAGTAACATGGAAATTTTATATATTAATAACTGTTAATCAAACTATTAATCAAATGTCAATTTTTCCAACGTGATTCTACATTCAAGAAAGGTAATAAGAACATAAATTATTAAAGGATTCAAGGGAAATTACTTGAAAGACAAAAAAATAAAGGAAAGATAGAATCCTTTAACACTATCATGACATGGTATCACTTGGTGCATATATATGGCAAAAGGATGATTGATGAGTTTTTTTTTTTTTTTTTTTCTGATTTCTTTATATTATGGTATAGTATTGAATCTGCAAACAGTAATTAGAGCATCCATATCATAGCTCCAAGTCCAAAACACGTTATACAGTATGTATGCCTGATGCAAGGACAACCTGATTCCAGAAAACTTGCATAATTTTTACTTGTACAATTTTTCTTCCTTTAAAAAAGCAAGATTTGAATAGATATACAAGCACAGTTGATATAAGTCTTATTCAGTTCAATTATCAACATAAACATGAAATCAGTATATCATGAAAATCAACCAAAATTCTGATCTGTTACCTCCGTTTTTCAGCTTCATTTGGATAACTGATAGTAAATTTACAAAGGGATGCAAGAAAAGAGTTTAGTGGTTCTACAGCGCGAAGAACGCCGCATGCCTGCAAAGTATCACTATATTATCACTGATTCTGAAGAATACAGCAAAGCTGCAAAGTCACAAATATCATACGCATGATATTCACAGAAAAAGGAATACACCAGTAAAACATGGACTCGCACAGGATTTGCTTTGAGCCACAACCAACTTGAGAATATAAAGGAAAAGGTGTAGCCATAGCTACTGAAAATGGGTCTAGATTCTAGCTACCTGAGTAAATGCCTGATATCCTTTCAGTATTTCCAATATGATAGCCTCTCCTTGAGACCTTCCAAAACCACCCCATGTTACGATTGATAGACAAGGAGGTACTCTGTGATTCTATAATCTCTAATGCTTCAGTTAACATCTCATACCTCATTAAGATTAGGGATAAAGCATCCAGGATGGTCAACCACATTGAATCAACCATTGCAATACAAAGAACTGCAGTTTGCCCACTGAATTTTGCCGGTGGATCACTATCGCACCTTGGCGATTCAATCTGTGTAGTGAAAGAGGAAAGAATCAAATTAGTAATAAATAGTACCTTAAAAAAAAAAGGAAATTCAGTCTTACCTCCCCAACATCCACAGCTTCATCTGTCAAAGTAGCAACAGTAAACACAACTCCCAGAAGGCCTTCAACTGCCAGAGTTATTGCATGAGCTTCACTGGCAACGACAACAGCAGCATTAGATGCATCATTATCCAAACTCCATTCGATTCCTGCAGGTAGTACAACCATTAGTGACAATAAATATGGTAATATGCCAAGTGCTTCTTAGTTATCTATGCTGCAGGACCTAATAATTTTTAGGAACTTTATAGTGGCATCAAATAAGCATATTGGAAAAGTGTTTAAGGCTTTTTTTAGAGAAAAAGACACTCAAGTGTCATCAACTATTACACAAGAAAAGGATACGGAGATTTTCATTGTCAAGACTCCAACTAAATCTAACTTCCTGAAAACAGATGAATACTTGAATGATAGCAATGGGTGCAAGAGTAAAGGCTTATTGCCTTCCAAAATCTAATATGAAAACTATTACCTGATAAACAAAACTTTTGTACTAACTAAACAGCCACTAGAATGTAGGAAGGAATCCGGATAGTCCACTAGTCAAAACTAGCAGTCAATGAACCCTATCTTCTACTGTTGGCAACACATACCCAAATGGAAGCAACACATGCTATAACCAATGAACAATTACAAAAGCTTTTTCATATTTTAAGATACATTATGGATTGCTACAAGCAAGGAGGCCTTTATATAAACTTTTGACAACTAAGGATGCCATATTATAATAGGAAATGACAAAATGACTTGTCAAAACCCCATGGACTTCCAATAAACTGGTCATAACTCATTCAAACTCATTCAAATGTTGGATCAGTTAGATCTTTGATTGGCCAGCTTGTGGGGCCAACCAGTTGTGTTCATCCAGCATTGTACTGGTAGCAATTAGCCTCCAATTATTGTCTTTTGACCCTTGTTGATAGGGGACCACCTCATCCATCTTAACTTGGAAATTTTCCTTAGCATTCGACACATGATTGCCAGATGGTCCATATTTTCTTTCTCTATGACAAATTGCTCATTTGTTGTTTTACCTTCAAATCCCTTTGAAGATTTGGTAGATCTCTCTACAAACTTCTGAATTGATCCATCCATGAATTTAGCAAGTAATCCAACAATGAACTCGCATATCACAACACTCATGAAAATTTTCTGTTGAATCTTTGAATAAACAAATTGAGTTCCGACACTATCTTCCTTTAGACGCTGACAAGCGAAAGGGGCTTGGAGTCTTGGAAAAAGTCTTGGAGAGTTCTTGTGCTCAGAATTTTGAATAGTGTCCATAGCATAGCGTAGCATAGCTACAATGCTAAATAGTGTAAATCCCCTGTAGCGTACACTATAAGGATCATAGCATATGTAGCGTACGCAGCGTACGTGTAGCGTAAGTAGCGTACGCTACGATTTTTTTTTTTAAATAATAGTTGTATTTTGTACTTAATACTCCCAACCAGTGAGATTTTAATTTCTTTTCATAATTGTGACTTGAGGTTTCAATTAGACATTATTACTTTAATTAATAAAGTTGTTGATGTGAAAATGATTTGAGTTGGTTTATATATATGGATTGGCTTTTGATAAATGGTAATTAATATTTTGTTTGAACATGCTTATACTTGAAAAAATTAATCATCGTTTATGCATTTGAATATTTTTTTTGTTCTTTACTTACTATTTATCATATTTTCCTATTTTTAAATTAAAAAATAGAAGTATCGTGTAGCTTATACTACACACTGCAAAGGGCTGAACACTACGCAACATGCTATACACATTTTTATATTTTTTTTGGTTTTTTACTTACTAATTATCATATTTTTCCTATTTTTAAATTAAAAAATAGAAGTATCGTGTAACTTATGCTACTTACGCTACACACTACAAAGGGCCGAACACTACGCAACACGCTGCCACTATTTAAAACACTGGTTGTGTTAGTTGCCACTCATTGGGTGCACCAAACAAAGCTTAAGGGCCACCCACAAAAATCAAGTCAATTCAAAACTCTAGTGAGCCACAACTTGAATTTGGACATTTTGGGTGTGATTTTTTAGTGTTTTCTATGGTGTGACCCTTCTGACTTCTCAGACCAGCCAAATCTTTAGCAACTAGCCAAAACATGGGATGGTGCAACTAATGGATGAACTAGATGTCATACACATCAAAGTTGGCCCCACACAGCTCAACTACATGGTAAGTCACCACCAATGTCTTATATATCGTATGCATTATGTATCACACCCTTGGCATATGGAAACATCAGGAAATATCCCAATGCTTGATATACATGCCACACAGCCTGGGTAAAACATTTTTTACAAGTAGATTGGGGAAAACATTGGAGAAACTTCAAGAAAATGGTGAAATTTTTATAGTGAAACTTCACGATATGTTAAAAGACACGATAACACACTTAGAACTCAAAACATTAAATAAAGAAAAACCATGCATAATAGTTTTCCATTGATTCAGGGACTAAAAAGGCTTTTTTCTTTTCTTGGATTTTATTTTCATGTGAATATCTCAAATATCATTAGTTGTCGATCATTACTTGAGAAATATCACAAGTATCGATCAAGACTGCATTTATTTAACTCACATCTTCACAATATATCACGATACATGAGCATATATCAACAATTATACCTTTGATACAAGGTAATATCACAACTAGTTTGAGATTTCATATTCCCGATGTGCAGTGTTGATAATATCGGCTGATATTTGGGCCAATACCATCTATACACTGATCACTGGTTTCCATACAGTCGGTTGTGTTGGATCATTCCCATATGTGTATGTACATATATGTATGTGGGTGTGGGTGTGGGTGTGGGTGTGGGTGTAGCGAAAAGGTACAATGAGGTCGACACTTCCCATGAAGTCGAGCTCTATGGGCCCCACCGTGATGTGTGTAGGACATCCACCCATCAATTAGATGCACCCTTCCATGGTGAACCATGGTTCTAAAAATCAGGCCAATCCATGACTCAGGTGGGCCACACTGCAGACAACGGTTGAATGTGGATGCCCACCCATTGAAACCTTCCTGATTGTTTATAGGGCCAACTGAGATGAGGTTCAAACATCCAGCCCATCCATTGTGTGTGTACCGATTGGATGAGGGGTCACACCAAATTTCAGGCCATTCTAAAACTCGGGTGGGCCCCACAAAGTGTTTTGATATGTTTTAGGCTTGATTTCACATGATTTGGCCCAGCTGAGTTCCAGATACAGCTGATCATTGGGACATCCCATAGCCTAGAGGGGACCCACCCACCAAGGTGTGCCGTAACAGTAACAGAGGTTGTAACAGCTGTTACGGTCTCTCTTTTCTTTTCTTTTCTTTCTTTAAAAAACAAAAACTGAAAAAAGAAACCTGTATCGGCCCCATAATGGACTGTTATGGGGCCATTACGAGGGCTGTAATGGTCATTACAGGGCCAGCATGGATCATTTTTTCTGTAACAACCATTACAACCCCGTAACGAGTAATGGTTGGCACTATTACCGTTACGAAACGGCCATTACAATACACTCCATGGGACCCACCAAATGCACAGTGTGAGTCCAACACATCACTGTGGGGCCCCCAGAGCTTGACCTCATTGAACCTTTTCCACACATACATAAATATTTGACTGCATGTGTGCCTTTACATATTCATATATGTATGTGTGTGTGTGTGTGTGTGTGTGTGTGTGTGTGTGCGCATGCATGTACACACACACACATCCATGTATACATACAAAAACTAATGTATGTATGTTTGTATGCATGTATGTATGTATGTCTACACAAGATATAGATATTGAAATATGTATCTATCTATATACACTATAATTAAATAACTTGATATATACATGACATATATGTGTTGGAAAAGTGGGATGACAACATGTCGAATTTGTTGAGAAAGGTATACCAATTTTAAGCATAAAGTACAATTTTGAGAATTTCATGAAAGAAATTTTACTCCAAGTTTGTATGTTATAAGCAGCACATTATTTTTTATTAGGCCTAGTGGAATGGACCTCTATCAGCTAGGCTAGACTCTTATGTTAGTTTTACACAACTTAAAAAATGGTGGAGGCTCTTCAACCGTACCCATGGAATAGTTATATAGCAATCCAGACTGTCCAAATCACTGACACAATTGTGTTTGTTGCAAAACTTAAAAATTGCACTTAGAGATAATATTAACCCTTCGAATTTGTACTACTTGTTTTACTGTTAACCATAGCCACTAATTTGATGGTTACCATTGCTTGATCAGTGTTATTTTCGAGATACACTCCATGCACAGTGGGACCAGAAATTGGATGATCTCGATAGCTGTACATCAGTGCCACGTGTGAGGAGGATAAGCCGCAACTATTCTTATAAATTGTGCAAAACAACATAAGACTGCGCTTTCTTGTTGTGTCACCAAGGGACATAGTACACCTCATAAAAAGATGCCTACAATAACATTAAGAACCTGTAATACATCTAAATCACATCAATTAAATGGGTCAAACACCATGGGTCGTTTTTTATAAGTAAACACATCTTTTCAAGCCTTCTGCTAATTTTCAGCCTATTACTTTATAACCTCAACATGTTAGGTTTCTTATATTTGTCTTGGTCCAGATACTGATATAAGAACAGATGATGCGCCACATTTACACGACTCCTGATGGTCAAAATAAGAATTTCCATCAGCTCGTGCTAATCTGATGGTCACAATCAGATGGGCCAATTCTTAGAATAAACTGCATTGTCTGGTGGTGCCTCAAAAATTGAATGAAAATTAATGACAAAAAAAAAATAAATTAAATTATGTCAATCTCCACAAGAAAACTATTGAATAAACAGTAGTAAACAAATACCTTTAGCCTTGCTACTAAACATTCCTGCAACTGCTGCAAGGCTCTCCTCACTTGTATCTGGAACCTAGCACAGAAAACAAGGTTTTTTATAAGGAAACATTAACACTACATTTATCCAGAGTAGGTAGGATAAATCCATCCTTCCTACAAGAAAGCCAGAGAATGGATATTGTTAAAAAGTGATGACAAACAAAACTTTTGGTCAAGACAAGAACCAAATTAATGATCTGGCCTTATTCAGGATGGTTAGAAACCTACATGAAGCAAGAATCAAGACTAAAAGAAGTTATGCAATACAAGCTGAAAGGATGGAAAGTCAGTATTATGAAACTCAAATGCAACATCATATCATGATGAATTCCACTAACCAAGAAAAAATGATTAATTTTGACAGTCCCATCAAACATTTTGAGGTTGCAAAC
Source organism: Liriodendron chinense (assembly GCA_003013855.2). Lineage (NCBI taxonomy): Eukaryota > Viridiplantae > Streptophyta > Magnoliopsida > Magnoliales > Magnoliaceae > Liriodendron > Liriodendron chinense. Next base: position 1,618,044 of record ML058584.1, read on the forward strand.
TAATGCTTCATGTCATGAAACTCACAGCTCCTTGGCTGAAAATAAACGCAAACCTGGGAACCATTTTAATGGCAATTCTGTGTAGAAACGGATGAACATAACTGGAACTATAAAGTATAACAAAAAATAGGATTTGTCGTTTGTCGTTGTTTTCAACACTGTAGCTATGTCACAACCAGTTGAAGTCAAGTTTTAGAATCATGCTATGACCATCATTTTTGAAATGGGAATAATCATGATTGCTCACAACAGATTTGTACCACTGACTATGCACCCCACACTAACATTCATGTACCTATGCTAGGTACAAGCTGGCTCAAGACGAAGTTTCCAATTTCTGTATTAGATATTTAGCAAAGATCCATAGAACTTCATTTTATCACAAAATATAAATCGTATTGGGCTATCATGCTAATCTATATATTCATAAAATATTGCAGAAATGGGCATTTAGAAAGTGGTGTTTCTAACACTTTCGAAGAATTGACTTTAAATCATTTAGTAGACATCCTGTTGAGTTATTTGGCCATAAAAACATCACTTCGACATGAAATGACAAAAACAACTTTGGCACTTTCATAGATTTTCCATTTTTTTTTTTGAATGCAAAAATATTATTAAAACACCAAAAGGCAGGAAAAATACAAAACAAAAGACTAACAGAAACAAAGTTACGAGACAACAAAAGAAACAAACAAGCAAAACAACAAAAAGAAAAAAACTGCAATAAAACATAAGACCAAAACTAAAACAGAAGACCGAGCTCATCTATAGATTCTATACAACTTGAAACAGGGCAGAACCCCGTAACCAACACGACATTCGCGGGGTAGGGCTTGAGAATGCGAGTCCAGGAGGCAAGACAACCATTCCATGACATCTCGAGAGATCAAAGCCAGCACCATAGAAGGGGGAAGAGGTATTGTGAAAACTTTGGCTGTTATGCTCTCTCCAAATCTCTCAAAAGATAGCCAAAGATGAGCAAGTGCCAAGAAGCCTTTTAGAGATAGCACCACGCTGACTCCATGCAAGAGAGAGGTGGTCTCAAGCAATGTTTGCGGTATCGATAATATCGGCTGAAATTATCGACATTGCACTCCAGGGATACGAAACATCCCTAGAGTATCATTAGAATGCACAAAATCCTGAATATTGGGCAATATATCGCAATGTATCACATAGTATCGGCAATATTTTTTTATGTTGTGAGATATCGCCCACTTTCGATTCATAATTTTACTTCGTATCAACGATACTTGTTGATATCGAAATATCGTCGATACCACACAAGAACTGACAGTGCTTTCTTCCGAAAAGACAAAAAATAAAAAATAAAAAACCATTTTTCACTTTTTCCATCAAATTTCTCTATTCTAAACAGCTTGTGGGTGGATTTCGGTCCATTCCTTTGCAAGGAGTTGGGAGAAGAAACTACATTTCAAACTAGATTCAACATTTGCTCGGATTTGGGGTCGTTTCTCAATTGGTGAGGTATTTTGCATTTTGATCCATTTCTTTTTGTTTATAAATCATACAAAAACAGAGTGAAAATGTTAGAAATCCTTGATTCTTTCAGGTGTGTTTGGATTGTTGACCTCCACGGTATTGTATGGTAAAATTTTCATTATTACTCCTTGTAGCCATTTGGATAAACAGGCTGTCAAATCATAGGAATCCATCCGAATGCATGGGACGGAAGTGGATTTGACATGGCAGAGTTTCATGGGCCCCACCATGATGTATGTGTTATATCCACACCGTCCGTTCATTTTGCGAGAGCATTTTATGGAAATAGACAAAAATTGAGCTACATCCAAAATGGAAATTGACCGCACCACAGAAGCAATTGGGATTGAACGCCTGCCATTAAAAATCTCATGTGGCCTATACAAGTGTCGGATGAAGCTGATATTTAGGTTCAAGCCATAAAATTATATTGAAAAATTGATTAACAGTGTGGATATAACACATATTAGGTAAGTTATATCCATATGTGTCTATTCAGGGAATTACATTACAAGCATGTAAAAAAGTAAAGCCATTAGAATTACATATGGTTTACATCTGACTACCCTGGTAATTATAATCATTATCTTTTTTATGGTGGACCACACCACATTACTATGGAAGTCAACAATCCAAACACGCCCTTCATGTTTTGCATGGAAAATCAAGGATTTCAACCTTCGATTTCGAGATTTGAAGGTAGGTGGCCCGCTTAGGGGAAAATTAGGGAAAACACGAAATTTCACCCAAATTGCTTGCAATCTTACACTCCAAACATGAAACCAAACATGTATGAGGCCTGATCTACTGATTTATAAAGTATTTGTGAAATTTAGGAAAAAAATTAATTAAAAAACTACTAAAATTCTTACAATATAAATTTTTACAAAATTCCGCTTCTAGCAATGGTCAATTGAGTACAATTTCATAGTATTTAAGAGTGTTTGATGAAATGATCATCACATACACTTTAATTTCAAGATTTGAGGGTAGGTCCAATTTAAAGGAAACTGGGGATAATTCGAAATTTTCCAAATTACTCCCAAATTCGTTGCAATCTTACATAAACATGAAATCAAACATGATAACGCATAATCTACTAGTTCGTGTATTTTTTTTCTTTTGGAATTAAATAATATTTTTAATTAAAATTATTAAAAAAATTATTTGTTATTCAAAAATTATTTTCTACCAACGGTCAATTGACTGCATTTTTTTTAGCATTTAAAACCCTTTGATGATTTTTTTGAAAAATATGATTATAAATTTATTTGAAAAATAATTAATAAATGTGAAAAAAATTAATGGTTCTTTTGCAGGTAAAACACGTCAGGGCAAAGAGGGGGGAGACAACCTGATATTAGATGGAGATACGGCCGACTTATTCCCAATAATTCATTCAGGAGCGACTGTAATTTATAAGGCCATGTGTCAAAGAGTGAGGGGTAACCTGCTTGAAGGAGCGGGAGGGTATCATAACGTTGTGGACTGCCCTAAGTGCCCAGAAATGAGAGTATAAACGAGGGCTTTGTTGAAAAACAATGTGGAGATAAGAGATGACCCAGTTGCGCAGGAGAGGGAGATTAAGGAGAATTAGGGTGGCCACCATATGTAGGTGAAGATGTAGTGGATCTCGATGAGAAGGATGATCCTGAATATAGACGATCAGTTGAGGAGTCTATACGGGATCAATGGAAAATGGATCAACAATGGCGGTGGTAATCGAGTAAGCATAGATTTGAAGGGTCTACCCATGAGCGTGGTAGAGGGAGTGAAGTAGGGAGTACGGGCAAGGCCGAGTGGGACAGGGGAGAGTTATAGGGGTGGTGAAGGAGAGGGTTATAGGGTATGGGCCGTAGAAATAGCATGCAGGTGCCGAATCTACCTTCAAATTTGAGGATGTACAAAGAAACAGGTGGGACACAGAAAAAATTAAAGGAAATGTTTAGTGAAGGGGGATGTGAGGAAGAAGGTGGGGAAGTTTATAACTAAGTTTTTCATCTATGATCAAATCCCCATGAATGCCACAACGAGCCAACACTTTAAGAATATGATAAGTGCAGCGTGGGGCTAAGGGTGTGGTGCCGCCTACGCCTCGTGAGATCATGAGGAAGTATTCCGATGATGAGTACGCAAAGATGAAGAGTTATGTGGATAGACATAGGCAGTCATGGGAGATGTACGATTAAACCGTCATATGTGACAGTTTGACCGAACCAACGAGGAAGTTGGTCATAAATTTTATGGTCTACTACAAGGGACAGACGATGTTCCTAAAGTCTGTAAATACCAGTAATAAGATTAAAAACGCAGATTACATTGACAAACTCATGCACAATGTCATGCAAGATGTTAGGAGGAAGAACACTGTACAGTTTGTTACAGACAATGTAAGTGTGAGGGCGGGGAATGATATAATGAACAAGTATCATATGTACTGGACCCCCTGAGCAGCCCATTGCATTGATCTCATGTTGAAGGCGATCAAGGATAGGTCGTCAGTGAAGGTCACTATTACCAACACACGGCTCATCATGACCTTTATATACAACCACACATTGTTATTATCCGAAACAAGCGAGAGTTATGGTGAGGATATAGTGCACCTTGGGACGATGCGGTTCGCCACAAATTATATCGCCTTAAATAGCCTCCTCAAACACAGGTAGGGGCTGTAACGCCCCAGATTTTCGAGATTTATTTGAAAATTTTTGAAAATTCATTTTTAATTTATTTTTTTATTAATTATTGTACATTTACCGTTGATTTGCGAATAGCGGGACATCCATAAGAGATCCGATAGGGGACCCTTTACAAAAGTTGCTTAGAATGATCCCATAAATATCGTAGAAAGATCAGATTTCAAAAATCATACACTTTTCAGATAATTACGAAAATGCCATTAGTTAAACTTAAGTTAAAATGTCATTTTTAAGTATTATAGTTTCTGACGATCACTTACACGCAAAACCTTGGATTTAAGCTTTTGGGTACATATTAACCATACACATCAAATTTCAGCCCTTAAATCATAGTAGAAGTGGTCCGATTGTCAAATCAGCCCCTTAACCCTTGATTTTCATGTCCATCGAGTGAGGAAAGTAGATAGTTAGTCGTAGTCGAATATTTCTCTTCATGTGAGTGACTTGGATCGTCTTTATCATGGACCAATAGTGTGATTTGAGTGCCCCACCTTGATAAGCATCTTTCTTATGCACGAAGTTATCCCGTTTTAGAAATTAATGAGTTACCAACTCTTTTTAAATCTGAACCTTTCAATTTACCTACTTCTCACCATCAATCGCTTCTCAAATTTGGACCACTTATTATACTCATATGACTACGAGTTTACACAAAATTTGGACCCCGATTTATAATCCTACACCGTTGAACCACAAAGCCAGCCCCTTCCTTTGCCGCTAAAAGTTGAAATTTCAGATCTAGGCATTTCTCACCATCAATCAACCACTAAACTTTGTACAATTGTTTGCCTATCATGACTACATATTTTCTCAAAATTTGGACCCTGATTATCAAGCGTAGACCGTTAATTGAGATCTAGCCCATTTTAGCACCCGTTAGGCCATTTTCAAGGATCGGCCAATCTAGAATGTGGATCATCAAGAAATTTACGTATTCTGACTCTACTCTTCGAACTTGATAAGATGAACGGATTGGAATTGATCATAGATCATCCGAATATTGAGATTTGAGAAACCCACCTCAAGAAGTTGTTATACAAGACCTCGCGTGCACATCCATCTCCATATTTCTACTACGCACCTTCAAATCCTTCTCCTAATCCTAGCCTCCATGCCCTAGAGAGAGAGAGAGAAGAAGAGAGTTCTTTCTCATATTTTTCCAGCGGCTAGGATCTTCTACAATTCTCTTCTTCTAAGTTCATCTTAAGGTGAGGATTTTCCTTCAAGCCTTTCATTAATAATATTACGATTATCATAAGTTTCTTTTGTGGCATGTGAAGTTGTTTTGTTTTGAATTACTTATCCATATAACTTGAAGTTTGATGTGAGATTTGTAATGAATATATTATATGGTGATGTGATTCTTTTTCTTAGATTTTTTACTAAGAAGCATGTGTATTTGTGTTATTTATTTTTGTGAAATCTATGCCCTTATTTTCTTAGTCCATGTATTACAAGTAACATTGGTTTTCATATTGTGATATGAAATATGTGTATAAGATCATCATATGGACATCCCATTATTGTATACCCTTTGTCCCTAAGTTGGTAAAATTATTCGATGTAGAGAGATGGAACCCGTGAGAGGTGTCCATGATGGAAGAATATATCTTGACTTAACTGAGAGAATGAAGTGATTGTTTGTTAATGGATCCTTACATGTACATGATGCTTGATTTGATCCATTTACAGTACATGGGTATTTTAATAAATTTGGTCATGATGTACAACATTGGCTTTTTGGGACATGATGAAATCATAAAACGGGACAATGAGTGGACACTGATGGTATACAAATTCTCATGAGCCGGGGTTGGTGCTATGGACACTAATCCCGTGCTGTCGGCCTATGCTGGGTTGCTTGCGACTCCCCATAGTGACCATTGAGTTTTATTTAAATCGGTTGTATGCGAAAACACTTAAATAAAGGAGAAACTAAAGTCATGCATTCACTTGGCTCCATGTGGGTGTACGGAATTGAGAATAGGCTAGAGCGTCCTACTTCTCCCGTACACTGTCACGTGTAGATTTGGGCTATGAGCGTCCCGTTTCTCACGTGGTCGGGCAAAACTATGGGCTTGTGCGTCCCAGGAACCTCTGGTGACTAGTGGCTAGCGTGAAGTCGTAACAGGGAGTTTCCCACTTCATGTATTATGATTCTAGCCAGGGTGCCTTACCCAGAGCATGCATTCCATGCATCGCATTAACAAAGATTTTTAGTTGGTTGTTTTGATTTGATTAAATAATAATATCCTGCTTGCATTTACTCTGTATCGTTATTATTATTCTTGATTGTCTTGGAGGAAATATTCCCCACTATGATAGCGTTTAACGCTATCCCAAACACAATTTAGATGATGCAGGTGAAGATCCAGGTATTGAACCCGATTTTTAAAGAAAAGAGTTCGATGGTTCGTAAGATCACATGGCGAATGACGATGTTAGAGAAACTTAATTGATGTTATCATTTATTAAATATTTCTTTTGAGTAGTTGATACATTTATGAAATTGTAATAAGTCTTCAAGAGAAGACATGGTTTTGTATTTTAATTAATCAGTATGGATATTGGTTGGTTCCCTTATTTAAACATTGATGATGACGTAGTAAGTTTGATAGAATAATATGATAATTGTTTCCGCCATTGTGCTTGAATGCTATATTTCATTATTTAATAAATCAATTAGTCTATGAATTACTTGGGAATTCGGCCGTCGTGTTATACACGAGAGTCGAAAATCTCGGGTCGTTACAGGGGCTACAAGAGCTTTTCAGCTCTTGGGAATACACAGATTGGAATTAGAGTGGGAAGAGAGTAGCTTGGAGAATCGATGAGCTTATGTTGAGCAATGCATTCTAGGAGCACGTACGCAATGTGGTGCTATTCTGCAGTCCGTTTATGTTGTGTTGAGGACAGTCGATAATGAGAAATCCGTCGATGGGATCGTTGTATACATCCATACAGTTGATAAAAGACGTCATACAAGCTAAAGCCCCCCTAGGCATATAAATGGCTGCATGCAATAATCAACAACCGTTGCGAAATGACACTTCCTTACTCACTTCATCAGACTGGTAAGTAGTTACATTTTTTTTGTCTATATGCTTCAATGCTTTGCTAGTTCTTCACATAGCATATACAGCTATTTTAAATATTTCCATCATGTTAGATTTTAGCATACTTTCTGAATCCCAAGTACCACTACAGCCAGAAACTCTACGAAGACAATACATTGAAGAGGGTTGTACATGAGGTGTATGATAAAGTATTCCCCCACTGTCCGGGGAAAGGTACATTTAGTAACGAGGTAAATATGTTCCGCACTTATCTTCTCCCTGTCTTCATCTCAACCAGTCTATACTTACCCTTATTGTTATATGCCATCAACCGATTGTTAGATTCCACAAGGCTGTTGGAATGTTCGGGTGCAAGGCCGCATGTGAGTAAAGGAGAGCATCGAGTCGAGTCAGACCGAGTTTGGGCTGACCCGATCGGATCCAGCAAAGGAAAAGGCCTGAAGCGAGTCGGATCAGATTCGGTATCGAGTCAGCCAGGCCTGAACCAATCCGAACCGTTCATGGTCTGGTCTAACTCGATCCAAGTCCGACCCGGTCACAGGGACCGAGTTGGATCGAGTTCGTCCGTAAATTAAAAAAAAAAAATTCTAAAAAATGGCAAAATTTCTATATAAAAAAAATGCTAAAAAATATTATAAGATTGCATCTATTCATTCATTCACCAAGTCGAGTCGAGTTCATCTATTCATTCACCACCGTCAAGCATCTTTTTATTTAAAACAATCTTAAAAAAATCAATTCATTCACCTCAAGTCAAGCATCTATTAAAAAATCCATTCATATTCAAGCATCTATTCAAAAATCTAATCATTCTAAACATCTATTCATTCAAATTATAAACACAAAAACAAAAATCATCGAATTTGTTTGAAAAGCCAAAGACTCAAACGCGAGTTGTTAATATAATTTATACAAATTATTAAGCATATTCTATTATGCATTCATAATTCATTCATTCAATAATATCCTTTGTATGATGAATGCTTGGTGGAGTGTAACCTGAGTATCCATGTCCATAATAGCCTCTGACGTGATGAAGAGGGAGGGAGTGGAGGATAGAGAAAGGAGGATGGTGTCCGGTCGCCGGCGAGCTCAATAGATGAGAAGAGGGGGGGAGAGATCGAGAGAGGAGGGTTCAAGTCGTGGTCGGGTGCATGTGTAAAGGGTAGATATGTTTTTTTTCCTTATATACTACCCGAAACCGAGTCGAATCGGGTTTCGGATTGAGTTGGATCCACATCGAGTCGGATTCCGAGTCAAGTCGAGTCGAATTACTGGTGGACCCAGGACTCAGACTCGATTTTAGTTCGGATTGGGCATCGTGTACTCGAATCAGATCGATTCACCCATTCGGATCAATTCGAATCGGGTCTGAACGAGTAGGATGAGTCGAGTCTTCCGAGTTGACTTAGCTTGTACCCAGCTCTAGCGGTGAGGTTGAGGATTCAGATGATGGCATGTGAGTTGCTGCATTAGTCACCTCTTAGAACTTAAACTTAGTTTTCATATTATTTTAGTAAATATGAAACTAATGAAAAAAAAAAAAAAATCAATTTCGCAGGCGAATGGTAGGCAACGTACGAGAGTAATTGCGATGTTTTGCAACGGCTGGTTGTCCATGTGCTCGCATAAATGGTGTCCTCCTCGCCTTGTGAAAGGAATTGGAGTACATTCTCCCTCATTCACATGAATAAGCACAACAAATTAGGGTACGAAAGAGGCTTTAGAAGCTAGTGTATTGCCACTACAACATGAAGCTACTAGAGAGGTTGCTCCGCTTAGAAGGAAGAAGAAAAGCGCAAGAGGACCCATTAGACCAAAGGACAATTGGACAGTATGTATATGCTGAAGAGGATGAGGACAACCCACTTTACCAGTGGGTTAGGTCAAATAACTTGGATACTTCCGATGGGCGACTGGAGCAGTATGTGAAGCGAAGGCAGCGTCAAAATGGATTAATGTTGACGCTTATGTGAAGCAGGAGTGATCTCCTGATGAAGCTTTCGACCCATTGACAAGGGGTCCAGTGGGCAGCCCGCAGCAATCACTATCATGCAAAACCCATGGCGAGACCTAATCTGACACTGAGACTGAGAGCAATGCGGGGGATGGGTCTGGTGATGAGGATGATGGTGAAGATGGTGAGGGTGATGGTAACTCCAACGACAATAGTGGCAGCAATGGTGGCGATGGATATGATGGCGGCGATAGCATAGCACGGTCCTAGGAGTCGATCTCAAAAGCCTCCTCCTAGCCCTTTCACTTAGGAGGGGGATTTCGATCATCCCACATAAGACCTCGACCATGGTTCTCGTCCAAGAGAACCATGGCCCCGTCTTATCTATAATAAGACATACGAGGGTCAGAGGCTACAGAAGAAAAGGCTAGACCTAGAAGCTTTCATATTTTGGGGAGATAATGGTAAAATGCATGAAGGACAGGCGTTCGTGAGAATCAAGGTGGCTCTAGATTTGGATCACGGTCATGGGAGGGTAGCTTGAGTTCAGTGCCACAGTATGGATATGGATCACATATACAAGAGGATAGCTCGAGCTTTATGCCACAGTATGGTTATGGATATAAAACTGGTGGATACACGTCTAATGACTTCAGTAGTCATAGGAAATCATTTTTCGACTACTGTCAATCGTTCACTTCCGCGAACGAGCAGGGATATGGGCAACAATATGGATACTCAAGAGCTACATATGTGCCCATGCAAAATCCATATCATCCACAGACTGATGATTACGGAATATCCACGGATGGGCGTGCTGGTTCAGTTTGGAGCAGTGTTTTAAATAGCTACGCTATGTAGCGTGTAGCTTACGCTACGTAGCGTAGCTTAGCCTTAACGCTACGTAGCTCATGAAAATAGCTTAAGTCGCATGTAGCCTACGCTACATGATAATTTGCATATGCTACATGCTACATAGACTACGCTACACGCTACGTACCTCACATTACAAGTTATTTTTCATTAAAACATTAAAATCAAATAATATTTTCAATGATTTGTTAAATTTTTCTATTTTCAATATTTAATGCTTTTAGTAAAAATTATATAAGTAATAGTTTTAAATCAGTTTTGTTGCTCTTTCTTTACCTTTATACTTATTGATTAGCCTTTCCTATTACTTTAAGTTGCATTTGGTTGCACCAAATATCATGAAAATTTGTTAAATTTCATCATTAATCAGTCTAATTTGGTGAATATCATGGAATTAGTGCAACCAAGCGCAACCTTGATTAAAAATGCAGAACTAGCATGTAGCTTAAGCTACACGCTATGTAGCTTACGCCTCATGCTTCAGAGGGGTGAACGCTACGCTACACGCTATTCGCTATTTAAAACACTGGTTTGGAGAAGATGAGTACCGATGTTGTGTGAGAGAGTATCTTCACCGATATTGTTCTACTATGACTTGGGCACAGTACTATCGATTTGTGGGGCAGCAATATTATTCCCAGCCCCGTCGAGATGGAGCCATTGCACAACTCTATGTGCGTCTGAGCCACAACCAGAAACATCACTCACAAGTATATTTTTAAATTTCTACCTCTTCTTTTGGTTTTTAATGTATTGGTTGTGTTTCCATAAATGTCTCCCTACATTTATAACTATTATGAATTCACTTTGAATATAGTTGCATCAGTTCAGTGAGACAACACATAGCAAGGTATTCAAAACGGTTACATTACGGCTGTAATGGCCGTTACGTAATGATAACGGCCATAGCCATTACACATTACGAGGTCGAAACGGTTGTTACAGAAAATATTGACTGTAACGGCCCGTAACGGACCCGTAACAATCCCAAAACAAGTTTTTTCAAAAATAAAAAATAAATAAACACCATAACAGTCCGTTATGGGGGACTTTACAGCCCGTATCACAACAGTAACGGAGATGGCCGTTACAGCCACCGTTACCATTATGGAACACCTTGGCGCACAGCTTAAGACCCTATACAAAGGAAACCTATTATGTGCACCTTTTTTTGTGATGTTATGATTTAAAAGTGTGTATTAAGGTCTTTTTTAACAACCCATTCAGTTTCATTGAAACATTTGACCAAATTCCCAATGTTTCTCCATGTTTCCCAAAAGTGTGATACATTACCCGATACAAAAACTTATCTCGTGCAATAATCAATACGTATTTGTATCCCAAGGGTGCGATACGTAATGCAATACCGATACGGTAAACACTGGTCTTGAGCTTCTCGAGGCATCACCTAGGAGATGTGTAGACGGCTTAAGATGACAAACCAAATCTCGTAAGCAAAAGAACAATGAAAGAAGAGCTAGCTGATGCATTCTGCATCCTTCTAGCAAAGAAAACAAATGTTTTGCAAGATTAGACCCTATCGATGCAAACTAGTATTTTCAATATCTTGCGATATGACACCGAATATATCAAGATACATCTATTATCCCAGCTGGGCAATATGAAACCTAGCTTTAATGTCCATTTTTCATGGTATCGTGCAATATATCACACGATATCGCGATATATCATGGATAACGCGGTATGGTAATCTATATCCACTCCCCCTTTAAAAAAATTTAATGTATCGTGCGATATATCGATACCGAGTGCAATAATGAAAGGGATAAAAAGGAAACCAACGTTGTTTGGTTTGAAAAATTCACGATTTTTTTTTTTTTTTGCAAAAAAACCTTCTTCCCAACATTGTTCGAAGTATCTCCAATATTATCGAAATATCCCTAATATTATCTCTATCTCCAGCTCAACGATAACAATAGCATTGGTAGTGATACCGATATCACCGGTAGTATCAGAAATCCTAGGTATCAACGATGTATCGCTAATGTATTACCAATATTTTTCGACCATGTAAATTCCAAGTGTCGCTTGTATCGCCAATGTATCGATATCTCCAATTATCGCCAATATTTTCAATTGTGAAAATTCCATATGTCACTAGTATCTAGTGTATCGGTGATATTTCAATAATATCCCCAATGTATCGATATCGCCAAAAATATGTTTACTAAAAAAATTCCATTTCAATTTTTTTAATGGGCGCATGGTTGTATGCAGTGATCAAATTGCCAACGATATTATCAATAACACAACATGGGCAATATTGAGATCACATTCTTTTGTCTCCTTTTAGTTGTCAATGATTTCTCAACAAAATATCGTGCGCTTGTCGATATTCTGAAATATTGATGGATGTTTGGATGGGAGGGATGGTTGGACTGATTTCTTTCAACAACACATGCTTTTAAGCCCCTCATTAAATGGAAACTTATTCTGTATGCATTCTTTTTGCGATTTGTTATTACTAAATATGCAAATGTGTGTATTTTAGCATCTCTTGAAGGTTCACTAAAAGTTTCCACCATTTTCTTAATGTTTCGCAAATGTTTCCCCGCATTTCCGGTTATCAGTGATATTATTGACGACATCGATATTGTTTTTGTATCCCCGGCTAGCGAAACTTGTAGTGACATCAATACTTCGAACACTGCTTCCTAGTACATTGGAGGGTAATTTCTACCAATTCGCTCTAGTTTGTTGAATTTTTTTTTCAAATTTCTCTAAAATGACAATCGTAAGCTTCTTGAGGCTGGATTCTAAAAGGTGCATATTTTTGAAGTTTTGATTCATTTTCTCCTTTTTTATATTTTATAGATAGTGTCAAATGGTAAGAAATTAGTGATTATTCATGTTTTGCATGAAATATTATGGATTTGGAGGCTTCAATTTCAAGAGTTAGGGTAGGTAGGTGAGTTGCGGAAATTTCGGAAAAATCGAAATTTCCCAAATTTTTCCCAAATCCGTTGTAATCTTAGTATCCAAACACGAAATCAAACATGTATATAACCCAATCTACACATTCTTGACAATTTGGGGATTTTTAGAACAAAAAATTTTAATTAAAAATGTTAAAATAATTTTTTTCTCTAGTTTTCTACTTCTTCCTTTGCTTTTAAATGTAATGCTTGTGTTTCAATTTGTCTTCTTACATTTATAAATTTTATGAATTGACTTCGAATATAATTTCATCAATTCAATCAGATAGCGCATAGATTAGGACCATATACAAAGAAAACCTATTATATGCACTTGTTTTGTGATTTTTTTTATTTCTAAGTGTGTATGGGTGTCTTTTTTAACAACCCCTAAAGTTCTATTGAAAAATTCAACTAATTTCCAAATGTTTCCCAACAACAGTGATAAATTACGTGATACAACCGATATATCCCGTACAACCAATATGTATCCTTATCCCAAGGGTGTGATCGGTGTTTGAAATATCGATATCACATTACGTATTGCATCCTTGGGATACAAATACAAATATGTATCGGTTATCGCACAGGATATATCGTTTGTATCAGGTAATTTATCGCACTTTTTTGGGAAAATATTGGGAAAATGGTTGAATTTTTCAATGAAACTTCAGGGATTGTTAAAAAAGACCTTAATATGCACTTTTAAATCATAACATCTCAAAAAAGAAGTGCACATAATAGGTTTCCTTTGTATAGGGTCCTAAGCTATACGTTGTCTAACTGAACTAATGCAACCATATTCAAATTAAATGCATAACATTTAGAGTGTATGTGACGATCATTTCATCAAACACTCCTAAATACTTCGAAATTAGTCTCAATTGACAGCTGGTTGAAGGAAACTTCGAAAAAAACATGGACAACATGTAGAACCAATGAATATCGAAATCAAAGCTACAACTCCATGATTTTTCATGCAAAACATGAAAGCCAATGGATTTGTAACCATTTGACACTGATTTAACATAATTTCAACAAAAAAAGGGATTGAAAGTTGAAAATGCTTAACGGATCGAACATGTGGGATACATTGGCACTACCTGTGCATTTCGTATCACACAAGTGGGATACAAGATATATCGTGGGATATATCGGCCGGTATTGTTGATATTTAAAACATTGCATGTGGGATATATCGGCACTACCTGTGCATTTCGTATCACACAAGTGGGATACAAGATATATCATGGGATAGTATCGTTGATATTTAAAACATTGGGTGTGATACATCCGACTCCAAACTAAACCGCCCTATCTATTTGCCCAGAAGAGCCAAGTTCAGCTTTTTGAAACACTTCAAAAATAAGATAACTGAAATGAATCATTTATTCTTTCAATTAAGTAGGGAAAAGGGTTTTAAATGATTCAGACCATACAAGATTCTAAAGAAAACAAATAATGGGATTAAAAATGAGATACTAGAGAATATCTCTCATTAAAAGACCGTTGTCCTGGAAAAACATTTCATAATGGGATCAACATAGTAGCTTGGAGCATTGTGGACTCAAAGCTATGTAAAACATTGAGCTCACAACAATAGGCATGCATTGTATTATGTGGATTCACACACGTTTCCATCACAAAAAAGTCGTAGTTGTGCTCTTTGAGACATTAAATATAATCTTACACTGAAGCAAATACACCAATTGATAAGAAAGTTCAAGACAACAGTTTCTTCCTATGCATTTTCACAGTGAATAGGATGGAAATCTTGAGCAACAAGTATCACAACCCAACAAAGTGAAGGCTTAGATAAATCATGTACAGGGTCATATTCACTCTTTTAGTTGCATAAATCTAAAATCCCGAGCAGGAGCAACAACGGATTTGGGATCGTATAGTGTTTCTTTAACAAGCTTTTATGACAACACTTTCTAGGTAAAGTTACTATGAGGATATTGATGCTGATTCACACACTATGAAAATTACAAAGTTTCTGTCATTTTCATTCAATGCATCTTTGTGTTTGAATATAGAAGAATTTGTTCCTGAAATAGGCTGACTTACAATACGACCCCAACTGTACAATTCATATATGGGGCTTGTGGTCACGTAATTAGTTGCACGGCATGAGAGGAAGCAAAAGCATGCTTACAACCATATTTCACTCATCTGTGTGAATCGAGCATGATGGTTGTAAACTTGGTGAACAGAATTAAGCCAAAAGGACATTTACCTCACAAATTCTACTCTGCAAATCAAATGTACATAACACAGTTACATACATTTACCTCACAAATACGACTCTCCCACTCATTCGATGAGCTGGTAGAGACAGTGTAGTGCGTGAGAGATGGTAGTGTTACCTGTCAAAAAAAAATCTGTATGGCTTTTTCATTTTAAGGAAACCACAAATCTTCACCAAGGATTCCAAAACATTACATGACAGTCGTAACAGCAACGGTGGTAACCGTTACGTTTTACGGCAGTCGTAACAGCCATTAAAAATGCCCCGTAACAGCCTATTATGGCCCATAAAGGCCCCGTAATGGTCCATTATGGAACTGTCATAGTTTTTTTTCAAACAAAAAAAAAAATGTAAACACAGTTACAGCCCATTTCGTAATGGTAACGATCTTCACCCTCACAATTTCCATCATTTTTTTTGTTTTTTGGAACATTTCACAACTTCCATCATCTTCATAGATTGAGATGAACTGGGAGTAGGTACTAAGATGTCTAAATAAAGTGGTGTTTTGCTATAGTATAAAAGTAAGTGCAAATAAATTTCCCACCTCTACATACTGTGCTTAATTCACTAAAAGACCATGTTGGCATTGATAAATAATAACAAATTCAAATATTTGTAAACCAAAGCACGATATCACTAAAATCGCCATCAAGTATCTTTCTCAATTCCAATAAGCACAAATAAGTATCACTTCTACTTAACCAAAATGGTCACACTTTCGCATAGTCGGCTGATGGGAAAGATCAGCCCAAACGTAGGCACATTCAATTTAAGCAAAAGAATACAAACAAATAGAAGAGAACAATTCTAGAAATTTTATTCATTGCAAAAGTGTCTTCATACTACTCATGCTAGGCCCTTAGTGCCAATGCTTATGTTTTAAATCTCCCACCAGATTTATCTATCAATCCTACTTTCAATGTGGAAGATCTTTCCATTTACCATCAGCACCAAACTGACGATGGTATCAAAGAACAAGCCATCACACTCCCGACCGTTTTGCCACCTACAGACACGATCGTTGATGTTCACGATGACCAAATCATCTCCACGCGCCAAGGTGATTACCAGAAATTTCTCGTTTGTTGCCAAGGATGACCTCTCTCCGATGCTTACACAGATCACAAGTTAAAGACTTCCAACGTCTCAATCCTAACCTCTATGAGCAATATCAGGCTCATTAACTCGCCGAAGTTGAGTTATTCAAGGAGGGGAAGGATTGATACAGTCTGACTTGGGCCCATGATCCATGGGCTAAGGCCCAAGACTCCTATTTAGGTAGCGAGCTAGCAAAATCAATCAGTTAACTATGTAATAATCCATTAATTAAATATTCTTAAATGTATTCTTTTTTTTTTTTCCATGTTTGTAATTGGTTGTCAATGACATTACGAGTCTTCCTTATATGTACTTCTCAAAAGCTAATATGATTGGTAGTATGCACCTTTGAATTAAATCAAATTTTTTGAATTGTTCTATCATATTGTATTTGTACTCTCGTGCTTAAATTGAAGGTGTCTACATTTGAGCGAATCCTTCCGATCAACTAATTGCACCACACTTCCACAAAAAGCTCCATTAACTATTGTTTCTCAATTCTACCTAAAGTCAATCCACTTGAAGCTTGTCCGCCACCACGAACATACAAAGTAGCTACTTCTTAGACCTTCCTATGATCTGCTAGCTCCTTAAAATAAAACATTGTCTCTGTTCTAACTAAAAAATCAAGAAGCTCACATGGGGCATAATCGTCTATCAAACTCTAGTATCTCCACCTCAATCTGCTTTTCTAATTTTTTTTAATAGCTAGCCTCCATTCCCAATCTCTCCATAGGTTTAAAAATACCATCCTAAACATCAACATGTCCAAGCCACTACCAAGAAAAATGAATTATGTTGGACCCACATTCGTCATCTTCAACCTCCCCTTGTCCACCTTTGACCTTCATTCTTCCTTTCTCGTTGTACCTGCTTTACATCTACCAAGGGTTGATCTGGGCATCATGCAAAGTGACACACGGTTGTTGAACCAGAATTGCAAGCTCTTATACAAATTGGACTATCAAAAAAAATATGGGGCCTTCTCATCTATGGAACTCCATTTTCTACACCATATTCCACTTTCCTGGCATCTCCCCATGCGTTTAACAATTTGATATCAAGATCGACAAGAGCTTGAGATGCTTGCTCGTGAAGCAGACTGAATATCAAATCCATAATCATCTTTCATTCCTAATGTACATCTAGTGTGAGTTGATCTGGCCTTTTCATAAACAAATCAATGGTTTGCTGTTGGACAGGCATCTCTGGATTCAAATCCATCATAGACTTCTACCGCACCATCTTGAATTGAAAACCGCAAACATCAATCCAATCCACAACAATTAGATGCTCTAACACTGATTTAATACAAATCCATCTAATTCATTGTTGAGTGAAGTGAAATCGTCATCAACATCATTTTTTCAAAGCCTTTTCCCTACTAATTGGAGTCAGCTACATGAACTTGTTATCCCTTTCCACTTTATCACGGACCATGTCCTCAGTTAAACCATAGTCCTTGAGTCATTGACCACCCCACCCACATCTTTTTGGGCCTTCCCCTTGCCCTTTTTAAGCCTTCAACTTGACCCAACTCACTCCTAAATGGTGCAGTTCTTGGTCTCTGTTGCGCTTGGTCCCCTAAATGGTGCAGTTCTTGGTCTCCGTTGGTGCTTCTTTTAAGTTCCTTTTTTTTAGATTGAATATTCATTAAAGAACGGAGCCGAAGCAACCCAAAAACAGACAAAGCGGAAAAAAAAACAAAAGATCAAGAAAACAAAAAGACAGCACAAAGCAAACAGAAACCTGAAAAATTGAATGCATTCTTTCCTAATCCTATCCTTGATTGTCTTGACACTCATCCATCTCAACATCGTCATTTTTTCTATGCTCATCCTATGAACATGTCATTCCTTGATTGCCCAACATTCTGTACCAGAAAGCATCACTGGTCTAATTATATAAACTTTCCCTTTCAGTTTCATTAGCATGCAGCAATTACATAAACTCCAAAGGCACATCTCCACTTCATCCACCCAGCTCTAATTCTATGAGTAACATCCTTCTCAATCGTTTTCTCTCCTGAAGTATTGACCCAAGTTATCAAAAATTGTCATTTTGGGGTACCTCTTGATCTGCGATCTTAACTAATTCTTGTTTTCATTCCTATTGTTACTAAAATTGCATTCCATGTACTCTTTGCAATTTCAGGGACAATAAAACTGAAATGAGGAATTAAGTAAGATTCCATATAATACTTTGTTGAGTGATATATGTGAAACTCAGAACAGCTACAAATTGACTCAAATTGCAAAGCTAGAGAAGAAAACACCCATGAAAAAGTCTTCACCACTCCAAATACCAAAAATTTTTAATAAAAGAAGCAAAATCACAAGTCTTTTCTGCTGTTACACAGATCCTTTATACTCTAAATCAGCCCACAAATAACTCTTATGTAGGCCAACTTTCAATTAAATCTCAGCCTTAAGAAGCTTACCATAAGAATTCAAACTTGCACAAGAAAGATCTCATTATATTTTACACGCAATTCCATCAAGCCCATCACTCATGTTTCCTAACTTTGCTATTTTAACCACTGATTCATTCCAAGGATTTTTTTTTTTCTCAACAAAGAAAGTGAAAGTAAAATATTGTTCTTTGTTTTGTCTGAAATCTTTCAAAGTAAACCAGTTTAAGTGAAAAATGGTTATTATGGAGGATATATAGGACAAAAACAAAACAGGTAAATATAGTTTCAGACCAAGTACAAAAACAAGACATACTCTCCACCTATTTACTGGAGCAGAGGACACAATAAAAATAGAGAAGCAAATCGTAAAGGAATTAGTAAAGACAAACTAATAAACTAATGCACAATCTCTTCCACCTGTATACTTGACACCACTCGTGCTAGTGCTTTAACCATACTCTCCACAACATTAGTGTTTTTTGGGTGCCTAAAAGACAAATAAACAAAATATTACTCAGAAGAAGAAGTGGCGTATGAAATAACTAAGAAACATTAGAAATAGCTATGTCAACAACATTGAAAATACGAAAACGCATTGTTAATTGCCAATGAAATCAAACAACTAAAAAATGATACATTAATGTCACCATTTACCTATTCCATCATCTAATTATCCTACAAAATATGGAAATTAGGTTCCATGTAGCATGGAAGGAAGCGGCAACATATTCAAGTGGAGTAGGGTTGTTTCAAAATACTACAAGTATAAACAGCAAAGTAGAGCTGAAGTGGAAGCGCGATTTGATAGGGGAGCAGCACCTAGGAAGCATAATGCATCCTTGGACCAATGTGATGGAAGCTAGCCAATCAATGATATGCCCATCCAAGGTCTCGATTGATGATCTAACTAAACCAACCATCCATATTTAAGACTCGGACCATTCAAGTGTCCAAACTGGCTTGATTCAGGATTTGGATCAGATGAAGGGCTCGATGACAAATTTGTACTCAAATCAATGGTCCAATGAGACTGTAGGGTTCCACAAGTCCATACAGTTCATATTTAATTAGTTGTTAGATTGAGTCGTGACTTTTTCAACAAGTTTCCCTTTAGTATTTTCATCACTTTTTTTTACGTGCCACTTTTTTGGATACCAAATGATGTCTCTGTGCCACAAAATTGGTCCTGTTTGAAAGCTTATTGAGTTGGCTCTGAAAGCAGCCCAAGATTATACCTTATTGTTTTTATGAGTTACAGCTTATTTTCAGAAAACCTATATAGTTGTGATGGGATTCAAGGATATTTTGGTCATTTTAATATTCTATAGAAATAAATGGTTAGGATTATGGTTACAAATGTATTAAGGTTCCTTTGCTCTGAACATAATTATATAAACATGTAAATATTTTTCTATGAATAGTTATGATGGTTAATGTGTTGAATATGTTGATTGTAATAAACTCATTGATAGTAATCAACCTATGTACCAGACTATTAGATAGCGCTTGATTGTAATCAACCTATGTAATAGTCTATTACATTGCCCTTGTGGGAGTTGCGTCCTCTCATTGCCGGTCCCCAGCCCGGACAAAGGAGGGTTGCATCAAGTTGGCAGCCAGTGTTATAGGACGGTCATGCTTTACGGTGTTAGGAGAGCTGCTTCTTCTTTTTCTTTTTTCTTTTTTCTTTCTTTCTTTTTTTTTTCTTTTTTTTTTCTTCTTTTTTTTTTTTTTTTTTTTTTTTTTTGCCTTTGAGCATAGTGTATTAGTGTGAATCCATGGACGTACCAAAAAGGAACCACGTGAATCTCTATGTTGTTGTTTGCATATTTTCTTCTTTTTTCTTTTGATCGATATTGTTGTGTGTATGGTCAAGAAGGGATCTCTTCTCCCAACATACAGGACAGAATGTTGAGTAGTTAAGAAACAACATGTTTATAGGATGAGTGTAGCTGAAATGAGGATGTTGAGATGGATGAGTGGCAAGATGAGGAACATAGAATTAGAAATGAATGCAGTTGAGGGAATTTAGGAGTAGCGCCAATAGGTAATAAGATAAGAGAAAGTAGACAAAGATGGTTTGGTCGTGTGCAACGGAGACCAAGAACCATGCTGGTTAGAAGGAGTGAATTGGTACAAGTCAAAGGCTCTAAAAGGGTAAGGAAAAGGCCCAAAAGGACGTGGGTGGAGGTAGTACGAAAGGACTTGGCCAATGGTCTAACTAAAAGTATGGCCCTTGATAGAGTGTAATCACAGAATAGGGTTCATAGCCGACCCAAATTAATTGGGATAAGGCTTAGATGATGATGACGATGACGACGACGTTGATGATGATGAAGAATAGTTATCATGGTTATTCAAATAAATAAATAAAAGCTAGCGTTTGTTGCTTCCCTTCTGGCATTTTTGCTTACAATACCAGAAGAGAAATGGAGTATTGTGATTGCTAGCATAACAACTAATGTATTGTTGGATATGAATCCACAGACCTTTATCCTTATTTTTTGTTGCATACGAGAACGAACTTTGACATTTAATTCAAAAGGAAAAAAGGTATATATCAAATTGAGATTTTGTCTTTTCAATTCAAGACCTGTTTGGATTGATAACTAGCAAGGTAATTCAATCTAAAAGTGCAATGATTACAATTTGGCATCAGTTTGAGAAAAAGTAGAAAAAAGTTGTATTTGACAGTCGAATTACGTTGAAAGCATGTTAGAGGAAATCCTCTCCCATCTCTTGAATCCTGTTGTTGGATTTCCCCAGGATTCTAATTTGAAAAGACTGGGGAATCCACCCTACAAGGAACGGAGGCTCGCAGATGGTTGGGGAGGGATGAAGTAGGTAGTGCCACCGTCACGCTTCAGGAGGGGGCAGTATCCTGGGACATAGTCCCTTGTGCTGGCAAACCTAAGGTATGGCCAGCTGTTCGAGAGAGCTCGGGCAAAACCACTGCTCAACCCCCTAATTTGAAAAGACTATACAAACAAAGGGTGTGATGGCGATGTATTGCCCGAGGTACACACCACAGTTCCAATGCAACTCTCCGTGTTCCGAAAGATCATTGGCCACTAGTAATGGAAGCCCCCTTCTCTCGTTTCCATAGTTCCCTTCTCATCTCTGACGAGGAACACACCACTAAGCAGGAACTTGCATTCGATCAGCCAACCTGCTGGTTGGTGATCATCCTCACATCATCTCTGGAGCACACAGGTGAGTAAATCATTCCCCACACACATAGGGTTCCATACAATGATACTAGATGTCTGATGACATGCAACTCCCATTTGGGAACCTATAATTACCGTGCAAATCATACATGTAGATCTCGTCGCACTAGTTTATTCTGTTTTCTTCTCATGAACTGTTTCCCACTGAATTGACCTCTAATAATCCAGAGATATATCTGTACCCACGATCTAATTGCTGTTATATTTTCTTCGACGAATCAAGAGATATATATATATATATATATGTATATCGACATGGTTTCTCATTCTTTGATGACATGCATGAAACTCGAAAGACCATGTTTGGGAGTTCTACGCAAGGGTGTGTCCTTATGAAATGATGAGCATGACGGTTGACCTTGTATACACTATCAACAGCCATTTGGTTTTTTAACTATTCATCATAGGGCAATATACGAACAACGTAACTCCAAGGCTTGTGGCCTTGCACCATAGACCACCAAAACATTTTTGGAGGCCTGTCCCATGGTCTTTGAAGTTTATCCATTCGACGACATTCAGCCATCAGGTCTGCATTTTGATAGTTACACCAATAACCCAAACACAGCATTCTGCGGTCAAATGCTGATGTATTCAAGGGACAACTAATGTAATTCATGATCATTGCACATTTACATTGAATTACCATGGTAATTATCAATCCAAACAGGCCCTCAGTGACATCAAAGAAAGTTCATGCATCTCAAACAAGTGACCTACATGAATCGAACATGTAAACTCTGACTAAGAAATAAGAGATAGAATTCAACGGATTGCTGATCAAGACGCCTCCCACTTCCTACATTCATTACAAATAGTATATATTTTCACATGTTCCAATCTTTTTATATTGTCACAAGCCCTTGGAGGTCACTATAAAACCCTCTAAATCATCACTATCATCATCTAAACTTTATCCCAACTAACTAGGGTTGGCTACACGAATCCTATTCCACCTAATCACTTTATCAAGGACCACAAGCCATCAAATCTTTTCTTACTTCTTCCACCCATGTCCTTTTGGGCCTTCCCCTTGCCCTTTTGGAGTCTTCAACTTGAACCAACACACTCCTAACTAGTGCAATTCTTGGTCTCCGTTGAACATGGCCAAGCCATCTAGACCTACTTCCTCTCATTATATTACCTACTAGCAGTGTTTTAAATAGCGAATAGCGTGTAGCGTAGCGTTCACCCTCTGAAGCGTGAGGCGTAAGCTACATAGCGTGTAGCTTAAGCTACATGCTAGTTCTACATTTTTAATCAAGGTTGCACTTGGTTGCACTAATTCCATGATATTCACCAAATTAGACTGATTAATGATGAAATTTAACAAATTTTCATGATATTTGGTGCAACCAAATGCAACTTCAAGTAATAGGAAAGGTTAATCAATAAGTATAAAGGTAAAGAAAGAGCAACAAAACTGATTTAAAACTATTACTTCTATAATTTTTACTAAAAGCATTAAATATTGAAAATAGAAAAATTTAACAAATCATTGAAAATATTATTTGATTTTAATGTTTTAATGAAAAATAACTTGTAATGTGAGGTACGTAGCGTGTAGCGTAGTCTATGTAGCATGTAGCATATGCAAATTATCATGTAGCGTAGGCTACACTCGACTTAAGCTATTTTCATGAGCTACGTAGCATTAAGGCTAAGCTACGCTACGTAGCATAAGCTACACGCTACATAGCGTAGCTATTTAAAACACTGCCTACTGGTGCTACTCCTAAGTTCCCTCAAATGCATTTTCATTTCTATTTATGTCCTTCCTAGTACTTGTCAGGTGTGCAGGTGTGCAAAGTTTAATGCATATACAAACTACAATATTGGAGGGCGGGATTTTTAAATCTTAAATATGTTTTATATTAACTCATTGACTGTAATCTACCTACGTAATAGACTATTAGATAGTGCTTGATTGTAATCAATCTATGTAATAGTCTATTACATCGGGCATGTGGGAGTTTTGTGCTCTCTTTGCCACTCCCAAGCCCGGATAAAGGAGGGTTGCATCCAGTGTTTTGAATATTGACGATATCGGCCGATATATCCCACGATATATCTTGTATCCCACCTGTGCGATACAAAACGCACAGGTAGTGCCAATATATTCTACATGTTCGATCTGGTGAGTATTTTCAATTTTCAATCTCTTTTTTTTAAATTATGTTAAATCAATGTCAAATGGTTACAAATCCATTGGTTCTTCATGTTTTGCATGCAAATCATGGAGTTGGAGCTTTGACTTCGATATCCATTGGTTCTTCATGTTCTCCATGTTTTTTCTCGAAATTTTCCTTAACCAACTTTCAATTGAGACTAATTTCGAAGTATTTAGGAGTATTTGATGAAATGATTATCACATACACTCTAATTTTGAAATTTGAATGTAGGAGGTCAAATTTGGGAAAAATTCGAAATTTCCCCAATTTCTCCCAAATTGCTTGCAATGTTGCACTCCAAACATGAAATCAAGCATGTATGAGAGCTGATCTACTGATTTGTTAAGTCCTCGTCAATTTTTGGAAAATAAAAACCATTTTTTAATTAAAAATTAGTAAAATATTAAAAAAAAATTCAAAACTTCCCTTCAACCAGCTGTCAATTGAAACTAATTTCGAAGTATTTAGGAGCATCTGATGAAATGATCATCACATACACTCTAAATGTTATGCATTCAATTTGAATATAGTTGCATTAGTTCATTCAGACAACGCATAGCTCAGGACCCTATATAAAGGAAACTATTGTATGCAGGGTATTTTTTGAGATGTTATGATTTGGAAGTGTGTATTAAGGTCTTTTTTAACAATTTATGAAGTTTCATTGAAAAATCCAACCATTTTTCCATCCCCATGTTTCCCAAAAAGTGCAATAAATCACCCGATACAAACAATATATCCCATGCGATAACCGATACATATCTGTATCCCAAGGATGCGATACGAAAGGCGATACTGATATTTCGAACACTGGTTGCATCAAGTTGGCAGCGGGTTTCAAACTTATGCCATAACTTCCATCATGAATCTGAATAGTATGGCATTCCATACACAAAGAAAAGACTTGATGACCTGTGGCCTAACTGAAGTCATGGCCCTTGATAGAGTGCAATGGCAGAATAGGATTCATGTGCCAACCACAATTAGTTGGGAAAAGGCTTAGATGATGGTGATGATTTGCTTTTTCTTAGATTAGCTTGCATTTTAAACTGGGCTTATCTCTTGTAATCAAACTATGTTATATTAAATAAGAGTTCTCTTAGAGGGAGAATGTGAAATTCTCACTTCTCTCCTTTCCGCATACAAATTCTCTTCCTCTTCATGGGTTTCACATGGGATAAAAGCTTCTGATATATTCTCCTTCTACATCTACTACATCTTTCATTCCTTCTTCTTCCTTCATATTTTTCCGTTCTCACTTTTTCAGCTAGTTTTGTGGGTCAATCATCACTTCCCCTCTTTTCTTTCACATGTATGATGATGTAAGTGGAATGAAATTGTCATCATCATCATACCACCATTTTTAAGATAGCATATGAACCATTAAGGTTTGGTTTGTTTTTGCAATGGGAGAGCCTAAAACCGCCGGATTTGGTTCCGGAAGTGCAGAGGCTCTCCAGATGTGATTTCTTTCTAGAGATCTATCATCGGCATCGTCACATCATTCTTCCAAAGGCACCAGATCCTACATCCAATGCACCCGGGTGCACCAGACAGCATATCTGACGCACCCAGGCACAACAAACCACAAATCTGGTGCACTCAGGTACACTGGACCCCAGATCTGGTGCCTCCAGGCACAACAGATCACATATTCAGAGCACCCGGGCACACACCAAACCCCTGACCTAATGCACCTGGATGCTCCACACCGTAGATTTGGTGCACCCAACCACACTAGACCACAAATCTGAAACACCCAAGTGCACCGGACTCCAAATCCGGCATATAGATGGACAACAGACCCCAAATCCAACGCAATCGAAGGCACCAGACCTGAGAAACCGAGCAGCCAACACTGTCTTTTTCTTTTTAGTTTGGGACCATTGTTCGTGCAGCATAGTCTAAGCCAGTGATTCCAGGTTCTATCGTTCCATTCTCTTGCCTGTTTTGTGATTTTTCTGCCGCAATGAGAGAGATTCCAGGACATGATTAGAAGGCTCAAAATATTACAGGACAAAATGATAATCCTGCTCTTTCTATCACCTTTTTTCAACTTGACTGTACCAATTATTTAGAGTAGGCACAGGCTGCACATATTTATATAGGTGTCGGGAAGAAATTAGGACATATCACTAGAACAAAAAACAACCAAAAGTTATTGATCCCAGTTTTGACGATCGGGAAAGTGAAAACTGGTTGGTTATGACTTGGTACCTGAATTCAATGCAACCCAACATTTAATAGGGTCATACTTTCTTAAGACTGCCAAAGAAGTTTGGGATGAAGTTGCGAAAATCTACTCTCACAAAGAAGATTAAAATCATTTATATCAACTTCATACTGAGATTAATAATCTTCAGCAAGGTGACGGAACCATAGAACAATATTTTGCAAACCTTAACCAAAAATGGGAGTTGGATAACTATCAAACACCTCTAGTCAATTTACAAGATATGAAGAAACAGATACAACAACTTCAACTCTTCAAATTCCTTTATGGCCTTCACTCTAAACTTTGAACCGCAACAAGTACAGATTCTTTGAAGGGAGTCACTACCTCCCTAGAAACTGTATACGATTTTATCAGGTGAGAGGCCCAACATACAAGCAGTACTGAATCTGTTCTTCCTGAAAGATCTGCCTTAACAACAGGTTCCAATACTGTTGTGAATCAAGGAATGTGCATGGAAATGTTGACAAAGAAAAACTTCCAATGCACTCGTTGTGGCAACATCAAACACTCAGGGCCATTGCTGGATCTTAAATCCAAACTTTCTACCCAAAGAACTTCAGTCCATACCAAGTGCTAATATGACCATTACTGTGGGGGAGACTTCAACCAGAAATGAACACGACCCAAGGGACAAAGCGATCTGTGCTCTCGAACAAGTTCTAACTCTTCAAGGATCTCTTTCTACTGTTGATCCAGGAGGACAGTCAGGTACATTTGCATCCACCAACCACGTCTTCCAGGCCACCCAGATCATTGATTTGGGAGCGTCCAAGAACGTGACTGGCACAACAAATGGTTATGTTTCCTATTCCTCTATTTCCAGCAACATTAGACTAGCTGATGGATCGGTTTCCAAAGCTTTAGTCAAATGAACTTTTCATCTTTCCGATTCCCTGTCTATTTCCTTTGTTATTCATGTTCCATCTTCCCATCCATTTTGTTATATGTCAACGAGTTACCCAAGCAACTACCTGCTGGGTCACTTTTTACCCATCCCATTGTGTCATCCAGGATCTGGAAATGAAGAGGAAGATTGGTGGTGATCATGAGGATCAATGGCTATATCTTCCTGATCAATGAAGTTCCAGCTTTGCCTTTGTTTTTGCCTCAGATGTTCATGATAAAGGCCGAATAACCACCTGGCATACTTGGCTAGGACATTTATCTTCACAAAAAACTCCAATGGCCATTTCCATTTCATCTGCCCAGCTCGAATTCTATGAGCAACATGCTACTTAATCTTTCCACCCTTGTGAATTATTGACCCAATATATCAAAAATGGTCATTTTGGGGTACTTCTTTAACTAATTCATTGTTTCCTCTCTCTTCTAGAAAAAGCATAAAGTTCCAGAGGCACATTTCAGCTTCATCCACCTAGCTCTAATTCTACAAGCAACAACCTTCTCAATCTTTCCACTATTATGAAACGCTGACCCAAGATATTGAAAATGGTCTTATGGGTACTTCTTGGTCAGCAATCTTAACTAATTCATCAGTTTCCACTCTATTCAAAAATGCATTCCATATATCTTATTTTAGTCCAACTGATTCTAAAACATTTAGATTCTCAAGCATCCATCCATAGTTCTAGCTTTGTGTTTACCCCCTTCCTTATCTTGCCAATCAAAACTGTCATCTGCAAACAACTTACACCACAGGTCCTAATCATGTAGATGCGTTAACTCGTCCATAACCAAGACAAAAAAATATGGGCTCAATGTGTAAGTCTAAATAACTGTAAACTCACTTGTCACTCCACTAGTGGTACTCAAATTTGTTACCACTCCCTCATACATATCCTCAATCATGTCAATATATCCTCTCGACACGCTTTTGTTTCCCAACACCCACCAGATTATCTCTCTGGGAACCCTATTGCAGGCTTTCCCTAAATCAATAAAGACAATATGGAGATCCCCTCCTCTCCCTATATTTCTTTATTAGTTGTCTACGTACAAAAATAGCCTCGATAGTTAACCTTCTTGGCAAAAACCCAAACTGATTATCTGATACATTTGGCTGATGCCTTAATCTCTTTGCTCGATCACTATCTCCTAAAGTTTCATGGTATTACTCGTAAGTTCAATCCATGATAGTGTAGCTCTATGATCTCTCCTCTATTCTTATAAGTACCACAGTATTTTTCCTACATTCATTTGTCATTTCTTCGATCTTAAGATCTTGTTGAACAACTTTGTCAACCAAAGTAAAACAATATCCCCCATGCACTTCCGAACCTCTACTAGTATACCATCAGGTCCCAGAGCCTTTCCTGTCTTCATTTTTTTCTCAAAGCTTCTTCGCTTCAGATATCCAAATCCCACGGAAGTATCTACAGTCTCCAGCCTTATTTGAGTTCATGATTCCTTCCATCCCTAAAGCCTTCAAAGTGATTGCCATTTAAAGAGTCCCAGAAATAGCTTCTCCACCTTCCATTCATCTTATCATTCTTAACTAATACCCTCTAGTCCTCCCTCTTAATGCATCTAACATGACCTAAGTCACTACCCTTCCTCTATCTCATGTTTGCAAGTTTGAAGACGTCCTTCTCACATTCACTCTTCCCCAATCTATTGTACAGCTTATCATATGGCTTAAGTTTAGGCTCACATACTACTTTCTTAGTGTTCTTTTTAGCATTTCTATGTTCTTCTAAATTTTCCTTGGTTCGAGTCCCTTGTCAGGCCTTGAAATATGACCATTTCTCCACAACGGCCTTTTAACGTCATCATTCCACCACCAAGTTTTCCTTATATGAGTAAGTTTAAAATCCCATCATCGCATTTAGGTGAGAGGTACAATTGAAAAGGAGGAAATGTACAAATGTGGCCATCAACAAGTGACCCTCTCGTCACTCAACAAGCTAGGAGCCATGGAAAACAAAATAAGGAAAAGGAAAAACCACCCAAAGAACAAGAAGCCCACAGACAATTATCCCCCACTCCAATCTCCTAAGAAATGTGCCATAGAGCACCCTCAGTATTTCCTATCTCAGTAAAAAACAACCAGCATAACCAAAATTCTTATTCCTACCTCAATATGATGTACAACGCACAGATGAACATAACCATGTGCTTGATTATGATTAATGACTTCATTTTCTTTTCTTTTCTTTTTGGATAAATAGTAATTATACGTTTATATTTTGTTATTTTGGGCTGGTTTTAGAACTTGATAATTGATTCTTCTTTATTAAGAGATAATTACTTTAGACTTTAATTAAGCATTTGGATTCGATTAGGGTTCTTGATTCGTTCTTGAGGTTTACTTAATTACTTAGACTCCAATAATCTATTTGATTTTAGACTTTACTTGGACTCCCATAATCTATCTGGACTTAGACTACCATGACTAGTAAGAAAATGGTTGGCCAAGAAGGAAGTGAGGATATTGGATGGTAATATTGCAAGAGGGTGGGTAGTAGTAGGCACCAAATAAAGTGCAACTTTTGTGGTAGATTGATGACTTGTGGAATCAATGACTTCAACAACATTTGGCACATCAAAGGGGTCAAGTCACAAGGTGTAACAATGTGCCAAAAGAGTTATGATCAGGATGCAACAAAATCTAGGAGAGTCAAAGGGGAAACAAGTTGTTGTGCAAAAGAAGAGGCATGAAGTTCTTAAAGCTGCCTGATAGGAGGTGTTTGGTCCTAGTTATATGGGCATTGATGATGAGGAGAATGTTGAATCTGGTGAAGATTCAGATTGGGAGGTGACGATGGCTATAAGAGAGAGTGTGCACACTGCTCGTGAAGATGAAGAGCGCCAACGCATGTTTGGGGGGAGGGGGCCCGTACATGAAGCAGGGGGCCAAGGGGAGTAGTAGGAGTGGGAGTGCGACTGGGAGTGAAAGTACCACTGCAAGTAGGGGGTAGGTCTGGCGGATTACGGCATCTTCACCAGGAGACAGGAGACCTATTCATGTGTGTCCCCCCATGGATGTGGATGTAGAGCCCAGGAGAGCCTCATGTGATACGATTCTGTTTTGAAAGGAGTCAAAAAAACGGAAAAAGATTAAACAAATGTGAACCAGAACAGTCATTGAGAAGCTATATAGGTAATAGCTAAGCTATTCATACATGACAACATATCCCCGAATGTGGCCAACTCCCCATACTGGCAAGTGCAAATCAATGTAGCAGCAAAAGCAGATGAAGAAATTAGGGCACTTACAGCTAATGAAATTAGGGCGAAATTGACAAATGCGGAATATACTAATGTGAAGGCATACATGGCTACCTTTAAACCCATATGGCAGAGCAGAGGATGCACAATTACGTGCAATAGTTGAACTAGCCCAACTAGGCTTAGCATGATCAACTTCATGATATAATGCCACTAAGGAACGGTGTTCCACAAATCAGTCAATGCATCAGATGCAATGAAAAGTGTCAACTATATTTTCTCCCTAATGGATAAGAAGGTGGATGAGATTAAAGAGGAGAATGTGGTGTAGATTGTGACCGATAACAAAGCAACATACAAATCTGCGGGAAGAATGCTAATGGTGAAGAGACCACATATATCCCGGTCACCATGTGTTGCACATTGCATAGATATCATATTAGAAGCCATTGGACAGAAGAAGAGTGTCACAACATTGGTCGAAAGAGGATGACAAATGAAGACATTCATCTACAATCATAATCAACTAGTCGCCATAATGAGGAAGTTCACGAATGGGAGAGAGCTACTAAGGCTCCCAGTGACTAGATTTCTGACAAACTTTTTTTTTTCAAGGATGAAAAAAATATATTAAGAAGAAAAGAAAACCATACAAAGGGGTTGCGACAAACTATATTTTTTTTCTAACAAACTTTATAACCCCTGAGAATTTATACCAGCATCAGGGAGAGTTGAATGAGATGCTTGCTTCCCAGGCGTGGCTAAACACATTATGGTAGAAGATATCTGGGACAATGGTTAAGGCAACCACAAGGAACAATAAATACTGGAAGAAGGTCGCAAATATCCTTAAGGTGGTAGAACCGCTAATGAGGGCACTCTGTCTTGTTGAATCCAACGAAGCACCTACAATGGGCTTCCTCTACGATGCCATGGATAAAGCCAAGTTAGCCATTCATTGTGATTGTACACATTACACTGACTACTGGAAGATTATCAACAAGAGATGGACAAAACAACACCACGATCTTCATGCACCAGGAAGTATAGATATGTCCAATCATTTGTCGAGGATGATGAGGTTCATGCTAGGCTGAAGAATGTGATAAAGAGATTAGAGTCTGATATAGATACACAAATAAAGGCATTAAATGAATTGGAGACATTTAGACTTACCTAAGGCAACTTCGAAGATTTTCTTGCAATGCGGGCAGTGACTCAGTTGTAACCGGCCGATTAGTGGTTGCATTTTGGAGAGTGCAAAGGCTATAGAAAAAAATCACAACCAAAGTTTTAAGCCAGACAACTTCTTCCTCTAACTACAAGGGGAACTAGAGTTGTTTTACAATTATCCATTTGAAATATAGGAATTGACTGCAAAGTAGGACATTTAATCAACTTGTCTACATGCACTACAACATAAAGCTAAGATGGCGACATAACAAGACGATGGCGAATCTGGTCGACGATGTCACCGACTACTGTTCAACAAACTTGGACAACATTTATGATAAGGAACCGCTTCTTTGGTTGGAGCAAAGAGAGAAACAGATAGAAGAGGAGAGTGAAGAAATTAAGGTGGATGACCTAGCGATACGCAAGGCGCACCGAAGGAGTCATTTAGTCGTCTTGGACCCAGAGACGGGGGCAGATTTCATCTAGGGCCAGGCCCAACAGAAGAGTACAAGCAACAAGAATACTAAGACAAATAATGATGGCGGTGATGGTGATGCACATGTTGCTAGTCGCACTTCTAGTGTTACTCAGTGTACCGTACAGTTGTTTACAGACTGCAATGCTGGTGAGCATCAACGAGCGGCATGAGGCCGGACTTATGAGTGTACTAAGTCATGATATAGCCAGCTGGGGGAGGGGTGGGGATCATGGGGAGGCAAACACCAGTGGCAATGTAGGAGAGGGAGCATCGGGAGGTCCGAGACATCAGATGGCTTACAGTTATGGACAGTATGGATACGACCAATGGCAGTATACAGTTTGTTGGGCCACATCATGTTAAAGTAGTCCTCATAATCAAAATGTTCCATATGGATACAAATATCCGGATCCAAATTCGAGTTATATGTCATCACAATCTCACTCTCAGCAATATGAGTACGAGCAACAGTACAGTTATTCGTCCATTGCCAATAGACATCCTTATTTGGGATCAAGGTAGACCCAGTAGATGCCTAGTGAGGATCTTGGGTTTCATTGACCAGCTCTTTCCCTCCGGCTCTGGTTATTATAGATATGCAACAGCAGCACCTATTCCATAGCCGCAACCGGATGATGACGAGGACATAGAGGTCGAGCAACCACAACAAGGCAGATTTTCATTTTGGTTTTGACTGGTGATTTTTTATTAAGTTTTTTTTCCAATATTATTAAGGTAAAAATTCACCAAGCGCACACTTGACACTGTCGAACTTGTGCTTAAAATAACTCCCTGAACTAACCATCAAGGTGTCCATGATCACGTTTTAGGAGAATTAATCAAACAACACTAATTTTTTTCTTGAGAATGATAGGACAGGAATTACACAATAGGACACAAAGTCTCTCAAGTTGGCATGTTGAAATGGAATGTATGGGAATCATGAGGTATGTAACAACCGCAACCAATATGACCACCGTTATCGATATAGCACGCTTTGGTTGGAATAGATAGAATGATATAGACGAAAGGTATGACTAATGGAAAGGAGAGATATTTATATGCAATATGGTTATCAATGGGATGATGTGTACAAAACTGAGTTCGTTTGTGAAGGGCAACTAGGAGATCCACTTGTTCCGGTTCCAATGTAGAAGAGCAGTGATGTTAGGGAAGAGTAGGAATTTTCTTCCTCTGCAAGTAGACCTTGAATTCATTGGTTGGAGCGTGGCATGGTACCTCTTCATTATGAGACTCGTCTATGATAGGAAATCGAAGAGATGCAAGAGTATGCGTACTGTCTTAGGGCCTATTTAATTTTTCAGTTTCCTATGAAATACAAGGTAAATGAGCCACCATTATCATTTCCAGGTGTTTGTTTAAATAGGAATTATGGCCTGTAAATCAAGAGCCAAATACACTTGTAAAGGTAGTAGGTAAAGTAAATCGTAATCATTACATTTTCACATTACAAAACAACCACTTTTACAGTGATTTCTTGTTGAAACAAACAATGTAGCAAAATCGTCATTGCAGTCAAATGTAAATGATATCGCCACACAATTACAAAAGTTAATAATCATTACTCATTTACAATCATTTACCGTTGTAATTGGAAAACCAAAAAGGCCCTTATGAAATGAAATAAGTTATGGATTCAAAGAATGTCAAATCCATAAAAACGTATCTTTTTCAATTTATAGGATAAAAACATTTGTACATTTCTGAGAATTTGAGTATCTTAAGAACACACGTTTTATTAATTGTGGTCCTAGCTTGGTGTGAGATGGCTCAAGAATATGGACAAAGCAAGTGCACCCAAACACTTTTGGAAGTAGGATAAATAGAGAGCATGAGGTTGCTAGACATGTGATGGGTAGTTGCCTTTGAGAACATTACTCGGTGTCTGATTGATTATATAGGTAGCAAGGAGAAGAGCTTCATCCCAATACATTTTTTGTACTGGCATGCCTATTAGTAAAGACTAGGTGACCTCCAGTAAGTGTCGATTTTTACATTCAGCCACTCTGTTTTGTTGTGGCATATAAGGGCACAAGGACTTAAATTTTATACCATGAATCATGATCTACAAAATATTTTTCTCCGTCCAATTCCTTGCCCCTTAGCATTTTTGGAGTTTATGGTCAGAGCTAACCATTCTAGAATGATGGAGTAGGAGACATTTTGTTGTCTACCATCCATGCATATGTACTTATATATGGATTCGAGGGTAGGAACAAATTCTCTCCCAAAAAGCTGTTACGTTGAGGTTCATTGTCCGAACAAAGACCAGTGAAAAACTTAAAGATTCTGAGTTGACGTATTTGATTTTTATATCCATTTCTTCCCATTTTTTGTTCAAGTTAGCAAAGTACTCTTCTATGATTCCATCTCCCTATTTGAGATTATTTATCTGCATGTGGAGTTGATAAAGGTGGGCTAAGTCTTCTTGGTGAGAGTACATCTTGGTGACTTTATCCCATACATCCTTCACGGTTTTCAAGATAGAGCCCAAGACTAATGTTTGGTTGCATGGAATTTAGCGACAACGACATCACAAGTCAGTTTCCACTTTCCCATTCATCATATGTGGGATCATCAGGATTAGGTTGTTTCTTGGTTCCTGTAGTGCATCTTAATCTCTTATGTGCTCCAATATACGTAGGGTTGCCTGGGACCACTGTAAGTAGTTTGTATCATCTAGTTTTACTGTAGTAATTATAAGACAAGGGCTATCCACTTGTCCACAAGAAATCTGGGTGTGTTTATTATCTCTCATTTAGAGAATAATAAAATTTAAAAAAAAATTAAAAAAAAAAAAAAAAGAATCCTTAGGGATAATAATGTGTACTGTTGAAGGGTTTTGGAGTCTGATCGAACGTCTGATGGAGGATTGCACATTAGATCTGCCAGCAACAACTGGTCTAGAGAACAGATCTAACAGCAGTTGATGATCCAAGTGGTCTAGAGGGTTGATTCAACAATAAATGGAGGCACATACGACAAACCCGGCGGCAACAAGTGGTCATGGAGGCAAATCAAGATTCTGTTAAAGAACTGCACATCAGATCCGACACCAATAGGTAGTCCACATGATAGTACCGGTGACAACAGGTGGTCCTGGAGGCAGATTCTGGCAACGATGGACAGTTTGCAATTCAGATCTAGTGGCTTTGGTGACATCAAAGATTGCTTTTCTAGATTCTGATGACATTGGAGAGACCCTAACTCAGATCCATTGACAAATCTGGTGCCGGAATAGGAATGAGATGATACCGGAGGGGTTCTGACTCAGATCCAATGCCAGAAGATAGAATTCAGTGACTTTAGAGGGTTTCCTGTCCAGATTGGATGAAGAAAAACCTATTGGAACTTGATTCTGGTATTGTTCAAGATTTATGAAGGCTCCTCTGGTAAGATTTGCAGCCTTGAGTTGCTGTGGATGCTTCTTCTAGAGGGATTGACCGGTGGAGAAATCTCTTCCAGTTGAATGAGGAATGCATTAGAGTTGCATCTATAGGATGGTGATAGAGAAAACTTCTCTCTTTCACCATCTTATAGGGTGAACAGGGAGTAGCGACGGACAAAAGACTTTCAAAATTGAAGCCTGGGGAGAAGAAAAA
Source organism: Liriodendron chinense (assembly GCA_003013855.2). Classification (NCBI taxonomy): domain Eukaryota; kingdom Viridiplantae; phylum Streptophyta; class Magnoliopsida; order Magnoliales; family Magnoliaceae; genus Liriodendron; species Liriodendron chinense. Next base: position 1,653,902 of record ML058584.1, read on the forward strand.
GGAAAGTAGAAAAGGGTTTGGATCAGAAAAGCTTTGATACCATGTGAAATCAAGAGAATAAGGAAAGATAGATAGGAGGAGATGAGAACATGCGATGGGGAACTTACATATTTCTCCTCTCCTTAATATTGTATTTATAGAAAAAATTACAAGGAAAGACTATGACTTCGAAGAGGAGACTTAAGAAAGAGAGATAAAAACAGGATTAGAGGATCTAATCCAATCCTAGTCATATATGATACTCCACATGTGTACATAAATCTGTATACACTGCAGGTGTACAGTAAGCTGCTGTATATACCGCAGGTGTACACTAATCTGTGTACACCAACAGAAAGAAAACACATAACAAAGGAAGCAATCATTAAAGGAAACATCTCCAAATCCTGCTTAAATGGGGTTAAGGCAAGGAATGAGTGAGGGATGAAATATATTGACGACAAATTATCTTGAGAATCAAGAGTCACATGCTATTAGATTAGTTCCAACTAGACAATAACTTTGAAAGCAAATACAGAAACTCGAATAGCATGAAGTTACAACTCTATGAGGTACTTAGTGGATCATTATAAAATCAGCAACAGAAATGCAGAAAGTTAATTCACATTTCATATTGGAGATAAATGTACAAAACTGCAAGCATGGTATTAGAAAACGGTTATTTTATGATCTTGTCAGCCATTATTTAAAGGAAATAGTCGCCCATATCAGCCTGTATCAGCCGATATACCCTGTATAGGCACCGTCAGAAGGTGGATGTGTTATGAAAATTTTTATTTTCAATTGTTCCCTTTTCAGTTGTTCCCTCATAACTCCACTTCTTTATTCACTTCAACCATAAAGGAAGCTTAGAAACTAATTTTAAAGTAGATCTAGGCCTATTTTGATGATCAAAAGTCAAAACACAAATTTTAGTGGGATTTGATGAACCGAAGCGGAGTGGACCATTTTGGGAAATATCAGAGAAATGTTACAAGTATCACTGATAATATCGATATCATCCACGATATTATCAATATTGATAATTCAGCGATACAGATTCCACAGAAAGTCGCCGTTTTTCCACATATCAGCGAAATATCATCATGTATTGATAACCGAAAATATCACCAAGATATCACACCAGATTTCGTGTGTATAAATTACAGAAGTGTTTTGTACCATCGATACAAGTAGACTCCCTTTATTCTAACAACACTCGTGCATTCGATGGAAATTTGCAAAAAAAAAAAAAAAAGAGGTCAAAATTTTTTCATTTTTTTTTCAGAACTAAGTGGTTGGTGGATTTCGGCACCTCATCTCCATCCCTTGTGGATTGGATCGCCCATTTGGGGGAGAAATCACAGATCGAAAGCTTGACGTGATGGAACCAAGAAGGTATAAAATATTGCTTTCTATTGGTTTTTTTCCTTTGATTTTCTCATGGATTTGGGTTGAATATCCAAAGATTTAAGAATCGGAATTACGAAAGCACATGCTTTAGACACACTTGATGTAAATTTATTATGTATGGTTCTTTTTTGCAATTTTTTTTATTCTTAAATATGTAAATATGTGTCTTTTAGCATCTCCTGACCATACCCCCGGCCAACAATACATGTAATGATAATGATATACTGAACACTGATTGGAAGAAAGGGTACAACATCACAATTGTTTCATTTTCCATCGTTTTTTGCTGTTGTATTTAAATGCGACAGGCCCTAATTCATCATATCATGGTTGATTTGCGTTTGATTAGGAATTTTTTGGTCAACTTTCAGAAGGTCAAGCTGACACTACCTGACAGACAACATTCTTACCAAAGAATAGCCTGTCACATCATCAAATACATGTCCATACAACAAGAAATACAAACTTAGTATCCTCACATATTTTAGAATTTTACCAATAATCTTATAGTTTTCTCCCAAAAAAAAGGCCGTTACAGGGCAATATCAACTTGTATGGGGCCGTATTAGTCGATTGATGTAGAACGGGTCGCTGATTATTTCATGGCCCAGATGGAGCAAAAGAAGACCGGTCGGGGTCGAAAGTGATACAGACCGTCAGGACCGTAAATCGGTCGTATCTCACAATCCGGAATGAGTTACGGGACGTATAATATATCAATTTGGGGTAGCTCGAGCTACTTTAGCCAACCAACCCAGCTACGCCGGGTTGCCCAAGCCGGAATCGCGAGAATCGACCGTATCGACGGTCATTAGGCTAGTTTATTTTCAGTTTTACTATTTATAGTAAGTTTTAATTCGATCATAACTTTGCATCTGTAGGGTTTTAGAGTTACTGCCCAACATGAAAAGGGCTTAGAATATTTCGTAGAACAACGTGGTTGAGGCCGTTTGATAACTTTCTATTTTTTGCCGAAAACCAAGAGTTCTAGTAGGATTGAACGACTTCTACAAATAGTAAGTTTACTATTTATAGTAAGTTACGTTTTCTAGGAGTTTAAGTTGGAGTTGGAATCTGATGCTTTGCATAGGGTTTAGTTTCCTATTTATATGCATTGTAATTTCGTTCTTATTCATTCAATCTTCAATAAAGCAATTATTTGGAATTAAATTCCTCTTTTTATCTTTTATTTCTTCTCGTGGATTCGAGAAACTATCGGTTAGGGAGACGGTGATCGACCTACCACGTCCTCCCTGCGTCATCGATACAGCCCATATCATAACGGCCATCAAGCTAGACAATACGTTATGTAATACCTTGGAACAGAGTAATGCATAACCAAAAAGTACCACTAAGACAAGAAAAACAGATAAAATAAAAGAAACTTACATGTCAAAATTCTGGAAAAGAAGACGCAAAGTGTGTACCTCCACACAAAAACCCTGTCAAACAATAGGACATTCAATCATATGATGGCCATACATACTACCACTCCGTAATTGAATCAACAGTTCAAATTTAATACAAAGAGCTAGACATACTGAAATTCATTGGGTTGCTACTCTTACCCTCAACACTTCAAGAACGAGAATACGATGCCACAGAGGCAAATCGAGGGAAGTAACCTTTACCAACATACTGAGAAAAACCTGCAATCCACAGACTTTCTTATTAGAAGTGCTAGTGAGTGCTCACATATCAGAGCTTAGTCTAAAAGAGAAATAAAAGGAGTTGCAGGCAAAAGAAAAAAAAAAGCAATCAATTCAGGCAGTAACTCTTAGGTTAGAACTTAGAAACTAACAATCAGAATTCTAGACAAGGATAGCATCGTTCAGTGTCCATGTCAACCAAGAAGATTCAATTATTGTGGTACAAAGCAAAAAAGAACAAGAGAACCAATTAAATTTGCTCCCAAGTGCACATGATACGACAGAAGACCAGTTTCTTTGCACACAACTGTTTGTTGTATACAATGTTTACCGTATCAGTATCGCGTTACGTATCACACCATTGGGATGCAAATATGTATCGGTTATCGCACGGGATATATCGTTTCTATTAGGTAATGCATTGCACTTTTTGGGAAGCATGGGGAAACATGGGGAACTTGGTTGAATTTTTCAACGTAACTTCAGGGTTTGAGAAAGAAGACCTTAATACACACTTTTAAATCATAACATTTAAAAAAAAAAAAAAGTGCATATAATAGGTTTCCTTTATATTGTCTTATTGAACTGATGTAACTATATTCAAAGTGAATTCATAACATTTATAAATATAAGAAGACATTTATGGAAACACAACCAATACATTCAAAAGCAAAAGAAGAAGTAGAAATTATTTTTTTTTATTTTTTAATTAAAAATTATTTTTCCCTGAAATTTCACAAAAATACCATGAATCAGTAGATCAGGCCTTATACATGTTTGATTTCGAGTTTGGAGTATAAGATTGCAACCAATTTGGGAGAATTAGGGAAATTTCAAATTTTCCCCAATTTCTCCCAAGTTGGACCACCTACCCTCAAATCACGAAATTAGAGTGTGTATGATGATCATTTCATCAAACACTCCTACATACAATGAAATTGGACTCAATTAACTGCTGCCTAGAAGTGAAACTTAAAATAAAAAATAATAATAATAATAATAATAATTAATTAATTAATTTTTAGTTAAAAATTATTCTTTTCTCAGAATTTCACAAAAATATCATGAATTAGTAGATCAGGCCTTATACATGTTTAATTTCATGTTTGGAGTGTATGATTGCAACCAATTTGGGAGAAATAGCGAAAATTTCGAATTTTCCCCAATGTCTCCCAAATCAGACCACCTACCCTTAAATCACGAAATTAGAGTGTGTATGATGATCATTTCATCTAAAACTTCTAAATAAGATGAAATTGGACTCAATTTACCGCTACTAGAAGTTAAATTTAAAAATATATTTTTTTAATATTTTTATTAATTTTTTAATTAAAAACTAATTTTTTTTCCTGAAATTTCATAAAAATATCATGAATCAGTAGATCATGCCTTATACATGTTTGATTTCATGTTGGGAGTGTATGATTGCAACCAATTTCCCTCAAATTAGACCACTTACCCTCAAATCTCAAAATCGAAGGTTAAAATCCTTGATTTTCTATGTAAAAAACATGAAGAATCAAGGATTTCTTATGATTTCACACTAATTTAATGTGATTTAAACAAAACAAAAAAAAGGATCAAAATGCAAAATAATGACCAAATGAGAAATGGACCCAAATGCAAGAAAATCTTGATTCTGATTTCAAATGTAGGTCTTTCTACCAAATTAAAGCAAGGGATGGACCGAAATCCACCCACAAACAGCTTAGAAGAGAGAAAACTAAGTAGAAAGGGGGGAAATTTAGAATTTTGGAGGTTTTGGAATATAGGCACTCAGTTCCTAACTAGTATCGATAGGTATCGTCGATACCAAGAAATTTTTTAAAGAGAAATGATGCGATATCTCGCATACATTGCAATACGGTGTGATACATATTGTGCGACAAACAGGATTTTTTGCATTTTAGATACACTCCAAGGATGTTTCGTATCCTTGGGGTGTGATATCTATAATATCAGTCATTATATCGGCCGATGGTATCAATACAGCAAACATTGGTTGTATAAAGCTTTTATGACACCAGTCAAGAATTTACATTAACTAAAGTCTTGTCCGACAAGTAGTTAACTTGGGCGTTAAAAATGGATGACAATCTTTTCTTTATAGGATGATACCATTTCTTTGAATGTAAGTTATACAGACCATCCAACCAGAGGAAAAATTGTTGCAACATGAATCTTCATTCTATCATGATATATCGGCTGATATTGATGACAGTATAATCAATACCAAGTAATTTTTGTACTCCCCCAAAGTTTTATATCACTAACCAGCGATACCAAAAGTATCAGAATATCAGCTAATACTTGCAATGCAAAAAAACACTATTCCTAGTTAAAGACCTTTAGTGTTTTCACAGACAGTTGGGTAGAGGAGGCCTGGTCGTATCAATCAGACGATCTCTCATCATCCATAGATTTGTGCATCCTCTTTTGTACATTCTTTATAGAACTCCCGTTGCATTTCAGAAATAAATTAGAAACAAAACCATGTGTAAATCCCTTATCTTCTCTCTATACTTTTCCACTAATATCTGAATAGAGAAGTTGGTTGGATGATCTAAGTTGGGGTTAAGGCTTAGATGATGATGGAGGTAATCAACATAGAAAAGTTCTATGTTGGTTTGAATATTGATCTCCCCTGCATGAACCCATATTGATTTCCAACACCCTAGTCTCTTGTCTTAGTCTTTGTTCCACCACCCTATCCAAAAGCTTTATAGTGCAACTGTCATACCTAGCAACATCTGAGCAGACATGTCCATTTAAGTCTCCACTTGTACATACCCTTTTCCTAATCTTTGTAATGGCTAATCCAACACTTCCCAAAACTAAATATAATACATTCCTCTTACCCTCATTCCCAAAAAATACATTCTTATCCTACCTTCTTTTTTTTTTTTTTTGAGAGTTAACTGCAACTTTTTTTGGGTTATCCTACCTCAAGTGAATATGCACAAACACCATTAATTATCCCCTCTTCTAAAACCAGTTTAACAGTCATTAGTCCATCACCCGTTCTCTATAACCTCCACCATTCCATCCTTCAAATATTTATTTAAAATTATCCCTAGCAACATCTGAGCAGACATGTCCATTTAAGTCTCCACTTGTAAATACCATTTTCAAGTGGTAACAGCAACTTCTTCTTTTTTTGGTTATCCTACCTTAAGTGAATATGCACCAACACCATTAATTAGCCCCTCTTATAAAACCAGTTTAACAGTCATTAGTCTTATTTCCCATTCTTTATAACCTCCACCATTCCATCCTTCAAATCTTTATTTAAAATTATCCCTACCCTATATCTAGTATTATCCTTCCCCATATACCACAAATTTTAGCCATTGCCCATGTCTTAGACTTTTGCTCCTTTACACTTCATCACTACAAGCAAGCTATATTAATCCTCATTTATTTCACCTGAAGAAGTTCCCGTATTGCAAGCGGCAAGATGAATCTTAATGTTGACTTAGTATATCTGAGTTTTAAATGGAACTTTTCAACTAAGAATATATCAATGGAATTATGGAAAGGAAGAAGATAAGGAACATACCTCGCATTCGGTGACGAGGGATAAACTATAAAGCCTGATAACATGCGCCACTGATCGCAACACCAGGCGACGGAAAGAAGGCTCTCCTGCTTCGCCTTCAAGCTGATTTCACATCAAAAAATAATAAACGACAATAGGAACATGTTACATGTTACAGGAATCTTCTAACCACAAAGTATCATATACCTCATTTGATCAAATTTTTCTAACCATCTAATTCAGAACTATATAGAATTACCTCAACATTGGTACGGAGTGACGTCATAAGAAGTGAACATATCTGGTGGCGTAAGACCTGAAGGGTGCCAGGAAGCCATGGTAACTATAAATGTCTGACTATTACCCAACCAACAAACAATATTATCAATCAGAACTAAATCCATTCAAGTCACACACCTGTTCATATGAAACCAAGGTTCTAAAGACAGCCACATGGTGGGAGAGAATGAACCTGTAGGCAGGTTACCAGGCACCGGAACTACTAAGTAAACAAATCAGTCAAAATGAATGTACAATTTTTAGAGTCAGAATAACCATTTATCTACTTAGTGATGCCCTTTCTAGTATCATTTTAGAATAAATAACAAGATTCCTAATTACCTAAATGCAGATGCAACATTAGGAAAAACATAGGATCCAAAAGAGACTAAAAACATAAGCAATTCTCTAAAGAAATACAAGACAAGAAAATGGTGAAAAAACATACGAGCAACATTGAATACAAAAGACCAGGATGGAATGAATAAAGTGTTGACAAAGGGAGAATGTAAAGAGGAAATGGCAAACTCTGGGTTTGCTATTCTTAGAAGATGATCAAGCATAAGAATATTGCAGATGTAGCCGTCCAAGCAAAACTAGCAACCATCAAGGAGATGAATGAAGTCTAGACAAGAACATGAGGGATTTTTTTTATTTTTTTTAAAGGTAACAACACTTTATTAGAAGGCCACAAATGCAGACAAAAAATACAAAACCAAACAAAGGACATCAAGGGAGAGAACCGCTATTGGCGGCCATGACATAAATCGCCCAAGCTGACACTAACAGCCTGATTTTAGACACACAAAAAAACCCTAATTCCTCTTTCACGCTTCTAAAATAGCGCCCGTTTTGCTCTCCCCAAATCGCCCAACACACCGCCATAAGGAGCAAATGCCATATAGCCGTCCCGAATTTCCCGACTCCCCCGCCGTGCCATGCCCACAACAACTCTGGCATAGACTTGGGCATGACCCAAGCGATATTCAGCTCACTACGTAGGTGGTTCCAGACGGCGCTGACAAAAGAACAATGGATGAAGAGAGGATAAACACCCAGTGCCAGCATTGTAGTCACCATCTCGTCATTGTCAACTTGGCCAGTCTACCAGCAATATGTGTTGGCTTCTAATAAGTAGATCAGAAAGTTCACAATCAGATACCAACTAGACATCAACCTTCCTCTTTTACCTAGGCTCTAGAAACAGCCATGGCAGAGGCCTTCAATGCTTGCAAAAAGGGCTTGGAAGAGAAGAGGCCACTAGGATTCCATTTTCACAATATAATATCCTCCCCATATCTCATGATGATAAACTCCAATAATGTCAAGAATCCGGCATGATTCCCCATTGTTCCTATAATATTAACTCAATAACCTATACTTCACACCAAATTTAGTCCCAAGTCTTCAGAATAGTCTCCAACTAGAACCCCCTCAGCCTGCCCCACCATAGAATGTCCTCCCAACTCACAGGGGCTCCATTTCCAACCAATAAATCTCCCCAAAATCTCACCTCATAGCCCTTCCCTACCCGGCATCTAATTCCTCACAGAAAATAGCACCCATCCTTTTCCATCTACCCCTCAATTTGCACATATTGCCTCTAAACCCCAGATCACAATCCCTAAAAACTCCCTTGTTGCCTCATCTTACTTATTAAGAACCATCTTCTATGTTACTTACCAAGAAGAACCCTCTTCACCGCCACTTGCTTAAGACCCTCCAACTAGGCTCTCATCTCCTCAAATGAAGCACCCCACTCTTTAGTCTTTAATGGTAGGACTGATGATGCTTTGTTACAATAATTTGCCTTACGCAGACCACATAAGTCTAGTAACATTATGCAAACCAAACTCCCAACAATTTAGTTCTGTTTCTTTGTTGTTCAATCAAGGGTGGGATTGCAAGCTTTTCCTTTCCAGGATATGGGAAATATGAAGGAGAATTATAGAGAATGAACAGGTTGGAGCTCCAATGACTCCTCCATTGCAACTGCTTGGACATTCTGGCTTCAGAAGACCAAGAGGCGCTTGGGGGCTTGCGATTAGAGATGAGGATTTCTAATATGCAAAGACAGTTACCCTTCCACCTTTTCATAAAAGTTTTCTCATATATCTATCTATCCATCTACATGTGTGTGTTATATGTATATGTATGTATGTACTTCTCAGTTCTCACAAACATGTCTTTCCCAGGATCGTGCCCTGTGTTTGGGACATTTGAGTAGCACAAGAGGGACCCACCATGACTCATCCTCCAGGCTAAACTGTCAAAATCATGTACAGCCAATGTCTAACTCGGTATATGGGTATGACCCGACCTGATTTTCACAGCAAGTGATGGTGTAGCCCATCTTTTGCATGACTAGGAAGTCCTACACGCATGACACGTTCACAGGAACCGTATATTTCAGTTTCACATGCAACAACTGTATGTATTCTTTTTCTTTTTGGAATACCTTAGAAATATAGAATGCATTTCTATACATCATTGATATGTTCCTAATTTAGTCAAAATTCATACTGATACGAGTAGTTGTATCAGTTTGGAGCTGATTGATACGTTCTCCAACGACAACAAACGCATTGATCCTCATCAAGGTATTCCATAGCGGTAACGCTACCGTTAGGATACAAGCCCTAATGGCCATTACAGCCCTCCCTTAACAAAAAACAAAAAAAAAAAAAAAACCTATTTCGGCCCCGTAACAGGCCATTACGGGCCAGCCCTGTAATGCATAATCGTTACCACCATTACCATTAGGTAGGTGGCCGTCAGATAGCCATTTTTTAATACCTTGGTCCTCATAGATGAACATAGAGACAATTCCAGATTGGTCTATAATGAATTCAGTGGCAGTACAAAGCTGATCAGCCACTGCTCTGAAGTATGTAGGACCGCTGGAAGGATCAATCTAATGGTAGCATAAGAGGCTGCTTGAGATTGGGTTTGGTATTAGCAGTTTCCCCCATTCCTAGCTTTCTACTGAGAGGAATCCTGAATGTTAGCAAATAGGCAAAGGGAATACCCCTCAAGTATTGCTACAGGCTTCTTCGTGCCTTCATGGAAAAAGGAAAAGGAAAAGGCAACAATAAATCGAAACAGTAACTAAAAATTTTATCAGTAGAACAAACATTAGATAATGGTCTTACCAATAAAAAAAGACAACTAAATTATTGTGGGTTTGTCATTCGCAATCATTAAATGTATGGCCCACCTAACATGGATCAGCCTGATCTCCATAGCAGGTGATGGTCCGGCCCATCTTTTGTGCATGACTACGAAGTCCCACACGCATGACATAATGGCAGGAACTGATCAGATTCCACAAACAGCGCCTGTATCAGTGGTACGGTCCGAACTCCTAAATCAATCAAAATTCATATTGATACAAGTGGTATGTAGCACATATCAGCCAATATGACATTACATACCATTTTGGAGCTAGCTGATACATTCTCCAATAACAAATTGGACGTTGGTCCCCATAGACAAATATAGACACAGTTCCAGATTGGTTGATCATGAGTTCAATGGCACTAAGAGGCTGACCAACTGCTGCTCTGAAGTATGCAGGACTTCTGGAAGGATGAACTTGATAGTAGCATAAGAGAAGGCTTGAGATCGGGTTAGGTAAGAGTTTTCCCCCATCCCTAGCTTTCTGCTGGGAGAAAACCTATTCATGAATGTTCACAAATAGTGGAGGGAGAAGCCCACAAGTAGGGTGCAGGTTTCTTGAGCCTTCACAGATGAGAAGAAAAAATCAAGATGAAGATAATGACTACAAATTTTGGCAGTACCAATGTCTTCAACAAACATTAACTAATGGTCTTACCAACAAAAAGGAACCGAAATTATTGTGGGTCTGTCATTCGCAATTGTCACGGAGGATAGAAGGTGAATTGGCAGAATTATGTTTGATTAGGCTGAAAGAAGGAAAGTGTTGAACCATGGAACTCTCATAAATCAGATGGTTAAGTGACAAAACAGAAGGATTAAGCACTTCCTTAAGAAACCACTTCCACTACTTTGGTACAAAAATGCTGTTTCCATAATCTGAGCAACTAAACAATATTGGCACTTAGACGCGGCTAGGTCTGTCTAAAATCATTCAAGCCCATTAAAAATTAGAAATTTGAAACATGATATTGAAGACATTCAACAGTCAAGCCTACAAATGAGATTTTCTTTAATGGTACATTAGATATGAGAATTTCACTCAACAAGTGGAATATTTTAAGGAAATGTAATATCTATATTTAGCCTGGCTAGAGTACCTCTCTCTCAGTTCTTCTTTGTAACCCAACATACAGTTCTCACTAAGAGAACTTATGCAGTGATCTGAAAAAGAAAAATGAAAAGGAAAAAGTATGAAGTGATAAACTGGGAAAAAAGAGTGCTCACTCAAGTATATCAAGTGCAAATATCCGATGGAGATAAGTGACTCGCAACAAGATCGCCTGGTAAGCATATATAAACTCACATCCATCAGTGAAGAAGTTAGAAAAGCAACCTAGTTATCTAAAACTGGCACATCTTTTATAAAATGCAGCGCTTAGGGAATGATAAACAAAACGAATAATATTTGTAATGGTATCACAGAGTATGGATGCTATTGAGGAAGATTCCAGATGGAAGAGCAATAGGATATAGATTCTGGTAAGTTAACATGCTATTCACTTCTATTTAGCACATACAGATCCACCTGCAGCAAGAGCTGTCAGGTCTTCAAGCAGTCGGAGCCCAAGTTTTCCTGCTTTAGTTAGTCCTTCCCGCAATGCAGATGACCCTTCTGATACAAAGTCACCCTCCAAGGACCTTTAACCAAGGCAATCAAGTTAGCCAGATTAATTATGATATTGAGTCTATAAGGGTAACATGTTAGGCACACCATGCACAAACGAACATATGCGTACACGCCACACAGCATCCACCCACTGGTGCAAAAATGCATGCATGTTAAATACAAATACATAGAAAACTAACTGGACAAAATTACGTACATCGAACGGTTGATCCTGCGACTAACTTCATCGGTGACAGAGCTGGTTCGAGAGACATGATTTCCAGAAACCACTTTACCAGCAGGGAGTGACTCAGCACTAACAACATGATCAAAAATCAAGGCAACTGCTTGCCTGAAGGTCGCTGCGGCAGTACTAGATCAAAGATTCAAATGTTTAGGAAACAGTGAATAAATAAAAACCAGTTCACTCCATTTCAGAATCATTTTCCTCTTGAACTTACTTGCGCACACTGTCAGAAGATCGGTTATTTTCAAGGAGCCGGAGGCAGATACCAAGTGCCTGAGCCACATTATCCTGAGATATAATGCACGGGACAGATAAAACAGGCTGTCTCCTTCCATAAAGAAACCACACAAACAAAAAACCCGTGCACACACGCAAGCTCACATTAGCAAATATACACTCATGTGCATGGAGAGGGAAAGAGTTGGACGCATGGACAGTCCACAACATCAATCCGGACCATACATCTGATCCCTACCACTCACCATGGTCCACTCTACTAAAAACCACTGGTAAGGCAATCGTAACCATCGAATCTTTGGCACTTTTCTTATAAACGCACATTATGCAGGCTACTATTGATGGTTGGAACTGTCAAATAAAAGTAAGTGGAGAGCCTGGGGCAATGAAAGGTTGGGACTTGGGACCACTGGATGTATGGTCCAGATTGATGGTTGGAATTTGTACGTTATTTACTGCCCACTGCATGGATGACCTTTTCTGCAATAAACTATCTGGATTGTCCATTTTGAAAATTACTATCGGATGCTCAAGATCCTTGATAGTTGTGAGCATAGCATAGCAGCCCATGAAGGACCTGGACCTGATGGATAGACAGATGATTCAACTGCCCACTTGTCCAACAAATGTAATATGCACCATCATATGGTGCAAACAAGCTGCATTGGATTATTCCCAAATATATGTATCTGTTTCTCTACATTTTAAGTAGATTAAAAAAAACAAAAAGTAATTTCCCAAGAAGACAACCAACCTACTACAAGTCTACAACCAGTGTTCAAAATATCAGTATCGCGTTATGTATCGCATCCTTGGGATACAGATACGTATCAGTTATTGCATAGGATATATCGTTTGTATTGGGTAATTTATCACACTTTTTGGGAAACATGGGGAAACATTGGGGAAATGTTTGAATTTTTCAATGAAACTTTAGGGATTGTTAAGAAAAGACCTTAATACACATTTTTAAATCCTAACATTTCAAAAAAAAAACAAAGTGCACATAATAGGTTTCCTTTGTATAGGATCTTAAGCTATGTGTTGTCTGACTGAACTAATGCAACTATATTCAAATTGAATGCATTAAATTTAGAGTGTATGTGGTGATCATTTCATCAAACACTCCTAAATACTTCGAAATTAGTCTCAATTGACAGCTGTTAAAGGGAAGTTTTGAAAAAAATTTAATATTTTAATAACTTTTTTATTAATTTTTAATTAAAAATGATTTTTATTTTTTGAAAATTGACGAGAACTTAGCAAATCAGTAGATCAGCCCTCATACATGCATAATTTCATGTTTGGAGTGCAACATTGCAAACAATTTAGGACAAATTGGGGAAATTTCGAATTTTTCTGAAATTTTCCCAATTTTGCCCAAATTGAACCACCTACACTCAAGTTTCGAAATTAGAGTGTACGTGATGATCATTTCATCAAATACTCCTAAATACTTTGAAAGTAGTCTCAATTGACAGCTGGTTGAAGGAAAATTTTGAAAAAAACATGGAGAACATGAAGAACCTGTGGATATTGAAATTAAAGCTCCAACTCCATGATTTTTCATGCAAAACATGAAGAACCAATGGATTTTTAACCATTTGACATTGGTTTAATATAATTTCAACAAAAAAGGGGGATCGGAAATTGAAAATTCTCACCAGATCGAACATGTGGGATATATCAGCACTACCTGTGCGTTTCGCATCGCACAAATGGGATACAAGATATATCGTGGGATATATCGGCCAATATCGTCAATATTTAAAACATTGACTACAACCACTCCAACAATCAATCTGTCCTCAATTACATTTGTTACATATACCAAAAAGAAAAGGATGGTACCCCCTCAAAGCAATGAATGTATGCATCTGGAGCTCAAATGCCCCTTTTGTTCCATAGTAGAGTTGTTATTTAAAAAAAAAGTTTGCTCAAACACATTGAAAGAGCCTGCTTTTTGTCAACGGTGTCAGACACTATGTCAGAGGCAGATACTCAAAATGAAGGTGATTTGTGAAACCAGAGGGGAGAACTGAGAAAATACATGCCAGTACAAGGAAACGAAAGAACCAAACTTAAGTTTGTTGAATGACAAGAACTTACAAAAAAAAATGCACACCTTTTTGCTCTCAAAAAACTGTTGCATAAGATGTAAATGCACAAAGAATGTTTAGTTACAGAAGACTGAGACAGCTGCCTAAGTAAACCAGATTTCAGCAGCAATGTGAAACCCAAGCATGAATAGTATACATATGATTCTAACAACCCAAGGAAACATAATGACAGCTTACAATAACATGAGTCTGCCAGCACCACGGCCAGCCTCAACCTGTGAAGCATCCTGGACATCTAGCAATATGTAAGATGGGACTCCTACCATGAAGATTACCATGTGCAAAAATCAAGATGGGCCATAGCCCAGGTGGGCTATCCCCATGCCAACCAAATGGATTGTATAAACAAATTTCCAACAGCAGATGTTAATGTCCACCTGAGACCTGCCTAGTAAGTTAACCGGCCTGATTTCATACTCAAGAAGAAACCTTATGCTCAGCTTAATATCCTGCATGTTTACCAGATTGGCATGTGTGACGTGTGTGAAGATGCATGCAGAGGGGGACAGGTGTGGCACAAGCAAACCTCACCATGAAGTATCCTCCAAAAGTCTGCAAACTTATTTTCCCACTATTCATTATTCCTAATCTTAGGCCACTGCTTATGAATGAATGTCACATTGGGATTCAAGCGAAAGACTTCAGAAAATGATAAAACAGAAGTAGCATCAATAAAAGAAGCAAGGTGGGATTCAAGCAACATTCACCTCATTTTCAGGAAGCAAATGTGACTGGAAAATAATCAATATTGTTTGCAGGGTTTTAAGCTGAACACTCTCATCTGCCATTTCAGCATGCTGAACAGAAACAGACAAAAGTACAGAATGTCAATTAGTCTAAGCAAAAGTATTCATTGTTCAAATAAACGGCGAAATGTGGTAAGCAAAATGAGCGCAGAACACTGGTAAACGAGTAGAAACACCTCACCTGAGATAATACCAATAAAAAGATTAGAACATGGGAACAGCATTGTGTCCAATATCCTAACCAAGGTATTCCATAATGGTAACAGTGGCCATAAAGGCCACCGCCGTTACTGTTATTATACGGGCCTGTAACAGCCTCTTCTTTCCATAACGGCTGTTACTACACCATAACGCATAACAATTACCCGTTTCCATGATGTAACCATTTTGGGATACCTAGATCCTAATTCAGAGAATATTCAGTAGAAAGTTGAAAGAGAGAGAGGGAAGGGAAATAGAGGAAGAAGAGGGGGATAGAAAGGGAGAAGAAAGAGGAGAAAGGGAGAGAAATTTAGGGCAAAAAACTAGAGATCCAGTTACAATAGATGAAAATATTCATTAAATATATTGTAGATTGCTTTCTACAGAAAACGGTGTACACCCACACCCACAAGAAAAGATCTAAAAAAACATAGATTCCTTTACCATTGCCCTCCAGCTTGAGCATAGATATCAATCACCAGCTTGGAAAACAAAATGATAACGACTGATTCCTCTGGTTAAAAAATCCGCACGTTGATCATCTGACTTCAATGATGACATACAAACATCTTGAAAGGCCACCTTTTCCCAGATAAAGGGGTAATTAACCTCAGTGTGTTTAGTGCACTCATGGTAAACCGGATTAGATGAAATGCAGACAGCAACAAGATTATTATAATGAAGAGTCATTGGAGAAGACAGGAAGATTCAACTCGGTTAACTAAGTCTTCAACCAAAAGAGATCGCAGATACCATGGGACATAACCCGGTATTTAACTATAGCACTAGAGCAGGCCGCCGCCACCTGCTTCCTACTTTTCCATGTCATGAGGTTCCTACGAACAAGGTACAATAACCAGAAGTAAACCTATAATCAGAACTCAGAAGGAGATCTTGCCAAATCTACATCCATATAGGCCTCAGTATAAAGATGATCATGCATGGAGTAAAGAATACCACACGCCTTGAGAGCCTTTGAGAAATCTCCATATATGATAGACAGCATATAAATGACAGGTATGAGGGGCACGCATGAACTGAGTCACAACACTAACGATAGAGGCAATGTCAGAATGGGTAATATTCAAGTAGATGGGTCAATATTAGGAAGAAGCTCGCCACTATCAAGTTGGGGAAGGTGATTCTGTTCAATACGAGTATCCACAAGCTGAGCACTAAGAAGCCACATTCTAGAAGAAGATCAAGAGTACTTTCCACTGGGAATCACAATGATATGATAGAATTGGTCAACTTAATTCCCAAAAAAATTAGCGAAAGAGAGCAATCGTCTTTAATCTCAAACCTCATGCTAAGACAAGCCTTCAACGACTGTATAGCTGCAACATCATCTTCTGTGACAATAATGTCATCTGCATAACTAATAATGATAGAAAGGCCCACAAAACGCTTAAAGAAGAGTATGGCCAGTGCTACTTCGAGTTTAACCAAGCATTGTAACTGCATGAAAAAAGTGCTCAAACCATACCCATGGTGATTGCTAAGACCATAAATCGCCTTACATAATTTACACATAGATCCACACTCCACAATAGGAAGAAAGCCAAACTTTACCATCTAGTTGGTGGAGAGGCCATGACAAATTTGCGGCCAAGGGAAGTAGTACAGATATGGAATCAACTTAGCGACAGTAACAAAAGTCTCGAGAAAGTCAATATTCGGAGTTTTAAGTAAAAAATTTCGCTACAAGACAGACTCTCTAGCATTCGGCTTCACCATTGAGTATTTTTTTTATGATGAAAACCCATTACATCCAACCACCTTCTTACTAGGAGGCAACGGAATAAGATCCCATGTCGGACTTTTTTTCCTAAAGCATCCATCTTCTCCAACATGGCACTCTTCCATTCAGGAAGCATGAGAACCTGGAGCGCCCTAGAAGGAACTAAGACAAATGCAATACTAGAAAGGAATGCACGATACGATAGGGAAATGGAGCAACATTTAGCAAGAGGATGGGTAGTGCAGGACAGCTTGCCTTTGCATAATGCAATAGGAACATCAAGGAAATCACCATGAGAAGACATACCTAGGAGCATTAGATTGGAGAGGAACGTTAGTAGGAAGAACAATATCCTTTTTCTTCCGATGAACATGTCTTTAAGCCCCCGGTTGGCGCAAGAGGAGGAGACTTAACTTTCATAAGAAGGAAAACTAGATGAAGGGGTAATAGAAGAGAGTGAAGGAGAGTTGGAAGTATGAGTTGGAGGACGATCAAGCAATGGCAGCAGTAAGCCAGAAGACATTGAGGACTCTCCCTTACAAGGAGAGTTAAGGGACTTCTATTGTGATGAATAAAAAGGGATTCCTTTGAAGAAGGTGACATCCATTGAAACAGATCGTTTGCCTGGGATTTCAAGTGAGTAACACTTGTATCCTTCGTTTACATTATCATTATCATTATCATTATCATTATTATTATTATTATTATTACAAATCACTTGTATCTTTTTTTGGTTACATGAATAACCCAATAAAAAAAACATTTGACTACCTTGGCTTCCGAATATATGGATACCACGAACATGAATAAAACAAAACGCATCCAAATCACTTGTATCCTTTTTTTTTTTACAAATCACCTGTATCCTTTTTAGTTACATGAATAACCCAATAAAAAATAAAAAAAACATTTGCCTACCTTGGCATCCGAATCATGGATACCAAGAACATGAATACAAAAAACGCATGCAAATACTTGAGGAAGGATAGGGAAGAGGGGTTTCTCTAGTTACAAAACATGAATGGGTGTCTTGTCCCTAAGAATGTGTGTGGGCATGCAGTTATTAATTATGCAACACTCAAAACAGCATTAGCCCATAGATTTTTGGGGACATTCATTTCAAGAAGAAGGACATGTGTCACTTTAAAAAGATGTATGTTCTCTCTCTCAACCACCCCATTTTTGTTCTAGAGTATAAGGATAGGTGGCCTTCTGAGACTCAATACATTCTCAAGAAGATAGTTTCGGAAAGTGGACAAAATGTATTCACCATCATTATTAGACTGCAAAATTTTCACTTTGGCCTCAGACAAATTGGTTACCTCTTATGGAAAATCCTAAGAACGGAGAAAACTTGATGCAGGACAGCCCTAAATATGATGCATGCTCATGAACACAATTGTTCAGCGGAAGTAAAAGCAATAATAATAATGAAATCTAGCATTAATCATCATAAACTAAGAAAAACATAAAGGAAACATGCAATGGAACGGGCCATCATCACAACCATAGAGTATAGGATTCAATTAGTGCATAGGTTGGATCCGGCAAGGGATGGAACCTCCCGATCTTGCATGGCTATACCCGATCGATCAATGAAAATCACTAGTTTGAAGAATCAGGAAGTTTCTCGGATTAGGGATTTGGGAATTTGGGGTTTTAGGGTTTAGCTTGATTCCCAAGGTTTAGATCGTGGGGAATAAACAAAACAGAAGTTTAGAAGGATAATAGAAGATAAAATACCTAGAAGAATTTGGAGGGACACAAGAAGAAATCAGAAGAAGAAGATCAAAGGGAAGAGAAGAATCACCATGAGAGAGAGAGGAGGCAGGAGGAAGCTCAAAGAGGCTTTCATTAATCAATATCAAAGTTCAAATTCGTACTTAGGGCCTGGCCCTCTTAAATAAACAATTAAAACAAGTAAAATTACTAAACTACCCCTAAACTAAGCAAAAACGCGTAAATGAACAAAAGTGCGCTAAAGTTCGATCGGGCACCCGAAGACGTCCAAAAACGTCCAGAGAGTTTCGGGCGCTCGAAAGGCTAAACTCGGGCGCCCGAAGATAGTGGTCGAGCGCCCAATGGGCGCTCGAAGTCTTCAGTTCTTCGGCCTGTTTTCTCCATTCTTCATTCACACGTGTCCTCCCTGGATGGGGTCTTCTATGTGTCTGATCACGTGTGGAGGGTCTTCAGCTCCTCAATAGTCGCCTAACCACAAGGACGGTGCTTGTGGTGCTTGTGGTGGGCGCTTTCTTCGTTGGTACACTTGAAATGGTCTTGTGTCCTCATCAACTCCCCTCGGGTAAGAAAAACTCGACTCCGACGAGTTAAGACTCTTGTAGCACTCTAATAGATCCGATCAATTCTCTGCAAGGCGTCGCCCGACAACCACGTAGCTTCCGACAATGGTTGTTCTTCCACTTGACAAGATACCTCTGAAAGCCTCCATCTCACATAGAAACTATCTCATCATCCAAGAAATCTTCAATTTCTTCTTTTTGGACAATAGGTGGAGGGAAGGGTGGAAGGGGTTGTGAAGCAAAATCAGAATAGGGCCATGAATGAAATGATGGATCAATGGTAGGGTCAGGGGAACGGACTAGATCTTCTACATTAAAAGTCGGGTTAATGCCCATTTCAGATGGAAGGTCAATCCGATATGCATTGGACTCAATTTTCTGCACTATCTTGAATGGTCCAACACTACGTGCTTGTAATTTCTTAGCGGAACCCTGTGAGAACCGCTCTGGCCTTACCCTCACCATTACATAGTCTCCTTCTTGAAAATCTTACAGTCTACGATGAGAATCAGCAGAAATTTTATAATTATCATTACTCTTACTTATCCGCTGTCTAATATGTGTATGCAATTCATGGATATGTCGTGCAAATGCATCGGCTGATTCAGATGACCTTTGGGTGACAGACATCGGTAAGAGATCTATTGGCATTCTAGGTTTATACCCACTAACAACTTCAAATGGACTCATCCCTGTAGATCGATTTACTGACCTATTATAAGCAAATTCAGCAATTGGTAAAATTAGGTCCCAAGTCTTAACATGTTCACCCACTAGACAACGTAGAAGATTTCCAAGACTACGGTTTACCACTTCAGTTTGACCGTCTGTTTGTGGGTGGTAAGCAGTAGAGAATTGCAAACGAGTTCCCATAATGTGCCATAGTGTCTTCCAAAAATAGCTAGTAAATCGAACATCACGATCAGACACTATGGTTTTAGGTAACCCATGGAGACGCACCACACCATGAAAAAAAATACGAGCAACATGAGACGCATCCGACGTTTTCGAACATGGGAGGAAATGCGCCATTTTAGAAAAACGGTCCACCACAACAAAAATGGAATCGTGCTTTTTTATTGTCTTGAGAAGCCCAAGCACGAAGTCCATACTAATATCCTACCACGGAGCATGTGGCACTGGCAATGGCGTATACAGCCCGGTATTTTGCTTTTTCTGTGTTGCCAGTTGACATGTACGACACTGCCCCAAAACTTTGGCTACGTCTCGCTTGAGACTTGGCCAATAGAAACGATCTTCCACAAGGGCAATGGTCTTGTCACGACCAAAATGGCTAGCTATCCCTCCTAAATGAAGCTCCCAGATGAGGAATTCACGAAGGGACATACGGGGAATACAAAGTCTGTCTCCCTTCAAAAGGAAGCCATCTTTCAGAATATATTCACCCATCATACACTGGTCACTAGAGAGCGACGCATACGTACCCCCAAAATCAGGACATGTGGGGTATTCATCTTTCAGTTGCTCAAACCCGACTACCTCTACACTCAAGGAGTTGAGCAATGCCACTCTTCTACTAAGGGCATCCGCTGGTTTGTTTTCAACCCCGGCCTTGTGTTTCAAAACAAACGAATATTCATGAAGAAACGCTACCCACTTGGCATGCCTTGGGTTGAGTTTCTTCTGAGAATGCAAATATCTCAAAGCCTCATGGTCAGAAAACAAGGCGAATTCCTGCGGTAGGAGATAGTGTCTCCAATGTCTCAGGAATTGCACTACCGCATAAAATTCTTTGTCGTAAGTGGAGTATTTTTGTTTTGCCTCATTCAGCTTCTCACTGAAATAGGCCACTGGGTGTCCTTCTTGACTCAACACTCCACCTATACCGACACCAGACGCATCACACGCTACTTCAAAGACTTTCGAAAAGTCAGGTAGACGCATGACAGGAGCTTCTACCATTTTGCCCTTAATCTCCTTAAAAGCCTTAACTGCGGCTTTAGACCACACGAATTCTCCCTTTTTCATGCATTCTGTAATGGGAACCATGATCGTTCTAAAATTCCTAATGAACTGACGATAGAAAGTTGCTAGGCTGTGAAAGCTTCGCACCTCATGAATGTTCCTCGGTTCTGGCCATTCAACTATGGCCCTGACCTTTTCAACGTCTGCACGCATCCCTTCAGATGACACTATGAATCCTAAGAACACAACTTGGCTAGACATGAATGCGCATTTCTTAAGATTAGCGTACAACTTTTCCTTCCTAAGGACGCTACAAACCTTCTTTAAATGTTCAAGGTGTGATGCCTTAGTGGTACTATAAATAAGAATGTCGTCAAAGTACACCACTAGGAACTTTTCCATGAATGGCCTCAAAGCTTGTGTCATCACCCGCATGAACGTACTGGGTGCATTAGTCAAGCCGAAGGGCATGACCAACCACTCATATAACCCATCTTTTGTTTTAAACGCAGTTTTCCATTCATCCCCTGGGCGTATACGGATTTGGTGATATACACTCTTGAGGTCTATCTTAAAGAATATAGTGGACCTGGCCATCATGTCAAGCATGTCATCAAGTCTAGGTATGGGGAACCTGTACTTGACAGTAATTTTGTTTATGGCACGGCTGTCCACACACATGCGCCACGTTCCATCTTTCTTTGGCGTCAACAATGCAGGCACGGCACACGGGCTCATATTTTCTTGGATGAAACCCTTTTGCAGAAGCTCATCAACTTGCCTCTTTAATTCTGCATGTTCTGCAGGGTTCATCCCGTAGTGAGGAAGGTTCGGTAGAGTAGACCCTGGAACAAGATCAATGGCATGCTGTATGTCTCTCATAAGTGGCAACTCATTCGGTAAGTCTTCAGGAAATACATCACTGTATTCCTTTAGGACCGAAGTCACCTCACGGGGCAACTCTAATGGAACCTCAGGTGTAATCTCTCTAGCCACAAGGGCATACACCATAGAATCCTCCTTAGTCTCTTTTTCAAATTCTCTTGCATTTATTATATGTAGAGATTTAGGCTTGGATTTCCCCACTCCTTTAGGCTCACTTGCCTTCTCATCCTTTTTCTTCCCTAGTGTGCTCTCAGGTGGCATAGGGTTAAGTTTGATCTTTTTACCGTTATGCATGAAGGTACACGCATTGGAACGGCCAAAGATCGTGACATCATTATCGAATAGCCACGGTCTACCTAGGATAACATGTCCCACATCCAAAGGTAAAACATCACACCACAGGGACTCTTTGTACGACCCAAACTCGATGGGGACTAGACATTGATGGGTGACAGGTAAGGGATGTCTTGTCAACCCACGAAACTTTATATGGGTCTGGATGAGGTGTGGATTTTAGTTTCAAGCGCTCTAAGGTGTTAGTGGAAATCACATTCTGACAACTTCCACTGTCCACTATCACCTAACAATTCTTTTCACCACACTTGGCAATAGTGTAGAAGATAGTGCTTCGACACCAGTCAGCACTACTTCTAGACTGAGCTAACACACGCCTGACTACTGCAAGCGTTGCTTCCCCATCTAACTCTTCATCATCAGTAAGTCATCCTTCAGGGTGATACTCTTCAACTTCATAATCACCCTAGTCATCTCCACCCTCGTGGGACTCGCCTATAACTAAGGCTTTCCCACGGTTCTTCGTAGGACATTGATTAGCCATGTGGCCCAGATTGCCACACTCATAACACCTCACTTGGCTCATGTTGCTAGGACAGGTACCAAGAACGCCTTTGCCCTTGTCCTCCCTAGGTCTAGGCGGAATGGTCGCCTGTGCCCTAGGTTGACTACCAACATTAGGTCTAGTTCCCTGGGAACTAGATCTAGCACTGGAGTCTCGAGACTCGAAACGACGGACTACAGGAGTCTTTAGATATTGTTCTAACTCCTGCACGACTTGATATGCTTCATCTAAGTCCGTTAAGGGCCGAGTCATAAGCTCGCGCTGAAGATCCGCACGAAGGCCCGTCTTAAAACGCGAGAGCGTTACTAGAGGGTCTTCTTGGATATCACATCGCATCACATATTCTTCAAACTTAGCGATGTAGTCAGCGGCAGACATTGACCCTTGGCGCAAGGATTGCCATTGGTCAAGGAGCTTCTGACGGTATGAGAGGGGAAGGTACTTCTCCTTCAACTTCTCTTTCATCTCATACCAATGTGTGATAGGGGCTCTACCAACTCTTTCTATCTTACACTCGATGTTGGTCCAAAAGAGCTTGGCTTGACCCACAAGCTTCATCTTAGCAAACCGCATTTGACGGTTTTCTGACATGCCATACCACTCAAAGTAGTGGTCCATGTCAGCAACCCAGTCAAGGAATGCCTTAGGGTCCAAGCGCCCATCAAAACTCGGGGCCTCGACTCTAACACTCTTCGTCGCACGCTCATCTGGATCATAGCGGTCTTGATGATCATATGTGGCTCGTGCCTCTCTCACAACACCACAACCGATACCACGATCCCCATCTTCACTACCTCCACATGTGGCAGCGCGTTCCTCTATGATTCCTCCCACTCGGGAATGCGCATCATCCCCAACAGCGGGGTTTTCCCTTTGGGATGCCTGTAGTTGCTCGACCTTGGTCCTGGTAGTGGTGATCTAGTTCTCAAGGCGGGCAAAATCACGCTTGTGACTTGCCTCTAGGGAGGTTATCTTTTGTATCAATTGAGCAAGTTGCTCAGATAACTGCTCGTTACTCATGGTAGGCTGAAGTCCGAAACCTCTACCTCTTCTCGTGGGCATACAAATAAGACTTGAACCAAAACTCTTCCCAACTAGACCACTAGGTATTTTGACTCACAAGATGGATGCAATGAATGCAAAACTAATATGAACTGACGCAAATGAATTAAAATAGAAAACAACTCAAATCTGGAAATTTTCCAAATTAGGAAACTTTCTAAAATTGGAAAGTTTCTAAAATTGAAAACTTTCTAAATCTAGACTTCCCTAAATTAAACCTAAAAATCAACACCGTAATTTGATAACAAAATCTAGACACAAATCATGCAAGCCTATTCTCTGATACCAAATTTGATGCAGGATAGCCCTAAATATGATGCATGCTCATGAACACAATTATTCAGCGGAAGTAAAAGCAATAATAATAATGAAATCTAGCATTAATCATCATAAACTAAGAAAAACATAAAGGAAACATGCAATGGAACGGGCCATCATCACAACCATGGAGTATAGGATTCAATTAGTGCATAGGTTGGATCCGGCGAGGGATGGAACCTCCCGATCTTGCATGGCTATACCCGATCGATCAATGAAAATCACTAGTCCGAAGAATCAGGAAGTTTCTCAGATTACGGATTTGGGAATTTGGGGTTTTAGGGTTTAGCTTGATTCCCAAGGTTTAGATCGTGGGGAATAAACAAAACAGAAGTTTAGAAGGATAATAGAAGATAAAATACGTAGAAGAATTTGGAGGGACACAAGAAGAAATCAGAAGAAGAAGATCAAAGGGAAGAGAAGAATCACCATGAGAGAGAGAGGAGGCAGGAGGAAGCTCAAAGAGGCTTTCATTAATCAATATCAAAGTTCAAATTCGTACTTAGGGCCTAGCCCTCTTAAATAAACAATTAAAACAAGTAAAATTACTAAACTACCCCTAAACTAAGCAAAAACGCGTAAATGAACAAAAGTGCGCTAAAGTTCGGGCGCTTGGTCGGGTGCCCGAAGGCAATGGTCGGGCGCCCGAAGACAGTGGTCGGGCGCCCATCAGTTCTTCGGCCTGTTTTCTCCATTCTTCCTTCACACGTGTCCTCCCTGGATGGGGTCTTCTATGTGTCTGATCACGTGTGGAGGGTCTTCAGCTCCTCAATAATCGCCTAACCACAAGGATGGTGCTTGTGGTGCTTGTGTTGGGCGCTTTCTTCGTTGGTACACTTGAAATGGTCTTGTGTCCTCATCAAAACTTCATCCTTGGATTTCATAAGGTAGACCCAAGTTTTTTGTACAATCATCATCAAATGAGCAATAATACTTACAACAAAAAACAGAAGGACAGGAGGGGGTCCCCACACATCAGAATGAATAAGGTGGAGAGTATCCCATTTTTCATTAGAACTTCTTTGATAAGAGGAGAAACAATATTTAGCCAATTTGCATGTGTCACATAATAATTCACACACACTACTAGAAGAAAACAAAATATGAAGCAACAACTTCAGACTACTGGTCGGAATATATCATAAGTGACAACAGTACACGGTCCGATTAGTATCGAATCAAGGATGACTGGAGATCTGGAAGGCAGATCTAACACCATCTGACAGTTGGAAAAGGATAAACACCACCTTGCCCACAGCCACCCTCAATCCTCTATATAGTCATCGAGTCCTCAAAGGCACAGTGAGAAGGATATATTACAGTTAAGAGATTGAGTAAGACAAATGACAGATTGAGTAAGATGATTGACAGATAATATACTAGACGACAATTTTGGCGAACAGAGGATAAACCTAAAGATGGAGATATGTTAATGGTTCCCATACCCTTTGCTCGTATATAAGAACCATCAGCTATTTTAACATGACTATTGGATGGGGCAATGATAAATAAGAGAGAAACTGGGAATTTGTACCGGTCATATGATTTGAAGCACCAAAATTAATGATCCAGGATGTACGATGAAAGGATGTTGACACAAGCTGTTTAGATGCTGATACACCTGACGAGGAACAGCAGCTAGGATGAGATGAGGTGGAGGTGTCTTCCAAGTGAACCAAACAACAATGAAGGGCATCAATGTCTTCAACTAGAGAGGGATGAGTGCCACTTCAAGACATGAGATTATGATCTTCATCCCTAACTATTCTAATAATGCCCGCAATCAAGGTATTCCAAAATGGTTATGTAACAGCCGTAACAACCATTATGTAACAATAACGATGGAAACTGTTATGCATTACAAGGTCGCAATGGCCATAATGGCGTTACAAAAAAAATAACCTATAACAGCCCCACAACAGTCCGTTACAGGGCCACAATAAGTTTTTCAAAGGCAAAAAAGAAGTCATAATGGCTGTTGCAGCCAATATCGTAACAGTAACGATGGTGGTCGTTATTAAATACCTTGCCCGCAATAGCAGCACAAGCCTTCCTAGCTAATCGAGCAACAAGTGTCTCGTGTGTCTAGGTTAACCACATGAATGCTAATCACTTTGTTCCTCGCATCATTGGACAAATTGGCCTAGTCTTGACCTAAGTCAATATGGCCACAACTCCCATCCTCAACAAACGCGACCAAGGTCACCATGCCTCAGAAGTCATACCATAACAACCATATCCAAATTGCTTACTTCAATGAAACTTTCCTTTGCTTCCCTATCTATTGTGGCTCCTAATAGTTGGTATGAGACGAGCAGATCTATCATGAGTGTTGAGGCCAGCTTCCAACATGACCTACAGAAGACTCTTTCCCTTTGAAGTAAAGAGAAGACAGTTCCAAGAGAAGGAAGCGGCTACCAGCTTAGAATCTGAGTATGAATAGGTTCATATTAGGCAATTAGACCAACAAGAAGATCAAAGATTTGCCGCTCTACAATCTCAGTTGACGGTCTTGAGCACAACACATACAGATTGGTCTATCATGACCCAAATCCAGCCACAACCTTCCCCCTTACAGTAATTAGCTGTTTCTCATGGGAGTTGAAAATTGCGAGCAACATTCTTTCTTTAAGAATAGGCAGCGGTGACAAAATCCTAAACTTCCTTTGTGGTATCACGATAGATGAAGGTATAGCTGATTTAGGCTTTCATTGAATGAAGTAACCCACCCATGATCATCATGTTGTCAGCAACTCAATCTACATGATAAGGGTCTAACGGTTCCACAATGGCCCCATCTAGGTATCTTTTTTTTTTTTTAATTACCTCCAACAAACACACGGGCTAATTTGGACCATGTCAACTAGTTCTCTGCGCCAATGTTGATTATAGTAATCTACCATCCAGCAGGACCACTCATACCAGGTACATTGAATCCCCTTGGAATCATTGACGAGCACAAAACATTATTGGAGTTGGGTAAAGTGCTCTCCATGCTGCTGGGATAAAACCACAATGGCTACAACTATGGGTGGCAATGGGTCGGGTCAGCCCACAAGAAACTGACCTGACTCACTTTTGAGGTGGGTTTCAGGCTTTCAGCCAAGCTAAATGGGTAGTGGATCGAGCCTGGCTAGAAATATGACCTATTTAAGTAAATGGGTCGAGCTTTGGGTTAAACCTTACCTCACCCAACCCATCCATATTGCTTATCAATGGCTTGGGCTAGACGACCTAACCCAAAACCTAAAACAAAATAAAGAAGAAAAGTATAGATAAATAATTTCACATACTTAAGTATCCATTGTCTAGGCTTGGTTGTGCATAGCCTTAGTGGCATATTCCATTCTTAAACGTGAATTGGGTCATGGCAAGTTGGTTCAGGTCAGTCAAGCCCAACCAAGCTTGGAACCCTAAACTTGGCATGAGGCCAAGCCCAGGCCTGAAATCTAGGCCCAATGCTAGAGTCGGTGGTGCAGCTGGTTGATGGGAAAGATCTGCCCAAATTTAGGCACCTTCAATCTTAAGCACGAGAACACAAACTAATAGAAGAGAATAATTCAAGAGATTTGATTCAATTCAAAGGTGCCTTCATACTACTCATCTCAGGCCCTTATATAAGCTTTTGAAACGTACATATAAAGAAAACACACTGTCATTGACAACCAATGACTTATTACAAATATGAAAAAAAGCTAAAAGAGATATGAATGCATTAAAAATGTTCAACTTATGTATTATTCATACCTAGCTGATTGATTTTTCTAGCTGATTGCCTAAATAAGCTAGCTACCTAAATAGGAGGCTTGAGCCTCCTCGTTGATGGGCTGGTTGTTGGGCTTGGGCTCAATGGGCCTGGGCCTGGCCCATAGGTTGTGGGCCCATATCATCAGTCTACATCAGTCCTCCCCTTCTTGAAAGAACTTGATTCCGGCAAGTTAATGGCCTGATATTGCTCATAGAGTCAGGATTCAGATGCTGGAAGTCTGTGATTGTATCCTTGTAGCATCGGAGAGAGGTCGTCCTTGCCAACAGACGAGAAACTTCTGGTAACCACCTTGGCATGTGGAGACGATCTAGTCATTGAGAACATCAACGATCATGTCTGTAGGTGGCAAAACGGTCTGAAGTGTGATGGCTTGTTCTTCGATACCATCGTCAGTATGGTGCCCATGATAGATTGAAAGATCTTCCACATTGAAAGTAAGATTGATGGGTAAATTTGGTGGGAAATCTATAACATAAGCGTTGGCACTAATCTTCTTTATGATTTTGAATGGCCCTGCATTATGAGGATGGATCTTCTTTGAGGTGTCGGAAGGCAACCGTTCAGAACAAATACAGGCCATAACCATGTCACCTTCCGCAAATTCGACAAAGCGATGTCTTATATCTGCATGCTGCTTATAACTTTCATTACCTGTGGCGATGTTGTGTCGAACTTCGTCATGCACTTGCTGCGTATGACAGATGAAGTCATAACTTTTGGGCTTGGTCTCGACTCTATGGGTAGAAGAACCAAATCGACTGGAAGACATGATCGTATACCAATTACTGCTTCAAAAGATGACATCCTTGTGGACCTATTGATTGAGTTATTATAAGTAAATTCAGCCATGAGTATTACTAGGTCCCATGTAACTATATGATCACAGACAAGACATCGTAGTAACTTGCCCAAGTTACAATTGACCACTTCCATTTGACCATCGGTCTATGGGTGGTAGGCACCAGAGAAAGCTTGATTTTCGTTGCTGCCCAAAGAGTTTTTCCAGAAAGAATAATTAAGCAATCATGGCAGCATCTGTTGTATTTAAGCATGGTATGAAATGAACCATCTTCGAAAATTGATCGACCACCACAAATACTAAATCAACTTTCCGAGCAGTCTTTGGCAAACTTAAGACGAAGTCCATGCTAAGATTTTCCCACAAAACATGTGGGATCGACAGTGGTTGATACAATCCACTATTTTTCTTTTAACCCTTAGCAAGCTGGCAAATCTTTGCGACATCTGATTTTAGATGAGGCTAAAAGTATCTATCTCCAACGAGGGTTAGGGTCTTATCGAGGCCCAAGTGATCACTACATCCACCGGCGTGCAACTCCCTCACAACATACTTGCAAATGGATGTATTGGGTAGACAAAGTTGCGTTCCCCGAAACAAGTAGCCATCATGAATGTTGAAATGTGGGTGTCTTGCAAGCTCTCCACTAAGAATGCCTATATAAATACGTCTGAAATCCATGTCGTCAGCATGATCATGTCGTATCTCTTCAAATCCCGAAACAATGACCACCATTGATGACAATAGATGTGCACGACGGCTTAATGCATCAACAACCTAATTGCCCTACCAGCATTGTGACGAATGATAAAAGAAAACTCCTGAAGGTAAGTGCTCTAAGCACTCATCTTCTGCTAAGAGTTTAGGTACTATAGTGCTTCATGATCAGAATATATGACAAACTCATTGCCAACCAAATAGTGACGCCAATGCCGCAAAGTCTAGACAACAACATAAAACTTCAAAGCATAAGTTGAGTATCGTTGCTTCGCATCAGAGAGTTTTTCGCTAAATAAAGCTATTGGATGGCCCTCCTGACTGAGAACTCCACCAATGCCGATGTTGGAAGCATCACAACTCACCTCAAATACCTTCTCAAAGTCTAGAAGTCGTAAAATTGGAGCTTCGATCATCTTATGTTTGATCCTATCAAACCCTCTTGTTGCTGCACGTGTCCCATTAAATGTGTAATATAGTGTTAGGCCCAAGTCCTAAAAAAATCAGGTTAACCTGTGATTCAAATCAACCATACCAAAGGAAATGGTCAGGAGAGAAAAATCCACTGGAAAAAACCTCTCATGAAAATGCATTTTTTATTTTTATATTTTTTTTTTCATTTTTTCTATATTTACGCACATTTTACCCCTTCTCAAATTTTTCCCCCAAAATTAGGGATTTGATTATCGAAAACTTACAGAGGGATTAACATCCATTCCCCACCCAGAAAAAAAAAAAAAAAAATCTAAAAACAATTGGATTTCTTATAATTTTTCAACTTTTCCGATTTTCCCAATTTCAACAGACCAACGCTTCAATCCTCAATTTCAGCCCAAAATCCAAACTTTAATCCATAGAAATTCAAAAGGAGTTGCCGATTTCCACCATAAAACTAAGATCCGAAAAGAAAAAATACGAAGATTCCTCCTTTTTCTTTTCTTTGTATGGATTTTTCTCGATTTCTTTTTTTTTTTTTATGCACTTTGCCTATGATTGATTTCCAGAAATTGAGAAATTTCGATGAAATTTTCATCAATATTATCGATATCTGATAATTATACGAAGAGGGCAGGGTGAGAGATTGCCATGAAAATATTGATATTAGTGAGATATCAAGGATATTTGGAATTCTGAGATATATTGGAGTAACAATATTGCCAAGGTGTACCAAAACGGTTACATTTCGGTCATAACGGCCAATTTGTACCCGCAATGGCCAAGGCCGATACGCGATATGGGTCCAAAGCGGCGTGAGGTCAAAAAATGGAACCGTCACAGCCATTACAACCCCTATATTGGTCGTTATAGCCCTAAGATGGAGAAGAAAATGATTTTTAAAAAAAAAAAAACTTACCTCAAATTCAGTTCTTCTTTTTCTTATTTTTCATCTTCTGTTGCTGCAGCGGTCAACAGCTCTCTCTCTCTCTCTCTCTCTCTCTCTCTCTCTCTCTCTCCTCTTAAAACGAGAATGGCTACATGGCCAATTTCCAGCCACGTTTCAGTTTTTTGTTTTTACTACTCCGAAGGCTCATGATGCTAAGTGCACATTCACTATTTTGTGGGCCCACCTTATTGTATGTCTCATATATCCACGACGTCCATCAGCTTTTCCTACTCATTTTACGAATGGTCTGTAAAATGAAACAGACCTAAATCTCAAGTGGACCACATGGTAGGGAATGAACTCCCACCATTAAAAATTTCCCAGGACCCACTGTAATGTTTATTTGTCATCCAACCTGTTGATAAAGTTGCACAAACCTAGATAAAGGGAAAACACAAATAGCAGCTTTATCCAAAACTTTTGAATCCCAAGAAGTTTTAATGGTGAGAATTCAATCACTACTGTGCGGTAGACCTGAGATTTGGATCTGCCTCATTTTTGGGACCATGCCCTAAAATGAGCTAGCAAAACAAATTGTCAGCATGGATATAAAACAGATACATCAAGGTGGGCCCCACGTTCAGGGCATCACCAAATTGAATTGGATTAGGTAGTGTACCACACACCGCTGACCTTGGTAGTATTAACGTGGCAAAGTTTTGTGGACTTCACTGTTATGTAAGTGTTATATCCATATTGTCCATCCATTTTTCTAGATTATTTTAGGGCATGAGCCCAAAAATGAGGCAAATCCAAAGCTCAAGTGGAACACACTACAGAAAAAGTGGGGATTGAACGCCCTACCATTGAAAACTTCTTAGGGGCCACAGAAGGTTTGGATAAAGATGATTTTTTGTGTTTTCCCTTCATCTAGGTCTGTGTGACCTTATGAACAGGTTGGATGGCAAATAAACATCATGGTGGGCCCTATGAAGGTTTCAATGGTGGGCATCATTGTTCCCATTGCTTTCTGTGGTGTGGTCCACTTGAGCTTTGGATCT
Organism: Liriodendron chinense; assembly: GCA_003013855.2. Lineage (NCBI taxonomy): Eukaryota > Viridiplantae > Streptophyta > Magnoliopsida > Magnoliales > Magnoliaceae > Liriodendron > Liriodendron chinense. The sequence goes on from ML058584.1 coordinate 1,685,858, forward strand.
GCCTCAGTTTTAGGCACATGCCTTAAAATTATTTGGCAAAATGGATGGACGGTGTGGATATAACAAATACATCATGGCGGGGCCCACAAAACTTTGCCACGTCAACACACCATCAAGGTCAATGGTGTTTTCTACACTATGCAATCTGAGTTCCACTTAATCCAGCCCTAAAAAAAATTGTACACAGGGCATGTATTAACTCAAAATTAACCAATTAAATTATTGGACTGTTGTTGCTAAGTCACAGTACCAAAATCAAATTGTTTAAATGATTTTAACCGTTAATTTACGCTTATTTTTTGAAATAGGACCATGTGATATTTTCATTCTTCACCGTCTAATAAATGCCCACTGATCCATTGGTGAGATAAGTACCAATAGATTGGATGAATTTGAGGCTGATTTAGGGCATCAAGTGTCAAATTAAATATAAAAATTACATGATAGGACACAAAAGTCTCTAGAGTCTATATATTGAAATGAAATGAATGCAAGTCATGAGGTATGTAATACACCAATATTGTAAATAATAGTAAAACTCGCAGATGTGAGATGTTTTGGTCTTACATTCATTCTAATAAATTTATCATTGATATCATATGGTTAGAAAATAAAATATAGAAGGTTTGCAATCAATCACAAGTCGTCAAGTTCATAAATTCATCAAATACCCCGACAAATCATTCTCACCAAAAAGTGGACCGTTATGCTGCCATAAATATGTTCAAAACAAAAAAACAAAAACAAAAACAAAAAATGACTGCATATTTGGAATATTTATATTTTTCTGAGTTTTCTAGATATTTTTTCCAGAATTTTTCGAGCAAAAAAAAAAAAATCAACCGATATGGGGGCGTATCGGCCGTTACACCCCCCATATCAACCGAGATGCTGATGCTCTGTATTGGTAACATGGCGACTGTTACTGCCACCATTACTAATATGGAACACCTTGGGTATCGCCAACACGTGGATACAAATAATATTAGGCGATATTATCAACAATATCACTGAAACTTGGAACAATGGCTATAACCAATAGATGGGCTGACACACAATGTTACCCTCACAGTCACAGCTGACCTAAACAGATAAACAGCCCCAAACAACTACAAAAGGAGCTCAATCAAAGAACACAACAACAGAGCATAGAAAATTGGTTGTGCGGCAACATTCAACCACAAGAAACTACATTACTCCTTCGAATCACCATGAGATCAGGCATTGTTTGATACAAGGATTGCAAACTCACAATCAAACCCAATCCAAGCAAAAAAAAAAAAAACCTAAAAACATCCAAAGAAACAACATATCCAAAATACACAAACTGAAAATTTTCTGATTTTCTCTATTTTGGACAAAGCAACATTTAAAACTTGCCCAAAAATTATTTTTAAAAAAAATCACCAATGTTCTTGTAAAATCATACTCTTCCAGATCCCGTACTTTCTGGCTCCAAGGGGCCAACCGTACACTGTTGACATCAGCCATACAGGCGGATGACGTCAACCTTGGACCCACCAAGGATGTGATCAGTCGAAGAAACCTACTTTGATACTAAGTAGAAAGTAGAGAGAGAGAGAGAGAGAGAGAGAGAGAGAGAGACCTAAAAGCACTTGGATTGAGGGGGTGAAAAGGGATAGAAAAGCGTGTAGATGAGAATAAAGCCTTAAGGATGATTTGCAAAACTGGATTCGTGAATCTGAAAATCAATCTGCTGGCAAACCCAAGTCCACCAATAGGAATAGAGAATAGAGAAGGAAATCCAACTCACTTGCAACTTCAAAATGTAACCACTATGCAACTTCAAATGTAAACAACATGATTATAAATAAAATTTGCAAATGAAATCTGTAATGCATGCTAAATTACTCACGTCTTTCAGGGTAGAGAGTATCTCTTTCAGAGCTGGTGGTGCAACGGCGTCATGTGATATAAGCTTTTGCAAACAGGCAAGCCCAATAACACTTAGCTTCACCGACTTAACCTCACAAGCCATCAGAAATATACGCAATATATCCTCATTAAGTGCAATTTCGCCAGGACTCGATAGTGAACGAAGCTGCACAGTGACAAGAATGACACTCAAAACAGTGACAATTTTTAAATGAGCAAGAATACAGTCCTCGGCCCAAGAGTGAATGCTAACAGTAGCCTAGGGTTTCAGTCTCTATAAGTGGGGACCATGGCTTGTGAAAGACATTGATATGAAGGGTGCCACTGAGGATGTTCCATGCTCCAAAGTTCCTGACATTAGAAGAACCTATCCATTGAAGCTTTGGCCTTACAGATGAATGCAGATCATTGCTGTACTTTCTTTCCAGACCACCTATTTCTGGACACATTAAGGGTTTAGAATTTCCCGTCATGGAGATTTTTGGTGCATGGGCCATCTACAGTGGGTCCCACCTTATCAAAGGTTTGGATGGCTGAACCATTGGGTCCAACTGGTACAAACTGAAAAGCCAAACGCACCATAGAAAATCTCAGCCCGAGCATTCTATAGTACTTCTTCCAAATCATGACGACCTCCTTTAGAGTTTCTAAAATCTTGGATTTTGGGTATCTTTTCGGAGAATCTCTAATTTTCATCTTAATTTTTTTTTAATAACTTCAATAATTTTTTTCTTTTTTTTTTAATTTCTATCAACTGCCAAAAGTTGAGTTTTTCTCCAAAGAAAAATAAACAAAGAAATCTATGAAAGTTTTGATCTTTAAAAACATTGTAACTATGATGCCTTCTTTTCTACCCACATTGCAATAGCTATGATTCACTCGCATTGTTTCAATTACTGATTTAAAAAAAAAACTTCTCTTCCATATATTAAAGGCATGTATGATAGATGCCTAAAAATGCACTCTGCGCATTCCAATGATCTCCCAAACTAATTTTCAGAAAGCCAAGTGGTTGGAAGCCAATTTCGGCAATTAATGTCTCTTTTTAAATTGGATTAGATAAAACAGCGAGAGGCCTGTTTTCTTTCTAGAAATTTGCCATTTTAAGCCATGCCACCTCACAAACCTTTTATAAGAAGCCCGGTCTAGTCCAAAGCTCTATGGGGCCCACCATGATGCATGTGCGACATTTACTCCATCCATCAGTTTAGCCAATCCGTACTAGAAAGTGAGCTCAAAAATGAGGTAGATCCGAAACAAAAGCCGGCCACACCACCAAAAACAGCGGGCATTGAACGCCCACCATTGAAACCTTCTGAGGCCCACAGAAGTATTGGATCAAGGTGATATTTGTGTTTTCCCTTTATCTCCGTGGGAATCATGTTACGAATAGATTAGATAGTGTACTTTGGTAGAGAAAAGTAGAAGAAAAGATGGAAAAAAAAGAGAGAGAGAGAGAGAGAGAGAGAGAGAGAGAAAGGGGAGAAGAAACTTGAGAAAAGGAAATTAAGAGCTATGGCTCACGTTCCTAATTTTCTCTTATATTATTTTATAAATTGATGAAATTACAAAAGTGCTCTCAAGTAAATAAAAGCAAAATACTGAAAATACCCCTTATGCAAAAACTATGTTCCTAACACATCCCAAGACTAAGTGGGCCATAGGCCCATAACCACTACCGTTAACACTCTCCCTCAAGTTGGAGAATATATGCCTTGCATATCCAACTTGGAGACTAGTTTGTCGAACTAAGATTTTCCACGAGCCTTGGTAAATAAATCTACAATTTGATCTTGGTAAGAAATATAAGGTGTGTGAATCTCTCCTTGAGATATCTTGTTCCGAATGAAATGACAATCAATCTCTATATGCTTTGTGCTCTCATGAAACACTGGATTATTGGCAATATGTATCGCAGCTTGATTGTCGTAATGTAAAGACATTAAAACCTAAACTCCAAATCCCAATTCTTTGAGAAGAGACTAACCATATACATTCACAAGTTGCATGCGTCGTTGCCCTAATTTAGCTTCAGCACTGATCTAGAAACTACATTTTGTTTCTTACTTTTCAAAGTAACCACATTACCACCTTGGAAGGTGTAGTAACCCGTAGTCGACCTTTTATCATATCTCGACCCAGCATAATTTGCATCTGAATAATCGGCTACTTGGAGATGGCCATGAGCTCTGTATAAAATACCATTCCCAAGTGAACATTTCAAATACCTAAGGATTCTCATAACTGCTGCAAGATGTGATGCCCTTAGATTTTGCATGAACTGGCTCACCACACTGGCGGGGAATGCGATAAGGTCTTTTAACACTTCTCCTTTTCAAGTTCAAGCTTGAGGTAAGGGTCAATTGGTGTAACAACCGATCTGGCACCCAACATACCTGTCTCTTCCAACAAATCACATACATATTTTCTTTGATTTGATATTGCTACTTCAATATCCAAAAAAATATCAAAGAAAACCAAGATCTTTAATCTAAAATTGAGTTTGAAAATATGACTTCAACTTCCCAATGCCCTCCAAGTCATCACCGGTCACTATCATATCATCCATATACACATCGAGTATTATATGGCCAGAGGTAGAATGTCTTAAGAAAACTGAGTGATCTACCTTAGTTCTTTTTAATCCAAACGACACAACCACACTATTAAACTTCTCAAACTAGGCCCGTGGTAATTGTTTCAATTTATATATAGATTTGTTTAACCTACATACTTTAAATGACTCCCCCTGAGCAACATACCCAGGAGGTTGCTCTATGTAGACTTCCTCGTGTAAATCTCCATGCAAGAATGCGTTCTTCACATCTAGCTGAAAAAGTGGTCAATCATGATTTGTTGCTATTAATAGAAGAACCCAAACCAAATTAAGTTTAGCCACTGGTGAACACATATCAAGATAATCTACTCCATAAATTTCTGTATACCCCTTAGCGACCAATCTAGCTTTCTAACGATCAATTGATCCATCAGGTAGGAACTTGACTATGTACACCCATCTACACTATATAATGGGAGATATATGATCGACTCTTCCCACACTCCAGTCAGCTTTGCGAAATATTCACCAAGGGGCTTGTCCCCCTTTTGAAAGGAAAAGATTTCCTCATACAACTGATACACCTAAGAAACATTTTGCTCTGATGAATACATCTTCCTTACAGTATCCCAAACGTTCTTTGTTGTGCTTAAAAAAAACAAATTAGAACTCACCTCACACTCCATAGGCATCCTTGCGCATCCATTACCTGTATTTTAGATCAGATTCCGCCAGCTTAGGATCCATGAGGAATTGATCCTTTTTGCAGGCTATGAGAAACACCTCGACAGATTTGGCCCACATAAGGTAATTGTTTCCATTCAACTTCACAGAAGTTATTGATGCATTGAAGAAGGGTCTAGACATTTTCCCAAGAGATGAGGAACCAATGATTGTTCTTTTGGACTCCATAGATATTCCACAATCAACTTATTTTAAAGGCAAAAGAGGAACGCTGACCGAGAGGAGATCCACACGCAACTATACTTCCACAATAAAATAATGCAAAGATTGTTGACCCATTATCACCCTAATCAACATGAATACCAAACCCACATTGCATATGACTTAACAGGAGAGAATATTCTATCAAAAGAATTGCTTCTATATAACTCAATAATCTTCTTCATAATTCGACAAGGCATGTACGCTCCTTTTCGTGAATGTTTCCTTGTACTCGAGGAACAACGCAAAAAACAACATGTTTTCTTCACAAACGGACAATGAAACGCACTCCCCTTTGCGGTCCAATCAGCCAATGACGTATTGGAAGGCCCTCAAGAAAAAAGATCCAGCAACTTAGGTTAGATTGGGAGGAATTACAGAATCCAAACCACTTCTAGAATGGCTTTGATTCCATGTAAGTTGGTATAGGGGGAAAAAAAAAGTAGAAGAAAAGATGGAAATGAGAGAAAAAACTTGAGAAAAGGGAATTAAGAGCTAGGGCTCACGTTCCCACTTTTCTCTTATATTATTTTATAAATGGATGAAATTACAAAAGTGCCCTTAAAGTAAATAAAGGAAAAAATACCGAAAATACCCTTTATACAAAAACCGTGTTCCCAACACATCCCAAGACTAAGTAAATGGGCCATAGGCCCATAGTCACTACCGTTAACAAGTGGCATATAAACATCACGGTGTAACCCACAAAGGTTTCAATGGTAGGCATATTCATCCCCTCTGTTTCCTGTGGTGTGGCCCACTTAAGGTTTCAATCTGCCTGATTTTTGGGCTCACTTCCTAATATTAGCTAGGACGAAGTGGATGTTGCACGGACATCTCATTGGACCCCACATTACCTTCTATTGCATGGGAAAGTGTTCTCGGTGCATTCTACTAAAATGTTATTGCACTTCTTCAAGATTTGCTACTAGGCTTGCCCCTACTATCTTAAAAGGAGATTATCCGACCATTCATTTGTCAGATCCCACCATAGATTGTTCGTTTGATGAGATTTCGGCAATTGAAAATATCTTAGCTATCTATGCATGTGTTGACATCTAATACGTGTTGACATCTCAACCATTATTCCTTACACTCATATGACAGCCATGATCAATGGCCACTGGGATTCTTGTAGAGGAAGCGGATTGCGTACTAACTCAGTACGCTTAGCGTACTGAGTAAACTCTATGGAGCCCACCGTGATTTATATATTTTATCCACTCCGTCCATCCATTTTTCCAGATAATTTTAAGGCTTGATCCCAAAAATGAAGAATATCCAATGCTCAAGTGGACCACACAACAGGAAACAGTGTGAATTGAACGTCTACCATTGAAAAATTATTTGGGGCCATAGAAGTTTTGGATCAAGTTGATATTTGTGTTTTCCCTTCATCCATGTTTGTGTGATCTTATGAACAGGTTGGACGACAAAAAAACATCACTATGGGCCCTAGGAAGGTTTCATCAGTGGAAATCATTATTCCCACTGTTTCCTGTGGTGTGGTCCACTTGAGCTTTGGATATGCTTCAATTTTGGCTCAACCCCTAAAATGAGCTGGAAAAACAAATGGACAGCGTGGATAAATCACATACATTCACGGTGAGCCCAACAGAGTTTACTAGTACAATAAAAGCATACTGAGCAACTCAGTACGCAATCTGATTTCTCTTGTAGATCGTAGATGGTACTTCTACATATTAATGGCTTAGCTCATGACTGGTGGGACGGAAGGTGGTGAACGGTCCATTTTGTTGAATCCAAATTACCTAATGACGACATACTATCAGGTAATCTGGACCATGAATACTCTCAGATGAATGATGGTGCCATTTGGATTCAAGAGGGACCCAAATTTCGGACAACACCCGATGATCTTAGGCATCAATCGTGGACCGAAAATGGCCAACAGATATCAGTCCATATTGATCATAATAGGTCCTACTAATGATCTAAATGGTCCATCATGTAGATCCCATCTTTGATTTCCTATGCCTCTGAAAGAAACCTTTCGAACAGGTGATCATAACCATATCATCAATGGCTGTGAAAATAGATAATATAGAAAATGTTAACCAAACATCATTTCTAAACAAATTAAATTTTTGAAACTAGATTTTGAGAATTTACTTTCAATAGAATTATGCTTGAAAAAATCAAGAGTGGCTACCAAACAGGCCCAAAAAAGTCCTTGTTCATTTCCGGATGCAAGAATCATGTCGAGAAAGACAAAAAAGAGTTTCACCTATAAAGGAATCTAGCAAATTCGTCAACCACGAATTCGATTTTTTCTTTTTTTTTTTGGTTATCGATAAGTATTTGTCCATGCAAATATGCTCCGATTTCCACCAGATCGACTGAAAATGAATGGGAACAATATAGAATTCGAAGATCCTAGAGAGGATTCTGAAACAGACCTTCAAAATGGCGTGTTCGGCACCATCTTTGACTGCAGGGAACTTGCGACGGGCCTCAGCAGAGAGAGCTCGGAGATCGGATTCGAGCACCGCCATGAACGCCATCCCTCCTCTTCTGTAGATCTGGTTTTGAAGCTTCCTTCGATTGGGGTAGAATTGTTAGGGTTTATAGGAAGGCGGAGAAAGGACAAGGTTAGGAATGTAGAAGAGTGGCATTTTTCCTAATAGAGCGAAAATTGGAGGAGAAGAGTGTTGCAGACGGCGAGCGAGCCACCCTGATGATCTGTTATAAAGGGAGTTAATATCATACTCGATCCCCATCATCCGCACGGATTAGCGGCCTCCGGCTTGCTGGTCCAGCCCGTCCGTTATGACATTGGCCCTCGAAATTAGGGCTGTCAACGGGTCGGATACGGGCCAGATAAGTAATGATCCGATTAAGGATATATCTGACCCAAATCCAATTCGGATCACAAATATATGATCCGAACCAGACCCTTCAAATATTTTGAAATCCGTTTCAATCCGAATATGACCCGACCCGATATCCCAATATGATATAACCCATGCGTGGAGAGTAGAGATGAAGGAGACGGCTGGTTTTTTTTTTTTTTTTTAATCGGGTCATTAACGGGCCGGATCAAGGTTGATCCGAATCCAACCCAAATATTAAACGGATCATCTTTGGGTATCCAAATCCGACCCGATGATCCGATTATTGATCCGAATCCGATTAAATCGGAGCAAATCTGGATCGCATACGGATCATGATCCATGCCGTTGACAGCCCTACCTCGAATAGAAGAAATTTGACCCTTCACTTTGTTTCCCTGCAAATAGACAAATTAAGGCCACCAATCCCTGGTAGAGTCACTAGTTCTGTGAACGCCCCCCTCACAATCTAGCGCGTCTAGCAGTAGTGGTAGACTTTTACTCAAGTTAAAGAGATGGTCAGATATCCCCATCTAACAGTAGTGGTAGACTTTTAATCAGGTTAAAGAGATGGTCAAGTGTCCCCGATTCTCACCATATTCTAGTTTTTAGCCATTTTGATGTCGAACGTGTCTTAAATTAGATAAAAGGTGCAAATGGAATTTCGACAAGGCCCCAAATGCATGCTTTGTACTTCAAAAGCACCAAAAGATTTCTTTCCACATATTTTGCTCCGACACGTCACTCCTAAGCCCCTTAACAATGACCCTCTATCACGCCCCCAACTTCAAAATCGTGATTAAGGCTATCCCTAGCCTCAGGTTAAGATATGCGACTATGGTTAAGGCATAAATTCCACATCCAACAATATTCACATATCATACCTTCCACATTCATCCATACACAATGAAAAAAAAACTGATAAACTTTATTAAAAAAACTTAATAATAATATTATCATCAACCATCCACTGCTAAATCTCAAATCCTCTCATAAAATAAAATAAAATAAAAAGATAAATCATCCAATCATTATGACATCAAATCCCAAACTAAAGTAAATTATCTAGGTTAAAGGTACTCATCTGGCCAACTACTAAAAGTCTGTACTTGCTCCTTCATCTGCATTTTTCATCAATTGAATAGTAAGAGCTAATGATGCCCAGTAAATAGTTATAAATATAAGAATGTCCAAAGGTTTTAAAAAATAGAGCATTGAATATTCCAAAGATAATTAATAAGAAAAATATGTGCAAAAAAATGTAATCACATGTGTTGTTGCTTAGTTTTGGATGAGGTCGACAAAGGCCAGCACGATGAGCTTCTTTTATATGACTGGTTTCCTCGAAACAGAAATCCGAAACTCCAATGACGATCATCTAAAACAATTCATATGGCATTCTATTCTAGAGATGAAAGGTGGAATGTTCTGATTGAGAGTCGTCATTTTGGCGCTTAAATAGCGCCTTATAATGACAAATATTTCTCATTTAGTACTTGATCAATATTAGAATACAGTCAGTCCCAACCAAAGATTCTGAGTTCAATCCCCAGTACAGTCGTCATTTTGTTTACGCAACAAAATTGTCTTTCGATAGATAAGGGAAACAATTGTATTCCAATAACTGATTAAGTAAGCCAAAAGAGAAACATTCATCATTTTATTCATTGCAATAAGATTCTTTACATTCCATGCATGCATCAATTGATTCTATAAAATAACATACAGAGACAATAGAAATTTTGGCAGAGCTTCGCTTTGTTCTTCTTTCATTATGCCCAAAGGACAGAGAAATGGGGTTGAACAAGCTTCTGAGTTGAGTCATCTCTCTCTTTCTTCTATTGCAGCTTTGATTCATCTCGATTCTTCATGGGTCTTGGCTTTTGAAAGGGAAACGTGTAACGCCTTGAGATTTTCGACTCTCGTGGACAACACAAAGGGTCGAGTCCCCAAGTGTTAACTTGAATATGTTAAGGACACAATTACATATATTCCTTCCATTCACAAATATTTTGATGGGGTTTTCCTCTTCAAAGCCAAAGGAGAGATGTGAAGCCTGGGTATGGCCAGGCGCCCGGACCAAATTCTGGTTGGGAGATCGAAATTTCACCAGATGAAGCAGTTTGCTGCTGGACTATTTTTACAACAGTCGAGTGCCCGACGGTTAGGTGACCTGGCGCCCGATATTCAGAATTTTCTTCTGAATCCTGCTGGACAGATTTTGGCTTGGGCGGGCGCCCGACCCGACGCAGATTGCTTATGCACAGTTTCCTTTTTTAGTCTAATTCTCCAGTTCTCTATTTAAGGGAGTTTCAAAATGGGAATAGGCATTCCTAACAAGGGTTTAGCACGTCCAAGGTGAGAGAGAGAGAAAAAAAAGAGGAGAGAGAAAAGAGAGAGATGAAGCTTGTAGAAGGGAGTAGTTGCTTGAAGAGGGAGTTCTTCTGCGCAACCGTCAACTCAGCACTTCTACGTCATTGGGATCGGTGAGATCGCTCTAATCTTATTGTTCTTTTGTTGTTTATCCACTCCTATCTGAGTGAAAAGGGTTTGATCCAAGCGGTGTGTACTTGTGATCGGTTGTAAACGATTCTCTGAGATATTTGATTGTTTGACTGGACGAGGTCCCATGGTTTTTACCTCTTCGAGGGTTTTCCATGTAAAAACTCCTCGTGTCATGTGGTTGATGCTTTACTTTGATTATTTCATTATAATAGCCCATAATTCGAGTGTATTGGGGGGCGAGATCCTAAGGTTTTTTGTGCAATGCACCCAGTAAAATGGTATCAAAGAGTTCAAGTTGGTTGAACGGAGTGGGATCGGTTCTGAATTATGGAAGGTGGCTCGTCAAGGATAATCAGTCTCAATGGTTCTAACTAGACCATATGGAAGGCTAAGATGGAGGACTTGCTCTATCACAAGGACCTATATGCTCCAATCTTAGGCATATCAGCAAAGATAAAGGATATGCCAGATGATGATTGGAAGAAGTTGGACTGGAACGAGGTGGGGTTTATTAGACAATGGTTGGACGATTCCGTATTCCACCATGTGTCTACAGAAACCTCAGCCGCTAACCTATGGCTGAAATTGCAAGGGCTGTATAAGAGGAAGATAGTTGGTAATAAGATTTTTCTGATAAGACAACTTGTTAATCTTAAGTTCAGAGATGGTGATTCTGTGACTGAACACATAAATGAGGTCAGCAACATATTAAACCAACTCTCCGCTATAAAGATGGTCCTGAATGATGAACTACAGGCTTTGCTATTACTTAGCTCATTGTCTGATAGTTGGGAGACATTGGTGGTGTCTCTGAGTAACTCCGCGTCAGACAAAAAGGTATCCATAGAACAGGTAACTAGTTGTCTCTTCAATGAGGAGACAAAGAAGTTTCAGGGGTCTACTCAACAAAAGGCCCTTGTGACACAAGATCGGGGGAGAGGAAAGAACAGGAAGGGTGGGAAGGTCTGAGATAAATCAAGAGGTAAGTTAAGTGTCAGGAAGGATGTTGAATGCTGGAATTGTGGCAAAAAAGGCCACTATAAGCAAGAATGTCATAAGAAGAAGAATGACAGGAAAGGAAAAGGAAAGGAGAAGAAAGATGAATCAGACTCCACCGCGGTTGCCTCAAATGGCATGTTGTGGTTATTATTTTGGTAGATCACGATGTTTGTCCCACGGTTACGAGTCAAGACACCGACTGGGTGATAAACTCCGGAGCTTCGTTTCATGCTATTCCACGCAAAGTTTTCTTCATGAGCTACGAGTCAGGTGATTATGGGACAGTGAAGATGGGAAATTCTAGCGTATCGAAGATCGTAGGGGTTGGTGATATTTGTGTGAAGACCGATGTGGGCTGCACATTAGTTCTCGAGGATGTGAGGCACATTCCAGACTTTCGCCTCAACTTGATGTTGACGGGAAGGCTGGATGATGATGGCTATGAAAGCCGATTTATTGGTGGGCGTTGAAAACTCATCAAGGGTTCGTTAATCACAGCCAAATGAAAGAAGTGTTGCACCCTTTACAAGGCAAGTGTCAGTGTATGCAAGGGTGGGTTGAACGCAATGGAAGATTCAGCAACTAACATGTGGCACAGGCGTCTAGGCTACATGAGTGAAAATGGGCTTCAACTATTAGCGAAGAAGCGGCTCCTTCCAAACATGGTAGGTATACCTCTCAAAACCTGTATTGACTGTTTATCAGGGAAATAGCATAGAGTTTCATTTATTAAATCTGCTTCCCATGTTAATAAAATGCATACATTAGATTTGGTTTACTTTAATGTTTGTGGTCCTATGAGGACAAAAACCTTGGGTGGGGCATTGTATTTTGTCACTTTTATAGATGATTCATCTAGGACGGTTTGGGTTTATGCTTTGAAATCCAAAGACGAGGTCTTTGGTATGTTTAAAACGTTTCATGCTATGGTTGAGAGAGATACAAGTAGATTGTTGAAGTGCATCTGTACTGACAATGGTAGTGAATACATGGGTGAATTTCACGAGTATTGTAAGTCATTGGGTATATGGCATGAACAGACGATTCCCAAGACCCCCCAGCATAATGGTGTGGCTAAGCGAATGAATCACACAATTGTAGAGAGAATCAGATACATGTTATCCCATGCAAAGTTGCCCAAGATGTTCTGGGGAGAAGCAATGCACACGGCGGTGTATTTGATAAACAGGTCTCCATCAGCCCCACTGAATGAAGAAGTACTTGAGAAGTTGTGGACTGGACGAGATCCGTCGTACGGTCATCTCAGAGTGTTTGGATGCAGGGCATCCGTTCACGTACCAAAGGATAAGAGGTCCAGGCTTGATACGAAGATCAAGTAGTGTGTGCTCTTGGGGTACAGTGATGAAAAATTCGATTACAGATTGTGGGATCTGACCGAGAAGAAGCTCGTCAGGAGCAGAGATGTGATTTTCTTTGAAGATCAATGTATAGAAGACATTTGTAAGCCAGAGAAGACCTAGCCTTGTTCAGGTGAGCTAGAGGACATGGATCCGATTACTCCTCCCTTGGTGCTTGATAACGGGGGAGTACAGTAAGGTGTAGAGGACGGGGGAATCCCTACAAAAGATGAGCCAGGGGAGCATCTCCCACTTGATCCACCTGATGAGTCATAGGTGAGGAGGACATCAAGGGACAAACATCCAACCGAGAAGTACTCGCTGCATGAGTACATTATGCTCACTGATGGGGGAGAGCCAGAAGACTATTCTGAAGCCCTAGCCGACGAGCATAAGGGGGAGTAGTTGAAAGCTATGCAACAGGAGATGGAATCCTTGCATAAGAACCACACCTATGATATAGTGAAATTGCCTAAGGGCAAGAAAGCTCTGAGTAACAAGTAGGTGTTTAAAAAGAAGAATGAGCAGAAGAATTCACAAACGAGGTTCAAGGCCAGGCTAGTAGTGAAAGGGTTTGGTCAGAGAAAAGGTATAGACTTCGAGAAGATATTCTCACTAGTGGTGAAGATGACATCCATACGGGTGTTGCTCGAGTTGGCGACTAGCATAAATCTAGAGATAGAGCAGTTAGATGTTAAAACTACATTTCTCCATGGTAACCTGGAAGAAGAGATCTATATGTACCAACCAGAGGGGTTCGAAGTCAAGGGCAAAGAGCGTATGGTATATAGACTTAGGAAGAGCTTGTATGAGCTGAAACAAGCTCTTAGGCAATGGTACAAGAAGTTCGACTCATTCATATTAAAGCATGAATATGATAGAATGGAGTCGGACCACTGTGTGTTCACGTGCAAGTTCTCAAATGGTAATTTCTTAGTTATGCTATTGTACGTTGATGACATGCTCATCATGGGAAAAGACATCAAGAAGATAGATAGGCTGAAACAGGAGTTGGGTAAGTCGTTTGTGATGAAAGACTTGGGCTCGGCTAAACAGATCGTAGGAATGGAGATAACTCATGACAGAAGCAGCAGGAAGCTTTAGCTGTCACAAGAGCGGTATATTGAGAAAGTCCTATAGCAGTTTAATATAAATGCAACGAAGCTGATCAATACTCCACTGGATGGTCACTTCAAATTGAGCGTATGGTCACTTCAAATTGAGCGACAAGCAGTGTCTCAAGACGAAGGCAGAAGTGGAAGAGATGCGGAAGATACCCTACGCGTCAGCGGTATGAAGTTTGATGTATGATATAGTGTGTACGCGCTCAGACATAGCATATGTGGTTGGTGTTGTCAGCCGATATCTTGTCAATCCTGGCATAGAACATTGGGCAGTGGTGAAGTGGATATTATGGTATCTGAGAGGCTCATCTAGGTTAAGCCTATGTTATGGTGACGGAAAACCTATGTTAGAAGGTTACACAGATGTAGATATACAGGTGACATAGACTCCAGAAAATCTACATCGGGGTTCATGTTCAGGTTTGCAGGGGGAGTGGTCTCTTGGCAGAGCAAGCTACAAAAGATCGTAGCATTGTCAACGACAGAGGCTGAGTACATCGCAGTCACAGAAGCATGTAAAGTGACGCTTTGGATGAAGAGGTTCCTACAGGAACTCAGCCTGAAGCAGGAGGAGCACGTGGTCTATTGCGATAGCCAAAGTGCTATTCACATGAGCAAGAATCCAAGTCATCACTCCAAGTCGAAGCACATAGAGATTCGGTACCACTGGATCAGGGATACTTTAGAACAGAAGGTGCTACAACTTGAGAAGGTCCACACGGACGATAATGGGTCAGACATGATAACGAAGGCACTGCTCAAGGGCAAGTTTAAGGTTTGTAGAAACCTGACTGGCTTGAAGAAGATAGATTTCTCTTGAATCGGAAAGGGAGAGATTTGATCGGGTTTTCCTCATCAAAGTCAGAGGAGAGATGTGAAGCCTGGGTATGGTCGGGTGCTCGGACTAAATTCTAGTCGGGCGACCTAAATTCCACCAAATGAAGCAGTTTGTTGTTAGACTGTTTTACAATAGTCGGGCACTCGACGGTCAAGTGATCGGGCGCCCGATATTCAGAATTTTCTTCTAAATCCTGCTGGACAGATTTTGGCTTGGGTGGGCGCCCGACGGTCCATTGACCAAGCGCCCGACCCGACGCAAACGGCTTATGCGCAGTTTTCTTTTTTTAGTCTAATTCCTCCGATTCTCTATTTAAGGGAGTTCCAAAATGGGATTAGGCATTCCTAACAAGGGTTTAGCACGTCCAAGGTGAGAGTGAGAGAGAGAGAGAAAAAGAGGAGAGAGGAAGAGAGAAAAGAGAAAGAGGAAGCTTATAGAAGAGAGTAGTTGCTTGAAGAGGGAGTTCTTCTACGCAACCGCCAACTCAGCACCTCTACGTTATCGGGATCGGTGAGATCGCTCTAATCTTATTGTTCTCTTGTTGTTTATCGACTCTTACGTGAGTGAAGAAAGTTTGATCCAAGTGGTGTATGCTTGTGATCGGCTGTAAACAATTCTCTGAGATAGTGGATTGTTTGACTAGATGAGGTCCTATGGTTTTTACCTCTTCAAGGGTTTTCCACATAAAAACTCCTTGTGTCGTGTGGTTGATGCTTTATCTTTGATTATTGCATTATCATAGCCCATAATTTGAGTGTATTGGGGGCGAGATCCTAAGGTTTTTTGTGCAACGCACCCGACACATCTTACATTCTCATGTCATTCATAACATAAATGACGGAAAAGCAAATTCTTATTCCATTAACGACTCTGACCAAGTCATCAATATAAGTCCATAATAAAAAAAATATAAGTCCAATGTTCTTCCTCCCATTGAGGGCATCATTACATATTTAATAAAACAAAATCAAACTAAAACTAGAAAACATGAAAATAAAGTAACGGTCTCTCCTAAGCCGCTTTGGCTTCATCATTTATCATCTGTTGTCATAAGCTTTTTTAATCATCTCCTTGATGTTCTGTTTCTTTCAATGGATCATCACCTGCATCACCTACGGTTGTTTTTTCCAACGAGAAGTATGAGTTGCCATGGTTCAACTCGGTGAGGGCATCCCTCCAAGATTAGCACAATCATCAAAACAAAACATCAATGAGAAAAATCTTATTTAATGCAATACATGTATGCATGCTCCGGTTAGTGTACAACAAGAAGTGGAAAACCCCCAACTACGACTTTTGTTGTGACACATAAGAGGTTGACCCACCAATTCAGGTACAGTGAATACATGATTAGTTTCTCCTTTAATTAGGTAAGTTTAGCATCTAGCCAATTTATCAATGTTTAGGATCAATGGTCAGTACTCCTTACCCCACCTCATGGTCCACCATATCTTAGAATAACCGTTTCTTCCCAACGGCACCAACCATGGAAAGATGTACACATCTTAGTCATGATACCACACATGGCACATATCCCGTATCAATTCTTCATGGATCCTTCATAGGTAAACACATCCACAAGTAGATCTTTTGGCAACTCTCTAATAATCATACATAAGGTCTTACCATCAATGTAATGACACAACCCTTGATGGGTTCCATATTTTCTAAAGTACAATTTATCACATATGGGGTAAGGGGCTTTTACTAACGTGACACCAACATACATAATTTCATATCCAACATCATATAAAATAGTATATCTATCATGAGCACATGTCATTTATGAAACTACACATAGTTTCGAAATAGTTCTCACATAAGCATGTACATATACATGATTTCTCATCCAAATCTCCATAGACACATCATGGCGATTTTTGAATAAAAAAGTCCAGTAATAAAACATCAGGATATTTATAGATAAATTACTTTCATACCATGTACAAACTTCTCACATAACCCCAAACACAGAACCATGTTGTACAAGGTGTACACGTTCAACTTTAAGGGGCGCACCATGTCTAGGTCAGCGGGTGGACTCGGTTTCACGAGTTAACTCACTGACCTAGTTGATTTCATGGATTCCCACATCCTAAGACGTTCATATCATGTTTATAGGATCATATGCTCTATTTAGGTTAACACCTAAACATAGATTTCATGTAGTTTGTGCACCTAACTCAACATAGTTTAGATTTAGGTTTAAACATGATTCGAACTTCAACAAATTAAAATCCAAACATGAATTCATTAAAATTACAGCAATAATTCAAATAAATCAGAGAATTAAAAATAAATTCATGAATTCAAATCAATCCACAAACAACATAAATGTCTAGATATAAAGTTAGAAAATCTAAAGCTAGAACTGAAACTAAGCTTCGAGGAATCTTTACCTTTGCCTAACCATGAAACCCTAGGTAAAATTAATAGAGAAGATTTCTACACGAAACACGATGATACGAGGAAGGGTTGGATATGGCTACACGTGTGGATGAAGAAGGAAGAAGAAGAATGATAAGAAGAAGAAGGGGCTTGGGCCTCTCTCTCTCTCTCTCTCTCTCTCTCTCTCTCTCTCTCGGGCATGTGAGGGCTAGACATGAGGGGAGAGGGCCTGCGACACTTGAGACAAATTTGGGAGAGAGTGGGTGTGCACGCCACTTTTAATGAGGAGTGAACGTCCACCTCTTCCTAGTCTAATTGGGACACTAAAAAACCTCCACTTCAGGCTATCTTTCTTCAAATCTCACTCGTTCGTGGTGTCGGGGTTGTCGAATAGAGCTGGAATATGCAAATTTTTTGGTGATTTAAAATTTAGATTGGCTAATCTTGAAAAATAACCCGACGGGTGCCAAAACGAACTTGATCTCAATTAATGGTCCACGCTTGATGATCAGGGCTCAAATTTAGAGAAAATGTGTAGTCATGATAGGCAAATGAATGGAAAAAAATTGGTGATTGATTGATGTTTAAAATGGTATAGATTTGAAATTCCATATGTCGTAGATAAAGGAAGGGACTGGCCTTAAGGTTCGACGTAGGGCTCTCAATGGAGCGGGTCGGATCCGAGATCCAATTCGCTCCGAATCCATATAATGCGGATTTGGATCTTAAAATAGGTCTGATTAGTTAAATGGACTGGATTTGGATTCACAGGAACATGTCCGAGTTCGATCCGAATCTGATTAAGATCCGACTCATTGTCACCTTACTATATATGTTATTTCACACTGGCCATCCATTTTTTAGATTATTTTAAGCCATGTCTCAAAATTGAGACATGCCACTCTTAGGTCGACCATACCACAGTAAATAGTGGGATTTGCATCATTTTTCTACTAAATTAAACATATTATATTATATATTTTTTTAAATTTGTAATAGGGGTGGATTCGGACCTAGATCCTGATAGTACGTTGGTAGTCTAACACGACACCCACGTATGTGCGGAAGCTTAAAGAGCAACTAGAATTATGGCTAAACCTATAGGAGGGGGTGATTAGGACCTATTTTGAAATTCTTTTCGCCTACTTATATAAATCAACAAATCAAACTAAGTAAGCAAGAACACTTTGGCTTCCAAGCCTAAGTGGGTCCAATCACAAGACTAGCATATGGTTAAGCAATAAACAACCTAGTCTAAAGCATGCATAGGCAATCAAAAGATTTAACTAATCAAGCTCCTAACCTATGCAACCTATGTAGACTTATGAGAATGGATCAATGAGCTCAAGTCTACACAACTAGTGAAAGTACATCTTTTGTGTGGATGTGCCTAATTAGTGCCTAGCATACATTCCTATCAAGCATTCATAATTAGACAATTAAACTAACAATGCCAAGATATTAATGTGCTCAATTCAATCACAAACACAAGCATGTATAGTGGTTTGACTTTGGGTCTACTCCACTCCCGGTTCAAGTACTCAACTCCTTTGAGCACAGCGGTATTTACTATCGGAGGTTTTAAATGAGGTTCACCTCTCAACCTTTACACAGAGGTTTTACCGGTTCACCTCTCAACCGTAATTGGAGTTTTGGACAAAGGGCTAACTCTCAACCCAAACGGAGTTTGGACATAGGCTAACTCTCAACCCGACGCATGTTCACTCCCGTGACGAAGGCTCCCCCTTGGAGACTTAGTTTAGGCCCGGCTAACGGGCCAAGGAACGGCTAACGTCCCTAGTTCGAGTTCAACAAACAAACTCTAAATGGACTCTCAATAAAGACAACCTTACTTGTCGGATGAGCCCCTTGTTTAGCACCGGTTTGGGTTGCTTGATCTCCGCTCTCCCGTGCTTCAATCAGCTTCCCTTTCTCTCACGATCGTGTTGCCGTTGCGTCGCCAATGCCTCAGCCACACTTAATCAAACACCTTGCATGTGATGCCTTTGAGATGCCCAAGGTGCTAGGAGGGTAGGTTTGAGAACTCTACAACTAATGGGAATGGGTTGCCTAGAGGTTCTCTCCTACAACGATCCCATCTTAGAGTTTTGGACAAGGATTTGCCAATCAAGAAGGTTTCAAACTCTAGAGATCAAGACGGGATGGATGTCATCTTCTTCATGAGCTTGGAATGCTCTAATCTTGTATTTGAAATTGCGGTTTCACCGCTTGTAGAGATACTCGGAGATATGTCTAAGGACCTAGAGGGGGTGATATGGACCTTTTTCAAATTCTTTTCGCCTACTTATGCAATTCAATAGAATAAGCTTTGTAAGCAAGAACACCTCGGCTTCCAAGCCTTGGTGGGTCCAATCAAAAGACTAGCAAGAGGATAAGCAATAAACAAACCTAGTCTAAGCATGCATAGGAAGTAACTTATACAACTAATCAAGCTCCTAACCTATGCATCTTGTGTAGACTTATGAGAGTGGATCAATGAGCTCAAGTCTACACAAGTAGTGAAGGTACATCTTGTGTGGGGATGCCTATAAAATGCCTAGCATGCATTCCTATCAATCATTCATAATTAAGCAATTAAACAAACAATGCAAAGATAGAATGTGCTCAAGAACAATCACAAACACAAGGATGTATAGTGGTTCGACTACTTGTCTACTCCACTCCCGGTTCAAGTACTCAACCCCTTTGAGCACACCGGCATTCACTATCGGAGGTTTTAAATGAGGTTCACCTCTCAACCTTTACACACGGAGGTTTTATCGGTTCACCTCTCAACCTTTACACACGGAGGTTTTATCGGTTCACCTCTCAACCCAATCGCACGTTTACTCCCGTGTCGGAGGCTCCCCCTTGGAGACTTAATTTAGGCCCGGCTGACGGGCCAAGGAACGGCTAACGTCCCTAAGGCGAGTTGACAAACAAACTCTAAAATGGACTCTCAAATAAGACAACTTACTTGTCGGATGAGCCCCTTGTTTAGCGCCGTTTTGGGTTGCTTGATCTCCGCTCTCCCGTGCTTCAATCAGCGTCCCTTTGCTCCCTCGATCGTGCCGCCGTTGCGTTGCCAATGCCTCAGCCACATTCGATCAAACACCTTGCATGCGATGCCTTGAAATGCCCAAGGTGCTAGGAGGATGGGTGAATCTCATACATGGGATGTGTAGGTTGTTCCAACTAGGAGATTCACCTAGAGAGTCTTCTAGAGGTCTTGAACAAAGGATATACCTATGTGGAATAGTGTCACACCTCTAGATTTGAGAGAGGAATCAAGTCATCTCTTGATAACATTTGAATGCCCATGCTTGTGTTTGAAACACAAGGGATATGACTTGAAACACCTCCTCTTTGAGGCCCCAAATGATGTACAAGTTAAGTGTGGAATGGGCTCTCAAAAACTTCTCTCCCTGACCCAAGAATGGAGCTCCATATTTATAGAAAAGAGGCTCCAACGGTCATAAAACGGCCATAAAACGGCCTGCCCCGACCGGTCATGACCGGTCGGACCCCTCTGCTGGAGAACATCAGCTGCATAGGCCAAGAATATGGGCCGACCGGTCATGACCGGTCGGACCCCCTCACTGGACAGCCTAAAGCATCAGGCCGACCGGTCATGACCGGTCGGCGCACCTTGCTGGATGAGAGAAAGCTCCAGGCCGACCGGTCATGACCGGTCGGCCATACCTGCTGGCCACCATGATTTGTAAACGGCCGACCGGTCATGACCGGTCGGCTGGCCATTGCATAAAGCAGCAAGGCTGCTGGCCGACCGGTCATGACCGGTCGGACCAGCCTGGTTCTCCCACATACAAGCTGCACTCTACTTTCTTCAGCCTGTACATAAAGTCCTAGGAAAGGTTGATCAAATGGGACACCTAGGGCCTATCAATGATGCCTAAAGGGTTCCAAATATGGTCAAGGTCATCAAGGATACAAAGGGGATAGGTTTTGGTCAAGGTTAAGGCACCAAGGCATCTCATATACCTGAATCTTCTTCCTAGATGCAGCTGGACGTCTTGAGTCTTCGGTCTTCGTCTTCTTTGGGCTCAACCGACTCTAGACATACTGACGTAAGTGATTGACAAACAAGGTGCACTAGAATGCCACGAAAAAGTGCACTAACAATCTCCCTCTTTGTCAATTACTTACAAAAACTTAACCTACCAAAACAAATTACATGAGCAAGAGATTACATTGATAAAACATAAAATACAGGACTCTTGACATGCCTAAACTATGCTGCTCCGCTTCAGTTTGCTCCCCCACAACCTGTCAATCCCTGCATCACAAAACATAGCAAACTAGTTTTGGTGGGATTTGATCTTTCTCCCCCTTTTTGTTAGCAATTGACAAACTATTCTCTCCCCCTTAATGATATACCAATGAAGTTAAGGTAAGAGGAGATAGTGTGTCGCAGTTATAACTATAAGCACATGCTAGAAGGAGAGTGTAGGGTGCATGAATCATAAGTACATGGAGCATGCTAAGAAAAACATGATTAACAGGAAGATATAACTATCTAAGCGTAGGTAATCATGCAATATTGGTCAAGGACATACATTTGCAATGAAGCACAAAGGGCTTATAGCCCAATCAACCAACCTCCCCTAATGGTATATCAAGACCAATACTAAGCAAAGATTAGCATACATGAAGCATAAAACTCAAGATGGTTAGCTAATCTAAGCAGGATGACAATCTAGCAAGCAAATGTATCAATAAAAGCAAAGCTAAATCATAAAAAATTGGGCGAATGAGGCTTGAATCCTCTGATTTGCCCATAAACACAGAAATAAGGCTGAAATCCTCAAATTTTCCAATAAAAGCATAACTAGCTACCCTCGCTTATCATGATGAGATTAAAAAGCCAAAGGGTAGCAAAATTCCACAACACCCTCATAAAATGTAGCATGAGGTGAGGGGTTGGGAACTCTTCCTTCTTCTAGAAGGGATAGCGGTTGGGATCCCCTCTTAGATAATCTGGTAAAGGGGTCGTGATGGAGGCCGAGAGAGCAAGATCTTTATGTTGGCTCTCATCATCAGATTCGGACTCCTCCGTATCATCCCAAGTGGCAGCCATTGCCTTTTTACCTTTCGGTTTAGGCCCTTCCGGACATTCCGGGGCAATATGGCCACGACGACCGCAACCGTTTTGGGACACCTAGGGCCAATCTATGATGACTAAAGGTTCCCTAATATGGTCAAGGTCATCAAAGAGGTTAAGGGGTTGGGTTTTGGTCCAGGTTAAGGCACATCAAGGCATCACTTTTACCTGAATCTTCTTCCTTGATGCAGCGGGGCCATTGAGTCTTCGGTCTTCGTCTTCATTGGGCTCAACCGACACTAGACTCACTGACGTAAGTGATTGACAAACAAGGTGCACTAGTATGCCACAGAAAAGTGCACTAACAGATCCGACCTGAATCCGATGGTTATATGAATTTTGGATTGGAAATGGATCTAACAATTTATAAATGGATTGGATATGGATATCATCTTTTGGATCTGAGTTAGATCCAAATCTGTCTACAAATATACGGACTTGGAGCCGGAGTCGGATCCAGTTGGATCCGATTCTGTAATGACCTAGATTTTTGGAATAAATTAATTATAATTTAATTGATATTTTTTTATTTACGTAACTTATAGTATTAATAAATTAATAATAAATAATCTGAAAAAGAATCAGTGTAGGATCCCTTTATTAAAGTTGCTCAAAATAAACCCTAAAACAACGTAAAAGTGTCGGATTTTACAAAACTCACGAATTTACGATAATTACGAAATTGCCATTAGTTAACTTATGTTAAACTGATGATTTTAAGTATGCTAGTTTCTGACGATCAGTTTCATACAAAACTTCATATATTAGCTTAGAGGCACATTGTAACCGTACACGTCGAATTTCAGCCGTCCGATCATCCTACAAATGACCTAATCAGAAATCGGGCCATAAGTGGGCCATTTAACCTCGGAACTGCCTCATTTTTTGGTGTCATGACCTAAAATTTTGTGGGCTACTTGATGAATGGACTGGATTTGTCCCATGCATCATGGTGGGACCCACGTACATGGTGAGCGTGTGTCACGCGCGTTTGACCGTGCGGACCAAACGGAGGAGTGAGAAGACTCCTTCTTCGACTCTGCGACAGCGGCGTTCGCTATCTGCCCAGACGTTCAACGCCGTCCATCAGTGGACCCCATCTTGAAAATCCAAGTCGTCTAACCGTTTTCTCTTCATCACACCAGCACTCCTCTTGAATTTTTCTTCCATCAACAGAGCAACCAACCCTCCTCAAACTACCGTTCAGATTATAGAACTTCAAGATCTTCGGATCTCCATTGCATGGACTGCTTAGATCTTTTCCAGATTCTTGTGTAGACCCCACCTAGATCCCCAACGGGTTCCATGTGCTAAGGATCTTCGAAAATAGTTGTTTCCTTCTCCAACTAAAACAACGTCCGTAGGACCTTTCGTAAACCCGACCGTCCAACCAGCTTGAAACCTTATATAAACTATTAGATACCTCTGTCCTCGCCAGAAAAATGTAGAGAGAGAGAGAGGAGAGAGAGAGAGAGTGCGGGTAGAGAGAGAGAGAGAGCGGGTGGAAGGAAATCTCTCCACCCTTCTGTTGCTGCCATTGGATCCATCTCCAGGGAAAGAGAACAAGAAGAAGAGGAAAGAAAGAAGGAAAGAAAGAAGAAGGAAAGAAGAAAGAAGAAGAAGAAGAAGAAAAGAAATTGTGAGTTTTTATCTTGTATTGTTTACGTCATGTATATTTTAATTGGTTTTATTTAATTATTTATTTTAAATTTCCAGCTTATGAGAATGTTTGGATTTGGTTTGCAATGCGTTAATTATATCATTGATTTTCAGAATTTTCTATGAATGATGCATTGAGATTTCATGTGACTTTGGTAACTGAATAGGGTGGTATATGTGTTGGTTGATTTTGGTTTTTTCCTGGAAAAGGTTTGAGGTATTGAATTGAATCGGGCATTCCATGAGATTGAGGACTCTAGTATGTGGTTGATTACTTGAGTTGATTTGGGTTGAACACACGTGAGTGTTGCAATAGATTGTTGCTCCATTGATCGAGGCTAGTTGGGTGAGCACCCAAGTGTGTGCAACAGATTGGCTACGCAGGCCAGGTGGAGGATTCATTAATCGAGGCCGATTGGGTGAGCACCCAAGTGTGTGTAACAGACCAGCTACACAGGCTAGGCGGAGGTGTGGGATAGTTCGTGATCCTAGTTGGCTATGCCACTAGGGACCGATGTTCCAGAATGATAGTGTTAACCAACTGGACGTTCGACCGATAACTGTACTGAGATTGTTGATATATACTTGCATATCATGCATCACGTGCATGTTTAAAAGATTTTGGTTTGACAAAATTATCATTGGATTTGAAATGGTTTGTATTTTAATAGTTACGTGATTTTCTATATTGAATTACATGTGCAAAACTGTACGAGAATACTCACCGGCTTTTATAACTGACATAGTGTTATGCGATTAATCGCAGTGAAAGGTGATAATTTAGAAGACTTCGAGGAAGACGATTCCAGATGAGGAAATACTCTAGAAGATTTTGATAATTGATTTATTTTTATTTTAGTTTGAGAGCTTAATGTAATAAGGGCCATTAGATGGCCATTAGTTTAGATAGTATGGAACAATTTAGTAAACTCATTGATTTATGGTTTAATTTTCAAATTTGGTTTATTTTGATTCTAGATATTTGGTATCATATGAATGGAAAAGAAAAATATCAGTTGTGATTGTGAAGGATTCATTCATTATTTACATAACATCATTGATTTCGGGATTTGAGTTTATATACTCGAGTGTTGAATTTCAAGGGCGTTACAGATTCAGATCCGACCCATTGAGAGCCCTAGTTCGATGGTGTAAGATCATAGATTGGAGTTCAAATTTTGTATGATCCCGTAGTCATATGAGGCCAAGATATGGTCCAAATTTGAGTTCCGATTGACGGAGGGAAGTGGGTTAATTGAAAAGTTTAGATTTGAAAAGAGTTGATAACTTGTTGTTTACCAAAACAAGATAACTTGGTACTTAAGAAATAAACTTACTAAGGTGGATCACTCAGATCAAACTATTGGTCCATGATATAGATGATCCAAGTTACTTACATGAAGGAGAATATTTGACTACGACTACCCATCCACTTTCCTCACTTGATGGACATTAAAATCAAAGGTTAAGGGGTTGATTTACTAATTGGGCCACTTCTACTATGATCTAAGATCTGAAATTCAAGGTGTACGGTTCATTTCTGATATATAGTCATGGGATAAAATTTCAAGTCAAACGAATCATGGGAACCATATGATCTTCACCTTAGATGTTCAACCTGGGAAGAAGGAGATGCACAAGGCCTCTCTCCTACCCTTGAGTCTTCAGAGTGGAGCTCTAAAGCTTTGTTCATGTGCAAATAAGGACCCCATGAGGCGTATTTAGAGGCCAAGGGGGTGAATCTCGCGGGACAACACCCCTTGCATGACAGACCTTCCACGCAGATCATGTGAAAGGTCTAAGACAACACATTTCCTTCAATTTCTGCATACTTCCTTATTTTTTTCTCTTTTCTCCTGAGAATTGTTTCCTTCTTTTCTTTTTTTATTTTTTCATGCCTTAACAATCCCATCGAAGGTGCTCATTCAATGCCATTAAAGAATGTTTATGCTATCGAATTGGATGTCCAACAACTGAGGAAACTCTCTGGACAGTTCTTCGATGCCATCGAAGTGGTATATTGATGCCATCGAAGGTACTTCGATGCCATCGAAACTGAGTTTGATGTAATCGAAGTGACTGTTTTTCCACCCGTTGGAGCTTTATTTATAAAAGCGAGGGATTCAATTTTTTGGCTTAAGAGAGAGATTTTAGTGATTTAGAAGCCACAATTGTTACATACACCCTTATGCTCTAATCCTAACTCATTTATGACATCGTCCTTGTGATTAATCACGTGTTAGAGCATTCAAAACTCAAATGAAGATGATTTTGTTCTCTCTTGATCTCCAAAAGTTTAAACACCTTTACCATAGTTGAAACCTTAGTCTAAACTTCTCTAAGAGATCCTTATAGGTGTATTCCTCTAGGCAACCATTTACTACTAGTTGTAAAGGATTCGCCATCACCTCCTATCACCTTGGGGCATCTCAATTGGAGCATCTCATGTAAGGTGATTCGTCGTTGAAGCCTTGGCAAAGCATCGACAACAAGATCGAGGGAGCAGAGGGGAGCTCATTAAAGTATAAGAGAGCAGAGATCAAGCACCTCAAGCGGCGCATCAACGAGGCTCAAATTTGATAAGTAAGGTTGTTAAATTGTAGAGTCCACATGCTCCTTCCCTGTGTAGGATTGATTATGAGATTTTGAATTGTCAAACTCGATAGGTTCGGTTGTAGGACCTAGGCCCATGTGAAATGGTTGAATCAAGTCTCCATGAGAAGCCCCCAATGGGAGTATACGTGTGTGTTAAATGTTTTGGGAGGAACTTTGTTAAACTCCTTGGTTTAGTGGAACCATTAAGCACCTTAACAGGTTGGGAAGAACCTTGTCAAACTCATGGGCTGGGTGAAACCTTAAACATCTCAGTAGGGTGGAACCAGATCAAAACACCTAGGTTAAGAGGAATCTGATTTAAACTCTCTTAGTGAATCGGGTGTACTCAATGGGTGAGTATGTGTCACGCCTCGAACACGGGGATCGGGTTCACTAAATTTTCGACCGCCGAATCCAGTGCCGATAGCCTCCGTAGTACCTCATTCTCGGCCCCTAGCTCCCATACGCCAGGTTCCGATCCTGGGATCCTAAAAGGAAGATTTTCAGGGTAAACTTTTTTTTTAAATTTTTTCTTTATAGATGAGCATAAACACAAGTATACCAAACCAAAAGCATTGCATCACATATCTACTAAGATAATCTTTTGAATACAATGCTGCAGAAAAAGGAAATACAATGTATAACTAAAAGCCGAAAGACCAAATGCGAGCCCCTGTCTCATTGCTGTCCCGTTATAGTATGTCCTGCACGTAAACAACGTGCATAAGCTTACTATGAAGCTTAGAGAGTGCATGGTGTGTGCGCAATGCATATGACAGGTATACAGATATCAGAGTAAGCGGAAATGATGGCAGGCTACACTACCAAGTCTATGAATGTCATTAGCCATCTCGAGGCAATGCAATGCAATGGGCCTATATGGCCGAGTGTCATATGCTAATGATGCAATGTGCGCATGTCAATCCTCAATTGCCATATATCATACGGTTTACAACTGGGACATCATCGGGGTCTAGTACACTCCAGACATTGGTTGCCGCCCATCGCGCGTATAACCAAGCGAGTGGAAGAGACCTCACTATCCGCCTCGTCAATGACATACAAGGAAATTCACCCGGCTCGTCGATAGCGAACCCATTCACGAGCTGGTCAAACTCAACCTAGTATATAGCCTTCTGCACCCGGGCGGGTAAGGTCACACCCCCTTCCAATCGACCCCGACACAGTGGGAGACGCAGCCTACTAGTATTTGGCCCTCATGTGCTCATAAATCCACTCAGTCTAGACATTGGAGCATCCTACTGGTACCACAGGGTTTAGGGACTTTCACCCAAGGGCATCTTTGGTGCCCAAGTGCTAGAACATATTTTCGGTGTCCATTTCTACCACCCACGATGTGACTGTGGTGGTCACAACCCCGATGCCGCTGGGGTGAGAATCTGATCATGACATGCATAATGCGAGATGTATGAGTCATACTGTCAAAGCCGTGCACCAAACTTGCGCATACCTCGCGATCATGTGGGCTGACCCTATCTCATACGGGTCCCCTAAATGTCTCAAGCTGTAACGCATATGCGATGATCGATATCGGCCACAGTCAGGCATACATATAATGCGTATGTACAAATGAATGGGCATGATATTCATTACACTAAGCATATTATCAGTGTGACCTATCAAGCTAAGTATGTTAGTGCACTTTTCAGTGGTATACTAGTGCACCTTGTTTGTCAATCACTTACGTCAGTGAGTCTACTGTCGGTTGAGCCTAATGAAGACAAAGACCGAAGACTCAAGTGGCCCCGCTGCATCAAGGAAGAAGATTCAGGTAAAAGTGATGCCTTGGTGCCTTAACCTTGACCAAAACCCAACCCCTTTGCTTCTTTGATGACCTTGACCACATTAGGAAACCATTAGTCATCATAGATTGGCCCTAGGTGTCCCTGAACATCACCCAAAACATGGCCTAAAGAGAGTGGGTTGGAATGTACAATGTTCAGCAAAATACTGAGCTGAACCAGGCTTGTCCGACCGGTCAAGACCGGTCGGCCAGACCAAACAGCAAGCTGCTATGTTTGCAGGTTTCAGGAGGGCCGACCGGTCTTGACCGGTCGGACAGACCCCCTATCCAGACAGTGTATACAGGCCGTTGGGGCCGACCGGTCTTGACCGGTCGGACAGCCTTTCCATCAGACAGTAAACTCTGTCTTTGCTTGGCTCTTTAGCCGATTGGTCGGGGCCGGTCGGGACAGGTCGGCAGAGCCATTTTTTGCCCGTTTTATGACCGTTGGAGCCCACCTTTCTTATATGTGGAGCTCAGTTTTTTGGCATGGTGTAGGAAATTTCGAGAGGAGTGAAGCTACCATTGTTGGAGACCATTTGAGGCTCATTCCCAACCTATGCAAGGTATCTTCCTTGTGCTTTAACACAAGATTAGGGCATTCCAAGCTCATGAAGAAGATGACCTTCATCCCCTCTTGATCTCTAGAGTTTGGAACCTTCTTGATTGACAAATCCTTGTCCAAAACTCTAAGATGAGATCGTTGTAGGAAAGAGACTCTAGACAACCCATTCCCATTAGTTGTAGAGTTCTCAAACCTATCCTTCTAGCACCTTGGGCATCTCAAAGGCATCGTATGCAAGGTGTTTGATCAAGTGTGGCTGAGGCATTGGCGACGCAACGGCAACACGATCGAGGGAGCAAGGGAAGCTGATTGAAGCACGGGAGAGCGGAGATCAAGTAACCCAAACCGGCGCTAAACAAGGGGCTCATCCGACAAGTAGGTTGTCTTTATTGAGAGTCCATTTAGAGTTTGTTTGTCGAACTCGACCTAGGGACGTTAGCCGTTCCTTGGCCCGTTAGCCGGGCCTAAACTTAGTCTCCAAGGGGGAGCCTCCGACACGGGAGTGAACGTGCGTTGGGTTGAGAGTTAGCCTATGTCTAAAACTCCGGTTATGGTTGAGAGGTGAACCGGTAAAACTTCCGTGTAAAGGTTTAGAGGTGAACCTCATTTAAAACCTCCGATAGTGAATGCCGGTGTGCTCAAAGGGGTTGAGTACTTGAACCGGGAGTGGAGTAGACAAGTAGTCAAACCACTATACATCCTTGTGTTTGTGATTGTTCTTGAGCACATTTATATCTTAGCATTGTTAGTTTAATTGTTTAATTATGATTGCT
This sequence comes from Liriodendron chinense, assembly GCA_003013855.2. Lineage (NCBI taxonomy): Eukaryota > Viridiplantae > Streptophyta > Magnoliopsida > Magnoliales > Magnoliaceae > Liriodendron > Liriodendron chinense. The sequence continues at coordinate 1,715,838 of ML058584.1, forward strand.
TGATAGGAATGTATGCTAGGCACTTATTAGGCTCATCCACACACAAGATGTACCTTCATTAGTTGTGTAGACTTAAGCTCATTGATCCACTCTCATAAGTCTACACAAGTTGCATAGGTTAGGATCTTGATTAGTTGAATCTTTTATTTCCCTATGCATGCTTTAGACTAGGATTGCTTATTAATTAACCATATGCTAGTCTTGTGATTGGACCCACTTTAGCTTGGAAGCCTAAGTGTTATTGCTTACTTTGTTTTATTTGATAATATATGTTAGTAGGCAAAAAGATTTGATAAGGTCCTAATCCCCCCCCTCTAGGTCCTTAGACATATCTCCGAGTATCTCTATAAGCGGTAAAACCGCAATTTCAAAGTATACCAGCATGTTACCACACATCATGTAATGTTGGCCTTACATGGCCCAATATATATACAGAGAGTGGGACCCGAACTGTGGGCCCCATTGGAAATATAAAGGTCTTCGCGGCATAGCCCACTTGAGACCACATCGGCCCCATACTTGGGCGTGCACATACAAAATAGGCCGACAAAAATAGTGTACGGCATGGATAAAACATATATATCAAATGAAGGACCATGGTGGGCCCCGCCCACTGGTCGGATAGCAAATACACATCATCGGTCTTAGGAAGTTTCAGTGGTAGGTATTCAATCACCACAATATCCTAAGTGAAGCCCATTCAAATCGGGCCCTACGCGTCGATCAAGACGGGTGGCGTGATACTCAATACATCCATTAAGGTGGAACCCAAAGATGGGCCCAAAACCTTTGGTTGGATGGAACCATCACAGTGGCCCCAATGAAGTTTTCAATGGTGGGCATCAATGACCACTATTCCCTACGGGTGTGGTCCATTTAACGTTTGGATATGCCTCATTGTTGGGGCCATATCCTAAAATGGCATGGAAAAATAGATGAGCAGCATGAATAAAACAGATACATCATGGTGGGACTAAACAAATACATCACGTTGGAACCCACAGGGTGGGCCACCTGCTGGGTTGTGTGGTACCCAGTTGGGTTCCAAGCAGTTTTGAATCAAGCATATATTTGTGTTTTCTCCTTCATCCATATCCATGTGATCTTATGAACAGGTTGGATGACAAATAAGCATCACTGTAGAGCCTGGGAAGGTTTCAACGTTGGAAATCATTATTCCCACTGTTTCTCGTGGCATGGCCCACTTGACATTGGATATGCTTAAATTTTTGGGCTCAGCCACTGAAATGAGCTGGAAAAACATATGGACTGAGAAGATAAAGCACGTACATTCTAGGTGGGCCCAACTGAGTTTTGGATCAAGCTGATATTTGTGTTTTCCATTCATATAGGTCTGTGTGACCTGATGGACGGTTCAGATGGAAAACCATCATAATGGTGGGCCCTGAAAAGGTTTCAATGGTAGGCATTCATACTCACTGTTTCCTGTGGTGAGGCCCACCCAAGATTGGGACCTTCTTGGTCTTGGGGCTTGGGCCCTGAAATGATATGGGAAAACAGATGCACAGCTGGATAAAACAAATACATCAAGGTGGGTCCCACGAGGTGGGCCACTGATGGACGGCTGAGGGGCCCAGTGTCCGTGGACGCTGGGTACTCCCAGCGTCAGAGAGGGTACGCCTCTCCTTCTTCTTTCTTTCTTTCTTTTCTTTCTTTCTTTTTTCTCTTTTTTCTCTTGGTTTTGGTCCAGTGGGGCCCACATAAGGCTGATCCACTCCGTCTATTAGGTTCCCCAGCTCATGGGGGACCCAACGAGCCCAATATTGGGTAGGTGAATTGGTCTACAAACAGCAAGGTGGACCGAGGAAGTTTCGACAGTGGACATCATATTCTCCACTGTTTCCTGTGGTGCGGTCCGCTTAAGATTTGGACTTGGTTCATATTCGGGCCCTGGCCCTAAAATGATTTGGGAAAACAAATGGACGGTGTGGATACAACATAAACATTAAGGTGGGTCCCACGAGTGGGGACCCCACTCCAATCGTCCAGCATCCTTGACGCTGGACGCTCACAGCGTCTGACGCTGGAACCGTCTAGCGTCAGGACTTGTACTATTATTTTTTGTTTCTTTTTTTTATTTGTTTATTTCAAGTGGGGCCCACTTGGGGATGATCCAGTCCGTTCATCAGGTTCCCCAGCTCATGGGGGACCCAATGAGCCCGATATTGGGTAGGTTACAAGGTCTACATACATCACGGTGGGCCCAAGAAGTTTCAATAGTGACATCATTATCTCCACTGTTTTGTATGGTGTGGTCCACCCGAGATCTGGATCTACTTCATTTTAGGTGTCCAGCCCTAAAATGGGATGGAGAAACAGACGCACGACGTGGATCGAATACATGCATCAAGGTGGGTCCCACGAGTGGGGACCCATGATCAACGCCCATGCGCTGCTGGGCAGCAGCGTCCTCTGGACGCTGGCTATCCAGCGGCCTTGCTATATATATATATATATATTTTTCTTTTGTTTTTCTTATATTAAAATCACGTGGGCCCATGTGTGGGCGATCCAAACCCTTCATCTGGTTCTCCGTCATAAGGTTGGTCCAAAACTCTGAATCAAAACGATTTTTGCATTTTCCTTCATCTACATCTTTGTGATCTAAAGAATGATGGTGGAATAGAAAAATAAGCATCATGGTGGGCCACCCAAGGTGGTCCATGCCGTGGCAGCGTGCGGGGCACGCTGTCTCACAGCATGGCCCACTTGTGGGCGCAAAATATGAAGGGAAAAATAAGGAAAAGGGGGAGTTTATGTCCCCCCTTAGCACTCACCCGAAATTGGACGTTTAGATCGGGTCGGGTAGTCGATCGAACGGTCTTGATGGGGTGGATCTCCTTCTCCAATCACCTAGGCTCACCAAAAACTCTCTTAACCCTCCAATCTCACCCACTAATCTCTCTCTCTCTCTCTCTCTCTCTCTCTCTCTCTCTTTCTCTCTCAAATTGAGGTGGCTACGTATGGCCTTCTTGTGGTGGTAGGAGCTTGGGACATAAGTGGTATTTGGAAAAGAAAATGATGATAGCAAGGGGATGGGGCAATTATGAGAGTGGATGGCTTAGGTATGGAATTAAGTTGACTTATGAGGAGAGAGAGAGAGATGTACTTGATGAGACCCTTGATTGATTGATGCTTGATTGATTGATGGGATGTTGATTGATTGATGGGACAACCTAGGGATTTGTGCAAGTGGGGCCCACACCATGCATGTGTAGCGTGGCCCGCCTTGATTGCGCATAAGTACGCATCTTTCAAACTAAGTATCGAAACGGAGTGTGCCGCGCGGCGTTGGAGTCGTGGTGGCGTCCGCGTGGTTGTCGGGGTACAAGTCTCGAGTTGTTGCGATACTAAAATAGGGTGTCTGATCGAAACTCGCCGGTTTGGACTACTCTGAGTATGACGAGTTTGGAAAAGAGGTGTACGGAGGGCTAATAAGGGTATGGGTGTTACAGTACGACAACTGGGAGTGGAATAGACAAGTAGTCGAACCACTAAACATGCTTGCGTTTGAGTACATTTCTACTTATGCATTATATTTTAATTGCTTAATTATGAATGCTTAATTGAAAATGTATGCTAAGCACTAGATGGACTCATGCACACACAGGATGTATTTTCACTAGTTGTGTAGACTTGAGCTTATATGATTGCATCTTATATAGTCTACATAGGCTGCATAGATTAGTTGCCTGATTAGATAAATCATTAGTAATATATGCATTTAGACTAGTTGCTTAATAGTTACATCTTTGCTAGTCTACGTGATTGAACCCATTAAGGCTTGGAAGCTGAAGTGTTATTGCTTAATTAGTTTAACTTGTTAAATTAGTTAAATAGGCAAAATAAAAATAAAAATTCAAAAGGTCCTAATCCCTCTCCCTCTAGGACTTAGTCATTATTCTAGTAGCTTCGCCAAGCTTTTGTAAAGCGCATAGCTTGTTAAAGGGTCGTATTAGACTACCACACACACTTTCATTAACTCGCGGTCTGTTCTCATTTATGATGGCTATCATTTAGGGATAGTACATAGCCTGAATTGCGTTACAGGTTAATGCCACTAACACATCTCAAAGGCTCTTGCATTTTTCTTTAATATAGCCTATTTTGCGTTATCTTGACTAACTATTTATCTATCGAAGGCATATTGGCTTGATTATTACTGATCATGTAGACTGTTGCTTATTTGCTCTTCATCTAGTTTGATTGGATTGACTGCCAGTGATATTATGGAAGAAGGCTCGTACATTGCGATAACTTTCCTTTTCTCCTTATTCGTACTTGACAAAACTGAGAGTATGGGAAAGTCTTTTACATTGAATGAAGCCTTATCCTTTCTTGGATAGAGCGGAGGTAGAGCCGCAGAGATGTTGCGTATGGAAATCACTGCGAGTGATTAGCCTTCGTGTTATCTTTAACGTCATAGGATTTCTTGTCTTTCTTCTCCTGGGTATCACTTCTATATATCCACTTTCCGTTAGCTCATTTGGTAAGAGGTGAGGCAAAAATACTCTTATGGCTGTATGATTTGAGCAGAACTTGAATTGATTTTCCTTAATAGCTTCATTGATGACATGTCACCTTATTCCCTTGCAAATAGAGTTAAACGAATATCATTAATCATTCAGTACTTCAAGTTGTATCTCATTTAAAGATGAATGGAGGAATGTTCCCGTTGAGAGTTTTCATTTTGGCGCTTTATTGCGCATTTTCGACAATGAACATCTTCTAGTTATTAAAACGTTAGTATTAGAGTGCTAATATTTCAACCAAAGTCCTCATCAGAGTCGTCATTTTGTTTACACAACAAAATTGCCTTTGGTTTAATTAGGGGTTTTGGGGATTAAAATATCTACATTCTAATAAGTAACAAATGAAATAAGCATAGAAGAATGTCAGTCATTGAGGATTTCATTCTTTTGAGTCCTTATTACATTCCTTAGCTATATTCCTTGATTCTAAAATAAGATACTTGTTTAAGTGTATTAAAATTGCACAAGATGTAAAAGGGAATTTTGACAATATTTTGCCTCTATGCATGGTCTGCCAAAGTGGCAGAGAAGTCATGTGGACTTTAGGAACCTCGTTCTCTTCGTCTTAAATTAAGCCTTTGACATTATCCCAGAACGGAGTATTATTGTAGCTTCTACTCTATGAAAAACCCTCTTGAATGCCCTTTTCTTGACAGAGTCGGGCAAAAGGTGGGTGTCTTACATAGGTCGCATAAGACACTCTAAAGATTATTCTGCATTTACTCCATCCTTTCAAGTCTATTCGGGAATCCTTTAAAGTTTTTCTTAGGCTCTTTTGAATATATCACGAATTCCTCTTGAATATGTCTTGGAATAAGACATCAGTGCGGCTTCATCTCCAAAGAGAATGCTTCTGAAAATCCCTTTGTAAAGCTCGACAGGCAGCTAATAGCTGTCTTACGCGACTGTGTAAGACTGCCTAGTAGCATCCCTTTCGATCTTCCAACTTCTTCAACTTCTTTAATTCCCTCGTCATTCCTTCCTTTCTCGAGGATGTAATCAAATGCATTCAACTCGCAATGGAGAAGATGCACAAGTCTTCTTCTCGAACCTCTTAAACCCTTGGAGCAAGCTCTGAGCTCTGATAGAAGCTTTAAGTCTCTGGAAGAGCAAATGAATGTAAATGAAGGACCCTAGGGGGTATTTATAGGCCTCGAACCTGAAACCCTCAGAAATCATTACTGCCCGGGGACGTCTTACACTACCGCGTAAGACACCCATCTTACGCAACCACGTAAGACATCAGTCTTCTGCATCACTTTACTTTCTCCTTTATTTTCTTTCTTTCTTTCTCTTTTCAAATCTTTATTTCTTCCTTGCTTCTATCTTTTTCCTTTGCGTTTTTCTATGTCTCAACAACCACATCACACATTACTTTATCCTTCTAATATTTACCAATGGAAAAACAATATGACATCATTCAGATACATTTGTCTTGCCGACCTCATTGATCCATCCAATTGTGCAAGGAGAGGTGTGCTTTTCTGTCTCTAGTTGCAACTTTTCTACCATATATTTTGACAAGATATTCTCACTAACTTTCGCCATCTATGATCATATCATAACCTTTTTATGCATGGTGCACCTCGTTCGAAAGATGTTGTGCTGTTGTAGATCTATCTTCTCCTTTGGCGTATGCAATAACTTCCCTGCGATTAGAATAGTGGCTTGCGATTCACCACTATCGCATGGTGGCATGCGACTCATCATTGATGTTACTATATGAACAACTGAGTTGCGTTGTACAACAATCATGGGAGGCTGAATATCGCCTTGAGCATAGGGCAGAATTAACACTTCCGCAAGTCAGTTGAGGGTTGCCTGCAACCCTTGCATGGCCAACTGACTCTCCCGATGGAGGGATTCCATTCTCTCCACAAGATAAAGGATCCCTGGATCACTGTTCACAGGATTGTTGTTTGCACTTTCTTTAGTTGCTATTGGCCTAAGGGGAGTCTTCACTTTGATACCACTTGACGCAGGGGGGACATGGTGAGGTCAATCACCGTCTTCTTCAAAGGATAACTACCTTGAATCCATAAGGCTTTCTGGACTTCTCAACATGGCTTCCTCGAATCCATGAGGAAAAATCTCAAATCCAAGAGAAGAAAGAGACAAAAGTCTGAAATTTTATTGATAATATGAGAGATTAAAACATAAAAAACAAATTTAATAACCCTATGTAACCCTAAATAAACCCTAATTTGTACTTACTAAAAACAGCAAGTTTTACGAAATAGAAAGTTACAAAAAATAATAAACTTTCAACTAAAGACTATTATTAAGTAGTATTTTTTTTTAAATTTATTATTAAGCAAAAGTAAAAATTTCTAAATAAACAAAAAAATATAAAAATAAGGAAATACTAACAAAATCGAAATTACTAAAAATAATAATTTTTTTCCCTAAAATTTCATTTTTGAACTGTAATTGCGTTCTTTCTTGCGAAATGGACTAATGTGACCCACTTTGTAGGTTAGTTGGACCTAGATGCCCTATTCTAGTCCAAATTCATAGGTTGTGCGTCCCATAATAATACCTGGATCAAAAGTTATGGTCGGTTTGTGATTCACCTTCTTTTGGTCTATCCATATGAAAAATGTGCTTGATCCTCATTTCACATCAAGGGAACCTGATGGATCAAATTGCTAATTGAATATATTTCTGCGTAAGTAGTCTTGACTGTCCATATCAAAGGCCATTGATGAAATGGTCAAATCGTTGTGATGTTTGCCTTGAGTTGTACTGAAATTTGTGTTATGCCTACTAGGTCTGTGGATTGGACTATCAAAGTTTGCCAATGCAGGTAGAGAAGCAATATAATTTGTTCTGCTCTGGGAGCACCAGAGTGTGTATATATACAGTAGGGCCAACGGGCCGGACCTGGGGCTGGCATCAGCCTAGATTTTGAACTATTTTAGGTGGGCCATTGGGCTGGGCCTATTTAAAATTTTGATTTGGGTAGGTCTGAGCCCGGCTCACTGACAGCCCTAAATTATATACAAGAGAGCACGTCTCAGGTCCATCATAGTCCAGCCAGCTGATAGATTCCAACTTATCAAGCAAATACAAAATCCAATCGTTCCAATAAATCGGTCACTCATGATGAACCGTTAGTAAAAAAATAAGTCCCACCTACTCATCAGGTGGCCCACACCATTGAAAGCAATGTCTAGCCATTGCCAAAGAAAAATTTAAAAGCGTTCTCCAATTAATTAGTGGATGTGGCAGATCATTTTTATAAGGAAATTATTATAGTGGGTTCAACCTATTGGACGGATTGGATATCTTAAACATATGAAATATTGGAAGTTACACATTGGGTGGACCGTAATGTGTGGTCCAGCTGATTTGACTTGAGACATAAGGTCTAAGTCCAACTGGTCGGACCACAAGGTACGGACCATCTCCTGGATAACTTCCAACTTATTAAGAGCATGTGGCATCTGACCTTCCGAAAGGTTGGCCTCACAGTGTGGGACCCTAGTACAAAAATCAGGATTATCTACTTATTATGTGTGCCATGCCGTATAAAACAATGTATATCGGTTAATAAATAGAAAAATATGTGTGGCCCACTTAATGGTTAGATATTGATGATTTTTATAAATAGTGATTCTTGTGGTAGGGACCCATCTATTGGAATGGTTGGATTTTGTCCAAACTTGAAAGGCTGGAAGTTATCTGGTGGGTGGACCATAACTTATAAGTCCAACCGGTAGGACTTAAGACACACACTCTCCCTCTTTTTAAGACCACACAATATCATTTATCGCCCCTGCCAGTAGCAAATAGCAATTCCTCGGAATTTCATCCAAACATTGGGACCTTGTCTCTCACTTCCTCAGCCATGGCTACACTGCGCATCTGTCCATCTCCCTTAGCCACTATCAGCAAGAAGAGGTTACAAAGCATGCCTCGACGACTGAGAGGGAGAGGTGCGTCAATAGCAATATCGAGGGCATATAAAGTGGAGATAGAGCAAGAGGATGGGAGGAGCAGAACGTTGGAGGTGGATGAGGACGAGACCATCCTTTCAAAGGCATTGGAAATGGGAATGTCTGTACCACACGACTGCAAGCTTGGTGTTTGCATGACTTGCCCTGCTCGCCTCCTTAGTGGGACCGTCGACCAGAGCGAGGGAATGCTTAGTGAGGACGTCATCGACAGAGGCTACGCCCTCCTCTGCGCTGCCTACCCTCGCTCCGATTGCCATTTCCGCATCATTCCCGAAGAAGAGCTCCTCTCCCTTCAGCTCGCCACCGCCAACGACTAATTCACCCGACTCAAGAGTCGGAGTCTAATCGGTTCTGTAATTTGCTGCATTATTAATCTATATCTAAGATGCGCTTTAGTTGGATTCCAGGTTTGACGTCTACTAATTAAAATCTCCTCCTCTTTCTTTTTTCCCCCTTCAATACTAACTACTATCATTAGAGAAATGATACATTCGCTCTCTGATTCACCATAAGCTACGGAGTTCGTTAGTTGTAATTGGACTCTTGGAAGGTTCAATCAATCCTCATCCAAAGCTTCCGAATGTAACTGAGAGCACCGTAACTTCTAATCACCTCGGAACACTGGAATTATTATTATTATTATTATTATTATTATTTTAATTATTGCTGCTGCTGCTCTGATGGGGGGTTTTGTTATTTTGATGGCTTTTCATTTAAACTCTTTACGACTAGCTACAATGGGAAATGATACCGACACTCATTTCAGTGAAAACAGAAGGCCATCTTGATAATAATAAGAATACCCCGAATCATAGCTCAAGTGGTAGACTGGGTGAAGATAGCCTTATTTCAACACTGGTCATGATATCAACTCCAAGTGGGGGGCCAAAGTGGGGGTGGCTAACATTGTGGTGTAACTAACAGGGGGTGGGTGTACTAACAGTGGGGTCTGTGAACTAACCGAAAAAAAAAAAGACATCCCTGTTTTTGTGTGAAACGCTGCTACTTAGCGTACCAACAGACCCACTAGGCCGGTTCTAGAACTCTTGGGTGGTGGGTGCGCTGCGACTGCTTAACATACCAACGGACCCACTAGTCAAGTTTTTTAACTCTTGGGTTGTGGGTGTGTCGCAATGTGATCCAAGGTTCTACGGGGTACTTGCCAGAAACGGCGGAGCCAACTATACTCTCTTGCCCATGCCATCCTTCTGCAGTGATCACTATCGGTCTCACCCTATCGACTTGGTGAGAAACCCTGCTTAGCCACGTTGCTCAAAAAGTCGCCTACTTGCATTCTTCTGAAAATTTCCCTCATTTAGTCAACGTCGCTGTTGATAACTCTTCAACTCTTTGTTTTCCCTTCTTGAAGACAGGGGTCCCTGCTGCTACTCTCCTTCTTTCTCTTCCTACCTTGAGAAATATTGTAAGACTTAATGTGGAATAACGGATCATCTATGTATTAATTATGGAGATCATAAACCAAATAACTGAATCGTAAATGTGTACATGTGAGGGATGAATCGGCGAACATACCCTTTTATACCTGGCTTTCTGCAGCCTCTTAGCCTTTCTGAAAACCTTTTCAATAGGACTTGAGTTTTCTTGTAAGTTTGGGGACTGAGAATAAATTTATAGAAGAGGCCTTGGAGTAGCTCCACCTATCACAACTATTCCTCCCTCAGGAATCTCCACATTGGATAGAGTCCACGTCCAACTGAAGTATTGTGAGTATGTAATGCAATCCAAGCACACCTTCCCATTAAGTATCTGAATCAACCACAACTGTAGTGGGGCCCACCGGTATGCTCAATCTAAATATCCGATGGTCAAATCATTCAAATCATTGATCACATGTGGCTCACCTAATAGAAATCTAATATTCTCCCACTGGAGCCACATTGATCAATACTGTAATAAAAACAAAAGTTTTTCTAGTGAAAAGAGTTTGCAAAACACATTAATTTGAAACTTCCTGATGGGTACCTGCTATATTTAAGAAAGAAAAAAATACTACAATTAGATTATGTGAGCAACGCTTCTTAGATTTGGTCCATCAAGACCACCGATATTAGATCGTGGTAGTCATCAAAACATTTAGTTTTCGTGAAGTGGGACTAATCACGATTATAAATACCAACAACCTTAATAACATAGATCATGGACATGGAGTTTGGTATGAAGATTGCACGTCTAATGCGATCATACGTGTCTATCTTAAAGTGGTCCTATTGTCTCTGTTAAGAGCTTTATATGTCTCTAATGAAATAAATGAAATTCTACTTAAAACAAAAGGTGCACAATGAAGTAGAAGCGAAAATAAAGAGTATAATAGAATTGTAAAAAAAATGAATGAGATCTCCAAACTTTAGTACCTAAATCGGATTGAACTAAAGCTCCCACTAATTCAATACTTTTTTTTTGGAGTCAACGATTTCCATAGGAGACATGCCTCCTAAGTAGCATGACAGAACAACCTTTAGGCAATAAATTTGTCACCATGTACTTCACATTGATGAATTCTGCAGACATTTGACAATTCTGAATTGAGTAAAATTGGAAGTCATGTCACCTTATGCATGGGCTCAAGAGAAAGGTACATATTCTACGATACTATTTCACGCTTTTCATTATACAATACCATTATGAAAACATAATATGAAATGGACTTCTTACTATTAAGACAACGCACAAGGTCTGCATCTGTATCTCCAATCAACTCCAAATGATTGGATCTTCAATATGTGTGAGTGAAGTCTATTATCCATTTGTTAAAAGCACAACAATCACTTTAACATTGAAGAAAAAATTTACTTAAGATCAATGCCTTTACTAATTAAGACCCTTCAACAATTGTTTTGGCTTTATATATATTAATATTACCTATGGAGTCTCATTTAGTTTACAATACCCATCTACTGTCAAACAACTTAATTCCTTGGTTTATTCAACAATATTCCAGATTGTGCTATTCCTCATTGGTTCCAATTTATTATTTATGGCATTGATATGTAGAGTTAAGGCTCCCACTATTTTCAATATTCTTAATGAACTTAAAGTTCTCAATATCCACAATCTTAATCTATCTTAATGGATGCGAATGACAATGAAATTTGGAACCTTTTAATCAATCAGAATTTCCAACAATTAATTATCCTAGGGTCGGCTTTTCTTTCTTGTGGGTAGAGCTAGACACAAACCAAGCCAGCTTGAAAGCTCGGCTCGGATTGCTTTTAAAAAAAACTTGATTTGGATTGGTTAGATTAGAAGTTCAAACCAAACCAAGCCTCGAAGTAAAGCTCGTTTAAAAAAGTAAACCAAGCTCAAACCAGGGCAGTACCGGCTCGGCTCGGCTTGATTCAGCTTGGTTTGATTCGGCTTGATTCGGCTCGTAGATTGCATGCACACTGTTTCTTGTGGTGTGATCCACTTGAGCTTTGGATATGATTTAATTTTGGGATTATGTCCTAAAATGATATGTAAAAACGGATGGATGACATGGATAATACATAATACATATACATGAATGCAAAGATGCGTCTACATGAAGGTCCCTTCTTCTTCTTTTTTTTTTTAACCTGTATTGAGATATTCTTTATATGTAATCATATTATTTTGGTCATGACCATTTGTGATTGGGAACTTTGAGACTCATATATGCTTGCGTTTTGAGTCGTAACTTTTTGTTCATTGTTAAGACTCCTATCTAACAACTCAAAATTTCATCATTTGGTTGCTGGATTGTCTTGGCACTTTCTTCGAATCTATTGAAATTGTCTTCAATCTTATTGATAAGACTTCGATAGAACTCGATCCTATCGAAGACTCCTATCGACAAAGGTGGTGAATTTGCGAAAGTTTTTAATTTGTTTCCAATTTCAATTGGGATTCTTTCAAAGTGGTGCAAACTCTTATTTAAAGCCTCTTGGACGTGTCTAGGGTATTATGGAAGCAAGGAGGAGAGAGAGAGAGAGAGAGAGAGAGAGAGAGAGAGAGAGAGAGAGAGAGAGAGCTTTTTCTAGTTCTTCTTTTCTTCTTCTTTCTAGTTTTTTTTTTAATGTTTTTCTTTGTTTTTGAGATACCTATACTTAGCTAATCTCTTAGCTAAGGCTAACGGTAGAACTTCTAGTTGATATATGTGTTCTAGTTTATTTGATTTAATACTTTGGTTTGAATTATGATTTTTAATTGATTTGGTTTGAATAAAGCTCTTTAATTTAGTTAATCCTTTGATCCATTTCGACTCTGGGTACATTGGATGCTTATAATTCTCTGAGATTGATTAACTTAATTTTGAAAAAGTATTGATCTATAAAATTCCTTGATCTATCATTAACTCTAGGTATGGTAGACACTTGGAATTCCCTGCGATCAAGTACTTTATTCTTTATAAGAGAACCGTTCAATTGAAGTTCATATCTTTTTTGGGTTTTGATTTATGAATTAACTATTTTGAGCTTCCGATTAGAATGGATCCTTATTCGATTCCAATTAAGTTATCAAATTGAATTGATGAACTTGGCATTGTAAATTGATTAGAAGTGGATCCCTGAATACTTAGTTGCTTAGTTATTTATTGTTTCTACATGCGTTCAATTTGTTGGATTAAAAACCAATAATTCAAATTTTAGCTTTAGTTATAGAGTGCTCTTAAACCTACATATTAGTCCTTATGGATCGACCTCAGATCTCCAAGTTATTACTACATCGCAACCTTACACTTGGGGTTAAGAACACCCTGCCCCTTCAGAACAGGATGAGCTTGGCCAGCTTTCATAAAGTACAAGAGATGCTAGCCCTCACATAGGATGTAGGCGGGATCCTCCAAGTGATTGATAGAGGGACCCGCATTGCTTCTTCCGTGAGGAGGCATGCCTGCAAGGATGCCCAAGTGTCAAGTAAGTCATCAATCCATCTTACATTTTCTATGTGGTTAAAAGCGGGGTGCATTCCCTTCAAATCGTTTCTAAATCTAGACTGGAGACCCCGTAGTTAAACATAAAGGTCATTGGCTTTTACACCTCTCTATTAGCATGCTAATGGAACCCACAGATTAATCATTATAGGCAAGATAAAATAGCCCCACTCAGTTCCCACATGGCCTTCTTGGCCACGCGATAGGTCTTCTCTAAGTCAAGTGGCGAGTGGACTAGGATTGGACCCACATTCTCCCCACATGACCCTTTTGGCCACGCAGGTGGGATTCCATGGTTAAAAATTGAGTCAACGAGCCTAGAAGATGGGATCACATGCAAGGAGAGTCCTAAGTGGGCTTAAGGACTCTCCCACTCATCAATGGGCCTGTGAGCTCAATGAGATGAGCTCACATGCATTCATTACCAAGGAGGGTCCTAAGAAGTGCTGTTTGGTAAACTGAAAAATAAGGCTGAAAATTAAATTAAGTTTAGAAATCTTAAAGTACTGAATTTTGGTGCTTATAAGTACTGAAAAATCTGTTTGGTAATTTGTTTGAAAAAGGTCCTGATATCTAAAATTAAGCACTTAAAAAAAATGTACGTTGGTAAATACAATTTAGAAATGTCTGAAAATTGACAAATTGTCATATTTGCCCATGTTGTCTCACTTAATATCTTTCATGGAGTATGATACGGAACTTGTTATTGTTGTGCCACCAAATTTGGCATACCTATGCCCAATCTTCTTTAATTTCTGGACCATGGCCTAAAATGAGCTTTCAAAACTGATGGATGGCCTGGATATACAGAATACATCAAGGTTGACCCCATCGTCAAGGCAACCCCACTAATGTGTTACCATATGAACACCTAATCCATTTCCTTCTGCACCAGTTTATGCGGTGTATTGCGCACACTACACCTCCATGGTATCGTGTTGATGTAGCAAAGTTCTATGGGCCATAACATGATATATTTGTTATATCTACACTGTTCATCTATTTTCGAGATCATTTTAGGCATCAACCCAAAAATAAGGCAGAGTTAAATCTCAGGTGGTCCACACCACATGAAGCAGTGATAATTGAATGCCCACCATTTAAAACTTCCTGGGGGCCACAATACTTTTGGATCAAGCTGATGTTTGTGTTTTCCCTTCATCCAGGTATGTGAAACCTTATTCGTTGGGTGGATGGAAAATAAACATTACTGCTGGTCCTAGGATGTTTTTAATGGTGGGTGTTCAATAACCACTTTTTCCTATGATGTGGCTCACTTGAATTAGATCTGCTTCATTTGTGGGATGCTGGCCTAAAATGAGTTGTAAAAACCGATAGACAGTGTGGATGTACATAACATACATCAAGGTGGGCCCATCGTCACCCACTTTAAAGTCTTACCAAGTAACACCAAATCCGCACCCTTGGAGCACCAATTTTTGCGGATTAGGATTGCATCACCACACCTAGGTTTGTTGGAGTGGCAAAGTTATGTGCCCCATCATAATATATTTGTTATATGTATACCATTCATCTATATTTTGAGATCGTTTTTGGGCATGAGCCAAAAAATGAGGCAGATCTAAGGATCAAGGAGACCACATCATAGAAAATAGTGTGGATTGAACACTGGCCATTAAAAACTTCTTGCAGGCCTCAGAAGTTCTGGATCAAGCTCATATTTTTGTTTTCCTTTTATCCATGTCTTTGAGATCTTATGAACATGTTGGATGGAAAATAAATATCATGTTGAGCCTTATAAAGGCATCAATGGTGGGCGTCATTGTCTCCACTGCTTTCTATGGTGTGGTCCACTTGAGCTTTTGATCTACCTCATTTGTTTATTCATGCCCTAAAATATTCTAAAAATATTCTAAAAAATGGACAGGTGGTGTGGATATAACACATACATCATGGTGAGGCCCATAGAACTTTGCAACTTCAACGTTAGAGTCATTCAAATGCGCAAACGGAGTCACTTGGAAGGGTAAATTCGTCATTTATAAAAGATTTTAAGGATATTTTAGTCAATAACAATAAAAGATTTTAACGCAAACCACCTACTACATTCAGCATTAAGTATTAAGCGAAGGTAGAGCAACTTAAAAAAAATGTCCGTTTTTTCAGTGAAAATTCAGATTAAGCACTTAATCTTTGGGGTTTACCAAACGATCTGAATCAGGAAAACCACTAAAAATAGCCCATTTCAGTGGTAAGTATTGAAAATAAGTTTTACCAAACAGGCTTAAAGACTCCCGTTTTTCATTGAGCCCAGGAGGTGGGCCCACTTCGTCCCCAAATGGCCCTTTTAGCCACAAGGGTGGAGATTGGGATAATACAAACCCGTTTGCAAAAGGCTTCTACTTGCATCGTGTTGGACCCAAGAGAAGCCCATTTTGTTAGGACTCTTACCTAAAGGGACAATGTAGAATCCCAAGTGCCTCATGCCCCCATTCAAAGTTCAAGTTCATAAAAAAACATTTAGAAAGTCTCATCTTCAAAAGGGTCCAGTCAAGAAGTCCACCTGCATTTAAGAGAGCCAGCCCAAATGCTTTTGGGGGGCTTTCTACATCTTGTTTAAGCATTGCTTACCAAGAGGCCCACTTACTTGAGAACCCAAGGGAAAACCAAAACTCATTTTGGTGACTTTCAACTTTCAAGTGGGCCCTCTCAAATGGTCCACTCATGTGATCAAGGGGAGAAGCCCACATACATCATCGGGAGATTTTTTTTAAACATGGACCTACTCAAGTGGTCCACTCATGCATTCAAGATGATAAGTTCACATGCACTGTGGGTGATTTCAACTTTCAAGTGGGCCCACCTCAAGTGGTTCACCTGTGTACTCAAGTAGACATTTATGCTTCAAGTAAGCCCATTTAATTATATCTGAGATTGCATGCTTCACTAGTCATCATAAGTAAACTACATATTTTGGTATACGTATATATGATGAATCATCTAATGTCACATGTCTTTTTATGCCATCGTCATATATTTACAAGACCATATTCTAGCATACTTATCAATGGTGAATCATCTAATATCATAAGTCGTTACATATCATCTAGTCACATATTTAGATGGCCATATGCTGGCCACATTAGGTTACAGTTTGAGTGGTCACTCATCTACCCCATTTTCACATTAATGGTCGTATTTCATCACGTAAGCGTAAGTAGTCACAATTCCACACATTTATATTATAGTTAGTTGACCACATTTCCACGTATAAGCTAAGGTCTAATGACCACATTTCAAAGCATCAAATACATGGTTACATAATTCACATTCATACATTCAATACAAGGCTACATCACATCACACTAATTCCACGATTAGCTTATTCGGGTGGCCAACATTCACCCAAGATTGGAAGGGTTAAGAGGTCCACGTATTAGTCACTAATCATACATTTTGGCAACCACATAAATGCCGCTTCATCACATAGTTCAAGGTGTATATTTATATCTCAAGGCGGTTCAAATTGGTGGCTGCACTTAGCCCTTAGTTTCACACAAGTAGTAGGATACACGTACATGAAGTTTAGGCCTCATTTTATCCCAAGTCACATAATCACCAATATCACACACATACACTTGTCCCACATGCTCAAATAGCTGCATATTCATCACAATTCCTGTAGGAGTAAATGGTCACGGGTTAGGTGGCTATTAGTGCCACTAATTCTCATATGGTTAACCGGCCTTATACCCATCTTAAGATCTCATAAGGGAATCACAAGCTCCCATGATTTGGTGGTTACACATGTCATATCCCAAACTCGATGGCTAAGCTCGCCAAATTCTCGAGCTCTAAATCCGGTGTCAATAGCCTCCGTAGTACTTCGATTCCAGTGCTTAGCACCCAAAAGATTAAGCACGCACTCTAACCTCAATATTGTTGCTCTATACCGCATCCTAAAATATAAACAAACAAGTATGATCTTACAAATAAAGCTAAGTAGAGTGCGTGTGTACATGCACAATGCTCATGACATGTATAGAGGTATCGAAGTAAGAAAAAGGAAGAGCTATATTGCCAAGTCCATTAATGTTATCAGTCATACTAAGGCTATGCAATATAAACGCCTACAAGGCTAAATGTCATAATGATGTAGAGCGGGTCGCCAATTATTACATGGCCCAGATGGACCAAAAGAAGACCGGTCGGGGTCGGAAATGATCCAGACCATCAGGATTGTAAAACGGTCGTATCTCGCAATCCGGAATGAGTTTCTGGACATATAATATCTGATTTTAGGGTAGCTCGACCTACTTTAGCTACCCAACCTGGCATAACTGGGTTCCCCATGCCGGAATTGCGAGATTTGACCAGATCGACGGTCATTAGGCTAGTTTATTTTCAATTTTACTATTTATAGTAAGTTTTAATTCGATCATAACTTTTGATCCATAGGGTTCTAAAGTTTGTGCCCAACATGTAAAGGTCTTAAAATAATTAATAAAACAATGTGGTTGAGCCTGTTTGAAAACTTTCTATTTTTGGCCAAAAATCATGAGTTCCAGTAGGATTGAGAGACTTCTATAAATAGTAAAATTGAAAATAAACTAGCCAAATGACCATCGATCCGGTTGAATATTGTGATTCTGGCATGGGCAACCCAGTGTAGCAGGGTTGGGTGGCTAAAGTAGCTCGAGCTACCTCAAAATCATATATTATATGTCCAGAAACTCATTTCGGATTGTGAGATACGACCATTTTACGGTCCCGATGGTCCGGATCACTTCCGACCCCGATCGATCTTCTTTTGGTCCATCTGGGCCATGTAATAATCGGTGACCCGCTCTACATCAGTCCCCTCCTACTTCAAAAGAACTCGACCCTGATTTCTCGCCCAGCTTTGGTTCATGATACTCGTACAGATTGGCCACTTTGAAAGTCCACGAGATCTCCATGTCATTCGGAAGATCAACAACATAGGCATTGTCATTGATCTTGCGAATGATCGGTACCAATCCAATCTTCTTGCGCTTCAACTTGTTGTAGGTCCAGGTAGGAAATCGCTCTTTGCGCAGGTGGACCATCACCTGATCACCAACTTCGAACACTTTCGCATGTCGATGCTTGTCGGCCTCTTCTTTGTATTTCTCAGTCGAAGCTTGTAACTTGTTGCGCACGTCTGCATGTATGTCTATGATTCAGTTAGCCATATGTTTAGCTACGACGCTCATGCCCGGGAGCTTGGGCAGGGGAACCCAATCAAGTGTGTGAAGAGGCACGCACCCGTAGACTATCTGGAACAGAGACTTTCCGGTCAAGCGGTTTATCGTGTTATTGAATGCGAACTTCGCTTGAGCCAGGGCTATGTCCCACTGTTTTAGTTTATCACCTGAGATATAATAGATCAGATTCCCCAACGTGCGGTTTACGACCTCGGTCTGCCCATCTGTTTGTAAGTGGTAGGCACTACTGTATTGAAGTCGTATACCGAATCGACTCCATAAAGCTCGCCAAAAGTGGCTAACGAACTTCGTGTCTCGGTCTGAAGTGATCGTCTTAGGGATCCCATGTACTCGTACAACTTCCCCGAAGAACAGATTTGCAACATGTATCACATCAAAGGTCTTCTTACAGAGGATGAAGTGTGTCATCTTAGAGAATGAACACTGAATCCATGCCGCATTGTGTTCGTGGGAGACTTAGCACAAAATCCATGGACAGATCCTCCCAAGGGCCATCAGGCACTGGTAATGACGTGTAGAGACTCGTATTTTGAGATTGCCCTTTAGAGGTCTAATAAATATGGCACCATTGTATTGCCCTTCTAACATCACGAGCTAATTGTGGCCAGTAATACTGCTCTTCCACCATTGCCCTGGTCTTGTCACGTCCAAGGTGGTCATTAAGACTACCGCCATGTAGCTCGATAATAATTTTGTCCTGTAATGAACTCTGCGGAATGCAAAGTCGATTTCCTTTGAAGAGGAAACCGTCCTGAATCAGAAAGTCACTTGGTTAGCCTTCTTGGCACTTGGTCCATGTATCGGCAAAATCCTCGTCCTTGGCATAAAGTTCCTTGAGACAATCGAATCTGACCACCTCACTGCTCACCGTGATAAGGAGGGATGCACGTCGGCTAAGTGCATTGGGCCACCTTGTTCTGCTACCCTGACTGGTGCTTCAGAACAAACGTGAACTCATGTAAAAAATGAAATCCATCTAGCATGTATATGGTTCACATTAGTCTGAGTATTGACAAATTTTAATGCCTGATAATCATAATAAACTTCCTTTGGATAAGATAATGATGCCAATGCCGCAATGCCTGGACCACTGCGTATAGTTTAGGCTCATAGGTCGACCACTTCTGCCATGCGTCATTGAGTTTCTCACTATAGAAGGCAACTGGCCTGCCCTCTTGAGAAAAGAATCCCCCAATGCCGACATAGGATGCGTCACATTCTACCTCAAATAACTTGTCGAAATTGGGAAGTACCAAGACCGGTGTAGTGGACAACCGATGCTTGATCTCTGTGAAACTCTTCTTTGCCTATTCGGTCCACTAAAACAGACCCTTCTTCATACAGTTAATAATTGGCGCGACGATACTGTTAAAGTTCTACACAAATCGATGATAGAAGGTCACCAATCGATAGAAACTTCGTACTTCATGAATGTTCGTTGGGGTCGGCCAATCCCTAATTGCTCGAACTTTCTCTTCGTCCACTCGAATGCCCGTGGACAACACGATGAACCCCAGAAATAATAATCGATCAGTTAAGAAGCTACATTTATTCAGATTTAAGTATAACTTATTGTCGGCCAACACTTGAAGTACTTCTCTAAGATGGTTGTTGAGCTCTTAAATTATACATATTCTAACACCATTTCATCATATTTTATGCATGATTCCTATGTTTAAAAGACTTATCTAATGCATATTTTGTGATTGTAGGAATGAGAGAGAGATTTCACCTATTTGATGGCTAAAAGGACATTCTAAGAAGCCATTATGAGGAAGAAAATGGGCCAGAGAAATGGAAGAAGAAGCAAGGAGAGAAGAGAGAAAGATAGAAGAAAACAACAAAAATCAATGGGCCTGACCGGTCATGATCGGTCGGCCATCTCTTTTCCCATCACTCCAACAAGTGCTGGAGTTTGCTAGACTGCTTCCCAGACCCCTCTGACTAGTCAAAACCGGTCGGCCATGTGTAAAAATCAGAGTTTTTCAAAATTCCAACAAGCTTTTTCTACAAGCTCTGAAAAATCATGCGCTATGCGACCTATTATGCAATTTTGAAAGTTTCTGAGTTGGTGGGGCTTCTCCATTATAAAAGGACACTTAGGGTTCATTCCTAAGGCATCATAGAAGGCTTGTGAAGTCATGGGAGGTGGAGATGATCGCTGTGGAGCATCTGCAACTCCAAATCTGATTTTTTAATGTTTTTAGTAGTTTTTCCTTTGAGTTTTAGTTTAACCTATTAATGGTTGGCTAAACCTCTTAGATAGGGCTAAGAGGTAAAGCTTTTAGATGTTTATAATGATTAATTCGAATTAGTTCAAGTACTTTTGGTTTAATGAAGAACACTTATAGTTCAAGTTTGAGATAAAGTTAATATTTTTAGTTAATCTTTCATCTTTTGTGATTTCTCTTACATGAGATGTTTTTATTATTGAGATTGCTTAATAAAGTATTGATTGATAAGATTTTGGGTTGTAGAGATCTTAGATCCATCATGATATATTGGATGCTAAGGGATCTTACAAGCTAAGTTTCCTAAGAGCTTGTCTAAAATTAGACTATAGGGAGTTCTTATCTTTTGATTTAATATGAGATAGATGTTTATATATTGATTTTGATTCAATAGAAGTTCAATTCATGCTTTTAAATCAAGTCTAATGACAAGACTTGAGGAAGAATCATGAATGTGATCTTACTTGTTTTGTGAAGGATTTGACTGTGTGATTTAATACGCCCAATACCTTAATTGATTATGAGAGAACCATATCAGTAGATGATCCATCTATGTTAGATATATTGTGATGATTTGATTGCTCTATATTCCGATTGGATAGGGATAAAACTCTGATTCCAATTGAATTATTGGGTTAAATGGTTTGAATTGGCATTGCGAATGATTATAAGTGTATCCTTGGTACTCTAGTGTGTATTTTCCTGATTTAATAAATAGTTTTATGTTTTTAATTTCCATCTATCAATACAAATTCGAATTTAGCCCATCCTAGTTATAATGTTTAGAATTGTTACGACAATCCCTGATGATCGATCTCTGTCTTACCAATAATTATTACTACATTGCAGCCTTGCACTTGAGGCGAACGAATAAGTTTTTGGCGCCACTGCCGGGGATTAGGTTAACGGTTCTGAATTTTGTAATTAAGATATAGGTTAGATAGGTTAGGTTATGATTTACTGTTTATTAGGTTTTTCTCAGAATTTTTCTACTAACATATGTTGTTTATTTTGTAAGATTCTCTTCACTAACCTAATTCTTCAAATTCGGTAACACTGTTCTAACTTAGACTCTTTTATTTTATTTTCAGATTTAGATTTTTAGGATTTAGTTTAGTTTTTGTGTGAGTTTATGCCCCATTGGGAGCGTGATCATACATCGCGACTTCTAAGTGAGGGAGGTTTATTTGAAGGGTTAATCAATCACAGACGAGTGAGAAAACGTCTAGAAAATCCTGAATCGTTTGAAATCATGGTTGAGACCAAATCACATAATGTTGAGAATGTTGAGCATGATGCACCACTAAATAAGATGGCACTTAATGAGAATGAGGAACGCTATGTTCCTCCGGTTAAAACATTGCGAGATTATCTACAATCGAAGATAACAACCATGTCTTCTTGCATTGTCTTTCCACATAATGCGGGAAACGTGGATCTTAAACCGGAATTATCAAGTTACTTCCGAAAGTTCATGGACTCAATTCTAAAAGTCCATATGCGCACCTTAGTGAATTTGGGGAGATTGCTAACACCTTTCAATTTAATAATGTCTCCCAAGATGTAATCAAACTGAAATTGTTCACTCTCTCTATAGGACAAAGCCAAAATCATGGCTTCAATCACTTAAACCTAGAAGCATCGGGACATGGGCCGAGATGATCCAGTTCCTTAAAATGTACTTCCCGGTTCATAAAACCAATGCACTAAGGCGGACCATTATGAACTTCTTCCAAAATGGAGATGAAACATGTTTTCAATGTTGGGAGATGTTCAAAGATCTTTTATTAGAGTGCCCATATCATGGTTATGAAAAGTGGTTCTTGATTGACTTCTTCCATGATGGATTGAGTTCAAACATGCGTCAATTTGTCCAAATGATGTGTAATGGTGAGTTTTTGAACAAAGCTCCCGATGATGCTTGGGATTACTTTGATATGCTAGTTGAGAATGCCCAATCTCGGGACATCTCCACTTCAATTAGTAATCCCTAGTTAGCCCCAAGAGAGAAATGTCTACGTGCATTAAATGAGGAGGATGATTTAAATTCAAAGGTGGTGGGCCTCACAAAGAAGGTTGAGGCCATAGAATTGAGGAGTGTTAACATGATAACCACCAGTGCGGCCGTTGAGAGTGGATGTGGTATTTGTGAAAGTGATGTTCACTTGATAAAGGATTGTCGAATAATCCCTGCGTTTCCAGATATCTTACAAACTCAATCGAACGCCACAAACACTTATCAACGCCCCTTTAGCGCACCAAATTCTAATTCGCATAATCCTGATTGGCGGTATGAACCAAATTTTAATGGGAGAAATGGACCCATGGTAAATACAAATAATATTTCCTAAGGGCCTCCTCAAAAGGGAACTCTTGAGGAAACATTGAACGCGTTCATGATTGGACAAACTCAGATAAATCAGTCTAACATGCAAGCCATGAATGAACTTAAAATCTCGGTTGAAAGAATTGAGACTCACCTTGGAGTTAGGGAGCAAGTAACTGTTTTGACCCAACCTCATCCCAACCCCAAGGAACAACCTGAATCAAACACCAATTCTTCAACCCATCCTCATGTGGAACATGTTTAAACCATCACCACTCTTAGAAGTAGTAAAACGATTGAAAAATTAAACCGGTGAAGGCCTCAAAGCCTAATGATCCGGTTGATTCTAAGAGTAAGCGGGGATTGGATCGTCGGATAGAATGACTGCGAAAAAAAAGGGGGGCCGATGGGGGCGGGTAAACTACCTTTGTTCGGGGAGAGTACTACGTCGATTGCTTCGTCGAAATTTTAAGAATAGTGAATTGAGCAATGCTTTACAAGATGAAGAGCCGGAGTGTGTGTATAAACATGTGGTCCCATTCCCCCAACGTCTTGTCTCAACCAAAAGGCCAAGTGAAAATCAGGACATCCTAGAAGTCTTCTAACAAGTCAAAATTAACATTCCCTTGTTGGATGCAATTAAGCAAATTTCTTTATACGTAAAATTTCTAAAGTATTTATGTGCCGCAAAGCGTAAGCAAAACGTGCATAAGATGTCATTTTTTACGGAACAAGTGAGTGACATTATATAACAAAATACCCCCCCAAAATTCAAAGATCCCAAAAGCCTTACAATCTCTTGCATGATAGGTAACTTCCAAATCAATAGAGCACTTGTCGATCCAGGGGCTAGTGTTAACTTGATTCCCTACTTAGTATATGAGCAACTTGGATTTGGTGAATTAAAATCCACTAAGATAATTTTACAACTTACGGATCGCTCTGTTAGAATACCGAGAGGAGTAATTGAGGATGTGTTAGTCCAAATCGATAAGTTCTACTACCCAGTAGACTTTATCGTTTTGGATGCATAAGCGGTTACAAATGTATGCACTCAAGTTCCCTTCATTCTAGGCCGACCATTCCTAGCAACCACCAATGCTATAATCAATTGTAGGAATGGGGTTATGAAAATATTCTTTAGAAATATGACAATGAAGGTAAATGTGTTTTATTTATATAACCAATAAGAGGATGTGGATGAGATCCACATGATTAATTTCATTGATATACTTGTGGATGATGATGGGCCACCCTCAACTAAATTTTTCAAAACCTTGGAAGTTTACTTCGCTCATTCCAAAGAAGAAATAAATTTGGATATTGATGAGACCTTAGAAGAACCAAAATCTGAAAATTTGATTGACAAGTCACCAACCATTGATTTGAGTAATTTTGTTGTGCAGGAATTTGATGGATTGGTGTTTGATTTGCCTATGGAGAGGCTGATTTCTGAAAGTGTAGTGGTTGAGGACGTATTCCAACCTACACAAGTGAGCGAGAAGGTCGAAGTTTCCTACACTCTAGAAGAGTGTTTGGCATATTTTGAGGATTGGGAGATCCTATGATCCGCGACATTATCAATGCCTTAAGGAAAACTTCACCGGTGCCCAAAAAGACTCCTTTCATGGAGTGTAACACCGATTCATCAATAGTGGAGGCACCGATAGAATCTGATTTTGTGAAGACCATAACGACTTGTGAAGAAGAATTCTAAGTCTCCACATCACTTTAGTTTGTTTAGACCCGAAGTGCACCATCTTTGGGATGACCCTTACTTGAATAATTTTTTCCTAGACAAGTTGGAAAGGAAATTCATATTTGATGAATTCCAACCAAAGAAATTCTCCTTTCCTCACACATGGGGCGATAACTTTGAGAAACCTGTTGAACTTTTTCAGCAGAATTTTCAATGGATTGGAACGACAAACATCACCCATGTGTATTCTGAAGCAGGATGGTGAATGGTATTACTGAAAAATCTTTTCCTTCACCTACAAAATTTCATTCATTTGGATGATCTTGTGTATCAAGATTGACCTCCTAGTTTGACGGAGGTATACAGTAGTTTTGTTTATTTTAATTCTTTAGTTGTTGGGAGTTGCAAACTTTCATGATCGACTCTCTCAGGTATTCTCGTTCTCACTCTCCTTTATTTATATCATTGCTCTCATGTCATTGATTATTGCATATCATTTTACATTGAGGACAATGCAAGATTTTGGTTGGGGGGTGAGATTCCTAAATGAATCTAGTACTCTATCACATTTCGAGCAAATTTTGCAATAAATTTTTTAATTTTGCTGAAAAAACAAAACTCTTTTGGAAAACTTTGTTTCTATGTACTTAGGATGTTACGAGTATGAGAAGAAAAAAGAGATGAAGTGATTGATTTTGAAACTCTTAAAAACCTGTAATATAATAGTTTTCTACTGAATTTCCCTATTTATATGATCAATAGAAAATTTGAACACTTTTGACTCTGGTTCATATTACACGATTCTCATGGTTTGAAAGGATTATGTAGATTTGTAGATTGGTTAGACTGAAGATTTGAAGTGTTTAGGAACCAAGCTAGGGAACTTTGTCCATCCTTGTTCATAAGAAATAAGAGCAAAGGAATGAAAGATATGGATTTCTAAAAATCCTATCTAATGTATATAAAAAAGAGAAAGAAAGTATGATTGTCATTGAATATATTTGTGAAAAATTTCGAAAATGGCTACCTATTACCAACCAGGGGATGATCTACCCATAACCAAAGTTGAAAATGGGAAGTAGTGTGAAAGCCTGTCGAAGGAACGGTAAGGCAAATTCTTGTCATAGGCATTTGGTTGATCTGTACACTTTTAGATCTTTAGTTTCGCTGATTTATGAAGAAGGTAATCCTGGAAACTCATGAGATGAACATTCACGATGCACACTAGACCACACTTATTTGGATTCTTCTATTTATTAATCAATCGGTGGGGATTCTATGTGAAACACTTATTGTGTTTAAGGAGTTTAAGATTTTAGTTTCATATGACTAAGTTTCTCGAAATTTTGTGCTTGTATGTCTTGAAGTTTATAGAAGTATAGTTTCCAAGAGAGAGTTGAGCTTTTAGAGAAGAGATTTGTTTCATGCTTGTTTTGCTCGAGACTAGCAAAATGTTGGTTGGGGGGGTGGTTGAGCTCTTAAATTATACATATTCTAACCCAATTTCATTACATTTCATGCATGATTCCTATGTTTAAAAGACCTATCTAATGCATGTTTTGTGATTATAGGAATGAGAGAGAGATTTCACCTGTTTGATGGTTAAAAGGACATTCTAAGAAGCCATTTGATGAGGAAGAAAGATGGGTCAGAGAAATGGAAGAGGAAGCAAGGAGAAGATAGAGAGATAAAAGAAAACAACAAAAATCAATGTGCCTGACCGGTCATGACCGATCGGCCATCTCTTTTCCCATCACTCCAGCAAGTGCTAGAGCTTGCTGGACTGCTGCCTAGACCCCTCCGACCGGTGGGCCATGTGTAAAAATCAGGTTTTTTTAAAATTCAAGCATGCTTGTTCTACAAGCTTCGAAAAATCATGCGCTGCATGACCTATTACGTAATTTTGTAAGTTTCTGAGTCGATGGGGCTTCTCCATTATAAAAGGACACCTAGGGTTCATTTCTAAGGCATCATAGAAGGCTTGAGAAGTCGTGGGAGGTGGAGGGGATCACTGTGGAGCGTCTGCAACTCCTCCAAATTTGATTTTTTTAATGTTTTTAGTAGTTTTTCCTTTGAGTTTTACTTTAACCTATTAATGGTTGGCTAAACCTCTTAGCTAGGGCTAAGAGGTGAAGCTTTTGGTTGTTTATAATACTTAATTTGAATTAGTTCAAGTACTTTGGGTTTAATGAAGAACACTTCTAGTTCAAGTTTGAAATAAAGTTAGTATTTTTAGTTAATCTTCCATCTCTTGTAATTTCTCTTAATGGGGTGTTGATTGATATGATTTTGGGTTGTAGAGATCTTAGATCCACCATGATATGTTGGATGCTAGGGGATCTTACAAACTAAGTTTCCTAAGAGCTTATCTAGAACTAGACTAGAATGAGTTCTTATCTTTTGATTTAATATGAGATAGATGTTTATGTATTGATTTTGGTTCAATAGAAGTTCAATTCATGCTTTTAAATCAAGTCTAGTGACAAAACTTGAGGAAGAATCATGAATGTGATCTTGCTTGTTTTGTGAAGGATTGAGCTGTGTGATTTGATATGCCCAATGCCTTAGTTGATTATGAGAGAACCATATCAGTAGATGATCCATCTATGTTAGATATATTGTGATGATTTGATTGCTCTATATTCCAATTGGATAGGGATAGAACTCCAATTTCAATTGAGTTATTGGCTTGAATGGTTTGAATTGGCATTACGAATGATTATAAGTGGATCCTTGACGCTCTAGTGTGTATTTCACTGATTTAATAAATAGTTTATGCTCTTAATTTTCATCTATTAATACAAATCCGAATTTAGCCCATCCTAGTTATAACGTTTAGAATTGTTATGACAATCCCTGAGGATCGACCTCGGTCTTACCGAGAATTATTACTACATCTCAGCCTTGCACTTGAGGCGAGCAAACAATGATTCATGTGCTCTGTCTCATTTTGACTGTATATGAGGATGTCATCAATGTATACGACAACGTAACTGCCAATGAACGACTTCAACCCTTGATTCATTAAACGCATGAAGGTACTTGGTGCGTTGGTTAGGTCGAAGGGCATAACCAGCCACTCATACAGCCCTTGGTTTTGAAGGTTGTTTTCCACTTATCACCTGGCCTAATATGGATTTGATGGTATCCACTTTGTAGGTCAACTTTGGAAAACACCTTGGGTCCCTTAAGCATGTCGAGCATGTCATCCAGCCGCGGTATCGAAAATCGATATTTAACTATTATCTTATTGATCACGCGACTATCGATACACACGCGTCAGGTTCCGTTCTTCTTTGGAGTTAAGAACGCCGGAATGGCACACAGACTCATGCTCTCCCTGATAAGACCCTTACAGATCAATTCCTCTACTTGCCCCTGTAGAATTTCACACTCTTTCGGATTCATCCGATAGTGTTGTTGGTTGGACAAACTAACCCATGAGACATGGTCGATGTGATGTTGTATGTCTCGCATGGGAGGCAACTCATCGGGCTAGATACTTTTGAATTCGTCTAGCAACAGTTTAAGGCATGGAGGGATATTGGAGGATTTTAACTCATCTCCCTTAAACACAACGGCGTACACTTTGCTCATTTTCTTTGATTCCTTCACAAACTCATGAATGGAGAGGAGAGAGTTCCTCTATACTTTAGAAGCTTCGGGGTGTTTCTCTAGTGTCATAGAGGCCAAAACGACTTTTCGACCATCATTGGTAAACATGTATATGTTTTCCCATCCACAATGAGTTACATCCAGATCCGATTGCCAAAGCCGCCCGAGTAACATGTGGCAGGCCTCCTATGTCAACCACATTGTTGAGCTCTTAATTTATACATATTCTAACCCTATTGTATCACATATTATGTATGATTTCGATGTTTAAAGTACCATTTAATGCATGTTTTGTGATTGTAGGAATAAAAGAGAGACTTCACCTGATCCATGTTTAAAAGACAACATTTAAAAGCCATTTGAAGATGATCGAAGATGGGCCAAAGAAGAAAGAAAGAAGCAAGGAGAGGAGAGAGGAAAGAAAGGAATAAAGTGAAGCCACAATGGGATAGACCGGTCCTAACCAGTCTGCCATATGCAGCCCATCCTAGTTATAACATTTAGAATTGTTATGACAATCCCTGAGGATCGACCTCGGTCTTACCGAGAATTATTACTACATCGCAGCCTTGCACTTGAGGCGAGCAAACAATGGTTCATGTGCTCTGTCTCATTCTGACTGTATATGAGGATGTCATCAATGTATACAACAACGTAACTGCCAATGAACGACTTCAACACTTGATTCATTAAACTCATGAAGGTACTTGGTGCGTTGGTTAGGCCGAAGGGCATAACCAGCCACTCATACAGCCCTTGGTTTTGAAGGCTGTTTTCCACTTATCACTCGGCCTAATACGGATTTGATGGTATCCACTTCGTAGGTCAAGTTTGGAAAACACCTTGGGTCCCTTGAGCATGTCGAGCATGTCATCCAACCGCGGTATTGAAAATCGATATTTAACTATTATCTTATTGATCACAGCGGCTATCGATACACACGCGTCAGGTTCCGTCCTTCTTTGGAGTTAAGAACCCCGGAATGGCACACAGACTCATGCTCTCCCTGATAAGACCCTTACAGATCAATTCCTCTACTTGCCCCTGTAGAATTTCACACTCTTTCGGACTCATCCGATGTGTTGTTGGTTGGACAAACTAACCCATGGGACATGGTCGATGTGATGTTGTATGTCTCGCATGGGAGGTAACTTATCGGGCTAGATACTTTTAAATTCGTCTAGCAACAGTTTAAGGCATGGAGGGATATTGGAGGATTTTGACTCATCTCCCTTAAACACAACGGCGTACACTTTGCTCATTTTCTTTGATTCCTTCACAAACTCATGAATGGAGAGGAGAGAGTTCCTCTCTACTTTAGAAGCTTCGGGGTGTTTCTCTAGTGTCATAGAGGCCAAAACGACTTTTCGACCATCATTGGTAAACACGTATATGTTTTCCCGTCCACAATGGCTTACATCCCGATCTGATTGCCACAGCCGCCCAAGTAACATGTGGCAGGCCTCCATGTCAACCACATTGTTGAGCTCTTAATTTATACATATTCTAACCCTATTGTATCACATATTATGTATGATTTCGATGTTTAAAGTACCATTTAATGCATGTTTTGTGATTGTAGGAATAAAAGAGAGACTTCACCTAATCCATGTTTAAAAGACTACATTTAGAAACCATTTGAAGATGACCGACGATGGGCCAAAGAAGAAAGAAAGAAGCAAGGAGAGAAGAGAGGAAAGAAAGGAAGAAGGTGAAGCCACAATGGGCTAGACCAGTCCTAACCAGTCTGCCATATGTAGGCCCCCCCACACTCGCTGGATTAAAGCCCAGGTGGGTCCGACAGGTCGACCACCCCATTCTCTGCACTGTTAGACTAATTGCCAGACCAGTCCAACCGGTAAAGACTGTTCAGCCATACACAGTCAGCAAGCTTGTTCTTCAAGCTATGAAAAGCCTTGCGCAATTGCGTAAGTAACTGCGCAGTTATGGAAGTTTCTGAGTCGATCGGAGCTCCAAATCTATAAAAGGACTCATAGGGCTTGGTCTAAACATATCATAGAAGGCTTGAAAACTCATAAGAGGTAAAGAGGATCGTCGTGGAGCGTCTACAACTCCAATTTTGATTTTTATGCCTTTTCATTGTTTTTAGTTGAAACATGATGATGCTTGGCTAGAACCTCTTAGCTAAGGCTAAGAGGTGAAGCTTGTAGCTAGTTCTCATGTAGAATTCGTTTGATTCAAGTACTTTACTTAAAGTTTGGATTGTAAGTTATAGTTTGAATAAAGTTGGTATTTTTGGATGTTTTATGAGAGTTCATGTGCTTCAGACATGAATTCCTTGCAATTCTCTGAGATGACCATGTTTGGATTGATTAGATTTGAATTGTAGTAACCCTAGATCATGCCATAGTCCCTTGGCATGTCTGTTACTTTGAAGGCTACATGTTTGAATTCTACGTGCTTCATTAGAATTAGAATCTTATTTTCTAACTTAAGTGGGATTGTTTGTGTTAGAATGCTTAATCTTCTAACTAGATGAGAGATATAACTTTGAATCTAGTTGTGTTTATGCTCGGATGAATGAATTCACATGGGACTACTACAAGTGGATCCTTAAGGCTTTAGTTCTATTAATTATCAGATTTTTTTAAAAATTATTGTTTTTCTTGGTTTTTAAAATTGAATCCTAAAATTGCTGAGATTGAAGTTACTAGAATGGTTTGAATTGATTTACCCTAATTCCCTGTGGATCGACCTCGGTCTTACTGAGTTATTACTACATCGCAAGCCTTGCACTTAAGGCGAGCGAACAAGTTTTTGGCGCTTGTTGCTGGGGAATCTAGGTTAAACGGTTCTAAATTGTTTTAGTAGCTATAAAATTAGAATTAGTTAGGTTTATTGTTTTCTTATGACTAATTTCTGATTTTCTAAAACTAACATCAATTGCTTTGTTTTGTAGAAAATTCTTCTAGTTCAAGCGAATCAGGTAACATCATTCTAACTTAGAACTTTTTCTATATTTCAGTTTTACAGCTTTTTAGTTTTCCAGATTTTTAGGATTTAGATTTGGTTTGTGTGGTTTATGTCCCGTTGGGAACGTGACCACACAAAGCGTCTCCAAACCGAGGGTGGTTTAGTTGGACCACTATCCATCTAAAGACAAGTTAGAAAATACATAGAACATTGTGAAAGTTCGGGGAATATGGATCAAACACCGTTAAGGGTTAAGAGATCCTCCTCCTCATACACAATGATCCTCCAACGAAAACTTTACGTGACTACCTATAATCGGCCCGTATGACTACATCCCTCATGTGTGGTTCTACCAACCTCCGGGGGGAACATTGATATAAAGCCGAGGGTAATTTAACTTTTACGTAAGTTCCATGGGCTAGATTCTGAGAGCCCATATCTACACTTAAAAGAGATTGATGAGAATTGCTACTTTGCAATACAACAATGTGTTAGAGGATGTCATCAAACTTAGATTGTTTCCCTTCTCATTGAAAGAAAGAGACAAAGGTTGGCTCCACTATCTTAAACTACATTCGATAGGGACGTGGACTGAGATGACTCGAAAATTCTTGAAAAAGTTCTTCCCCGCTCATAAAACTAACACCCTTCGAAGTCTATCATGAACTTTTTTGGGTAAAGAGGGTGAGTCGTTCTTTTAAGATTGGGAAAGGTTTAAGGACCTCTTACTCACTCGCCCACATCATGGCTACGAAAGCTGGCGAATTATAAACTTTTTTTTATGATGAATTGAATTCTAACATGCGCCAATTTGTAGAGATGATGTACAATGGCGAGTTCATGAGCAAAAATCCAGATGAAGCATGTAGTTATTTAGACATGTTGGCTGAGAATGCCCAATCATCGGATACCTCGGACAAGTCTAGTAACCTCAACCCGCCTCAACAAAAAGAGAAGGGAGTTATTTACATCCTTAACGAGGAAGATGATGTAAACGCAAGGATAGCCAATCTCACAAGAAAAGTCTAGGCCATAGAACTAAGTAAAAGTAGAGTTTCTAAGTACACAAAAGCTATTGAAAACGTGTGTGAATTCGTGCCGGTAATGTACATTCTACGCAAGATTCTCCTACAATTCTTGCGTTTCAAGAGGTGTTACAAGAGCAAGCAAACACTGCATATAGTTATCAACAACCTTTCAATGGACTGGTAGGTAACACGTACAACTCTACTTGGAAGAACTATCTAAATTTCAGTTAGAGGAATGGTCCCTCGGCCAATCCTACCAACTCTCAAGAAGGGCCACTCATGCAAAACATGGCCCCACCTCAATTCTCAATGGGGGACACTTTAAAGGCGTTTATATAAGGGCAAATGCAAATTAATCAATCAAATCAACAAATGTTCCAAGAGTTTAAAGTGTCGGTTGATGAGATTAAGGGACGCTTGAATGCTAGGAAATGGACCTTTCCGGCCCAACCTCAGCCTAATCCTAAATAAGCATATGAAATCAACACGCCTAACCTCCCCAACAAACATGTGGAACAAGTAAAATCCATCACCATTCTTAAAAGTGGTAAGCAAGTGAATAAATCTATTCCGGTGAAGGCCGATAAGCCTAATGATCCGGTAATTTCTGAGACTGAGGATGAACCTAGCTTAGCCCCACAAGAAATAGAACGCGTTCACAAGCCTATAGCACCATTCCCTTCGAGATTGGTTGCTCCTAAATCTCTCCTAAACTCTCATGATATTTTAGAGGTTTTTAGACAAGTCAAGATCAACATTCCATTGCTTAATGCCATTAAATAAATCCCCTCTTATGTCAAGTTTTTAAAGGACTTATGTACAACCAAACGCAAATACAATGTGCAACAAAAGGCCTTCTTGAATGAGCAGGTGAGTGCCATTCTCACCCAAAAGACCCCTCTAAAATATAAGGATCTCGGTAGTCCCACAATCTCATGTATCATTGGTGACTACCGGATTGAGAGATTTAGGGGCAAGCATAAATTTGATCCTATACTCGGTATAGGAGCAATTGAGTCTTGGTGAATTAATACCCACCAAAACCACATTGCAACTTGCTGATAAATCCATTCGTGTACCGAGAGGGATGATTGAGGATGTATTGGTCTAAGTCGACAAATTCTGCTACCCGGTGGATTTCATCGTCTTGGACACGCAATTGGTTATGGATACTAGCACTCAAATACCGATAATTTTAGGCCACCTATTCTTAGCTACATCAAACGCAATTATAAATTGCTGGAATGGGGTGATGAAATTGTCCTTTGGAAACATGACATTAGAGGTGAACGTGTTCCATATGTGCAAAAAGTAAAGGATTGAGGAGGATAATGAGCTCTTTGAGGTAAACATGCTCGAATCCTTTGAAGAAGAGGAGCTCCTCTAACTTAAACCACCTTGAAACTTTGGAGACACTGTGAAAAATGCAAATTGACGACGGATATAATCCGTCGCAAAATTGGCTTGCTATAACGAAGGACTAGATTCGTCGCTAACTGAAATTGTCTGTCGCCTTTCGAGGAAAATTTTGGTGGTTTGTTGTAGCGGGATTTTGCGAGGGACCATATTCGTCGAGATAATATAATCTACAACGAATCTGATCCGTCGTATAATTACGACGAACTAAATCCGTCGCACATCTAGATTACGCTAAAGACCCGTTGTCAAAAATAATTTAGCGACGAACCTTTTCTGTTAGCGACGAAGAGAGCCTGTCGTTAAATCAAGCTTTTCATAAAAATCAAGTTCTTTTAAAAAAAACATTGAGATTTTGATGAAAATTGACATTTCGAAAAAGAAAATTGGGTAGTTTAAAAAACATTCAAAATTTTGAAATTTTTTTGACAATGTTTGAGAAAATTTTAGATTTTGAGAAAAATGTCGTGATTTTGAAAAAAGAATGGCATTTTGAAAAAGAAATTAGCTTTTTAAAAAAAATTGAGAATTTTATAAAGTATTTGGTATTCGTCATTTTGTATTTTGAAATAAATTGATAAAAAATGAGATTTTAAAAAGAATTGCAATTTAAAAAAAAAATAAGTTTTGACAAAATTAATTTGACAATTTGAAAAAAAAATCGTAAAGTTTAAAGACAATTGAAATTTTGAAAAAAAAAATTGACATTTTGAATAAGAAAATTGAGAACTTAAAAAAAATTGTGATTTTGAAAAAATTGACAATGTTTGAGAAAAATAATTGGGATTTTGAAGAAAAATATGATTTAAAAAAGTTGAGAGTTCGAAAAATATTGACATTAAAAAAAATAATTTGCACTTGGAAAAATTTTTATAAGCTTGAAAAAAATGTCGATATTGAAAAGAAATTGAGATTTTTAAAAAAGAAATTGAGATTTTGTAATTTGAAAAAAAAAATTAAGAAGTTCGATAAAAAAATTAAGAAGTTTGAGAAAAATTAACATTTAAAAAAAAATGGAGAAGTTCAAAAAAAATTGAAAGTTTCAAATTTTTTTTGAGATTTTGAAAAAGAAAATTGAGAAGTTAAAAGAAATTGTGATTTTGAAAACAAAAATGTTTAGTTAGAAAAAAAAAAAAATCCCTGATAATGTTTGAGAAAAAAAATGAGAATTTGAAAAAAAATTTGAGATTTAAAGAAAGACCAAGATTTTGACAACAAAAAGTAACACTTTGAATAAGAAATTTGAGAAATTTAAAAGTAATTGTGATTTTGAAAAAAACAAATTGAGATTTAATTAAAGAACTGAGATTTTGAAATGAAAATTAATATCTTAAAAATAAAAATTGGCATCTTGAGAAAATTTTGAAGTTTGAATAAAATTGATAAGTTTGGAAAAAATTAGATTTTTGATAAGTTTAAGAAAGTTCAAAGTTTGAAAAATATTATGATGTTGAAGAAAAAAATAAATTTTAAAAAAGGAATGGCGATTTGAATTTAAAAAAAAAAATGGAGATTTTATATTTTGAAAAAAAAATAAAAGTTTAGGAGTTTGATAAAAAAAAGAAGGGATTTGTCAAAAATTGAGATTTCAAAAAAGAATTGAGAAGTTTGAAAAGAAGATTTAGAAATAAAATTTTCAGATTGAAAAATTTGAGTTTTGAAGAAATTTAGAAAATTTTTAATGAGTGGACCAAATTTATTGGTGGACATGTTATTGCACGATTGAAAATGAAAATTTACAGTCATTTAGTTAGCTGACTATTGGATTGGTTTATGCATATACACAAGTTCACTTGTACAAAAAATGATGGCCCAAGTATAATGAAGTATAATTGATCAAATTCTATGATCAGGCCATCCTAAAGTTGATTTGAAAGTCTAATATGTTCAGAATGTGCTTAATTATGATATTACAAGATTCAGTTCAATCCGACCTAAAATGAATCAAATCCATCCAAAATATTCTTTAAATGGGCACGATCATTTTTCTAAATCTAGAAAGATTTTGGACAATCTGATCGGTCCAAATTGAAGACTAAATGACTTCAAATGTTTAGATTAAATGTCACTCAAATCTGACTGTTGGATCGCAAGATAATGATAATTTAGTGCTTCACCATTAAAAATTCTAAATTACCTATCATAAGGTTTTAGTAATGTTTATTTGCAATCAAACCTGTTGATGATGTCTAGAAGATCTCGATGAAAGGTAGACAAAAAGATTAGCTTAATCCAAAACATATGTGGCCCACAAACAATTTTTAATAACCATTCATCACTGTTTCTAGTGGCTGAGATTTGGATTTTCTTGAGGTTTGGTATTGCTTCCCCAAATGATATTAAAGAATAGATGGATCAGATAGACATATAAAATATATCAACTTGGCCCCCACACAGGGTTACGATAGCAGAGGTGGATTGGCTAGTGACCTTGCCACTAGCTAATGCTAGAGGTCGGTGCTCTGTGTACCCCACCATGATGTGTGTGTTTCATCCATTCCGTTCATACATTTTTCCTTATTATTTTGTGGTAAGAGTCCAAAACTGAGGTAGATTCAAATCTCAAGTGGACCACGTCACAGGAAAGAGTGTTAATTGAACTGTCCACCATTAAAAACTTCTTTGGGCCGCAGGAAGTTTTGGAAGAAGCCAATATTTGTTTTTTCCCTCCATCCAGGTTTGTATGACCTAATCAAGTGGTTGGATGTCAAATAAAAACTACAGTGGGCCCTAGGGGATTTTTATTGGTGGACATTCAATCACTAATATTTTCTAGTGGTGCGGTCCACCTGAGATTTAGATCTTGCTCATTTTTTACATCAAACTCTAGAGCGATATTGAGAAATGGATTGACGGCGTGGATAAAATACATACATCATGGTCGGGCCCACAGAGCACCGATAACTAGCCCACCTGGCTACTGACAGCGTCAATAGCCAAACGAGCGCGTCGCCAAGTCGAGGGGGAAATCGAAATCCCCCATCTCTCCCCCTCACAAAATCCTTCTTCCCTCTCCCTCTCCCTCTCAAAACCCTCTTTCATACTCTCCCTCCCTAATCCGAGTCCGTCTCAAGCTAGGTTGGGAGGAAACCCTCTCATTTTCAAAGGAAAAGCTCAGCGGCTCTGGCAGGGAAGAAGCGCGCTTTTTTGACTGTCGGAATCAATGGGTTGGGCAGATCTTGCTGTTGACGATCGATGATGCACTTGGTGGAGGTCGTTGCTACGATAGAGGGCGCGACAAATGAAGCTGCTGGCTCTATTAACGGCAGATCTTGCTGTTGACGATCGATGATGCACTTGGTGGAGGTCGCTGCTACGACAGAGGGCGCGACAAATGAAGCTGCTGGCTCTATTAACGGTCTCTCTCTCTCTCTCTCTCTCTCTCTCTCTCCCTCTCTATTTCCAAAGCCTACCCTCACAAAATCACCCCTCTCTCTCTCTCTCTCTCTCTCTCTCTCTACATCCATTTCCAAAACCAGCCCTCACAATAAAATTGCTTGAGATGTGTGGGAAGTGTGGGAGCATGAAGGATGCCTGCCATGTGTTCGATAGAATGCCTGAACTGAACATGGGAAGTGTGGGAGCATGGACTTCTGTTATTTTTTTTATTTAATTTTATTTCAAATGTGGTTTCTTATTCTGTTGAGTTTGTTCAGTAAGATCTGTATTTGGCAGATTTTTTCTTGCTGCCCCCCTTCACTTTACTTGGATCATTTTTCCTTCTTTTTCTCTCTTGTACAAGTGATCTGATTTAATCTTGCTCTGGTTGGGTCTTCAAAATGATATTTTTTTCGACCATTTAAAGTTTCTTAATTTCAGACATTATTTGTTTTTTGGGTACAATTGAAATTCAAAATTTCCTTTATCCGTTTTTGGGTGCATTTGGATCGTAAGTTATTAATTTAAGCTACTAATGCCTCAAGTAACTTAACTTGGTTTCTACTTATTAAGCTGAAGTGATTTACTTATAATTAGTCATAAACCAAACTTATCTCAAATAAGTTATCTACTTCTGTAAGTAGAAAAAGTAACTTATTTGGTGGTATGGAAAATGATCATCAGGCAGTGCCATCTGTATGGAAAATGAACAAATTTAAGGAGATGGCCAATGGCTTGCATGCAGTCTACGCATGCTACCCACTTGCCCCACCTGGTTTATGGGCCCTGGCACATCAATGGTTAGGCCCACCTGATGATGTCTTGGGTCTCACACATAAGCAATTTTGGTATCATGGGGTGTGTAGCCCATGCCATCTCCTCATCTTTTTCATTTTCTTTGGGCCTTCTTGTAGGTTATTAGCATGAACTCTTTTGCTACCTATGATAAGAGACAAAAGGACAGATACGAGTTGCCTTAATTTTATCATTTTTTTCTTATTTTTTGTTCAGCTCAAAGAGATTCTACTGCTGCTGGAAATCACAACACTCTACAACGACTACTTTGCCGTTTCACTTTGATTTGGGATCTGAAAACATCTTTATTAATCTTGTAGGTTCAGTTCAATTTGACAGGATTGCAGGAAGTTAAATTAACTGGATCTTCTATATTGTAAGTTGTAATGAAGAGTTCCACTTTTATTGAAGTGTTTTTGTTTTCTTTTTTCTTTTAAGAAAGTATGCTTCATCTTAGCCATGTAGCAGTAGAGTTTAAGCCAATCCTTACGAAGTTTTGTTTCTTGCACTCTACACAACCGTCTGATTGTGCATATTTTAAACCCATCTAACACGCTCATCCATAACTGTTTTGATGCGTGGTTGCTTGTACAGGCTCCATATAAAAGATGGCCGAACCTAAGGACATTCATATGTGCAGCCAAGCACAGTCATAGATCATCAGTTGAATTGCAAACGAAATTTGTATGAAATTTGTATATGCTTGCTAATGATGAGTTTCTTTCTGTGCTGACTTATGTTTTGTGTTCACTGCAGCGAAAGAAAAGAGGTATAAATTGTACTGGACTATTTATTACTGTAGATGAATCCATTTGATTGTTCAACCAACTTCTATCTTCCTCGTAGGCTAATCAGTTCAGTGAATGATGTAGGCAAACTGCAAAATCATTGGTAAGATTTCTTAAGGCCTTGGGGGCTGCTTGACATAGCACATCCTTTGATTGTCGATAGTAGACTTTGCGGTTGTGGGCTTGGATACGTAAATGTTTGTTGACACTACAAAATTTATGAGATATAGTGGCATATTTCTGGAAGTTTGCTGTTCTGGTTAAAGAAATTAAGAACATGATCATCTGATAGAGTTCTCTTCTTCTTTTTCAGCTATAGGCTGTTTGATTAGGATCACGATGTCATATTATTAGCATTGATTGAATTACAATTGAGATTGGTTGAAATAACTTGGATCTGGCCAGTGAGTTAGGATTTTGTCATGCATTTCTCACTGATTGTGATTTCACTTATGTTTTTGTTGGAATCGAAGTGATTGGTGGTGTTTGATCTGCTTTGTATGGTCTGATTCGATTGAAGCCTATATATTAAAGATCAGAGGAAAATTAATGCTAGATGTGGACTGTCAGATGGAATCTGGCTTCATTTCATTTTGAAAGGAGCATTTGTTTTGTTTTGTATGATTCACTCATTTTTACTAGAGTAATAAAAATTGTATGTTCCTCAAAGATGACTACTTTTCTCTGGAATTGTACATGCAATGTAATGTGGATTCTGAAGTAAATTTGCACCTTTTAAAATTTCATCATTTTATTAACAATAAGCATGCACATTTTGGTATGGTGGCTTGTCTCATCTCTTATAAGCATGCACATTTTATCAAATGATTTTTTTTTTTCTTTTACCATTCTTGATTTTGTTCTGTTTTTTGTAGCATTTCATTTTGTAGACCAAGATGAATATAAGCTTTGTTTGTGTGCTTTCAAATAGGCACTAACTTCGCCAATGCAAATCTCCTTTGCTTTTTATGACAGGCAATCCTGTACAGGAAGCTGGAACAAGAAAATTGGTGCTCCAGATTTTGGCCTCTTATATATAAGTATAGCTGCACTGACTTATCCTGCTTCTGCTTTTGGATTTTCTTCTTCTCACAACAATGTTGAGGCTATTTTCTATGCACTTGGAGATTTGATATCTAGCTTTTTTTACTTGGTGTTCAGTTGAGCTATTGGTTTTCTTCCTTGTGCATATTTCCATTTAACGGCTACTCTTAAAAGAGACTTCAGCAGATTTTAGTATTAAAAGAGGCTATTGGTTTTCTTCCTTATGCACCTTCTCTTGATTTCCAGGATAGCACATATAGGATTCCATTGCTTATCTTTTTCATAACAATATGGAAGCTTCAAGATTCCTCTATTACCTTGTTTAGATGGTTGTTTGGGCTGTAACTCAAATATGTGAAATTTATATGGTTGTATGGAGCGAGGATTTGTGTAAAAATTGGTGAAAGATTTTTCTACTTTGTGTTTTTGGTGTAAAAATTAGTGAATTTTGAGATAGGGATCACTACGTTTTGATCAACGGACCACGTCAAGGGTCTAGATGGTCAGATAAGACCCACACACAGTTGCTGGACCCCACAGAGATGGGCCACACAAGATCCATTAGAACAGATTTTCAGTTTTCAGGTTGTGCAGAAATTGGTCGGGCCCATTTTTGGGTCCGATTCACGATCACATGGGGTTCACTTTGGGCAAGAGGATGTGACCTTTTGATAGCCCTATGTATGGGCATCAAAACCCCTAAGGTGGGGCCCGCTG
The DNA here is from genome assembly GCA_003013855.2 of Liriodendron chinense. Classification (NCBI taxonomy): domain Eukaryota; kingdom Viridiplantae; phylum Streptophyta; class Magnoliopsida; order Magnoliales; family Magnoliaceae; genus Liriodendron; species Liriodendron chinense. The sequence continues at coordinate 1,756,440 of ML058584.1, forward strand.
AAAGTGTGCATGGAATTTATGGTGCAAGGCCCAATATGGGTACTTGGGAATTTCTGCACAGTTTCTGCACAACTATTGCTGGCCCCATTTTGGGCGTTGTTCACTGATCACATGGGACCCACTTTAGGGGTGTAGGAGATCATTTATACTCTCACTTATGAGGGCTACAAAACCTCAGTGGTGGTTAACCAAATGGGTATTTGTAGGGTCCGCCACAAGGGTATAAAAATGAAGGTTTGCCCCAAAACACAGGATTTTCAGAACTATCGTGATTTGTTATGAGTTTTCATCTGTTTATGCATAAAATGACACGATTTGTCCATCTTAACTTGCCTGGCTGTTCTGTCCATCTTAACTTGCACTTGATATTCCTGTTTCTGCTCATTTGAATGATTATATACATGGGAGCAAAGATCGTATGCATGGTTGGTGTTTGTTTTTAGGCCAATGAAAATGTTCTTGTATATGCATGGCCAATGAAAATGTTTTTGGCCAGCAGGGCCAGTTTTTGCCATTCCTGGTGAAGTCTGCTGGTTGTCTCCGTCCCTGTTAGAGCCTTTCGTGTGGTCCATTTGGTACAGGTCTTTCATTTGGTATCCTTCAGGGTCAGCCTATAAGTGTTTTCCGCTTGTAGGGAAAAGAGAGGTGCTAACATCCTTTAAGAAAAAATGTTTGATCACTCTAACTGAAATTATGTTCTATCAGTCAATATTGAATGTGCATCCATGTGTCATTGGGATGTGGAATTCAGTTAGGGAATGGGAACATGCATGCTAACATGCATGTCCGGGAGTCTTCTAACTTCCCCATCTTTTTAAGAAATTGTTGAGATTTGAGGTGCTTTTGCAATAACCAGTTCATTATAGCCTACAAATGTCTACACTTCAGAAAGTCTTTTTGCTAATTTTTTTTTTAATGATTTCATTTCATAATTTATTGCTTTGATTGATGTTCATAACCAGGTCTTCACGCAAATGATTCCATACAGCTTTGGGAGGGCCTCATGTGTTTGTCGAAAATGGCGGTATGCTATTCGCCATTTGGTCTTTTGGTGCATCGCATACCTAGAAGCTTGGTTCCAAAAATGAAGCAGATACAAATTTCAAGTGGCGCTATTTGTTTACAAGTCCAATTTGAAAGTGATCCAATTGCCATGGAGCCTAGTTCATCAATATGAATACCAAGAAAGGTAATTACTGATTTTCCGCTTAACCAAACTGATTTTCCCATTCATTTGAATGAAGAATCCAGATGCAGCCTATGTGATTCTTGAAAGAGTTTGCCGTTCTTATTTCTGAGAACCTAAGCTGTATTATGACTGTGGAGGTTACAATATGCACATCATTTTGAGTTGGTTTGGTTATATTTGGTTCTCATATGTGAATTATAGGAATCTTCTCTTGCCTTTTGTTGTCCATATTGTATTTTTGGTTTAATGATGGAAAAGACTTTTGCTTGTTGAACTATTTAGTTTGATCTAAGATGTGTTCTTTAGCATCACGAGAATAAGGGGCAGCTTTCTAAAAATTAAAAAAAAAAACTTCTTAACCAATATAACTTTTAGAGATCAAAACTTCTTTAGCATCACTATGCTTCCTATACCCATTTCTATTCTCATTGTAACTTTGAAAGATCACAAGATCAGCTTGCATGGAAATATCTTGCTTAATCATACTGTCAAATGTTCTCACCTCTTAGTTGTTGTTGTGTTTTGTAATATGCAGGAGAAAATGTTGCTGTACATGATGAGCTTTAGAAGGTAAAATAGCAAACATGACATACTGTATTGACTTGCATAAACCCATCTGTTTTTACCCATAACTAGATCGTGCCACTCTGCCTGGCACCTACCACCTTATAAATTGATCACAACTATGAAATTGTAAGGAAATAGAGATTATGGGGCTTGCAGCTTGCTTGACCCAAGCTTATTTTTGTCAACATACGTAGGATGATGCTAAGTTAGCTTGCAGCCCCATCTTTCTCACTTCCATTCTATAGGACATCTGACTCATCAAACGGTAGGCCCCACTATGAAATCAGTTGGAGTAAAAAAATCAAGCTCGATCACTCATTGAGCAGGCCACTGAATAGAAATCAATGGACAACAGTGCGTACGCCTTTATGTAAAGGTGTGGCCCATCTAATTAGTATCTCTGCCTGATTTTTTTAGCCAAGTGATCTTCCCGGTTGGAAATAGCAAATGCACGAGTCAGATGTCTTACACATTTGACGTATTGAAGGAAAGACAGGATTGCATGACGAGTTATCTTGCAGCCGACTGTAGCTTACCAGATCTTTCAAACAATAGATGAGATTCTGTGAACTGATGTTCTCACCAACGACTCAAAGCTTAGTTTTAGCGTGCAACTTGTGCAGGGACTGGAACCATTCCATCTAGTTCCATCATATGCATGTATTGGTGGGTGATTCATTTGGTCCTCCATTAAAACCGAGTGGACTCGGCATTGGATGGTTTTCTTAAATTGGTTTGCTTCCCCTTTTCTCAATTTGATTTGGTGTGTTTTTTACAGAAAAATTCAGAACCTTTTGTGACTCCCTAGTCGAGAGCCTCAACAATGAATGAAAATAACTTAAATGGGAACCTTTCACAAGAATCTTCTGAAATGGTTGGTAAGCTGCATTATTTAAATGCATATTCATAGCTTCAATGTTGTGATTGAAGATTTGCTAGCCTTTGGGCTTAGATCTGCATGCTTTTCTGTTCGAAAGTATCATGTTGAGGGAAATACAATGAATTTAAGTTTCATATATGATAGAGTTATGATTTGTGAGGGTTGAATTTGGATTAGATGACTATCAAGTGCAACAGATTCAAAGAACAAAGACTAGAACTTTTGCTCGTATTAATTTTAGCGACGGATCAAACTCGTCGCACAATTCCGAATAGGTCTAACACACGGTTGTGAAAGTCCCGTCGCTTCCCTTAACATTTTCCACGGACCTTATTCGTTGCAAAATTTTAGAACGACGAACAAAATCCGTTGCTAAATGGGGAATTATTCGATTTTTGCGATGGCTAATTCAGCCACGATTATCCGTCGTTTATAACCAACGGACGAAATCCGTGGTAATTTAGCGATGGATCTGTTCCGTAGTGAAGTTTTGCCACAGCCAAAAACGACGGACCAATCGACGAATGAAGTCCGTCGTTAATCGATATTTGCGACGGACTTGGTTCGTCGTTTTTTTGCAGTTTTAGCGTCGTGAAACATCTTGGCGCACACTGAAAATTCTAAAGATCACATCTTGGGTGATATTATGCAGTAGTGAAAAATCGGTAGTTGATACAACTGGTGGAGGCCCCATTTTGAAAAATTGCCACCAACCACATTAAAGCCTCTATCATCTAATATCAAACTGCCAAAGCTTGACCTTAAACTATTGCCATTCGAGCTTAAATACGTATATTTGGGTTAAGACGAAACATTCTCGGTTGTCATAGCCTCTCACCTAGGAAAAGACCAAGAACTCAAGTTGATTGAGCTACTCAAAGAACATAGGGTAGCCATAGGGTGGACAATAGTAGACCTTAAGGGGATAGACTTTTCAGTATGTACTTACCATATATACCTCGAAGAAAATGTAAAAATAACTAGACAAACTCAAAGGAGGTTAAATCCAAATATGATGAGGTTGTCAAGGGCGAGGTATTAAAGCTATTAGATGTGGGTATCATCTACCCCATCTCGGATAGCCAATGAGTGAGTCTTACCCAAGTTATCCCTAAGAAGTCCGGTATTACCATTGTTGAGAACGCTAACAATGAGCTTATACCGACTAGAGTGAACACTAGTTGACGTATGTGCATAGATTATCAGAAGCTAAACATGATCTTCTTATTATTAGATTAAATTTTGGAGAGGTTAGCGAGTCATTTCTATTATTGCTTTCTAGATGGCTATTCCGGCTACAATCAAATTGAGATAGCTCTGGAAGACTAAGAGAAGACAACCTTTACATGCCCGTTCGGTACCTTTGCATATTGAAGGATGCCATTCGGACAATGAAATGCACCTGCCATATTCCAATGATGCATGTTGAGTATTTTCTCAGACATTGTGGGTGAATTTCTCGAGGTATTCATGATGATTTTTCTGTTTTTGGTTGTACATTTGATGAGTGCCTTAATAATTTGAAATCAGTCTTGACGAGTTGTGAGGGGAAGAACCTTGTCTTAAATTGGGAGGTGCCATTTTATGGTACAAAGAGGAATAGTCTTTGGACATATCATATCGTCCAATGGAATAGAGGTAGACCAGGCCAAAATTGACATAATTGCTAACCCAAAAGCATACGTGATGTGCGGTCCTTCCTTGGACATGCCGAATTCTATCGAATGTTTATAAAGGATTTTAGCCATATCTCTAGGCCTTTATGTAACCTTCTTCAGAAGGAAAACCAATTCGAGTAGAGTGCTAAATGTCTATTAGCTTTTTCAAAGCTAAAGTATATGTTGGCAACCGCACCTATTATGCAACCACAAATTCGGTTCTTTCCATTTGAGTTGATGTGTGATGCAAGCGATTATGCTATTGGGGTGGTGTTAGGCCAAAAGAGGGACAAAAAGCCCCATGTTATTTACTATGCGAGTAGGACCTAGTTAATTACTCGACTACGAAGAAAGAGCTCCTAGCCGTCATTTTTGCCTTAGACAAATTCAGGCCTTACTTGATATGATCCAAGCTTATTATTTACACGGACCATGCGGCGCTAAAACATCTTCTTTCTAAGAAGGATGCTAAGCCCCGTTTGCTTAGATGGATCCTACTCCTTTAGGAATTCGACTTAGAAATCAAAGATAAGAAGGGAGTAGAGAACGTGGTGGCGGAACGTCTATCCCGCCTAGTTTTACCCGATTTTATTGCCAAGTCACCTATTGAGGACTTATTCCCTGATGAGCAACTCTTTGTTGCTATGTATCCACTGTGGTACGCTGATATAGTAAATTATCTTTCCACAGGTGCGATGCCGACTCATTGGATTGCGTAGGATAAAAGAAAATTTCTAAGGAAAGTGCGCACATTTTTCTGAGATAAATCATTAATTTTCAAATATTGCCCATATCAAATAATTAAGAGATGCGTCTCTGATGATGAACAAAATTTTATTATCTCCTTTTGTCATAGTCAAGCATGTGGGGATAATTTTTTTACCAAGAAAACCACTGTAAAAATTCTGCAATGTGGTTTTTATAGGCCTACTTTGTTTAGAGACACCCTCGATTTTGCAAAGCATGCAAGCGTTGTCAAAATTTAGGAAAATTGTCCTGTCGGAATATGATGCCTTTTAACCCAATTCAACATCTTGAAGTCATTGATTGTTGAGGCATTGATTTCATGAGGCCATTCCCCTCATCTTTTGGACATGTCTACATATTGCTTGCCGTAGACTATGTGTCCAAGTGGATAGAGGCAATTCCATGTAGAACCGATGATCATCGCACGGTTTTACAGTTCTTTAAAAAAAATATACTTTTCAGATTTGTAACGCCTTGAGCCATCAAAAGTGATAATGGTTCTCACTCTGTGGACGCTCGCCTCTCTGCGCTCCCGGATTCTCCCTTCCTTTCGGAGAAGGGGGTGCGTGCGCGCGAATCACCGTTTGTGCCACCGGCTTGCCTCGTTCTCGAGGGCTTTTTCTCAGTTGTCGGGTTAAATTGGATATGTTGAGTGAGTTCGTATAAGACCAAAGTTGCCACTAGCCAGTTACTTTGAATCTACAGTCGGCTATACCCCGTAGAAACGTTAGAGAAGGGAACCCGAAGATTCCTTCCTCTAAAATGACTCCTTTTGATCTGCGGCCAGAGATTCGAGGTAAGGGTTCACGGTTACAGAGTGGGAAGATGTTAAGCACCCCACACTACCCATACCGAAGTACGGTCTTCACTTCACAGAATCGAACTAGTACTTGAAAGTCTGATTTAATCCTCGTACATTCTCATGAATGATATGATACATGAATGCAGGTCTGAACAGTAAGAGCTTCTGATGGGCAGGTTTCCATTAACAGGCAAGCCCAGAGCATACGCTCGAACTGACAGGTGCTTTATGCGAGATACATGTTGTGTGCTTGAATGATCAAAGTGCTTGTAGTAAAGCAGGGGGGTTGGAAGAAAAGTAAATGTTGCACTTATGCTAGATGCGAATGAGATGATGCTGATAAAAGAGTAGCTGGATGGACGAAGGTGTCGCAAGGGTTTGCTTCGAGTGGTTAGATTAAGACTTAGATAGCTTGGGAGACTTGGACCAGGGTCAAGCTGGGTTGGACCAGGGCTAGGCTCTTCTCACTCGGGCTCTCCTTGGTGGAGGAATGGGCTAAAGGGATGGAGATGGACTCGGCACTATTGGGATTTCTCTGGGAGTTGAGGGATGATGAATGTGAAGGGGAGAAGGGGTATTTATAGCAGCGAGCAGTGGCAGCTGTCGTAAATATGTTTGGGCCGCACCCTGGGGGCTTCCTGTACGGCCTCTCCGCTTCAGCTTTGGAGCGTACGGCCTCCGAACCTGAAGCAGAAAAGTCCGAGGTTCGGAGTCCGAACCTGCTCCGAAGCTGTAGTTCGGAACCAGGTGAGTTGACTGGGTTTGAAAGATGGGTTGACACGGTGAGTTGACTGGGTGTATGGGCTGGATCGACTCAGTGAGTTGACTTGGTGATTGACTCAGCGAGTTGACTCACCAAGTTTGACTTTTTTGAGATTTTTTTGACTGGTTTTTCTTATGGGGGGTTTTTCAGGCTTATGTTTAGGGGTGAGTTGACTAGGTTTAGGCTTGAGATGGGCTATGGATTAGGGCTTACAAGGGTGAGTTTGGATGGGTTTGGACATGGGATTTGGGGGTATGGTCCTCCATCCATTCAGCTATCTCTACCAACATTGTAGCCGAAGGTGGGGTGTCTACATATGCCCCTCTTTGACAGAGGTTGCATGCAACCGAATGTCAAAGCGAGTAGACACCCCACTTCTGACCCGGTCATTCATAGATCATGGTCTGAAATCTTTGCTTGCCTTTGTATTTGAGTAAGTTGATTGTCTGAAAATTGATCGCTCGCACATATTGCGAGAGTTTGGAGAAAACGTTGCGATTGTCCCTGCATGCGCTGCAACCTGGGTACTCAATCGCAACCCTTCCGTTCCCAATCGGTACTAACATAGAAAAGGTACGGTAGAGCCTCTGCGTCCGTCATAGTCTTACGAGGTTACCGACCTTGTAATTGATTGTTCGATGCTTTCCCGGATCACTCTAGGAGTACTTGTTTTGCTTGACTGTCAAAGTGGTTAGCTGCCCTTTGTCCATGTAGTCTTACGGGAGATCCACTACGCCGACTTGGAATCAGTCAAGGTACTTCAGGCATCCACGCCTAGGTATGTGCGGGTGAACTTTTTCCACCCAATCCGCTGGTTTTGATGCTTGGGTTGTAATTCATTCTTTCCTAGATCGTGGTTTGGAATCTTTATTTTCCTTTGTATCTGAGTCAGTTGATTATCTAGAAATTGATCACTCACACATACCGCAAGAGTTTGGAGAAAGCGTTGCGATTGTCCCTGCATGCGCTGCAACCTGGGTACCCAATCACAACCCTTCCGTTCCCAATCGGTACTAACACCGAGAAGGTACAGTAGAGCCTTTGCGTCCTCATAGTCTTACGAGGTTACCGACCATTTGATTGATTGTTCGATGCTTTTCCGGATCACTCCAGGAGTACTTGTTTCGCTTGAATGTCAAAGTGTTTAGCTGCCCTGCGTCCATGTAGTCTTACGGGAGATCCACTACGCCGACTTGGAATCGGTCAAGGTACTTCAGGCATCCACGCCTAGGTATGTGCGGGTGAACTTTTTCCACCCAATCTATTGGTTTTGATACTCGTGTTACAATTCATCGTTTCTACCGTTCAGATAGTATCTTTGACTGAGCCTTTTGGCTTTCATCTTTTCGCATCTTGGCATTTGATATGACCGCACTGACACTGGAGTTCAGTTCGACCGTACTTTGAGTGCGTTGGATCGGATGATCTCCGGGGAAACCGCGAGACATCGGATCTTATTTGATTTTTGCGTCGGCTCCTACCCAGAGATATGGAAGATCTCTCAGTGTTTTGGAGGCCAAATGCTCTATTGGGAAAATGTTTTTGAATTTTGAAAAGATACCCACTCTGGGGAGTGATACTTCGTGGAGTTTTTATTTGTAAATAGGAATATATATAATATTTTTATCTTTTTGAAGAGGAAATCTGGCTTGCACGCGCCTCCATTAGGGATGCCTGTGGGGTCTTTGGCTAACTGACTTTTATTTTAAAAGCAAGTAAACATGATGATTGATGCGATGGATGCTGATGCATGGGGAAGCATATTTGATGATGGATGCATGGTTTAGCTCATTCTTTTTTAGTTTGATGATTTTGCTTTTGCTGGGGATGCAGAGAACTTTGAGCTTATTGCTTGCAGGGTTGTGCTTCCCTGAAGATTTTCTTTCCAATGTGGATGTCTGGTCAGTGGGTTGTCAAGATCTCGACCCGTGGTCGATCAGGTTCATTGTCCCAAGATGTTGTTTCTTCGCTGGTGGGGATGGATGACGGAGGTTGTTAATTGTAACCTCAAGATGCTCTTCTGGGGAATGGGTGTAATTAGGATGGTGTTTAGTCACCAGTGTTGGTCAAGATTTCAATTTGCGGGCAATCGAATTCGTCATCCTAAATTGTGAAGTGAGTGAGCGGAGTCCGAGACTCTTGAAGTGCAGTGCTGGGGATAGTGACAATTTTTGTGGTTTTTTTTGTAAATATTTAGTTCGAATCTTTACCTGAGTAGTCAGGATGGAGATTGGCTATTGAAAACAAAGGAAATATTTTTGTGATTTTGAAAATATTTGGTTTGAAAGCAAGGGAAATATTTTGTGATTTTTGAAAGATGATTTTGCAATATTTTGGTATTTTTTCTGATTTTTCTGAAATGCAGGAAAAGGTATGGAATTTTCATTCATTTCCAACTTCTACTACTGGTAAGGCACCCGATCCATTTTATATCAGCGAGAAAGACGAATCTCACACAGTTAAGTGCCGTAGTTTTACATATTCGGATGAGGGGATTTTGAGGGTTTTCAGTCAACACACCCACAAAGTTGCCTGTTCCTTATGTGCAATGCACATAGACCACGTATCATCCGATGGACTCCTTCTGCCACAAAACGAGCCACATCCTCACATTTTCCTTTGTCAATCCAGTTTGGGGTCTTATGCTGCTCACAATTCCGTGAGGGTGCGCTTCACCTCCCAACTGCCTTAATCCCCTTCATGAGTTTTAGGAACAGGGAACATCTGTCGAATTCAACAACGACTTCCAAATCAAGGTTGTCTATCACGGTGCATTCAATGCGAACATGATCGTGGGGTTTTGCCCACCTCAACCCTTTACCTGTTTAGAAGACTCCAGGCACCCGTATGATCAAGTGTAAGCCATGTCCGGGACAGGTTGGGAAAGAAAGCCCCCGAGAAGTTAATCTCAGTGTATTTTTAGGTCTTTGGACCGCTGATGATAAATTTGTGCAGTTAAAAATTGATGGTGAAATTTTTTGTTTCGAGAAGGCTTCAGACTTCAACTTGAGTGATCGAGATTGATGCTGGTTTTTATAGAAAGCTTAAAATCTTTTTGGTATTTTTTGAAATGATTCGGGTTATTGAACCTTGATCCGAGCGATCGAGGCCGATGTCGGTTTTTATTGAAAATCCCTCGGAATTTTGATCCTGACGTAGTTTAAGGTCTTCAGACCAAAACTATGTACATGCTGAAAATACATTCTTTTTGTGATTTTTTGAAAAGATCCGGATTATTGAACCTTGATCCGAGCGGTTGAGTTCGATGCCGGTTTTTAGTTGAAAGCAAGAAAAATCCCCCGAGAAATTAATCCCAGTGTAGGTTAAGGCCTTCAGACCGAAAATTATGTACAAGTTAGGCTGGAAATGTATATTTTTCGTGTTTTTTTTTTTATAAAGGATTCGGGTCATTAGATCTTGATCCAAGTGGTCGAGATCGATGCCGGTTTTTATTGAAAATCCCTCGGGATTTTGATCCCGACGTAGTTTAAGGTCTTCGGACCACTAGGGATGGGAGGTATGTAGAGATCAGGGTTGAAAATTCTTGGTGTTTTCTGAAAATGGTTCAGATTGTCAGGCCATGACTTTGGATGGTTGAGATTACTGTTTGACCAAGTCAATTCTTTTTCTTTTTCTTGAAAATCTCATGGAGCTTTTTCCACATCATCAAGTCAAATTCTCTCCAATTTCTCCCAAGATGAGATTTTGGTGAGATTCCTTTCTCTTTTTCTCATCCTTCTCTTCCATCACTTCAATCTTACATGAAAGTACAAGATTCACTTGCAACTACTCTTCCCAAAGAGAGAGGGTGAGAGGTCGTTTCAACTAAGTGGGAGGACGGACGGCCCCCCGGGTGCCGCCCAAGGCCCTTCTGCCCACTAGTTTTTCCAGTGGGTTGGATAATGGGGTGCCCTCTCCTTTTCTATCTAACATGGGGCACCCTTGGCTCCTCCAACGTGCAATCTCTCTCCCTTCTTTCTCACACTCTCTCGTTCTTCAAGTTTTTCTCTTTCTTTTGGTGGCCCTTTTGCTCTTTCAAGTGGTGAGGCCTTAGTGGAGCTTTGGGACAGCAAGGTGGTCCCCCTTTGGTGAGTGGTGAAGGTATGGACCACTCCCTTTTCTTTCATGTCCTTGTTTTCTTCTTCACTTTCTCTTCTCATGTTTTCTTTCTTTCCTTCATGTAGATATTCCAAAAGGTGGGCCTAAGTCCTTTGGCTTTTTTCTACATCTCCAATCTCTTCTCAAGGTGGTGCATGGAGAGGAACATTGCAAGCTTTCATTTCATTTTTTTTTTCACACTCCCTTCATGTGTATGTAAAGGGTAATTTTGCCATGTCCCTCAAGTGTGCATGATAAAATATCCTATCTTTTCTCATGGGAGTTGGCCCCCTTTTTATGTGTATCAAATGGGCTCAAAGTGAAGTCATGGCCCTTGGTGTATTTGAGGGGCCCAATGCTTCATTTTGGGCTCTCTCATGCTCTCTTTTTCTTGCCATATTTTCCTTAGGCCTTTCCTTTCTTTTCCATCATCTTTTCAAGGTTTGGGCCTATGAGATTGGTAGGGCCCACCTCTCATTTTGGGCTCACAATGCTCACTTTGGGTGGCCCCATCTTTCTTTACATGTGTATGGACAAAGTGGTTAGCCCATTCTTCACTTGGATCTCAAGTGGGCTAAAATTTGTTAGTTGGGTCTTTATGGACAAGTGGCCCAAATCTTCCACCATTTCTTGATTATGATGTATATCCTAATACACAAAGTGTGGTGGGCTCCTTGGAACTTTTCCATATAGATGGGCTTTTGGGCTCTCATTGAAACTTGTGAATTTCTTTTTGTCATGTGTGCACCACTACACTTTATGCATGTAGGATTCTTTCCCTTCATGCCTTTCTTTGGATGGATGGAGGACTTGGGTTACTTGATCATCCACAAGTCCCATGAGTGAGTTGTGTTAACAATCTCACTAAGTTCAAATGGTTTTCTCATGTAGTAGGAAAGTGGTTCTCAAGAGCTTCCTTTAATATTCCCAACCTCAATTGGATGACCTTCTTCAAGTGAGCTATCCATGCAACCATAGCTCCTTGAACTTCTCTTGGGGTGTTTGGTGGGTCATCCACCATCATTCTCAAGGATGGGTGATTATTTTTCAATTTGAGGGAAAGAATGATACCCATAAGTTGCCCAATTTTGTCCCACGCTTTGGGGCATTTTGGATTTTGATCTTCAAGTTGGCTATGTTTATCATTCTTAGCCATTTTCATGATGGTTGGGTAACTCATCAAGCCATGCCCTCTTGTACTCAAATGGTCTCCTTTTTGGTAAAGAAATTGGTGCACATAAGTTGCCCAAACTTGTCCTTGCACAGACACTTCTAACTTTGATTCTTCATGTGGGCTATGCGCATCAATTTTTTACCATTGGTTTCTTTGACTCATATGTTTGGGGGGGGGGGGGGGGGGGGGGCACCATATTGTATTCTCATAGCCGAAACATTTATCAAGATGATGCACATAGGTTGCCCATGATTGACCTATGAATGGGTTCTTATGTTTCTTCAAGTGGGCTATGTGCTCCTTTCAATCCATTGAGGTGGGGCACTTGAGTTGCTCTTGGGGACAAATTTCCTTCCTATTCCCTACTTGTCCACGTATATGTGTAAAAAGATGGGAATATCTTAAATGAGGATCATAGCCTTGGTGTGTAAAGTGAACCAAGCCTTGGTCACATATGGACTTTGAATAGGGATTTCTCATATGAAGTTTGATTCTTATCCCATTTTGATCTCATGGCACTTGAGTGCATTTGTTGTCCAAAATGTGTCCTTGGATGGTGGATTTTCCTCACTTAAGGCATGGCATGCAACCCTCTTTAAGGTGGGCCTTGCTTCCTTCAATGGGTTCAACACATATCCTAAGTGACACATGGAGTTGGACATTGGATTTTTGCCTTTGAATGTAAATCCGAATCCATGGGTTTCCTGGATAATGATTTGGATTTTAACGGGTGAAGAATGGGGACTTACCTTGCCAAGCTTGTAGGGTTTGATGGCGGATGGTATGAGGGGGCGAAGGGTGGTCAATGAGGATGACCCCGCCTTCATTGTTCGCTGAGGGACCCATATGTGTTCCTTAGTTAAAGAGAACTAACCTCTTCCCTCCATTAAAGACCAAGGTACCCGAGATCTCTGGGATGATTGGGTGAAACAACCGCAACCTATGCTCGAACGTGTTTTGGCCGATACTCCTTTCGCAGGCCTTCTCACATTGCACTTTCACAACAATAATGCCAACCGCATGCTACTTGCGGCCCTCTGTGAGAGGTGGAGGGATGAGACCCACACCTTTCAACTTCCCTGTGGCAAATGAGGAATAACTCCCCTGGATATATATGCAGATTGGTTTTCCATTTCATGGGGCCATTGTTCCCCACGCAGGCTCTCTTGCTCTCATTACTTCCACTGACTGGATACGGCTTGTGGGAGCTATCCCACCCAAGAGCGAATTCCAGAGCCACCAAGTGAAATTGTGATGGTTTTACAACACCTTCACCACCGTCATCCCTACTACCGAGCTGGAGGCCCTTCACAAAGCACAGGCTATGATTACTTATGCCTTTGGGTCGTTCCTTTTCTGCCATGCGAACGAGAGGGTCGATCCTAGATTTTTGCGCTTGGTTGAGAATCTTCATCATTTGTATAATTGGAATGGGGCTATCTTGACTCGCATCTACTAAGGTCTAAATAAGACCTCTTGGAGTAGCCGGTCCTTTACGGGTTTCTGGCCCGTCGTGGAGGTATTCTTTTTAACCTTCCATGGAGACATTTGTCTTATTTCTCCCTCTGATCATTATGCCTGCCCTTGTCCAGACCTATTTTTATGACCATTTTGCTCATCTCTCGCCGAGGATACGGGATGGTGCTGAACCGTCTGTATATCGTTTCATGCACTGGCATCAGCAAAATCGTCAGTGGAATTCTTGAGTGTCTGGGGACAATTGGCGCGCTGACATAGACGGATTGACCATCGAGGATGTAAGTATCTTGCTTTCCTCGTGCTGCTCTGCGACTGACTGTGATGAACCCTTTTGTTGTAGTTTGCTCGGATGCCGTATGCTAGCTTTCCCCTTTATTATACCCCTCAGCGTGTAGAAGCATATGATTCTTCGTGTCTTCGGATCATGCTCTCTGATGCCAAATCGTTTCAATGGTATTTGGGTGAGAGATTGCTCCGGCAGATCACTGGCGTGGCTCGGGTTCCTTGTTCTGCACCTCCTCCGGCTGCTTAGATTCCGGTTGATGCTATGGCCGATGCTCTCGAAGTCCAGCCTGGATTTCGCTTCACTATCCCGGATCGTGACTATGACGAGTGGTATTTGTTGTACGGACATGGACCTCTACTTCCTTCGCTCTACGTTCCAAGGGGTCGTCTCAAATATGCTGGAGGATCAGTGACAACTCCTTTGATGGACCTTCATCGTCGGGAGCGGGATGAGAGAAGGGATGATGATGATTATGTTGGTGATCTGTAGCCTGCTTCTTTGAGGATGTATTCAGCTTGTTGATGTATGGCCTTCTTCTCATTTTAAGGCCCCCCTTTTTTACCTTTCTTCTGTATCAAAATCTTCCAACTCATTCTTTGATGCTTTGCGAAAGATTCTCGACTGCATGGATGAGGACTTGAATGGTTCAGATTGCTTGATTTGGCCCTGTGGGCCCTTTCCAGACTTCAGCTTTGCTTTGGAGCACCTATCCTTGGTGTTTTGTGAGGCTAAGAAGGCTTTCCATGGTGTGGATGATGACTTGAACGGTTCAGATTGCTCTTTCTAGCCATGTGGGCCCACTTGATGATCAAATCATGGACTCTGACCTTCTTTCTTGATGATTAAGCCCTCGATCTTGCTATTTTATGACTCATGTGAGCTCTTTCATGGTTTAGATCATGATGATCTAGTCTTTGAATGACTCAGATTGCTTATGTGCCTCTCTTGATCAATTTTCCTTCTTTTTGACCTGATTAGACCCATGTTGGCCACAGTACCTCATGATTGGATAGGTGGGGTACCTTCTAGATGATTCAGATCAGCCTCAATCGAAATCTGGAGTTGATTGGAGTCTTGGGCGGCCCTCAGGGTGCCAGCTGCTGACGTGGACTGTCAGTCTCACCTACCAAAGACTGTGAGGCCAATCCCACGGAGAGAGAGAGAGAGAGAACCCGTTCGTACCGGCGGCCCACGAGGGGCCGCCCAAACTTCTCCTCATGTGATGTCTGTACGGGCCGTGGTTCGGACATTCCCCTCTGCTCACTGTTCCTGTCCGTTTGATTCTTTGTGTACGAGGTTCGATTCCAGCCATGAATCCGTCTTTTGTCTCATCTTTCTTACCTTTTTTGTCTTTTTCTCTTTTGGTCCTCTCTTAGGGAACCATTGATGAGGGCTTGGGGGTGATGAAGGCTGATCCTAATGAGATCCATACTTCAGAATATGGTGGGGGCTTTAATGATGGTGAGATGTTCTTGATGGGTGGGGTGGATGAAGCCTTAAATGGGGGCATTGATGGTGGATTAGGGGTGGTTGTTGGGGAAGCTTTGAATGCCCCCATTAATGGTGGGATTGCTAGAAATTCATATTTGAATGGGGCATTGACCATGGTGGGATTAGATGGTATGGATGAGATGGGAAGATGGGCCATAGGTGAGGCTATGCCCCCTTTGAGTGTGGGCCGCATGGATGATGTGATTGATGGAGATGATGGGGTCACGATGGACATAGATGGGATGATCTCATGTTTGGATGGTATGGATGGTTCAAATGATACCTTTGATGGCTTGGATGCTCTTGATGATGGCCGAGATGTGCGGTACACTTGCTTTGGTGGACTTGATGTGATCATTGATGATGTCCCTCTGATGATGGATGGTGTGGATGTCCTGATGATCCCTTTGATTGGACAGAGTGACGATCGTATTCATGACTTCATGTTGGAGAGGACTGCAGGTCCAGATTTGACCGTAGATTCTTTAATCGGGGTTACCGAGGCCTTTCTTGATGGCTCAAATACATTTTTCAGCGGTCAGATTGGTCCGGATGCCACGATGTGCGGTGTGATCTTTGTTGACAGTCCTTTCGATGGAGAGTATCGTCCTTCTCCTGATTGCCGACCTTTTGCGCATTCGGTTCACGAGGTGGGCGAGTCTTCTCATGCAGCTGAGGTCGTAGCAGTTTCAGATAGTGATGCGACTATATCAAACATAGCTGATACTGGGGATAGGTCAGGGGCTGTTGAGTTTGCAGGGGTTCCAGCTTTTCTTTTTCCTTCGCCTGTTGATCTTTCGGTCTTTGATGAGCTATCATCGATTCCTGGGCCTTTTGTTCTGGAGGGGATTCCTGTGAGGACTTGTCAGTTGCTTCCTCGTTCTTCTTGCTCGCCACGACTGCTTGCTTGGCTTGACAGCTTGTCAGCTTATGAGATTCGAGAGTTGGAGTCTTATGGCTTCGGCGGTCTGATCGATATGGCTAGAGTTGACATTGATTGGAGGATGCTCGGGGCTGCACTGATTGACTGGGTCCCTTCGTTGAATTTGTTCGCGTTCAACGACATGGAGATAGGACCTTCTTTGGAGGAGCTTGCGCATTTGACCGGTCTTCCCTGGGATTATGCTCAGTATTTCTCGCCGAAGACTGCCACACCGTAGAACTGGTTTGGGATCCTGTATCTTATTCAGCCTGCAGCTACTGGTCAGGATGCTGTGGTGTTCTCTTTGGACTTGCTGTATGATCTTTTTTTCGGGACCTGGTAGTGTGGCAGGGTCCTTACTTTCTCGAAATGCACTGATGTTCTGTTTGATAGCTGAGGTGCTGTTCTCGAGATGACGTAGATCTCATACCCCTTTGCTATTCCAGGTGATGAGCCGAGTTGTTCGACGACAGGGGATCATTTCTCTTATTCTGGCTGAGCTGTTTAATGGGCTGATTGACTGTGCCCTAGGTCGTACCCGTGTCCTTCGCGGCTGTTGTGCATTTCTCTAGGTATCCTTTTTGTACTTTCTTTTTCTTTTCTTGTCTTTTGAGAATTGCTTTACTTTAGCTGAACCTCTTTACCTTGATCAGGTTTGGCTATGGGAGCGTCTTTCGTTGACTGTTCCTGTATCATTTCCCGGCATTCGTAGTGTTAGTACACTTTATTTTGTCAATTGACGTGTTGGTTGGTCGCGCATTGTCGTGTGAGCCCCGGTCGAAGATTTGAAGATCAAGACTTGAAGAATATGCTTCTTCCATTGCTCGAGCTCAAGCTGAAACAAGATCTTAAGTATGTTGCATATAGATCGACCATAGGAAACCCAAAACATCAAAGAATGGCGTAATGACTCACCTATCTTATCCCATTCCCTCTCGACCCTTGCACAAGTTGATCAGACATGTGGTCCATGGCTGGTGCAAATTGTAATTGAATATATGTCCAAACATTGGACTTCATGCACCAAATCACTTCATGCTTCATCTTTAAAAGTGATCCGCTACTGTGTTGAAGGACTTGATCCAGCAAAACCTGCTGTGACAAGATCATCTAGACAGCCGACCGGTCTTGACCAGTCGGCCAGAACTTCAAGAAATATCCAAGCAAACTTGCTGTAACAACATTGTTTAGATAGCCGACCGGTCTTGACCGGTCGGCCAGGGACATTATTAAGACAGCAGACTTGCTGTGAGGAGTTCAGCTTGACAGCGGTCGACCGGTCGGCCAGTTATACTATCATCTGTCCAGCAGACTGGAAGGATTTTCATCTAGACAGCCGACCGGTCTTGACTGGTCAGCCAGAAGAACTAAATCTGTCTAGTAGCTATACTGCATTATTCCAGAAAGGCAGCCGACCGGTCTTGACCGGTCGGCCTACATTCCAATTCTGTCCAGCAAGGTATAGACCGGTCGGTTAGACCCAGATATGTCCCAGGCTTTCAAAATACGACCGGTCCGTCTGACCGGTTAAGACCTCTCTCTGACAGGTCGGACGTGACCGTTTTAGATCCGTTGGGTGTTCGCTTCCCCAAGTGTAGGGTTGCGATGTAGTAATAATCTCGGTAAGACCGAGGTCGATCCACAGGGACTTGTGTAGGAATTCACAAACACATCCAATAGTGTCTATTGAAAGCTAACAACCAGATTTTGTATGGATTTGATGTGAGTAACAAAATTGAATTAAATTGAAGATAAATAATTATGAAAAGGCACTAGGGGTTCAAGGATCCACTTGTAGCAATCCTTGATGTTCAATCCGCTGTGGTTTCACACTTTCTCAACTAGAATCGATATTAAGATCTATCTAGCCGGATGATAGAGCTGTTAAACCAAACAATCTGTTATATGTAAGTCCAATGCATAGGATTCACTCAATGTAAGCTAGGCTGAGCATGCTCAATTGCATAGGTCAGTCCTCATTCCAAAAGGCTCAGTCCACAATCATAACCATCCTCAAGTCCTGTCACAAAACAAGGCTAGATCATGATTTGAACTTGATTCAAATCACATGCACAGTCCATACACATTACAAAAATTCAGAAAAGTAGAACTTTGATAGGAAGTCCCCACATGAAGATCATAGTACTAGAGCGTACTCCAATTCCTCGGATCATATAGGTCTAGACTAATACAAACCAATTAAGAATTTAAGTAATTCTCCCAAATATCCATGAGTCATCATAAGACTAAGAATAACTACTTAAAACTTGTATAAACTTCAGACCATAGTTCATAAACATGAATTCCAAACTTAAAACCAACTTAGAATGAATTGAAACATCTTGGATCCACTACAAGCTTCACCTCTTAGCCCTAGCTAAGAGGTTTAGCTGCTCATGATCCAAGGAAACATGAAACAACAAAAAAACTCATAAAAACAGTAAAACAAACTAGAAGGAGTTGTGGAACTCCGAAATCCACTTCTGCCGCCTCCAACCTTGCTTAAACCCTTCTAAGATACGCTAGGAACGATCCCTACGTGTCCTTTTATTGTAGGGAGGCTCCGCAACTTCAGAAGAATCGAGAATCTGCGTAAGAGTTACGCAGTGCGCAAAGAAAATTGGACTGAAATTAGAAAGTCCTGATTCTTCACGCGGCCGATCGGTCACGACCGGTCGTGCCTCAATGGGAAAACAGTCCAGCGGCCTCTGGAGTTTAAAAATTCTTCTAGCCGACTGGTCACGACCGGTCGGACTGTATTTGGCTTAGGTCCAGCGAGTTCAGCATGCATGGAAAGCTGGCCGACCGGTCGCACGACCGGTCTGACCTTCCTGGCCGACCGGTCACGACCGGTCTTGGCCTGTTTCTGGTTCAATTTCTTCTTTCTTTCTTCTTTTCTTCTTTCCTTGCTTCCTTCTTTCTTTGGTCCTCCTTCTATCTTCATCCAAATAGTTCCAAATAAGCTCTTTTCATCTTCAATTAGGCGAAGTCCACTCTCAATCCTGCAATCACAAAACATGCATTCCATTAGTCTTTAAATCATAAAAATCTCGCACAATGAGTGATGAATTGGGGTTAGAATATGCACAATTAAGAGCTCAACACACCCCCCCAACTAGCATTTTGCTAGTCCTGAGCAAAACATGCGTGAAACTAATTCCATTCTTCAAAACTCAACTCTCTTTCAGAAACCATTCTTCTTTACATCCGAAGACATACAAGTGTAAGATTCAGAAATAATTGGTGACAGAAGTTGAAACCGTAAACCCTCAAGACATGATAAGCATTCATATAAAATTTCCGCTGATTGATTGATAAATAGAAGAACTTGAACAAATTCAATCTAGTGTGGATAGTGAAAATTCATCTCATGAGTTTCCAGGATTATCTTCTTCATAGATCAACCAGACTATAGAATTCAAGGTACATAGAGCCACATCAAGCTAATGACAGGAATTTGCCTTACCGTCATTCCGACGACTTTCACACTATGTCCCATTTCCGGCTTTGGTTACGGGTAGACCATCCCCCGGTTGGTAGTAGGTAGCCCTAATCGGAAATTTCCACCATTTTTCCATCATTCCCAATTTCATCCTTCCTTTTCCTTTTTCTTTTAATTTAGATGGGATTGTTAGAAATCCATATCTTGCATTGTTTTCCCATGGACAAGGATGGACAAGGTACCCCGGCTTGATTTCTCAACACCTTAATTCAAAGTATAGCTAATCCATAAATCACATAATCCCTTCAACCCATGAAAATTGTGTAATGTGGGCTAGGTGTAAAAGTGTTCAGATTTTCTATCGATCACAGAATTAGGGGAATTCTCATATAAAACCATTATGCCAAGAGAAGATCAAGATTTACAACCTCATACACTTCATATCTCCTCTTCTTATGCTCATATCATCTTGAGTGCATAGAACCAAAATTTTTTAAAAGAGTTTTGAATTTTTGAAAAAAATCGAAAAGTTTCCACATAATTGCTTGAAATGTTACAAAACGCTGGATTCATCCAAGTGATCCTACACCCCCCAACCAAATCTTGCATTGTCCTCAATGTAAAAGATGTGCAATAAACAAAACATGAGAGCAGTTTGAACATAAAAGGGAGTGAGGAATGAGAGTACCTGAAAAAGTGAAAAGTAGAATTCTTCCTCCTTCTAACAAACCTAAGCAAAGGTAAACAAAAGCAACAAAATCCTAATCCTAACTACTCTATACCTCCGTCAAACTAGGAGATCAATCATCCTGATACACAGGATCATTCAGAGGTATGGACATACCTTCTGAAGGAAATTTCTCAAAGAACGACTTTAATCGCTGCCCATTCGCTTTAAAAATGTTGCCGTTCCTCGGATTTAACAGCTCGACAGTCCCATATGGACAGAAAGTTTGCATAATGTAAGGACCAGTCCATCGAGATCTCAATTTTCCCAGAAATAGATGTAGGCGAGAATTATACATGAGGACTTTTTGATTGATCATGAATGTCTTGCGAAGAATATTCTTATCATGGAATATCTTCGTCTTGTCCTTGTAAATTCTTGCATTCTCATATGCTTCGTTCCGGATTTCTGCAAGTTCATTCAATTGTAGTTTGCGCAACGAGCTTGTCTTGTCAGAATTGAAATTCATCTTCTTAATTGCCCAATATGCCCTATGTTCCAACTCCACAGGCAAGTGACAAGCCTTCCCATAGACAACTCTATAAGGAGACATTCCAATAGGGGTCTTAAAAGCAGTATGGTAGGCCCAAAGCGCATCGGTAAGCCGAAGCGACCAATCCTTGTGATCGGGGTTCACCGTTTTCTCCAAAATGTGTTTAATCCCCCTATTGGATATCTCAGCTTGCCCACTCGTTTGTGGGTGATAGGGGGTGCTCACTTTGTGTGTGACGCCATATTTCTTCATTAAAGTTTCAAAAGGGCGATTACAAAAGTGAGACCCTCCATCACTTATGATGACTCGAGGTGTTCCAAACCGGAAAGAATATTCTCTTTTAAGAAGCGAATGACCGTTTTATGGTCATTATTCCGGCAAGGGATGGCCTCGACCCATTTGGATACATAGTCAACGGCAAGCAAGATGTATACGTTTCCAAAAGAAGATGGGAATGGGCCCATGAAATCGATGCCCCAACAATAAAAAATTTTGATTATTAAGATGGGATTGAGTGGCATCATATTTCTACTGGAAATTCCTCCTAATTTCTGACAGGGTTCACATACTTTGCAAAACTCATGTGTGTCTTTGAACATGGTGGGCCAATAGAACCCACATTGCAGAATTTTCGCTGTGGTCTTTTTAGCTGAAAAGTGACCACCACATGCCTGAGAGTGACAGAAGGAGATGATACTTTGTTGCTCATCATCTGGCACACATCTCCTTATGATTTGATCGGGACAATACTTGAATAAGTATGGGTCGTCCCATAGGAATTTTCGCACCTCCGTGAAGAATTTATCCTTATCTTGCTTTTTTCAATGTGTAGGAATTGTACCTGTAGCAAGATAGTTAGCAATATCCGCATACCATGGTAATTGGGAAACAGCAAAAAGTTATTCATCAGGAAACATGTCATTGATCGCAGTTGTTTCAGGGGAATCAGTGAGGACAAGTCGAGAGAGATGGTCAGCTACTACATTTTCTACTCCTTTCTTATCATGTATTTCTATGTCAAATTCTTGGAGTAGAACGATCCATCTTAACAGCCGTGGTTTAGCATCCTTCTTAGAGAGAAGATACTTAAGCGCGGCATGGTCAGTGAATATAATGATCTTGGATAAGTAGGACTGAAACTTGTCCAACGCAAAAACTACGGCTAAAAGTTCTTTTTCAGTAGTGGTGTAGTTTGCTTGGGCTGAGTTTAGGGTTCTACTTGCATAGTGGATGACACATGGCTTTTTCTCTTTTCTTTGGCCTAGCACAGCCCCAATAGCATAGTCGCTAGCATCGCACATAATCTCAAAAGGAAGGCTCCAATCAGGTGGTTGCATTATGGGAGCACATGTCAACATACCTTTAAGGGTGGTAAAGGCCTTTTGACATTCTTCATTCCACTCGAATGAATTTTCCTTTTGAAGTAGGTTACATAAAGGATGAGAGAGTGAACTGAAGTCCTTTATGAACCTTCTGTAAAATCCTGCGTGTCCTAAAAAGGACCGTACATCTCGTATGCTCTTGGGTGGTGGAAGCTTAGAGATAAGTTCAATTTTCGTTTTGTCCACCTCGATTCCATTTTGTGAAACGATGTGACCAAGTACAATTCCCTTTTGAACCATTTCTCCCAATTCAGCACAAGGTTCTTCTCTTCACATCTTTTCAGCACAGATTTCAAGTGCTCAAGGCACTCATCAAAGCTACAACCAAATACAGAAAAATCATCCTTGAAGACTTCGAGAATTGTCCCCACCATGTCAGAAAATATACTCATCATACAACGCTGAAAGGTGGCGGGGGCATTACATAATCCAAATGGCATCCGTCTATAGGCGAAAGTGCTGAATGGACATGTGAATGTAGTCTTTTCTTGGTCTTCACGGGCAATCTCTATTTGGTTGTACCCCGAATAGCCATTAAGGAAGCAAAGTGGGAATGACCCGCCAACCGTTCTAAAATTTGATCAACAAATGGTAGGGGGAAGTGGTCTTTCCTCGTGACAGTGTTTAGCTTCCTGTAGTCAATGCACATTCTCCAACCGGTAGTGACCCTAGTTGGCACGAGTTCATTATTGGCATTGGCTACGATGGTTATTCCAGATTTCTTAGGCACCACTTGAGTTGGGCTCACCCATTGACTATCGGATATTGGATAAATAATACCCACATCTAATAGTTTCACCACTTCGGCCTTAACCACATCCTTCATGTTTGGATTTAGTCGTCTTTGTGGTTGCCGGGATGTCTTCGCATTCTCCTCAAGGTGTATGCGATGAGTACAAATCAGTGGGTCTATGCCTTTGAGATCCGCAATTGACCATCCAATGGCACTCTTGTGCTCTAATAGAGTGGCCATTAGCCTATTCTCTTGTTCCTCATCCAAGTGGGAAGAAATCACCACTGGGTATGTCTCATCTCGACTTAAATAAACATATTTTAGCTCACTTGGTAATGGTTTTAGGTCGAGTGTTGGTGCCTTGATGTTGGATGGGAGGGCCTTGTTCTCGTTTACAGGCAAAGGCTCAAATAGGGCCCTCCATCTTTTATTATCATGCACCGGCATCACATCTAGAATGGCATCCATCTCTTGTGTTGTGTCATCATTTATCTCATGAGAATGGGCCACACATGCCTCCAAAGGGTTGGAAGATAGTGACAAGGGGAATGTATCTTCCACGAATGATTCAATCATGTTTAGTTCGTGGATATCATCATCAACCTCCCGTGGTTGTTTGCATAAATCAAATATGTTAAGCTCAAGGGTCATATTTCCAAAGGACATTTGTACAAGTCCGTTTCTACAATTGATAATTGCATTTGAAGTAGCTAGAAACGGTCGTCCAAGTATGACGGGAATTTGAGCACCGGTGCCTATCACGGGATGTGTATCCAAGATGATGAAGTCTACTGGGTAGTAGAATTTATCAACTTGGACTAGAACATCCTCAATCATTCCTCTTGGTATACGAATAGATCTATCAGCAAGTTGGAGTGTGGTTTTGGTGGGTTTCAATTCACCTAACCCAAGTTGCTCGTAGACCGAGTATGGAATGAGATTCACCCTTGCCCCCAAGTCGAGTAAGGCTTGTTTAATCCGGTAGTCTCCTATGATGCATGAGATGGTTGGACTACCCGGATCCTTGTATTTTTGGGGCACCTCTTGTTTGATGATGGCACTCAAATTCTCGGTCAAAAGTACTTTGTTGTGAACATTGTGTTTCCTTTTGACTGTACACAATTCCTTTAGAAATTTGGCATACGATGGTATTTGTTTTATTGCATCCAACAACGGGATGTTGATCTTCACCTGTTTGAAAACTTCTAAAATTTTCAGATTTTTATCTAAGGGTTTAGGTGAAATCAACCTTTGTGGAAACGGGGCAACCAGCTTGTATTGTCTTTCCGGTTCTTTCTCTTGTGGAGTGTTGTTTGAGCTATCATCCTCTTTGGAAATTTTCGGATCCTTAGGGTTTGGGGCCTTCACCGGATTAGATTTGTCAATTTCTTTCCCACTCCTCAAAGTGGTGATAGCTTGAACATGTTCCGTGTGGTGAGAGGATGAGCTTGCATCTTGTATCTCAAACTGGGTTCTTGGGTTAGGAAGAGGTTGGGTAGGAAGTGTGCCCTTCTCTCTAACACTAAGATGAGATTCAACTCTAGCCATTGATGTTTTCAATTCATTGATGGCTTGGGTTGAATTTTGATTGAATTTCAATTGCTCTTGCATGAACCCATCTATTATACTCAGCTTGGACCGATACGAATGCACCCAACATCTCCTCTAGCGTCACTTTTGGAGTAATGACTAGAGATGGACCTAGTATAGGTTGAGCTTGAGGGATAGGGGTTGCATTCGCAGTGGGTCCATTCCTCCAACTGAAGTTGGGATGGTTCTTCCAACTAGCATTAAACGTGTTTGAGGTTGGAGCACCAAATTGTCGTTGATAACTGTTTATGGCATTTGATTGTTCTTGTAAGATGTCCTGAACTACTGAAATTGTGGGACACTCTTGTATTGCATGTTGGTTTCCGGCACAAATTCCACAAACAGTTTCAACGTCATTGGAGTTAATCGTCTCTCCTTTCCTCAATTCCATGGCTTCAACCTTTCTTGTGAGGCTAGCCACCCGTGCACTTATGCTATCCTCTTCTGATAAGACATACATTCCTCCTTTTTCCTTTTGTTGGCCAGTCCTGGAATTTGTTGGTTTTGATGTATCCCAAGACTGTGCATTCTCAGCCAATTCTTCCAAATAATCCCATGCTTCATCAGCCTCCTTATTCATGAACTCTCCATTACACATCATCTCTACGAATTGGCGCATGGGTGAAGTCAGTCCTTCATAGAAAAAGCTTATAACCCGCCAAATTTCATAGCCATGATGTGGACATGCATTTAATAGGTCCTTAAACCTCTCCCAACATTGGAAGAAGGTTTCATCTTCCTTTTGGGCAAAGTTCATGATAAGGCGCTTCAACATGTTTGTTTTGTGAGTAGGGAAGAATTTTTTTATGAATTCCCTATGCATATCAGTCCATGCACCTATTGATCTTGGCCTTAATGCATGAAGCCAACCTTTTGCTTTATCTTTAAGAGTAAAAGGGAAGAATTTAAGTCTCACCACATCGTCAGTCACATTAGCAAAGTACATGGTGGTTATTACCTCATCAAACTCCTTAAGGTGTTGATAGGCACTTTAACTGTCTAATCCATGGAATTTAGGGAGAAGTTGGATCACTCCCGGTTTCAAATCCACATTCCCTGCATTTGGTGGAAATATTATGCATGAGGGAGTTCTCGCTTTTGCTGGTTGCAAGAAGTCTCGTAAAGTTCTAGGTCGAGGAACATCCTCAACCACATTCTCCCTCGTTTTAGTTTGGTTTTGGCCCTGATCAGGATTGGACATTGGATTAGGTTGATTCACAGCTATATTTTCAGACAAATTGGAGAGTCTAGATGTCTCCTAGCACGTGGCTCTCTGTCAATTCCTTCGACTATCCCCCCTTTACTTATGAGTCGGTTATTGGAATCCCGAGCCCAATGTGGCATGCAAAACCAAAAAAAATATGAAACAAAGAGAAAGAAGAATTCTTCCTCCCTTTCTTCACTCTTCTCTAAGACCGAAGCACAAGGTGTCCTGCAATGGCTAAGCCAGAAGCAAGGATAGAGACCGATTTCTCCTGGTCAATAGGGGTTCAAAGAACTCCTCACCCACTCTTTGAATCTTTTGAGAAAAAGTGCAGAAAAAGGAGAAAGAGGAGTAAAGGTGAGAAAAGAAATCTCTGAGCACAAGGTGATCCAAGACGGCAGAGCCGACCAATAGGAATCCAGGTGGCACAAGGCCGACCTTTCAGAGATCCAAAAGGAGTCTCCACCCACTTTACAAGAGATGAATATGATAGGAATGAATAGGAGAAGGAGAAGAGTGAGGTTTAGAAAGATAGAACCTGATTCGGCAATTGAAATCCTTGTATCTTCTTTAGCTTCCTAGAAATCCCTGAAAAGAAAAATCAAATAAACAAGCTAAGTTAGCCCTAAAATTCTAAAAATCCTAAATAGATACTAATTTCAGAAATTTGTGAAAAACCGTCAAAGTCCCCGGCAACGGCGCCAAAAACTTGTTCACTTCCCCAAGTGTAGGGTTGCGATGTAGTAATAATCTCGGTAAGACCGAGGTCGATCCACAGGGACTTGTGTAGGAATTCACAAACACATCCAATAGTGTCTATTGAAAGCTAACAACCAGATTTTGTATGGATTTGATGTGAGTAACAAAATTGTATTAAATTGAAGATAAATAATTATAAAAAGGCACTAGGGGTTCAAGGATCCACTTGTAGCAATCCTTGATGTTCAATCCGCTGTGGTTTCACACTTTCTCAACTAGAATCGATATTAAGATCTATCTAGCCGGATGATAGAGCTGTTAAACCAAACAATCTGTTATATGTAAGTCCAATGCATAGGATTCACTCAATGTAAGCTAGGCTGAGCATGCTCAATTGCATAGGCCAGTCCTCATTCTAAAAGGCTCAGTCCACAATCATAACCATCCTCAAGTCCTGTCACAAAACAAGGCTAGATCATGATTTGAACTTGATTCAAATCACATGCACAGTCCATACACATTACAGAAATTCAGAAAAGTAGAACTTTGATAGGAAGTCCCCACATGAAGATCATAGTACTAGAGTGTACTCCAATTCCTCGGATCATACAGGTCTAGACTAATACAAACCAATTAAGAATTTAAGTAATTCTCCCAAACATCCATGAGTCATCATAAGACTAAGAAAAACTACTTAAAACTTGTATAAACTTCAAACCATAGTTCATAAACATGAATTCCAAACTTAAAACCAACTTAGAACGAATTGAAACATCTTAGATCCACTACAAGCTTCACCTCTTAGCCCTAGTTAAGAGGTTTAGCTCCTCATGATCCAAGGAAACATGAAACAACAAAAAAAACTCATAAGAACAGTAAAACAAACTAGAAGGAGTTGTGGAACTCCGAAATCCACTTCCACCGCCTTCAACCTTGCTTAAACCCTTCTAAGATACCGTAGGAACGATCCCTAGGTGTCCTTTTATAGTAGGGAGGCTCCGCAACTTCAGAAGAATCGAGAATCTGCGTAAGAGTTACGCAGTGCGCAGAGAAAATTGGACTGAAATTAGAAAGTCCTGATTCTTCACGTGG
The DNA here is from genome assembly GCA_003013855.2 of Liriodendron chinense. Classification (NCBI taxonomy): domain Eukaryota; kingdom Viridiplantae; phylum Streptophyta; class Magnoliopsida; order Magnoliales; family Magnoliaceae; genus Liriodendron; species Liriodendron chinense. Next base: position 1,783,858 of record ML058584.1, read on the forward strand.
CCGACCGGTCGGGCTGGCTGGCCGACCGGTCACGACCGGTCGTGCCTTAATGGGAAAACAGTCCAGCGGCCTCTGGAGTTTAAAAATTCTTCTGGCCGACCGGTCACGACCGGTCGGACTCTATTTAGCTTAGGTCTAGCGAGTTCAGCATGCATGGAAAGCTGGCCGACCGGTCACACGACCGGTCTGACCTTCTTGGCCAACCGGTCACGACCGGTCTTGGCCTATTTCTGGTTCAATTTCTTCTTTCTTTCTTCTTTTCTTCTTTCCTTGCTTCCTTCTTTCTTTGGTCCTCCTTCTATCTTCATCCAAATAGTTCCAAATGAGCTCTTTTCATCTTCAATTAGGCGAAGTCCACTCTCAATCCTGCAATCACAAAACATGCATTCCATTAGTCTTTAAATCATAAAAATCTCGCACAATGAGTGATGAATTGGGGTTAGAATATGCACAATTAAGAGCTCAACATTGGGGCCATCATTTGGGGCTCTATATAGCCATAACTTGTGGTCTTTCATGGTAGGCATTCAACACCCTTCAAGAGCTAAGAGAGATAGTCTTTACTCACATCTTCCTACCCTTCTTGCTCTTAACTCCCTTGAGTTCATCATTTAAACCTAGCCATTAATGGCTTGTCATTGAGTATTCAAAGCCCGGTTTGAAGTATAAACTCAAGATCTTCATTCATGGCTAACCTACCTTCGAAATATCTTTATGAGGTCGTTTGTAGCCATTGAATGCTTGAAGTTTAGTAGTTCCCTCATAACCATTGCATTGAATAGGCAAGAGGAACTTGACCAACTCTCTCCCAACTACTCGGCATAATCATAATCACATCATTTGCATCGGTTGCTGATCTTGGGAGCACAAAGAGAAGCTGAAGCACGTGGAGCTAAAGCTACTCATCAAAGGCATTGAATCGGGGCTCAATCGTCTAGGTATGTCTAGTATTTGAGAGTCCACTTATTAAATCACTATTCCCTGGATTGGAAAACTCCGGCGGGAGTGTATGTGACCGTCCTTGGATTAGGATTGGTGAGAGTTTGAGATCCAAACTCGTCAAGTCCCTGAATTGGGCCATCAACGGATGGTAAACGCGGTCCAAGATCAAAGGATGTCAAGGTTGATGGTTAACCTGATTTAAAACCACGATTATAGTGAAATCCGGTGGTCTCATAGGTTGAGATCGTGAACCGGGAGTGGAGTAGGGAAACCGAACCACTATAAATCGTTTTGCATTGTGAGTTTGAATGATTGCTATGTGTTGAATGGTTTAGTCAATCGTGAATGCTAACTGTTTGATGAAATGCCTATGATAGTCTTTGCTTACAAATCCATCATATAATTGCCTTGAATGTTATTGTGATAATCTTGGTTGTTAAGATTGACTTGATTAGTTTTTAGTTGTAATTAGAAATTCAAAAAGTCCTATTCACCCCCCTCTAGGACATTAGGCATATCTCCGAGTATCTCTACAAGCGGTAAAACCGCAATTTCAATTGGTATCAGAGCGGGTTCCTCCTTAAATAGTAGAGCCTTTCGTGTCTACAAACTTCGAACCTCATCAGTTCAAGAGTCAATCAATGTGACTGTAGATGATAGCTTGGATAAATCTGTGTCTCCAGGTGATGAAGAAGAAGATGAGGGTATATGCGAGATAGGCAAAACTAATAAACAACCCTCATCTCCAAATGCCCCCACTGCTCCTGGTGATGTACAAATTGTCAAGGATCACCCCCTCAATCAAATCATTGGGGATCCTAGCGTTGGTGTCAAAACCAGGAGACGGTTAGAGGCAGTCAACAGTCACCTATGTTTCATATCTAAAATAGAACAAAAAAATGCTGATGAAGCTCTAAACGATGAATTCTGATCCTTGCAATGCAGGAAGAGCTTCAACAATTCATTAGAAATGAGATTTGGTATCTGGTCGACAGGCCTGAAAGGAAAAATGTTATTGGAACCAAATGAATTTTCAAGAATAAATCCGATGAATCTGGGAATGTAATACGAAATAAGGCTCGGTTAGTTGCTCAGGGATATTCACAAATTGAAGGTATAAATTTTGATGAAACATTTGCCCCGGTAGCTAGACTCGAGTCCATTAGAATTCTTATGGCTGTTGCTTGTGCTTTAAAGTTCAAACTATTTCAAATGGATGTAAAAAGCGCCTTCTTGAATGATATTCTTGATGAGGAAGGGTATGTTGAACAACTAAAAGGATTCATTGATCCTAAGTATCCTCACAAAGTGTACCGATTGAAAAAGGCTCTTTACGGACTCAAGCACGCTCCCCGTGCATGGTATGAACGCCTAACTCACTTTCTTATAAACCATGATTTTGCTAGGGGGAGCGTTGACAAAACTCTCTTTATTAGAGAAGTCGAGAATTCTGTGTTGATTGCCCAGATTTATGTGGATGACATTGTTTTTGGATCCACATGTGAGAAAATGTCCATCTCCTTTGCTAAATTAATGACATAAGAATTTGAGATGAGTATGGTAGGAGAACTTAACATGTTTCTAGGGCTACAAATAAAACAACTTGCATCAGATATATTCATTACTTAAGCCAAATATGCTAAAGATCTTGTTAAGAGATTTGGCTTAGATTCTGGTCGATCTTACACTACACCTATGAGCACCACTATTAAACTATCGAAAGACCTTCCAGGAAAAAGTGTAGATCAACATCTTTATAGAAGCATGATTGGTAGTCTTCTTTATCTCACTGCTAGTAGACCAGATATTGCATTTAGTATAGGTGCTTGTGCTCGGTTTCAGGCTGATCCCAAAGAATCTCATCTCACCACCGTTAAGCGAATCATCCGGTTTGTAGGATGCACTACCGAATACGGTCTTTGGTACCCATTTGATTCACTACAGATATTGCAGGGTATTCAGATGCCGACTGGGCTGGTAATATGGATGATCGTAAATCAACCAACGGTGGGTGCTTTTATGTTGGAAATTGCCTTGTGGCGTGGCATAGTAAGAAACAAAAATCCATCTCTTTATCCACAGCCGAAGCAGAGTATATTGCTGCCGGAAGTTGTTGTGCACAATTATTATGGATGAAACAAACCTTGACTGACTATGGGATTAACCAAGGCACAATGACTCTATTTTGCGACAATACTAGTGCCATAAATATTTCGAAAAATCCAGTTCAGCACTCGTGCACTAAGCACATCGATATTAGGCACCACTTTATTCGAGAATTGGTTGAAGATCACATAATATCTCTCGAACATGTGCCTACCGAGAATTAGCTAGCCGACATCCTAACGAAATCCTTAGACTCAGTTCGCTTTGCGAACCTCCAGAAGTCCATTGGTGTTGTGTGTGTCTAGTTTATTTAACAAGTTATGTTTTGCAGGTAATATCTGAGGATTAAGCCTCTTTATCTGATCTTTATAGGTATATCTGAGGACCTTTGCCTCTTTTCACATTGCTCTCTACAAATATCCGGGATCATAGTCCCATTTTTTGTCTTGTACCACTAAATCTAGACCTTTAAGGGTCCCTCTTTTTGTGTTGGGTTGTACCTTGGTACACCAGGACCAAGGGTGTTGTATCCTTAGTAAGGGTACTTGGTTTTAAAAGATAATGGTCTGTCCAAAGGATAGACTTTCTATCCAGCAAATCCAGTGCAGAATTCCTCTGCTGCTGTTCAAATGTGTGAAAATTTTGCCAGCCGACCGGTCAGGACTGGTCGGGCTTCATCAAGACCTGTCTGGACTCAAATTATTCACGCCATCCGACCGGTGAAGACCGGTCGGGCTGCCATCAGACAAGGCTGGTCGCAGCAGTTTCACTCCACACGACCGGTCATGACCGGTTGTGCAACCCTAGACTGGTCTGCCCGTGCGTCAGCCGTCCAGTGGGGGGGTCTTTATAAACAGTTGGAGCTCATTTGAGTCCCCCATTTCACCATTTTCTCACCTCCACTTGCTCCTCCAGCCCCTCCTCTTGCATTCCAAGGTGATTCTAAGGTGACTTTTTGCAAGATTAGAGTTTCTAACCTCCTCTACATTGCTTCCTCTCCATTCTCATTCCTTAGGTAAGGGATTCACTCTCATCCTTCTTTGTCATATCCCTTCCTTTCATATCTAGGAGTGGTTTAGGGTGGTTTTGCTGTGTCTTCAATGTCTTCCCAAGAGAGTGAAGATGAGCTCCCCTTGAGGCGGAGTGGTCGGTCCAAGGCAAAGGCTAAACCTCCTCCTCGCCCTTTAAAATCAAAGAAAACCGTTTCAAAAGGGCAAGGGGCTGCCTCATCTTCCGTTCCCCCTTTTAAATCTCAATCATTGGGTAAAAGTGTCTCATCCCATTCCACCCATTGGGATGACTTCAAGGACAAAGAGGTGGTATGTGAAAAGTCCAGAAATTTGGATGACTTAGCCGAATATAATGTCCGTTCCATGTTGAGCGCCATAAATTGGGGTCCCGTACTCCACATGGGGGGCCCTGTCCAGTTTGACGTAGTTCGGAAGTTCTACTCCTCTTGTGTCCATGTCACCACCTCTCCCCCCTCTTTTAAAGTTGAGGTTGGTGAACGGCTGTGCGTTTTTACTTTGAAATCCATCTCTGAATTCGTTGGAGTTCCCATTGTTAAGGAGTCTTCTTTTGATTTTGCCTCACTGGGTCCCAAACCCAACCATGTTATTGCCAAATTTCTCTGTGGTGATGGGACACCCCAGTGGGTAGGAGGTGCGCTTCGGGCGTCCTTCATTTTATGGGATTTCCACATTCTTCACAACTCTCTTCTTCCGCAATATATATCCTCGGAAGAGCAACAAGGCAGATGTCACTGAAACCATGTTTCGTCTGCTCTATCGCGTTGGTCAGGGTCATCCGCTTTACCTCCCATCCGGGATCATGTCCATCATTCACCAGGTTATCCTGCTGAGACGATGGAAACTCCTCCAGTCTTCCTTTTAGGCATCTCATATGCCAATTAGCTGCTGCGATTGACATTGTCGGTTCTGATAAAGTTCACAAGCCCATCATTATAAACTGCACTATCATTGCTTGTATGGAGCTTACAAAAGAAGCCATTTAGAGTCAGTCTTTTGCAGGATCGGCAGCAGGATCTGGCCGAGTCGTCCCAGCCTGAGGCTCCACCTGCCTCCACTGGCCCTTCTCACACTTCACCTTCAGATCCTTCCTCTGATCCATCCCTCGATCCTTGAGCTGCTCCGGGTCGATCCAGTACGCCTCCTAGAGCTTTTTCTCGACGACGATCCCCTTCCGTGGATCCTCCTTCATACATTGCTGAGCTTCGCCAGCTTAAGGAGAGTCTATTTCAGCGCCTTGACGGGATCGAGCAGAGTGAGCAGCAGCTTCTGCAGGGACAGGCCATGATTCTTGTACAGTAGGAGGCTCTTGTGACTCGCCTCGCACAGTTGGAGAGGCGGATAGAGATGTGGGAGCACGTGGAGCATGGGGATGTTCCACCCCCCGATCTGGGAGATGGAACAGATTACTAGTCTCATGTCTTGGTCACAGTTCCTTTTTGTATGACCAATGACATTGTCTGGATTTCATGTACTATCTTTCTATGGGTTTGTTTGTATATTTTGCACGGATTGCGCATATATACATTGGGCTGCTTGCCCATTTTGGCATATGTATGGATGCTATTTCAGTTCACTATAGTTATACTTTTATTTTATATATATGAGCTTTTGATCGTTTATTGAATATTTGTTGGGAGGTTGGATGGTTTGGGCATATTCGCCCTAATTAGCTCATGCTTTGTGTTCTTTTTGTGTCTGGATATATGTGGTTGGTTGATTGGGCTATAAGCCCTCTATGTTTCATGATTACTTGTATATCTAGAATGATTTGTTCTTTAAATCTCCTCAGGGCTTCAATTTCTATATCTCTTCCCTATTTTATGTGATTGACATATTTTCGGCGCTAGCCTTGCAGCTTTCTTAGGAATATCTTTTTGCTGGCTAACCCTTGTCAATTACTAACAAAAAGGGGGAGAATCATCCCACCTAGAAGGTCCGATTATATCTTTTTGCAGGACTTTGTAGGTGCAAGCATTGAGGGGGAGATTTTGAAGAAAATCGAGTCTGTACGTGTCCTTTTGTAAAGATCATTTTGCATATCTGTATAGACATGTAATTGGGTGTATATTTCTTTCTGTTTAAGGGTCAATCATGATAAGGAAGTCATGATTTGTCTAGGTTAGATGTTTTGTCACACAATTGACAAAGGGGGAGATTGTTAGTACACTTTATTTTGTCAATTGACGTGTTGGTTGGTTGTGTCATGTCATGTAAGCCTCGGTCGAAGATTTGAAGATCAAGACTTGAAGAATATGCTTCTTCCATTACTCAAGCTTAAGCTGAAACAAGATATCAGGTAAGTTGCATATAGATCGACCATAGGAAACCCAAAACATCAAGAATGGGGTAATGACTCACCTATCTTATCCCATTCCCTCTCGACCCTTGTACAAGTTGATCAGACTTGTGGTCCATGGCTGGTGCAAATCGTAATTGAATATATGTCCAAACATTGGACTTCATGCACCAAATCACTTCATGCTTCATCTTTGAAAGTGATCCGCTGCTGTGTTGAAGGACTTGATCCAGCAAAACCTTCTGTGACAAGATCATCTAGACAGCCGACCGGTCTTGACTGGTCGACCAGAACTTCAAGAAATATCCAGCAAACTTGCTGTAACAACATTGTCTAGACAGCCGACTGATCTTGACCGGTCGGCCAGGCTCATTAACACAAGATAGAACCTTGCTGTGATTGCTTCAGCTGGACAGCCGACCGGTCTTGACAGGTCGGCCAGGGACACCATCAAGACAGCAGACTTACTGTAAGGAGTTCAGCTTGACAGCCAACCGATCGGCCAGTTATACTATCATCTATCCAGCAGACTGGAAGGATTTTCATCTGGACAGCCGATCGGTCTTGACCGGTCGGCCAGAAGAACTAAATCTGTCCAGCGGCTATACTGCATCATTCCAGAAAGGCAGCCGACCGGTCTTGACCGGTCGGCCTGCATTCCAATTTCGTTCAGCAAGGTATACCGACCAGTCTTGACCGGTCGGTCAGACCCAGATATGGCCCAGGCTTTTGAAATGCGACCGGTCCGTCCGGCCAGTTGAGACCTCTCTCTGACAGGTCGGACGTGACCGTTTTAGATCCGTTGGGGCCATCATTTGAGGCTCTATATAGCCATAACTTGTGGTCTTTCATGGTAGGCATTCAACACCCTTCAAGAGCTAAGAGAGATAGTCTTTACTCACATCCTCCTTCCCTCCTTGCTCTTAACTCCCTTGAGTTCATCATTTAAACCTAGCCATTAATGGCTTGTCATTGAGTATTCAAAGCTCGGTTTGAAGTATAAACTCAAGATCTTCATTCATGGCTAACCTACCTTCGAAATATCTTTATGAGGTCGTTTGTAGCCATTGAATGCTTGAAGTTTAGTAGTTCCCTCATAACCATTACATTGAATAGGCAAGAGGAACTTGACCAACTGTCTCCCAACTACTCGGCATAATCATAATCACATCATTTGCATCGGTTGCTGATCTTGGGAGCACAAAGAGAAGCTGAAGCACGTGGAGCTGAAGCTACTCATCAAAGGTATTGAATCGGGGCTCAATCGTCTAGGTATGTCTAGTATTTGAGAGTCCACTTATTAAATCACTATTCCCTGGATTGGGAAACTCCGGCGGGAGTGTACGTGACCGTCCTTGGATTAGGATTGGTGAGAGTTTGAGATCCAAACTCGTCAAGTCCCTGGATTGGGCCATCGGCGGATGGTAAACGCGGTCCTAGATCAAAGGATGTCAAGGTTGATGGTTAACCTGATTTAAACCACGACTATAGTGAAATCCGATGGTCTCATAGGTTGAGATCGTGAACCGGGAGTGGAGTAAGGAAACCGAACCACTATAAATCGTTGTGCATTGTGAGTTTGAATGATTGTTATGTGTTGAATGGTTTAGTCAATCATGAATGCTAACTGTTTGATGAAATGCCTATAATAGTCTTTGCTTACAAATCCATCATATAATTGCCTTGAATGTTATTGTGATAATCTTGGTTGTTAAGATTGACTTGATTAGTTTTTAATTGTAATTGAAAATTCAAAAAGTCCTATTCACCCCCCTCTAGGACATTAGGCATATTTTCGAGTATCTCTACAAGCGGTAAAACAGCAATTTCACGTAGCCCAGACCTCATGCGACATATCATTGAGTTTCTTCCACATATAGCTAGGATGAGTGAGCCCTTGTATTGTAGGATGTTTGCTGAGTTGCGTGACTGGAATGTTCGTTGGGAGTCATCTTGGGTTTCACTTCCTCCAGTACTTTGAGATGCTCACCGGCTTCCTCTGATGCTGGTAGGCTTTCGATCTTACTTTTCTTATCACCCTATCCGGTTCCTGCGACAGTTCGGGTATGAGCAGGACGTTCCTCTTTTTACTTTTTCGGGTATTGGGTGTCGAGCACTTCCAGCTAGATCGTTTGACTTTAGGACTTGGATCGATGGGTCCTGGTCGAGTCACCTGACTGCTGACTTGCTTGGTTTTGAGTTGCGGACTTTTTCGATGACGACTGCCGCATACTAGCACTGGGTTGCTGAGCAGTCTTTGTATCGGTGCATTCCTTGTTGGCACCAGACCGCCGATGAGGATGAGCAGGATATTGTTGGGGATGCTAGCTCTTCATCTGGTTCATATGAGCCCTTTGAAGAGCGCCCATTTATCGATCCCGGCTTCCTCTTGGCCACTCATGGCCACTTGCTTTTTGAGATTTCTGCACTCCGGTATCATTGTGAGATGATGTCGAGGAGATTGACCGCCGATCAGAGGTTGTCTGATGAGGAGACAACGATCCATAGCCTTGAGCGAGATGAGGTGCATTACCTGCGTATGGAGGTGAGCAGGTTGAGAGCGAGGCTATTTCATTATGAGTCAGAGGACTTACCTGACGTGGCCGAGGAGGAGGGCAGAGATTGATTTTTTGCTTTTTAAGGCTGTGTCGGCCGTTTGTAAGTTTATTTTTGCATAGTACATGATCTGTGATGATGCATTTTTTTTTTTGTATTTTTGAAAAAGACGACACGATATATGTAAAAGAAATACGATGCGTTTAATGAAAAGAGAAAACTTTTTTGAGAACTTATTGTGCCATGAGTTGTCTTGTGAGTGTGTGTTTGGATTTTGTGCCGAGACATAGGAATCATAACTGAGGCTCGGCTAATACTTTGATTGATGTCTTGATATTGACTTGTGCGAGATCCCTTTGGTTCCCTAGAGGTGTAGGCAATGGAAACTGTTACTTCTTGAGATTGTTAGAGCTTGTAGAGTTATTTATTCCTGACTGTACTTCTTCTCGTTCTTAAACTGCAACTGTTTGAACTGATCTGGGCCGTCTGATTTCTTGGTACCTGCACCTTTTTTATTTTTATTTTTCTATTTGAGCCATTTTTTCCTACAGTGCTCTTTCGAGTTTTCACCACAGCTGGCCTTTTCCTGTCATTTTTGCTCGTGGTGCCCTCTCGGGTTTTCACCACCTCCCGGGTATTTGATCTTGCCTGTCCCTTGGCAGTTATGCTATTTTTACCCTCGGCGCCCTTTCGGGTTTTCACCAAGTCCGCTGTATGCCCACTGTTTTTACTCAGAGCGCCCTTTCGGGTTTTCACTCCGCCCTCTTTGTTTAGGCACACATTTTTTTTTTGAATTTTTAGATAACTACGGCGGCTAGAGGTCGGGAATCCGTCGTTGCGGGCCGATGGTAGCCTTTCAGCCCTTATCCTGAGCTACGATGATAGAGCCGTCGGTCTTAGCTACAAACCCTTCTGAGATGGATGGATGAGTGACTGTGTTTCTTTTCGGGTTGATTTTTCTCAGGTGCCTTGTTTTGGCTCTCCCATTTTCTTTCTTTTTTTTTTGTTCTTTTCTTTGTATTCCTTCTTCTTTTTTTTTCTTTTTCTTCTCTCTTTTTTCTTTTGAATCCCTTTTGAAACACTTATTGGTGGACGGAAATGATTTCTCAGAAGTTTTAGCTTCGACCTCTTGACTTCAGCTTTATTAATGTAACTCTTGATAAGGTCATAATGACTTACCTGTGAAAGATCTTCACTTTGTCGGCGTTGATTGGCTCAGGAAGATCCACCCCTCTCATGCTGTGAGTCTGAGGGCGCCTCCTGAAAAATACTTCTCTGATGATCAACGGTCCGTCCCATGAAGGTTTGAACTTTCCTTTGGGATCAGGAAGGTGCGACGGTAGAATCTTCTTCATGACCATGTTGCCCACCTTGAAACTTCTTTTTCGGACTCTCTTGTTGTAAGCCTGAGCGATCCTTTTCTGATAGCACTGGGAATGACTTAGCGCACGCATGCGCTTCTCATCTGCTAGCTGTAACTGATCGAATTTGGCCCGTTGCCATTCTCCTTCTTCAATTCTGCTTTCCAGTAACACCCGTAGTGATGGTATTTCCACCTCGACTGGTAGGACTGCTTCCATTCCATAGGTAAGCTTGAAAGGAGTAATGCCTGTAGCAGACCGTACAGACGTTCGATAGGCCCAAAGTGCATATGGGAGAATATCTGACTAATCTCGATAAGTCACGACCATCTTCTCGAGTATCCTGACGATTGTCTTATTTGTGGCTTCTACCTCACCATTCATCTGAGGACGATAGGAGCTCGATCGATGACGTTGAATTTTGAACTTGCTGAGGAAGTCATCCATCTTCTTGTTGACGAACGGGGTCCCATTATCTGTGATGATAGCATTAGGGATTCCATATTGGCATATGATGTTGTTCTTCATGAATTTGATTACTTGGGATGCTGCAATCGTGGTGTAGGAGGCTTCTTCTACCCACTTGGTGAAGTAGTCGACTGCCACAAGTATATACTCATGACCGTTTGATGCTTTGGGACTAATCTTCCCAATGATGTCGGGTCCCCACATGGAAAAGGACCAGGGAGTTGTCAGGTTGTACAGTTCTGATGAGGGGGCATGAATTTGATTCGCGTGCTCCTGACACTTGAAGCATTTTTTGACATGCTGGCAGCAATCTGTCTCCATGGTGAGCCAATCGTAACCGAGTCGTAGAATCTTCTTTGCCATTATGTGCCCGTTCATGTGGGGGCCACATATTCCTTCGTGTATTTCTTTCATGATCTTTGCAGCTTCTGTTTCATTGACACATCGAAGGAGGACTTGATTATAGGATCGCTTGTAAAGAATTTCGCCACTGATGGTGAATTGGCCGGCCAAATGCTGGATGGTTTAACGATCTGTTACTGTTGTTGCCTCCGGATACTCCTGGATTTTGAGATATTACATGATGTTGGCATACCAGGGTTTGTCAGGGACAGCTTCGGCTTCTTTTATTTGCAGGCAGAAAGCAGGTTCATCTTGAGTTTCAACTGTGAGCTCCCATTTTGAAGCTCCTTTTGGGATCTCGAGCATTGATGCGAGTGTAGCGAGAGCATCTGCAAACTGATTCTTGGCCCTGGGCATGTATGAGAAGGTGATTTCTTTGAATTCTTTGATCAGATTTTCAAGGTACACATGATATGGTATCAACTTCTCGTCCTTGGTTTTCCATTCGCCATTGGTCTGATTAATGATAAGCTGTGAGTCTCCAAATACTCGTAGCTTCTTGACGCCCAAGATTATGGCTTCCCTTAGGCCAGCGATGCATGCTTCGTACTCTGCCATGTTGTTGGTGCACTCGAATGCTATGCGCCTTGAGATAAGAATAGGGACATCGTCTGGAAAGTAGAGGATTGCTCCGATACCACTCCCTTTAAAATTTGCTGCGCCGTCGAAGAATAACGTCCACTCATTTTTCTTTTTCTTTTCTTCACCTTCGATAAGCAAGAGATCTTCATCAGGGAAGAATGTCTTGAGCGGTTGATAATCCAGGAGAGAGTGAGCGGCGAGATGATCGGCGAGGGCCTGCCCCTTGATTGCCTTCTGAGTGACATAGGTGATGTCGAATTCAGACAGGAGTAGCTGCCATTTAGCTATCCTTCCAGTGAGTGCTGGTTTCTCGAACAGGTATTTGAGCGGATCCATGTGAGCAAGGAGGAGAATAGGGAATGCAATCATGTATTGACGGAGTCATTGAGTTGCCTAGACTAGGGTGAGGCAAGTCTTCTCGATCGGGGAATACCTGGTCTCGCAGTCGGTGAACTTTCGGCTCAAATAGTATATTGCTTGTTCCTTTTTCCCGGTCTCGTCATGTTGGCCGAGAAGACAGCCAATTGCTTCTGCTGCTACCGAGATGTATAACGATAGTGGCTGTCCTGGAGTGGGCGGCACTAGAACTGGAGGATTCATGAGATACGTCCTGATGCGGTTGAAGGCGACTTGGCAATCATCATTCCATTCTTTTGGAACGTTCTTTCGGAGGAGCTTGAATATGGGTTCACAGATAGGTGTGAGCTGTGCGATGAAGCGACTGATGTATTGAATTCTGCCGAGGAAGACACGGATTTCTTTCTCTGTTCTAGGAGGGGGCATCTCGATGATTGCTCTGGTTTTAGTTTCGTCGACCCTGATGTCATCCTCGCTCACCATAAATCTATGGAGTTGCTTCCCATTGTGCCGAAGACACATTTCTGAGGGTTGAGATGGAGCTTGTACTTTTCTAATATGTTGAATAACTTCTTCAGATCTTCAAAGTGTCCTTCAACTATGCGAGATTTGACGATCATATCGTCCACATATACTTCAAGCTCTTTGTTCATCATATCGTGGAATAATGCTGTCATTGCTCGCTGATATGTTGCACCTGCGTTCTTCAGACCGAACGGCATTACCCTGTAACAGAAGGTTCCCCAGGGAGTGATAAACGATGTCTTCTCCCGATCTTCAATGGCCATCTTGATCTGATTGTAACCTAAGAACCCATCCTTGAATGAGATCTTGTACCCATCAGTGTTGTCGACCAGAGTGTCGATATGTGGCAAAGGGAAGTCATCTTTAGGACTGGCTTTATTGAGATCTCGGAAGTTGATGCACATTCGTACCTTGCCATCCTTCTTCGGTACTGGTATGATATTGGCGAGCCATTCAAGGTAGTTGGAGACTACCAAGAATCCCACATTGTACTACTTGATGACTTCATCTCGGACTTTTAGGGCCCATTCTGGCTTCATTCTTCGAAGTTTTTGCTTCACTGGCTTCATATCTGGCTTGGTTGGCAGATGGTGTATAATGAGCTCTTCATCGAGCCTCGGCATGTCTTCATATGAGAATGCGAAGTTGGACAGTCTTGGAGCTAGGAACTCTATCATTCTCTGCTTTATCTCTGGTGGCAACGATTTTTCAATGCGTACTTCCCTAAGGATCTCAGGTGTCCCTAAGTTTACTACCTCAAAATCATCGGCTACCACATTGGCCTTAAATTTGAACTTTTTGAGGAGATCCTCTAGTTTAGGAGCCGGGTCATCATCTTCCTCGTCTCGGGCTTCGTCCAGACCCATGAGCTCGAAGTCTAATTCGATGTCAAAATCATATGATTCAACTTCAAACTCATGCGACTCTTTAGTCGAACTTGGCACATTATTGAATGCATGCAAAGAAATGTTTTTTGGTTTTTGAGAATTTTCTGGAATTGAAATCTAGATATTTTTGGCTTTTGAAAGTTTTTGATTTTTGAAATTCATGGGACCCTAAACAAGCGGGCATTGCAAACCATGATTGATCCCAGATTGTCCCAAAGTACCGCTCGCTGCTTAAATTGACATTTTTTTGGAAGCCAGAGCCCTCAGATGGGTCTCTGGCTGATTCAGAAGTTAGGGGAACGGATGACCATTCAGGACCCCACACTCCCTCCCCTGGAGAGGTGGGGGTTGATGATTTGGGCAAAGAATCACAGTCTGGCCCAATGACCATGACTTCTCGCTGGTTGGGTTCGAGATTTGAGTCATACTCAGTCCCTCCCGGATCACTTACCTCACATTGCAGTTCGTCCGGTTCCACGGCGAGACACAAGTTCGGAATCTGGACATCGGACCAATCCAGGGCTTGCCATTTCCCTTTTTTGGTCCAATGGATGGGCTGTTTCTGCCCCTGGCTGACGGTTGATGATGTTGATTCTGCAGAGACGGGGGGGTCGTGCCCCTTGTTGATTGATGCTGAGACGGGCAAATTGTGCCCCTGGTTGACTGAAATTGAAGTGGGCAGGTCGTGCCCCTAGTTGATTGCAGGTATCAGAGTACCTTGGCCCTGAAGCTGTTGTATTTGACTTTCTTCTGTCTTCATCCTTTCCTTGTTCTTCTGGAGGCTTAGATAGTTCGAGGATCCAGTCCCGTCGAATGGGGGACCATATGGCCCAAGCTAGGCTCATCGGGAGGCCTTTGTGTAGTGCAGCCGGTTGATTTCCTCTTGGATTTTTGCAAGGCTCTCCTGGCCTGATGAATTGAATAGGTGAGCACCGAAATTTCTTTTTTTTTTTTTTTTTATCCATGAAGATTGACCTGTACCTGAGTCCCCATTTGCGTTGATTATATACCAGCGGTATCTTTCTAGACTTGAAATGATTCTTCATCCAATATTTAAGGCTCAGACATTTTACTGGTGAAAAGACACGATCCACCCCTATCGGTTCCGGATTGGCGATAGCGTTCATAGTCTCGAATTCGTAACTATGAAACGGGACGTCTTCTTTAGAGTGTTGGATGTTGATGACAGGGATATCTGGTTCAGTGGTAGCAATGTTGGAAGGAATGATGAGCTCCTTCTCTGCGTGGACAGAGATTACTTGATTTCCACAGATATACTTCACCCGTTGATGCAAAGTTGATGGCACAGCTCCAACCTTGTGCAGCCAAGGCCGTCCGAGCAACATGTTGAAGGAGGCTGATATATCCAGGATTTGAAATGTGATGGTGGAGACTTCTGGACCTATCTGTACCTCTATGTCGACCTCCCCTTCCACTGATCGGTGGGTGTTGTCGAATGCTCTGACGTACATGGTGCTGGGTCGGAATGAGGAGGGACTGATTCCCAAGCGTTTCGTAGTCTTGAGCGGGCAGACATTTAAGCTTGAGCCGTTATCGATAAGGACTAGCGGGACACAGAGGTCTTTGTATCGTAAGGCTATGTTAAGGGATCGCCCATAGTCGAGCCCTTCTGGTGGTAACTCATTGTAAGTGAAGGTGATGGCGTGTGGAGCCAGGAGCTGTCCGATCATCAACGCTATCATTTCAGGTGCTGTATCGGAGGAGACATGGGCATTGGTCAAGGTTTTGGTGAACATTTCTCGGTGTGTGCGCGATGTACAAAGTAGCTCCCATACCGAGATTTGGGCAGGGATTGACTTGAGCTGAGTTGCCACATCATATGCAGCTTCGTTTTTATTGTCGAGGCCCGAGAGAGCACCTTTAGGATCTCCTTTGTTCTGATTATCTCTTCGGATGCCACGTCCATTGGGATTCATGTTTCCTACTTCTGCACATTCTGGATAGTGCCACGAGACTTCTTTATAATTTTCCTCTCGTTTGCTTTACAAGACCATTGGTTCTTGCAATGATGCTGGTGTGGGTACCAGATCTTCTTCATATGGAGCTTTTGTCTTGAGAACTACATTGTTGCCTGTGCTGAAGGGATGATATCAAGGTTTTTCTTCATAGATCACATAAGGTCGTGATCCTGGCTTGACCATTCCTGGAGCGGGAGGCTCCCATGGAATGAATGCTGGTCCTCTTGGTATGGTGAGGTGTTTTTCTGTTTGTCCCAGCTATATAGTGTGATTGACATGCCTCCTGGACTTGCCCCTTGCAATATGACTGGCTTGATTGGAGGAGCCCCTTCCAAGACAATGGGTTCTTGCTGCTGATGAGTATAATCCCTCTATTGCGGATTGGATTGCTCCTGAGCTGAAATTACCCCTTGCAGAACAACAGGTTCATATGCGGGCTCAATGCATGACTGTACTCCTTCCATGATGACTAGCTCCCAACATGAATGGCTGTAAGGTGCCCCTTGCAGGGGGACGAGCCCTTGAACAACTGGTGCATCATATGGAGGTGCTCCTTCGAGTACTAATGGCTCGGAGACTAAAGGAGGGAAGGGGTTTGCCCCTTGCAAGATCGAAGGAGAATTTGTTGGCCCATAAGTGTAAGCATGAATGGACTGGATATGGGAGAAGAAGTGGTCGAGTCGTTCTCGTTCTTCTATGCTGTTGACGGTAGGGCCACGAGATGAACTGGGGTCCGTCGGATGCTGAGTCAGAGGATTCTGAAGGATGTTGGTGGAAGCTGCTGGAGAGTTCTGAGGACCGAGATAACGATCTTGCAGTCGTTAATCAGATCTTGTATGGCATTCTTCAGAGTCATGCATCGATCAGTGGTGATGGTAGGCACAATATTCATTTTCTCGGTAGTTTGGAGGTAACGGATTTGGAGGAGGCCTGGGTGCCATTAGAGTGAGTAACTGCTTTTGCACCAGCATAGCCATGACTTGACTGAGTGGCTGAGTGACAGGAGTGAATTTCCTGAGCTCCCTGTAATTCTGCCTATTCTGATATGAATATTGGCCGTTCCCCCTGAAATGCTGCTGTTGTCGAGGTGGTTGTGTCTGTGGTTGAGGATTTGGTTGTGGCTGATACCTCTGAGATTGATGCTGAGTCTGATTCTGCTGATACGGTTGAGTCCCTGTGGGGGAGCATATTGGTTGCCCTAAGCAGTGGTGATGATGTTGTTTACCTTTGTCAGACGAGGAGGAGAACTGCTGCGGTTTCCATTCTCGTATCCGATAGGTCTTCCTTCCACTCTGTTCCGTTTAACTGGAGTGGCCTGATGAGGCCATGGGGAGATTGTCCCTGCGTGGATTCTTGCTTCAACTTGCTCTCCAGCACGGATCAACTGTGACAAATTTGCATATGGATGCGAAATGAGATATCCAGATATGCCAGGATATGTTGAATGAACAATCATGGAGATTTATTCTTCGTCATCGATAGGTGTCCGCATTCTGGCTGCCATAGCTTGCCAACGTCCCACATAAGCTGATAGTGTTTCATCACTCTTTTTCCTGAGAGCTGCGAGGTCGGCTCTTCTCGGTGCCATGTTGAGATTGTATGCGAATCTATCGACGAAAGCCTAGGAGAGTTGCTCCCAAGTCCTGATACGATGGCAATCCAACGATGTGTACCAGTCTAGGGCATCGCCCTTCAAAGATTTTTGGAACAAGCGGATGAGGGCTCCTTCATTTCTTGAGATTGCACTCAGCTCTCCATAGAAAGCCTTGAGATGTGCCGTGGGACAACCGCTGCCGTCGTATCTTTTGAATTTTGGTACCTCAAAATTTTAAGGTATCTAAGCATCTGGAAAAGGACACAAGTCGTTGAACTTAGTCGAAGGTAGATCGATTCCTTGTTGTCGTTAGAGTTGATTTTGCAAGATCTGGAACTGCTCCCGCAACTCGTGTAGTCCTGTATGATCTGTCGAACGATCGGTGCCTCCTGGAGTAAGGCACGTTCTTCTTCGGTATAGTGGTCGATGTCTTTGACCCTATGGGCTTGCTGGAAAGCAACCGCAGGTTGCTGAAATTGATTTCACGATTGAACTGGATTCTGATGAACTTGTGCTTGAAATGACTGTAATTGAACTGGAGACTGTACTGAGGTTGAACTGGAACTTGCTGGAAATTAACTAGAGATTGCTGGATCGAAGATTGCTGGAAATTAACTGGAATCCCATCGGCGGGGATGTGCTGGAATTGAAAAGTGCTCCTGTTTGTAGGAGGCTGAGATGCTGGGAAGTGACCCCCTTGTTGGATATTAGTCACTGTCTGCTGATTGATGTGGGCTTTGAAATTGCGTCGGGTAGCTTAACATGACATCTTACGCATACACGTGCGAAAGCTTAAGGAGTAAGTAGAATTATGGCTAAGGCCTGGGGGGGGGGGGGGGGGGGGGGGGGGGGGGGGGGGGGGGGGGGGGGGGGGGGGGGGGGGGGGGGGGGGGGGGGGGGGAGGGGGGGGGGGGGGGGGGGTGATTAGGACCTTTTAAAATCTTTTCGCCTACTTAACAAATTTAGCAAATCAAACTACGTAAGCGATTAAAACTTCGGCTTCCAAGCCTAAGTGGGTCCAATCAAAAGACTAGCAAATGATAAATGCAATCAGCAACCTAGTCTAATCAATACATGTGGACTTTTAAATGATGGATCAACAAAAGCTCAAGTTAAAGAGGTAGTGAAAGTACATCTTGTGAGTGTGGATGTGCTTATCAAGAGCCTAGCATACATTCCTAACTAAGCATTCATAATTAACCAATTAAACATAATGTATAAAGAGAAATGTGCTCCAAACAATCACAAACACAACGATGTATAGTGGTTCAACTACTTGTCTACTCCACTCCCGGTTCAAGTACTCAACCCCTTTAAGCACACCGACATTCACTGGGGAGTTTAAATCTGGTTCCTCCCAACCAAGGTGTTTTAACTCGGATCCACCCAACCAGGGAGTTTACAGGTTCCTCCCAACCTACACGTTTGCACCCGTGTTGGTGGCTCCCCCTTGGAGATTTTGTTTAGGCCCAACAAACCTGCCAAGGAACGGCTAACGTCCCTGAATTTAGGCTCGGCAAACGAGCCAAGGGGTGCCTAACAGCTCCTAGTCTTTAGGCCGACAACCAGGCCAAGGAACGGCTAACGTCCTTAGATTTTAGGCCGACAAACAGGCCAATGATTGGCAAACGACCCTAGTTCGAGTTTGTTAAACAAACTCTACACTCAACTCCCACAGGGAATTGAGTGGATGGACTCCTAATTAAGACAACCTTACTTGTCGGATTGAGCCCCTTTGTAGCGCCGCTTTGGGTTGCTTCTTCTCGCTCTCCCATGCTTGAATCAGCTCCCCTTGTGCTCCCTCGATCTTTGACGCCACTGCTTTGCCAAGGCTTCAGCTCCAAGATCAGCTACCTTGCATGTGATGCTCCATTGGAGATGCCCAAGGTGCTAGGGAATGGTGAAACCTCTACAAATGGTAGGAGATGGGTTTCCTATAGTAATACACCTATTTGGACTCCTAAGTAGTATTTAGACAATGGATTTAACTATCATTAAGGTGTCTAAACCCTAGGAATCAAGAGGGAACAAGTCCATTCTCAAGATACCATTGAATGACCCAAGCTTGTGATGAAAACACAAGGGGAATGACTTGCTTTGGGTTTGGGATAGAGCCTTTGATGGTCTCTAGTAATGTTGGCTTCTATCTCCTCAAAATCCCCTCTCTTCGCCCCAAAATCGAATCCCCCGCTTTTATAAAGTTTCCTGCAACGGTTAAATAACGGGCAGATTCGCGTAGGGTCGAGCGCCCGGTCAGATTGGGTCGGGCGCCCGAAATTCGATCCGTAAAACACATTTAAACGCTGGACTATTTTTGAGCTGATCGAGCACCCGGACAATTTTTTGGTCGGGCGCCTGATGGCAGTTTTTCACTAGTCGGGCACCCGGTGCATACTTTGGTCGGGCGCCCGGAATTGATTCTAGACTAGGTCATGTGCTGCTGGACGTTTTGTGCATTGATTGGGCGCCCTGACAGGTTTTGGTCGGGCGCCCGGTGATCCTCTGGACTTAGGCCAACTCACTTAGACGGATTCCCTCTATAGGTCGGGCGCTCGATGGACACTAGGTCGGGCGCCCGGTCGGGCATGAATTTCTGCTGTTTTGCAGCAGTTCATGCAACCTCTTGGCCATTCGATTGGTGGTCTTTTGGGACTCCTAGGGCCAATCTAAGATGACTAAGGGTATGCCTATTGGGTTATGGTCATCTAGAGGTTAATGGTTTTGGGTAGGTACTAGGTTCGGGCTCACCAGGGCATCACTTTTACTTGTTTCTTCTTTCTTGATGCAGCCAGTCCATCTTGAGTCTTTGGTCTTCATCTTCATTAAGCTCAAATAACACTTGACTCACTGACCTAAGTAATTGACAAACAAGGTGCACTAGTATGCCACAGAAAAGTGCACTAACAAGCTTGACACTGACTCCCATTGTGGGCATTCGACAGTGCTGTCCCTGCTGCTGGAAATTGAATTAAAATCCCATTGGCAGGGACATGTTGAAATCTACTGAGGTTATTGCTTGCAAGATTGACTGGAAGCTGACTGGAAGTCCCTATGACGGGAATGCTCTGAGATGACCTTGTCGTCACGGGAAGGTACTGAGGAGGATGCCTCGTAGTGAAGGGCTGAGATGACTGTTATCGGTAGTCTTATGCTGAGCTCTTAATTGTGCATATTCTAACCCCAATTCATCACTCATTATGCATGGATTTCATGATTTAAAGACTAATCTAATGCATGGATTTGTGATTGTAGGAATGAGAGGGAGACTTCACTAATTCATATCTAAAAGAGTCACTTTGTATGCATTGAAGATCAATAGAACAAGTGCCAAAAGGTGGAAGAAAGAAGTAAGAAAGAATGAGAAGAGATGAAGAAGAAAATCTGAAATTTTGTTCTTAGACCTGTTTGGCGACCGGTCGCCAAACAGGTCTACAGTGTATTTTTGGATTGTTTTTCTCCTCTTAGACCGGTCGCCAGACCGGTTGCCAAACAGGTCGAGAGTAGTCCAGAAACACAAAACTCACTAGACTATTTTTGAGGTTTTGAGACCGAACGTGCGACCGGTCGTCCAGGAGCTCAGACCGGTCGTTAGCGTAACAGAGCTTGCGCGTGAAGCTCCGATTTTCTCTCCGCAATTACGTAATTCCTTGTGCAATTTGAAATCTTCCGCACCAATCTATAAAAGGGACTTCTTCTCTTCATACCAGGGCATGCTAGGACGTGGGGATCATCAAGGAAGCTTAGGAGACGGATTCTACTTCAAGTTTTCCTAGTTTTAGTAGTTTTCATGTTTTTAAGGCTTTTAGTTCAAGGATGTTAGAGATGAACTAAAACCTCTTAGCTAGGGCTAAGAGGTGAAGCTTTTGATTTTTTTAATGGATTGATGCAACCTAGGTTTTCTTTTTATGTTTTAATTGAAGAATTTAGTTCAATATGAGTTTGAATCAAGTACTAGTTTGATTTTGCTTTGATCTCTTGATGACTCCGGGCTCATGTGATTCTTAGTGATTCTAAACTTAGTAGCTTATCTTCTGAGCATTGTTTATGCTTGTGTAGTTCATTGATCTATCATCGACTCCGGGCATGGTAGACTCTTTGATTGCCTTGTGTACAATGGCCCGATCTTCATGTGGGAACTCATTCAACTAAAGTTCTTATCTTTTGTTATAATTTGAATTAGTTGTTTGCTGATTGATTTTGATTTAATTAGAGTTCTAATAATTGGTTATAATCAAGTCTAGTGACAGGATTTGATGAAAGCTAGGATTGTGAATCTCAATTAGATTGGAAGGAGGCTTGGCCTATACAATTGAGTGTGCCCAAGGCCTGAGCATTGTTGTGGGAATTGAATCAATGAATAAGTAATCGTTTTAGATAATAGTTGATTTAATCGCTCTATATTCCGATCGGATAGAGATATGAATTCGATTCCGATTGTGTAGTGAGAGACCTAGTTGTGTTGATGCATTGAAACTTATCAAAAGTGGATCCTCGGCGCTCTAGTGCCTTTTTAGATTGATATTACCTTACACATTCACTGTTTAAACCCAAATCATTATTTTCCAGCTTTAGTTCTTAATAGGATCTTAATTATTAGTTATTTTAGACAAATTCTGAGAATACCCATTCATAATCTCTGTGAGAACGATACTCGGTCTTTCTGAATTATTACTACTTCGCAACCCTACACTTGGGGAGTGAACATCTTGGGCAGACTTCGATAGTTGTGCTTGATTAGAACTGGAGGCCGGAGGGACCTGGCATGACTGCTGAGATTGCTGAACTGGGCTAACTTGATTGTTGGCCGTTGCAGTAGCTTGTGCTTACATGAATTGCAAGAGTATTTCTTGCATTACTCTCATTCCTTGTGCTAATTCTTGCATGATTTGGTGTATTCTCAATTGGTTGTTGCACTGGAGGTTGCGCTTCGGCCATCTCAAGGGCGGGGAAGAGGTGAGCTTCCTCTTCGTGGTCGGACATGGCTTGCTGATCCCGAGTGCGGATTATGCTGCGGAAGGGAAGTTGTTTCCGAAGACATTGAGCCCGAGGAGGTGCAATGGTGAGGAATATACTCTACTCTCTTTTTTTTGGGTTTTGGGATTTTTTATTTTTGGATGGAATGCTATGCAGATGAGATTGTATGAGGACTAATGACTTTCAAGTACAGGAGGGATTTCGCTTTTCAAGTTGAATCATGACTAGTGGGACTAGCATATCCCCGGCGGAGTCACCATTCTGTGGACACTCAACTCTCCGCGGTCCCGGATTCTCCCTTCCTTTCGGAAAAGGGGGTGCGTTCGAGCGAATCGTCGTTTGTGCCACTGGCTTGCCTTATTCTCGAGGGCTTCTTCTCAGTTATCGGGTTAAATTGGATATGTTGAGTGAGTTCGTATAAGACCAGAGTTGCCACTAGCCAGTTACTTCGAATCTACAGTTAGCTAGACCCCTTAGAAACGTTAGAGAAGGGAACCCAAAGATTCCTTCCTCTAAAATGACTCATTTTGATCTGCGGCCAGAGATTCGAGGTAAGGGATCACGATTACAGGGTGGGAAGATGTTAAGCACCCCACACTGCCCGTACTGAAGTACTGTCTCTACTTCACTAGAATCGAACAAGTACTTGAAAGTCTGATTTAATCCTCGTACATTCTCATGAATGATATGATGCATGAATGCAGGTCTGAACAGTAAGAGTTTCTGATGGGCAGGTTTCCATTAGCAGGCAAGCCTAGAGCATAGGCTCGAACTGACAGGTGCTTTATGTGGGATGCATGCTGTGTGTTTGAATAATCAAAGTGTTGGCAGTGATATGATAAGCAGGGGGGTTGGAAGAAAAGTAAATGTTGCACTTATGCTAGATAAGAATGAGATGATGCTCATAAAAGAGTAGCTGGATGGACGGAGGTGTCGCAAGGGTTTGCTTCGAGTGGCTAGATCAAGACTTGGATAGCTTGGGAGACTTGGACCAGGGTTAGGTTGGTTTGGACCAGGGCTAGGCTCTTCTCACTCGGGCTCTCCTTGGTGGAGGAATGGGCTAAAGGGATGGAGATGGACTCGGCACTAATGAGATTTCTCTGAGAGTTGAGGGATGCTGAATGTGAAGGGGAGAAGGGGTATTTATAGCAGCGAGCAGTGACTGCTGTAGTAAATATGTTTGGGCGGCACCCTGGAGGCCGACTGTACGGCCTCTCCGCTTCAGCTTCGGAGCATACGGCCTCCGAACCTGAAGCAGAAAAGTCCGAGGTTCAGAGTCCGGACCTGCTCCAAAGCTATGGTTCGGAACCAGGTGAGTTGACTGGGTTTGAAAGATGGGTTGACGCGGTGAGTTGACTGGGTGTATGGGCTGGACTGACTCAGTGAGTTGACTCGGTGATTTGACTCAGTGGGTTGACTCATCAAGTTTGACTTTTTTGGGATTTTTTTTACTGGTTTTTCTTATGGGGGATTTTTTCAGACTGATGTTTAGGGGTGAGTTGACTGGGTTCATGCTTGAGTTGGGTTATGGATTGGGGCTTATAAGGGTGAGTTTGGCTAGGTTTGGACATGGGATTTGGGGGTATGGTCCTCCATCCATTCAGCTATCTCTACCAACATTGTAGCCGAAGGTGGGGTGTCTACACACTTTTACAGTAGGCCTTTCGAAGCCTTAATGAAAAAAAATATGGCATTACGCATAAAATGAGTACCCCATACCACCCATGATAAGTGGGCAAGCTAAAATTTTCAATCAGAAAATCAAACAGATTTTGGAAAAGACGGTGAGGCCAGATCGCAAAGATTGGTAACTGAGATTAGTTGACGCTCTTTAGGCTCACCACACTGTTTATAAGACCCCAATTGGAATGTCTCCCTATAGACATGTCTATAGGAAAGCTTGTCACTTGCCCGTGGAGCTTGAACACAAAGCCTATTGGGCAATTCGGGCATTGAGCTTCAACATTGACAAGGCTAGCTTGCTTCGCAAACTCCAATTAAATGAGCATGATGAGATCCGGAACGATGCTTATGAGAATTCGAGGATTTATAAAAGTAGGATGAAAGCCTTTCATGACAAACACATTTTCAGGAAAAAATTTCATGAAGGCCAAAAAGTACTCTTGTACAATTCCTAAGATCATCTTTTTTTCGAAAAAATTGAGATCTCGATGGATCGGCCCATACATAGTTAAAGATGTTTTTCCTCGTGAGGTTATTAGATAGAGAATGCGGCGAATGGTAATTGTTTTAAAGTGAACGGACAACGCCTTAAACCATTTGTTGAGAAATTTGATTCAGAGGATATGTCCATCACTCTGAAGGATCCTGTATATCAGGATGATTGATCTCCTAGTCTGATGGAGGTATAGTGTAGATTAGGTTTAGTTGTTTTTCTGTTTTAGTTTTCCTGCTTTAGTAGATTTCGATGTTAGATATAGATCCCCATGATCGACTCTCTCAGGAACTCACCCTCTTTTATTTTTATCACTGCTCTCATGTTATCGCTCATTGCATATCTTTTTACATTGAGGACAATGCAAGATTTGGTTGGGGGTGAGATTTCTAAAGCAATATGTGACATTTCGAACAATGTTTGTAGAATTTTTCAATTTTTTCCGAAACATTAAAACTCTTTTGGAAAACCTTGTTGCTATGCACTTGCGATATTATAAGTATGAAAGGATGAGAGATTAATTGATATGATTTTAAGATTTCTGAATTATCTTAAATATAATAATTTTTTGTATGAATTCCCCCATTGAGTTGATTGATAGAAAATTTTAACATTTTTTTTTATAGTTCACAATACACGATTCTCACGGTTTGAAGGGATTTTAAGATTTGTAAATTGGTTAGACGGAAGATTTGAAGTGTTTAGGAACCAAGCTGGGGAACTTTGTCCATCCTTATTCATATGAAATAAGAGAAAAGAACGGAAGATATGGATTTCTAAAGTTTTTATCTAATGAATATGAAAAAGAAAAAATGGTTATTCATTGAATATTTGTGAAAATTTTGAAAAGAGCTACCTATTACCAACCAGGGGATGGTCTACTCATAACTAAAGCTGAAAATGGGAAGTAGTGTAAAAGCTGTCAAAGGAACGGTAAGGCAAATTCTTGTCATAGGCAATTGGTTGATTTGTACACTTTTAAATCCTTAGTTTAGCTGATTCATGAAAAAAGTAATCCTGAAAATTCATGAGATGAACCTTCACGATCCACACTAGATCATACATGTTCGGATTCTTCTATTTTTCAATCAATTGGTGGGGATTCTATGTGCACACTTATTATGTTTAAAGAGTTAGAATTTCAATTTCCAATCACTAAATTTCTCAAAATTTTATGTTTATACGTTCTGAAGTTTATAGAAGTATAGTTTCCAAGAGAGAGTTGAGTTTTTAGAGAAGTGAATTGTGTCATGCATGTTTTGCTTGGGACTAGCAAAATGCTGGTTGAGGAGTGTGTTAAGCTCTTAATTTATACATATTCTAACCCCATTGCATCACATATTATACATGATTTTCATGTTTAAAATACCATTTAATGCATGTTTTGTGATTGTAGGAATGAAAGAGAGACTTCACCTAATTCATGTTTAAAAGACCACATTTAGAAGCCATTTGAAGATGACTGAAGGTGGGCTAAAGAAGAAAGAAAGAAATAAGGAGAGGAGAGAGGAAAGAAAGGAAGAAAGTGAAGCCACAATGGGCTAGACCGGTCGGCTAAGGAGGCCACGACTGATCAAGATCGGTCGGCCATATGCAATCCCCCCCCCCCCCCCCCCCCCCCTACACTCGCTGGACCAAAGCCTAAGTGGGTCCGACCGGTCGGCCACCCCATTCTCTGCACGCTGGACTAATTGCCAGACCAGTCCGACTGGTCACGATCGGTCGAACCTACTCAGTCAGCAAGCTTGTTCTTCAAGCTTCGAAAAACCTTGCGCAATTGTGTAAGTAGCTGCGCAGTTCTGAAAATTTTTGAGTCGGTGGAGCTCCAAATATGTAAAATGACACTTAGGGCTTGGTTTAAACATATCATAGAAGGCTTGAGAATTCGTAAGAGGTGAAGAGGATTGTTGTTGAACGTCTACAAGTCATCCAGTTTTAATTTTTATGCTTTTTCATTATTTTTAGTTGAAGCATGATAATGCTCGGCTAGAACCTCTTAGCTAAGGCTAAGAGGTGAAGCTTGTAGCTAGTTCTCATGTATAAGTCGTTTGATTCAAGTACTTTACTTAAAGTTTGGATTTTTAAGTTCTAGTTTGAATAAAGTAGGTATTTTTGAATGTTTTATAAGAGTTCATATGCTTCGGACATGAATTCCTTGCAATTCTCTAAGATGGCCATGTTTGGATTGATTAGATTCGAATTGTAGTAACCCTAGAGCATGCCATAGTCCCTTGGCATGTCTAGTTACTTTGAAGGCTACATATTTGAATTTTATGTGCTTCATTAGAACTAGAATCTTATTTTCTGACTTAAGTGGGATTGTTTATGTTTGAATGCTTAATCTTCCAACTAGATGAGAGATAGAACTTCGAATCTAGTTGTATTTATGCTTGGATGAATGAATTCACATAGGACTACTACAAGTGGATCCTTAAGGCCTTAATTCTATTAATTATAAAATTTTTCTAAAAATACTGTTTTTCTTGGTTTTTAAAATTGAATCCTAAAATTACTGAGATTGAAGTTACTAGAATGGGTTGAATTGATTTACCCTAATTCCCTGTGGATGGACCCTGTTCTTATCGAGTTATTACTACATCGCAAGCCTTGCACTTGAGGCGAGTGAACACACATCATAGAGAAACTCATCCTTATAGCTTTTACCAATGAAAAATGAGATAATGCATTGATGAGTTACTTAAGTCTCGTTCACCTTCTTGATCCAACCGATTGAGTAAGGGGTAGAGCGCTTCGTCATAGGCAGATGTAGTTTGTCCACCATAATTGTCGAGACAATATTATCACTACTTCTGTTGTCTATGATCACGTCACAGACTTTGCCCTGCACGGTGCACCTTGTATGGAAGATATTGTATCATTGTGGGTGCACTTCTTTCTTAGGAGCGTAAAGTAGTCGCCTCATGACTAGCAACTCGCTATGTTCCTCAAGTAGCCAATCTATAGCTTCTTTGTCCCCCCACATTGGCTTGTTCCAATTTGGGGTCGTCTTCTGCTACTTCCCCTTCTATGCCACCTTCATTCATGGTTAAGCGGACTGTAGGGCATTGAGGGCAAGCATTCGACCAGTGGCCTGGTTGACCACAATGGAGACAGTGGTCTGGCCTCGACCGACCATATGGGTTAAGGATCCTGCTAGGACTCGCTGTAGTGGGAGTTATACGTTGAGGCCTTGAGGGGCCGCTCCCTGTGTCCCGGTTTGCGGCCGTAGGAGGTTGAGCGTGCTCTCCTATAAGTTCCTTGCCTTTGGCCAACGTTGTATCCTGAGTGGGCTCTGTGATGGGGTTCCATGTTGCCGGATAGGGTTGAGCAGGGGGGTGCGATAACTGTGTTTTCACCCGGGTGGCTAATTTGTTGGCCTTACTAAACGTCCAGACTGGATGCATCTGGACCCGATCTCGGATCGCAAGTCGCAACCCACTAATGAACCGTGATACTTGTTGTGCCTTAGATTTTTCTAAATTATTATGTATAGTCAATTGCTGGATTCTTCGAGATATTCGGCTACGGTTCGATTTCCCTGACAACAATTTTGATATCGTTGGAATAAAATTTGTTCGTAGTCGTTAGGGAGGAAGTGAGCCCTAAGGAGTTGTCTCATTCGAGGCCATGCTCAGATAGGCTGCTTTATTTTGACGGGCTCAGGAAACTTGTAGGTTCTCCCACCATGCTGATGTGCTAGATTTTATCTTATATGCAATTAGTTTTACCTTCTTGTCGTCTGACACGTCCATATGATCGATGTATCACTCGACCTCTGCCAGTCAATCGGGGAACTCTATTTGAAGTAGGCCATTAAAGCTATGAAGATCATCTTTGCCCTTGTAATCTCGTTCTGCTCATTCCACATGTTCGTTCCCCAGTAGGGCTGTCAACAGCACGGATCATGATCCGTATCCGATCCAGATCCACTCCGATTTAAATGGATTCGGATCAATAATTGAATCATTGGGTCAGATTCGGGTAGACAAATTCAATCTGTTTAATATTCGGGTCGGATTCGGATCTACCTTGATCCGGCCCGTTAATGACCCAATTAGAGATGTATAAAAGAAAAAGAAAAAAAAACCCTAATGCCTCTTCTTTGCTCCTCGCCTCCTCCCCTTTGCTCTCCTCAGTCTGCCTCTGCTCTCCACGCACCACCACCACACCACGCCTCTCTGCTCTCCTCGCCTCCTTGTCTTTCTGCTCCGGTCTGCTCCCGTCCCACTGATTGGCTGTCTCGCAGTCTCAGGTGAACAGAGCTCTCTCTCTCTCTCTCTCTCTCTCTCTCTCTCTCTCCTTTCTCTGAAATTTGGATGGCTGGTTGCTAGTTGTCGGGTTGGGATGGACGGGATGGTCCAAGGGATGTAGGGCGAGGATCTGATAGTCCAAGGGATGTCTTTGTGCCCGGGGCTGTATGGAGTTCAGAGAGATGTCTGTGAAAAATCCACTTCGTCCATCTATTTTGAAAGACTACAATAGGAGAGGATTATAAAGTTTAGGCAGATCTAAAACATAAGTGGTCCACACCAACAAAACAGTGGTAAAAACAACGTTCGCCTTTGAAACCTTCCTGGAGCTTACTATGATGTTTATATGCTATCTAAACCGTTCATAGAATTATTAGGAACAAATATCATCTTGAAACAAAACTTCTCTTAATGTCAGACGTTCAATTCCGACTGTTTAGTGTGGTTTGGGCCCCGTGAGTTTTGGATCTGCATGATTTTTAGAATCCTGTCCTATTGTGGTTTTTCAAAAAAGATGGGCGGTGTGGATTTGTCATAGATATCTGTATGGCCCCCAAACAACTCAATCCGCTTCCGATAGTCCAGTGTAGTATATGCAGCTGCATTGGTGGAAAGTATTTTTGAAAAGGAGAGAGAGTCGTTGATTGAATGAAAGAAAGGTGTGGAAATGTAAAAGCTGTGATTAGACGTGGGTTGTGAGTTGTGTGGTGATGATGGAATCGGTGGACCATGGCATGGGCTGAGCGAAGGTACCATTTTTCAACAGCCTTTCTCATTGACAAGACGGTGAGTGCATTGACGGACGAAATCTGATGTGATAGCCTACGAAAGACTTGTGTAGGAAGTTCCTGCGCTGGGAACCAAGGTGGGGCCCAAAGTGATGTTTTTTGATAAATCCATCCCGTCCATCCTGTAGTCGGGTCGAGTCGGATCATAATCGAATCGGATACAGGTTTTGAATTATTTAAACGGGTCAGGTTCGGATCATATACCTGTGATCCGAATCGGATTCGGGTCGGATATATCCTTAATCGGATCGGATACGGACCATCAATGATCCGGCTCGTATCCGATCCGTTGACAACCCTATTCCCTAGTGCACGTCGTCGTATCATGATGTCTTCGACCTCATCATCACTCGGTTCCAAATTGTCTGGTGTGACCCTGCGATTATCCACCTGAGGTGCTTAATGGAATGTAGGATTATTTTGTATAACGAGCACCGGTGGTTGTTGGTCGTCCTAGGCCTGAGGCGGAGCTAGCAATGTCGCAATCCAGTCGAGGGTTTCCTGTATACCTTGCAGGAGCAACCGATTCTCCCGTCGTGCTTCATTGAAGTCTGATGCCGTGATATAATCCCTCAGAGCACCAGTCCTTAGGATGAGGATCCAACCCTTCATTAGATGCCATCGTCTTGAGGAAGAACCCTCTCTCTGATACCACTGATGTAGGGAGGACGTGGGAGGTCGATCACCGTCTTCCTTACCGGTGGTTCTCAAATCCAAAAGAAGAAATAAAAGGATACACAAGGAAATAATTCTAAATAATTATTGAATAATTGATTGAATGTCTAAAATGAAATTACAATGCATATAAATAGGAAACTAAACCCTAGGTAAAGTATTAGACTCCTTCTCAAACTCAAACTCCTAGAAAACCTCACTTATTATAAATAGTAAACTTACTATTTACTATTTATGACCGTCAATCTGGTCGAATCTCGCGATTCCGGCATGGGCAACCCGACATACTGGGTTGGGTGGCTAAAGTAGCTCGAGCTACCCAAAATCATATATTATATGTCCAGAAACTCATTCCGGATTGCGAGATACAACTGTTTTACGGTCCTGAAGGTCCGAATCACTTCCGACCCCGACCGGTCTTCTTTTGGTCCATCTGGGCCATGTAATAATCGGCGACTCGCTTTACATCACATAAGTAACAGATGTAATGCAAACATGCCAGTCCCCATCTAATCCACATATTAGAACAGTTTCTAATTGAAACATTAGTGCCTTCTAGTAGACTAGTTCACAAGCATTGATCCACAGCGTGCGATCATGTAAACATAAGAGACCTCGCTACTCGTCTCATCAATGGTATGCCAATGCCCACTCGGCTCACCAATAGCGGACCCATTTTTAAGCTGGTCAGACTTAGTCTCAATCGCCACCACATACTTCGAGCGTGTGAGACTATACCCCATTCCAACCGACCATGACACAGTGGGAGACATAGCCTACTGGTATTCGACACACATGTGCTCATAGATCCATTGGTCTAGGCATTGGAGCATCCTATTGGTACCACAGGGGTTTATGGATTTTCACTTAAGGACATCTTTAGCATTTAGTAAAAATAACCAATTTTTGATATCCATATTCATATATGCCAGTCACAGCAAAATCATGGTGCCTATAACCCTGATATTGCTAGGATGTAAGCTACAACCCTGATGCTACTAGGGTTTAAATGCAATCGTGACATACATAATGCGCAATGCATGAATCATACTATCCAAGTCATGCACCAAACCTGTGCGTATCGGGCAATCATATGGGGCAACTCTATTTCATACAAGTCCCTTAAGTACCTCAAAGACATAGGGCGTATAATTATCAGTTTTCTATGCATTAGGCAACTAATACAATGACATGAGTGTTGAGCTCTTAATTGTGCATATTCTAACCCCAATTCATCACTCATTATGCACGGTTTACATGTTTAAAGGACTAATTCAATGCATGTTTTGTGATTGCAGGGATAAGAGTGGACTTCACCCAATAGGAAACCAAAAGGGTTTATTTAGGAGCCTTGGATGAAGACCCAAGGTGGGTCAAAGAGAGAAGAAAGCAAGGAGAGAAAAGAAAAGAAAGAAAAGAAGAAAGAAAGTAAGAAAAAGGAGAAAGAAAAGCAGTCCGACCGGTCTTGACCGGTCGGCCAAGGAAGCCTGACCGGTCGGCCACATCATTGGAAGCTGCTGGATGGAGAACAGCACATCCGACCGGTCGTGACCGGTCGGCTAATAGGTCACCCCCCTCTAATGCACTCTCTGGATTGTCAAAAGACAAGTCCGACCGGTCGTGACAAGTCGGCCCTGCGTAAGACAGCAACTTTCTATTTTGGGTGCCGAAATTCTCTGCGCAAGTGCGTATTCTTACGTGAATTCTGGAGGATTCTTACCCAATGGATGCCTCCAAGCTATAAAAGGATTTCTTCTCTTCATACCAGATCATGCTAGGACGTGGGGATTGCTTGGGAGATAGATTCTACTTCAAGTTTTCTTCCTGTTTTCGTAGTTTTTATGTTTTTGAGGCTTCTAGTTCAAGGATGTTAGAGATGAACTAAAACCTCTTAGCTAGGGCT
The DNA here is from genome assembly GCA_003013855.2 of Liriodendron chinense. Taxonomy (NCBI): domain Eukaryota; kingdom Viridiplantae; phylum Streptophyta; class Magnoliopsida; order Magnoliales; family Magnoliaceae; genus Liriodendron; species Liriodendron chinense. The sequence continues at coordinate 1,815,710 of ML058584.1, forward strand.
AAGAGGTGAAGCTTTTGATTTGTTTTTGATGGATTGATGCAACCTAGGTTTCATTTTATGTTTTAATTGAAGAATTTTAGTTCACTATGAGTTTGAATCAAGTAATAGTTTGGTTTTACTTTGATCTCTTAATGACTCCGGGCTCATGCGATTCTTAGTGATTCTAAGCTTGGTAGCTTACCTTCTGAGCATTGTTTATGCTTGTGTAGTTCATTGATCTATCATCGACTCCGGGCATGGTAGACCCTTTGATTGCCTTGTGTACAATGGCCCGATCTTCATGTGGGAACTTATTCAACTAAAGTTCTTATCTTTTTATTATAATCTGAAATAGCTGTTTGCTGATTGATTTTGATTTAATTAGAGTTCTAATCATTAGTTGTAATCAAGTTTAGTGACAGGATTTGATGAAAGCTATGGTTGTGAATCTCAACTAGATTAGAAAGATGCTTGGCCTACACAATTGAGTGTGCCCAAGGCCTGAGTATTATTGTGGGAATCGAATCAATGAATGAGCAACTGTTTTAGATAATTGTTGATTGAACCGCTCCTATATTCCAATCGGATAGAGATATGAATTCGATTCCGATTGAGTTATATGAGATCTAGTTGTGTTGATGCATTGAAACTTATCAAAAGTGGATCCTTGGCGCTCTAGTGCCTTTTTAGATTGATATTACCTTACACATTCACTATTTAAACCCAAATCATTATTTTCCAGCTTTAGTTCTTAATAAAATCTTAATTATTAGTTGTTTTAGTTAAATTCTGAGAATACCCATTCATAAATCTCTGTGGGAACGATACTCAGTCTTTCTGAATTATTACTACTTCGCAACCCTAAACTTGGGGAAGTGAACAAGTTTTTGGCGCCGTTGCCGGGGACTTCTATGCGGTATTTTTAGAATTGTCTGAAATAACTTTTAGTTAAGATTGTGTTAAGATAGGTTTAGGATTTGTTTTGCTTTTTAGGGTAAGCTTTCTTCTAAATACTAACTTATTTTGTTTTGATTTTTCAGGATTCTAACATAGGTCTAATTCAGGGATTTTTAGGAAGTTGAAGAAGAAATAGGCATCTTAAGTCACAAATCAGGTTTTATCGTTCTAACCTTACTCTTCTTCTTCTCCTACTCATTCCTACCATATTCATCTCTTGTAGAGTGGGTGGAGACTCCTTTTGGATCTCTGATAGGTTGGCCTTGTGCCGCCTTGATTTCTATTGGTCGGCTCTGCCGTCTTGGATCACCTTGTGCTCAGAGATTTCTCTTCTCAAACCTATTCCTCTTTCTTCTTTTTCTGCACTTTTCTCAAAAGACTCAAAGAGTGGGTGGGGAGTTCTCTGAACTCCTATTGACCAGGAGAAATCGGTCTCTATCCTTGCTTCTGGCTCAGCCATTGCAAGACACCTTGTAGTTAGGTCTTAGAGAGGAGTAAAGGAAGGAAGGAAGAATTCCTTTTGTTTCATTCTTTTAGGAGTTGCATGCCACATTGGGCTCGGGGATCTAATAACCGACTATTCCTGACGGAGTAATTGTTGAAGGGATTGATAGAGAACCTCTTGCTAGAAAACGTCAAAATTTTCCTGAAATTACTAGGGAGATGGCTGAAAATCAACCAAATCAAGGGGCTAATCAACATCAAAATCAAGCCCAAAACTTTACTGCATTGGATGAGAATGAAGTAGGGGATGTACCTCAACCTAGAACTTTACGTGACTATTTACAACCAGCTAGGACGAGTACTCCCTCTTGTATAATTTTTCCTCACAATGTGGGAAATATTGATTTTAAACCGGGGTTGATCCAACTTCTTCCTAGATTCTATGAGCTCGACTCTGAAAGCGCTTATCTACACATTAAAGAGTTCGAAGAGGTTATCGCCACAATAAACTATGACAATGTAACCAAGGATACTATAAAACTTAAATTATTCTCTTTCTCCTTGAAAGAGAAGGCCAAATCATGGCTACATTCCTTAAGGCCAAGGTCTATTGGGACATGGGCTGAGATGACTCAGGAGTTTCTTAAAAAATTCTTCCCGACTCATCGTATCAATGCACTAAGAAGGGCCATAATGAACTTCGCCCAAAAAGAAGATGAAACCCTTTTCCAATGTTGGGAAAGGTATAATGAGCTTTTAAACGCATGCCCACATCATGGCTATAAACGGTGGAGGTTGATTAGTTTCTTCTATGATGGATTAAACTCAACCATGTGCTAACTTGTGGAGATGATGTGCAATGGGGAGTTCATGAACAAGGAAACGGAGGAAGCTTGGGATTATTTTGACATGTTGGCTGAAAATACACAAGCATGGGATACATCTAAGCCGACAAGTTCAAAACAACCCCAAGCCAAGGAAAAGGGAGAAATTTATGTTTTAAATGAGAGAGATGATCTAGGTTTTAGAGTGGCTAATCTCACATGAAAGGTCGAGGAGATCGAAGTAAAGAAAGTGAACACAACCCAACGAAGGGGGACTGTTGAAACTATTTGTGGTATTTGTGCTTCCAATGTACATAAAACGCCGGATTGTCCTACAATTTATGCGTTTCGAGAACTTTTATATGAACAATCGAATGCTTTGAATAGTTATCAACGATCTTTTAGTACTACAAATCCAAACACGAACAATTCTAGTTGGAGAAACAACCCTAACTTCAATTGGGCAAACGGAACCAACCAAAGTAATCATCAAAAGGGGCCCCCAATGCAATTTCCTATGGCCCCACCTCAAATGCCTATAGAGGATATATTGAAAGCATTCATGGAAGGTCAAGCTCAAATAAATCAATCCAACCATACGATAATGCTTGAGCTTAAAAATTCGGTGGAGGAAATCAAGGCTCGCTTAAACGCAAGGGAAGGAATTCTTCCAGCCCAACCCATACCAAATCTGAAATCACAATGCGAAATAAGCATGCCTAGTTCCTCTAACCAACACATGGAACATGCTAAGGCCATCACCACTCTTAGAAGTGGTGAAATTTTTGAAAAATCTGACCCGGTGAAGGTCTCAACGCCTAATGATCCGGTATCTTCCAAAGAGGATGATGGACCTAGCACCAGCCATGAATGAAAAAGAGCCATTAAAAGAATATAGGCACGTTGTTTCATTCCCCCAACGCTTGGTTTCAGCCAAACCTCAAGATAAATATCAGGAATTTTTGGAGGTTTTCAAGCAAGTCAAAATCAACATCCCATTGTTAGATGCCATTAAACAAATACTGTCATATGCTAAATTTTAAAAGACCTTTGCATGGTTAAAACAAAAATACATGTGCAAAAGAAGGCATTTTTGACAGAGAATGTAAGTGCCATTATCAACCACGGGATGCCCAAGAAATACAAAGATCCCGGTTGTCCGACAATATTTGCGTAATTGGAGACTACCGGGTGAAACATGCTTTACTCGATCTAGGGGAAAGTGTGAACTTAATTCCTTTTTCGGTCTATGAACAATTGGGTTTAGGTGAATTAAAACCCACCAAAACCACATTACAACTAGCTGACCGATCAATTCGTATTCCGAGAGGGGTGATTGAGGATGTCCTTGTCCAAGTTGATAAGGTCTACTACCCGGTGGACTTTATTGTCTTGGACACACAACCCATGGTTAATTTTGGCCCTCAAATTCCTGTCATACTTGGCCGTCCATTTCTAGCTACATCAAACGCTATCATCAATTGTAGGAGTGGGGTCATACAAATGTCTTTTGGCAATATGACAATTGAGTTGAATGCTTTCAATATTGACAACCAACAAGAGGATGAAAATAAGGAGGTCCACGAAATAAACATGATCAATTCTATTGTGGAAGATGAGTCTCTCTCACCTTTTTACTCCGGTCACTTAGACAAAGACGTGACTTACTCCCTTGATAAGAACGATGATATGATAAGGGATATGGTCACACTTTTAGAGTCGATATCAGCATATGACGTTAGCTGAGAGAAGGATGTGGAAACAACACTTTGTTGTGCTGAGAAATCAATTCATATTTCCACACCTTTGTGGATCATGCATACCGAACTCCACCAATCCTGGGATGATCCATACTTGCAATATCAATGCCCAGAAAAATCTGAATGGAGACATATGTTTTCTGACAAATATGATGTTGTCCTCCTCGTATACATGTGGTGAACACATTAAGGAACCCGCTGAAATTCCTTTTTGGGATTTTCAGTGGCTTATTTGGATCACTCACACACATGTATATTGTAAAGCAGGATATTGGATGACCTTACTGTGAAACCTTTTGATCCATCTAATGATTCTGCTTGACTTTATGCTTTTGGATGAGTTGTTGGGATTAACCTCCTAGTCTGACGGAGGATGATTTTAAATAGTTTTTCTAGAATGATATCCCATTAGAATTTGTTTTGATCAGTTGATTTATTTGTGAAGTAATCCATCTCCAAAAGCTAATCTTGCCATGAAATATATTCCTCAGGTGATATCTCTCATTCTCACTCCCTTTTTATTTTGGCATTGCTCTCATGTGTTGCATTCATTGTATACTTTCTTACATTGAGACAATGTAAAGTTTTGGTTGGGGGGTGAGAGATTCCTTAGATGAATCTACTAGCTTTTGTGACATTTCGAGCAATGATGTAGAAAATTTTTCGATTTTTCAAAAATTCAAAACCCTTTTGGAAAACTTTGATGCTATGCATTCGAGATGATATGAGTATAAGAAGAGGAGATACGAAGTGAGGGATGTTGCAAGCTTTGAATTTCTCTTAATATAATAGTTTTATATGTGAATTCTCCTATTTTTATGATTAATAGAAAATTTGAACATCTTTTACACCTAGTTCACATTACACGATTTTCATGATTTGAAAGGGTTATGTGATTTGTGGATTAACTAGACCTTGATTTAAGGTATTGAGAAACCAAGCTGGGGTACTTTGTCCATCCTTGTCCATGGGAAAATAATGAAAGATATGAATTTCTAAAAATCCTGTCTAATGTAAAAGAAAAAGGAAAGGAAGGATGAAAATTGGGAATGATGGAAAAATGGTGGAAAATTCCGATTAGGGCTACCTACTACCAACGGGGGGATGGTCTACCCGTACCAAAGCCGGAAATGGGACGTAGTGTGAAAGTCGTCGGAAGGACGGTAAGGCAAATTCCTGTCATAGGCTTGTTGTTGCTCTATACACCTTGAGATCTATAGTTTAGTTGATCTATGAAGAAGATAATCCCGGAAACTTATGAGATGAACTTTCACTATGCACACTAGGTTGAATTCGTTCAAGTTTTTCTATTCATCAATCAATCAGCGGGTATTTCATATGGACACTTATTATGTTTTGAGAGTTTAAGGTTTCAACCTATATCACCTAATTTTTCTTATTTTTACGTTTGTGTGTCTTGGGATGTATAGAAGAATAGTTTCTAGAGGAGAGTTGGGTTTTGGAGGATGAAACTTGTTTCATGCATGTTTTGCTCGAGATTAGCAAAATGCTGGTTGGGGGGTGTTTTGAGCTCTTAATTGTGCATATTCTAACCCTAATTCATCACTCATTATGCACGGTTTACATGTGTAAAGGACTAATTCAATGCATGTTTTGTGATTGCAGGGATAAGAGTGGACTTCACCCAATAGGAAACCAAAAGGGTTTATTTAGGAGCCTTGGATGAAGACCCAAGGTAGGCCAAAGAGAGAAGAAAGCAAAGAGAGAAAAGAAAAGAAAGAAAAGAAGAAAGAAAGTAAGAAAAAAGGAGAAAGAAAAGCAGTTCGACCGGTCTTGACCGGTCGGCCAAGGAAGCCTGACCGGTCGGCCACATCATTGGAAGCTGCTGGATGGAGAACAGCACAGTCCGACCGGTCGGCTAAACCAGTCCGACCGGTCAAGACCGGTCGGCCAATAGGTCACCCCCCTCTAATGCACTCTCTGGACTGTCAAAAGACAAGTCCGACCGTTCAAGACCGGTCGGCCAGGCCAGTCCGACCGGTCACGACCGGTCGGCCCTGCGTAAGACAGCAACTTTCTATTTTGGGCGCTGAAATTCTCTGCGCAAGTGCGTATTCTTACGCGAATTCTGGAAGATTCTTATGCAATGGATGCCTCCAAGCTATAAAAGGACTTCTTCTCTTCATACCAGATCATGCTAGGACGTGGGGATTGCTTGGGAGACGGATTCTACTTCAAGTTTTTTTAGTTTTCTTTCTGTTTTAGTAGTTTTTATGTTTTTGAGGCTTCTAGTTCAAGATGTTAGAGATGAACTAAAACCTCTTAGCTACGGCTAAGAGGTGAAGCTTTTGATTTATTTTTGATGGATTGATGCAACCTAGGTTTCCTTTTATGTTTTAATTGAAGAATTTTAGTTCAATATGAGTTTGAATCAAGTACTAGTTTGGTTTTACTTTGATCTCTTAATGACTCCGAGCTCATGCGATTCTTAGTGATTCTAAGCTTAGTAGCTTACCTTCTGAGCATTGTTTATGCTTGTGTAGTTCATTGATCTATCATCGACTCCGGGCATGGTAGACCCTTTGATTGCCTTGTGTACAATGGCCTGATCTTCATGTGGGAACTTATTCAACTAAAGTTCTTATCTTTTTATTATAAACTGAAATAGCTGTTTGCTGATTGATTTTGATTTAATTAGAGTTCTAATCATTAGTTGTAATCAAGTCTAGTGACAGGATTTGATGAAAGCTATGGTTGTGAATCTCAACTAGATTGGAAAGATGCTTGGCCTACACAATTGAGTGTGCTCAAGGCCTGAGTATTATTGTGGGAATCGAATAAATGAATGAGCAATTGTTTTAGATAATTGTTGATTGAACCGCTCTATATTCCGATCGGATAGAGATATGAATTCGATTCCGTTTGAGTTATGTGAGATCTAGTTGTGTTGATGCATTGAAACTTATTAAAAGTGGATCCTTGGCGCTCTAGTGCCTTTTTAGATTGATATTACCTTATACATTCACTATTTAAACCCAAATCATTATTTTTCAGCTTTAGTTCTTAATAAAATCTTAATTATTAGTTGTTTTAGTTAAATTCTGAGAATACCTATTCATAAATCTATGTGGGAACGATACTCGATCTTTCCGAATTATTACTACTTCGCAACCCTACACTTGGGGAAGTGAACAATGAGTACCAATCTCAACCCCACAGCCAGGTGTACGCTATCATGATCAATCACAATATAAAGCCAAATATACAATGATGCGTATGTCATGTGGATGGGAATTTCATTAATGTACTAAACCTGTTACTAATGTGTGGAGCTACATCACTAATAGCCTAAGCATACTAGCATGTTATAAACACATCATCGTACCATAGATGTCCTTAATCACATAAGAATGCATGGGTCTTGGTAGGTCCACTTGGATCCAACCCTAATGGACCCTACATAGAGGTGGGCAATGATTCGGGCCGAGCCGAGTTAGCCCTAGTTTGGTTTGGCTTGTTTTTGTACCACCGTAGTTTGTGGATCGGTTTGGTTTGGGTTTCGGGCCAACCCATGCGGCCCGAGTTTGGTTTGCTCCAGAAAAATTTGGTTCGAGCCGGGATTGGTTTGGTCGAAAATTTCGAACCGGGCCAGGTCGAGTTCAAACAGGCAGCGGCTCTTTTTTTCCTTGTTTATTTAATTAGAAAAGAATTTAAAAAGTTAGAAAAAAAAACCACAAACGTATCTGACTATGTGATGCTTAACATCCTCCATAGGAGTGCAACTTCAAAATAGACATGTAAGAGTATTTTCCAAACAAAAGTACACAAGCATAATTTTACAAGTGCAAGGAAACAGTGTGCATTCATGTATATGTATTATGTATTATCCATGTCATCATGTATATGTATTATCCATGTTGTCCATCTGTTTTACATATCATTTTAGGACATGATCCCAAAATGGAATCATATCCAAAGCTCAAGTGGATCACACCACAGGAAACAGTGTGCTTATAATCTACGAGCCAAATCAAACCGAGCTGAATCAAATCGAGCTTTGAGCCGAGCCGAGCCGGTACTGCTCTAGTTTGAGCTTGGTTTGTTTTTTCAAACAAGCTTGACTTGGAGGCTTGGTTTGGTTTGAACTTCCATTCGAAGCAATCTAAGCTGAGCTTTTTCGAACCAATCCGAGCCGAGCTTTCGAGGTGGCTTGGTTTGTGCCCACCTCTAATCCTACATGCTCCTATGGGGGTGGGCAGCTACAAGACAACGACCCCACTTGTAGCAAGCTACGCGGACGCATCAAAGGTCTACTTGGGACTCTACCCTAGCCCCTAATTGAGTGGCCTAACCATGTTTCTAGTGGAGAAATACATGGGCATTTAGTTGGGTCCACAATTAATCACTGTTGGCCCTATATAGGGCTTCAATGTAGGCCCTACAAATGCTCTAAAGGCCCAGCCAAATGCGGTGGCCCATGTCTACACAAATCATAGGCCAGATGTGGGCTTAAATAAGGAATCATGTTGGGCCTAAGGAAGGCCCCATTAGTGGCGAAAATCGTACACGTGGCATGGCCCACTTGAGACTTGAATTCACCCATTCATTGGCCTCGAGCACTTTACTAAAATGATCTAGCAAAATAGATACATGGAGAAGATGTAACACATACATCAAGTAGGGGACCACGGTGGGCCCCAACTGATGCTCCAAAGGGGGTCCCACACGTTGGATAGTGTGGGCAGCACCCACTGTCCAATGTGGGGTCCACCTGGGCCATGGATCTGCCTCAATTTTTGGACCCCAGCTCTGTTAACGTCAGATTTTGTAACAGGATCCTCCGGTCGTTCACCTTCTCTCCAATAGAGACTTCCTCCGCCGGACCTGAAAAAAGACAGAAAGCAACTAAGGGTGGCTGGCGTCCAGCCGTTGGCCCTCCGATGCTTAAGTCAGGCAAAGCAAGAAGAAGAATAACCAGGCAAAACGAGGCTAGAGATTGAATATTGTGTACCTGTATCTTGATGGAGTCATCTCCTTATATAGATCTAAAATGATCCAATCTGTTACGTAAGATATCGAGATCCCGCTGATTTCGTGGGATAAGATTCTTATCCTCAGATAGAAGGGAGATCTAATCCAATGACTCATCCGATAGTTTCGTTCCTTGATAGTGATCCCTTGAGACTCGGAACCATTGAAGAAGATAAGCCCAAAATCGGCCTATACGGGCTGCTGGTACTGAGGGCTAAGGGATGTCACCACAGAAAAAGCTGTTCGCATGTTGGAAGATGGTCGTGAATCCAAGTGCTCACTCATTCAGATACGACACCTTTCAACGAATTGTGAGAAGGTCTGCTCGCAGGAAATATACAACTCCTCTCGCCTTCCAATATTTGATTATCGATCACAACTTCTCAAAGCTTTGGTAATCGAGCATCGTTTTTCCTAATATGCGAGTCGTGAACAGACGTTCTCGATAGTCGAATAAATGTGCTCGCGGGATCGGAGCATCATCAGAATATACGAGACGCGAACAGACGTTCTCGATAGTCGGATAAATGTGCTCGCGGGATCGGAGCATCATTAGAATATAATAAGAAGCCTCCAGTAGATGGTCTCCGCTATTTTTGACTATAACAGATGCCCCCCAAGTCCTTTCCGCCAAGAATTCTAAGGGAAGGACTTAATTCACTATCACACGTAACCGCCTGCTGCCTTTATCAAGAATGAAACCGTACATGATTAGGCTAGAATTAATGAGTGCCAGCTTTTTCGCAGCCTTTCCGCAGTCAGGAAGTGAAGAGACGCTCGCCACGTGTCCGGAGAGTTAATGGGCGTGCTTGCTCGACTGCCGCGTAGAAGGGGGGCTGCCACGTATCACCAGATGCGGCGGAATGATTGCCTATAAATATATGGAGTCTTCCATTTCTCTGGTTTTCTACCAAAGTTTTTCGAACGAAAGAATTCTCCTGTAATCTTCCTCTCATACTACTTTCTCCGGTGTTCCTTCTTCTTCCTTTCTTTCGTACTTGGGTACATTTTACTTTTTCCTCTTTTTCTTCTTTTAATCTTCTCATGGCTGGGAACTCTGACGAGACCACCGTCCCTCTAGGTGATGCTACACCGGAATCCTCTGCTTCTAGTAATGTGAGGGTTCCGGCAGGGAGATACACAGCATCCGGATATCCTTCTATTTTATCGGAGGACCGGCTGGTTGAGTTACGGGAGAGATATCTGATCCCCGACTCAATCATTCTCCGATTGCCCGGAGAAGGAGAAACACCAGACTCCCCTCCCCCAGGATGCGTAGCTTTTTATGAGTACCAACTCATCCTGGGGGTACGCCTTCCCCTTCATCCCTTCATACGCGATGTTCTCCGATGTTACAAGATTGCCCCCGGGCAACTCATCGTGAACGGATGGAGGGTAGTTCTGGGTTCCTTTGCCCTCTGGGCTCAGGCCGGCAACGGGGAGCTCACGGCGAAAGAGTTCCTCCGTATGTTCCGTCTGAAGAAGGCGCCCTCGAGCGAAGGCTGGTACTACCTGTGCTACTGGCACCGGGATAACTTCGTGCTGGGGAAACCCTCCTCGAACTATCCCGGCTGGAGGAAACGGTGGTTCTATGCTTCCGGTAACTGGGAGTCTGCTTCCTCCAGGGGTTCAGGGGTGACCCGTCTTTTCTGTGAAGGTAGGCACAGTCCCACATTGTGCTGTTTCTCCAGTTAAGATTTTAGGGTTTCACTTCATTTTTTTGACCTCTGTTTGTGCTCGCAGGTATCCCGGCTTTGAACAAACCAAATTTGAAGGGAGGGATTAACGAGAAGATAATAAGAGTATACAAGGTGCCTGTTGGTGATAGGCACATCGAGGCCTGCTTGTCCTCCTCGCGACTCGCAGCAGCGGGATTAATATCCAGCGAAGAAGTCACGATGATAAAAGCTGGAGAAAAGAGGGGTTTGTTGCCTCGACTAAAGGGCACAAACTCGAAAAGGCAGAAGAAGTCTGCCGGACCTACTCAACCATCCGTCCACAAGGGTGGAGACCAACCTGCTCCTCTCGCGAGCACGGTGGGGGCACCAGCAGTGCCCAACATCCCCTCACTGGTGGTCACACCTAGACCGCTAGTGATTAACATTACTGACAACTCCCCTGATGGGGCAGGATCCTGCTGCCCCTCAGCTGACGAGGCTCGCGAGCAAACAGAACCTCGCGAGTCGGTGCCTGCTCGCGAGCTGACCCCTACTGGCGAGCCGGGACCTGCTCGCGAGTCGGTGGCCCCACCTATCACGAGCACGACTGGGTTGGTCGTCACCTAGCCATCTGGAGGTGGAACATTCTCTATTCCTCGCCACCTCATCCAATTTGTAAATTTTTGTTCGACAACATTTTCGCCCAAACCTTTGGCTCTCTTCCCGAGCCAAGCCCTGAGAACCTTTTCCTTGAGGCGGGGGTAAGGATGGTTCAGGTAAGACCTCGGAGATTTTGTTTAACTTCCTTATTTTTAGGCTCTCAAGTATCTTTCTCACGTTTTCTTTTCCATTTTGCAGGGCTTAGATCTCATCTTGTGGACGAGGCGAGATATCGTCGCCGCTTGTCGCGTGATCGATGAGGCAGAAGGAAAGAGGATCGCCTTGGAGAAGGCGGTTCAGGGACGGGATCAACTCCTCAAGGCCCGCGAGGTAGTGATCTCGAAGAGAGATGAGGAGAAGAAGATCCTCATCGAGAAAGTCCAAGTCCTGACCGATAGGTATCAGGCTTTGGACTCTAATTTCGCGAAGCTCGCGGGGTTGAAGGAGAAAGCGGAGAGAGAGAGGGAGATCTTTCGTCAAGACAAGATCTCGCTGGAGGAGCAGCTTGCGGAGGCCAAGTCGCAGCTTAAGGAAGTCAGCAAAAATTTGGAGAAGGAGCGCTCCAATCTCGCACAGCTCAAGGACGACTCGATCCACTGGGACGAGGAGAAAGTCGCCTTGGTAAAAATGCTCTCTGAGGAAGGGCCTCGGGCAATTTCTGAGTTCCGGAACTCGCAGCTATATGACGATGAAAGATATGAGTCATATGATGCTGGTCGCGACTTTGCGCTAAGAGTAGTGCAACGAATGTCCCCATCTTTTGATATGGGGGAATTTGGACGAGTCGCGGCCATCATAGCTGTAGAGGAGCAAGCTGCTGCTGAGAACGAGGTGACTGAAGCCACGCAGGCTGGAGGGGCTCCAAAAATGGGCCCTGAAGTCGAGAGCACGGCTCCTCCTCCGAGAGATTGATTTTCCTTTTTGTTTTCCTTTCTCCTGTACTTGCGAGCAGATATTTGTAAACATTTGACATTAATGAAAAGATATTTTTGGAAGTGTTCTTGTTCTTGTTGTTTACTTTCTCTTTCCCCTTCATGCAATGAATGCCTTCTCGTTTCAATGGGTTTATGCTCAACCCGGGGGGTTGTAGTGACCATACCTTCGTGGAGACACTGATCCATCGATTGAGAAATGAATTGTGCTCAATCCGGGGGGTCGTGGTGACCATACCCTCGTGGAGATAGACTGATCTATCGATTGAGAAATGAATTGTGCTCAATCCGGGGGGTCGTGGTGACCATACCCTCGTGGAGATAGACTGATCTATCGATTGAGAAATGTATTGTGCTCAATTCGGGGGGTCATGATGACCATACCCTTATGGAGATAGACTGATCTATCGATTGAGACTCCAAGTTTACCAAGGGTAGAAGGATGGTCAAGAGTACAAACAGGCTCTTCTGCAGTGTTGTTTTTTATCCATAAAATGGAAATGTGACCATCCTAGGTGAATTTAACCCTACCAAAGGTAGGCAATTGTCCAAGAGATTGTATGCATCCTCTTCAGGGCTATTCAGGTCCAAGTGAATGGAATAGCGACCAAAAGATATCTTTGACTTTTTATTCAAAAAATCTCGTTGTGAACTACATCGAATTTAGGAGAAATATTGCAGCAAATGCTCCACGTGCCAAGGGCGACGTACGGGTTTTCCTTGCATGTCTTCGAGGTAATAAGTACTGGGTCGCACAATCTTAATAACCCAATACGGGCCTTCCCAATTTGGATCCAGCGAACGAGCGGGAACTCCGAGTTTTTGCTTCAGGACCAAATCTCCGAGCTTGAAGGATCTAGGCCGAACCTTAGCATTCCGATAGCGAGCAATATATTGTTGATATGTGGCCGCTCGTACTTGGGAGGTATTTCTTCGTTCTTCCAAGAGATTGAGATGAAGTCGAAGATCTTCCTTATTACCCACGGGGTCATACTGCTCGATTCGATACGAGGGTACTTGAATTTCCATTGGTACTACTGCGTCGACACCAAATGCTAAGGAGAAAGGGGTTTCACCTGTTGATGTACAAGTCGTGGTTCTATATGCCCATAGTACTTTTGGCAGAAGTTCCGGCCATATACCTTTCCATTCACCTAGCTTGGTCTTTAAGTGGTGCTTGATGATCTTATTCACTGCCTCAACTTGCCCATTTGCCTGAGGATGATATAGAGAGGTGCGGAGGTTACGTATCTTCCATTTTTCACAAAATTCATCAAAGGCTGCGTTATCGAACTGCGTTCCGTTGTCGGTAATTATAGAGGGAGTCCGAAATGGCATATGATATTTCTCCATATGAACTTAGTAGTTTGTTTCTCGGTAATCTTGGCTAATGGTTCTGCTTCGGCCCATTTGGTGAAGTAATCGACCCCCACTATCGCGAATCTATTTTGTCCTTTTCCAGTAGGCAAGGGACCGATGATATCAACCCCCCATTGCGCGAAAGGCCAAGGACTATCTACTGGAGTCATTCGCTCAGATGGTACATGAGGTATAGGAGAATATCGCTGGCACTTGTCACATTTTTTGGAAAATGCAATTGCATCTGCTTTCATAGTGGGCCAATAATATCCTTGCCTCATCGCCTTATATGCTAGGGATCGCCCCCTGGGGTGGTTACCGCATGCCCCCTGGTGTATTTCATCGAGAATACGAAGTGTTTCTTCTGGATGAAGACACCTTAAATAAGGCAAGAAAAAACTTTTGCGTAACAATATTCCATCTTGCAAGGTATAACTGGCGGCTCGATGACGAATTTGTCTTGCAACTTTCTTGTCGTCTGGGAGGTATCCGTCTCTGAGATAAAGGATAATGGGGTCCATCCAACATGGAGATGATTGTACCGATGTTACTTGCTCAAAAGTTACTTGGTCGATACTCGGGTTCTGAAGATGCTCGATGGGGATTGAATGTGACAACTCAGATTCTGGTGCAGAGGCGAGCTTCGCCAGGGAATCTGCGAGTTGATTCTTCTCGCGAGGAATATGAATTATTTCATAAGTCTTTAGTTTCGCGAGCAGGATGAGGACACGAGACTTGTATAAGGCCATCCTTTCTTCTTTGGCATCGAATTCACCGAGTACTTGGTTGACAATGAGCTGGGAGTCGCTATGAATTAGCAGATTCTGAATTGAAAGGACAATTGCTAGTTCGAGGCCAACAATCAGGGCCTCATATTCTGCTTCATTATTTGAGATGCGAGAATCGAAACGTAGAGCATATTGGAAATGTGACCTGTCGGGAGCCACTAAAATTAGGCCCGCTCCGCTACCAGTGGCCCGTGACGACCCGTCCACGAAGAGTGACCAAGAAGGCTGGTCGTTGATTGCGGCATTATCATCGGAAGAGTATGTGAATTCGGCGATAAAGTCAGCCACGGCCTGGCCCTTGACTGCAGTCCTGGGGCAGAATGAGATATCGTGCTCGTTGATCTCGACCGCCCATTTAGTTAAGCATCCGGAAGCCTCAGGTTTTTGAAGGACTTGCCGTAGCGGATGATTTGTTGGTACTAGAATAGCGTGGGCTTGAAAGTATGGTCGCAGTTTTCAAGCTGCCTTGACTAAGGCCAGGGCCAGCTTTTCCATATCAGAATACTGAGTTTCTGCATCAACCATTGCTCGACTGATATAATAAACGGGCCTTTGCACCCCGGAATCTTCTCTTATTAAAGCGGCGCTAACGGCCGTAGAGGACACAGATAAATAAAGAATGAGTTGCTCATGTGCTACAGGTTTGGATAAAATGGGGGGTGTGCTCAGGTATTGCTTCAATTGTTGAAAGGCTTCTTCACACTGTGGTGTCCATTTCCAATCAGACTTGGCCGTTGCACGAAGGAGTTTGAAGAATGGTAAGCATTTGTCAGACGCTCGCGAGATGAACCTGTTCAACGATGCGATGCGACCAGCCAAACGCTGGACATCCTTAAGAGTGGTCGGGGATTTCATCTCCATCAATGCTTTTATTTTTTCGGGATTTGCCTCAATTCCTCGCTGACCGACATGAATCCGAGGAATTTTTCAGCAGATACCCCGAATGCACACTTTTCTGGATTCAACTTCATCTGATATTTCCTCATCAGATCGAAGACTTCTTGAAGGTCAGAAAGATGGTCATCTTCTACGATGCTCTTCACGAGCATGTCATCGACGTAAACTTCCATTTTTTGCCAATTTGGGCAGCGAATATTTTGTTGACGAGGCGCTGATAGGTGGCCCCCTGCATTTTTAAGACCAAACGGCATTACCTGGTAGCAATATAATCCCCGATCTGTGATGAAGGCGGTATGCTGGCTATCAGGTGGATGCATCATGATCTAGTTGTAACCAGAATAAGCATCCATGAAACTAAGCAGAGCGTGTCCTGCTATTGAATCGACCAGCTGGTCGATCCGTGGCGTCGGGAAGCTATCTTTGGGACAGGCTTTGTTCAAATCTGAATAGTCGACGCACATTCTCCATTTGCCATTTGCTTTGCGGACGAGAACTACGTTCGCGACCCACTCTGGGTAGTCAACTTCTTTTATGAAATTGACCGTAAGCAGCTTCTCGACTTCAGCTTTGATCGCCATTTGCCTTTCTGCAGTGAAGGCATGTCGACGCTGGTGTACGGGTTTATGCTTCGGGTCGATATTCAGACGATGTGCGATGACATTGGGGTCGATGCCTGGCATATCTTTATGAGACCAAGCAAACACGTCTTGGTATTCGGTGAGAAAACGGACCAGATCTTCACGATAGACACCAGTTAAAGAGGATCCAGTGTATACGACCTTGGACGGGTCGTCTTTGGTTAAGTGAATCGCTACTGTCTCTTCCCCAGGAGTTCCTGATTGAAGGGCGTTTTCTTTCGGATCTAACGAGGTGTTTGTTGAAGAGTTGGGTGAATCTTGTGCTATCACCATAACGGGTGTCGCTTGAGCTTTCTTTCTATCATGTAGGGCTATCTCGTAGCAAGACCGACCCTCCTTTTGATTTCCTCGCACAACCCCAACACCATTTGGGGTAGGGAACTTGACGCATAAATAGGATGGGTGTAAGGCTGCCCTAATCTTATTAAGCGATGGCCGCCCCAAAATGGCGTTATATGCTGATTTACGATCCACCACGAGGAAGTTTACGAAGATGGTAGTCTTCGCTGGATTTTCTCCAAAAGTAACTGGGAGATCAATGCTTCCTTCAGGTGTTACCACCTCACCTCCGAAGCCGACGAGAGGAGTCGAAATTGGTTTGAGTAGGCTTCTGGCAAGTGCCATTTTGTTGAAAGCCTCCAGATACAGAATATCCGCTGAACTACCTGTATCCACCATAATTCGATGAGTCAGATAATTCGATACCTTTAATGCGACTACGATGGAGTCTTCGTGAGGGAAGTGAATTCCTGCTGCATCTTCAAGGGAGAAGGAAATTGGAGGATGGGTGGCCTTTGACGCACTGGGTGCCTGTTCCAGCCAATAAATATGCTGGGGTCCTTTATACGCCTTCCGAGCGTACGCTTTCCTTGAAGCTTGAGAGTCGCCCCCGCAAGCTGGTCCTCCGACGATGGTGCGGATTTCTCCAGTAGGCTCAGCATCCTCTTGGGCAGTTTGATGATGAGACTGGTTCCTTTTGGCGTGGTGAGACTTTCGCCCCTTCTGGTGATCGATTTTTACGAGCGACATAATCCTGGAGATGGCCCTTTCGAATAAGGGCTTCAATATGATCTCGTAGAGAGATGCAGTCCTGGGTTCTATGCCCGTGATCTTTGTGGAAGTAACAGAACTTGCTCTTGTCTCTCTTATCGGGATCAGATTTGATCTTTGCAGGCCACTTTACATATGGTTTATGTTTAATTTCCATTAGAACCTTTTCATGAGACCGATTGAGAGGAGTGTAGTTATGATATTTACCAGAATAAGGCTTCTTGGGAGAACGGTCGCGTTGATCACGACGATATTTTTTATCTGTAGAAGAGGTTCCTTCTGACTTGAGTTTCTTACCCTGTACTCCATGGCGTGTCAATGCGACTTCTTCTGCATTGATATATTTCTGAGCTTTGGTTTGGAATTCTGCCATAGTTTTCGGAGGGCTCTTATCTAAGGCAAACCTGAATTTCTCGCTCGTTATTTTGGCTATGAGGGCTGTAAGACCTTTTTCTTCAGTATAACCCTCAGTTTGAACGGCTTCGGCAGTGAACCTTACTGTGAACTCCTTTATTGTCTCCCCATACTGCTGTTTCAGATCCATTAGATGGGAGGATGGCTTCTTAATGCGAATGCTTCCCATGAATTGAGAAAAGAATAACTCCGATAACTGTGAAAAGGAGCTGATGGAACGAGGTTTTAGTCCCCGGAACCACGTACGAGCTGCTTCCTTCAATGTTAGGGAAAAAGCCTTACACATGATTTATGAGCCATGTCCCTCCAACTCTATAAGAGACCTATATGTTTCCAGGTGTTCAAGGGGGTCGCCAATACCTGTGTACGGGGTGATGACAGGCGTTCGATATTTTCTAGGTAACGGTGCCTCCATAACCTCGCTGGTGAAGGGGGACTCGGATTGATGTATCGCCGCCATGACGGCAGATGGTCGATTTGCCTGGTATCGCTGCTCTATAATGTCAAAACGATCATGGATTCTTTTGAGATCTCCTTCCCATGGTAAGGTATAGCCTGATGTTTCGACGGTGGAGTCCTGAGGTTGAGGTTGGCGAGACTGCACTAGAATGTACGGAATGTGGAGGCAGCACAGGGGGGTGGTCGCCGAGTGGTGTTCGGTTTGACGGAGGATGATTTGGTTGAACCCGTGGTTCATCCACAGAATGTCTGGAAGCCACCGGAATGGGTTGCGGTGGTAACCCCTCGGAGGGTTGTCTCTGTGGTTCGGGGAAATGCTGATCAAGCCGATTTGACAGGGCCTAAACTCCGGCATTTAGAGTTAGAAGAGTAGTTCCGAGGAAACGTAGAACGTCGTCTTGATTTCCAGAGGCCTCCAATAATGGATTCGCTGACGGCATATTTGGGGGTCCTTGAAGGATATTCGTCGAAGTGGGGAGAGGGACAGGTACGGATTCCGTCTCATCGGGCGGAGGTGGTGCCTGCCTTGAAGTCGAAGGATGAACGCCCTTTTTAGGAGGCATATTAAAAAGGTTTTGATCAATGGTTAGAACGATTGACTTTGGCGATCAAGTCGTTCCCACAGACGGCGCCAAACTGTTAACGTCAGATTTTGTAACAGGATCCTCCGGTCGTTCACCTTCTCTCCAACAGAGACTTCCTCCGCCGGACCTGAAAAAAGACAGAAAACAACTAAGGGTGGCTGGCGCCCGGCCGTTGGCCCTCCGATGCTTAAGTCAAGCAAAGCAAGAAGAAGAATAACCAGGCAAAACGAGGCTAGAGATTGAATATTGTGTACCTGTATCTTAATGGAGTCATCTCCTTATATAGATCTAAAATGATCCAATCTGTTACGTAAGATATCGAGATCCCGCTGATTTCGTGGGATAAGATTCTTATCCTCAGATAGAAGGGGGATCTAATCCAATGACTCATCCGATAGTTTCGTTCCTTGATAGTGATCCCTTGAGACTCGGAACCATTGAAGAAGATAAGCCCAAAATCGGCCTATACGGGCTGCTGGTACTGAGGGTTAAGGGATGTCACCACAGAAAAAGCTGTTCGCATGTTGGAAGATGGTCGCGAATCCAAGTGCTCGCTCATTCAGATACGACACCTTTCAACGACTTGTGAGAAGGTCTGCTCGCAGGAAATATACAACTCCTCTCGCCTTCCAATATTTGACTATCGATCACAACTTCTCGAAGCTTTGGTAATCGAGCATCGTTTTTCCTAATATGCGAATCGTGAACAGACGTTCTCGATAGTCGAATAAATGTGCTCGCGGGATCGGAGCATCATCAGAATATACGAGACGCGAACAGACGTTCTCGATAGTCGAATAAATGTTCTCGCGGGATCGGAGCATCATTAGAATATAATAAGAAGCCTCCAGCAGATGGTCTCCGCTATTTTTTACTATAACAAGCTCTAAAATAAGCTATCAAAGTAGATGGACAACATGTATATACAACACATGCATCAAGGTGCGCCTCCATAGCAAGCCCCACAAATAGATTTGATAATAAATAAACATTGCAGTGACCTTGGGAAGTTTTTGAAGGGTTGGTATTCAATCAACACTATTTCCCTTGGCGTGGTCCACTTAAGACCAGGCCCCACATCTTAAAATGATCTGTCAAATGGATGGACAACGTGGATACAATGCATGCGTCAAGGTGGGACTCCAAGATGGGCCCATGGTGATCCCATGATCAAACGGATGAGCAGCTTTGGAAGGGACCTCTACCACGTGGTGGGAGTCCAAAGTGAGCCCCGCCTTACTTAGATTGGGCAGCAACAAAATCACAGGGGGCTCAACCCCAGAGTTCATTCCACATGAACCTTAAATCTGTCTCATTTTTTGTAGGCCCACCAAGGCCTGTGGCTCGTTCCCGTTGTCAAATTTGGTGGGCCACCTGGATACAACACGTACATCATGATGAGACTTCATGGGGGGTCCCATGGCCTCTAATTTGGATGAAAAAAAATTAAAATCACGGTGGGCCCACAGAGGTTTCAACAGTGGACGTCAAATCCCCACTAGTTCCTGAGATGCGTTCCATATGAGATTTGGATCTGGCCCATCCACTAGGCTAGCAAGATGGATGGACGGGCTAGGTATCATACACACATCGTGTGGGCCCCACTAATCAGTGGGTCCACACCTAAAATAAGCTTAAAAAAAAATAGAGGACAACGTGGATAAAGACAGATACAACACGCTGGACTCGCCTGGGTCCAGCAATGTTTCAACGGCGAGTATTCCCCATTGTTTCCAAAGGTGGGGCCCACAGAAGTTTTGGATCAAGCTGCTCACCACGTGGGCCCCTCATCTACGTCCGTAGTGACCTGGAAAAAAAACATCACGGTGGGGCCAGACAGTGTGACCACGTTGTCTGGACAGCGTGCTTGCGCACGATTTCTTAACAGCATGGTCACCTTGGATGGACCCCACTGGATCACAGAGAAAGTAGAGGGGAAAGAGATGTGAGGATGGTGGGCCGCCGCCACTATGGGTGCCACGTTTTGATACGATACTGGTGCAGGGGACGTGATGAGATCGATCACCATCTCTCTCATAAGATACTTATTCTGAATTCATGGAGCTACTGGAACTCCTCAACCAATCTGCTTCGAATCCACGAAGGAAAATTCAAATTCATGAGAAAAAATAGAGTAAAAACTCAAAATATTTTTATTATTCAAAGAATGAATGGCTAACAAATGAGTTTAAGCATCTTTAAATAGAGAGAATCGAAACCCTAAAACTCTAAAAACGTAATTAAAAGAGTTCTAAACAAATTAGGAAAGAAATCTGAAAAATTGAAAATTCACGCAAATTTGTGCAACCGTTCGAGCATGGTCGGGCGTCCGACACCCTCCTAAAACATTCCAGCGAGCAAATAGGAAATTTAGATGAATTTCGAGCGCCTGATGAAGGATGGTCGGGTGCCTAATGATGAGTTAGTCGGGCATTCGAAATTATCCTGCCTGTTTAATGGAGTTTGTTGGATCCTTTTGGTCGATGGTCGAGCGACCGACGATGGACAGTGGGGTTCCTGATGGTGCCGAGTTTATTGAATTTTGCCTTGAACTTTGCTTTTTCTTTTTACTCCTTTTCGTCCACGATCAGGGGGCTTCCTTGCTACATTAGACTCCCCCACTTGAAAGAAACTCGCCCTCGAGTTTTGCCTCGGTCTTGAGTAATGAACCATGCCCAACATCAATACCGAATGTGTTGAAGCAACTTTTTCTGGGAGCATGTAGAATGTTTGCTTTTTTCCTTTTTGTCCGGTTCCTCTCACACTACTAGTCATTGTAGGAAGAGATTGCCCCTCTACTTTAAAAGTTTTGGAGTTCTCCTTCGGGATCGTATGGGCGAGAACGATCATTCTTCCGTCCTTGAAGAATGCGATAGTGTTATCTCGCCCTCGATGAGTTGCGTCTCGATCAAACTGCCATGGTCATCCAAATATCATGTGGCAGGCGTCTATATCTATGACGTTACACAACACTTTGTCCTTGTATGTCTTGCTGATCGAAAAGGAGACAAGGCATTGGTCTTTAACCATTGTCACATGGTCCTTTTGAATCTAGCCACTCATGTATAGCGAGGGATGTAGTGTGGTCCTAAGCTTCAATTTCTCCACCATCGTCTGTGATGTAACATTTTCACAACTACCACCATCAATGATTACATCAAAGATCTTTCCACCCACCGTGCACTTTGTGCGGAAGAGATTGTGGCACTGGGGGTTGTTCTCTTTCTCAGACGTGTATGCCTTCCTCTACACAACCAAGGACATACCCTGATCTCTAAGAAGCCATTCAGTCCCTTCCTCGTCATTCTTAGCTTGTTCAACGTCATTATTCCTTGGATCAGTCTGTGCTTCTTCTTCAGTGATGGTTAGATTAGCCACAGGTCTCTTCGGGCACGTGTTCGAGAGGTGGTTCAGCTGTCCACACCTGAAACAATGATGAGCCTAGGTTGACCGTAGGGGTTTGGAATTTTACTCGGCCCTGGCACAACTGCTACACGTTGGGGCCTGGCAGGACCACTTTCTGAGGCACAAGTTGCGACCACCGTGAGCTGACTGATCATCAATAGGTTCTTTTCCCTTGGATAGGAAAACATCTTGAGCGAGACTTGTCATAGGAATAACAGTCAAAGGGTAAGCACGTGCAGGGACCTTCGCCAATTGGGACTCTACGTGAGTAGCGAGTTGGGATGCTTCTGCCACAGTCCAGAGCAGACGTAGCTGAACTTGATCCTGAATTATGGGTCTTAAAGTGCCGATAAACCTCGTGGTTTTCTGGGCATCCATATTTAATAACTTGTCGTGTTATCAAACGATCAAATTCGGCCAAATATTCTGCGACAAATCGATTGCCCTGTTTGTAGTTCTGGTATTGCTAGAACAACACATGTGTTAGTGCACTTTTCTATGGCATACTAGTGCACCTTGCTTGTCAATTACTTAGGTCAGTGAGTCTATTGTCGATTGGGCTTAAAGAAGATGAAGACCGAAAACTCAAGCGGACCTGTTGCATCAAGGAAGAAGAAACAGGTATAAGAGATGCCTTGGTGAGCCTTAACCTTGAACCAAACCAAAACTTAAAACCTCTAGATGACCTTGACCCATATAGGTGTACTTGTAGTCATCTTAGATTGACCATAGGTGTCTCAAAATACCACCCAAATCATGACTAAAGAGGTTGCTTTTGTTGTTGCAAATAACACCAAAAGATAACATTCAGAACAAGGTCAGACCAATCATGATTTGGGATAACAAGCTTTTTAGCTGTGCCCTAGCCTATCCGACCAATCATGATTGGTCGTGACTGACCCAGCTAGAGGTGGGCATAAACCAAGCCAGTTCGAAAGCTCGGCTCAGATTGGTTTGAAAAAGCTCGGCTTGGATTGGTTCGAATTAAAATTCAAACCAAACCAAGCTTAAGAGTTAAGCTCGTTTAAAAAAACAAACCAAGTTTAAACTAGGGCAGTACCAGCTTAGTTCGACTCGAAGCTTGGTTTGATTCAACTCAATTTGATTCAGCTTGATTTGGCTCATAAATTGTAAGTAGATTGTTCCCTATGGTGTGATCCACTTGAGCTTTGGATATGATTCCATGTCCTAAAATGATATGCAAAAATGGATGGATGGCATGGATAATACATATACATGATGACATGAATAATACATAATACATATACATGGATGCATGCTGTTTCCTTGCACTTGTAAAATGATGATTGTGTACTTTTGTTGGGAAAAGGCTCTTACATGTCTATTTAATTTGAAGTTGCACTCCTCCTTTGGAGGATGTTAAACATCATGTAGTAAGATACTTTTGTATTTTTTTCAAACTTTTTAAATTGTTTTCTATTTAAAAGAATAAATAAAAAAAGAGCTGTCACTTGCTTAAACTCGGCCTGGCCTGGATCAAAATTTTTAACCAAACTGATCCAGGCTCGACCAATTTTTTTTTAGAGCAAACCAAACTTAGGCTGAATGGGTTGGCCCGAAACCCAAACCAAGCCAATCCACAAATCGGGGTGGCACAAAAACAAGCCAAACCAAACTAGGGCTAACTCGGCTTGACTCGGATCGTTGCTCACCTCTAACCCCAGCAGGACAACAACAAATCTGTGCAGTCCAGGCCTTGTCCGACCGGTCGGCTACTAGCCGTTTTGTGACCATTTTTAAACCATTGAGACTTTTTCTATAAAATAGCTTGGGTCGATTTTTGGGGTAAGGAGAGAAATTTTGAGGAGATTAAAGCCACCATCATTGGAGACCATTAGAGGCTCAAATCTTGACTCTAACAAGGCATCTTCCTTATGATTTAGCACAAGAATGGAGCATTCCAAAGATCATGAAAAAGATGTTCTTTTTCCCTCTTTGATCTCTAGAGTTTAGATTGAACTTGATAGTTATATACCTATCCAAAACTCCATGATGAGATCCTTGTAGGTGAAATACTCTAAGCAACCCATTCCTATTAGTTGTAGAGATCTCAAACCTACCCTCTAATAATCTTGGGCATCTCAAAAGCATCACGTGCAAGGTGATTGATCAAGTGGAGCTGAAGCATTGGCAACGCAGTGATAACATGATCGGGGGAGCAAATGAGAGCTAATTGAAGCACAGTAGAGTACAGATCAAGCAACCCAAAGTGGCGCTGAACAAGGGGCTTATCCGACTAGTACGGTTGTCATTTGTAGAGAGTTTATCTACTCTTTTCCCCGGTGAAAATTGAGTGTAGAGTTTGTTTGTCAAACTCAAATCTAGGGTCGTTTGCCGATCTTTGACTTGTTAGTTGAGCCTAAAAGTCTAGTGACGTTTGCTGTTCCTTGGCACATTTGTCGGGCCTAAACCAGTCTCTAAGGGGGAGCCACCAACACGGGTGTAAACGTGTGAGGTTAAGAGTTAGCTTATGTCCAAAATTCCGTTCAAGTTGAGAGTTAACCCTTGTCGAAAACTCCGTTTAGGTTGAGAGGTGAACCGGTAAAACCTCCGTGTAAAGGTTGAGAGGTGAACCTGATTTAAAACCTCCGTATAGTGAATGCCGATGTGCTCAAAGGAGTTGAGTACTTGAACCGGGAGTGGAGTAGACCCAAAGTTGAACCACTATACATCATTGTGTTTGTGATTGTATTTAAGCACATTTGTTATTATGTGTTGTGTTTAATTATTTAATTATGAATGTTTAATTAAAATGTATGCTAGGCACTTGTTAGGAACATCCCCGCACATAAGATGTACTTTCACTTCTTGAGTATACTTGAGCTTACATGATCCACTCTCATATAGTCTACTTAGGTTGCATAGATTACGAGCTTGATTAGTATAATCATTTGATAATCTATGCTTGCTTAGACTTGGTAGCTTATTGCTTAAACCATATGCTAGTCTTGTGATTGGACCCACTTAGGCTTGGAAACCGAAGTGTTCTTGCTTAGTTTAATTTGATAAAACTGTTAAATATGTGAAAAGAAATTTAAAAGGTCCTGATCACCCCCCCCCCTCTAAGACTTAACCATAATTCTATTTGCTCCTCTAAGCTTCCGCACGTACACGCCTTTGCAAGTGTATTAGATTAAAAGCCGTAATTTCAATTGGTATTAAAGTGGGTTGCTCTTCAAGGACTTAATTGTCTAGAGTGAGATTCGATACTGGAGCACTAGCATAATGTTTAACTATGCCGTCCACCATTCTTTGACGGGTCTAATTATGCTTATTGGAAGGCTAGGATGAGGATTTTCTTACAATCCATGGACTGACCTGTGTGGGTAGGCATATAACGTGGATATTTCATGCCCATCGAACAAGTGGAGGTTGATGGTAAAACCATTGTCATTCCCAAAGATGATGAAAAATGGAATGATAATGAGAGAGCTCAATACATGGCAAATGCTAAGGCTCTCAATGCTATTTGTTGTGCGGATTTCTTGGATGAATTTCAGCGTGTTCTTACATACGCAGCTACAAAAGAAGTGTGCGACATACTTAAGGTTACCTACGAGGGAACTAGCACAGTAAGACGCTCAAAGCTTCACCTCTTAACCAGCAAACTTGAAAACATAAAAATGGAAGGGTTTGAAACTTTAATGGAGTTATATACACAATTGTATGATATTTGTAACTTCATGTTTACCTTGGGGGAAAAGGGTTTCGGAAGGTCGTATATGTAGAAAAATACTTAGGTCCCTCCAGGAAAGATTTAGTACTAAGGTAGTAGCCTTAGAAAAGTTTAGAGACATAGATAACAAGAAAATAAAGGAACTCATAGGTTCTTTATAAACTCATGAACTACACTTTAAGGCCCCCTATAGGAAGAAGAGCATCACTTTAAAATCTTCCCACAAACATTCCCATAGGAAAATTAAGAGTGAGTTTGAGGAAGAAGATAGTGATGATGAGGATGATGAGGAAGAAAAGTTAAACGAAAAATTCAAAAGATTTCACAAATTTGATAGAGGGAGTAGTCGTGACAAGAAGGGTATAAATATAAAGGGAAATCATCCAAATCCAAATCTGTCCGATGTTATGGTTACATTCATCGTGGCTATATTACCCTGGATTGTCCGGAAGCGCCTAAACCAAAAGGTAAAAAGGTTATGACAGTCACATAGGATGACACAGAGGAGTTTAAATCTGAATCTAGTGACTCCACTAGTGATGGGAGCAAAAAACCAGTGAAAATTTTCATGATTTCCATCACCACCTCTCTCTTCCTCCTAATCTAAGAGAGGATTTAGACCACTTTTCCTTCTAAGAGAAGGAGTTCCCAACCCCTCGCCTCATGTTATATTTTATGAGGGTGTTGAGGAAATTAGTTACCCTTAGGAAGATCAAACTAGAAATAGTAAGTAATGATAGCTAGAAATGATACTATAGGTAAATCTGAAGATTTCATCCTCATTTATGTGCATAAGGACAAATAAGAGGATTCAAGCCTTATTAGACCATCCTTGGTAGTTTAGCCATGCTTTTATTTGGTATATTTGCTGCTAGACTATCACCTTGCTTGAATTATCTAATCATGCTTAATTTTATATTTAATTGTATACTAATCTTTACTTTGCTTTGGTCGTGATATACCTATTAGGGGAGGTTGGTTGATTGGGCTATAAGTCCTTCGCTTTCATTGCTTAATGTATGTCTTAAATGACCAATTATGCATGATTAACTATGCTTAAATGGTTACATTTTCTTATTAATCATGTTCCATTGCATGCTCCATGTCTTAAAGTTTATTTACCCTATACTCTCCTTGTTAGCATATGCTTATTGTTATAACTGCGAGACACTATCTACTCTTACCTTAACCTTAATTGATGTATCATTAAGGGGGAGAGAATAGTTTGTCAATTGCTGACAAAATGGGGAGAAAGATCAAGTTCCATCAAAACTAGTTTGCTAGGTTTTGTGATGCAGGGATTGACAGGTTATGGGGGAGCAACTGAAGAGGAGCTGCTTAGTTAGTCATGTCTTGAGTTATATTTCATTTCAATATCATTGTAATCGAGTACATGTAATATTTGTTTTAGGTACGGTTAGGTTTTTGTTAGTAATTAACAAAGGGGGAGATTGATAGTGCACTTTTCTGTGGCATACTAGTGCACCTTGTTTGTCAATTACTTAGGTCAGTAAGTCTAGTGTCGGTTGGGCTTAAACAAGACGAAGACCGAAGACTCAAGTGGACTTGCTGCATCAAGGAAGAAGAAATAGGTAAAAGAGATGCCTTGGTAAGCCTTAACCTTGAACCAAACCAAAACCCAAAACCTCTAGATGACCTTGACCCAATTAGGCATACTTGTAATAATCTTATATTGGCCATATGTGTCCCAAAAGACCACCCAAATCATGGCCAAAGAAGTTGTTTCTATTGCTGCAAATAACACCAAAAGACAACAATCAGAACAGGGCTGTCGACCGGTTGGGGCCCCTAGTTGATTGGTCGTCAAACCACAATATGGGACAACAAGATTTTTGGCGGTGACCTGACCTATTTTACCGGTCATGACTGGTCGGCTAGACAGGTCCGATCGGTCGTGATCGACCCCAGTAGGATAATAAAAAATCTGTGCAGTCCAGGCCTTGGCCGATGTTGAGCTCTGACTTGTGCATATTCTAACCCCAATTAATCACACATTATGTATGGTTTAGATGTTTAAAAGACTATTCTAATACACATTTTGTGATTGTAAGAATGAGAGAGAGACTTCACTAATTTAATGCCAAATGAGTCACTTTGTATGCATTGAAGATCAAAAGAATAAGTGACAAAAGGTGGAAGAAAGATACAAGGGACAAAGATAAGGAAAGAAGAAAAAGTGTACAAATTGTATTGACTGATCGGTTGGCCATGGCCCACGACCGGTTGCTAGATTGGTCGAAAATTCAAATGGAAGCCTCCTTGTGTTGTTGACCTTACTGGATGAAAAATGCCCAAAACCGACCGGTCGTTCGATCAGTCGGCCACCTCTGTCGACCAGTCATATTTCCTGGGTTGTTGAAGTTTTTTAGTGAAAACTTGCTGGACTAAATCTCAGGGTCAGCGACGGGTCGCCCGACCGATCGTCCATGCAAAATATTCATGGAAGCTTGTTCTTCAAGCTCCGAAAAATCATGCACTGCGTAAGTTGTTACAAAATTCTGGAAGATTCTGAGGCAGGTGGAGCTTCAATGCTATAAAAGGACACTTAGGGGAGGATCTAAATTCATCATAGAAGGCTTGAGAACTCGTGAGAGGTGAAGAGGATCATCATGGAGCGTCTGTAACTCCTCCAATTCCCCTTTTTTATGCTTTTTGGTAGTTTTTTATTGTTTCTAGTTGAAGTATGATGATGCTCGGCTAGAACCTCTTAGCTAGGGCTAAGAGGTGAAGCTTATAGTTAGTTCTAATGTAGGGTTTGTTTAATTCAAGTACCTTGACTTAAAGTTTGAATTTTTAAGTTTTAGTTTGAATAAAGTTGGTATTTTTGGATATTTTATGAGAGTTCATGTACTTTGGATATGAGTTCCTTGCAAATCTCTGAGATTGCCATGTTATTGATTAGATTCAAATTGTATCATGCCTATAGTCTCTTGGCATGATTGTTACTCCGAAGGGTACAAGTTTGAATTTTATATGCTTTATTAGAACTAGAATCTTATTTTCTAACTTAAGTGGGTTTGTTTGTGTTTGAATGCTTGATCTTCCAACTAGATGAGAGATAAGACTTTGAATCTAGTTGTGTTTATGCTTGGATGAATGAATTCTCATTGGACTACTACAAGTGGATCCTTAAGGCCTTAGTTCCATTAATTATCAGATTTTTCTTAAAGTTACTATTTTACTTAGTTCTTAAAATTGAATTCAAAAGCTATTTAGATTGAAGTTGCTGGAAGAGTTTAGATTGTTTACCATCATTCCTTGTGGATCAACCTTGGTCTTACCGAGTTATTACTACATTGCAAGCCTTTCACTTGAGGTGAGCGAGCAACCGACCAGTCACCTGACCGGTCGTGGACCCTGTTCGACCAGTTGGCTACTAGCCATTTTGTGACCGTTTTTAAACCATTGAGACTTTTTCTATAAAAGCTTGGGTCGATTTTTGGTGTAAGGAGAGGGATTTTGAGGTGATTAAAGCCCCCATCATTGGAGAGCATTAGAGGCTCAAATCCTAATCCTAATAAGGCATCGTCCTTATGATTTAACACAAGAATGGAGCATTCCAAAGCTCATGAAGAAGATGATCTTACCCTTCTTTGATCTCTAGAGTTTGGAATGAACTTGATAGTTATATACCTATCTAAAACTCTATGATGAGATCCTTGTAGGTGAGATACTCTAGGCAACCCATTCCCATTAGTTGTAGAGATCTCAAACCTACCATCCTATCATCTTGGGCATCTCAAAAGCATTACATACAAGGTGATTAATCAAGTGTAGCCGAGGCATTGGCAACGCAGTGACAACACGACCAAGGGAGAAAAGGGGAGCTGATTGAAGCACGAGAGAGCGAAGATTAAGCAATCCAAAGTGGCGCTGGACAAGGGGCTCATCTGATAAGTAAGGTTGTCATTTGTAGAAAGTCTATCCACTCTTTTCCCGGTGGCAATTGAGTGTAGAGTTTGTTTGTCAAATTCGAATCTAGGGTCGTTTGCCGATCCTTGACTTGTTAGTTGAGCCTAAAAGTCTATGGACGTTTGCCGTTACTTAACACGTTTGTCGGGCCTAAACTAGTCTCCAAGGGGGAGCCACCAACACGGGTGCAAACATGTGAGTTTGGGAGTTAGGCTATGTCCAAAACTCTGTTTGGGTTGAGATTTAGCCCTTATCTAAAATTCCGTTTAGGTTGGGAGGTGAACCGGTAAAACCTTCATGTAAAGGTTGAGAGGTGATCCTGATTTAAAACCTCCGTATAGTGAATGTCGGTGTGCTCAAAGGAGTTGAGTACTTGAACCGCGAGTGAGGTAGACCCAAAGTCGAACCACTATATATCATTGTATTTGTGATTGTATTTAAGCACATTTGTTACTGTGCATTGTGTTTAATTATTTAATTATGAATGCTTAATTAGAATGTATGCTAGGCAGTTGTTAGGAACATCCATACACACAAGATGTACTTTCACTTCTTGAGTATACTTGAGCTTACATGATCCACTCTCATATAGTCTACTTAGGTTGCATAGATTAGGAGCTTGATTAGTATAATCATTTGATAATCTATTCTTGATTAGAATATGTAGGTTATTGCTTAAACCATATGCTAGTCTTGTGATTAGATACACTTAGGCTTAGAAGTCGAAGTGTTCTTGCTTAGTTTAATTTGATAAAACTATTAAATAGGTAATTTTTTTAAAAGGTCATAATCAACCCCCACTCTAGGACTTAGCCATAATTCTAGTTGCTCCTCTAAGCTTCCACACACACACGCCTTTACAAGTGTATTGGATTAAAAGGTGTAATTTCAAAATGTTCCTAGTCGCTGGGCAAAATCGAGATCGCACTAAATGCTTCATTCGCAGCCATGAACGAATGAGAAGTTTGTTTTGGTAGGCGCGTGTGATCTGCAGTTGCTCCCACCACGCAGAAGCACCTGATTTCAACTTGTATGCGACAAGTTTCACTTGTAGATCCTTAAGAGCGCCCATGTAATCGAAGTATCTTTCAACTTCGGCTAAAAATCATGATAATCATCGATATTGAGTAATCCATTAAAACTGGGTAATTTATCCTTACCTCAGAATCCTCTGTCGGCACGATCAACACGCGTATCTCCGGGTGTGGGCTGTTGGAATACCAAGTTTTCAATTTCATTGTCACTGGATCCGACATCTTCTACAATAGCCGATGGTTGGCTATTGGCGATGCTTTACGAACAATGTCATTGCGCGGCAAAACTATCACAGGAGGCCGGATGTCATTAGGAACTTGGGTTGGGGACAGCGTTGCGGCAACACGGTCGAACGAAGCTTGCAGTCCTTGCATAGCTTAAAGGTGCTCTCATCTGAACTCTCTGAACTTCGTAGATGTCAGAGGTTGATCCCCTAGATTATCGTCCATGGGGTTATTGTCGTTGCTTTCAGTATAAGTCATCTTCCTGAGGTTGTTTATGGCTCTGATACTAACTTGGCGTAGGAGGAAACATGATGAGATCGATCACCGTCTCTCTCACAAGATACCTACTCTGAATCCAAAGAGCTACTAGGACTTATCAACCAGTTTTCTTTGAATCCACGAAGGAAAACTCGAATCTACGAGTAAAAACAGAGTAAAAACTCAAAATATTTATATTAATTAAAGGATGAATGGCTAACAAATAAGTTTAAGCATCTTTAAATAGAGAGAAATGAAACCCTAAAACCCTAAAAATGTAATTAAAAGAGTTCTAAATAAACTAGGAAAGAGATCTGAATAATTGAAAAGAAATTAGGAAATCCAATGCATGGTAGGGCGCCTGATGAAGGGTGGTCGGGCGCCCGACACCCTCCTAAAACATTCCAGTGAGCAAATAAATTTCGGGTGCTCGATGAAGGATGGTCGAGCGACTGATGATAGTCGGGTGCTCGATAATGGGTTAGTCGAGTGTCTGAAATTATCCTGCCTGTTTAATGGAGTTCGTTGGACCCTTTTGGTTGATGGTCGGGCAACCAATGATGGACGGTCGAGTGCCCGATGATGCTGAGTTTGCTGAATTTTGCCTTGAACTTTACTGTTTCTTTTGGCTCCTTTACGTCCACGATCAGGGGACTTCCTTGCTACATCAAATACATACATTAAGATGGGCTACACACTGTCCATGTTAGACAGGTGGGCCCCACCTTCATCAAAATAGAAGGATGGCTGAAATTACGTCGGTAGTCTAACATGACACCTTCATATGTGCGGAAGCTTAAAGAGCACCTAGAATTATGGCTAAGTCCTATAGGGGGGGGGGGAGGTGATTAGGACCTTTTGAAATTCTTTTCGCCTATTTACACAATTTAACAAATTAAACTAAGTAAGTAAGAACACTTCGGCTTCCAAGCCTAAGTGGGTCCAATCACAAGACTAGCATATGGTTTAAGCAATAAACAACCTAGTCTAAGCATACATAGATAATCAAATGATTTAACTAATCAAGCTCCTAATCTATACAACCTATGTAGACTTATGAGAATGGATCAATGAGCTCAAGTCTACACTACTAGTGAAAGTACATCTTGTGTGTGGATGTGCCTATCTAGTGCCTAGCATACATTCCTATCAAACATTCATAATAAAACAATTAAACATTCAATGCTAAGATATCAATGTGCTCAATTCAATCACAAGCATAAGCATGTATAGTGGTTCGACTTTGGGTTTACTCCACTCCCGGTTTAAGTACTCAACTCTTTGAGCACACCGACATTCACTATCGGAGGTTTTAAATGAGGTTCACCTCTCAACCTTTACACATAGGGTTTACCGGTTTACCTCTCAACTGTAACTGGAGTTTTGGACAAAGGGCTAACTCTCAACCTGAACGGAGTTTTGGACATAGGCTAACTCTTAACCCGACGCACGTTCACTCCCGTGTCGGAGGCTCCCCCATGAAGACTTTATTTAGGCCTGGCAAATGGGCCAAGGAGTGTCAAACAACTCCTAGTCTTTAGGCCGACAAACAGGCCAAGGAACGGGCAACGTCCCTAGTTCAAGTTTGACAAACAAACTCTACACTCAACACCCACAGGGAATTGAGTGGATGGACTCTCAACAAAGATAACCTTACTTGTCGGAGGAGCCCCTTGTTCAGCGCCGGTTCGGGTTGCTTGATCTTCGCTCTCCAGTGCTTCAATCAGCTTCCCTTGCTCCCTCGATCGTGTTGCCGTTGCGTCGCCAATGCCTCAACTACACTTGATCAATTACCTTGCTTGTGATGCCTTTGCGATGCCCAAGGTGATAGGAAGGTAGGTTTGAGAACTCTACAACTATTAGGAATGGGTTGCCTAGAGTTTCTCTCCTACAACAATCTCATCTTAGAGTTTTGGATAAGGATATGCCTATCAAGGAAGATCCAAACTCTAGAGATCAAGAGGGGATGAAGGTTATCTTCTTCATGAGCTTGGAATGCCCCCTTCTTGTATTAAAGCACAAGGAAGATGCCTTGCATAAGTTGGAATGAGCCTCAAATGGTCTCCAACAATGGTGGCTTCACTCCTCTCAAAATTCCCTCTACTTACCCCTCAAAATGAGCCATGCCCCTTTATAAAAGTGGTTTAAACGAACATAAAACGGGCAGAAAACGGCTAGTTCCGACCAGTCCCGATCGGTCGGCCAAAGGCCAGGCAAGACAGTGTACTAACTGTCTTGGGGGGGGGGGGGGGGGGGGGGGGGGGGGGGGGGCGCTGTCTGACCTGGTCGGATCAGACTAGCAGACCGGTCACTACCAGTCGGCCCAAGGGCCTGTTGATTGCTGTCTCTGGACTGGGCCTGCCCGACTGGTCTTGACCGGTTGGTCCAGTCCAGCCGACCGGTCGGACAGGCCTGGGTTCAGCCAGTTTGTTTGCTGACCCACTTTTTCACAACCCCAACTATATGGCCAAGGTTTGGGTGATCTTTTAGGGACACCTAGGGCCAATCTATGATGACTAAATGTTTCCTAATATGGTCATTGATAAGTACCTAATATTGTATAATTAACTCTGGTTGTTAAGATCAATATCATTGTTTTTCTGGTTAATTATCCCTCATTAGGTTAATTTTCTGTCTTCAGGTGTTCAGGAGAGGTTGCGCAAGATTCAATCTAATCAGAGCATTTAAAGGCCCAAAAGAAAGCAAGATCAGGCATGTTGGTAATCTTGAACCAAATCAAGCCATGGAGATCGAACCCTGGACTGTTTTAATGGTGGACATGAAAGATCGCATCACAACGCCGCTCATTTGGAATTCTAGGCTGTGTATATTTGATGGTAATGATTTGGCGATCAAACAAGTTCGGACGATCAAGATTGGATGTCCACATGAAGGGTGAACTAAGCATCAAGCGACAAGTGGAGATGTTCATCTCAATTGTTCAACTTGATGTCACCGTCCATCAGATGTTGTCCACCACTGACTAGCAACAACATGAAAGTCCAACACATGCAGCGACCCAATTTGAGGACATCAGATCCTAGCTGTTGATCAACTCCACATGGCCCATCTTCCACGGTCCGTCCAGATGCCAGCATCCCTGATCACCAGCAGCTTCCACCATACACCATCTGCACCTTCCATCAAGGTGGACCCTAGGTACAGCAGCATTAGATATGGTGGACCACACATCAACCTCCATACATATGAAGATCATCAACCATCCATGCCACACGTGCCAAGCAGCTCAGCAGTCCAGCTCAGCACACGTGCTGATCATGGACCCCACCTTCCACACGATCAACGGTTCAGATATGATGGACCTTCATCAATCGTCCAAGCCAGCCCTGGTGAAGTTTATCTCCACCGATCCAGCAATCCCACACGTGCAGCACGTGCAGCTGCCTTCAGCAGTCCATTCCACCGTCCAGCTGCAACACGTGCAGCAGATGGCCTCCAGCAGTGCTGCAATCTCCACCTTCCAAGCAGAAAAGGACCCCACCTGTCGCACGTGCAGACCAGCTCCAACGTCCCTGATGCAGCATCATCTTCAGCCGTCCATCTTCATCAAAAGGTGGACCCATCAGCGTCCAACTGATTCTGATCGTCCAGCAAGGATGGACATCACACAGCCCATCTAACGTCAACAAGATGGACCCCATTTCCTCATCAATGTCCATGCAACACCGTCCACCCTCACCATCAGCTCAGCACACGTGCTGATCATGGACCGTCCACTCCCTCCGAACAATCAAGCCGTCCATCTGCACATGTGCACTCCAGCACCTTCACCGTCCATCAAGATAGGCTCCAATCTTTAGCCGTCCAAGCAAGGCAACAGCAAGTCCAACGTCCACCAGATCTATCAGACCGTCCAGGCCACCATTCACTCCACACAACCATCGTCCAGCAGCTTCCACCATACACCATCTCCACCTTCCATTCATCCATCTGTTAGCTGGTAGTTCCAAACGTCAGCATCCAATGGAGGGTCCTTCATCAGCTAAATCAACCGTCTAGCACACCAGCAAACAGATCTCAATTCTCCAGCCGTCCATCACACAACAAGGTGGACCCCATCAAAAGGAAGCAGCTCTTCTCCCCCACACGTTTGCAAACAAGAGAGAAGCTCTCTCTCTCTCTCTCTCTCTCTCTCTCTCTCTCTCTCTCTCTCTCTCTCTTCTTTCCCAACACATGTGTAAGGCTATCATGCCACCTCATCATCCAAGCCTCACTCCATTCCCAAACCTCCAAAAAAATCTGCTTTGGGTTTGGAGTGCCACCTAGGCTTGGAGTACTTTTCTTGCCACATGTCCATCCAAGCCTAACTCCAAGCCCGAACCTAAAAGAAAAGTTTGCTTTGGGCACTCCAAGCCTAACTCCATTCCCGAACCTAAATAAAAATCTGCTTTGGATTTGGAGTGCCACCTAGGATTGGGAGGAGGCTTGGGAGCCTCTCAAAAGTCTATAAAAGGAGGCCTCGCCTCCTCATCCCATATCATCCCATCCCATTCTCTACAACTCCTCTCTTCTCTTCTTTAGTTATCTTTCTTTCTTTTGTAGTGTAGAATAGTTTTCTCTTTTGTAGAGAATTCAGTCTTCCATTGTAGCATAGTTGGCTAAACCTCTAGCTAAGGCTAGGGGTGAAGCCTTTGAAGAAATTTGCAAGCTTTGGTTCTTTTGGTTCAACATTGTGTGGTGTAAATGCTGGAGTTCTCTTTGGTTGATTGATTCGGTTATCCACCTCGGCAGACGCTATTGTTGTGTAAGCCCCTTGATCCATCGTCGACTCCGGGCACGTTGGATGCTTGGGATCCCTTGCACACCAATTAGCTAGTTCATGATCGATAAAGTCCCTTGATCCATCGTCAACTCCGGGCACGTTGGATGCTTTGGATTCCCTACGGTCATCGAGTTAGTGCAGGTAAAGTCATCGATCTGTAAAATCCCTTGATCCATTGTAGACTCCGGGCACATTGGATGCTTTGGATTCCCTGCGATCGATAGACGAGATCTTAACGGTTGGATCAGTCAATCAAAACCTCCTATCTTGTAAGTATGCATTTGATCGTATGAATTGTGATCTTATCGGTAGACTTGTTGGCAAAGTTGTTGATCTGTACAATTCCTTGATCCATTGTTGACTCCGGGCACAGTGGATGCTTGGAATTCCCTGCGATCAACTAACGATTGCTTCATGGTCAAATCAATCGGTTCAGATCACCATCTTTTATGAAATATGCAAATGGTTTAACTGTTTCATCTTCCGATTAGAATGAATCTTTATTCAATTCCAGTTGGGTTATAGTTGGACCAATAAATCAAATCTCGTGAATCTCGTGAATGAATCAAAGGTGGATCCCTGATGCCTTAGCCCCTTTTCTATTTCTGTCTTTCACCACACACAACTTGCTCCACTCTTGTGGATTAAACCAGATTTCATCTCACTCACCTAAACCAATTCCTCAAAGTGTTCTTAACCCCAATCCCTGTGGATCGACCTCGGTCTTAGTGAGTATTTTACTACTTCGCTACCTGCACTTGGGTGTGCAATCCTTCGGGTTGTAGCAGTCATGGTCATCAAAGAGGTTAAAGGGTTGGGTTTTGGTCAAGGGTAAGGCACACCAAGGCGTCACTTTTACCTGTTTCTTCTTCCTTGATGCAGCAGGGCCACTTCAGTCTTCGGTCTTCATCTTCATTAATCTCAATCGACACTAGACTCACTGACATAAGTGATTGACAAACAAGGTGCACTGGTATGCCATAGAAAAGTGCACTAACAAATTTTACACATATAACAAGATGGATCCCACACTAGTGGGCCCATAATCACATGATTAGAAAACAAGAAGAGTGACAGGTTAATTGACCCGTCGAACTCCCACTTGATAGCTAGATGGGGGATATGATCGGACGTTCAGATCTCCACCAAGCTCCACGCCTTCCTCTAATCTCCTCCATAAACTCTCTCTCTCTTTGAATCTCTCTCTTTATCTCCTAACCTTCCTTTTCTTTTTTCTCTCTTTCTCTCCTTTTCTCACTCTCTTTTCTTCCTTTTTCTAGCTCTAAGGGTGGAAAATGTGGGGGGCTTATGGGTTTTAGGGTACTGGTAGCATGTGGTGGGGTAGAGAGGAAATGGAGGAAAGAGTGAGGGGTAAAATGGGGAGAGGAAAAGAGACAAGGGAGGGGTAACATTGGAGAGGGATGGAGGGGAAAGGTTTGTTTGACTTATAGGATGTAATGGGGATGGATAGTAGGGGTGTTTTGGGAAAAGTAGTGGGTGCATGGGTACTTTGTAGGGGCATTAGGGTCTTTTGGCTAGTGGTTGTTGGGATAAGTACAGGTGAGCATGTGAGGGTAGTTCAGGTATTTTGAAAGAGTGCCTTTCTAGGATTCACCAAGATTCTTTGCAAGTGGACTCCACACCATGCATATCTTGCACGGCCTACCTCGATTTACGATGATGTACTCATCTCTCAAACTGAGAATCGCAACGGGGTGTGTCACATGGTGTTGAAATTGCAGCGCCAGCACAGTTAATAGGGTATAAGTCTTGGATCATTGCGATATTAAAATAAGATATACAATCAGTACTCACCAATCCAGTCTGACCCAAGTATACCAGCACCGGAAACTATAAGCGTACGAAAGTTCTCACATAGACACAGGTCTTACAACACATATGCCCCGTGATCACCCAGTTGAATGTCCGCACACACATCGCAACTACACATGGAAAACTACCTACACATATACACAAATTCACATGCTTAAGTGGCTCCACACATTCACGTTTTCACACAACCAGTGGTGGCCCACACAACACAACTTCACATGGTAAAGGGCTGCACATACAGCCATACGGCTTATTGCAGCGGGGTCTGCTGCCCTGAATGAAACCCGACGATGGTAATCGCCGTAAAAGTGGGCCCACTATCCAATCTGGACAGGGGGGACTGCCCAGCCAGCCGGTGGGGTCTGTTGTCCAGTTTGGACAGTGTGGCTGCCCGGTCAGGCCACACAGTTTTGAATCAAGCTTTTATAGTAGTGGGGTCCCTTTCATCATGGTGTGGGGGACCTTATGACAGGTTAGAAGACAATTAAACATCATTGTGGGGCTTTTGCCTAATTTTTAGGGGCCATGTTCTAACATGAGCTGGCGCGTTGGATGTGTGGATGGATATAAACACATACGTCAGGGTGGGGTCCACAGGGGCCCCACACGTGGACGTTTTGGATGGGAAATAAGCATTGCAGTCAGATCAAGGGAGTTTTTTTAATGGTGGACGTACAATCACTACTATTACCTGTGACATGGCCCACCTGAGATTTGGATCCGCCGCACTCCACACGGGCTGCTGGATCAATGTGAAATTTGTGTTTTCCCTTAATCCAAGTTTGAGTGAGCTTATCAACAGGTGGGACGGTAAATACAAATCGGGGTGGGCCGCAAGCAACGCCACACCGGGCCCCACAGCGTGGGCCACCCTGTGGTGGGCCCCGGAAGGATGAGAGAGAGAGAGAGAGAGAGAGAGAGAGAGAGAGAGAGAGAGTGTGGGGGGAGATGGATTCCATTGAGTGTGGGGGGAGATGTATTCAAATGGAATCCTATGTTTTCGGTAGTGATGTAGCAAGGAAGACCCTAATCATTAACGAAGAGGGGCCAACAGGAGCCGCAAAGGACACAAGAAGAAGTCAGCAGATTTTGCCCCATCGGCTCTTGACCACCGTTAGCCGAGCGCTTGACCATCGACCGAGAGGGTCCAGCAACCTTCGAAGCCCAGTAGAACAATTTCGGGCACCCGACCATCGCCATCGGACACCCGACCCTCACACATCAGGCGCCCAAAATTCTATTGGAATTTAGTTCAACTTTCTAGACTGTTTTGAGTGGTTACCGAGCATCCAACCAAGCTCCACTGGGTGCCCGACCATGTGTGGACAGATTTGCACGATTTTCTGATTTGTTTTCGATTTTTGGTGATTCTTTCCTAGTTTCTTTAGGATTCTTTTCTAATACATTTTCGAGTTTCTAGGGTTAGTTTCTCTCTATTTAAGGTTGTTTAAACTCGTTTTTATAGCATCTTATCCTTGACTAATAAAATTATTGAGTTTTACTCTATTTTGCTCGTGGATTCAAGTGATTTCTTCGTGGATTCGAAGATAGATCTTGTGGATTCGAGATATCACCTCATGAATTCGAGGAAGACTAGTTGAGGAGTCCTAGTAGCTCCGTGGATTCGGAGTAGGTATCACGTGAGAGAGACGGTAATTGATCTCACCCCATCTACGCTGCGCCAAGTTGTTATCAGAGAGAGGTTTTTCCTCGAAAGATGGCTTCTAGTGCAAGCAAGAACAACCCCGTAGATGGTGATTCATGGGAACGACCCCTGACATCGACAAAATTCTTGAAGTTCCGACGGGAGCACCCTCAACCTATGCAAGGTTGCAAGCTTCGTTTGATCGCTTCACTACAACTTTCATACCACCCCAACCCCCCAATGACATCCGCCCTCCTGCGATCTCTCTTCCATGCAGCAACGTAGTTCGCAAGGCATTATCGGTAGCCAATTGTCGCACCATTGTAGAAGATGTCAGATCCAATGACGATGAAATCAAAGATTTGGTGTTCCGACATCCTGCAGGAAGAGATGCATGTGTTGATCTCGTAGATAGAGGATTCTGAGGTAAGGGTGAATTACCTAGTTTTAATGGATTACTAAATATCGAGGACTTTCTCGATTGGTTAGCCGAAGTTAAAAGATACTTCGACTACCTGGGTATTCCTGAGGATCTACAAGTAAATCTTGTCGCGTACAAGTTGAAATCGGGTGCTTTGGCATGGTAGGAACAACTGCAGATCACCCACACCTACCAAAACAAACTCCCGATCCGTTCATGGTCTCAGATGAAGCGTTTGCTGTGATCTCGATTTCTACCAATTATGAGCAAGTATTATTTCATCGATATCAAAACTGTAAGTGAGGAAACCGATCCATCACAGATTACTTGTCCGAATTTTGAGCGTGATGACTTGATTTTTCTGGGCTTGACGACTCGTAATGAGTTGTCGGAGACAGAAGCCCAGAAAATCGCAAGGTTCATCGGCAGTTTAAGGCCCACAATTCAGGACCAAGTTCAGCTATGATTAGTCTAGATCGTGGAGGAAGCGTCTCAACTCGCCACTCACGTAGAGTCCCAATTGGCGAAGGCCCCAACATGTGCCTATCCATCGCCCGTTATCCCCACAATGAGTCCCACTTGAGATCCATCCCTGACCAAGGAGAAAGAACCTATGGTTGATTGCTCTCAGCTCCACATTGGTTGCCAAGTTACACTTGAAAGTGGTCCTACGAGGTCGCAATATTCAGCAATTGTGCTAGGCCCAAGTAAAATTTTGAATCCCTACGATCGGCCTCGACCCAATCATTGTTTCAGGTGTGGACAGCCGGCACCCTTCAAACACATGCCCACAGAGACCAACGACTAATCTAGCCATCACTGAAGAAGAAGCACAAGCTAATCTAGAGAATTATGATGCTGAACAAGCTGAGAGTGATGAGGAATGGACTGAATGGCTTCCTGGAGACCAGGGTGTGTCCTTGGTTGTACAAAGGAATGTATGCACACCCAAGATGCAAGCCAATCCCTAGCACCACAACCTTTTCCGCACAAGGTGTACCATAGATGAAAAGGTATGCGATGTGATTATTGATGGTGGGCATTGTGAGAACATTGTATCCCAAGTGATGGTAGAGAAACTGAAACTCAAGACCATACCGCATCCTTCTCCATAAATGATTGGTTGGATTCAAAAGGACAGTGTAACAACGGTAAAAGAACAATGTCTTGTCTCCTTTTCGATCGGCAAGGCATACAAGGACAAAGTGTTGTATGACGTCGTAAATATGGATGCCTGTCATATGATAATCGGACGGCCCTGACAGTTTGATCGAGACGTCGTGCATCGTGGACGAGACAACATCATTACGTTTACCAAGGATGGGAGGAGAATTGTTCTTGCCCTGATAATCCCGAAGGAGGTTCTTGAAACTCCCAAAGTAGAGGAACAACCTCTTCTTACAGTTAACGGTGTTAAGGGAGGGGCTGGACAGAAAGAAGAAAAGTGTTCATTCAACATGCTACCTGTTAGAACTAGAAAAATTCTATAATGCAGTTTTCTTGTGTATTATTGTTCTGGGGTTCTGAGTAGTGGAAACATTCATAGACAATCATAAGCAATTATAAAGGTATACACAAGAAGGCATCGCAAGGTGAATTTTATTCCAGAGATTCTGAGATCTTGCACATTCCATGTCGTGATATGGCATAAGTCCTTAATTACATCAATGAGTGATTACCCTTGATTAAAAGGCAAAAGTAAATGTATACACATGTCATATATAACTCAAGCCAAATAAATAAAGGAGCATAAACATAAATAAAGCACACACAGAGAACACAAATATTTTTACGTGGAAACCATTGAGGGAGAAAACCACGGTATAAAGCGACAAAACTCCACTGTGAATGATAATCGTACAATAGATGGAGTATTCGAGAAAAGGCCCAGATAGATCGAGCAGGTGACTAAGTCATCAGAGACTATGATCTTTGAGTTCACGGTCATAGAGACCTATGTGGTTTTGTTACGGACTGAGCCATCTTTTGGACAGGTCGGATGCCTATGTCCCATATTTTTCTGGGCTGTCCAAGTTGAGAGACAATCAGGGTTTTTATCGAGTCGTGAAACGTAGGGTCAGCGACCGCCAGTTTGGACAGGAGACCACAGGAAGACATGTAATGCGATTATTTTTACCTGATCGGCTCAACCATCGACTAGTTTTGAGATAGAAATTCATAGCAAGTGTTTTGTCATAATTTGGAACTCTTTAGTCAAAGCTTCTAGTGGTAACCATAATCACTTTTGGTTAATTTGGAGCCTCAATCCGCTCTAAGCTCTAGTTGTGCAATGAACATAATCGATACAAAGTTATTATGATCAGTTGTCAAATAATTCTGAAATCTGCTGACTCGTCTTCGAAAGTAATCTCAATCTTGCACCTTTGTTAGTAATTGATATGTAATAAAAGCTAAGAAGAGAACCTGCTCACATATGCATAAATGTGCAAAACATCGTAATCGAGGAAAGGCCTTTGATGCATGACAAAGATAGTAAGGTGCATGTCAAATGAATGCTTTAAGATATAAGAGTGATGAATTGAGGTAGACAGATGTCCAACCATGCTTAATTCTAGGAGGCAACAACCAAGTTACTGTGCTTTGAAGCATGAAAATGGTTAAGTACTCAGGCCATTATGCACTTAATTAAGTTTCTTTATGATAAACGGTGAGTTTTAATGCATCATAAATGCCTAATTTAGTTGTCTTTAGTTAAGAAGATGTGAAATCCAACTTGCGTCAGTGAGATTGTGCCTAATTTCGGTTGGCGTTTGTCAATTTTCATGCCTTCAGGGCACTTCCCAGGGTTGAAAATGACTAAGTATTGGGCCCAATCATTACTTGATTATGGAGTTTCTTGATTAACGATGGTGATTAATATTGAATGAGTGTACCATTATGTTACTTTGGGCCATATAGATGCCAAATCCAATCTGGCATAAGTCAGATTATGCTTAATTCTACCCGGTGTTGGTTGATTTATGTGCTTTGTTGAGCTCTGAATTGTGCATAGTCTAACCCCAATTCATCACACATTATGCATAGTTTTGAATATTAAAAGACTGATCTTATACATGCATTTGTGATTGTAAGAATGACAGATAAGCCTCATGGATCCAAGGATAAGAGAACCACTTTAGGCACATCGAATATCATTGAAAGAAAGCCAAGAGGTGGAGGAAGCAAGCAAAGAGGAAAGGAAGAAGTCCGAAGTAAAAAATTAGAAGAATGAAGAAACAAAAAATTTCGATAGGTGTTCGATAGGTGCTCGATAGGTCTTCGATATATCGAAACACCCAATTCAATAGATTGAAGGAGCTAAATGTTGAACTCTCTAAACATAAATCTCGATTAATCAGAGCACTTTCGATATATCGAGATTTGAATTTTGATATATTGAAACCCCATTTCAATATATCAAAATATCTGTGAAAAAACGCATAAACTCTCTGTACACATTCTTCGATCCATCGAAAAAGCAGTTTTGATATATCAAAACTGGTTTGATATATCGAGGTTCCTATCGAAATCGTCGTCAGTTACGCAATTTTCAGAAGATTTCAAGGCGGTGCGCAATTTTTGCTATAAAAGGACACCTCCACCCTCGTCTAAAATCATCATAGAGAAGACCTAAACTTGCTAGAGGTAGAGAGGATCAAAGAGGAGCTTCTATAACTCTGATTTTTTGGGTTTTTCATGTTCTTAGTAGTTTTTCTTTTTTGTCTCCTAGTTCAATCATGTCTCTGATTGGTTAGGCTTCTTAGCTAGGGCTAAGAGGTGTTAGTAGTTTTTCTTTTTGTCTTCTAGTTCAATCATGTCTCTGATTGGTTAGGCCTCTTAGCTAGGGATAAGAGGTGAAGCTTGTAGTTATTCTTAATACTTTGATCCAATTCTAGGTTTTAATTTTGGATTTAAAGTTGAACAATGGGTTATTTTAGTTTGAATAAAGTTCTAAGTTCTAGTTCTTCTTCGATCTCTTGATGGCTCTGGTTTCATGTGATATTTAGAAGTTTAAACTTTGATTTTTATTTGTTTGTAAGGTCTAGACCTATATAATTTAAGGAATTGAATTCTTTACGCTCTAGAACTTGGTTCTTAATGTGAGAACTAGTAAAGTTCTAATGTTTTCTAGAATCTTGAGATAGTTGTTGTTTATTGAGATGATTTTATTCAAGTTCATATTTTTGTATTAAGCAAGTCTAGTAACATGATTTGAAGATGATCATGATTGTGATCTTAACCTATTGGAGAGAGAGAATCATGTTGATGAATAACATCTATTTGAGATGGTTTTAATTGCTCCATATTCTGGCTGGATAGAATTGGATTTCAATTCCAGTTGTGTAATTGAGAAATCTAGTTGAATTATACATCAAGGATAGTTATAAGTGGATCCTTGGTGCTCTAGTGTTTTTAGATCATTACATTTATTTTCTTAGTTTACAGTTTTCACTATTCATACAACTCAGAATTATATATTTAATTTTTCTTATCTTGATTTTAATTAAGGTTGTTTTAAGAAGCTTTGTGAATTCATAATTG
Organism: Liriodendron chinense; assembly: GCA_003013855.2. Lineage (NCBI taxonomy): Eukaryota > Viridiplantae > Streptophyta > Magnoliopsida > Magnoliales > Magnoliaceae > Liriodendron > Liriodendron chinense. The sequence goes on from ML058584.1 coordinate 1,859,884, forward strand.
ATCCCTGAGGATGATCTCGGTCTCTACCGAATTATTACTACATCACAACTTTGCACTCGGGGTTGTGAACATGTTTGCAGAGCGATTTTCAGGATGTCCCAAAAATGGCTAAGTATGGGCCTTGAAATGCCTAATTTCACTTACTTTATGATTAGAAGATAATGATTAATACTAAGTGAATGCTCTCTCAAGAAGGATACATGTTGGATCAAGGAAGATGAATACTGGATTAAGGAAGATGAATGCTAGATTAAGCATAGATGAATGCTAGATTAAGCAAGATAGACGTGGATGCATGAGGCAACCAATATTATCAAGTTATAGATCCATTTTTGTACGAATTGGTACTAAAACGGCGTTATGGTCATATTGCTGCCTGAAAATTCTAAGTAAAAACTTGGATTATTGATCTAGTCACTGATCGACCATAATCTATCATGAATATTTTGCTGGTCTTTAATGTTTTAGCCTAATTAGGGCATTTCAAATTTTTTGAATGGTTCAGATTCGAAGAAAACCCCTCCGTTTAAAAGACGGACTTTTTATGGAGTATTAAAAAGTTATGAATTGTACTTGGAATGGAAAATTGTTGAGCTCTTAATTATGCATATTCTAACCCCAATTCATCACTCATTGTGCAAGGTTTGTATGGTTTGGAAGCTAATTCAATGCATGTTGTGTGACTACAGGATTGAGGGTGGACTCTACTCAATTGAAGATATAATGAGCTCATTTGGAACTATTCTAATAAAGAAAGAAAGAACTAAAGAAGAAAAGAAAGCAGAAGGAAGAAAGAAAGGAAAAATACAAGAAGAAAAGAGGGCTGACCGGTCGTGACCGGTCGGCCAAGGAAGCCAGACCGGTCAGTGACCGGTCAGCCATGCAGATTTGGCTCCTACTGAAGACGTCCGACCGGTCTTGACCGGTCGGACATATGCTGGAACTTCATTGAAAAGGACCGACCGGTCAAGACCGGTCGGTCATTGCTGCTGTAAGGTGGATGAAAACATCCGACCGGTCTTGACCGGTCGGATAGGCTTGCTGGACTGATGTTCTACTAGGCCCGACCGGTCTTGACCGGTCGGGCATACCTGCTGGAGTGTTTTCACTTGAGGCCGACCGGTCATGACCGGTCGACCATGCGTACTGAGTTAGAAATTTCTAATTTCATCCCGATTTTCTCTGCGCTGCGTAAGTGTTACGCAAGTTCTCGATTCTTCCGAAGTTGTGGAGCTTCCAGACTATAAAAGGACACCTAGGGATCGTTCCTAGGGCATCCTAGAAGGGCTCAAGCGAGGTTGGAGGCTGTGGAAGTGAAGATTGGAGTTTCACAACTCCTTTTGGTTTGCTTTGCTGTTTTCATGCTTTTTGTAGTTGTTTCATGTTTCCTTGGATCATGAGCAGCTAAACCTCTTAGCTAGGGCTAAGAGGTGAAGCTTGTAGTATATCCAAGATGTTTTAATTCGTAGTTAAGTGGTTTTCAGTTTGGAATTCATGATTATGAACTAAGGTTTGAAGTTTATACAAGTTTTTAAGTAATTTCTCTTAGTCTTGTGATGACTCATGGATGTTTGGATGAATTACTTATCTTCTTAATTTGTTTGCAACGGTCTAGACCTGTATGATCCGAGGAATTGGAGTGCGCTCTAGTACCAAGCTCTTCATAAAGGGGCTTCATGCCAAAGTTCTAGTTTTGGTTGATTATCTGGAATATATATGGACTGTGCATATAATTTGAATCCAGTTCAAATCATGATCTAGCCTTGTCTTGTGAGAAGACTTGAGGATGGTTATGATTGGGAATTGGACCTATAGAAAAGGTGAATGACCTATGCAATGAGCATGCTCAGTTCAGCCTAGAGTTGAGTGAACTTTATGCACAGAACTTACATGTTGCAGACTTCTGGTTTAACAGTTCTATTATCCGACTAGATAGACCTGACTGGTGATTCTAGTTGAGAGAATGGGAAACCACAGAGGATTAAACATCGAGGATTGCTACAAGTGGATCCTCGAACCCCTAGTGCCTTCTTATACTTGTTTACATTCAATTTAGCTTAAACTATTAAACACACACATTCTATTCAAATTTTGATTGTTAGCTTCAATAGAAACTTGTGGATGAGTTTGTGACATCCTACATAAGTCCCTGTGGATCGACCTCGGTATTACCGAGTTTATTACTACATCGCAACCCTACACTTGGGGAAGCGAACAAAAATCATAATATTTATCGTTGGGAATTTAATTTTTTAGTATTTTTTATTGAATCCAAATGCGTGGGGGGGGGGGGGGGGGGGGGGGGGGGGGGGGGGGTGGTACTTCCTTATTTACATAAATAACTTAAAGTAAATGGAAACCACTTAAACATTTTTATGTAAATAAGGTGTAATGTGTGTGTAGGTACATAGTGCAGTGTAGTGTAGTGCAGACAGGTGTGCAGTGCATGAATGTGTTCAGTGCAGGCAGGTGTGGCTAGTTCAGGCGCATGTTGAAAGAGCCCTGGTGCATGTGGCCAAGGGACTTAGCCAAATTCGGCCCTCCCCCCCCCCCCCCCCCCCCCCCCCCCCCCCCAAGGGGTGGGCGCATGTGAGAGGGAGATGAGGGAGAGAGGTACATGTAGTGTGAGAGTGGGGTGCATGTGCCCTCCACACTTAGAATATTTTATATGTGTTTTAGTGGGGGCGTATGTGCCTCTTATAAAAGGGATTTCCTCTCCTTAGATGATTTTCAGCCCATCCCAAGGGGTGGGTGCATGTCCCTCTCAGTGGCGAGAATTCCCACTACTTAGCCAATTTTTGGCATGGAGGGGAGTGAGGAAAGTCACCGGGCACATGTCCCTCTGTAAAGGGAGACAAGATCCGAGACTTAATCAAATTTCAGAACTTCCCAAGGGGTGGTTGGCGAAAGTCCCTCTTAAAAAGGGGGGCAGGACCCAGACTTAGATTATTTCAGGATTTTCTCCCTTTCTCTCTACACTTGCACTCCGGTGAAGAAATCCCTTTCTGGTGAGGGATTCCGACCATCCGGCGAAGGATTCTAGTACTCCGGCGAGGGTTTTTCGGGGCGAGTGCATGTTACCTTGCGTCGTGCTTGCGTTGCTTTAGAATTGTGTCACTATGAGGTCATCTGGGAATTCTGGGTTTACTGGGTACGGAACCAATTAGGATTTAACAGCTGGGAATTCCGGGTGCATGTAGCATAGCCCTGGGCGCATGTCTCCTGCCTTGGGCGCATGTGCCTCTTGTGGGCGAAATCTAGGCTGGTACTTAGCCTTTGTAGCAATTCTACTGCTTAAGAGGGAGAGGGAAGGAGCCCGGGCGCATGTAGTGTAATCCCAGGCGGATATCCCTCTTAGCAGCTTCCAGACTTAGCCAATTTCAAGATTCTTCACTCTGTGAGAGAGAAAGCTGTCTCCAGACTTAGAATTTTTCAGGATTTTAGGCTCTCGCGCATGTACTCCAATGGACAACTATGTTTTTGGGAATCGTAGTCATTGACGCCAGAACGCTTTTGGCCTCTAATCATGTTGTTAAATGAACGGGTCGGCTGGTGAATGGTTAAATGCTGTTAATTTCGGTATGTCCTTTCTAATTTGGATCCTTCGGTCAGCTCCTAGTAGGAGAGTACCATACTTTGAAGTGCACAGGCTAGAATATGCATTGTTCAGCTACCGAATCCGGGGGTCAAGGGTTTTTGGGCCTTCTGTTCCATTTGGCAGCGAAGCACATGTCTAGATCAACTCTAAAATAGTAGTTATCAGTTTTGGTCGCCATTGCGTAGGCTGCTTAGGGCTAGGGTCGCACTAACGCTCTGTCACTTTTTTGACCGTCTCTGGGTCTGTTGCTGATTTGGACTGTTGTATTCGAGTCGTCACTTCTTCTTTTATCATTGGTGATATTTTGAGCCCCAACACTACCAAAGCAAGCTTTACAACATATCCAGTACTAACATTGGACGTGGCCCATCACCCAATACCAAGGCGAAACTTAAGGTTGAGTTTCTTTAAAGTGGGGGAGTCTGATGTAGTAAGGAATGAAAGTACATCGGTAGTATAACACGACACCTTCGTATATGCGGAAGCTTAAAGAGCAATTAGAATTATGGCTAAGTCCTATGGGGGGGGTGTGATTAGGACCTTTTAAAATTCTTTTCGCCTACTTACACAATTTAACAAATTAAACTAAGTAAGCGAGAACACTTCGGCTTCCAAGCCTAAGTGGGTCCAATCACATGACTAGCAAATGGTTTAAGCAATAAACAACCTAGTCTAAGAATGCATAGATAATAAAATTATATAACTAATCAAGCTCCTAATCTATACAACCTATGTAGACTTATGAGAATGGATCAATGAGCTCAAGTCTACATTACTAGTGAAAGTACATCTTGTTTGTGGGTGTGCCTATCTAGTGCCTAGCATACATTCCTATCAAGCATTCATAATTAAATAATTAAACATATAATGCTAAGATATTAATGTACTCAATTCAATCACAAACACAAGCATGTATAGTGGTTCGACTTTGGGTCTACTCCACTCCCGGTTCAAGTACTCAGCTCCTTTGAGCACACTGACATTCACTATCGGAGGTTTTAAATGAGGTTCACATCTCAACCTTTACACGGAGGTTTTACCGGTTCACCTCTCAACCATAACCGGAGTTTTGGACAAAGGGCTAACTCTCGACCCGAACGGAGTTTTGGACATAGGCTAACTCTCAACCTGACGCACGTTCACTCCCGTGTCGGAGGCTCTCCCTTGGAGACTTTTTTTAGGCCCGGCTAACGGGCCAAGGAGTGCCAAACAACCCCTAATCTTTAGGCCGACAAACAGACCAAGGAACGACCAATGTCCCTAGTTCGAGTTTGACAAACAAACTCTACACTCAACTCCCAAAGGGAATTGAGTAGATGAACTCTCAATAAAGATAACCTTACTTGTTGGATGACCCCTTGTTCAGCGCCGTTTCGGGTTGCTTGATCTCCACTCTCCCGTGCTTCAATCAGCTTCCCTTGCTCCCTTGATCGTGTTGCCATTGCATCGCCAATGCCTCAGCTACACTCGATCAATCACTTTGCTTGTGATGCCTTTGAGATGCCCAAGGTGATAGGAGGGTAGGTTTGAGAACTGTACAACTAATGGGAATGAGTTGCCTAGAGTCTCTCTCCTACAACAATCTCATCTTAGAGTTTTGGACAAGGATATGCCTATCAAGGAAGGTCTAAACTCTAGAGATCAAGAGGGGATGAAGGTCATCTTCTTCATGAGCTTGGAATCTCCAATCTTGTGTTAAAGCATAAGGAAGATGCCTTGCATAGGTTGGGAATGAGCCTCAAATGGTCTCCAACAATGGTGACTTCACTCCTCTCGAAATCCCTCTTCTTGCCCCTCAAAATGAGCCAAGCCCCTTTATAAAAGGTGTTCAAACGGACAAAAAAGGGGCAAAAAATGACTACTTCTGACCTGTCTCGACTAGTCCCAACCGGTTGGCCAAAGGTCAGTGAAGACAGAACGTTCACTGTCTTGGGGGGGTCTGTCTGACCTGTCAAGACCGGTTGGACCAGCCCAGCCGATCGGTCAAGATCGGTCTGCCCAATGGCTTGTGCACTACAGCAGGTTGTTGTTCAAACTGGATCCCAGTCCGACCGGTCGGTCCAGTCTAGCCGACCGGCCGTGACCGGTCGGACAGGCCTGGGTTCAGCCTGATGACTTGCTGACCCATCTCTCTCACAACCCACTCTCTATGGCCAAGGTATGGACGATCTTTTGGGACACCTAGGGCTAATCTATGATGACTAAAGCTTTCCTAATGTGGTCAAGGTCATCAAAGAGGTAAAGGGGTTGGGTTTTGGTCAAGGTTAAGGCACATCAAGGCATCACTTTTACCTGTTTCTTCTTCCTTGATGCAGCAGGGCCACTTGAGTCTTCGTTCTTCATCTTCATTAAGCTAAACTGACACTAGACTCACTAACCTAAGTGATTGACAAACAAGGTGCACAAGTATGCCACGAAAAAGTGCACTAACAAGGAAGACCCTTGATCATGGACAAAGAGGAGCCAACAGGAGCTGCAAAGGCCATAAGAAGAAGTCAGCAGATTTTTCCCATCGGGCGCCCGACCATCGACCGAAAGGGTCTAGCAACCTCCAAAGCCCAGCAGAATAGTTTTGTGCGCCCGACCATCGTCATCGAACGCTCGACCCTCACACATTCGGCGCCCAAAATTAGATTAGAATTTAATCCAACTCTCTGGACTGTTTTGAGTGATTACTGGGTGCTCGACCAAGCGCGGACAGATTTGCGCGATTTTTTTTATTTATTTTTGATTTTTTGTGATTCTTTCCTAGTTTCTTTAGGATGCTTTTCTAATATGTTTTAGGGTTTCTAGGGTTAGTTTCTCTCTGTTTTGAGTGATTACTGGGTGCTCGACCAAGCGCGGACAGATTTGCCCGATTTTTTTATTTATTTTTGATTTTTTGTGATTCTTTCTTAGTTTCTTTAGGATGCTTTTCTAATATGTTTTAGGGTTTCTAGGGTTATTTTCTCTCTATTTAAGGTTGTTTAAACTCATTTTTATGGCATGTTATCTTTGATTAATAAAATTATTGAGTTTTACTCTATTTTGCTCATAGCTTTGAGTGATTTCTTTGTGGATTCGAAGATAGGTCTTGTGGATTCGAGATATCCCCTCATGGATTCGAGGAAGACTAGTTGAGGAGTCTCAATAGATTCATCGATTCGGAGTAAGTATCACATGAGAGAGACGGTGATCGATCTCACCTCGTTAACGCTACGCCAGGAAGGGTTTGGATGATGAAGCGCGGGTGTAGTGTTAGTGCACTTTTCTGTGGCATACTAGTGCACCTTGTTTGTCAATTACTTAGGTCAGTGAGTCTAGTGTCGGTTGAGCTTAATGAAGATGAAGACCAAAGACTCAAGTGGCCCTGCTGCATCAAGGAAGAAGAAATAGGTAAAACTGATGCCTTGGTGTGCCTTAACCTTGACCATAACCTAACCCATAACCTCTTAGATGACTTGGACCAACTAGGTATACCCTTAGTCATCATCATTAGTCTTAGAACTCCATGAAAAACATGATAAGTTAGACTAATTTAAGAGGTAGAAGCTGCTGTAAACAAAATAGCTCAAAACAGCAGTTTTCGATTGATCTCCGATCAATCGGACGTTGGCTCCGATAGGACTCCGATCAATCGGACAGAAGCTCCGATCAATCAGACAGAAGCACCGATCAATCGAAAATTTTTCCAGCAACCTTGAAAATCCACTAGACATATTTTTGATCAATCAGACAGTCTTCCGATCCATCGGAAGGGGTCCGTCCGATCAATCGGACAGTGTTCCGATCAATCGGAATATCTTCCAGAGACTTCACTGGATAGATTTTCGATCAATCGGACAGGTCTCCGATCAATCGGACCTTCTTCCGATCAATCGGAGATGCGCGAATCTACCCGTTTTTTGACCGTTAGAAGAAAATCTATTTAAGATGGGGGATTCGTTTTTGAGCCAAGATAGGAGATTTTGAGGAGATAGGAGCCACCATTGTTGAAGATCATTAAGAGCCCTATTCCTAACCCAAACAAGTGATCTTCCTTGTGATTCATCACAAGTATGGAACATTCAAAGCTCAAGAAGAAGATGCACTTGTCCCTCTTTTGATCTCTAGAGATTGGATTGATCTTGATAGTCATATTCCTATCTAATACTCTATGATGAGATCGTTGTAGGTGAGACTCTCTAGGCAACCCATTCCCATAAGTTGTAGAGATCTCAAACCTACCCTCCCTAGCACCTTGGGCATCTCCAATGGAGCATCACATGCAAGGTAGCTGATCTTGGAGCTGAAGCCTTGGCAAAGCGGCGGCGTCAAAGATCGGGGGAGCACAAGGGGAGCTGATTCAAGCACTGGAGAGCGAGAAGAAGCAACCCAAAGCGGCGCTACAAATGGGCTCAATCCGACAAGTAAGGTTGTCTTGTTAGGAGTCCATCCACTCAATTCCCTGTGGGAGTTGAGTGTAGAGTTTGTTTGACAAACTCGACCTAGGGTCGTTAGCCGATCCTTGGCCTATTAGTTGGGCCTAAAATGTAGGGACGTTAGCTGTTCCTTGGCACGTTAGTCGGCCTAAACAAAGTCTCCAAGGGGGAGCCACCAACACGGGTGCAAACGTGTAGGTTGGGAGGAACCTGTAAACTCCCCGGTTGGGTGGATCCGATTTAAAACACCTTGGTTGGGAGGAACCAGATTTAAACTCCCCAGTGAATGCCAGTGTGCTCAAAGGGCTTGAGTACTTGAACCGGGAGTGGAGTAGACAAGTAGTCGAACCACTATACATCATTGTGTTTGTGATTGTTCTTGAGCACATTTGTCTTTATGCATTGTGTTTAATTGGTTAATTATGAATGCTTAGTTAGGAATGCATGCTAGGCACTTGATAGGCACATCCACACTCACAAGATGTACTTTCACTATCTCATGTTGACTTGAGCATTTCTTGATCCATCCTCTATAGTCCACATGAGTTGTTTAGACTAGGTTGCTGATTGCACTTAGCGTTTGCTAGTCTTTTGATTGGACCCACTTAGGCTTGGAAGCCGAAGTGTTAATCGCTTACGTAGCTTAATTTGTTGAATTGTTTAAGTAGGCAAAAATAATTTTAAAAAGGTCCTAATCACCCCCTCCTATAGGTTTAGCCATAATTCTAGTTGCTCCTCAAGCTTCCGCACGCGTATGCGTAGGGTGTCGTGTTAGGCCACCCGACGCAATTTCAATTGGTATCAGAGCGGGTTGCTCTTTAAGGATGTAACCGTCTAGAGTAAGATCCGATACCGGAGCACTAGCATCATGTCTACCTAAAAAGGGGAATCTATGTTGCCTCATGTTGAACTATAAATAAAATGATTAAGTTGAGGTCAACAATAACTAGGGTAGGAACTATTGTCATATCCCCTACCGATCATTGCTCTCCAACTAGGGATGAACCTAAGGGAGATGAATTTAGAATAGAAAAATTCCCTCCCAACAACATGTTGGGTCCTAGAAAATCACATCCAAGGGAGTTGTGATCTAGGTTAGGTGACCTTAGGAGACCATATTGAGCTCAAATAAATATCTGAGGATCAAGCCTCATTTTGAGCAAATTGATGAACTTGAGGAATTTAGCCTCTTTGGAACAATAGGAAAATCTGAGGATTTCAGCCTCATTTCTGTGTGTATGGGCAAATTAGAGGATTCAAGCCTCATTAGCCCAAATTTTGATAATTTAGCCTTGCTTTTATTTGATACATTTGCTTGCTAGATTATCATCCTGCTTAGATTAGCTAATCATCGTGAGTTTTATGCCTCATTGTATGCTAATCTTTGCTTAGTATTGGTCGTGATATACCAACAGGGGAGGTTGGTTGATTGGGCTATAAGCCCTTTGTGCTTTTATTGCAAATGTATATCCTTGACCAATTAAGCATGATTAACTATGCTTAGATAGTTACATTTTCTTGTTAATCATGTTCCTTAGCATGCTCCATGTTTTATATGATCATGCACACTATACTCTCTTTAGTTAGCATGTGCTTATAGTTATAACTGTGACATACTATCTTCTCTTACCTTAACCTTAATTGATATATCATTAAGGGGGAGAGAATAGTTTGTCAATTGCTAACAAAAAGGGGGAGAAAGATCAAGTCCCACCAAAACTAGTTTGCTATGTTTTGTGATGCAGGGATTGATAGGTTATGGGGGAGCAATCTGAAGAGGAGCAGCTTAATTTAGGCATGTCAAGAGTCCTGTATTTTATTTCATATCAATGTAATCTCTTGTATATGTATTTGTTTTGGTAGGTTAGGTTTTTGTAAGTAATTGACAAAGGGGGAGATTGTTAGTGCACTTTTCTGTGGCATACTAGTGCACCTTGTTTGTCAATTACTTAAGTCAGTGAGTCTAGTGTCGGTTGAGCTTAATGAAGATGAAGACCAAAGACTCAAGTGGCCCTGCTGCATCAAGGAAGAAGAAATAGGTAAAACTGATGCCTTGGTGTGCCTTAACCTTGACCATAACCTAACCCATAACCTCTTAGATGACTTGGACCAACTAGGTATACCCTTAGTCATCATCATTAGTCTTAGAACTCCATGAAAAACATGATAAGTTAGACTAATTTAAGAGGTGGAAGCTGCTGTAAACAAAATAGCTCAGAACAGCAGTTTCCGATTGATCTCCGATCAATCGGACGTTGGCTCCGATAGGACTCCGATCAATCGGACAGAAGCTCCGATCAATCGGAAATTTTTCCAGCAACCTTGAAAATCCACTGGACATATCTCCGATCAATCGGACAGTCTTCCGATCAATCGGAAGGGGTTCGTCCGATCAATCGGAATATCTTCCAGAGACTTCACTGGATAGATTTCTGATCAATCGGACAAGTCTCCGATCAATCGGACCTTCTTCCGATCAATCGGAGATGCGCGAATCTGCCCGTTTTTTTACCATTGGAAGAAAATCTATTTAAGATGGGGGATTCGTTTTTGAGCCAAGATAGGGGATTTTGAGGAGATAGGAGCCACCATTGTTGAAGATCATTAAGAGCCCTATTCCTAACCCAAACAAGTGATCTTCCTTGTGATTCATCACAAGTATGGAGCATTCAAAGCTCAAGAAGAAGATGCACTTGTCCCTCTTTTGATCTCTAGAGATTGGATTGATCTTGATAGTCATATTCCTATCCAATACTCTATGATGAGATCGTTGTAGGTGAGACTCTCTAGGCAACCCATTCCCATAAGTTGTAGAGATCTCAAACCTACCCTCCCTAGCACCTTGGGCATCTCCAATGGAGCATCACATGCAAGGTAGCTGATCTTGGAGCTGAAGCCTTGGCAAAGCGGCGGCGTCAAAGATCGGGGGAGCACAAGGGGAGATGATTCAAGCACGGGAGAGCGAGAAGAAGCAACCCAAAGCGGCGCTACAAAGGGGCTCAATCCGACAAGTAAGGTTGTCTTGTTAGGAGTCCATCCACTCAATTCCCTGTGGGAGTTGAGTGTAGAGTTTGTTTGACAAACTCGACCTAGGGTCGTTAGCCGATCCTTAGCCTATTAGTTGGGCCTAAAATGTAGGGACGTTAGCTGTTCCTTGGCACGTTAGTCGGCCTAAACAAAGTCTCCAAGGGGGAGCCACCAACACGGGTGCAAACGTGTAGGTTGGGAGGAACCTGTAAACTCCCCGGTTGGGTGGATCCGATTTAAAACACCTTGGTTGGGAGGAACCAGATTTAAACTCCCCAGTGAATGCCGGTGTGCTCAAAGGGGTTGAGTACTTGAACCAGGAGTTGAGTAGACAAGTAGTCGAACCACTATACATAGTTGTGTTTGTGATTGTTCTTGAGCACATTTGTCTTTATGCATTGTGTTTAATTAGTTAATTATGAATGCTTAGTTAGGAATGCATGCTAGGCACTTGATAGGCACATCCACACTCACAAGATGTACTTTCACTACCTCATGTTGACTTGAGCATTTCTTGATCCATCCTCTATAGTCCACATGAGTTGTTTAGACTAGGTTGCTGATTGCACTTATCATTTGCTAGTCTTTTGATTGGACCCACTTAGGCTTGGAAGTCGAAGTGTTAATCGCTTACGTAGCTTAATTTGTTGAATTGTTTAAGTAGGCGAAAATAATTTTAAAAAGGTCCTAATCACCCCCTCCTATAGGTTTAGCCATAATTCCATTTGCTCCTCAAGCTTCCGCACGCGTATGCGTAGGGTGTCGTGTTAGGCCACCCGACGCAATTTCATGTAGTATGTGGTGTGCATTGAGCTCAACGACAGAATGCTAACTCCTCCCTTCTCTTCTTCCTTCCTTTCCTTCTTCTCTTCTCTCCTCCTCTCTTTTCTCTCTTTCTTTTCTCTCTTTTCCTTTCTCTTTTCTTTCTTTGCTAGAAATCTAAATTTTTTTACAACTAAGGTTAGGGAGTCCTTTTGGCTAGAAACTAACATTGGTTAAGGAGAGGGATAGATAAACATAACTTGGGTTAAAGGAAGGGGTGAGTGTTGAGCTCTTAATTGTGCATATTCTAACCCCAAGTCATCACTCATTATGCACGGTTTACATATTTAAAGACTAATCTAATGCATGGATTTGTGATTGTAGGAATGAGAGGGAGACTTTACTAATTCATAGTCATAAGAGTCACTTTGTATGCATTGAAGATTAACATAACAAGTGATAAAGGTGGAGGAAAGAAGAAGAAGGAAAGAGAAGAAAATATAGAAGACCTGTCCCAAGACCTGTCCCAAGACCGGTCGCCAGACAGGTCGAGAGGTGTCCAGAAACACCAAACTCACTAGACTGTTTTTGAGGTTTTGAGACCGGTTGAGCTTAGACCGGTCGTTAGCGTAACAGATTGTACGCAAAGCTCCGATTTTCTCTGCGCAATTGCGTAATTCCTTGCTAAATCTGGAATCTTCCGTGCCAATCTATAAAAGGGACTTCTCCTCTTCATAACAAGGCATGCTAGGACGTGGGGATTGCTTAGGAGACGGATTCTACTTCGAGCTTTCTTAGTTTTCTTCCTGTTTTAGTAGTTTTTATGTTTTTGAGGCTTCTAGTTCAAGGATGTTAGAGATGAACTAAAACCTCTTAGCTAGGGCTAAGAGGTGAAAGCTTTTGATTTGTTTTTGATGGATTGATGCAACCTAGGTTTTCTTTTATGTTTTAATTGAAGAATTTTAGTTCAATATGAGTTTGAATCACGTACTAGTTTGGTTTTACTTTGATCTCTTGATGACTCCGGGCTCATGTGATTCTTAGTGATTCTAAGCTTGGTAGCTTACCTTCTGAGCATTGTTTATGCTTGTGTAGTTCATTGATCTATCATCGACTCCGGGCATGGTAGACTCTTTGATTGCCTTGTATATAATGGCCCAATCTTCATGTGGGAACTTATTCAACTAAAGTTCTTATCTTTTTATTATAATCTGAAATAGCTGTTTGCTGATTGATTTTGATTTAATTAGAGTTCTAATCATTAGTTGTAATTAAGTCTAGTGACAGGATTTGATGAAAGCTATGGTTGTGAATCTCAACTAGATTGGAAAGAGGCTTGGCCTACACAATTGAGTGTGCCAAGGCCTGAGTATTATTGTGGGAATCGAATCAATGAATGAGCAACTGTTTTAGATAATTGTTGATTGAACCGCTCTATATTCCGATCGGATAGAGATATGAATTTGATTCCGATTGAGTTATGTGAGATCTAGTTGTGTTGATGCATTGAAACTTATCAAAAGTGGATCCTTGGCGCTCTAGTGCCTTTTTAGATTGATATTACCTTACACATTCACTATTTAAACCCAAATCATTATTTTTCAGCTTTAGTTCTTAATAAAATCTTAATTATTAGTTGTTTTAGTTAAATTCTAAGAATACCCATTCATAAATCTCTGTGAGAACGATACTTAGTCTTTCCGAATTATTACTATATTGCAACCCTACACTTGGGGAGTGAACAGTGAGTGGAGTGTGTTGTAACACATGAATTGGCTAAGTGAGAGGTGAGAGGTGAGGTATTATGGGGAGAGGGTGCATGGCATGCATATGAGAGTGAAGTGGCATACATGTAAGGAGAGTTGGCATGTATGGAGAGAGAGAGAGTTAGCATGCATGGGGGAGAGGTGGTTAGGAGAGAGAGTGAGTATAGGACTTAGTGGGGAGTGATGTAAGGGGGAGTTAAGGAAGAAAATGAGTAAGAAGGGCTCATAGATTTGGGCTCATGGGCTTGGGTTGGGCTCCAAGCCCACCCAATGGTAGGGCTCCGAGCTCACCCAATGGTAGCTAGGGAGGCCCCTCTTCATTCTTCTAAATAGGGTATTCTTCTCGAACATGGGGTTTCAGGTTCTTCACATGATATGACATGCATTTGGGTGCGAGTGAGGGCAGGGTTCAGACCTACGTGATTGGGGTCGTGCTCTCGCTCTAGTGGGTATGCACTCACATGGGAGGGGCCGGGAAACACAGTGCATAAGGGCATGAACATGCATAATTGTGCACACGCAGGGTTCCGGGGGCAACGAGATACGTACACTTGTGTTCGGAGGGATACATGAGGTATAGAGGTACTTGCAGGGGTCTAAAGAAGGATCAGGGGAACATGAGTGCAGATCGCACCCTCGTGCGAGAAGCCAGGGCGCTTGCACAAGGTGCGATCACACACACACACGTGAAAATTGGAGCACTCGGGAAGGCGTCAGAAAAGATCGGGGGCAATACAACTTCCTTATCTCGAAAAGAGTATAATTAATGACACTCTAAACTCCTTAAGGGTCGCCACACTTATAGCTATCTCAGCTCTGTTAAGGAGCAGCACCCCTGTGGTTTCTAGTGATGCTTACATTCATTTGCCCAAATCACAACCTACATTTGACCAAAGGCTATGGATAGAGCTGTGCACAAACTAACCCAGCTCGAAAGCTCGGCTCAGATTAGTTTAAAAATGCTCGGCTTGGATTGGTTAAAATAGAAGTTCAAACCAAACTAAGCCTCGAAGTCAAGCTTGTTTGAAAGAACAAACCAAGCTCAAACCAGGGTAGTACTGGCTCAGGTTGAAGCTCGGTTTGATACAGCTTAGTTTGATTTGGCTTGATTTAGCTCATAGATTGTAAGCACACTGTTTCCTATGGTGAGATCCACTTGAGCTTTGGATACGATTCCATTTTGGGATCATGTCCTAAACTAATTGTAAAAATGGATGGACGGCATGGATAATACATATACATGATGACGTGGATGATACATGAATGGACACTGTTTCCTTACACTTGTAAAGTTATGCTTGTGTACTTTTGTTTGGAAAAGGTTCTTACATGTCAATTTTGAAGTTGCACTTCTCCTTTGGAGGATGTTAAACATCGAGTAGTAAGATACTTAACGTATTTTTTTGTGTTATTTGTAACTTTTTAAATTCTTTTCTATTTAAACAAAAAAAAAAGAGAGCAGCTACCTATTAAAACTCAACTCAGCCTAGTTCAATTTTTTTTTTTATCAAACCAATCCTTGCTCAAACTAAATTTTTCTGGAGCAAACCAAACTCGGGGCCGCATGGGTCGGCCTGAAACCAAACCGGGCCGATCCGCAAACTGGGGTGCACAAAAATAAGCCAAACCAAACTAGGGCTAACTCGGCTCGGCCCGGATAGTTGCCTACCCTAGCTATGGATGCTCAACATTTTATACTTGATGCATCCTTCGAACGACTAAAGCGATCATCTGAATTGTTATCGTAACTCGGATGGCATAACTCACTTGGGTTTGAACAATATCATATGCTCTCATTAAGACTTGATTAACTAGCATTTTCCTTGTCTATACTAAATAACTAGCTAAAGCCGCCTTGGCCAGTCATTAAATGCTCACCACGGGACAAGTGGTATACATCCCACAAGTCAGTGTTCACTCTTACAACAACTATATAATATCTCTAAAATCATTTGTACTTCCTCTTATATAACATAACATGAGTTCCACACTAGAAAAATAACCTTTACCCAAGAAATTTTTATCGAGGAAATGAATTTCCTAGGTAATAATATATGTTTCTTAACGAAATTCAAATTTCCTAGGTAAATACTGCTGTGCATTTACCAAGGATAATTTACCTTGGTAAAAGTGATAAATTCCGACAAAAT
Organism: Liriodendron chinense; assembly: GCA_003013855.2. Taxonomy (NCBI): domain Eukaryota; kingdom Viridiplantae; phylum Streptophyta; class Magnoliopsida; order Magnoliales; family Magnoliaceae; genus Liriodendron; species Liriodendron chinense. Next base: position 1,875,587 of record ML058584.1, read on the forward strand.
TCAAATTTCATGGGTAAAGAGGGGGTTATTTCATGGCTAAAAATATAAAGATTTTAAAGCCTTTAGCTTACTTTTTTTGAGAAAAAAATTCCTCGATAAAAGCCCACAGTTACCTAGGAAATGTATTTCGTTGGTAATAATCACTTTTACCAACTAACGTTTTCCTGGGTAAAAGGTCGCTTTTGCCAAGGAAATAATTCCTCGTTAAAAGAACAATTATCAATGAAATACAATGAAATACAAAATTCCTAGGTGCTTGTGGGATTTACCGAGGAATTGTTTCCTTGGGAAAAGATTACAAGAAATATCCTATTTATCAACGAAATCAATTTCCTAGGTAATAACGCACTTTTCCAGACGAATTTAGAAATACTTCTGAGCCTTATGCCGACGAAATTCAAATTTTGTGGGTAAAGAGGGTGTTATTTTGTGGCTAAAAATGTAATGTTTTTAAAGTTTTAGCTTGCTTTTAGTGAGGAAAAAATTTCAGGAAATAATTCATTGGTAAAGTTTTCCTAGGCAAAAGTCACTTTTGATATATGGAGAATAAAATTGATATTAAAAATCATAAAAATTGATAATAAAATTCATAAAAATCATAAAACTTAAGAATATAATTGATAAAATTAGTAAAATTTGAGAAGTTTAAAGAAAATTGAATAATTTGAAAAAAATTAGGTGCTGATTTTTTTTGTGATTTTTAAAATGAAATTGGGATTTTATATTTTGAAAAAATTGAGAGTTTAAATTTTTTTTTGAAATTTTGAAAAAAAATTGAGATTAAAAAAAATTGATATTTTGAAATAGTAAATTAAGAAGTTAAAAAAATTGTGATTTTGAAAAACAAAGTTAAGAAGTTTAAAAGAAATTGACAATGTTTGAGAAAAATTGAGATTTAAAAAAAATCATGTTTTTTGAAAAAATTGACATTTTGGAAAAAAATCACATCTTGAAAAAATTGGTATTTTGAAAAAAAATTGAGATTTTTATAAAGAAATTGAGATTTTGTATTTTGAAAAATTGAGAAGTTTGATATAAAAATGAGATTTTGAAAGAAAAAAATTGTGAAGTTTGAAAAAATGGAGAAGTTTGAAAATTTTGAACTTTTGAAAAAATATGATTTAAAAAGAAAACTAAGATTTGAAAAAAAATGAGAAGTTTAAAAAATCGTGATTTTGATAAAAACAAATTGAGAAGTTGGAAAATTTTGACAAAGTTGGAGAAAAATTTAGATTTTGAAAAAAAAAATTAAGATTTAAAGAAGAACTGAGATTTTGAATAAAATTGAGAAGTTTTAATGAAATTGATAAGTTTGCAAAAAAGAAATTATATTTTTATGAAGAAATTAAGATTTTATATTTGGAAAAAAGTTGAGAACTTTGAAAAAAATGGAGAACCTTGATGATGTGTTTCATATCCATGCCCATTCCATTTTAAGACAGGGTGCCAAAAATTGTACAGATCTTTATCTAAGGTTGACCACATCATAAGAAATAATGGTAATTTATTGCTCACCATTAAAAATTTCAAATTGCCCATCATAAAGTTTTAGTATTCTTTATTTGCAATTCAACCTATTGATAATGTCCAAAAGATTTGGATGAAGGGTAAATACAAATATTAGCTTAATCCAAAAAATTTGTGACCCACAAACAGTTTTATGACCATTCATTACTGTTTTTAGTGGTATGGTCCACCTGAGATTTGGATCTTCTTAAGGTTTGGTATTAAATCCTAAAATGATATTAAAGAATAGATCGATGGGATGGATATACATAAAATACATCAACTTGGGCCCCACATGGTTAACATAACAGATGCAGATTGACTAGTGACCCTGCCACTAGTTAATGGCTAATGGTAGGTGGTTTGTGGTCCCACCTTGATGTATGTGTTTCATCCACGCTATCCATACATTTTCCCATATCATTTTATGGTATGAGTTCAAAATTGAGGTAGATCCAATTCTCAGGTAGACCACATCATAAGAAACAATGTTAATTGAACGCCCAACATTAAAAGCTTCTTAGGGGCCATGAAAGTTTTGGATCAAGCTGATATTTGTTTATTCCCTACATCTAGGTCTGTGTGACCTAATCAAGAGGTTGGATGTGTGACCTAAGGAAGTTGACTCAGTTTTGCAGCTTTAAATGCCAAGTCCAAACTGAGTCATAAAACTTGTCAAGTTTTCATTATTTAAATGAATGGAACTTAGGAATAACATAGTCTTTGAAAAGAGCTCTTGAACATTCTAATAACAGTTCTACCAGATCAATTTTAATACCACTTCATGGTTAGTGCTAAGTCCACTTTAATGCCACTTCTCATTTTGTTGAGAATGAAAAACAAACATTCGAATGCTTGGAATTTATTTTTACAAGTTTTAATGCCGTACTGATTGTAGATTAATGCCTCATTTTTGGGCTCGTACCTTAAATGATATGAGAAAAGGGATGGATGGTGTGAATAAGCAGAAACGTCATGGTGAACTATCATACGAGTCCAGCACCTCTTGTATTTATCCAATATTTTTCATGCTTATTGTTCGCTCACCTCAAATGCAAGGTTGCGATGTAGTAATAATCTCAGTAAGACCGAGGTCGATCCACAGGGAATAAGGATAAACAATCCAAGCTATCCTAATAACTTCAATCTAGAAGTTCAGATAATTCAGTTTTAAGAACTAAGTGAAAACAATAACTTTAAGTAGAAGAAAATCTGAGAATTAAAAGGGAACTAGAGCTTTAAGGATCCACTTATAGTAGTCCAATGCAAACCCATTCATTCAAGCACAAACACAATTAGAATCGAAGTTCTATCTCTCATCTAATTGGAAGATTAAGCATTCAATCACAACAATCCCACTTAAATAAGAAAATTCATATTTTAGTTCTAATGAAGCACATAGAACTTGAACTTGTAGCCTTTGAAGTAACAACCACACCAAGAGATTATGTCATGCTCTTGGGTTACTACAATTCAATTCTAATCAAACCAATCATGGCAATCTCAGCGAATTGCAAGGAACTTATGTCCAAAGTACATGAACTCTCATAAAACATCCAAAATACCACTTATATTCAAATTAGAACTTAAAAATCCAAACTTTAAATAAAGGGTACTTGAACTAATGAATTCAACATTGAAACTAACTAATAGCTTCACCTCTTAGCCCTAGCTAAGAGGTTCTCACTGAGCATTATCATACTTCAACTAGAAAGAAAAGAAAAATTACTTGAAAGCATAGAAAAACTATAAAAACCCTAGTTGGAGGAGTTGTGAACGCTCCATGACGATCCTCTCCACCTCCAGCGACTTCAAGGTCCTTCTATGATACCTTATGAATGATGTAGAGGTGTCTTTTTATAGCAATTGAGCACCACCGACTTAGAATCTTTTGGAATTGCGTAAGGAGTTACGAAGTCGTGTTGGTTGTCGACCGGTCGGAGCTCTAGGCAACAATTAAAATAACTATTTTTTTGAATCTGGGAGTTCTATCGACCGGTCGGGCAGTCGACCGGTTGGAAATGGACTTTTTTTGTCCACTAAGGTCAACAAAAAAACACCCCATCTAGTTGAATTTCAGACCGGTCAGCCGACTAGTTGATGACCATGGCCTACCGGTCAGCCGATCGGTCAGTAGTGTAATTTTTTCTGATTTTTTTCCCCTTTTCTCCATTTTTCTTGCTTCTTTCTTCTACCTCTTGTCACTTATTCTATTAATCTTCAATGCATACAAAGTGACTCTTTAGACATCATATTGGTGAAGTCTCTCTCTCTCATTCCTATAATCATGAAAATATGTACTAAATTAGTCTTTAAACATGCAAATCATGCATAATGTGTGATGGATTGGGGTTAGAATATGCACAATTCAGTAGCTCAACACACCCCCAACTAGCATTTACTAGTCCCGAGCAAAACATGTGTGAAGCAATTCCAATTCTCCAAAAACTTAACTCTCTCTTGAAAACTATACTTCTATAAACTTAAAGATATACAAGTGCAAAATTCAGAGAAAGTGATAAGAAGCTGAAATCCTAAACTCCCTAAACATAATAAGTATTTCACAAAGAATTCCCGTTGATTGATTAATAAATAGAAGAATCCGAACAAGTATAATCTAGTGTGCATAGTGAATGTTTATCTCATGAATTTTCAGGATTATCTTCTTCATAGATTAGTAAAACTAAAGATTTAAAAGTGTACATATCAACCACATGCCTATGACAATAATTTGCCTTACCATTCCTTTGACGACTTTCACACTACTTCCCATTTCCAGCTTAGGTTACGGGTAGACCTTCCCCTAGTTGGCGATACGGTAGACCTTTTCAGAATTTTTCAACAATAATCATTCTTTTCTTTCTTTCTACTATAATCATAAGATATGATTTTTAGAAATCCATAGCTTCCATTCTTTTCTTTTCAATCATGAACATGATAGATAAAGTTCCCTAACTTGGTTCCTCAACACCTTAAATCTTAGTCTAACCGATCTATAAATCTACATAATCCCTTCAATTATGAGAATTGTGTAATGTGAACTAGACTCAAAAGTGTTCAAATATTCTATCGATCATATAAATAGGAAATTCATATAAAAACTATTACATTATAGGTTTTTAAGAGCTTGAAAATCATATCACTTTATCTCTCTTTCTTTCATACTTATAACATCCTCAAAAATAGTGTTGAATTTTTAGAAAAATAAAAAAATTTCCTACAAAAATAGCTTGAAATGTCACAAAACACTAGATTTATCTAGGAATCTCACCCTCAACCAAAACCTTACATTGTCCTCAATGTAAAAAGATATGCATAAATAATGACATTAGAGCAATGATAAAAAAATAAAAGAGGGTGAGAGCGAGAGTACCTAAGAGAGTCGATCATGGAAATCTATCTCCAACAATAAAATCTAATAAAGCAATAATCCTAAAATAAAAAACAAACTAATCCTAATCTACTCAAAGCAATAAAAGAAACATAATCCATCCTTTTAGAAAGAGAATCTCCATCAGACTAGGAGATCAATCATCATGATAACCAGAAACATTCAAAAGAACAAAGTTGAGCAGGATCATCAAGTGGTGTAACAAATTTTTTAGTAGAACTATCTACCATCCCGCTTTGGAAAGTACATTGGTGACATCTATCATTCTACTCCATTGAAAATCCTTTTGAAAACTTTCAGTGGGTTTCTCAATAATGTTCTCACATATACTAGGAAAGGAGAATTTCATTGGTTGAAAATCTATGAATATGGATCTCCTTTCCATCTTGTCTGGACAAAATTTTGTTAGGTATGGGTCATCCTAGAAGTGGTGTTCTTCGGTTTGAACAATCCAAAGAGATGTGGAGACTTCAATCACTTCATCCTCACAAATTAGGAGATCTCCACATAATCGAATTTCACTGGTGCTTCTACAATCAATGTTTCAGTTTTACACTCCGTGGAAGGAAACTTTTTAGGCACCGGAAGAGTCTCCCTTAAGGCATGCACTATGTACTTAATCATGGGATCATCCCAATCATCAAAATATGCCAAACACTCCTCTAGAGTGTAGGGGACCTCAGTGGAGGAGGTTTTTAACTTTAGACCCTTCACGTCTTCCTCATTCTCAGACTTTTGTGTAAGTTGGAGTGGGTCCTCAACCTCTACACTTTCAGAAATTGGCCTCTCCGCAGGCAAATTAAGCACTAATTCTTTCAATTCCTACATAAAAAAATTGTTTAAATTAGAAATTGGTGTCTTGTCAAGTAATCTTTCAGAAATTAGCTCTTCAAAGGCCTCATCAATAGTCAAATTTAATTCATCTTTGGAATGTGCCAAACATGTCTCCAAACTTTCAAGTAGATCGGATTGGAAAAACTCCCATTCGTCCATAGATTCTATCATGTTTATCTCATGGGGGTCATCATTATCGTCCCAATCGACAAATGGATCGAAGCAAACAACATCTAGAGGGTCAAAATTTTGATTTAAGGCAAAATTCTCTTCCACAATGGATTCAATTATGTCTACCTCATGGACATCATCATCATCCCTATGCCTTTTACCCATGTGGAATACATTCACCTCCAACATCATGTTCCCAAAGGACAATTGCATCACTCAATTCCAGCAATTTATAATTGCGTTTGATGTAGCCAAGAATGGGCGGCCCAAAATTATTGGTATTTGAGTGCTAGTATCCATAACCAGTTGTGTGTCTAAGACATTAAAATCCACCGGGTAGTAGAATTTGTCGACTTGGACCAATACGTCCTCAATCATCCCTCTTGGGACACGAATGGATCTATTAGTGAGTTGCAATATTATTTTGGTAGGTTTTAATTCACCAAGACCCAATTGCTCATATACTGAGTACGGGATTAAGTTTACGCTTGCCCCCAAATCTAGCAAAGCACGTTCAATCCGGTAGTCTTCAATGATGCATGAGATTGTGGGACTACCGGGATCCTGATATTTTGGGGGGTCTTTTGAGTGAGAATAACACTCACTTGATCATTCAAAAATGCCTTTTATTGCACATTGCGTTTATGTTTAGTTGTGCATAAGTCCTCTAGAAACTTGACATAAGAGGGGGTTTGTTTTATTGCATCAAGTAGAGGTATGTTTATCTTAACTTATTTGAAAATGACTAAAATATCATGAGAGCTTGGGAGAGGTTTTGGAGAAACCAATCTCGAAGAGAATGGTGCTACAGGCTTAAAAACGTGTTCCTTTTCTTGTGGGGCTGAGGTAGATCCATCCTCATTCTCAGAAGTTATCAGATCATTAGGCTTGTCGGCATTCACCGAAATAGATTTGTTGATTTGTTTGCCACTCCTAAGAGTGGTGATGGATTTTTCTTACTCCACATGTTAGTTGGGGAGATTAGGGGCGCTGATTTCATATGTTTGTTTAAGATTGGGCTGAGGTTGTGCCAGAAAGGTCCCTTCCCTAGCATTCAAGTGTCCTTTAATCTCATCAACTAACACTTTAAGCTCTTGGAACATTTGCTGATTTATTTGGTTGATTTGCATTTTCCCTTGCATAAAAGCCTTTAAGGTGTCCTCCCTAGAGAATTGAGGTGGGGCCATGTTTGGTGTTACATTTTGCATGGGTGGCCCTCCTTGAGAGTTGGTAGGATTGGCCGTGGGACCGTTCCTCCAATTGAAATTTAGATGGTTCTTCCAAGTAAAGTTATACGTGTTACCTATCGGTCCATTAAAAGGTCATTGATAACCGTATGCGGCATTTGTTTGCTCTTATAACACCTCTTGAAATGCAGGAATTGTAGGACAATATTGTGTATAGTGTACATTAGTGGCATAAATCCCACATATGTTTTCAATAGCTTCAGTGGGGTTTGCAACTCCACTTTTACTAAGTTCCATGGCCTCGACTTTTTTTTTGAGGTTGGCTATCCTTACATTCACAACGTCTTCCTCCTTAAGATTGTAAATACCTCATTTCTCTTTTTTTTGAGGAGGCTCGAGGTTACTAGATTTGTCCGAGGTATCCCATGATTGGGCATTCTCGGCCAACATGTCCAGGTAACTCCATGCTTCATCTGAATTTTTGCTCATGAATTCACCATTGCACATCATCTCTACGAATTGGTGCATATTAGAATTCAATCCATCATAAAAAAAATTTACAATTCGCCAACTTTCTTAGCCATGATGTGGGCAAGTAAGTAAGAGGTCCTAAAACTTTTCCTAACTTTGAAAGAATGTTTCACCCTCTTTAACCAAGAAGTTCATGATAGATCTTCAAAGGGTATTTATTTTATGAGTCGGAAAGAACTTTTTCAAGAATTCCTAAGTCATCTCAGTCCATGTTGCTATCGAATGTGTTTTGAGAGAGTGGAGTCAACTCTTAGATCTTTCTTTCAATGCGAAGGGAAACAATTTAAGTTTGATAACATCTTCAGTCACATTAGCATATTGCAAGGTAGCCACAACTTCATCAAATTCTTTCAAGTGTAGGTATGGGTTCTCTGAGTCTAGCCCATGGAACTTTGGTAAGAGTTAAATCACTCTCGGTTTTATATCAATGTTTCCCCCAATGGTTGGAAAGACCACACATGAAGGTGTAGTAGTACGGGCCGGTTGTAAATAATCACGCAAAGCTCTCATTGGAGGAGCATTGTGCACCTCATTCTCTCATACTCCCTCTTGATTTGCATTTGTAGTTGGAGTAGGAGGGGGAGGATTCCTTAATGGTGTTTGATCCATACTCCTCGAACTTCCACAATGTTCTGAATATTTTCTAACTCGCCTTTGGACATAAAGTGGTCCAACTAAACTACCCTCAGTTTGGAGACGCTTTGTGTGGTGACGTTCCCAACGGGACATCAACCACACAAATACAAACTAAAACTAAATCCTAAATCCTAAAAAAAATCTAGAAAACCAAAAATGAAATAGAAAGAGTCTAAGTTAGAAGGATATTACTCGAAAGAGCTTAAACTAGAAGAAATCCCTACAAAATAGAACAAACAATGTTAGTTCTAAGAATTAGAAAACTAGTCTTAGGAAAACAGTAAATCCTACTTAACTAAATTCTACTCTATAGTTATTAGAACAATTTAAAATCGTTTAACCAATTCCATGGCAGCGGTGCCATAAACTTGTTCGCTCGCCTTAAGTGCAACACTACGATGTCGTAATAATCTCGGTAAGACCAAGGTTGATCCACAGGGAATAAGGATAAAAAATCCAAGCTATCCTAATAACTTCAATCTAAAAGTTAAGAGAATTCAGTTTTAAGAGCTAATTGAAAACAATAACTTTAAGTAGAAGAAAATATGAGAATTAAAAGGGAACTAGAGCTTTAAGGATCCACTTGTAGTAGTCCAATGCAAACCCATTCATTTAAGCATAAACACAATTAGAATCAAAGTTCTATCTCTCATCTAATTGGAAGATTAAGCATTCAATCACAACAATCCCACTTAAATCAGAAAATTTGTATTCTAGTTCTAATGAAGCACGTAGAACTTGAACTTGTAGCCTTCGAAGTAACAGTCATACCAAGAGATTATGGCATGCTCTAGGTTACTACAATTCAATTCTAATCAAACCAATCATGACAATCTCAGAGAATTGCAAGGAACTCATGTCCGAAGTACATGAAATCTCATAAAACATAAAAAAATACCACTTTTATTCAAACTAGAACTTAAAAATTCAAACTTTAAATAAAAAGTATTTGAACTAATGAATTCAACATTGAAACTAACTACAAGCTTCACCTCTTAGTCCTAGTTATGAGGTTCTAGCCGAGCATTATCATACTTTAACTAGAAACAAAAGAAAAACTACTTCAAAGCATAGAAAAACTATAAAACCTTAGTTGGAGGAGTTGTGAACGCTCCACGACGATCCTCTCCACCTCCAGCGACTTTAAGGCCCTTCTATGATGCCTTATGAATGATGTAGAGGTGTCCTTTTATAGCAATTGAGCGCCACCGACTTAGAATATTTTGGAATTGCGTAAGGAGTTATGAAGTCGAGTCAGTTGTTGACTGGTTGGAGCCTATGGTTGACCGGTCAGAGCTCTGGGCAACAACTAAAATAACTAATTTTTTGAATCTGGGAGTTCTGTCGACCGGTCGAAAATGGACTTTTTTGTCTCGTAAGGTCAGCAAAAAAACACCCCGTCTAGTTGAATTTCAGACTGATCAGCCAACTAGTTGACGGCCATGGTCGATTGGTCGGCAGTGTAAATTTTTTCTTATTTTTTTCCTTCTTCTTCTCCATTTTTCTTGCTTCTTTCTTCCACCTCTTGGCACTTGTTCTATTGATCTTCAATGCATACAAAGTGACTCTTTTAATATCATATTAGTGAAGTCTCTCTCTCATTCCTATAATCACAAAAACTTGTATTAGATTAGTCTTTAAACATGCAAATCATGCATAATGTGTGATGAATTGGGGTTAGAATATGCAAAATTTAGAGCTCAACACTTATGCATGTAGAAATAAGAAATTACAAATGGATTTGGACATGAGATGATAATACCTATATAAAAATAAATAAATAAATAAAGGAGAGGTGAACTCATCCCTTTGATTGCGATTTACTAACTTTTTATTTTATAAGGTTCATTACAAGTTGAATTTTAGTGTAACTTTCAAAAGTTCTAAATGTGCATAGCCAAGACCCTCCACATGATAGCATGAATGTGAAACTTGTGCTCTCCATCAGTTGGGTCACACATGTAGTTGCCCTGACAAAAACAAATTAGACCAGTCTGCCCATCAGGTGCCAAATAGTGTGCCAGACAATGGACAACTACAACAAGTATTGTTAACCATTTAGTCACTCGACATGGTATGCCTTTACCCGATGAAATGATTTAAGACTAGTTTGAAATGATTTGCTCATGCTTGTTTGGAAGACTCATATGAAAATGTTTCTAATACTACCAATTTATGATCCTAAACAAATTGGTATTTCATGTTTTTTTTTTTTTTGTGTTTCTTTCAAAATTTGAATTTTATATATGAACAATAAATTGAAACTAAATAAATCATTTGTAGAATAATTAGGAATCTTCAATAACAACAAGAACAATAATATTGTAGTATGTCATGTATTGTACTTACTAGCTCTATGCAACTACAATAATTGACAAGAGAAATGATTTTACGAGATTGTCTTAGAATTAGATGATCCTTGTATCCTGGGCTCCTGTCTCAGAAATCACGAAAAATGTAGGTGTGTGTCCCAAGGTGCAAGGACCACCCGAAGACACTAGTTGAGATGTGCCCCTCACATGAGGTCACATGAGATCATTGGTGTAGACACCCCACCTTCGGCTACAATGCGGGTAGAGATAGCTGAATGAATGGAGGACCGTACCCCCAAATTCCATGTCCAAACCCAACCAAACTCACCCTTGTAAGCTCCAATCCATAGCCCAGCTCAAGCCTGAACCCAGTCAACTCACCCCTAAACATCAGCCCAAAAAACCTCTCATAAGAAAAACCAGTCAAAAAATCCTAAAAAAGTCAAACCTGGTGGGTCAACCCGCTGAGTCAAATCATCGAGTTAACCCGCTGAGTCAACCCACTGAGTCAACTCACCGTGTCAACCCATCTTCCAAACCCAGTCAACTCACCGAGTTCCAAACCACAGCCTCGGTAGCAAGTCCGGACTCCGAACCTAGGGATTTTTTGCTTCAGGTTCGGAGGCCGTATGCTCCGAAGCCGAACCAGAATGACCGTACGGGCGGCCCCCTGGGTGCCGCCCAAACATATTTATGCAAGCTGCCACCGTTCGCAGCTATAAATACCCCTTTTCCACTTCACATTCAGCATCGACCTCCCCTCTCTTCGGCCCGAGAGTTCGAATCCATCTCCACCCCCGTTTAGCTCATTCCTCCACGAAGGAGAGCCCGAGTGAGAAGAGTCTAGCCCTGGTCCAGCCCAGCCTGACCTTGGTCTAAGTCTCCCAAGCCACCCAAGTCTTGATCTAGCCACTCGAAGCAAACCCTTGCGACACCTCCGTCCATCCAGCTACTCTTTTACCTAGCATCATCTCATTCACATCTAGCATAAGTGCAACATTTACTTTTCTTCCAACCCCCCTGCTTATCATGCCACTACAAGCACTTTGATTATTCAAACACACAGCATGCATCCCGCATAAAGCACCTGTCAGTTCGAGCGTATGCTCTGGGCTTGCCTGTTAATAGGAAACCTGCCCATCAAAAACTCTTACTACTCAGACCTGCATTCATGCATTATGTCATCCATGAGAATGTACGAGGATTAAATCAGACTTTCAAGTACTAGTTCGATTCTGTGAAGTAAAGACCGTACTTCGGTATGGGCAATGTGGGGTGCTTAACATCTTCCCACTCTGTAACCTTGATCCCTTACCTCGAATCTCTAGCCGCAGATCAAAAGGAGTCATTTTAGAGGAAGGAATCTTCGGATTCCCTTCTCTAACGTTTTTACGGGGTCTAGCCGATTGTAGATTCGAAGTAACTGGCTAGTGGCGACTCTGGTCTTACACAAACTCATCTCAAATATCCAGCTTAACATGACAACTGTTGAGCTCCTAATTGTGTATATTCTAACCCCAATTCATCACTCATTGTGCATGGTTTGCATGGTTTATAGGCTAATATAATGCATGTTTTGTGACTACAGGATTGAGAGTGAACTCCACTCATTTGAAGTTGAAAAGAGCATGTTTAGGACCTTGGATGAAGACCCAAAGGAGGGCCGAAGCATAGAAGGAAATGAAGCTGACCGGTCGTGACCGGTCGGCCAAGGAAGCCTGACCGGTCAAGACCGGTCAGCCATACACATGAAAGCTCTAATGAATAGGCCCGACCGGTCTTGACCGATCGGCCACAGCTGCTGAAGGAAAGGTGGAAACGTCCGACCGGTCATGACCGGTCGGACATCATTGCTGGACTGAAGATAGACAGGCCCAACCGGTCTTGACCAGTCGGGCATACTTGCTGGAGTGGTCAGTTATTGAGGCCGACCGGTCGTGACCGGTCGACTGTGCGCGAAGACTTAGAAAGTTCTAATTGCATCCCGATTTTCTCTGCGCTGCGTAAGTGTTACGCACTTTCTCGATTCTTCCGAAGTTGTGAAGCTTCCAGACTATAAAAGGACACCTAGGGATCGTTCTTAGGGTATCCTAGAAGGGTTCAAGCGAGGTTGGAGACTGTGGAAGTGGAGATTGGAGTTTCACAACTCCTTTTTTGTTTGCTTTGCTATTTTCATGCTTTTTGTAGTTGATTCATGTTTCCTTGGATCATGAGCAGCTAAACCTCTTAGCTAGGGCTAAGAGGTGAAGCTTGTAGTGAATCAAGATGTTTTAATTCGTAGTTAAGTGGTTTTCAGTTTGGAATTCATGATTATGAACTAAGGTTTGAAGTTTATACAAGTTTTTAAGTAATTTTTCTTAGTCTTGTGATGACTCATGGATGTTTGGATGAATTACTTATCTTCTTAATTTGTTTGTAACGGTCTAGACCTGTATGATCCGAGGAATCGGAGTGCGCTCTAGTACTAAGCTCTTTATGAAGGGACTTCATGCCAAAGTTCTATTTTAGTTGATTTTCTGGAATATGTAAGGACTGTGCTTGTGATTTGAATCTAGTTCAAATCCTAATCTAGCCTTGTCTTGTGAGAGGACTTGGCGATGGTTATGATTGAGAACTGGACCTATAGGAAAGGGGAATGACCTATGCAATTGAGCATGCTCAGCTCAGCCTACATTGAGTGAATCTTATGCATAGAACTTACATATTACAGACTGTTTTAACAGCTCTATTATCCGACTAGACAGACAGGAATGTCGATTCTGGTTGAGAGAATAAGAAACCACAGTGGATTGAACATCAAGGATTGCTACAAGTGGATCCTTGAACCCCTAGTGCCCTCTTATAATTAATTACTTTCGATTTAATTTAGCTTTTGTTACTCACATCAACTTCATACAACAATCTAATTAGTAGACTTTAATAGACACTTGTGGATGAATTTGTGAGATCCTACATAGTCCCTGTGGATCGACCTCGGTCTTACCGAGTTTATTACTACATCGCAACCCTACACTTGGGGAAGCCAACAAGTTTTTGGCGCCGTTGCCGGGGACCTTGACGGTTTTCACAAATTTCTGAAATTAGTATCTATTTAGGAATTTTTTTTTAGATTTTTAGACTAACTTAATTTGTTTATTTGATTTTTCTTTTCAGGGATTTCTAGGAAGCTGAAGAAGATTCAAAGATTTTAAGTGCAAATCAGGTTCTATCCTTCTAAAACCTTACTCTTCTCCTTCTCCTATTCATTCCTATTCATCTCTTGTAGAGTGGGTGGAGATTCCTTTTGGATCTCTAAAAGGTCGGCCTTTTTGCCACCTTGATTCCTATTGGTCGGCTCAGCCGCCTTGGATCACCTTGTGCTCAGAGATTTCTTTTCTCATCTCTACTCCTTTTTTTCCTTTTTTCTGCACTTTTTCTCAAAAGATTCAAAGAGTGGGTGGGGAGTTCTCTGAACCCCTATTGACCAGGAGAAATCGGTCTCTATCCTTGCTTTTGGCCTAGCCATTGCAAGACACCTTGTGCTTCGGTCTTAGAGAAGAGTAAAGAAAAGGGAGGAAGAATTCTTCCTTCTTTTTGTTTCTTATTTTTGGTTTTGCATGTCACATTGGGCTCGGGATTCCAATAACCGACTCATAAGAGAAGGGGGGATAGTAGAAGGAATTGATAGAGAGCCACGTGCTAGGAGACATCTAGACTCTCCAATTTTATCTGAAAATATGGCTGCAAATCAACCTAACCCGGTCCAAAATCAAACTGAAACTAGGGAGAATGTGGTTGAGGATGTTCCCCGACCAAGGACTTTACGTGATTTCTTGCAACCTGCAAGAACGAGCACTCCCTCATGCATAGTATTTCCACTAAATGCAGGGAACGTGGATTTGAAACCGGGAGTGATCAATCTTCTCCCTAAATTCCATGGTCTAGACAGTGAAAGTGCCTATCAACACCTTAGGGAGTTTGATGAGGTAATCACCACCATGCACTTTGCAAATGTGACTGAAGATGTAGTAAGACTTAAATTCTTCCCTTTCACTCTTAAGGATAAAGCCAAGGGTTGGCTTTATGCATTAAGGCCAAGATCAATTGGTTCATGGACTGATATGCACAGAGAATTCATTAAAAAATTCTTCCCTACTCAAAAAATGAACATGCTTAAGCGCCTTATCATGAACTTTGCCCAAAAGGAAGATGAAACTTTTTCCCAATGTTGGGAGAGGTTTAAGGATCTATTAAACGCATGCCCACATCATGGCTATGAAATTTGGTGGATTATAAGTTTTTTCTATGAAGGACTGACTTCATCCATGCGCCAATTTGTAGAGATGATGTGTAATGGAGAGTTCATGAATAAGGAAGCTGATGAAGCATGGGATTATTTGGAAGAATTGGCTGAGAGTGCACAGTCTTGGGACACATCTAAACCAACAAGTTCTAAGACTGGCCAACAAAAGGAAAAGGGAGGAATGTATGTCTTCTCAGAAGAAGATAGCATAAGTGCACGGTTGGCTAGCCTCACAAGAAAGGTCGAAGCCATGGAATTAAGGAAAGGAGAAACAATCAACTCCACTGACGTTGAAACTGTTTGTGGAATTTGTGCTGGAAATCAACATGCTACACCAGATTGTCCCACAATTTCAGCAGTCCAAGGCATCTTACAAGAACAAACAAATGCCATAAACAGTTATCAACAGCAATATAGTGCTCCAAACTCAAACACGTTTAATCCTAATTGGAAGAACCATCCTAACTTCAGTTGGAGGAATGGACCCACTGCAAATGCAAACAACACTCCAAAAGTATCACTAGAAGAGATGTTGGGTGCACTCGTATCGGTCCAGAATGAGTATAACAAGACAAATTCTCTAAAAATAGATGGGTTCATGCAAGAGCAATTGAAATTCAATCAAAATTCAAACCAAGCCATTAATGAATTGAAAACATCTCTGGCTAGAGTTGAAGCTCACCTTAGTGGTAGAGAGAAGGGCACACTTCCTGCTCAAACTCTTCCTAACCCAAGGACCCAGTATGAGATACAAGATGCAAGCTCATCCTCCCATCATACGGAACATGTTCAAGATATCACCACTTTGAGAAGTGGGAAAGAAATTGACAAATCTAATCCGGTGAAGGCTCCAAAGCCTAAGGATCCGGAAATTCTCAAAGAGGATGATAACTCAAACAATACTCCACAAGAGAAAGAACCGGAAAGACAATACAAGCCGGTTGCCCCATTTCCACAAATGTTGATTTCACCTAAACCTTTAGATAAAAATCTGGAGATTCTGGAAGTTTTCAAGCAGGTGAAGATCAACATCCCGCTGTTGGATGCAATAAAACAAATAACATCTTATGCCAAATTTCTAAAGGAATTGTGTACAGTCAAAAGGAAACATAACGTTCACAACAAAGTTCTTTTGGCTGAGAATTTAAGCGCCATCATCAAACAAGAGGTGCCCCAAAAATACAAGGATCCAGGTAGTCCAACCATCTCATGCATCATAGGAGACTACCAGATTAAACAAGCCCTACTCGACTTGGGGGCAAGTGTGAATCTCATTCCATACTCGGTCTACGAACAACTTGGGTTAGGTGAATTGAAACCCACCAAAACCACACTCCAACTTGCTGATAGATCCATCCGAATACCGAGAGGAATGATAGAGGATGTTCTAGTCCAAGTTGATAAATTCTACTACCCAGTAGATTTTATTGTCTTGGACACACATCCCGTGATAGGCACCGGTACTCAAATTCCCGTCATACTTGGACGACCGTTTCTAGCTACATCAAACGCCATCATCAATTGTAGAAACGGACTTGTACAAATGTCCTTTGGAAATATGACCCTTGAGCTTAACATATTTGAATTATGCAAACAACCGCGGGAAGTTGATGATGATGTCCACGAATTAAACATGATCGAATCATTCATGGAGGATACAGTTCCCTTATCACTATTTTCCAACCCTTTGGAGGCATGTATGGCCCATTCTCATAAGACAAATGATTACACAATATAAGAGATGGATGCCATTCTAGAGATGATGCCAGTACTTGACAATAAAAGATGGAGGGCCCCAATTGAACCTTTGCCTGTAACAAGGCTCTCCCATCTAACATCAAGGCACCTACACTCGACCTAAAACCATTGCCAAGTGAGCTAAAATATGTTTTTTTAGGTCGAGATGAGACATATCCAGTGGTGATTTCTTCCCACTTGGATGAGGAACAAGAGAGCAGGCTAATAGCCACTCTATTAGAGCACAAGAGTGCCATTGGATGGTCAATTGCGGATCTCAAAGGCATAGACCCACTGATTTGTACTCACCGCATACACCTTGAGGAAAATGCGAAGACATCCCGGCAACCACAAAGACGACTAAATCCAAACATGAAGGATGTGGTTAAGGCCGAAGTGGTGAAACTATTGGATGTGGGTATCATTTACCCAATATCCGATAGCCAATGGGTGAGCCCAACTCAAGTGGTGCCTAAGAAATCCGAAATAACCATCGTAGCCAATGCCAATAACGAACTCATGCCAGCTAGAGTCACTACCGGTTGGAGAATGTGCATTGACTACAGGAAGCTAAACACCGTCACGAGGAAAGACCACTTCCCCCTACCATTTGTTGATCAGATCTTAGAACGGTTGGCGGGTCATTCCCACTTTTGCTTCCTTGATGGCTATTCAGGGTACAACCAAATAGAAATTGCCCGTGAAGACCAAGAGAAGACTACATTCACATGTCCATTCGGCACTTTCGCCTATCGACGGATGCCGTTTGGACTATGTAATGCCCCTGCCACCTTTCAGCGTTGTATGATGAGCATCTTTTCTGACATGGTGGGGACCATTCTCGAAGTCTTCATGGATGATTTCTCCGTATTTGGCTGTAGCTTTGATGAGTGCCTTGAGCACTTGAAATCTATGCTGAAAAGATGTGAAGAGAAGAACCTTGTGCTCAATTGGGAGAAGTGCCACTTCATGGTTCAAAAGGGAATTATACTTGGTCATATCGTTTCACAAAATGGAATTGAGGTGGACAAGGCGAAAATTGATCTTATCTCTAACCTTCCACCACCCAAAAGCATACGAGATATACGGTCCTTTTTAGGACACGCAGGATTTTACAGAAGGTTCATAAAGGATTTCAGTTCACTCTCTCGCCCTTTATGTACCCTACTTCAAAAGAAAAATTCATTTGAGTGGGATGAAGAATGTCAAAAGGCCTTTACCACCCTTAAAGGTAGGTTGACATGCGCCCCAATAATGCAACCACCTGATTGGAACCTTCCTTTTGAAATCATGTGCGATGCTAGCGACTATGCTATTGGAGCCGTGTTAGGCCAAAGAAAAGATAAAAAGCCATGTGTCATCTACTATGCAAGTAGAACCCTAAACTTAGCCCAGGCAAACTACACCACTACTGAAAAGGAACTTTTAGCCGTAGTTTTTGCTTTGGAAAAGTTTAGATCCTACTTGATTAGATCCAAGATCATTATATTCACTGACCATGCCGCGCTTAAGTATCTTCTCTCTAAGAAGGATGCTAAACCACGGTTATTAAGATGGATCCTCCTACTCCAAGAATTCGACATAGAAATACGTGATAAGAAAGGAGTAGAAAATGTAGTAGCTGACCACCTCTCTCGACTTGTCCTTACCGATTCCCCTGAAACGACTGAAATCAATGACATGTTCCCTGATGAACAACTTTTTGCTGTTTCCCAATTGCCATGGTATGCGGACATTGCTAATTATCTTGCTACAGGTATAATTCCTACGTATTGGAAAAAGCAAGATAAGGATAGATTCTTCTCAGAGGTACAGAAATTCCTATGGGACGACCCATACTTATTCAAGTATTGTCCCAATCAAATCATAAGGAGATGTGTCCCAGATAATGAGCAACAAAGTATCATCTCCTTCTGTCATTCTCAAGCATGTGGTGGCCACTTTTCGGCTAAAAAGACCACAGCGAAAATTCTGCAATGTGGGTTTTATTGGCCCACCATGTTCAAAGACACCCATGAGTTTTGCAAAGCATGTGAACCTTGTCAGAAACTAGGAGGAATCTCCCGTAGAAATATGATGCCACTCAATCCCATCTTAATTATCAAAATTTTTTATTGTTGGGGCATCGATTTCATGGGCCCATTCCCATCTTCTTTTGAAAATTTATACATCTTGCTTGCCGTTGATTATGTTTCCAAATGGGTCGAGGCCATCCCTTGCCGGAATAATGACCATAAAACGGTCATTCGATTTTTAAAAGAAAATATTCTTTCCCGGTTTGGAACGCCTCGAGTCATCATAAGTGATGGAGGGTCTCACTTTTGCAATCGCCCTTTTGCAGCCTTAATGAAGAAATATGGCGTTACACACAAAGTGAGCACTCCCTATCACCCACAAACTAGTGGACAAGCTGAGGTATCCAATAGGGAGATTAAACACATTTTAGAGAAAACGGTGAATCCCGATCGCAAGGATTGGTCACTTCGACTTACCGATGCGCTTTGGGCTTACCGTACTGCATTTAAAACCCCTATTGGAATGTCTCCCTATAGACTTGTCTATGGGAAGGCTTGTCACTTGCCTGTGGAGTTGGAACATAAGGCATACTGGGCTATTAAGAAGATGAATCTCAATTCTGACAAGGCAAGCTCGTTACGCAAACTGCAATTGAATGAACTTGCAGAAATCCGGAATGAAGCTTATGAGAATGTAAGAATTTACAAGGACAAGACGAAGATATTCCATGATAAGAATATTCTTCGCAAGACATTCACGATCAATCAAAAAGTCCTCATGTATAATTCTCGCTTACATCTATTTCCGGAAAAATTGAGATCTCGGTGGACCGGTCCCTACATTGTGCAAACTGTCTATCCGTACGGGACTGTCGAGCTGTTGAATCCAAGGAACGGCAACATTTTTAAAGCAAATGGGCAGCGATTAAAGCCGTTCTTTGAGAAATTTCTTTCAGAAGGTATGTTCATACCTCTGAATGATCCTGTGTATCAGGATGATTGATCTCCTAGTCTGAGCGAGGTATAGAGTAGTTAGGATTAGGATTTTGCTGCCTTTGTTTTCTTTTTCATAGGTTTGTTAGAAGGAGGAAGATTTCTACTTTTCACTCTCTCAGGTACTATCAGTCGTCACTCCCTTTTATTTTCAAATTGCTCTCATGTTTTGCTCATTGCACATCTTTTACATTGAGGACAATGCAAGATTTGGTTGGGGGGTGTAGGATCGCTTAGATGAATCCAGCAGTTTGCAACATTTCAAGCAATTATGTGGAAATTTTTCGATTTGTCAAACATTCGAAACTCTTTTGGAAAACACCGGTTCTATGCATTCAAGATGATATGAGCATAAGAGGAAGAGATATGCAGTGTATGGGGCTGGATGTCTGGAATTCCTCATAGCATAATGGTTTTTATATGTGAACTCCCCTATTTTGTGATTGATAGAAAATCTGAACACTTTTACACCTAGTTCACATTACACGATTTTCATGAGTTGAAGGGATTATGTGATTTATGGATTAGCTAGACTTTGAATTAAGGTGTTGAGAAATCAGGCCGGGGTACTTTGTCCATCCTTGTCCATGGGAAAATAATGAAAGATATGGATTTTTAAAAATCCTATCTAATTTAAAAAGAAAAAGGAAAAGGAAGGATGAAATTGGGAATGTGGAAAAAACGGTGGAAAATTCTGATTAGGGCTACCTACTACCAACCGGGGGATGGTCTACCCGTAACTAAAGCCGGATATGGAATGTAGTGTGAAAGTCGTCGGAAGGACGGTAAGGCAAATTCCTGTCATTGGCTTGATGTGGCTCTATGTACCTTGAGTTCTATAGTCTACTTGATCTATGAAGAAGATAATCCTAGAAACTCGTGAGATGAATTTTCACTGCCCACACTAGGTTGAATTTGTTCAAGTCTTTCTATTTATCAACCAATCAGCGGGAATTTCATATGAAAGCTTATGATGTTTTGAGGGTTTACGGTTTCAACCTCTGTCGCCTAATGTTTCTGAATCTTAAGCTTATGAACCTTGGAATGAATAGAAGGATGGTTTCTGAAAGAGAGTTGAGTTTTGAAGAATGAGAATCGTTTCACGCATGTTTTGCTCGGGACTAGCAAAATGCTGGTTGGGGGGTGTGTTGAGCTCCTAATTGTGTATATTCTAACCCCAATTCATCACTCATTGTGCATGGTTTGCATGGTTTATAGGCTAATATAATGCATGTTTTGTGACTACAGGATTGAGAGTGAACTCCACTCATTTGAAGTTGAAAAGAGCATGTTTAGGACCTTGGATGAAGACCCAAAGGAGGGCCGAAGCATAGAAGGAAATGAAGCTGACCGGTCGTGACCGGTCGGCCAAGGAAGCCTGACCGGTCAAGATCGGTCAGCCATACACATGAAAGCTCTAATGAATAGGCCCGACCGGTCTTGACCGGTCGGCCACAGCTGCTGAAGGAAAGGTGGAAACGTCCGACCGGTCATGACCGGTCAGACATCATTGCTGGACTGAAGATAGACAGGCCCGACCGGTCTTGACCGGTCGGGCATACTTGCTGGAGTGGTCAGTTATTGAGGCCGACCGGTCGTGACCGGTCGACTGTGCGCGAAGACTTAGAAAGTTCTAATTGCATCCCGATTTTCTCTGCGCTGCGTAAGTGTTACGCACTTTCTCGATTCTTCCGAAGTTGTGAAGCTTCCAGACTATAAAAGGACACCTAGGGATCGTTCCTAGGGTATCCTAGAAGGGTTCAAGCGAGGTTGGAGACTGTGGAAGTGGAGATTGGAGTTTCACAACTCCTTTTTTGTTTGCTTTGCTATTTTCATGCTTTTTGTAGTTGATTCATGTTTCCTTGGATCATGAGCAGCTAAACCTC
This sequence comes from Liriodendron chinense, assembly GCA_003013855.2. Classification (NCBI taxonomy): domain Eukaryota; kingdom Viridiplantae; phylum Streptophyta; class Magnoliopsida; order Magnoliales; family Magnoliaceae; genus Liriodendron; species Liriodendron chinense. The sequence goes on from ML058584.1 coordinate 1,897,068, forward strand.
TTAGCTAGGGCTAAGAGGTGAAGCTTGTAGTGAATCCAAGATGTTTTAATTCGTAGTTAAGTGGTTTTCAGTTTGGAATTCATGATTATGAACTAAGGTTTGAAGTTTATACAAGTTTTTAAGTAATTTTTCTTAGTCTTGTGATGACTCATGGATGTTTGGATGAATTACTTATCTTCTTAATTTGTTTGTAACGGTCTAGACCTGTATGATCCGAGGAATCGGAGTGCGCTCTAGTACTAAGCTCTTTATGAAGGGACTTCATGCCAAAGTTCTATTTTAGTTGATTTTCTGGAATATGTAAGGACTGTGCTTGTGATTTGAATCTAGTTCAAATCCTAATCTAGCCTTGTCTTGTGAGAGGACTTGGGGATGGTTATGATTGAGAACTGGACCTATAGGAAAGGGGAATGACCTATGCAATTGAGCATGCTCAGCTCAGCCTACATTGAGTGAATCTTATGCATAGAACTTACATATTACAGACTGTTTTAACAGCTCTATTATCCGACTAGACAGACAGGAATGTCGATTCTAGTTAAGAGAATAAGAAACCACTGCGGATTGAACATCAAGGATTGCTACAAGTGGATCCTTGAACCCCTAGTGCCCTCTTATAATTAATTACTTTCGATTTAATTTAGCTTTTGTTACTCACATCAACTTCATACAACAATCTGATTAGTAGGACTTTAATAGACACTTGTGGATGAATTTGTGAGATCCTACATAGTCCCTGTGGATCGACCTCGGTCTTATCGACTTTTTTACTACATCGCAACCCTACACTTAGGGGAAGCGAACAACAACCGATAAAAAGCCCTCGAGAATGAGGCAAGCCAGTGGCACAAACGGCGATTCACGCGCACGCACACCTCTTCTTTTCCAAATGGAAGGGAGAACGTACAGGGGCGCGGAACGCCGAGCGTCCACAATTGGTTGCATGCTTTATCAGGTAATTATGATATTTACAGTAAAAAATTATATTTACAAATGAAATATTTCACAATAACACCTTTTGCGAGGAAATATTTGTTAGTAACACTACCTTTTCCAAGGAAATGTTTTGTTGGTAATAGTAACTTATTTCATCAGTAATGGCACTACCTTTTTGCAAGGAAAAGTTTTGTTGGTATTACTTCCTTTTCTAAGGAAATATTTTGTTTGTAATACTATCTTTTCGAAGGAAATATTTCGTTGGTAATTTTTCCACATTTTTCAAAGAAATTTTTCCTTGGTTATAGTCTCATAATTAGCGAGAAATTAGACCATAGCTAAGAAATTATGGACTGTTGCTGACGAAATTTTATCAGTAAAATTTAAGTTTTTATCAACGAAAAAATGAATTTCGTTGGTAATTGTTTTTCCCCAGGGTCTTATTGTGACGAAACCTTTGATGAAAATTTTCATCAATAATAACTTTTACTCAGGAAATTCGAACTTTTACCAAGGAAAAAATTCCTTGGTAAACGTCATATGTGTTGTCATGCCAGTACTCAACAAGATATGAGCTTGAATGGCCAAGTGGCTTGAATCTCTTCTCATATAGCCCCATGTTGTTCTAGATCCAAAGCCATATGCTCCTTGTCTTCTATGCTAACAAATTCATGCACCAACCCTCTCTGTTGCAACCAGTGATGTGCACCGTATTAATATGCTTAAGCTAAATAGGTATAGCCTCGTGTTGGTCGATCATGAGGGAAACCATAAATAACCTCTTTAATAGTTAATAGAGTGACTACTAGTCTTTCAAGAACTACATGATATTATTTGCTCAAGTTGTGAGCATATTCTAACTACTAGACAAAATGCTAATGCTAAGTAGTCTTTTAACAACTCAAGCTTATCTACATTACCTGCATCCTTAGTATCACACATATTCATTCAATACTTTTTAAAGCTTTTTCTTAGGACCTATTTGTTTTTTTAGAATTACACCATATGTACGTGTAAATGAGTAATCATTACTTTTAAATAGTCAAACCTTCTGTCCCTTTAGGGGGAGAATTAATGTGAAGTTTTGGTGTGAACGTACGTACTTTAACATGCCCTTAAGTATGAATATTTTATACATCCAGGGTGGTATTACATACACAAACTAGGTACAACAAGTAAGTAAAATGGTATACTAGAATCCCTAACTGGGTTTTTTACTCCGTCTAACACTCGATTCACCTGGTATGGTGTCCTTTTACCCCCTGTTACTGTAGGTGGCCAGTTTTGATTTTAGAAGGATTCGGAGTATCCCTACACCCAGGTAGTAGATTGAACAAGTATTCCAGTGTATTTGTACCTGCTTCCTATTTGCGTTTATAGTTGAACTAGGTTTTGAAGATACCGGGTTTATTTAAAAGTTGCGATCCGTAAGTTAAGGGAACAAAGGAGAATGTACCAGGTGAACTCGAAATCCAGATGGGGTATAAATCCGAATACGGAGTTTTACTCATCATTTTACCTACGTACTGTACCTAGTATGTATATCATAACGATGACCCCCATGAATTTTAGTGGATTCATTCTATCATTTCCTTGGTTTTAGCATCATAGTGCTCTAAACATGAGAAACTATTAACTTCAAGTGATGGTGACTGAAGTGAATTACAAGTTTTTCCTGAAATATAATTAAAGGTCTGTGCCAAACTATAGCCTAAAATGTAATAAGAACCTAAATTAATAAAAGCCTTTCAAGTTTGTGCCACTCTCCTTTCTTTCTATATGTATATTGGCAATGTTTGTAAATGTTTTCTGAATGTTAGTAGAAAATCAATATCAATCAAAATCGATGTAAACAACAATAAAAGTGGGTGTGGTAGGGTAAATACATCAAGGTCCATCAAAATTGATGTGATTCAATGAAGGGATCCACTTTGTCTATCTTGGACATCACCTATGTCTGATCTTACGATGTAGACCATTCATTAAGTATTTTAAAGGCTAGCCAGTGCATCAAATGGTTAAGCGTCAAATGGTTAAGATCTATTGATCCATACCTTAGATTAACATGAGTATTGGCTAAGGATCGTGATTACAGAAAGTTGATAGGAAACTCCAAGTGCAAAATTGCAATGTAGTAATAATTCGATTTGAGACCGAGATCGTCCTCAAATATTGTCTAGAACAATTCTAAACTAACTTAATTAGAACTATTTAAATTTGGAATTGAATTGAAGTAAGAAATTCAGAACATGAACTAGTGGTGTTAAAAGGAAAATCAGAGAATTAAAACACTAGAGTGCCAATGATCCACTTATACTCAATTCATAATGCCAATTTATCATTCAAGCGATAACTCAATTGGAATCGAAGTCCTGTCTCTATCCAATCAGAAAATAAATTCAGTTAAAGAATAATTAAAAACCAATATAGAATTTGAATTTTAGAAGATGGGTTCTTCTTCAATATGAGAACTTGAACTATGGAACTACGAAGCCTCCATCGTATTTGAAAATCCACGATAGATCTAGGGTTTCCTTTAATCAAAACCCATTAAAACCAATCTGATCAATCTCAAAAACTCATAAGCATCTCATATAACCTTAATTATAAAAAATATTTAGAATTCTCTAAAACTATCAACTTTATCCAAAATAAATCTCAAAAAATTCAACTTAAAAGCTCAATGTACTTGAAATAGATAAACTAGAACATTAATAACGGCTACAAGCTTCACTTCTTAGCCCTAACTAAGAGGTTTAACCAACTGTTAAACTCTTAAATGTGCATATTCTAACCCTATTTCATCACTAACTATGCATGATTTATATGTTTAAAGACCTACCCAATGCATGGTTTTGTGATTGTAGGAATGAGAGAGAGACTTCGCCATTTGGATGCTTAGAGACCCTTCTTACATGCCTTGAAGATCAAAGGAATAAAGAACAAGAGGTGGAGGAAAGACACAAAGAAGATCGAGAAGAAGAATCATGAAAAATAAGATTTTATAGACTGACCGGCCGGCTGACAGGTTGGCTTGTGTATTTTTACTTCCAAAGATTTAAGCAAAGTGCTATACAAGCTCCGACCGGCCGGACAGGGGGGTCTGGCTAGCCGGCCAATGTCCAGAAACAAAAAATTCTTTTTCTAGAATTCAATTTTTGCTGCACACTGCGTAAGTCTTGGGTGCCTTCTCGAAGATTCTACATTGCTGGGGCCCAAAGTCTATAAAAGGACACCTCCACTTCATTCCTAACCTATCCTAGGAGAGATCTATTGCATTGGGAGGTGGAGAACGTCGGATTTGGAGTTCTACAACTCCCTCTACTTTGTTTTCTTTCTAGTTCTTCATGTTTAAAATAGATTTCCTGTTTTCTCTTAGCATGGTTGTTCTCTTCCCCAAGTTTAGGGTTGCAATGTAGTAATAATCTCGGTAAGACCGAGGTTGATCCACAGGGACTTGTGTAGGAACCCACAAAACACTTCCAATGGTTTCTAATTGAGAACTAACTAAACAGAATTTTAGAATTGGATGTAGATAGATATTTTGAACTAAAACTGAATGTAATCAATAATAAAGAGCACTAGGGGTTCAAGGATCCACTTGTAGCAATCCTTGATGCTCAATTCGTTGTGGTTTCACAATTACTCAACTAGAATTGAAATCAAATCCTATCTAGCCGAATGATAGAGCAGTTATAACAAACAATCTGTCATATGTGTGATTCATGTGCATGATTCCCTCAATTCAAGTTAGGACTTGAGCATACTCGATTGCATAGGTCAATCCTAATTCTAATAGATTAAGATTACAATCATAATCATCATTAAACTCTGTCACAAAGCATAACTAGATCATGATTTGAACTTCATTCAAATCACTTACAAAATCACACATAATTCAGAAATTCAGAAAAGTAGAACTTTGGTTAAAAGTTCCCACATAAGAATCTAAGGTCTATAGCGTATTGAATTTGATTCATCAGAGCGTACAGGTCTAGAACCATTCAAAACAATTAAGAGCTCAAGCAATTCTTCTAAACATCCATGAGCCATCATAAGACTAAGAAAGAATGCTTAGAACTTTATTCAAACTTCAAACCATTATTCTTCACTAATAATCCAAATTGAAACCAAAACAAACGAATTAAAACATCTTAAATTTACTGTAAGCTTCACCTCTTAGCCCTAGGTAAGAGGTTTAGCCATTCATGATCCAAGGAAACATGAAAGCAACTAAGGAAAACGTAAAAACTAGAAGAACAAACTAGGAGGAGTTGTAAAACTCCGGATCCAACTTCCGCCGCCTCCCATCGTGGTAAATCTCTTCTAGGATGCCTTAGGAACAAGCTAGAGGAGTCCTTTTATAGGTTTGTGGTCCTAGGTGTGAAGAAACTTTGAGAAAATCTTAAAAACTGCGTTTTGCGCAGTAGAATTCGGAGCTTGTAGAAGAAGCTCTGTTACGCAGACGACTAGTTGCATGACCGGTCGTAAAAGGCCAAAAACAGTCTAGAGAGTTTTTTGAAAATTTGAACCCAAAATTTTAATTCAACGACTGGTCTAATGACCGACCTGAGTAGTGGACGACCGCTCGAACGACCGGTCATGATTGGTCCAGCAACGTTTGGCAGCAGGGTCCTCCTGTTCAGAGTTCGGACCTGTCAGATGATCGGTCCTGGGCTATGGCCGACCGGTCGGACGATTGGTCTTCAGTATAATTTTTTGCACTTCTTTCTTCTCTCCTTTGCTTTCTTTCTTCCACCCTTTGGCACTTAGTCTTCTGATCTTCAATTCAGCGTCTCTAAACCTTCAATTAATGAATTCTCTCTCTCATTCTTACAATCACAAAACCACGCATTAGAATAGTCTTTAAGCTTGAAAACCATGTATAGTTAGTGATGAAATGGGGTTAAAATATACACATTTAAGAACTTAAAACACCCCTAACCAGCAGTTTGCTACTCTCAAGCAAAACATGCCTGAAATAAATTTCATTCTTCAAAACTCAACTCTCCTTCATAAACTATGCTTCTAGACACTCTAAGATATGCAAGTGTAAAAATTGAAAAAACTAAGTGATAGAGGTTGAAACCTTAAACATTCAAGAACATAACAAGTACCCATATGGATTTCTCGCTGATTGATTGATAAATAGAAAAGTCCAAACAATTTAACCTAGTGTGCTCAGTGAATGCTCATCTCATGGGTTTTTGAGGTTACCTTCTTCATGAATTAGCTAAGGTATGGATTTAACGGTGTACAGATCAACAACAAGCCTTTGACAGGAATTTTCTTTACCATCCTTCCGACGGTTTTCACACTACTTCCCATTTTCGACTTTGGTTACGGGTAGACCATCCCCCGGTTGGTAATAGGTAGCCCTTTTTCAGAATTTTCCACCATATTTTCAATCATTCCCATGTTTTCATCCTTCCATTCCTTTTCTCATACATTAGATAGGATTTTTAGAAATCCATATCTTTTGTTATTTTCCCATGGATAAGGATGGACAAAGTACCCCGGCTTGGTTCCTCAACACCTCAAATCCAAACCTAACTAATCCACAATTCTATATAATCCCTTCAAAGCATGAGAATCGTGTAATGTGAACTAGGTGTAAAAGTGTTCAAATTTTCTATCAATCATAAAAATAGGGGAATTCGCATACAAAACTAGTATCTTAGAGATTGTTCAAGATATTCAACTTCACTCACTTCGCCTTTCCTTTTCTTATACTTACACCATCTTGAATGTATAGAAACAAAGTTATCCAATGGAGTTTTGAATTTTTGAAAAAATCTGAAAAATGTTCTTCATATAGCTCGAGATGTTACAAAACACTAGATTCATCCCTAATGATCCCATACCCCTAAACCAAATCTTGCATTGTCCTCAATGTAAAAGATATGCAATGAGCAAAATATGAGAGCAATTATAAAATAAAGGGAGTGAGGAATGAGAGTACCTGAGAGAATAAAAACTGAAATTCTACCTCCTTCTAACAAACCTATGAAAAAGTAAACCAAAAGCAACAAAATCCTAATCTTAACTACTCTATACCTCCATTAGACTAGGAGATCAAATATCCTGATACACAGGATTAGTCGGAGGTATGGACATACCTTCTGAAGAAAAATTCTCAAAGAACAACTTTAATCGCTGACCATTCGCTTTAAAAACATTACCATTCCTTGGATTAAACAAGTCGACAGTCCCATATGGATAAACAGTTTTGACAATGAAGGGACCAGTCCATCGAGACTTCAATTTTTCTAGAAATAAATGTAACCGAGAATTATACATAATGATCTTTTGGTTTATCGTGAAAGTCTTATGAAGGATGTTCTTATCATGGAACACCTTCGTCTTGTCCTTGTAAATTCTAGCGTTCTCATATGCTTCGTTCCAGAGTTCCGCAAGTTCATTCAATTGAAGTTTGCGCAATGAGCGTGCCTTATCAGAATCAAAATTCATCTTCTTTATCGCCCAATATGCCCTATTTTCCAACTCCACGGGCAAGTGACAAGCTTTCCCATAGACAAGTTGTTCACTCTCCTCAAGTGCAAGGCTGCGATGTAGTAATAATTCTGTAAGATCGAGGTTGATCCATAGGGAATTAGGTAAACCAATTCAAGTTGTTCCAGCAACTTTAAAATCCATTAAGTAAGGAGTTCAAGTTTATAAACTAACTTAAAACTATAAAGTTGTAAAAATCTGTAATTAACGGAACTAAGGCTTTCGAGGATCCACTTGCGATAGCCCTCATGTGAATTCATTCATCCAAGTATAACACAATTATAATTGAAGTTCTATCTCTCTTCTAGTTGGAAAATATGACATTCAAACGCGAACAATCCTCACTCAAGTGGAAGAATAAGTTTCTAGTTCTAATGAAGCACGTAGAAGTCGAATAGGTAGCCTTCATAGTAACGACCATGCCAATGGACTATGGTACGTTCTAGGGTTACTACAATTCGAATCTAATCAACCCAAACATGATAATCTCAAAGAATTGCAAGGAACTCATGTTCGAAGCACATGAACTCTCATAAAATATAAAAAAATATCAACTTTTATTCAAACTAGAAGTTTAAAAATCCAAACTTTAAGTACTTGAATTAGAACGAATTCAACATGATAACTACTCATAAGCTTTACCTCTTAGCCTTAGCTAAGAGGTTCTAGCCGAGCATTATCATGCTTCAACTAGAATTCAAAGAAAAACTAAAAAAAAATATGAAAAACTAGAAAAAAAAACCCTAGTTGGAGGAGTTGTGGTCGCTCCACGATGCTTTCCCTTACTCCCCACGAACTTCGAACTCTTCTAAGATACCTTAGGAAGGATGCCAAGGTATCCTTTTATAGTAAAACTTACCCACCACCTCAGATTGCGTAAGATTTTACGCACTTACGTCAGTCATCGGGCGCCCGGTCAGGTTTTAGTCGGGCTCCCGACTATACTCAAAGTAGTCCAGCAAGTTTTGATAAATTTTCTTTGAATTTCGGGTGCCCAGCCATGTCTAGAAAAATTCCAGTAACAAACTGGATTTTTTGTCAATTTCGGGCGCCCGGTAAAATGGTGGTCAGGCGTCCGAAGCCCAATTTTTACAGTTTTTCTAGTTTACAGGGCCATCTGCTGAATTTTCTGCATTTTACTTTTCTGGTCCTGTAGCTCTGCAATATGACTTTTTTGGCCATTCTAGGTCTTCAACTTGATTCCTTCAAGGGTTTTTCTCTGCTTCTTTGGATCATCAAAGCTTAGTCTTCTAGTCATTCCAGATCCTTCAAATTGGTATTAAATCCATGTCATCTCTCTCTTCTCCTTGCTTCTTTCTTCCATTCCTTTGGCTCATCTTCATTCATCATCAAGTGGGTTTAAAAGCATTCTTTTGAGCATCAATTTAGTGAAGTCTCACTCTCATTCCTACATCCACAAAACATGCATTAGATGAGTCTTTTAAGCATGCAAACCATGTATAAGATGTGATTTAATGGGTTAGAAAATGTATAAATTGGAAGCTCAACACACCCCCCAACCAACATTTTGCTAGTCCCGAGCAAAACATGCGTGAAACGAATTCAATTCTCCAAAATCCAACCCTCCTTCAAAAACTATATTTCTATTCATTCCAAGACATAAAAGTGCAAAAGTTAGAGAAACTAGGTGATAGAAGTTGAAACCTTAAACTCTCAAAACATAATAAGTGTTCGTACAGAATTCCCTTTGATTGATTGATAAATAGAAGAACTTGAACAAATTTAACCTAGTGTGCATAGTGAAAGTTCATCTCATGAGTTTTTGAGATTATCTTCTTCATAGGTCAACTAAACTATGGATCTAAAAGTGTACAGATCAACAACAAGCCTATGACAGGAATTTGCCTTACCATCCTTCCGACGACTTTCATACTATTGCCCATTTCCGGCTTTGGGTACTGGTAGACCATCCCTTGGTTGGTAATAGGTAGCCCTTTTTTAGAGTTTTCCACCATATTCTCTATCATACCCATATTTTCTTTCCTTCTTTCCTTTTCATACACATTAGATAGGATTTTTAGAAATCCATATCTTTCGTTCTTTTCCCATGGATAAGGATGGACAAAGTACCCCGGCTTGGTTCCTCAACACCTTCAATCTAAGCTTATCAAATCCACAAATCTACATAATCCCTTCAAAACATGAGAATTGTGTAATGTGAACTAGCTCAAAAGTGTTCAAAGCTTTCTATCGATCAATTCAATAGTGGAATTCATATAGAAAACAATTATATTTAAGATAATTCAAGGATTTCAAAATCAATCACTTTATCTATCTTTTTTCATAATTGTATCATTCTAAATGCATAGAAACAAGGTTTCCCCAAACATTTTGAATTTTCAGAAAAATAAAAAAAATTCAACATATAATGCTCGAAATGTTACAAAACACTAGATTCATGTAGGAATCTCACCCCCTAACCAAATCTTGCATTGTCCTCAATGTAAAAGATGTGCAATGAGCAATAACATGAGAGCAATGATAAAAATAAAGGAGTGTGAGAATGAGATCACCTGAGAGAATTGATCATGGAAGTCTACAACTCCGACAACTAAATCTACTAAAGCAAATAGAACTAAAAAAAACGAGACCTAATCCTAGTTAAAGTAATAAACAAAACCTAAGTTATCCTTTTAGAAAGAGAATCTCCATTAGACTAGGAGATTAATCAGCATTATATCATCCAAAAGGACAAAGTTGAGGAGGATCATCAAGTGGTGTAACAAATTCTTTAGTAGAACTATCCACCATCCTGCTTTGGAAAGGACATTGGTGACATTAATCGTTCTAACCCATTGAAAATCCTGCTGAAAGGTTTCAGCAGGTACCTCAATAAAATTGTCACATGTACTAGGAAAGGAGAATTGCATTGGTTAGAAATTATTGAAGATGGATCTCCTTTCCTTCTTATCTGGGCAAAAATCATTCAAGTACGGGTCATCCCAAAGGTGGTGTTTGTCGGTTTGAACAAACCAAAGAGATGTGGAGACTTGTATTGCTTCTTCACAAGTTGTTATAGTCTCCACAAAATCAAATTTCACCGGTGCTTCCACAAGTAATTTTTCAGTTTGTCACTCTGTGGAGGGAAGCTTTTTATATACTGGATGGGTCTCCCTCAAGGCGTGTACAATGTCTTGAATCATGGGATCATCCCAATCTTCAAAGTAAGTCAGACACTCCTCTAGAGTATAGGAGACCTCATAGGGGGAAGTTTTCAGATTTATATTTTTTATGTCCTCCTCCTTTTGTGTAGGTTGGATTAGGACCTTAACATCCACGCTTTTAGATTTTGGCCTCTTCGCAGTCAAATCAAGCACCAATTATTCCAAATCCTGCATAATAAATGTGTTTAACTCAGAAATTGGTGCCTTGTCAAATAAATTTTCAGAAATTGGCACTTTCAAGGCCTCATTAATAGTTAAATAAGTTTCATCCTTGGAGTGTGCCATGCACGTCTCCAATCTTCTAGGTAGATCATGTTGGGGAAACTCCCCATCTTTCATGGATTCTATCATGTTTAACTCATGGGGGCCATCATTTTCATCCCAATCCTCAAAAGGATCGAAGCTAACAACATCTAGAGGATCAAAATTTTGATTTAAAGCGAACTCCTCTTCCACAATTGATTTAATCATATCAACCTCGTGGACATCATCATCATCCCTATGCCTTTTGCCCAAGTGGAACACATTCACCTCCAACGTCATGTTTCCAAAGGACAATTGCATTACCCCATTCCGACAATTTATAATTGCGTTTGATGTACCAAGGAAGGGGCGGCTTAGAATCACCAGTATTTGAGTGGTAGCATCCATAACCGGTTGCATGTCCAAGACGATGAAATCTACCGGGAAGTAGAATTTGTCAACTTAGACTAGCACATCCTCAACTATCCCTCTCGGTACATGGATGGATCTATCAGTGAGTTGCAACGTGGTCTTGGTGAGTTTTAATTCCCCAAGACCCAATTGCTCGTATACCAAGTATGGGATTAAATTTACGCTTGCCCTCAAGTCTAGCAATGCATGCTCAATCCGGTAGTCTCCAATGATACATGAGATTGTGGGACTACCGGGATCTTTGAATTTTGGGGGGGTCTTTTGAGTGAGAATGGCACTCACTTGCTCATTTAAGAAGGCCTTTTGCTGCACATTATATTTGCGTTTGGTTGTGCACAAGTCTTTTAGAAACTTAGCATAGGAAGGGATTTGTTTAATAGCGTCAAGCAATGGAATGTTGATCTTGACTTGTCGGAAAGTCTCTAAAATATCATGAGAGTTTGGGAGAGATTTTGGAGCAACCAATCTCGAAGGGAAGATGTTACGAGCTTATAAATGCGTTCCGTTTCTTGTGGGGCTAAGTTAAATCCGTCCTCATTCTCAGAATTTACCAGATCATTAGGCTTGTCGGCCTTCACCGGAATATATTTGTCAATTTGTTTACCACTTCTAAGAGTGGTGACGGATTTTGCTTGCTCTACATGTTGGTTGGGAAGATTAGGGATGCTTATTTCATGTGCTTGTTTAGGATTGGGCTGAGGTTGGGCTGGGAAGGTCCCTTCCCTAGCATTCAAGCGTCCCTTGGAACATTTGCTGATTTGATTGATTTATTTGCGTTTGCCCTTGCATAAACGCCTTTAGAGTATCCTCCATTGAGAATTGAGGTGGGGCCATGTTTTGCATGGGTGGCCCTCCTTGAGAGTTGGTAGGATTGGTTATAGGACCATTCCTCCAACTAAAGTTAGGATGATTCTTCCAAGTAGAGTTATACGTATTACCTACCGGTCCATTAAAAGGCCGTTGATATCCATATGTGGCATTTACGTGTTCTTGTAACACCTCTTAAAATGCAGGAATTGTAGGATAATCTTGCGTAGCGTGTATATTGAAAGTGCGGTTTTACCGCTTGTAGAGATACTCGGACATATGTCTATGGACCTAGAGGGGGGTGAATAGGACCTTTTAAAATCTTTTTGCCTACTTACACAATTCAACAAATTAAGTTAAGTAAGCAAGAACACTTCGGCTTCCAAGCCTAGGTGGGTCCAATCAAAAGACTAGCAAAAGGTTAAGCAATAAACAATTCTAGTCTAAGCAAGCATAGGTAAGAAAATGATTCAACTAATTAAGCTTCTAACCTATGCCACTTGTGTAGACTTATGAGAGTGGATCAATGAGCTCATGTTTACACAAGCAGTGAAGGTACATCTTGTGTGAGGATGCCTAAAAAGTGCCTAGCAAGCATTCCTATCAAGCATTCATAATTAAGCAATTAAACTAACAATGCAAAGATATAATGTGCTCAAGAATAATCACAAACACAAGGATGTATAGTGGTTCTACTACTTGTCTACTCCACTCCCGGTTCAAGTACTCAACCCCTTTGAGCACACCGGCATTCACTAACGAAGGTTTTAAATGAGGTTCACCTCTCAACCTTTACACAGAGGTTTTATCGGTTCACCTCTCAACCGTATCCGGAGTTTTAGACATAGGCTAACTCTCAACCTAATCGCACGTTTACTCCCGTGTCGGAGGCTCCCCTTTGGAGACTTAGTTTAGGCCCGGCTGACGGGCTAAGGAACGACTAACGTCCCTAGGTCGAGTTCGAAAAACAAACTCTAAAATGGACTCTCAAATAAGACAACCTACTTGTCGGATGAGCCCCTTGTTTAGCGCCGGATTGGGTTGCTTGATCTCCGCTCTCCCGTGCTTCAATCAGCTTCCCTTGCTCCCTCGATCGTGTCGCCATTGCGTCGCCAATGCCTCAGCCACATTTGATCAAACACCTTGCATGCGATGCCTTTGAGATGCCCAAGGTGCTAGGAGGATGGGTTTGAGAACTCTACAACATAGTGGAAATGGGTTGCCTAGAGTCTCTTACCTACAACGATCTCATCTTCGAGTTTAGGACAAGGATTTGCCAATCAAGAAGCTTCCAAACTCTAGAGATCAAGAGGGGATGGAGGTCATCTTCTTCATGAGCTTGGAATGCTCTAATCTTGTGTTAAAGCGCAAGGAAGATGCCTTGCATAGGTCAAGGAGTGAGCCTCAAAAGATCTCCTTCAATGGTGGCTTTACTCCCTCAAAAATCCCTCTTAATATGTCCAAAAACGGAGCCTCATATATATAGAAAAGTGGCTCCAACGGTCATAAAACGGCTAGGAACCGACCTGTCCCGACCAGTCATGACCGGTCGGACCCCCTCGCTGAAAGAAGACAAATGCACAGGCCAAATACATGGGCCGACCGGTCGGACCCCCTTACTGTACAAATGCATAGGCCAGGCCGACCGGTCGGACCCTCTTGCTGGATGGCTGAAATACTTTGCTGATTCCCATCTCATGTGAAGACCGACCGGTCATGACCGGTCGGTCCACTAGCCTGCACTCACAGCATTTTGCTGTTTGGTCTGGTCGACCGGTCTAGACCGGTCGGACAGTCCTGGGTTCAGCCCTGCTCCATGCAATCTTCAGCACTAGCATATAAGCCAAGGTGTGGGTGTTCTTTTGGGACACCTAGGGCCACACTAGGATGACTAAGAGTATTCCTAAGATGGTCAAGGTCATAAAAAATACAAAGGGGTTGGGTTTTGGTCGAGGTTAAGGCACCAAGGCATCACTTTTACCTGAAACTTCTTTCTTGATGCGGCTGGACGTCTTGAGTCTTCGGTCTTCATCTTCATTGGGCTCAAACGACACTAGACTCACAGACGTAAGTGATTGACAAACAAGGTGCACTAGTATGCCACAGAAAAGTGCACTAACAATCTCCCCCTTTGTCAATTACTTACAAAAACTTAACCTACCAAAACAAATTATATGTTCAAGATATTACAATGATAATAATTAAATACAGGACTCTTGACATGCCTAAACTAAGCTGCTCCTCTCCAGTTTGCTCCCCCATAACCTGTCAATCCCTGCATCACATCACAAAACATAGCAAACTAGTTTTGGTGGGATTTGATCTTTCTCCCCCTTTTTGTTAGCAATTGACAAACTACTCTCTCCCCCTTAATGATATATCAATAAGGCTAAGGTAAGAGAAGATAGTATGTCGAAGTTATAACTATAAGAACATGCTAGTAAGGAGAGTATAGGGTGCATGAATCATAAATACATGGAGCAAGCTAAGAAACATGATTAACAGGAAGATATAACTATCTAAGCATAGGTAATCATGCAATTTGTCAAGGATATACGTTTGCAATAATAGCACAAAGGGCTTATAGCCCAATCAACCATCCTCCCCTATTGGTATATCAAGACCAATATTAAGTAAAGATTAGCATGCAATGAAGCATAAAACTCAAGGTGATTAGCTAATCTAAGCAGGATGACAATCTAGCAAGCAAATGTATTAAATAAAAGCAAGGCTAAATCATAAAAAACTGGGCGAATGAGGCTGGAATCCTCTGATTTGCCCATACACACGAGATGAGGCTGTAATCCTCAGATTTTCCTAGAAAAGCATAACTAGCTACCCTCATTAACCATGTTGAGATTAAAAAGCCAAAGGGTAGCAAAATTCCACAACACCCTCATAGAATGCAGCATGAGGTGAGGGGTTGGGAACTCCTTCTTCTCCTAGAAGGGATAGCGGTTGGGATCCCCTCATAGATAATCTGGTAGAGGGGTCGTGATGGAGGCCGAGAGAGCAAGATCTTTATGTTGGCTCTCATCACCAGCGGAGTCACCAGATTCGGACTCCTCCGTATCATCCCAAGTGGCAGCCATTGCCTTTTTACCTTTCGGTTTAGGCCCTTCCGGACATTCCGGGGCAATATGGCCACGACGACCGCAACCGTAACAACGGACGGATGAGGATATGGATGATTTGCCTTTACATTTATCACCCTTCTTGTCCTTCTTGTCACGGCTATTCCCTTTATCAAATTTGAGGAATCTCTTGAATTTTTTGTTCAATTTCTCTTCCTCATCATCCTCATCATCGCTATCTTCCTCCGACTCACTTTTGATTTTCTTATGTTTGTGAGAGGACTTAAAGGCGATGTTTTTCTTTCTAGAGGGGGCTTTAAAGCCTAGCTCAAAGGTTTGTAGGGAACCTATGAGTTCTTCAACTTTCATTGTGTTTAGATCCCTACACTCTTCAATGGTGGTGACTTTAGAAGAGAACCGTTCCGAAAGAGATCTCAGAATTTTCCTACAAAGCCTATGTTCCGGAACCGGATCCCCTAAGCCCCACATATCGCTTGTGATTTTGTTCAGTTTGGTATAAAATTTAGTAAACGTTTCATCCTCCTCCATAGTAATATTTTCAAATAGAGTGGAGAGGCGCTGGAGTTTAGAATTTTTAACAACATTTGTACCTTCATGGGTAACTTCAAGAATATCCCATGCTTGTTTATTGGTAGTGCAGTTTTGGATCCGACCAAATTCTTCTCTTGATACTGAACAAAAAATGGCATTCAGGCCTTTGGCATTATGGATACGTTGAGCTTTTTCATGATTAGTCCACAATGCCTTGTCTTTTGGCCTGAGAACATCCGGCTCACCTTCCTTAGAAATAGTGACCATTGGGGGTTCATATCCAAAATCAACCATGTCCCTCACATCCAAATCAATGGATTCCAAGAAGATGCGCATTCGGGCTTTCCAGTATGGATAATTTGACCCATCAAAGAAAGGAGGCTTAGTGACGGATGAAGAGTCCTCTCTAGACATATTTTCAAGTTTCTCTTTAGAATCTACCTCTAGGCAATTAAGCCCTTAAAGAGGAACCCGCTCTGATACCAATTGAAAGTGCGGTTTTACCGCTTGTAGAGATACTCGGAGATATGTCTATGGACCTAGAGGGGGGGTGAATAGGACCTTTTTAAAATCTTTTTGCCTACTTACACAATTCAACAAATTAAGTTAAGTAAGCAAGAACACTTCGGCTTCCAAGCCTAGGTGGGTCCAATCAAAAGACTAGCAAAAGGTTAAGTAATAAACAATTCTAGTCTAAGCAAGCATAGGTAAGAAAATGATTCAACTAATTAAGCTTCTAACCTATGCCACTTGTGTAGACTTATGAGAGTGGATCAATGAGCTCATGTCTACACAAGCAGTGAAGGTACATCTTGTGTGAGGATGCCTAAAAAGTGCCTAGCAAGCATTCCTATCAAGCATTCATAATTAAGCAATTAAACTACCAATGCAAAGATATAAAGTGCTCAAGAATAATCACAAACACAAGGATGTATAGTGGTTCGACTACTTGTCTACTCCACTCCCGGTTCAAGTACTCAACCCCTTTAAGCACACCGGCATTCACTAACGGAGGTTTTAAATGAGGTTCACCTCTCAACCTTTACACGGAGGTTTTATCGGTTCACCTCTCAACCGTATCCGGAGTTTTAGACATAGGCTAACTCTCAACCTAATCGCACGTTTACTCCCGTGTCGGAGGCTCCCCTTTGGAGACTTAGTTTAGGCCCGTCTGACGGGCCAAGGAACGACTAACGTCCCTAGGTCGAGTTCAAAAAATAAACTCTAAAATGGACTCTCAAATAAGATAACCTACTTGTCGGATGAGCCCCTTGTTTAGCGCCGGATTGGGTTGCTTGATCTCCGCTCTCCCGTGCTTCAATCAGCTTCCCTTGCTCCCTCGATTGTGTCGCCGTTGCGTCGCCAATGCCTCAGCCACATTTGATCAAACACCTTGCATGCGATGCCTTTGAGATGCCCAAGGTGCTAGGAGGATGGGTTTGAGAACTCTACAACATAGTGGAAATGGGTTGCCTAGAGTCTCTTACCTACAACGATCTCATCTTCGAGTTTAGGACAAGGATTTGCCAATCAAGAAGCTTCCAAACTCTAGAGATCAAGAGGGGATGGAGGTCATCTTCTTCATGAGCTTGGAATGCTCTAATCTTGTGTTAAAGCACAAGGAAGATGCCTTGCATAGGTCAAGGAGTGAGCCTCAAAAGATCTCCTTCAATGGTGGCTTTACTCCCTCAAAAATCCCTCTTAATATGTCCAAAAACGGAGCCTCATATATATAGAAAAGTGGCTCCAACGGTCATAAAATGGCTAGGAGCCGACCTGTCCCGACCGGTCATGACCGGTCGGACCCCCTCGCTGAAAGAAGACAAATGCACAGGCCAAATACATGGGCCGACCGGTCATGACCGGTCGGACCCCCTTGCTGTACAAATGCATAGGCCAGGCCGACCGGTCATGACCGGTCGGACCCTCTTGCTGGATGGCTGAAATACTTTGCTGATTCCCATCTCATGTGAAGACTGACCGGTCATGACCGGTCGGTCCACTAGCCTGTACTCACAGCATTTTGCTGTTTGGTCTGGCCGACCGGTCTAGACCGGTCAGACAGTCCTGGGTTCAGCCCTGCTCCATGCAATCTTCAGCACTAGCATATAGGCCAAGGTGTGGGTGTTCTTTTGGGACACCTAGGGCCACACTAGGATGACTAAGAGTATTCCTAAGATGGTCAAGGTCATAAAAAATACAAAGGGGTT
Source organism: Liriodendron chinense (assembly GCA_003013855.2). Classification (NCBI taxonomy): domain Eukaryota; kingdom Viridiplantae; phylum Streptophyta; class Magnoliopsida; order Magnoliales; family Magnoliaceae; genus Liriodendron; species Liriodendron chinense. The sequence goes on from ML058584.1 coordinate 1,915,020, forward strand.
GGGTTTTGGTCGAGGTTAAGGCACCAAGGCATCACTTTTACCTGAAACTTCTTCCTTGATGCGGCTCGACGTCTTGAGTCTTCGGTCTTCATCTTCATTGGGCTCAAACGACACTAGACTCACAGGCGTAAGTGATTGACAAACAAGGTGCACTAGTATGCCACAGAAAAGTGCACTAACATATATTAGTGGCACAAATTTCACATATGTTCTCAATAGCTTCAGTGGGCTTTGTAACTTCACTCTTGCTAAGTTCCATGGCCTCCACTTTCCTTGTGAGGTTGGCTAGTGTTGAGCTCTTAATTGTGCATATTCTAACCTCAATTCATCACTCATTATGCATGGTTATCATGATTTAAAGACTAATCTAATGCATGGATTTGTGATTGTAGGAATGAGAGGGAGACTTCACCAATTCATGGTTAAAAGAGTCACTTTGTATGCCTTGAAGATCAAAGAAATAAAGGATATGAGATGGAGAAAAGATGCAATGCAATGGAGGAAGAAAAGTGTGAAAAAGTCACAATTTACAGCCTCACCGGCCGGCCGGCCATAGCCACCGACCGGCCGGCAAAACCCTCCAGAAATAGAAAATTCTCTGGACTGATTTTGTTAAGGCCGACCTGTCGTCCGACCGGTCGGCCGACCGGCCGGATGACAGGTCGGCCATGCACTTTTAGGAGTCAGATTTTAGATACAGGCTATTCCTGTTTTTGGATTTTTAAAACAGTTTTCTGGGCCCATCTTAATGATATTTGGAAATCCAACACATCCATGTCGAAGAGGAGCTTGACGCCGAACTAACTCAAGTGGTTTCGTGTCGATCAGACTACGGATTGATCGTGGTGGCCAAAACAATACGAACTGTCCAGAAAGTTCTAGATTCCGCCTACTCCACTCTGGGCCAGTCCAGGTGGCCCATCATTAATGATATGAAGAATCTACTTAGACTATCTTCTAGACCACATCCATATATGAATAACCACAAAGTTTCAGATCAAAAGGATGTGTGGTTTGATCGTACCGGTTGAAGAAAGATGGACCATCCAGAAAGATCCAACTGCGCAGAGTTTATAAAAGCCCTAAGTGTTCTAATTTTCGGACCATATTCTGGGATTGTTTTGAACAATCTAATCCATCTATCATGTAGAGGAGAACGTTTTCTATCAATGTTCAAAATTCGAGATCAATCCGATATCTGTACACTCCAGAGCGTTGAAATCAATATGACTGGTTCTGAAGGTACCCGAAGTGCGCGATTTTGAGAGGCAGTCGGTGATATGATTGGTGGGCCCATTCAGAGGATAATCTTAGAAATCTAAATCATCTATGAGGAAGATCACATTACAAGGAAGCTATAAATAAATTTTGAAGGCAATTCGACCATTGGTCAAGCCGTACGAAGCGAAACAAAATCTGTTACGTTGCGGTACTCTTGCTGCACTATAAAAGGGGGTGCTCTCTTCTATTCCAGGGCAAGCAAGGACGTGGGGAGCAAGGAGTTCAATTCATAGGAGGCTTCCTAGCCTCCTCCAGCTAGTTTTTCTTCCTTTTCTTAGTTCTAGTTTTATTTTTAATATGCTTTTCATTAGCTAATCTCTTAGTTAGAGCTAAGAGGTGAACCTTATAGTTTTTTTAGATTGTTTAATTCGTTTTATTGGTTTTAAAGTTGGATTTCATGTCTATGAACAATGGTTTGAAGTTAATACAAGTTCCAAGTAGTTTTTCTTAGTCTTATGATGACTCATGGATGTTTGGGAGAATTGCTTGAGTTCTTAATGGTTGTGTGCTAGTCTAGACCTGTATGATCCGAGGAATTGGAGTACGCTCTAGAACTATGATCTTCATGTGGGAACTTCCTACCAAAGTTCTACTTTTCTGGAATTCTGAACTATGTGAGACTATGTATGTGATTTGAATCAAGTTCAAATCATAATCTAGTTTTGTCTTGTGACAGGATTTAATGTTGGTTGTGATTGTGATCTTAGCCTATTGGAATTGGGATTGACCTATGCAATTGAGTATGCTTGTCCTAGCTTGCATTGAGTGAATCATATGCATGGATCTTACATATAGCAGATTGTTGGTTTCACTGTTCTATCATCCAACTAGATAGAACTTAATTTCGATTCTAGTTGAGAAAGTGTGAAACCATAGCGAGTTATGCATCTAAGGAGAGCTATAAGTGGATCCTTGATGCTCTAGTTATCTTTCCATTATCAGATTTTCTATTTTATGTTCAAAACCAATTTCACAAACCTCTTTAGATTCTAGTTATTAGGATAATTTGCATTGTTTGCTTCATTCCCTGTGGATCGACCTGATCGACCTCGGTCTTACCGAGATTATTACTACATCGCAACCCTACACTTGGGGAAGCGAACAGCTAACCTTGCATTCACATCATCTTCCTCCTTAAGAATGTAAATCCCTCCTTTTTCTTTTTGTTGAGGAGGCTTGAGGTTATTAGATTTGTCCGAGGTATCCCATGATTGGGCATTCTCAGCCAACATATCCAAGTAACGCTAAGCTTCATCTGGATTTTTTATCATAAACTCGCCGTTGCACATCATCTCTACGAATTAGCACATATTAGAACTTAATCCATCATTGAATAAGTTTATAATTCGCTAGCTTTCGTAGCCATGATGTGGGCAAGCAAGTAGGAGGTCCTTAAACCTTTCCCAACATTGGAAGAATGATTCATTCTCTTTAACCAAAAAATTCATTATGGCTCTTCGAAGGGTATTCATTTTATGAGCCGGGAAGAACTTTTTCAAGAATTCCCGAGTCATCTCATTCCATGACTCTATCGAGTGTGGTCTAAGAGAGTGGAGCCAACTCTTGGCTCTTTCTTTCGATGAAAAGGGAAAAAGTTTAAGTTTGATAGGATCTTCTAAGACATTCGCATATTGTAAAGTAGCCACCACTTCTTCAAATTCCTTTAAGTGTAGGTATGGGCTTTCAGAGTCTAGCCCATGGAACTTTGGTAGGAGTTGAATTACACCTAACTTTATATCGATGTTTCCCCCGGTTGGTGGTAAGACCACACATGAGGGTGTAGTTATACGGGCCGGTTGTAGGTAGTCCCGTAAAGATCTCATTGGAGGAACATTATGTACCGCATTCTCTCCTACTCCCTCTTGATTTGCGTTTGTAGTTGGAGTAGGGGGTGGAGGATTCCTTAAAGGTGTTTGATCCATACTCCCCAAACTATTACAAAGCTCTTGGTATTTTCGTACTCATCTATGGACTGATAATGGTCCAACTAGACCACCTTCGAATTGGAGACGATTGGTGTGGTCACGTTCCCAACAGGACATAAACCACACAACCCAAAATCTAAACTAATCCTAAATCCTAAAATTTGAAAATAAAAATTGAAAACTAAAAGAGTTCAAGTTGGAAGGATAGTACCCGATTTGCTTGAACTAAAAGAACTTCCTACAAAACAAAACAAACTTTGTTAGTTCTAAAATTCAGAAAAACTAGTTATAGGAACATAGTAAAATCTAACTTCTTTTACTCTATAGCCACTAAAACAATTTAAAACCGTTTAACATAGCTTCCCCGGCAGTGGCCCCAAAAACGTGTTTGCTCGCCTCAAGCACAAGGCTGCGATGTAGTAATAATTCTCGATAAGACCGAGGTCGATCCATAGGGAATTAGGTAAACCAATTCAAGTTGTTCCAGTAACTTCAAAATCATTTAAATAAGGAGTTCAAGTTCATAAACTAACTTAAAACAGTAAAGTTGTAAAAATCTGTAATTAACGGAACTAAGGCTTTCGAGGATCCACTTACGATAGCCCTCATATGAATTCATTCATCCAAGCATAACACAACTAGAATTGAAGTTCTATCTCTATTCTAGTTGGAAAATATAACATTCAAACACAAACAATCCCCACTCAAGTGGAAGAATAAGTTTCTAGTTTTAATGAAGCACGTAGAAGTCGAATATGTAGCCTTCGAAGTAACGACCATGCCATTGGACTATGGTACGCTATAAGGTTACTACAATTCGAATCTAATCAACCCAAACATGATAATCTCAGAGAATTACAAGGAACTCATGTCCGAAGCACATGAACTCTCATAAAACATAAAAAAGTACCGACTTTTATTCACACTAGAACTTTAAAAATCCAAACTTTAAGTAAAGTACTTGAATTAGAACGAATTCAACATGATAACTACTCACAAGTTTCACCTCTTAGCCTTAACTAAGAGGTTCTAGCCGAGCATTGTCATGCTTCAACTAAAATTCAAAGAAAAACTAAACAAAAACATGAAAAACTAGAAAAAAAACTCTAGTTTGAGGAGTTGCGGTCGCTCCACGATGCTTTCTCTTGTTCCCCACGAACTTAGAACTCTTCTAGGATACCTTAGGAAGGATGCCAAGGTGTCCTTTTGTAGCAAAACTCACCCACTGCCTCAGATTGCGTAAGATTTTACGCACTTATGTCGGTCATTGGGTGCCTGGTCAGGTGTTGATCGGGCTCCCGACCATACTCAAAACAGTCCAGCAAGTTTTGATAAACTTTCTTTGAATTTCTGGCACCCGGATCAACTTAATCGGGCTCTTGACGGGTCATCGAGCGCCTGGCCAGTTGTGGTCGAGCGCCCAGCCATGTCCAGAAAAGTTCTAGCAATAAACTGGATTTTTTTCAATTTCAGGTGCTCGGTAAAATGGTGGTCGGGCGCCCGAAGCCCAATTTTTATAGTTTTTCTGGTTTACAGGGCCATTTGCTGAATTTTTTACATTTTACTTTTCTGGCCCTCCAGCTCTACAATATGACTTTTCTGGCCATTCCAGGTCTTCAACTTGATTCCTTCAAGGGTTTTTCTTCGCTTCTTTGGATCATCAAAGCTTGGTCTTCTAGTCATTCCAGATCCTTCAAATTGGCATTAAATCTATGTCATCTCTCTTCTCTTTGCTTCTTTCTTCCATTCCTTTGGCTCATCTTCATTCATCATCAAGTGGGTTTAAAAGCATTCTTTTGAACATCAATTTAGTGAAGTCTCACTCTCATTCCTACATCCACAAAACATGCATTAGATGTGTCTTTTAAGCATGCAAACCATGCATAAGATGTGATGTAATGGGTTAGAAAATGTATAAATTGGAAGCTCAACACAAGTCTATAGGGAGACATTCCAATGGGGGTCTTGAAAGCTGTACGATAAGCCCAGAGTGCATCGGTAAGTTGAAGCAACCAATCTTTGCTATCAGAGTTCACTTTTTTCTCCAAAATATGTTTAATTTCCCTGTTGGATATCTCAGCTTGTCCACTTGTTTGTGGGTGATAGGGAGTGCTCACCTTGTGATTTACGACATATTTTTTCATTAAAGTTTCAAACGGGTAGTTACAAAAATGAGATCCTCCATCACTTATAATGACTTGAGGTGTTCCAAACCGGAAAATGATATTTTATTTTAAGAAACAAATGACTGTTTTATGGTCATTGTTCCGGCATGGAATCACCTCAACCTATTTTGAAGCATAATCGATGGCAAGTAAAATATATAAATTTTCAAAAGAAGATACGAATGGACCCATGAAATCGATGTCCCAACAATAAAAAATTTCGATTGGTAAGATGGGATTGAGTGGCATCATATTTCTACATGATATTCCTCCCAATTTCTGACAAGGCTCACACATTTTACAAAACTCATGGGTATCTTTGAACATAGTGGGCTAATAAAACCCACATTGCAGAATTTTGGTTGTGGTCTTCTTAGTCAAAAAGTGGCCACCACATGCCTGAGAATGACAAAAGGAGATGATACTTTGTTGCTCATCATCCGACACACATCTCCTTATAATTTGATCAGGACAATACTTGAATAAGTACGGGTCATCTCACAAGAATTTTCTCACCTCGTTGAAGAACTTATCCTTATCTTGCTTTTACCAATGTGTCAGAATTGTACCTGTAACAAGATAGTTAGCAATGTCTACATACCATGGCAATTGGGAGATTGTAAAAAGTTGTTCATCAGGGAACATGTCATTGATCGCGGTCGTCTCAGGGGAATCGGTGAGAACAAGTCTAGAGAGATGGTCAGCCACAATATTTTTTACTCCCTTTTTGTCTCGTATTTTAATGTCAAATTCTTGGAGTAGGAGGATCCATCTCAACAAGCACGGATTAGCATCCTTTTTAGAAAGAAGGTACTTAAGCGTGGCATGGTCGGTGAATATGATGATTTTGGATCCGATCAAGTAGGACCTAAACTTGTCTAAAGCAAAAACTACGGCTAAAAGTTCTTTTTCTGTAGTAGTGTACTTTGCCTGGGCCGAGTTTAAGGTTCTACTTGCATAGTAGATGATGCATGGATTCTTCTCTTTTCTTTAGCCTAACACAGCCCCAATAGCGTAGTCTGCATCACACATAATTTCAAAAGGAAGGCTCCAATCAGGTGGTTGCATTATGGGAGCACATGTCAACATATCTTTAAGCTTGTCAAAGGCATTTTGACAATCTTCATTCCACTCGAAGGAGTTCCTTTTGAAGGAGGTTACATAAAGACAAGAGAGTGAACTAAAGAACTTTATGAACCATCTATAGAATCCGGCATGTCCTAAAAAGGACTGCATATCTCGTACGCTCTTGGGTGGTGGAAGGTTAGAGATAAGATCGATTTTATCTTTGTCCACCTCAATTCCATTTTGTGAGATGATGTGACCGAGGACTACTCCCTTTTGAACCGTGAAGTGACATTTCTCCCAATTCAACACGAGGTTCCTTTCTTCACATCTTTTCAAAACAGTTTTTAAGTGCATAAGGCACTCATCAAAGTAACAACCAAATACTGATAAATCATTCATGAAAACTTCGAGAATTGTCCCCACCATGTCAGAAAAAATACTCAACATACAACGCTGAAAAGTGGTAAGGGCATTGCATAGTCCAAACGGCATCCTTCGATAGGCAAAAGTACCAAATGGACATGTGAAAGTTGTCTTCTCTTGGTCTTCTAGGGAGATCTCCATTTGGTTATACCCTGAATACCCATCAAAGAAGTAGAAATGGGAATGACCTGCCAACATTTCTAAAATTTGATCAACAAACGGTAAGGGGAAGTAGTCTTTCCTCGTGACTATGTTTAGCTTCCTGTAGTCAATGCACATTCTCCAACCGGTAGTGACTTTGGTTGGCACGAGTTCATTGTTGGCATTGGTTACAATGGTTATGCTGGATTTCTTGGGCACCACTTGAGTTGGACTCACCCATTGACTATCAGATATTGGGTAGATGATACCCACATCCAATAGTTTCAACACCTCGGCCTTAACCACCTCCTTCATGTTTGGATTGAGACGTCTTTGTGGTTACCTAGATGTCTTCCTATTTTCTTCAAGGTGTATGCGATGAGTACAAATCAGAGGGTCTATGCCTTTGAGATCCGCAATTGACCATCCAATGGCGCTCTTATGCTCTATTAGAGTAGCTATCAGCCTACTCTCTTGTTCCTCATCCAAGTGGGAAGAAATCACCACCGGATACGTCTCATCTTGACCTAAATAAACATATTTCAAATAAGTGGGTAATGGTTTTAGGTCGAGCTTCGGTGCCTTGATATTAGATGGAAGAGGCTTGTTCTCGCTTAAGGGCAAAGGCTCAAATGATGCCTTCGATCTTTTATTATCAAGTACCGGCATAACATCCAACATGACATCCATATCTCGTATCGTGTCATCATCAATCTCATGAGAGTGGGCCAAACATGCCTCCAAAGGATCTGAATAGAATGCTAAGGGGGATGTATTCTCCACGAATGATTCAATTAGATTTATTTCGTGGACTTCGTCATCAACTTCTCATGGTTGTTTGCATAAATCAAATATATTCAGCTTGAGTGTCATATTTCCAAAGGGCATTTGTACAAGCCCATTTCTACAATTGATAATCGTATTTGAAGTAGCTAGAAAAGGGCGACCAAGTATGACGGGAATTTGAGCACCGGTACCTATCACGGGATGTGTATCCAAGACAATAAAGTCCACTGGGTAGTAGAATTTATCGACTTGGACCAAGACATCCTCAATCACTCCTCTCGGTATATGAATAGATCTATCAGCAAGTTGGAGTGTGATTTTGGTGGGTTTCAATTCACCTAACACAAGTTGTTTATAAACCAAGTATGGGATGAGGTTAACACTTGCCCCTAAATCGAGTAGGGCTTGTTTGATCCGGTAGTCACCTATGATGCATGAGATGGTAGGACTACCCAGATCCTTGTATTTTTGGGGCACCTCTTGTTTGATAATAGCTCTCAAATTCTCGGTCAAAAGTACTTTGTTGTGAACATTGTGTTTCCTTTTAACTGTACATAATTCCTTAAGAAATTTAGCATAGGATGGTATTTGTTTTAAAGCATCCAATAATGGAATGTTGATCTTCACTTGCTTAAAAACCTCTAAAATTTTTAGGTTTTTGTCTAAAGGTTTGGATGAAATCAACCTTTGGGGAAACGGGGCAACCGGCTTGTATTGCCTTTCTAGTTCTTTCTCATGTGGAGTGTTGTTCGAGCTATCATCCTCTTTGGAAATTTCTAGATCATTAAGCTTTGGGGCCTTCACTAGATTAGATTTATCGATCGTTTTCCCACTCCTCAAGGTGGTGATAGCTTGAACATGCTCCGTATGTTGGGAGGACGAGCTTGGGTCTTGTATCTCAAATTGGGTTCTCGGGTTAGGGAGAGCTTGGGCAGGAAGTGTGCCTTTCTCCCTAACACTGAGATGAGATTCAACACTGAGATGAGATTCAACTCTAGCCATTGATGGACAGATTTCCATTAACAGGTAAGCCCAGAGTATACGCTCGAACTGACAGGTGCTATATGCAGGATGCATGTTGTGTGTTTGAATGATCAAAGTGCTTGTAGTGACCGATGCATGAATGCATGTCTGAACAGTAAGAGTTTCTGATGGGCAAGGTTTCCATTAACAAGCAAGCCCAGAGCATACGCTCGAACTGACAGGTGCTTTATGCAGGATGCATGATGTGTATTTGAATAATCAAAGTGCTTGTAAGGAAGCAGGGGAGTTGGAAGAAAAGTAAATGTTGCACTTATGCTAGATGCGAATGAGATGATGCTGGTAAAGAGTAGCTAGATGGACGGAGGTGTCGCAAGGGTTTGCTTCGAGTGGCTAGATCAAGACTTGGATGGCTTGGGAGACTTGGACCAGGGTCAGGCTGGGCTGGACCAGGGCTAGGCTCTCCTCACTCGGGCTCTCCTTGGTGGAAGAATGGGCTAAAAGGGTGGAGATGAACTCGGACTAAGGGGATTTCTTTGGGACTTAAGGGATGCTTGAATGAGAAGGGGTGGGGGGTATTTATAGCAGTGGGCAGTGGCAGAACTCGTAAATATGTTTGGGCGGCACCCTGAGGGCCGCCCGTACTGTCATTCTGCTTCGGGTTCGGAGCATACGGCCTTCGAACCTGAAGCAGAAAATCCCCAGGTTCGGGATTCGGACCTACTCCAAGGCTGTGGTTTGGAACTCGGTTTGTTGACTGGGTTTGGACGATGGGTTGACACGGTGAGTTGACTAGATGGGTTGACTCAGGTGATTTGACTCAGCGGGTTGACTCACCAAGTTTGACTTTTTTAGGATTTTTCGACTGTTTTTTCTTATAGGGGGGGTTTTTGGGCTGATGTTTAGGGGTGAGTTGACTGGGTTCAGGCTTGAGTTGGGCTATGGATTGGGGCTTACAAGGGTGAGTTTGGGTGAGTTTGGACATGGGATTTGGGGGTATGGTCCTCCATTCATTCAGCTGTCTCTACTAACATTGTAGCTGAAGGTGGGGTGTCTACAGATGACCCTCTTTGGCAGAGGTTGTGTGCAACCGAATGCTAAAGCGAGTGGACACCCCACTTCTAACCCAGGTCATTCATAGATCATGGTCTGAAGTCTTTGCTTGCCTTTGCATCTGCGTTAGTTGATCTTCTGAAAATTGATCACTTGCACATACCGTGGGAGTTTGGAGAAAACGTTACGATTGTCCCTGCATGCACTGCAACCTGGGTACCCAATCGCAACCCTTCCATTCCTGATCGGTACTAACATCGGAAAGGTACGGTAGAGCGTCTGCGTCCGTCATAGTCTTATGAGGTTACCGACCCTGAGATTGATTATTTGATGTTTTCCCAGATCACTCCAGGAGTACTTGTTTCGCTTGACTGTAAAAGTGGTTAGCTACCCTGTGTCCATATAGTCTTACAAGAGTCCACTACGCCGACTTGGAATCAGTCAAGGTACTTCAAGCATCCACACTGTGGACCCTCACCGATTTTTCCTGCGCTCCCACACGACGTCGTTCTCCCTTTCCTTTCGGAAGAAGAAGAAGAAGAGGTGCGTGCGTGCGAAATCGCCGTTTGTGCTACTGGCTTGCCTCGTTCTCGAGGGCTTTGTTTGGTTGTCGTATTAAACTGGATGTGTTTAAATGTGTTGATATAAGACCAGAGTCGCCACTAGCCAGTTACTTCGAATCTACAGTCGGCTAGACCCCGTAGAAACGTTAGAGAAGGGGATCTGAAGATCCTTTCCTCTAAAATGACTCCTGTTGATCTGCGGCCAGAGATTCAAGGTAAGGGATCACGGTTACAGGGTGGGAAGAGGTTAAGCACCCCACACACTGCCCGTACCAAAGTACGGTCTCTACTTCACAGAATCGATCAAATACTTGAAAGTCTAGTTTAATCCTCGTATATTCTCATGGATGACATGATGCATGAATGCGGGTCTGAACAGTAAGAGTTTCTGGTGGGCAGGTTCCAACAACGGGCAAGCCCAGAGCGTACGCTCGAACTGACAGGTGCTTAATATAAGACGTATGCAGTGTGCTTGAATGATCAAGGTGTTTTATGGTGAAGCATGAATGCAGGTCTGAACAGTAAGAGTTTCTGATGGGCAGGTTCCAACAACGGGCAAGCCCAGAGCATATGCTCGAACTGACAGGTGCTTAATTTAAGACATATGCAGTGTACTTGACGAATCAAGGTGCTTGCAGTGAAGCAGGGGGGTTGGAAGAAAAGTATATGTTGTACTTATGCTAGATGCAAATGAGATGATGCTGGAAAATGAGTAGCTGGGTGGACGGAGGTGTCGCAAGGGTTGGCTTCGAGTGGCTGGATTAAGACTTGGACGGCTTGGGAGACTTGGACCAGTGGTCAGGCTGGGCTGGACCAGGGCTAGGCTCTCCTCACTCGGGCTCTCCTTGGTGGAGGAATGGGCTAAGGGGTGAAAGACGGTGACTCAGATGGACGGGCTCTCTCTGGCTGAGTGGTCCCTTGAAATGAGAAGGGGAGGGGGGATTTATAGTAGCGGAGAGTGGCAGCTCTCGTAATTTTTCTCGGGCGGCCTGCTATGGGCCGCCCGTACGGCCTCTCCTCGGTTTGCAGCGAGTACGGCCGCTCCCTCGGGGCTGCTGTTTGACTCGCTGGTTGACTCATTGAGTTGACTCAGCAGGTCAACTCGGTGATTTGACTTGACAGGTTGACTCGACGGGTTGATCGGTGTTTTGACTCGGTGTTTTGACTCGACGGGTTGACTAAGCGGGTTGACTCAGCGGGTTGACCCAGTGAGTTTGACTTTTTTAGGATTTTTTGACTGGCCTTTTTTCTGGGGGGTTTTTCAGGCTGATGTTTAAGACTGGGTTGACTCGGTTCAGGCTTGATCTGGGCTATGGAATGGGGCTTACAAGGGTGAGTTTGGCTGAGTTTGGACTTGGGATTTGGGGGTATGGTCCTCCATTCATCCAGCTATCTCTACCAACAGTGTAGCCGAAGGTGGGGTGTCTACAGATGCCCCTCTTTGGCAGAGGTTGCGTGCAACCGAATGCCAAAGCGAGTGGACACCCCACTTCTGACCCGGTCATTCATGGATCATGAGTCTGAAATCAGTTGCTTGCCTTTGCATCTGTGCTAGTTGATCGTTTGGAAACCGATCACTCGCACATACCGCGGGAGTTTGGAGAAAACGTTGCGATTGTCCCTGCATGCGCTGCAACCTGGGTACCCAATCGCAACCCTTCCATTCCCGATCGGTACTAACATCGAAAAGGTAGAGCAGAGCCTCTGCGTCGACAATCTTATGAGGATGCTGACCCTGAGACTGATTGTATGATGTTTGATGTTTTCCCAGATCACTCCAGGAGTACTTGTTTCGCTTGACTGTCAAAGTGGTTAGACGCCCTGCGTCAGATAGTCTTACGGGATTCTACTACGCTGACCTGGACTTAGTCAAGGTACTTCAGGCATCCACGCCTAGGTATGTGCGGGTGGGCTTTTTCCACCTGATCTGCTGGTTTCGATGCTTGGTTTGCAATTCATTCTTTCCTTGATTGTGGTCTGGAGTCTTTGTTGTCCTTTGTATCTGAGTCAGTTGATTGTCTGAAAATTGATAACTCGCACATACCGCGAGAGTTTGGAGAAAACGTTGCGATTGTCCCTGCAGTTTGCTGCAACCTGGGTACCCAATCGCAACCCTTCCATTCTCGATCGGTACTAACATCGAAAGGTACAGTAGAGCCTCTGCGTCTGTAGTCTTACGAGGATGCTGACCCTGAGGCTGTTTGTGTGATGTTTGATGTTTTCCCAGATCACTCCAGGAGTACTTGTTTCGCTTGACTGTCAAAGTGGTTAGACGCCCTGCGTCAGATAGTCTTACGGGATTCTACTACGCCGACTTGGACTCAGTCAAGGTACTTCAGGCATCCACGCCTAGGTATGTGCGGGTGAACTCTTTCCACCAAATCTGCTCATTTTGATACTTGGATTACAATTCCATCGTTTCCACCTGTTCAAATGGTTTCTGTGACCGAGCCTTTTGGCTTTCATCTTTTTGTATCTTGGCATGTGGTACGACCGCACTGACACTGGAGTTCAGTTCGACCGTACTTTGAGTGCATTGTATCCGATGGTCTCCGGGGAAACCGCGAGACATCGGATCTTATTTGATATTTGCGTCGGCTCCTACCTAGAGATATGGAAGATCTCCTGGTGTTTTGGAGGCAGAACGCTCTACTGGAAAATATTTTTGGATTTTTGAAAAGGCACCCACTCTGGGGAGTGATACTCCGTGGGGTTTTTATTTGCAAATAGAAATATTTTTTGTCTTTTTGAAATGGAAATCTGGTTTGCACGTGCCTCCACTAGGGATGCCTGTGGGGTCTTTGGCTAACCGGCTTTTATTTTGAAAGCAGGTAAACATGATGATTGATGCGATGGATGCTGATGCATGGAGATGCATGATGAATGCATGGCTTGGCTCATTCTCTTCTCGTTTGATGATTTTGCTTTTGTTGTGGGTGCAGAGAACTTTGAGCTTATTGCTTGCAGGGTTGTGCTTCCCTGGGGATTTTCCTTTTGATATGGAGGTTTGGACAGCGGGTTGGTCAAGATCCCGACCCGTGGTCGATCAGGTCCATCGTCCCAAGATGCTATTTCTTTGCTAATGAGAATGTACGAGGATATTATCCGACTTTAAGATGTTCTTCTGGGCATACATGTGATTGAGACGGTGTTTGGTCGCCAGTTTTGGTCAAGATTCCAATTTGCGGGCGATCGGATTCGTCATCCCAAATTGTGAAGAGAGTGGAGTTCAAGACTCCTGAAGTGTAGTGCTGGGGATACTAACAATTTTTGTGATTTTTGCAGATATTTGGGTCCGAATCTTTACCTGAGAGGTTAGGATAGAGATCGGTTTATTGAAAAGACAGGAAATATTTTTTTTTGTGATTTTTGAAATATTTTCTTTGAAAGCAAGAGAAATTTTTTTGTGATTTTTAACAATATTTTGATTTGTAAGCAAGGGAAATATTTTTGTGATTTTTGATAACATTTTGAAAGCAAAGGAAATATTTTTGTGATTTTTGAAGAGGTGATTTTGCAATGTTTTTGTATTTTGTGATTTTTCTGAAATGCAGGGAAAAGTATGGAATTTTCATCCACTTCCAGCTTCTACTGCTGGTAAGGCACCCGATCCATTTTACGTCAGCGAGCAAGACGAGTCTCACACAGTTAAGTGCCATAGTTTTACATCTTCGGATGAGGAGATTTTGAGGGTTTTCAGTCAACACACCCACAAAGTTACCTGTTCCTCATGTGCAATGCACATAGACCACGTATCGTCTGACGGACTCCTTCGGCCACAAAATGAGCCACATCCTCACATTTCCCTTAGTCAATCCAGTTTGGGGTCTTACGTTGCTCACAATTCCGTGAGGGTGAGCTCCACCTCCTAACAGCCTTAATCCCCTTCATGAGTTTTAGGAACAGGGAACATCCGTCAGATTCAACAGCGACTTCCAAATCAAGGTTGTCTATCACGGTGCGTTCAACACGAACAGGATTGCGGAGTTCTGCCCGCCTCAGCCTTTACCTGTTTAGGAGATTCCAGACACCCGTACGATCAAGTGTCAGCCATGTCTGGAACAGGTTAGGAAAGAAAGCCCCCGAGAAGTTAATCCCAGTGTAGTTTTAGGTCTTCGGACCGCTGGAGATGAATTTGTGCAGTTGAAATTTTTGGTGAATCATTTTTTTTGTGTTTTTTGGAAAAAGTTCCAGATTTCAGCTCGAATGATCGAGATTGATGCTGGTTTTTGTGGAAAGCTTTAAAATATTTTTGGTATTTTTTGAAATGATCCGGGTTATTAAACCTTGATCAAGGCTGATGCCGATTTTTTGTTGAAAGCGAGAAAGGTCCCCCGAGAAATTAATCCCAGTGTAGTTTAAGGTCTTTGGACCGAAACCTGTACATGCTGAAAATACATTCTTTTCGAAATGATCCAAGTCATCAGATCTTAGCCTGAACGGCTGGGATCGATGCTGGTTTTTATTTAAATCCCTCAGGATATTGATCCCGACGTAGTTTAAGGTCTTCGGACCAGAAACTGTACAAAAGGGGGCAAACATATTATTTTTTTTGTTCTTTTTTTTTGGAAAATATCCGGTATCAGCGGATCTTGATTCGAGCAGTCACGGCCGATCCCGGCTTTTATTGAAAATCTCTCGGGATGTTAATCCCGACGTAGTTTAAGGTCTTCGGACCATAAAAAAAACTTTATGTAAAGTAATCAAGGGTGAAGATTCTTGGGATTCTTCTTGGAAATGGTTTAAATCATCTGGTCATGCCTTTGGATGGTTGAGATCATTGTTTGACCAAGTCAAATTTTCCTTTCTTTTTCTTGAAAATTCCATGGAACTTTTCCACATCATCAACCCAATTTCTCACCCATTTCTCATGAGATGAGGTTTTGGTGAGATTTCTTCCTTTTTCTTACCATTCTCTTTCATCACTTCATTCTTACATGGAGGTACAAGATTCACTTGCAACCACCCTTCCCAAGGAGGAGTTCTTCCCAAGGAGAGGGGGTGAGAGGTCGTTTCACCTAGGTAGGGGCTAGGACGGCCTCCCATGGGCCGCCCGACCGGTCTCTGCCTTCTGGTCTCTTCAGTGGGCTGGGTAAAAGGGTGCCCTTCCCTTTTCTATATAACATGGGGCACCCTTACCCCCTCAAACATGCAATCTCTCTCTTCTCTCTCTCATACTCTATCTTTTTTCAAGTTTTCTCTCTCTTCTTTGGTGGTCCTTTGCTCTTCTCAAGTGGTGGGCCTTAGAGAAGTTTTGGGACAGCAAGGTGGTCCCTCTTTGGTGAGTAGTAAAGGTATGGACTACTTCCTTTTCCTTTCTTGTCTTTTTCCTTCTTCATTATCTCTTCTCATGGCTCTTTTCTTTTCTTCATGTAGCTATTCCAAGAGGTGTGAAGGTGGGCCCAAGTATTCTTGACCTTTTCCTAGATCTCAAGTCTCTTTCAAAGGTGGTGCATGGAGAAGGACATTGCAAGCTCTCCACTTCATCATTTTTTTTCTTTTTCACACTCCCTCCATGTGCATGTAAAGAGTGATTTTGCCATGTCATCAAGAGTGCATGGCAAAACACTCTATCTTTTTTATGGGAGTTGGGCCTCTTTTCATGTGTATCAAATGGGCTCAAAGTGAAGTCATGGCCCTTGGTGTATTTGATGGGCCCAATGCTTCATTTTGGGCTCCTTCTTACTTTCTTTCTCTTGTCATTTCCTTTGGAGCTTTCTATTTCTTTTCCATTTTCTTTTCAAAATTTGGGCCCATGGGCATGGTAGGGCCCATCTCAAGTTTTGGGCTCATGGGGCTCACTTTGGGTGACCCCATCTTTCTTTACATGTGTATGGACCAAGATGACTAGCCCATTCTTCATTTGGATCTCAAATGGGCTAGATTTCCTAGTTGGGCCTATATGGACAAGTAGCCCAACTCTTTCATTATTTCTTGATTATGATGTACATCCTTGTACAAAGTGTGGTGGGCTCTTTGGAGTTTTTATATGGATGGGCTTTTGGGCCTTCTTTGGAATTTGGACATCTTTTTTGAACCATGTGTGCCCCACTACACTTTGTTCATGTAGGATTTTTCTTTTCATGCTTTTTCATTGATGGATGGAGGACTTGAGTTACTTGACCATCTACAAGTCCCATGAGTGAGTTGTTCCAATAATCTCACTAAGTTCAAATGGTTTTTCTTTGTGGTAGGAATGTGATTCTCAAGAGTTTCCCTTTAATGTTATCAACCTCAAATGGATGATCCTCAAGTGAGCTATCCATACAACCATAGCTCCTTGAACTTTTCTATGGGGGCTTGGTGGATCATCCATCATCATTCAAATATGAGTGATTTCTTCTTCCATTTGTGAGAAAGAATGGTACCCATAAGTTGCCCATTTTTGTCCCCATGCTTTGGGACATTTTGGATTTTGATCTTCAAGTGGGCTACGTGTACCATTCTTACCCATTTTCATGATGGTTGGGTGACTCATCAAACCATGCTCTTTTGTGCTCAAATGGTCTCCCTTTTGGTGAAAAAGTTGGTGCACATAAGTTGCCCAAACTTGTCCTTACATGGGCATTTCCAACTTGGTTCTTCATGTGGGCTATGTGCATCAACCTTTTTTACCATTAGCTTCCTTGGTTTTGTGGGTGGACCGCCATGTTGTATTCTCATGGTCAACGCTTTCATCAAGATAGTGCACATAGAGTTGCCCATGGTTAACCCATGAATGGGTCCTCATATTCTTCAAAGTGGGCTATGTGCTCTCTCCAATCCATTGAGATGAGGCATTTGGGTTGCTCTTGGGGGCCCACTTCCTTTCTATCCCCCACTTGTCCATGTACATGTGTAAAAAGATGGGAACATCTTAAGTGAGAATCATGGCCTTAGCATAAAAGTGAATCAATCTTTTGGCCACATATGGACTTTGAAGAGGGGCTTCATGTGAATTAAGATCCTTTGTTGATCTCATCGCACCTGAGTGCATTTGTTGTCCAAAATGTGTCCTTAGATGATAGACTTTTCTTGCCTAAGGCATGCCATGCAACCTTCCTTAAGGTGGGCCTTACTTTTTCCAATGAGCCCAACACATATCCTAAGTGACACATGGAGTTGGACTTTAGACTTTGCCTTTAAATGTGAGTCCAATCCCATGGGTTTCTTGGATGATAATTTGGATTTTAACGGGTAAGGGATAGGGACTTACCTTGCCAAGCTTGTAGGATTCAATGGCGGATGGTACCAGAGGTCACCGAGTGATTGACGAAGATGATCCTGCCTTCATCATCCGCCGAGGGGACCACATGTGTTCCTTAGCTATGGAGCATCAACCTCTTCCCGCTATCAAGGGTCGAGGTACCAAGGATCGCTGGGACGACTGGATGAAGGATCCACAGCCCTTGCTTGAACGAGTACTGGATGGTACTCCTTTTGCTGGCCTCCTCACCCTACGCTTCCACAATAACGATGCTAACCGCATGATGCTCGCGGCCCTTTGCGAGAGGTGGCAGGATGAAACCCACACCTTTCAGCTCCCTTGTGGAGAATGGGGAATAACCCCCTTGGACATTTACATGCAGATAGGCTTCCCATTTCATGGGACAATTGTCCCTCAAGTCAGCTCTCTAGCTCCTCTCACTTCCACCGACTGGCTACGGCTTGTCGGTGACGTCCCACCCGAGGGCGAATTCCAAGGCCATCAAGTGAAGATGCGATGGTTCTACAACAGTTTTGCCTCCGTCATCCCCACCACTGAGCGAGAGGCCCTCCACAAAGCGCGGGCCATGATCACCTATGCTTTCGGATCCTTTCTTTTCTACCATGCGAATGAGAGAGTTGATCCCAAATTTCTTTGTTTAGTCGAGGATCTTCATCACCCCTATAACTGGAATGGGGCTATCTTGACCCGTATCTTTCAGGGTCTGGACAAGACCTATCGGCATAGCCGGTCCTTCACGGGCTTCTAGGCCTGTTGTTGAGGTACCTTTTCTTTCGTCTTCCTTGAAGTCATTTGCCTTCTTTCCCTCTCTGATCATTAGATGTGCTTTTGTCCAGACTTACTTTTATGACCATTTTCCCCATCTCGCGCCGAGGATGAGGGCTGATGTTGAGCCCTCTCAGTATCGCCACATGTACTGGCACCAACAAAACCGTCAGCGGAACTCCCGAGTTCCTGGGGACAATTGGCGTGCTGACATAGACGGGCTGACTGTCGAGGACGTAAGTATCTTGCTTTCCCTACCCCTCGTGCTGTATTGTAACTGATCGTGGTAACCTCATCTGCTGCAGCTTGCTCGGATGCCATATGCCAGTTTCCCTCTCTATTATACCCCTTAGCGTGTGGAGGCATACGATGCTTCATGTCTCCGTATCATGCTTTCCGACGCTGAGTCCTTTCAGTGGTACCTGGGGGAGAGGTTGCTTCGGCAAGTCACTGGCGTGGCTCGGGTCCCTTGTTCTGCACCTCCTCTAGCTGCTCGGATGCCGGTTGATGAGAGAGTTGAGGCTCTCGTGGGCCAACCCGAATTCCGTTTCACGATCCCGGATCGTGATTATGATGAGTGGTATCTGCTGTTCGGCCAGGGGCCTCTGCTTCCTTCGCTTTATGTTCTAGGTGGCCGTCGCAGGTATGCTGGAGGTTCGGTGACTACTCCTTTGATGGATCTTTATCGTCGGGAGCGGGACACGAGGAGGGACGATGATGATTATGTTGGCGACTTGTAGCCTGCTCGGGTGCTCTGCTTTGTATGGCCTTGTATTTTTGCTTTTATCTTCTTTTGTATCAAGCTCTTTTGAATGAATATATAATCTTTGATTTGTCTCAAGATTCTTTGATGATGTCTGGAAGCTTTGACCTTTGACTTGTTCCTTAATGATTTGTGGAAGATGAGGCTTCTTAACTTTGATCTTGCTGCTCCATGACTTGTACGGGTTTTCCAATAGTTTGGATCCTGGTGATCTAGCCCTTGCATGGTTCAGATTGATGGATTCGACTTTGTGGGCCCACTTGAGACCTTAGCTTTACTTTGGGGCACCTCTTTTGATGACTTGTGAGGTTAAGAAGGCTTCTCATGGTGTGGATGATGGCTTGAACGTCTCATATCGCTTGATTTGGCTTTGTGGGCCCACTTGATGGTTAGATCTTGGATTCTGGCCCTTCTTTTGATGATCAGCCCTTTGATCTTGTTGTTTGGTGGCTCATGTAGGTCCTTCAATGGTTTAGATTATGATGATCTAGGTCTTTGAACGGCTTGGATTGCTTGTGGCCCCCACTTGATCACCTTTCCTTCTCTTTGGCTTGATCAGCCCTGTTCTGGCCGCATTGCTTCATGATTGGACCGGTGGGGCACCTTTTGTATGATCTTGATCAACTTCAGTTGAAATCTGGAGCGGACCGGAGCTTTGGGCGGCCCATGGAGTGCCATCTGCTGACGTGGACTGTCAGCCTCACCTACCAAGAATCCTGGAGCCAATCTCGCGGAGAGAGGGGAACCGCGTCCGTACGGGCTGGCCCAGGGCAGGCCGCCCAGAGCTCGTCTCTTGAGCGGCCTGAGCTGGCTCGTGCTCGGACATTCCCTGGTCCCTGTTGCTGCTGTCCCTACCTGCTGTGTACGTTCAGGTTCGATTCCAACAATGAATCTTCTCTTTGTCTCCTCTTTCATCATCATCTTGTCCTCATCTTGCTTTGTCCTTTCTTGGGCCATGGATGGTGGTGATTTAGGGGCTGTGGGGGCTGTCCAAGGTGGGTCCCACGCTTCAGATTGTCAATTGAGCTTTGATAATGGGGAGATGCCTTTAATGGGTGGTGGAGATGGGGCATTGAATGGAAGCATTGATGAGGGGTTAGAGATGGTGGTTGGTGGAGCCTTGAATGGCTCCATTAATGGTGGGATGGCTGGATTTTCAGATTTGAATGGGCCCCTCATTATGGGAGGAATGGATGGTATAGATAGGATGATGGGATGGGACATAGGTGAGGCTATACATCCCTTGGATGTGGGCCCCATGGATGATATGATGGATGGTGGTGATGGGACCATGATGGACATAAATGGGCTGATCTCATGCTTGGATGGGATGGATGGTTCAGATGGTACCTTTGACGGTTTGGATGCTCTGGATGAGGGCCAGGATATGCGGTATACTTCTTTAGGTGGACTTGATGTGATTATTGATGATGTCCCCCTGATGATGGACGGTGTGGATGCCTCGATGATCCCTTTGATCGGCCAGGATGATGATTGGATTCATGATTTCCTGTTGGAGGGGGCCGCAGGTCCAGATCTGACCATTGATTCTTCGATCGGGGCTGCCCGGACCCTTTTTGATGGTTCAGATGTATTCTTTGACGGTCAGATTAGCCAGGATGCCACGATGTGCGGTGTGATCTTCACTGATAGTCCTTTTGATGGAGAGCATTGTCCTTCCCCTGGTCATCGGTCCTTTGCGCACTCTGTTCATGAGGTGGGCGAGTCTTCTCATGCGGCTGAGATTATGACAGTTTCAGACAGCGATGCGACTATATCCGACATAGCCATCACTGAGGGTAGGTCAGGGGCTGTCGAGTCTGCAGAGGTTCCAGCTTTTCCTTCTCCTTCGCCCGTTGACCTTCCGATCCTTGATGAACTGTCTTCGATTTCTGGGCCTTTTATGCTGGAGGGGGTACCAGTGAGGACTTGTCAGCTGCTTCCTCGTTCTTCCTGCTCGCCACGACTGCTTGCTTGGCTTGACAGCTTGTCAGTTTATGAGATTCGAGATTTGGAGTCTTATGGCTTCGGCGGTCTGATCCATATGGCCAGAGTTGATATTGATTGGAGGATGCTTGGAGCTGCCTTGATTGACTGGGTCCCTTCGTTGAATTTGTTCGCGTTCAACGATATGGAGATGGGACCTTCTTTGGAGGAGCTTGCTCGCTTGACAGGCCTACCCTGGGATTATGCTCAATATTTTTTGCCGAAGACGTCGCCGAAGACTGCTACACCGCAAAACTGGTTCGGGATTCCTTATCTTGTTCGGTTTGCAGCTGGTGGCCAGGATGCTGTAGTGTTCTCTTTGGACCTGCTGTATGATCTTTTTTCGGGTCCTCAGAGTACGGCCGGTTCTACCTTTGCTCGGAACGCACTGATGTTTTGCTTGATTGCTGAGGTGCTGTTCTCGGGATGGCGCAGATCCCAGACTCCTTTGCTTTTTGAGGTGATGAGCCGAGCTATCCGTCGGCAGGGGATCATTTCTCTCATCTTGGCCGAGCTATTCGATGGGCTGACCGACTGCGCCCTGGGCCGCACTCGTGTCCTTCGCGGCTGCTGTGCATTTCTTCAGGTATCTCTCCTACACCTTTTCCTTTTGCTTTGTCAGGACTTGTTTTGCTCTTGCTGAACTTCTTTTGTGATCAGGTCTGGTTATGGGAGCGTCTTTCTCTGACCGTTCCTGTACCTCTTCCTGGCATCCCGGGCTCTGACATCATGCATTATATCATGGAGTTCCTTCCGCCTTCAGCTAGGATGAGTGAGCCCTTGTATCGCAGGATGTTCGCTGAGCTTCGTGACTGGAACGTTCGTTGGGAGTCATCTTGGCTTTCTCTTCCTCCAGTGCTTTGCGATGCACACCGTCTTCCTCTGATGTTGGTAGGCTTTCGATCTTACTTTTCTTACCATCCCATTCGGTTCCTGCGGCAGTTTGGGTATGAGCAGGATGTTCCTCTTTTCGCTTTCACGGGTATCGGGCGTCGAGCACTTCCATCTAGATCCTCTGACTTTAGGACCCGGATTGATTGTTCTTGGGCGAGTTACTTGACTGCTGATTTACTGGGTTTTGAGCTGAGGACTTTTCCGATGGCGACCGCCCCATATCAGTACTGGGTTGCTGAGCAGTCTTTGTATCGACATATCCCTTGTTGGCACCTGACTGTTGATGAGGATGAGCAGGATATCCTCGGAGATGCTGGCTCTTCATCTGGTTCATATGAACCTTTTGAGGAGCGCCCTTTTATCGATCCTGGCTTCCTTTTGGACACTCATGGCCATCTGCTGTCTGAGATCTCCGCACTTCGGTATCATTGTGAGATGATGTCGAGGAGATTGGCTTGCCGATCGGAGGTTGTCTGATGAGGAGACAGCGATCCTGTACCCTTGAGCGCGATGAGGTGCATTACCTGCGTATGGAGGTGAGCAGGTTGAGAGCGAGATTACTTCATTATGAGTCAGAGGACTCACCTGATGTGGCCGAGGAGGAGGGTAGAGATTGATTATGTTGGCCACCTGCACACTGATTTTTTGCGTATATGATTGATGATGATGCATTTTTTTTTGTATTTTTTTGAAAAAGATGATATGACATGTGTAAAAGAAATATGATGCATTTAATTAAAAAAAGAAAACTGTTTGAAAATCTACTGTGCCATGAGTTGTCTTATGAATGTATCTGGATTTTGTGTCAGGATATAGGAATCAGAACTGGGGCTCGGTCAATGATTTGACCGATGTCTCGAGATTTGACTTGCTTGATCCTTTGGTTCCCTAGAGATGTAGGCAATGGAAACTCTTGCTTCCTGAGATTGTCAGAGTTTGTAGAGTTCTTCGCTCCTGACTGTACTTCCTCTTGTTCTTGCACTTTCACTGCTTGAACCGATCTGGACTGTCTGATTTCTTGGTACCTGCACTTTTATTTTTTCTTTTTTTCATTTGAGCCATTTTTGCCTACAGTGCTCTTTCGAGTTTTCACCACAGCCGGCTTTTTCCCAGTCATTTTTGCCCGTGGCGCCCTTTCGGGTTTTTACCACATCCCGGGTATTTGGTCTTGCCTGCCCCTTGGCAGCTATGCTGTTTTTACCCTTGGCGCCCTTTCAGGTTTTCACCAAGTCCGCTGTATGCCCACTGTTTTTACTCGGAGCGCCCTTTCGGGTTTTCACTCCGCCCTCTTTGTTTAGGCACACATTTTCTTTTTCTCTTTTTTTTCTTTTTCTTTTTCTGCATCCTTGGATAACTGCGGCGGCTAGAGGTCGGGAATCCGTCGTTGCCGGCCGATGGCAGTCTTTCAGCCCTTATCCTCAGTTACGATGATAGAGCTGTCGGTCTTTGCTAAAGACCCTTCTGAGATGAATGGATGGATGACTGTGTTTCTTCTTGGGTTGATTTTTTCCTTGGGTGCCTTGCTTTGGCTTCCCTTTTTCTTTCTCTTTTCTTTTTTTTTCTTTTTCTTCTGTATTCTCTTTTTTTTTTGTCTTTTCCTTTTTGTATTTTTCTCTTTTTGAATTCCCTTATTTGAAACACTTGTTGGTGGACGGAACGATTTCTCAGAGGTCTTAGCTTTGACCTCTTGACTTCAGCTCTATTAAGGTAACTCTTGATAAGGTCAGAATGACTTACCCGTGAAAGATCTTCACGTTGTCGGCGTTGGTTGGCTCAAGAAGATCCACCCCTCTCATGCTGGTGAGTCTGAGGGTGCCTCCGGGAAGTACTTCTCTGACGATCAGTGGCCCGTCCCACGAGGGTTTGAACTTTCCTCTGGGGTCCGGAAGGTGCGACGGTAGAATCTTCTTCATGACCATGTCGCCTACCTTGAAACTTCTTTTTCGGACTCTCTTGTTGTAAGCCCGAGCGATCCTTTTCTGATAACACTGAGAATGACTTAGTGCACGCATGCGCTTTTCATCTGCTAGTTGCAACTGATCGAATCTGGCCCGTTGCCATTCTCCTTCTTCAACTCCGCTTTCTAATAACACCCGTAGTGATGGTATTTCCACTTCGACTGGTAGAACTGCTTCCATTCCATAAGTAAGCTCGAAAGGAGTAACGCCCGTAGCAGACCGTACAGACGTTCGATAGGCCCAAAGTGCATATGGGAGCATATCTGACCAATCTCGATAGGTCACGACCATTTTTTCGAGTATCCTGACGATTGTCTTGTTTGCGGCTTCTACCCCACCATTCATCTGAGGACGGTAGGGGCTTGATCGATGACGTTGGATCTTGAATTTGCTGAGGAAGTCATCCATCTTCTTGTTGACGAACGGGGTCCCATTATCTGTGATGATAGCATTGGGGATTCCATACCGGCATATGATGTTGTTCTTCATGAATTTGATCACCTGAGATGCTGCAATCGTGGTGTAGGAGGCTGCCTCTACCCACTTGGTGAAGTAGTCGACTGCCACAAGTATGTACTCATGACCGTTTGATGCTTTGGGACTGATTTTGCCGATGATGTCGAGTCCCCACATGGAGAAGGGCCAGGGGGTGGTCAGGTTGTATAACTCTGATGATGGGGCATGGATTTGATTCGCATGCTCCTGACACTTGAAGCATTTTCTGACAGTGCTGGCAACAGTCTGTCTCCATGGTGAGCCAATAGTAGCCGAGTCGTAGAATCTTCTTTGCCATCATGTGCCCATTCATGTGAGGGCCACAGATTCCTTCGTGTATTTCTTTCATGATCTTTGCAGCTTCTGTTTCATCGACGCATCGGAGGAGGATGTGATTATAGGATCGCTTGTAGAGAACTTCGCCACTGATGGTGAACTGGCCGGCCAAACGTTGGATGGTTAGGCGATCTGTTGCTGTTGCTGATTCTGGATACTCCTGGGTTTCGAGATATTGCTTGATATCGGCATACCAGGGCTTGTCAGGGACAGCTTCGGCTTCTTCTATTTGCAGGCAAAAAGCAGGTTCTTCTTGAATTTCGACTGTGAGCTCCCATTCTGAAGCTCCTTTTGGTATCTCGAGCATTGATGCAAGTGTGGCGAGAGCATCTGCAAACTAGGTTCTTGGCTCTGGGCAATGTATGAGAAGGTGATTTCCTTGAATTCTTCGATCAGATTGTCAAGATACACATGATATGGTATCAACTTCTCATCCTTGGTCTTCATTCGCCATTGGTCTGATTGATGATAAGCTTGTGAGTCTCCAAATACTCGTAGCTTCTTGACGCCCAAGATTATGGCTTCCCTTAAGCCAGCGATGCATGCTTCGTACTCTGCCATGTTGTTGGTGCACTCGAATGCGATGCGCCTCGAGATAGGAATAGGGACATCGTCTGGAGAGTAGAGGATTGCTCTAATACCACTCCCTTTAGAGTTTGCTGCCCCGTCGAAGAATAACGTCCACTCATCTTTTTTCTTCTTTTCTTCCTCTTCAATGAGCAAGAGATCTTCATCAGGGAAGAATGTCTTGAGCGGCTGATAGTCCAGGAGAGAGTGAGCCGCAAGATGATCGGCGACGGGCCTGTCCCTTGATTGCCTTTTGAGTGACATAGGTGATGTCAAACTCAGACAAGAGTAGCTGCCATTTAGCTATCCTTCCAGTGAGTGCCGGCTTCTCGAACAGGTACTTGAGCGGATCCATGTGAGCGAGGAGGAGAATAGGGAATGCAATCATGTATTGACGGAGTCGCTGAGTTGCCCAGACTAGGGCGAGGCAAGTCTTCTCGATCGGGGAATACCTGGTCTCGTGGTCGGTGAACTTTCGACTCAAATAGTATATTGCTTGTTCCTTCTTCCCGGTCTCGTCGTGTTGGCTGAGGACACAGCCAATGGCTTCTGCTGCTACTGAGATGTATAACAATAGTGGTCATCCGGGAGTGGGCGGCACTAGGACTGGAGGATTCATGAGATATCTCTTGATGCGATCGAAGGCGACTTGACAATCATCATTCCATTCTTTTGGAACGTTTTTTCGGAGGAGCTTGAATATGGGCTCACAGATAGGTGTGAGCTGTGCGATGAAGCGACTGATGTATTGAATTCTGCCGAGGAAGCCACGAATTTCTTTCTCTGTTCTAGGAGGGGGCATCTCGATGATTGCTCTGGTTTTGGTCTCGTCGACCCTGATGCCATCCTCGCTCACCATAAAGCCGAGGAGCTTACCTCCCATTGCACCGAAGACACATTTCTGAGGGTTGAGGCGGAGCTTGTACTTTTCTAATCTGTTGAATAACTTCTTCAGATCTTCAAAGTGTCCTTCAATTGTGCGAGATTTGACGATCATGTCGTCCACATATACTTCAAGTTCTTTGTTCATCATGTCGTGGAATAATGCTGTCATTGCTCGCTGATATGTTGCTCCTGCGTTCTTCAGACCGAACGGCATTACCCTGTAACAGAAGGTTCCCCAGGGAGTGATGAACGATGTCTTCTCACGATCTTCGACGGCCATCTTGATCTGATTGTAACCTGAGAACCCGTCCATGAATGAGAAGATTTTGTATCCAGCAGTGTTGTCGACCAGAGTGTCGATATGTGGCAAAGGGAAGTCATCTTTAGGACTGGCTTTGTTGAGATCTCGGAAGTCGATGCACATTCGAACCTTGCCGTCCTTCTTTAGTACTGGCACGATGTTGGCGAGCCATTCAAGGTAGTTGGAGACTACCAAGAATCCCGCGTTATACTACTTGATGACTTCATCTCGGACTTTTAGAGCCCATTCTGGCTTCATTCTTCGAAGTTTCTGCTTCACTGGCTTCATATCTGCCTTGGTTGGCAGATGGTGTACAACGAGCTCTTCATCGAGCCCCGGCATGTCTTCATATGAGAACGCGAAGTTGGACAATCTTGGAGCTAGGAACTCTATCATTTTCTGTTTCATCTCAGGTGGCAACGATTTTCCAATGCGTACTTCCCTAGGGATCTCAGGTGTCCCCAAGTTTACTATCTCGAAATCATCGGCTACAACATTGGCTTTGGATTCGAACTTTTTGAGGAGATCCTCAAGTTCGGGAGCAGGATCATCATCTTCCTTATCCCGAGCTTTGTCCAGACCCATGAGCTCGAAGTCTAATTCGATGTCGAAATCATATGATTCGACTTCAAACTCATGCGACTCTTTAGACGAACTTGGCACACTATTGAATGCAGGGAAAGAAATATTTTTTGGTTTTTGAGATTTTTCTGAAATTGAAATGCTAGATGTTTTTGGCTTTTGAAAGTTTTGATTTTTTTGAATTTTCGAAATTCGTGGGACTTTGAACAAGCAGGCATTGCAGACCATGATTGAGCCCAACTTGTTCCAAAGTTCCGGTCACTGCTTAAACAGGCATTTTTTTTGGAAGCCAGAGCCCTCAGACGGCTCGTTGGCTGATTCAAAAGTTAGGGGAATGGATGACCATTCAGGACCCCACACTTCCTCCCCTGAAGAGGTGGGGGTTGATGATTTGGGCGAAGAATCATGGTCTGGCCCAATGATCATGACTTCTCGCTGGTCGGGTTCGAGATCTGAGTCGCACTCAGTCCCTCCCGGATCACTTACTTCGCATTGCAGTTCGTCTGGTTCCACAGCTAGACACATGTTTGAAATCTGGACATCAGACCAATCTAGGGCTGGTCACTTCCCTTTCTTGGTCCAATGGATGGGCTGCTTCTGCCCCTGGCTGATGATTGATGATGTTGATTCTACAGAGATGGGCAAGTCGTGCCCCTTGCTAATTGGTGCTGAGATGGGCAAGTTGTGCCCCTTGCTGATTGAAGTGGGCAGGTTGTGCCCCTGGTTGAGAGAAGTGGGCAAGTTGTGCCCCTGGTTGGGAGCAGGTGTCAGAGTAACCTGGTCTTGAAGCTGCTGTATTTGACTTCCTTCTTCGTCTTCATCATTTCCTTCTTCTTCTGGAGGCTTAAATGGTTCGAGAATCTGATCCCATCGAATGGGGGGCCACGTGGCCCAAACTAGGCTCATCGGGAGGCCTTTGTGTAGTGCAGTCGGTTGATTCCCTCCTGGATCTTTGCAAGGTTCTCCCGGCTTGACAAATTGGATGGGTGAGCACCGAAATTTCTTCCTTCTCTTGTCCATGAAGGTTGCCTTGTGTCCGAGTCCCCATTTGCGCTGGTTATATATTAGTGGTACCTTTCTGGATTTGAAGTGGTTCTTCATTTGGTATTTGAGGCTCAGACGTTCTGCCGGTGAAAAGACACGATCCACCCTTATCGGTTCTGGATTAGCGATAGAGTTCACGGTCTCGAATTCGAAACTGTGAAACGGGATGTCCTCTTCAGAGTGCTGGATATCAATGACCGGGATGTCTGGTTCAGTGGCAGCAGCATTGGAAGGAATGATGAGTTCCTTCTCTGCATGGATAGAGATCACTTGATTTCCACAGATGTACTTCACTCGTTGATGCAGGGTTGATGGCACAGCTCCAACCTTGTGCAGCCACGGTCGTCCGAGCAACATGTTGAAAGAGGCTGATATATCCAAGATTTAGAATGTGATGGTGGAGACTTTCGGACCTATCTGTACCTCTATGTCGACCTCCCCTTCCACTGATCGGCGGGTGTTGTCGAATGCTCTGACGCATATGGTGCTGGGTCGGAATGAAGAAGGACTGATTCCCAGACGTTCTGCAGTCTTAAGTGGGCAGACATTTAAGCTTGAGCCATTATCGATAAGGACCAGCGGAACACAGAGGTCTTTGTATCGTAAGGCTATGTTGAGGGATTCCCATGATCGCGCCCTTCTGGTGGCAACTCATTATCTGTGAAGGTGATGGCGCGCGGAGCCAGGAGTTGTCCAATCATCAAAGCTATCATTTCTGGTGCCGTATCGGAGGAGACATGAGCATCGTTCAAGGTTTTGGCAAACATTTCTCGGTGTATGCGAGATGTGCAGAGTAGCTCCCATACTGAGATTTGTGCAGGGATTGACTTGAGCTGAGTCGCCACATCGTATGCGGCTTCATTTTTGTTGGCCGAGGCCTGAGAGAGCGCCTTTGGGATCTCCTCTGTTCTGATTATCTCTTCGGATGCAACGCCCATTGGGATTCATGTTCCCCACTTCCGCACATTCTGGATAGTGCCATGGAACCTCTTTGTAGTTTTCCTCCCTTTTGCCTTCTAGGACCACCGGTTCTTGCAACGGTGCTGTTGTGGGTACCAGATCTTCCTCGTATGGAGCTTTTGCCTTGAGGACTACATTGTTGCCTGTGCTGAAGGGGTAATATCGAGGCTTGTCTTCATAGACCACATAAGGTCGTGGTCCTGGCTTGACTGTTCCTGGGGCGGGAGGCTCCCATGGAATGAATACTGGTCCTCTTGATATGGCAGGAGGTTTCTCTGTTCGTCCGAGCTGCCGTAGCGTGATTGATACGCCTCCGGGATTTGCCCCTTGCAATATGACTGGCTTGACTGGAAGAGCTCCTTCCAAGACAACGGGCTCTTGCTGCTGATGAGTGTAATCCTTCCATTGCGGATTGGATTGTTCTTGAGTTGCCCCTTGCAAGATGACAGGTTCGTATGTGGGCTCGATGTATGATTGTGCTCCTTCCAGGACGACTGGTTCCCAGCTTGAATGGTTGTAAGGTGGCCCTTGAACAACTGGTATATCATATGGAGGTGCTCCTTCGAGTACTACTGGCTCGGAGATTGAAGGAAGAAAGGGACCTGCCCCTTGCAAGATTGGAGGAGGATTTGTCGGCCCATAGGTGTAGGTATGAATGGATTGGATGGGGGAGAAGAAGCGATCGAGATGGTCCCCTTCTTCTATACTATTGACTGCAGGGCCACGAGACGAACTGGGGTCCGTTGGATGTTGAGGCAGAGGATTCTGAAGAATGTTGGTGGAAGCTGCTGGAGAAGTTCCAGGGACCGAGATGACGATCTTGCGGTCATCAATCAGGTCTTGTATGGCATTCTTCAAAGTATAGCATCGATCAGTGGCGTGGCCACGTCCTTGATGATAGGCGCAATACTCATTTTCTCGGTAGTTTGGTGGCAAAGGATGAGGAGGAGGCCTAGGTGTCATCAGAGTGAGTAACTGCTTTTGTACCAGCGTAGTCATGATTTGACTAAGGGGTTGACTGAGTGGAGTGAACTTCCTGGACTCCCTGTAATTCTGCCTGTTCTGGTATGAGTATTGGCCGTTTCCTCTGAACTGCTGCTGTTGTCGAGGTGGTTGTGGCTGAGGATTTGGTTGTGGCTGATACCGCTGAGGCTGATGCTGAACTTGATTCTGCTGATACTGTTGACGTCCCTGTGGGGGAGCACGTTGATTTCCTTGAGCAGTGGTGTTGATGTTGTTTACCTCTGTTGGGCGGGGAGGAGAACCACTGCGGTTTCCATTCCCGTGCCCGATAGGTCTTCCTTCCACTCTGTTCCTCTTGACTGGAGTGGCTTGATGAGGCCATGGGGAAATCGTCCCGGCACAGGATTCCTGCTTCGACTTGCTCTCCAGCACGGATCAATTGTGAAAAATTCGCATATGGATGCGAGATGAGATACCCGGATATGCCTGGATATGTTGAATGAACAATCATGGAGATTTGTTCTTCGTCGTCGATAGGCGTTCGCATTCGAGCTGCCATAGCTCGCCAACGACCCACATAAGCTGATAGTGTTTCATCACTCCTTTGCCTGAGAGCCGCGAGGTCGGCTCTTCTGGGTGCCATGTTGAGATTGTATGCAAATCTGTCGACGAAAGCCTGGGAGAGCTGTTCCCATGTCCTGATGCGGTGGCAGTCCAATGAAGTGTACCAATCGAGGGCATCGCCCTTCAGAGATTTTTGGAACAAACGAATGAGGGCTCCTTCATTTCCTGAGATTGCACTCAGCTCTCCATAGAAGGCCTTGAGATGTGCTGTGGGACAACCGCTGCCGTCGTATCTTTTGAATTTTGGTACCTCAAAGTTTTGAGGTACTTGAGCATCT
Source organism: Liriodendron chinense (assembly GCA_003013855.2). Taxonomy (NCBI): domain Eukaryota; kingdom Viridiplantae; phylum Streptophyta; class Magnoliopsida; order Magnoliales; family Magnoliaceae; genus Liriodendron; species Liriodendron chinense. Next base: position 1,946,014 of record ML058584.1, read on the forward strand.
GGGAAAGGACACAAGTCTCTGAACTTGGTCGAAGGTAGATCAATTCCTTGTTGTCGCTGAAGCTGATTTTGCAAGATCTGGAACTGCTCCTGCAACTCGTCCAGTCCTGAGTGATCTGTTCGAGCGACTGGTGCCTCCTGGAGTAAGGCACGTTCTTCTTCGGCATAGTGGTCGATGTCCTCGACCCTATGGGTTTGCTGAAAAGCAACCGCGGGTTGCTGAAGTTGATTTGATGATTGGACTGGATTCTGATGAACTTGTGCTTGAAATGATGGTAACTGAACTGGAGACTGTACTGAAGGTTGAACTGGAACTTGCTGGAAATTGACTGGATTTTGCTGAATTGAAGATTGCTGAAAATTAACTAGATTTTGCTGAATTGAAGATTGCTGGAAATTAACTGGAATCCCATCGGCGGGGATGTGCTGGAATTGAAAAGTGCTCCTGTTTGCAGGAGGCTGAGATGCTGGGAAGTGACCCCCTTGTTGGGTATTCGCCACTGTCCGCTGATTGATGTGGGCTTGACACTGACCCCCGTTGTGGGCATTCGCCAGTGCTGTCCCTGTTGCTGGAAATTGAATTGAAATCCCATCGGCGGGGATGTGCTGAAATTGAAAAGGTGTCCCATCGGCGGGGACATGCTGAGATCTACTGAGATTGTTGTTTGCAAGATTGACTGGAGGTTGATTGGATGTTCCTGCAACGGAAGTGCTCTGAGATGGCCTTGTCGTCGCAGGAAGATATTGAGAAGGATGCCCCATAGCGAAGGGCTGAGATGGCTGTTGTCGGTAGTCTTGGGTAGACTCCGCTGGTTGTGCTTGATTTGAACTGGAGGCCGGAAGGACCCGGCATGGCTGCTGAGATTGCTGAACTGGGCCAACTTGATTGTTGGCTGCTGCGGTGGCTTGTGCTTGCATGAATTGCAAGAGCATTTCTTGCATTGCTCTCACTCCTTGTGCCAATTCTTGTATGATTGGCGTATTATCAATGGGCTGTTGCGCTGGAGGTTGCGCTTCGGTCATCTCAAGAGCAGGGAAGAGACGAGTTTCTTCTTCGTGGTCGGACATGGCTTGTTGAGCCCGAGTGCGGATTATGCTGCGGAAGGGAAGTTGTCTCCGCGTACGTTGAGCCCGAGGAGACGCAATGGTGAGGACTATACTCTACTCTTTTTGGGTTTTGGGATTTTCTATTTTTTTTTGGTTTTGGGATCTTCTATATTTTTTTTTGTTTTGTTTTGGGTAGGATGCTATGCAGATGAGATTGTATGAGGATTAGTGACTTTCAAGTACGGGAAGGATTCTGTTTTTCAAGTCGGATCACGACTAGTGGGACTAGCTTTTCCCCAGCGGAGTCGCCATTCTGTGGACCCTCGCCGATTTTTCCGCGCTCCCACATGGCGTCGTTCTCCCTTTCCTTTCGGAAGAAGAAGAAGAAGAGGTGCGTGCGTGCGAAACCGCCGTTTGTGCCACTGGCTTGCCTCGTTCTCGAGGGCTTTGTTTGGTTGTCGTATTAAACTGGATGTGTTTAAATGTGTTGATATAAGACCAGAGTCGCCACTAGCCAGTTACTTCGAATCTACAGTCGGCTAGACCCCGTAGAAACGTTAGAGAAGGAGATCTGAAGATCCTTTCCTCTAAAATGACTCCTGTTGATCTGCGGCCAGAGATTCAAGGTAAGGGATCACGGTTACAGGGTGGGAAGAGGTTAAGCACCCCACACACTGCCCGTACCGAAGTACGGTCTCTACTTCACAGAATCCATCAAATACTTGAAAGTCTAGTTTAATCCTCGTATATTCTCATGGATGACATGATGCATGAATGCGGGTCTGAACAGTAAGAGTTTCTGGTGGGCAGGTTCCAACAACGGGCAAGCCCAGAGCGTACGCTCGAACTGACAGGTGCTTAATATAAGACGTATGCAGTGTGCTTGAATGATCAAGGTGTTTTATGGTGAAGCATGAATGCAGGTCTGAACAGTAAGAGTTTCTGATGGGCAGGTTCCAACAATGGGCAAGCTCAGAGCATACGCTCGAACTGACAGGTGCTTAATTTAAGACATATGCAGTGTACTTGACGAATCAAGGTGCTTGCAGTGAAGCAGGGGGGTTGGAAGAAAAGTAAATGTTGTACTTATGCTAGATGCAAATGAGATGATGCTGGAAAATGAGTAGCTGGGTGGACGGAGGTGTCGCAAGGGTTGGCTTCGAGTGGCTAGATCAAGACTTGGACGGCTTGGGAGACTTGGACCAGTGGTCAGGCTGGGCTGGACCAGGGCTAGGCTCTCCTCACTCGGGCTCTCCTTGGTGGAGGAATGGGCTAAGGGGTGAAAGAGGGTGACTCAGATGGACGGGCTCTCTCTGGCTGAGTGGTCCCTTGAAATGAGAAGGGGAGGGGGGATTTATAGCAGCGGAGAGTGGCAGCTCTCGTAATTTTTCTCGGGCGGCCTGCTATGGGCCGCCCGTACGGCCTCTCCTCGGTTTGCAGTGAGTACGGCCGCTCCCTCGGGGCTGCTGTTTGACTCGTTGGTCGACTCATTGAGTTGACTCAGCGGGTCGACTCGGTGATTTGACTCGACGGGTTGACTCGACGGGTTAACTCGGTGTTTTGACTCGACGGGTTGACTCAGCGGGTTAACTCAGCGGGTTGACCCAGTGAGTTTGACTTTTTTAGGATTTTTTGACTGGCCTTTTTTCTGGGGGGTTTTTCAGGCTGATGTTTAAGACTGGGTTGACTCGGTTCAGGCTTGATCTGGGCTATGGAATGGGGCTTACAAGGGTGAGTTTGGCTGAGTTTGGACTTGGGATTTGGGGGTATGGTCCTCCATTCATCCAGCTATCTCTACCAATAGTGTAGCCGAAGGTGGGGTGTCTACACACACCTAGGTATGTGCGGGTGGACTTCTTCCACCCGATCTGCTAGTTTGATGCTTGGTTTGCAATTGATTCTTTCCTAGATTGTGGTTCAGAATCTTTGTCTTCCTTTGTATCTGAGTCAGTTGATTGTTTGGAGATTGATAACTCGCACATATTGCCGGAGTTTGGAGAAAACGTTGCGATTGTCCCTACATGCGCTGCAACCTGGGTACCCAATCGCAACCCTTTCGTTCTTGATTAGTACTAACATCGGAAAGGTACAGTAGAGCCTCTGCGTCCGTCATAGTCTTCCGAGGTTACCGACCCAGAGATTGATTGTTTAATGCTTTCCCGGATCACTCCAGGAGTACTTGTTTCGCATGACTGTCAAAGTGGTTAGCTGCCCTGCGTCCATGTAGTCTTACGGGAGATAACTACACTAACTTGGAATCAGTCAAGGTACTTCAGGCATCCACGCCTAGGTATGTGCGGGTGAACTTTTTCCACCCAATCTGCTGATTTTGATATTTAGGTTACAATTCATCGTTTCCACCGTTCAGATGGTTTTGTTGACCGAGCCTTTTGGCTTCATCTTTTCGTATCTTGGCATGTGGTACGACCGCACTGACACTGGAGTTCAGTTCGACCGTACTTTGCGTGCATTGGATCCGATGGTCTCTGGGAAAACCGCAAGACATCGGATCTTATTTTAATTTTTTTGCGTCGGCTCCTAACCAGAGATATGGAAGATCTCCCGGTGTTTTGGAGGCCGAACGCTCTACTAGAAAAATGTTTTTAGATTTTGAAAAGATACCCACTCTGGGGAGTGATACTCCGTGGGGTTTTTATTTGCAAATGGGAATATATAATATATTTTTTGTCTTTTTGAAAAAGGAAATCTGGTTTGCGTTTGCCTCCATTAGGGATGCCTGTAGGGTCTTTGGCTAACCGACTTTTATTTTGAAAGCAGGTAAACATGATGATTGATGCGATGGATGCTGATGCATGGAGATGCATATTTGATGATGGATGCATGGTTTGGCTCATTCTCTTTCCGTTTGATGATTTTGCTTTTGCTAGGGATGCAGAGAATTTTGAGCTTATTGCTAGCGGGGTTATACTCCTTTAGGGATTTCTCTCTTTTTTTTTCTTTTTTTTTTTCAATGCGGATTGTTTACGTCAAATTTTGTAACAGGGACCTCCGATTGATTACCTTCACTCCAAGAGATTTCTTCTCTGGACCTGAAAGGAAACAAAAAACAACTGAGGGTGGCTGGGGTCCAGCCGTTAGCCCTCCGATGCTTAAATTAGATAGGATGAGATTGAAAAGAGAAGGATTGATCAATCGGGGTTAAAGATTGAGTATTGTGTACCTTTACCATTAACAGAATCATCTATTTATACAGATCTTAATGATCCAATTTGCTACGTAAGCTGTTAAGATTAGCACTGATTTCATGGGATAAGAAGCTTATCTCGTTAATCCTTGGATAAAAATGTAGTCAAAACATCCTAGACGTCTAGCTGATTACGTCTCTGGATATTTGGAGCTAAGAATAGATATAAACCGAAACTGACCTATACGGGCTGCTGGTACTATGAGACAAAGGCCGTTCACGCCAAAAAACAGAAATCGCAATTACTCAGATGCCGGAAGCTACTCATATCAAGAGTGTTTGCATTTAGCATACGGAATGCGACCCCTTCTGCCGAGCACGAGCCGAGCTGCTCGCATTATGGAAGTGCGACCCCTTCTGTCGAGCACGAGCCGAGCTGCTCGCATTAAGGTGATGCGACCCCTTCTGTGTAGCACGAGCCGAGCTACTCGCATTATGGAGATGCGAGCGCGATTCCTCACGTTTCCTTTTTACGCTAAACTTATCTACAACAGATGCCTCCCAAACCCTTGGCATTGAGGAGCTGTGCCAAGGGTTTTGTTTGTATATGTAGCTGGCTGCTGGTGGAGAGTGCGCATGATTCTGCATTTATGATAGCCAGCTTTACGCAACCTTTTCTGCCACAAGGAATGAAGCGTCGGTCGCCACGTGTCTTCGTATTTAATGTTAGTGCTCGTTCGTCTATCGTGTCGGATGAGAGGTTGCCGCGTGTCCACCAAATCAAACGGAATGATTGCGTATAAATATCAAATCCTGCAGAAATTCCTCCATTTTCGAATTCTATCTGCTGCGGAGCTTTCCTCTTTCTCATTCTTTGTTTTCGGAGCAAACCTCTTTCTCCTTCTTTGTTTTCGGGGCAAACCTCTTTGCAGAGGTATTCTTCCTTCCTATTTACTTCCATCTCACTTTTCCCTTATAATGGCGGAGGTTTCCGATGAAGAGATTGTTCCTCTGGGAGATGAAACCCCCGATTCTTCTGAATCCAACAACGCCAGAGTATCGGCCGGGAGATATTCTGCCACCGGTTACTCCTCTATATTGACGAAGGAAAGGCTTTTTAGCCTCAGAGAAACATATCGGGTCCCAGATTCTGTTTCATTCAGATTGCCTGGGAGAGGGGAGACAGCCGATGCACCACCACCAGGCTGCGTGGCCTTTTATGAATATTTTTTCAAAGTGGGTGTGCGTCTTCCCCTCCACCCTTTCATACGAAATTTTCTTCGTATCTACAAGATTGCCCCGGGCCAATTAATAGTCAATGGCTGGCGGGTGCTCCTGAGTACTTTTGTCCTCTGGAAGCAAGCGGGTAACGATGAGTTAACCACTGAGGAGTTCTTAAGGTTATTCCAACTGAAGAAAGCACCAGCTAGCGAAGGTTGGTACTACCTCTGCTTCCGGCACAGGAATAACTTCATTTTGGGAAACCCTTCTTCCAACTGCCCGGGGTGGAGAAAAAAGTGGTTTTATGTCTCCGGCAACTGGGAGTTTGAAATGGGCTCCGACCCCAGAGGCCATAATGTTAATCGCTATTTTGGCAAAGGTGGGTTAAGTATTTGTTGTCTGTCTGAACGTTATAAAGCCATTGCTCTATGACGATTTAACGTGCCTTCTTCTTTTCTTGTAGGGATCCCAACTGGTGTGAAGCCGAACTTGCCAGGAGGACTCAAGGAGAAGTTAGTCAGAGTCTACAAGCTCCCAGCGGCTGCACGCCACGTCAACGCTACTCTAGAACCTCGTTGTCTCTGTGCGGCGGGTCTCATCTTCTGAGAAGAGATGATGAACGTTGGAGATAAAAGGGGCCCATTAGGGGTACTTCCCCGTCTGAAGGGTACGGCCTCGAAGAGGCAAAAGAAGACTACGGGGGGTCCTTCGAGTACGCCTGCTCCAGCAGAGGGGTCTGCTCGTGGCCCACAATCGCGTGTGGCTGCACCGGGAGGAGTCGCTACGACCTCTCGTACGACCGCGACCCCTCCGGTCAATGCGACCCCTCCAACACCTGCGACCCCTCCGGCTGACAATCGCGGTCAGCCGGTTATTGAAGTTGTCGATAACTCGCCGAAAGGCAATCGAAGAGGGGGAGGACTCCCTCCAAAGGGAGCTACATGCGAGCCTACTGCTGCTAGTGAAATGCCGACACCCGCCTCGGGTACAACGAGTGCTCGCGAGGCGGGCTCTAAGGAGATGGCTGTAGCCCAACCTTCTGGGTCAGGAGCTTTTGTCATCCCACCTCACTTACATCCGATATGCGAGTTCATGTTTGACAAAATATCTCCTAACTCCTTCGGAGGCCTCCCCGAACCGAGCACAGAAGCTCTCTCTACCGATATCGGGGTGAGATTGTGTTGAACCTCCAATTTATACATGATATGGCCCATTACATCACATTATATGCATGGTTTGCATGTTTAAAAGACCCATCTAATGCAGGTTTTGTGATTGTAGGAATGAGAGCAGACTACATCTAATTGGAGACCAAGAAGAGACATTTAGGAGCCTTGGATGAAGACCCAAGGTGGGCCAAAGAAAGAAGAAAGCAAAGAGAGAGGAAGGAGAGAAGAAAAGAAAGAAGAGACAATGCAAAAACTGGGTCCGACCGGTCTAGACCGGTCGGCTACACTTCCTGGACACCTGCCAGACAGGTCTAGACCGGTCAAGACCGGTCGGCCATGAAATTTTACACTTCCAGATTTCAGGTAGCAAGCTATTAGCGTTTTTGGATTTTCAAAACAATTTTCTAGGCTCATCTTGATGATATTTGGAAATCCAACACATCCATGTCGAAGAGGAGCTCGACGCCGAACTAACCCAAGTGGTTTCGTGTCGATCGGACTACGGATTGATCGTGGTGGCCAAAACAATACGAACTGTCCAGAAAGTTCCAGATTTCGCTGTTCCACTCTGGGCCGGTCCAGGTGACCCATCATTGATGATATGAAGAATCTACTTTGACCATATTTTAGACCACATCCATATATAAATAACCACAAAATTTTTAGATCAAAAGGATGTGTGGTTTGATCGTACCGGTTGAAGAAAGATGGACCATCCAGAAAGATCCAACTGCGCAGAGTTTATAAAAGCCCTAAGTGTTCTAATTTTTGGACCATATTCTGGGATTGTTTTGGATAATCTAATCCATTTATCATGTAGAGGATGAAGTTTTCTACCAATGTTCAAAATTTGGGATCAATCCGACATCTGTACACTCCAGAGCGTTGAAAGCAAGATGACTGGTTCTGAAGGTACCCGAAGTGCGCGATTTTGAGAGGTGGTCGGTGATCTGATTGGTGAGCCCATTCAGAAGATAATCTTGGAAATCTAAATCATCTATGAGGAAGATCACATTACAAGGAAGCTACAAATCAAATTTGAAGGCAATCCGACCATTGGTTAAGCCGTACCAGGCGAAACAAATTCTGCTATGTTGCTGTACTATTGCTGCACTAGAAAAGGAGGTGCTCTCTTCTATTCCAATTAACCAAGGACGTGGGGAGTAAGGAGTTCAAGTCATAGGAGGCTTCCTAGCCTCCTCCAGCTAGTTTTTTTTCCTTTTCTTAGTTCTAGTTCTAGTTTTAATATGCTTTTCCTTAGCTAACCTCTTAGCTAGAGCTAGAGGTGAAATTTGTAGTTGGTTCCAATGCTTTAATTATTTTATTTCAAGTACCTTTTTTCTAATTTTGGATTTTGAAGTTCTAGTTTAAATAAAGTTTGGATTTTTAGATGAATTGTGAGAGTTTGTGTACTCCGAACATGAGTTCCTTGCAATTCTCTGAGATTACCATGATTGGGTTGTTTGAATTCGAATTGTAGTAACCCTTGAGCATGCCATAGTCCATAGGCATGGCTGTTACTCCGAAGGCTACAAGTTCAAGTTCTATGTGCTTCATTAGAACTAGAAATCTGATTTCCAGATTTAAGTGGGACTGTTTGTGCTTGAATGCTATATCTTCCAATTAGATGAGAGATACGACTTTGATTCTAATTATGTTGTACTTGGATGAATGGATTGACATTGGACTACTACAAGTGGATCCTTGATGCTCTAGTTCTTCTTATTTTCAGATTTTCCTATTTCATGTGAAAAACTACTTCCTTAAACTTCTTAGATTCTAGTTATTAGAGTACTTGGAATTGTTTACCTCTTTCCCTGTGGATCGACCTCTGTCTTACCGAGATTTATTACTACATCGCAGCCTTACACTTGAGGCGAGCGAACAAGTTTTTGGCGCCGTTGCCGGGGAAAAAGGTTAAACGGTTCTAATTATTCCAGTAGCTATAGAGTAATCTTAGTTAGGTAGGATTTTCAGTTTTTATAGAAGTAGATTTTCTGATTTTTTTTTTTTTAGATTACTAACAATTTTTTTTTTTGATTTTGTAGAACATTGTTGCTGACATAGATCTCACTCTATTGGGTAACATCTCCCCATCTTTCTTCTTTTTGTTCTTTTTCCTAGATTAGGGTAGTTTCCAATTCCTTAAAATTTTATCATGTTTGATTGGACGAATTGTGCGTACAAGTACCTTTTGAAGGATGAGACGTCGGATTGGGAGACCCAAAATCTTTATGATTGGAAAGTATAAGTATTTTTCTGAGATTCAATCAACCTCCACTACCTCCCCGCGTAAGACGATGCGTGATTACATTAATGAAAACAATACACATATTGAGACACAACCTAAGACGATGGGGGAATACCGGAACGAAGCAAAATTGGATAACCATCCGGTAAAAACATTACGTGATTACTGGATTGAAAATAACATGAGTGTTCCACCGGTTATGGTAGGAGGTGTGCAACAACAAAAGGGACAGGTGAATAGTAGCCAACCGGTTAAGACAATGCGTGATTACTTGTATGAATATACCTATCAACCATCATATAACTTTTCATCCTACAATGCGTACGATCTTAATTGGGAAAATCATCATTCTCCTTGTTCAAGGGAGGAACCAACCATGGTTATTAACAATCACCCTTGTTGATGTCAAATTTTGTACCGAGATCCTCCGGCTTTTCTCCTTCGCTCCAGCAGGGATTTCCACCACCAGACCTGAAGCAAGACAGCGAATAAGGGTGGCTGGGGACCAGCCGTTAGCCCTCCGATGCTTAAGTTAGGCCACAGAAGAGAAGCCAAGCAAAACGGGACCAAGATTGAATGATGTGTCCGTACCTGCTCTCAATGGAGCCACCCCTTTATATCGATCTGAAGCAATCCAATCTGTTACGTGAGATGTCAAAATCCCGTTGATGTAGCATACGATACTGAGAATTCGCTGATTTCTTGGGATAAGATCCTATCTTTTTAGTCAGAGCCAACCCAATGACTTATTCCAACAATCACGCCCCTAGATGGTAATCCCTTGAAATCCGGCTGGATCCGGCTGGAAACCATAGTTGGAGTCATGACCTCCGAAAAGGAGGAGACGCCCGTAGTTGGAGTCATAGCCTCCGAAAAGGAAGGAGACGCCCGTAGGAAAGCTGCTCGCAGGTTAAAATGTGGTCGCGAGTCCAAGTACATATTTTGGATGTAACGTCTTTCAACGACTTGTGAGAAGGTCTGCTCGCGGATCGAGCTTTGCCGTATTTGACTATCGGTTATGAGGACTCGAGACTTGCGAATAGCTGCTCCATATTTTTCAATCTATGACTCCTGATCAGGTGAGCTCGAGAGTCGAATGGACGTCCCGCACTTATCCAATATTCGACTCTCGATCATATAATCTCGAGAGTCGAATGGACGTCCCGCACTTATCCAATATTCGACTCTCGATCATATAATCTCGAGAGTCGGATGGACGTCCCGCACTTATCCAATATTCGACTCTCGATCATATAATCTCAAGAGTCGGAGCGAAATGGGCATTTCCGCGTGAAATCTTATCTCCATCATTTTGCCTATAACAGATGCCCCCCAAGTCCTTGCCGCCAAGAATTCTTAAGGAAAGGACTTAGCTCACTATCACACGAAACCGCTCGATACTTTCATCGAGAACGGCACCCCTCATGATGGGCTGAAATTAATGAGCGCCAGCTTTCCGCAGCTTTTTCGCTGATGGAAAATGAAGGGACGCTCGCCACGTGTTTGAGGAGTTAATGGGCGTGCCTGCTCGAGCGCTGTGTCCAAAGAGGGACTGCCACGTGCCATCAGATACGGCGGAATGATTGCCTATAAATATACGGAGTCCGCCATTTCTTTGATTTTCTACAGAAGTTTTTTTGAAAGAAAACTGCAATCCTTTCTTTCCATTCTTCCTCCTCTTCCGGTGCTCATTCTTTCCTTTTTCCGGTATACTTCCTTTTTTTTCTTCTTTTATTTTCATCTCCCCATGGCTGGGAACTCTGACGAGACTACTGTCCCCCTTGGTGATGCCACTCCGGAGTCCTCTGCCTCCAGCAGTGCAAGGGTTTCGGCGGGGAGATACACAGCAGCCGGATATCCTTCTGTTTTATCGGAGGACCGGCTGGCTGAGCTACGGGAGAGATACCAAATCCCTGACTCTGTAACTCTCCGCTTGCCCGGAGGTGGAGAAACACCCGACTCCCCCCCCCCCTAGGATGCGTAGCATTTTACGAGTACCAGCTCATCCTGGGGGTACGCCTTCCCTCCATCCCTTTGTTCGCGATGTACTACGGTGTTACAAGATTGCCCCTGGGCAACTCATTGTGAATGGGTGGAGGGTGGTTTTGGGCTCCTTTGCCCTTTGGGCTCAGGCTGGCAACGGGGAACTCACGGCGGAGGAGTTCCTCCGTATGTTCCGTCTGAAGAAAGCTCCATCCAGCGAAGGCTGGTATTATTTATGTTACTGGCACCGGGATAATTTCGTGTTGGGTAAGCCCTCCTCGAACTATCCCGGCTGGAGGAAGCGGTGGTTCTATGCTTCCGGGAGCTGGGAGTCTGCCTCCTCCAGGGGTCCAGGAGTGACCCGGTTTTTCTGTGAAGGTAGACACAATCCCGTATTGTGCAGTTTCCTTAGAATAATTTTTAGGGTTTTGCTTCCTTTGACCATTATTTGTGCTCGCAGGTATCCCGGCATTGCGGAAACCAAATTTGAAGGGCGGGATCAACGAGAAGATCGTCAGAGTGTATAAGGTGCCTGTCGGAGATAGGCATATCGAGGCTTGCTTATCTCCTTCTCGACTTGCAGCAGCAGGCCTCATATCCAGAAGGGAAGTCGAAATGACGAAGGCTGGAGAGAAGAGAGGCCTACTGCCCCGTCTGAAGGGCACAGGTTCCAAAGGCAGAAGAGAACCCCTGCCGAACCGTCTCAATCTTCCATCCGCGCAGGCAGCGATCAGCTTGCCCTTCCCGCGAGCATGGCGGGGGCCCCAGCTGGGCCAACTATTCCTTCACTGGTGGTCGCACCTGGGCCACCAGTGATCAACATTGCAGATAATTCCCCAGATGGGGTGGGGTCCAGCTGCCCCCCAGCTGAGGAGGCTCGAGAGCAGGTAGAGCCTCAAGAGCCGACTCCTGCTCGGGAACTGGTCCCAGCTGCCGAGCAGGGACCTGCTCGCGAGTCCATGCCTCCACCTCACGAACAGGTCGGTTTGGTCGTTGCCCAACCGTCTGGGAGCGGGACGTACTCGATTCCACGCCACCTCCACCCTGTATGTAAGTTTTTATTCGAGAACGTCCCGCCTCACGCCTTCGGCTCTCTCCCCGAGCCAAGTCCTGAGAACCTTATCCTTGAAGCGGGGATGAGGATGGTTCAGGTAAGACTTCGTCAAGATCTGTTTCGACCTGTTGTTACGTTCCAGAAATCTTATATTTTTCATCTCTTTGCAGGGTTTAGATCTTATTCTGCGAACGAGGCGTGATATTGTTGCCGCCCGTCGCACGATAGAGGAGGCTGAGGGAAAGAGGACTGCTTTGGAAAAGGCAGTTCAAGGAAGAGATCAACTGCTCAAGGCTCGTGAGGCAGTGATCTCGAAGAGAGATGAGGAGAAAAAGATCCTCATCGAGAAGATCCAAGTCCTGACCGACAGGTATCAGGCCTTGGACTCAGACTACGTGAAGCTCACGGGTCTGAAGGAGAAGGCAGAGAGAGAGAGGGAGATCTTCCGACAGGACAAGATCTCGTTAGAGGAGCAATTCGCGGGGGCCAGGTCGCAGCTCAAGGAGGCCTACGACAACTTGACTAGGGAGCGCACCGCTCTTGCGCAGCTTAAGGACGACTCGATCCACTGGGACGAGGAGAGAGTCGCCCTTGTAAAAATGCTCTCGGAGGAAGGTGCTCGGGCAGTTTCCGAGTTCCGGACTTCGCAGCTGTATGACGATGAACGATATGAGTCATACGATGCTGGTCGAGACTTTGCACTAAGAGTAGTGCAACGAATGATCCCATCCTTCGATATGGGAGAATTCGGTCGAGTCGCGACCATCATAGCTGCAGAAGAGCAAGCTGCTGCCGAGAACGAGGTGACCGAAGCCACGTAGGCTGGAGGGGCTCCTGAAATGGGCCCTGAAGTCGAGAGCGTGGCTCCTCCTAGCGATTGATTTCCTTTTATTTTCTTCTCTTGTATCTGCGCTCATGTATATGTAATCATCTGATTATCAATGAAAAGATATTTTTGGAAGTGTTGCTGTTTCGTTGCTGTTCTCCCTTCATCTTTCATTTTTTTTTGCTTGTTAATCTTGAATGGATTCGTCAGAGATGTGACCCTTTAATTCGAGCATGAGCTAAGCTGCTCGCGATTAGGATGTGACCCCGTTTGCTGCCCTAATTAGAGCACGAGCTGCGGTGCTCGCATTTTGGAGTGCGATCCTTCCTTTCACCAATCGCGAGTAACTAACTCATGAAAAAATGAATTAGACTCAATCCGGGGGTCGTGAGACCATGTCCGCGTTGAGATAGACTGATCTATCGATTGAGATTTTGATTCTACCAAGGGCAGAAGGTTGGTCAAGAGATGGTATTCATTCTCTTCGAGGCTGTTCAGGTCCATGAGAATGGAGAAGCGACCAACTAGTAATGATTTCAGTCCTACCAAAGGTAGGCAATTGGCCAAGAGGACGTGTAAGCGCTCTTCAGGGCTATTCTGGTCCATATAAATGGAGTAGCGGCCAAAAGATATCTTTTACTTTAATCATAAAATGTTATGATAAACTACATCGAATCTAGGGGTAGTATCTTAGCAAATGCTCCACGTGCCAAGGGCGACGTACAGGCTTCCCTTGCATGTCTTCAAGATAATAAGTACCGGGTCGCACAACCCTAATAACCCGATACGGGCCTTCCCAATTCGGATCCAATGAACGAACAGGAATTCCAAGATTTTGCCTTAGGACCAAATCTCCGAACTGGAAGGATCTAGGTCGAACCTTCGCATTCCGATAACGAACAATACGTTGTTAATATGCCGCCACTCGTACTTAGGAAGCATTTCTTCGTTCTTCCAAGAGATCGAGATGAAGTCGGAGATTATCCTGATTGCTCGCGGGATCATACTGTTCGATCCGATATGAGGGCACTTGAATTTTCACTGGTACCACTGCGTCAACACCAAATGCTAAGGAGAAAGGAGTTTCACCTGTCGATGTACAAGCCGTGGTTCTATAGGCCCATAACACCTCTGGCAGAAGTTCTGGCCACATCCCTTTACATTCACTTAGCTTGGTCTTTAAATGATGCTTTATAATTTTATTCACTGCCTCGACCTGCCCATTCGCCTGTGGATGATATGGAGAAGTGCGGAGATTACGTATCTTCCATTTGTCGCAAAATTCATCAAAGGCTGCGTTGTCGAACTGCGTTCCGTTATCGGTAATTATAGTATGAGGAAGTCCGAAGCGACATATAATATTTCTCCACATAAACTTAGTAGTTTGTTTTTCAGTAATTTTGGCTAATGGTTCTGCCTCGGCCCATTTGGTGAAATAATCAACCGCCACGATTGCGAACCTATTCTGTCCCTTTCCCATAGGTAAGGGGCCGATGATATCGATCCCCCACTGAGCAAAAGGCCAAGGGCTGTCGACTGGGGTCATCCGCTCAGACGGTACACGAGGTATAGGTTGATATCGTTGACACTTGTCGCATTTTTTAGAAAATTCTATGGCGTCTGCTTTCATAGTAGGCCAATAATATCCTTGCCTCATCGCTTTATATGCTAGAGATCGCCCCCTGGGATGATTACCACATGCCCCCTGGTGTACTTCATCTAGAACACGATGTGCTTCTTCTGGATAAAGACACCTCAAATAAGGCAAGGAGAAGCTTTTTCGCAACAAGATTCCATCTTGTAAGGTGTACCTGGCAGCTCGAAGCTGAATTTGTCTTGCAGCTTTTTTGTTTTCTGGTAGGTATCCATCTCTGAGATAAAGGATGATAGGATCCATCCAGCATGGAGATGATTGTACCGATAGAACTTGCTCGGGAGTCACTTGGTCGATACTCAAGTGTTGACGGTGCTCGATGGGGATCGAATGTGATAGTTCTGATTCTGGTGCAGAAGCGAGTTTTGCCAAGGAATCGGCAAGTTGGTTCTGCTCGCGAGGGATATGGAATATTTTGTAAGTCTTCAGTTTGGCGAGCAGGATGAGGACACGAGACTTGTATAAGGCCATTCTTTCTTCTTTGGTTTCGAATTCGCCAAGAACTTGGTTGACAATGAGCTGGGAGTCACTATGAATTATCAAATTCTGGACTGCAAGGACAACGGCTAGCTCAAGGCCAACAATAAGGGCCTCATATTCTGCTTCATTATTGGAGACGCGTGATTCGAAACGCAGAGCGTATTGAAAATGCGACCCGTCTGGAGCCACTAAAATCAGGCCCGCTCCACTGCCACTGGCCCGTGACGACCCGTCCACGAAGAGCGACCAAGGAGGCTGGTCGCTGGTCATGATGCTATCTTCAGAAGAATATGTAAATTCGGCGATGAAGTCAGCCACGGCCTGGCCCTTGACTGCGGTCCTAGGACAGAATGAAATATCATGCTCGCTGATCTCGACCGCCCATTTAGTTAAGCGCCCGGAAGCCTCAGGCTTTTGAAGGACTTGACGTAGTGGATGATTTGTTGGTACTAAAATAGCATGGGCTTGAAAGTATGGTCGCAGTTTTCGAGCTGCCGTGATTAAGGCTAGGGCCAGTTTCTCCAATCAGAATACCTAGTTTCTGCATCAACCATTGCTCGACTGATATAATAAACGGGCCTTTGTACCCCGGAATCTTCTCTTATTAAAGCGGCACTAACGGCCGTGGAAGACACAGATAAATAAAGAATGAGTTGCTCATGTGCCACAGGCTTAGATAAAATGGGGGGAGCGCTCATATATTGCTTCAGTTGTTGAAAAGCTTCTTCACATTGAGGTGTCCAGTTCCAATCAGACTTGGCCGTTGCACGAAGGAGTTTGAAGAAGGGCAGGCACTTGTCAGATGCTCGCGAGATGAACCTGTTCAATGATGCGATGCGACCAGCTAGACGCTGAACGTCCTTCAGAGTCACTGGGGATTTCATCTCTATCAATGCTTTAATCTTTTCGGGATTTGCTTCAATTCCACGTTGGCCAACCATGAACCCAAGAAATTTCCCTGCAGATACTCCAAACGCACATTTTCTGGATTTAATTTCATCTGATACTTCCTCATCAGATCAAAGGCTTCTCGAAGATCAGGAATGTGGTCATCTTCATCGATGCTTTTCACGAGCATATCGTCAACATATACTTCCATATTCCTACCGATTTGAGCAGCGAATATTTTGTTGACAAGACGCTGATAAGTGGCCCCTGCATTTTTGAGACCAAACGGCATTACCTGGTAGCAATATAGTCCTCGATCTGTGATGAAGGCAGTATGTTGACCATCAGGTGGATGCATCATAATATGGTTGTAACCAGAATAAGAATCCATAAAACTGAGGAGGGCATGTCCAGCTGTCGAGTCGACCAACTGGTCGATTCGTGGTGTCGGGAAGCTATCTTTGGGACATGCTTTGTTTAAGTCTGAATAGTCGACGCACATCCTCCATTTGCCATTAGCTTTCCGGACGAGAACTACGTTGGCGACCCACGTGGGTAGTCAACTTCTTTTATGAAATTTGCCGCGAGCAGCTTCTCAACTTCAGTTTTGATCGCCATTTGTCTTTCTGCAGTAAAGGCACGTCGACGCTGATGTACGGGTTTATGCTTCGGGTCAATGTTGAGACGATGTACGATGACATCAGGATCGATGCCCGGCATATCTTTATGAGACCAAGCAAACACGTCCTGGTATTCAGTGAGGAAATGGATCAAATCTTCACGGTGGATACTGTTTAAGGAGGAACCGATGTACACGATCTTAGACTGGTCGTCTTCGGTCAAGCGGATCGCCACTGTTTCCTCCCCTGGAGTTCCTGATTTCAGAGCATTTTCCCTTGGATCCAACACGGTGGCGAGAACGTCGGATGAACCTTGAACTATTTCCATGACAGGTGTCGCTTGAGCCTTCTTTCGATCTTGGAGGGCTATCTGGTAACAGGACCGTGCCTCCTGCTGACTTCCTCGCACGACCCCGATGCCATTTGGGGTCGGAAATTTAACACATAAATATGAAGGGTGCAAGGCCGCTCCAACCTTAGTTAGAGACGGTCTCCCCAAGATGGCGTTATATGCTGATTTTCGATCCACGACGAGGAAGTTTACGAAGACGGTGGTCTTCGCTGGACTCTCCCCAAAGGTGACTGGGAGATCGATACTTCCTTCAGGTGTTACCACTTCTCCTCCAAAGCCGACAAGAGGGGTCGATACTGGCTTGAGGAGGTTTCTGGCAAGTGCCATCTTGTCGAAAGCCTCCAAATACAGGATATCAGCCGAGCTACCTGTATCCACCATAATTCGATGAGTCAGATAATTTGATACCTTCAGTGTGACTACGATGGAATCTTTATGAGGGAAATGAATTCCCGCTGCATCTTCGAGGGTGAAAGAAATTGGGGGATGGCTAGCCTTGGATGAGTTAGACGTTTGTTCCAGCCAATAGATCTGCTGGGGTTCTTTGGACGCCTTTCGGGCGTATGCCTTTCTTGAAGCTTGAGAGTCACCCCCGCAAGCTGGACCCCCGACGATAGTGCGAATTTCTCCTGTGGGCTCAGCATCCTCTTGGTCGGTTTGATGATGAGACGGTTCCTTTTGGCGAGACGAGGTCTTCGCCCTTTCTGGTGACCGATTCTTACGAGCAACATAATCCTGGAGATGGCCTTTTCGAATAAGGGCTTCGATATGGTCTCGTAGAGAGATACAGTCCTGGGTCCTATGCCCATGGTCTTTGTGGAAGTAACAGAACTTACTCTTATCTCTCTTCTCGGGATCGGATTTAATCTTTGCCGGCCACTTCACATATGGCTTGTGTTTTATCTCCATTAGAACCTTTTCAGGAGACCGATTAAGAGGAGTGTAATTATGATATTTACCAGAGTAAGGCTTCCTGGGAGAACGATCGCGCTGGTCGCGATGGTATTTTTTATCTGTAGAAGTTCCTTCTGGCTTGCGTTTCTTACTTTGTACTCCATGGCGTGTCAATGCGACTTCTTCTGCATTGATATATTTCTGAGCTTTGGCTTGGAATTCCGCCATAGTTTTTGGCGGGCTCTTATCTAAGGCAAACCTAAATTTCTCGCTCGTTATTCCAGCAATGAGGGCTGTGAGACCCTTTTCTTCAGTGTAACCCTCAGTTTGAACGGCTTCGGCAGTGAATCGTACTGTGAACTCTTTTATTGTCTCCCCATGTTGCTGTTTCAGATTCATCAGATGGGAGGCTGGCTTTTTAATGCGAATACTTCCCATGAATTGAGAAAGAAATATCTCCGATAATTGGGAAAAGGAACTGATGGAAAAAGGCTTTAACCCCCGAAACCATGTACGAGCCGCTTCCTTCAATGTAAGGGGAAAAGCCCTACACATGATTTCTGAACCATGTCCCTCCAACTCCATGAGGGACCTATATGTTTCCAGATGTTCCAGAGGATCGCCAATACCTGTATACGGAGCGATAACAGGCGTTCGATACTTTCTGGGCAACGGGGCTTCCATGACCTCGCTTGTGAAGGGAGATTCAGATTGATGTATTGCCGCCATGACAGCAGATGCCCGATTTGCCTGGTATCTCTGCTCCATGACATCAAAACGATCTTGGATTCTTTTGAGATCTCCTTCCCATGGCAAGGTATAGCTAGACGTTTCGGCGGTGGAGCCTTGTGGTTGAGGTTGTCGAGACGAACTGGAATGTATAGAATGTGGAGACGGCACAGGGGGATGGCCGCCAAGTGGTGGGACCTGTGGTTCATCCATAGAATGTCTGGAAGCAACTGGCATGGGTGGCGGTGGTAACCCTTCGGAGGGTTGTCTTTGCGGTTCAGGGAAGTGCTGATCAAGCCGATTTGACAGTGCCTGAACTTCGGCGTTTAGAGTTAGGAGAGTGTTCCCGAGGAATCGTAGGACATCATCCTGATTTCCAGAGGCCTCCAATAATGGATTTGTTGATGGCATATTTGGGGCTCCTTGAGGGATATCCGTCGGAACAGGTGGGAGGGCAGGTGCGGATTTCGTCTCACCGGGCGGAGGTGGTGCCTGCCTCGAAGTTGAAGGATGAACAGTCTTTTTAGGAGGCATCACCGAAGGATTTCGATCGGTGGTTAACACGATTGATGTTGATGATCAAGTCATTCCCACAGACGGCGCCAAACTGTTGATGTCAAATTTTGTACCGAGATCCTCCGGCTTTTCTCCTTCGCCCCAGCAGGGATTTCCACCACCAGACCTGAAGCAAGACAGCGAATAAGGGTGGCTGGGGACCAGCCGTTAGCCCTCCGATGCTTAAGTTAGGCCACAGAAGAGAAGCCAAGCAAAACGGGACCAAGATTGAATGATGTGTCCGTACCTGCTCTCAATGGAGCCACCCCTTTATATCGATCTGAAGCAATCCAATCTGTTACGTGAGATGTCAAAATCCCGTTGATGTAGCATACGATACTGAGAATTTGCTGATTTCTTGGGATAAGATCCTATCTTTTTAGTCAGAGCCAACCCAATGACTTATTCCAACAATCACGCCCCTAGATGGTAATCCCTTGAAATCCGGCTGGATCCGGCTGGAAACCATAGTTGGAGTCATGACCTCCGAAAAGGAAGGAGACGCCCGTAGTTGGAGTCATAGCCTCCGAAAAGGAAGGAGACGCCCGTAGGAAAGCTGCTCGCAGGTTAAAATGTGGTCGCGAGTCCAAGTACATATTTTGGATGTAACGTCTTTCAACGACTTGTGAGAAGGTCTGCTCGCGGATCGAGCTTTGCCGTATTTGACTATCGGTTATGAGGACTCGAGACTTGCGAATAGCTGCTCCATATTTTTCAATCTATGACTCCTGATCAGGTGAGCTCGAGAGTCGAATGGACGTCCCGCACTTATCCAATATTCGACTCTCGATCATATAATCTCGAGAGTCGAATGGACGTCCTGCACTTATCCAATATTCGACTCTCGATCATATAATCTCGAGAGTCGGATGGACGTCCCGCACTTATCCAATATTCGACTCTCGATCATATAATCTCGAGAGTCGGAGCGAAATGGGCATTTCCGCGTGAAATCTTATCTCCATCATTTTGCCTATAACAACCCTAAAACGTCTTCCTCTTTTGATGATAAGTATACACAAATGCTTGAGGAAATATGGAATGAGTATGTGGATGAACAATTAAATCAAGCTTCCTCACCATCTTATGAAGACGTTGAGCCCGAAATTGGGGGCATCGAATCAATCCCCTCTAATGAGGATGATGGGGCTACCCAAGTCCCACCTTCTTCGGATTTAATGGATAGACTTTTAAAGGAAATTGATTTCGATGATCCCAATGTCATCATCAATTATGGTGAGTCCACTATCTCTTTTGGATGCTTTGAACTTAATGATGAAGAGATTTCAATGACGGTTGACGAACCCGAGGAATCCATAAAATTTGAAAGTGGTAGTGAGGTTGCCTACAATGAGGGTTTGGTGAATGGTTATGAACCTATGGTTTCTTTTTCTCAAGGGCATAATGATTATGAGTCTCTAGAGGATATGCATGCTAGAGAGACGGCCGAAGTTGATATTTTTGAGTCACTCCACCAACTTGCCATGTTTAATTTTAATGTGGAGAATGAGACTCCCATGAGTGAAAATTCAGATTCTTTGGACGAATGCTTGGCTCACTTTGAAAATTCAAACGACCCCATTATTCAAGAGATTGTTAAAGCCTTGCATACTTCCGACTCGGTGCCGCATACTAGTTATGGAGAACCTAGTTTGGAAGAATTCCACTCCATGGAGGGAGAGTCCCTCACCATCGAAACTGAATTTTTGCACTCACTCAAGCAAAATCATGATCCTTCATCCGACTATCTCGATTTCCTAGAGGAATGCTTGGCCCAATCTTATGATCTTAATGATGAGATGATTAAGGAGTTGGACATTTTGTTAGACATGGTGTCGGTGCCTGAAGAACACCATTCTACTATTTTACACTCTTTACCATTGTTTGTGGAAGCACCATATAATTCTGAATTTGTGGAGGAGACATCTTTAACCAATGAAAACTTGATAAATGTCTCTCCACCATCATGGGTCCTTCAGCCTGAAAATTCTGATTGGGATGACCCATTTTTAATCAATCATTACCCAAATCAGAATTTGAGGAGATATCTTTTTGCTGCTCTTATCTCCTCCTATCATGCATGTGGTGCACATAAATATTGGACTTCAATGGAGACAAGCACCCATGTCTACTGTCGAGCAGGACTTTGGATGGTCCTCATGAAAAATTTATTGAAATTCATGAAGATCCTGCTCAAATTTGATCATGTAGTCGATCGGACTAATCAAAGGTAGGTAGGTAGGTAGGTTAGGATTTCTTTTTCTGAAATTAGGATTGAATAAGTCTCATCGAGGCAATGGAAGATGCTAGCATTGATCAACTTGCTACCTCAGGTATTCTCATTCTCACTCTCTTTTGTTTTATTTCATTGCTCTCATGTCATGCTTATTGTATATCTTGTTACATTGAGGACAATGTAAGATTTTGGTTGGGGGGTGAGATGAGATCCTTCATCTAGCATGATGCAACATTTCGAGCCTCATATGTGCAAATTTTTTCGAATTTTTTAAAATTTCAAAACTCTTTTAGAAAACCTTATTTCCATGCATTCGAGATGATAGGAGTATAAGAAGAGGATATACGAAGTGTGTGAGGTTGTAAGTCTTGAATTTCTCCCAACATAATGGTTTTATATGTTAGTTCCCCTATTTTTGTGATCGATAGAAAATTTGAACACTTTTTACACCTAGTTCACATTACACGATTTTCATGGGTTGAAAGGATTATGTGATTTATGGATTAGCTAGACTTTGATTTAAAGGTGTTGAGAAACCAAGACGGGGTATTTTGTCCATCCTTTTCCATGGGAAAATAACGAAAGATATGGATTTATAAAAATCCTATCTAAATTAAAAGAAAAAGGAAAAGAAAGGATGAAATCGGGAATGATGGAAAAATGGTGGAAAATTCCGAAAAGGGCTACCTATTACCAACCGGGGGATGGACTACCCGTAACCAAAGTCGGAAATGGGACGTAGTGTGAAAGTCGTCGGAAGGACGGTAAGGCAAAATCCTGTCATAGGCTTGTTGTTGCTCTATACACCTTGAGATCTATAGTTTAGTTGATCTACGAAGAAGATAATCCCAGAAACTCATGAGATGAACTTTCACTATGCACACTAGGTTGAAGTTGTTCGAGTTCTTCTATTTATCAATCAATCAGCGGGAATTTCATGTAGACACTTATTATGCTTTGAGAGTTTAAGGTTTCAACTTCTATCACCTAATTTCTCCAAATTTTATGCTTGTATGTCTTGGAATGGATAGAAACATGGTTTCTGAAGGAGAGTTGGTTTTTGGAGGTTTGAACTTGTTTCACGCATGTTTTGCTCGAGACTAGCAAAAAGCTGGTTGGGGGGTGTGTTGAACCTTCAATCTATACATGATATGGCCCATTACATCACATTATATGCATGGTTTGCATGTTTAAAAGACCCATCTAATGCAGGTTTTGTGATTATAGGAATGAGAGCAGACTTCATCTAATTGGAGACGAAGAAGAGACATTTAGGAGCCTTGGATGAAGACCCAAGGTGGGCCAAAGAAAGAAGAAAGCAAAGAGAGAGGAAGGAGAGAAGAAAAGAAAGAAGAGACAATGCAAAAACTGGGTCCGACCGGTCTAGACCGGTCGGCTACACTTCCTGGAAACCTGCCAGACAGGTCTAGACCGGTCAAGACCGGTCGGCCAGCCCTGTCCGACCGGTCAAGACCGGTCGGCCATGAAATTTTACACTTCCAGATTTCAGGTAGCAAGCTATTCCCATTTTTGGATTTTCGAAACAGTTTTCTGGGCTCATCTTGATGATATTTGGAAATCCAACACATCCATGTCGAAGAGGAGCTCGACGCCGAACTAACTGTTTCGTGTCGATCGGAGCTACGGATTGATCGTGGTGGCTAAAACAATACGAACTGTCCAGAAAGTTCCAGATTTCACTGTTCCACTCTGGGCCGGTTCAGGTGACCCATCATTGATGATATGAAGAATCTACTTTGACCATCTTTTAGACCACATCCATATATAAATAACCACAAAATTTTCAGATCAAAAGGATGTGTGGTTTGATCGTACCGGTTGAAGAAATATGGACCATCCAGAAAGATCCAACTGCGCAGAGTTTATAAAAGCCCTAAGTGTTCTAATTTTCGGACCATATTCTGGGATTGTTTTGGATAATCTAATCCATTTATCATGTAGAGGATGAAGTTTTCTACCAATGTTCAAAATTTGGGATCAATCCGACATCTGTACACTCCAGAACGTTGAAAGCAAGATGACTGGTTCTGAAGGTACCCGAAGTGCGCGATTTTGAGAGGCGGTCGGTGATCTGATTGGTGAGCCCATTCAAAAGATAATCTTGGAAATCTAAATCATCTATGAGGAAGATCACATTACAAGGAAGCTACAAATCAAATTTGAAGGCAATCCGACCATTGGTTAAGCCGTACCAGGTGAAACAAATTCTGCTATGTTGCTGTACTATTGCTGCACTAGAAAAGGAGGTGCTCTCTTCTATTCCAAATCAACCAAGGACGTGGGGAGCAAGGAGTTCAAGTCATAGGAGGCTTCCTAGCCTCCTCCTCCAGCTAGTTTTTCTTCCTTTTCTTAGTTCTAGTTCTAGTTTTAATATGCTTTTCCTTAGCTAACCTCTTAGCTAGAGCTAGAGGTGAAATTTGTAGTTGGTTCCAATGCTTTAATTCTTTTATTTCAAGTACATTTTTTCTAATTTTGGATTTTGAAGTTCTAGTTTGAATAAAGTTTAGATTTTTAGATGAATTGTGAGAGTTTGTGTACTCCGGACATGAATTCCTTGCAATTCTCTGAGATTACCATGATTGGGTTGTTTGAATTCGAATTGTAGTAACCCTTGAGCATGCCATAGTCCATAGGCATGGTTGTTACTCCGAAGGCTACAAGTTCAAGTTCTATGTGCTTCATTAGAACTAGAAATCTGATTTCCAGATTTAAGTGGGACTGTTTGTGCTTGAATGCTATATCTTCCAATTAGATGAGAGATAGGACTTTGATTCTAATTGTGTTGTACTTGGATGAATGGATTGACATTGGACTACTACAAGTGGATCCTTGATGCTCTAGTTCTTCTTATTTTCAGATTTTCCTATTTCATGTGAAAAACTACTTCCTTAAACTTCTTAGATTCTAGTTATTAGAGTACTTGAAATTGTTTACCTCTTTCCCTGTGGATCGACCTCGGTCTTACCGAGATTTGTTACTACATCGCAGCCTTACATTTGAGGTGAGCGAACAGATTGCTACAGGTAACCAACCTTACACCATCTTTCATTCTTTTTTCATTACTAATATGGCGGGCCACTCTAATTTATCGCCCCCCCCCCCCTTTTTTTTTAAAGTCTTGATCTCACGCTTCGTGTCAGACGTGACATCGAAGCAGCCCACCGCAGCGTGGAAGATGCGGAAAAGAAGAAGAAGACGATAGAAGCCGAGGTCCATGGGAGGGACCGTTTGGTGAAGGCTTTGGAAGCCCAAATCGCCAAGTTGGACGAGGAAAAGCGGATTCTCCTTGTCAAAATTCAATCCATGACTGATCGCTTTCAGTCATTAGATCTCCAACTCGCAAAGCTTCAAGAACTCCACACCAAGAGCGAGAGGGAGAAGGAGATATTCCGCCAAGATAAGATCCAGCTCGAAGAGCAGCTCAAGGATGCTCGGTTAAGCTCGAGGAGGCCCAGCAAAGACTCCACCAGTTGAAGGATGATTCTATCCACTGGGAGGAGGAGCGGGTGGCTCTCGTTCAGATGGTATCTGACGAAGGCCCTCGTGTGGTCCAGGAATTCCGAACCTCCCAACTTTATGACGAGGAGCGATATGAAGCGTATATCGCTGGTCGCGATTTTGCGGTCAGAGTTATGTAGCAGATCACTCCGACTTTTAATTTTGAGGAGTTTGAAAGGGTGGCCTTCGAGGTTGCGGCCAGAGAACGAGCTGCTGCTGATAATGAAGTCACCGGAGCTACAGAAGCTGCACCTGCTCCCGAGGCTGGTCCTGAAGCTGAGAGCCGCGAGCCCGCTCAAGAGGGGGATGACCAATCTTGACTTCGGGCTATTCTTGTTCTTCATTATGTACATGTATTTTTGTTTTTTTTGTTTTTGAAAGGGCAAATGGCCCATGTAACCGACTTTTTAGTCAATATTAATGGAAATTTTCTTTTCTTTAATGTTGTACACGTTTCCGAGTTCTTTCGTTCTGTGTCGATCATATACTGACTGCTCGCATCTAACCCATGAAAAAAAATGAATTAGACTTAATCCACCCTGTCCGCACATACTAACTCATGAAAAATGAATTAGACTCAATCCGGGGGTCGTATGACCGTGTCCTCGTTGAGATAGACTGGTCTATCGATTGAGATTTGATTCCACCAAGGGTAGAAGATTGGCCAAGAGAACGTATGTATCCTCTTCAGGGCTACTCGAATCCAAGTAAATGGGGTAGCGACCAAAAGATGGTTTTAACCCTACCAAAGGTAGGCAATTGGCCAAGAGAACGTATGTATTCTCTTCAGGGCTATTCGAATCCAAGTAAATGGAGTAGCGACCAAAAGATGGTTTTAACCCTACCAAAGGTAGGCAATTGGCCAAGAGAACGTATGTATTCTCTTCGGGGCTATTCAAATCCAAGTAAATGGAGTAGCGACCAAAAGATTTCTTCAGTCCTTAATTCATTCGATTATTGTTAAGAGTTACACCGACTCAAGGGAAATATTGCAGCAAGTGTTCCACATGCCAAGGGCGACGTACGGGTCTTCTTTGCATATCTTCAAGATAGTAAGTGCCGGGTCGCACGATTTTGATGACTCGATACGGGCCTTCCCAATTCGAATCAAGTGATCGAGCAGGAACCCTGAGGTTCTGTCTGAGAACTAAATCGCCTAGCTGGAAAACTCTAGGCCGGATTTTAGCGTTACGGTAGCGAGTAATGCGCTGCTGATACGCTGCTGCTCGCATCTGAGAGGCAATTCTCCGTTCTTCTGAGAGATCGAGGTGAAGTCGAAGATTTTCTTGATTACAGGTGGGATCTTACTGCTCGACCGATACGAGGGTACTTGAATCTCAAATGGTACTACCGCGTCGGTACGGAATGCCAAGGAGAAGGGAGTTTCGCCCGTAGACATACGAGTCGTAGTCCTATATGCCCATAAGACTTCTGGCAAGAGCTCTGGCCACATGCCCTTACACTCATCGAGCTTGGTTTTCAAATGATGCTTGATGATTTTGTTCACTGCCTCAACTTACCCATTTGCCTGAGGATGATACGGAGAGGTGCGGAGGTTGCGTATTTTCCATTTTTCACAAAATTCATCGAAAGCCGCGTTGTCGAATTGTGTTCCGTTGTCAGTAATTATAGTGTGGGGGAGTCCATAACGGCATATGATATTTCTCCATATGAACTTAGTGGTTTGTTTCTCAGTGATCTTAGCTAATGGTTCTGCCTCGGCCCATTTGGTGAAATAATCGACCCCCACTATCGCGAACCTATTTTGTCCTTTTTCAGTAGGCAAAGGCCCGATGATATCGACTCCCCATTGCCCGAAAGGCCAAGGGCTATCAACTGGAGTCATTTGCTCGGACGGTACATGAGGTATAGGAGAGTATCGTTGGCACTTGTCACATTTTTTAGAGAGTTCAATTGCGTCTGCCTTCATAGTGGGCCAATAGTAGCCTTGCCTCATCGCTTTATACGCTAGGGATCGCCCCCTTGGGTGGTTACCACATGCCCCCTGGTGTATTTCATCCAGAACACGATGTGCTTCTTCTGGGTGAAGACACCTTAAATAAGGCAAAGAAAAACTTTTACGTAATAGGATCCCATTCTGTAGAGTGTACCTGACAGATCGATATTGGATTTGTTGTGCGGTTTTCTTGTCGTCTGGAAGAACTCCATCTCTGAGATAAAGAGTGATAGGATCCATCCAACATGGAGACGAATGTATTGCAACCACCTACTCAAGAGTTGCTCGGTCGATACTCGAGTTTTGAAGATACTCGATAGGAATCAAATATGATAATTCAGATTCTGGTGCAGAGGCGAGCTTTGCCAATGAATCAGCGAGTTTATTCTCCTCGCGGGGGATACGGACTATTTCGTAATTTTTCAGTTTTGCAAGCAGAATGAGCACTCGAGATTTATATAAGGCCATTCTTTCTTCTTTTGCTTCGAATTCGCCAAGTACTTGATTGACTATGAGCTGAGAATCACTGTGAATGAGTAGGTTTTGAATTGAAAGGACGTTCGCTAGTTCGATGTCAACGATCAAGGCCTCATATTCAGCTTCATTATTTGAGATGCGAGAATCGAAACGCAAAGTGTATTGAAAATGCGATCCGTCTGGGGCGACTAGAATAAGGCCCGCTCCACTACCAGTGGCCCGCGAGGACCCATCCACGAAGAGTGACCAGGAAAGCTGGTCGCTGATCGTGGTATTTTCATCGGAAGAAGAATATGTGAATTCGGCAATAAAGTCAGATACGGCCTGGCCTTTGATTGCAGTCCTGGGGCAAAACGATATGTCGTGCTCATTGAGCTCAACCGCCCATTTAGTTAACCGTCCGGAAACCTCAGGTTTTTAAAGGATCTGCCGTAGCGGATGATTCGTTGGCACTAAAATAGCGTGGGCTTGAAAGTATGGTCGCAGCTTTCGAGTTGCCGTGACTAAAGCCAAAGCCAGCTTTTCCATATCAGAATACCGAGATTCAGCGTCCACCATTGCTCGACTGATATAATAAATGGGCCTTTGTATCCCGAAATCTTCTCTTATTAAAGCGGCGCTAATGGCCATGGAGGATACAGATAAATAAAGGATAAGTTGTTCGTGCAGCATAGGTTTAGATAAAACAGGGGGTGTTACTCATATATTGCTTCAGTTGTTGAAAAGCTTCTTCGCACTGTGATGTCCACTCCCAATCAGACTTGGCTGTGGCCCGGAGGAGCTTGAAGAATGGTAAGCACTTGTCAGATGCTCGCGAGATGAACCTGTTCAACGACGCAATGCGACTAGCCAGACGTTGGACGACCTTAAGGGTGGTCGGGGATTTCATCTCTATCAAGGCTTTTATTTTTTCAGGATTTGCCTCAATTCATCGCTGGCTGACCATAAATCCAAGAAATTTTCCAGCAGAGACACCGAAGGCACATTTTTCTGGGTTTAACTTCATCTGATATTTTCTCATCAGGTCGAAGGCTTCTCGAAGATCTAAAAGGTGATCATTTTCTACGACACTTTTCACGAGCATGTCATCCACGTATACTTCCATATTCCTGCCAATTTACGCGGTGAATATCTTGTTGACAAGACGCTGATAAGTGACCCCTACATTTTTAAGACCAAACGGCATTACCTGGTAACAATATAGACCTCGATCAGTGATGAAGGCAGTATGCTGGCTATCGGGCGGATGCATCATGATCTGGTTATAACCAGAATAAGCGTCCGTAAAACTGAGCAGAGCATGCCCCGCTGTTGAATCAACCAACTGGTCGATTCGCGGGGTCGGGAAGCTATCCTTGGGGCACGCTTTGTTCAGATCTAAATAATCGACGAACATTCTCCATTTGCCATTAGATTTCCAAACGAGAACTACATTCGCGACCCATTCTGGGTAGTCAACTTCTTTTATGAAATTGAACGTAAGCAGCTTCTCGACTTCGGCCTTGATCGCCATTTGCCTCTCTGCAGTGAAGGCACGTCGGCGCTGGTGGACGGGTTTATACTTCGGGTCGATGTTCAGACGGTGGGTGATGACACTAGGGTCAATGCCAGGAATGTCTTGGTGAGACCAGGCAAACACATCTTGGTATTCAGTGAGGAGGCAGACCAAATCTGTTCGAATGACATTCCTCAAAGAGGATCCCACAAAAACAACTTTGGATGGGTCACCTTCATCTAAGCGAATCGCTACTGTCTCTTCCCCAAGAGTTCCTGATTGGAGAGCATCCTCTCTTAGATCCAGCAAGGTATCCGTTGGGGAGTTAGATGAAGTTTGTGTTACCATCATAACCGGCGTCGCTTGTGCTTTTTTCCTATCTTGTAGGGCTATTTTGTAACAAGACCGATCTTCTTTCTGGTTTCCTCATACAACCCTAACGCCATTCGACGTAGGAAGTTTGACGCACAAATACAAGGGATGTAAAGCTGCCCCAACCTTATTGAGAGATGGTCGCCCCAAAATGGCATTGTATGCTGATCTTCGATCCACCACGAGGAAGTTTACATAGATGGTCGTCTTGGCTGGACTCTCCCCAAAGGTGATTGGAAGGTCAATGCTTCCTTCAGGTGTCACGACTTCGCCCCCGAAGCCGATGAGGGGGTTGTGACTGGCTTGAGTAGGCTTCTGGCAAGTGCCATTTTGTTGAAAGCCTCCAGGTATAGAATATCAGCAGAGCTACCTGTATCCACCATAATACGATGAGTCAAATAATTCGATACCTTTAGTGAGACCACGATGGAGTCTTCGTGAGTGAACTCCCTTAGCGTCTTCGAGGGAGAAGGAAATTGGAGGGTGACTGGTTCTTGATGCATTGGGCGTCTGTTCCAGCCAATAAATATGTTGGGGCTTCTTGGACACCTTATGAGCGTATGCCTTTCTTGAAGCTCGAGAATCTCCCCCACAAGCCGGTCCCCCGGCGATGGTTCGTATCTCCCCGGTGGGCTCAGCGTCTTCTTGCGGAGTACGTCGATAAGGTGATTTCTTCTATTGTTGCGAGGCTTCCCCCCTTTTTGGGGAGCGACCTTGCCGAGCAACATAATCTTGAAGATGACCTTTCCGAATAAGAGCCTTGATGTGGACACGTAGGGTTATGCAGTCTTGGGTAGTGTGCCCATGATCTTTATGAAAATAACAAAACTTGCTCTTGTCTCTTTTCTCAGGATCAGATTTTATTTTTGCGGGCCATTTCACATACAGTTTATGCTTAATCTCCATTAGCACCTTTTCTGGAGGCCGATTAAGGGGGTGTAGTTATGGTACTTACCAGAGAAAACTTTCTTGGGTGAGCGATCTCGTCGATTGCGCCTATACTTCTTGTCCGAAGAAGAGACTTCCTCCGGCTTGCGTTTCTTGCCTTGTATACCATGACGTGCTAATGCCACCTCTTCAGCATGGATATACTTCTAAGCTTTAGCTTGGAATTCTATCATAGTTTTGGGAGGATTCTTATCCAAAGCGAATCTGAATTTTTCACCGGTGATCCCAGCTATTAAGGCGTTGAGGCCTTTCTCTTCAGTATACCCTTCGGTTTGGACTGCTTCCGTTGTGAACCGCACTGTAAACTCCTTTATTGTTTCCCCATGCTGTTGTTTCAAATCCATTAGGTGAGACGTTGGTTTTTTGGTACGGATGCTTCCCATGAATTGGGAAAGGAA
Organism: Liriodendron chinense; assembly: GCA_003013855.2. Classification (NCBI taxonomy): domain Eukaryota; kingdom Viridiplantae; phylum Streptophyta; class Magnoliopsida; order Magnoliales; family Magnoliaceae; genus Liriodendron; species Liriodendron chinense. The sequence continues at coordinate 1,976,283 of ML058584.1, forward strand.
CAGCTCCGATAGCTGTGAAAATGATCCGATAGATCGAGGTTTCAACCCTCGGAACCAAGTACGGGCTGCTTCTTTTAAAGTTAGGGAGAAGGCCCTACACATGATTTCCGACCCATGTCCCTCCAGCTCCATAAGAGACCTATAAGTTTCCAGATGTTTGAGAGGATCACCAGTACCCGTATATGGGGTGATGACGGGTGTACGATACTTTCTTGGTAGAGGTGCTTCCATGACTTCGCTGGTGAAAGGGGACTCAGATCGATGTATCGACGCCACGGCGGTTGGTGGTCGATTTGCCTGATATCGCTGCTCCATATCATCAAAACGATCATGGATCTTCTTGAGATCTCCTTCCCATGGTAGAGTATAACCGGAAGCTTCAATGGTGGACCCATGAGATTGTTGTTGGCGAGAGGTACTGGAATGTACGGAATGTGGGGATAATACGGGGGGTTGGTTGCCAACTGGCACTCGATTCGATGGAGGATGATTTGGTTGAACCTGTGGTTCGTCCACAGAGTGTCTGGAAGCCATCGGTACGGGCTGTGCCGGCAACCCCCCAGAAGGTGGCTTCTGAGGCTCTAAGAAATGTTGATCAAGTCGGTTAGACAAGGCTTGAAACCCAGCATTGAGAGTTAGAAGTGTGTTTCCCAGGAAATGCATGACATCTTCTTGACTTCCGGAAGCCTCCTGTAACGGATTCGCCGATGGCACGTTTGGAGCTCCTTGAGGGATATTTATTGAAACGGTTTGAGGAACAGGAACTGTCACGCCCCAAATTCGGTTCTCGACGTCCATTCGCTGTAACCCGAATTCAGAGGTGGCAGCCTCCGTAGTACCCCGATCTCGGATCCTAACCCTACACGTCAGGTTCCGATCCTGGGATACCACAAGGAGGATTTTAGGGTCTGAAAATTTTTTTTTGAAAACATGAGCATCACAATATGAGTACCATCAAAGACCAACACAATAATTCCACTAAATCATTTCGTTTACATACAGTACTGAAAGGTAAATACACAATGCGTGAATATAAAAACTGTGCACAATCCGGCACCTCCTGCTACTGCACTCCCAACTCCAACTCAACGTTGCTGATATACTCTGGTAGAACCTGCAGCGTAACAAACGCGCATAAGCTTCGAACGAAGCTTCGTGAGTGCGTGTGTGCGTGCACAATGCGTATGACAAACATGATAAATATCAGAGTAAGCAGTAAAGCATGATGAGAACTTTAAACCAAGACTTCGCCCAATTAGGCTACACGATCATGTGATGTGAATAACTAGCCTATCACGGCTGTGCAAACATGCAATACATATAACTAGCCTACCATGGCTATGCAAGCATGCAATACAGGTAACCAGCCTACCAAGGCTATATACTCTCACTATACAATGGCCTACAGGGCCTAATGTCACATACAATGATCCAATGCATGTATGCAAATCACCACATCTCAGTACAGTGGTCCAGATACGAACAGTCATAACGCGATCACGTAAGCAATGCAGGACTCGGAACTGGTAGCTCGCCAGTGTGGTAGCTCGCCCAGGCTTACAGCCTCGCCCACAACACACCCGCCCACATCAGGTCCGTCCCACACCATACAGAACATCAGTCACATCACTGATACCAATACCATCTCTGAAACGAAACATCACCGGGGTCTCACAGACCTCACTACTCACCAGTAGAATGCCAAAGCCTATCTGGTGCAATAGCGGACCTACTCACAGCTGGTCAAACTCAACCCCCTTTGCCAACACTCTTCCGGCAGGTTAGGTCAGACCTCCTTCCAAACTGACCACGTGCAGTGGATAACACCGCCGTTTGGTATTCGGCATACTGGTGTATGATTAAACCACCCGGTCCTTGAATGGAGCACCCACCTTGGTACCAACGGGATCAGGGACATTCACCCAGGGACATCTTTGGCATCCAGTTTAAAGATCACATATTTCCGGTGTTCTGCAAACCACGATGGAGCTGTGGTTGCAACGTAGTAACCATGCTATATGCGGCACAAGCAGACGGTGCGAAATGCAACCATGCATACAAACGTGGGACGACATGCCCGTGCAAGTCTCCAAAGAGCACCATAAAACTATAAGGTCCCAAACACAATGTCACCGTCAGCTGGTAATGAATTGCACGACAATCACGACCGATATGGCCGGTTGATACAAGACAATCAGATGAGCCAAGCATTCATGATGCATGAGTCAAGTATATAGTATGAGTGCCAACAAGTAGCCCATCTACCACGATGGCAATAAATCAATCTAGTCCAACCTATTTGAGATATGATTAAGATGAGGGGACACATATGAATGATCGAGTCATAGTGCGGGATGTCGCTAGCCAGGGAATCTCGCACCAAGGGCTACAAGGTATGCTAAGCTATTCCTACCATACAGTGTAAGTCAGGATGATAGATTCCTGTCCTCGAATAGTCCCATACCTATTGGAGAGGTTTGCGATAGAGAGCACATGAATTACATTTGCGCAACTACATCTCGAATGCTTTATGAATGCGTTTATGCCCTAGTGATCCCCAACTAACAATGGTGATTCGGGATGCATACTTATTACACATGCATGGTGGTCGTCGAAGCATATAGTATAAAGATCACATATGAGTATTCCAAATAACACTACGTGTGGCAACAGACATACTAAAAATAGCATAAAAGATAATTCACTTATAATACAAAGAAACATAAAGAGATAAGACTCTAAATGGATGGTATACAACAACACAGATGGTCCAACAACTGAACGGTGTGGAATAACCTTCAATATTTAGATAACCCAAATGGAAAGAAAATGATTGAATACACTACCGACACATCAAAGGTAGAACATACTGGAGCGGCAAGAGTAGAATACCCAAAGTCATGCCGAGACCCATAATCCTGTAGTACCGTTGGGATAAACACAATAATGGTCCATAAAAGGAATATTATAGAACGGATTGAAAGATAGACAGGTTATGACAGAGAATCATAAATGGTAGGAAAATCTGAGACAGATGATCAATACGATGAGGTCCAAAAGAGACGACAGGTTTAACCTCATACTACAAGATAGGCTCCATATACTGGATGGCCTAGATGACGTACGAACGTCGAGGATGAGCCCCATACTCGTCCTATAGGTAAATGGACGGTGTGGATGAGATATACACAATATGGTAGTCTTTAATAGTTGGGTACAAGGGTAGAAGGGGTGAGTCATATGAGTATACAAGCTGAGTTACCAAGATCAATCAACATGCTGAGTCAACAAGGTGAGTCAACAAGGCGGGTCAACAAGGCGAGTCAACAAGGCGGGTCAACAAGGCGGGTCAACATGGTGAGTTAACAAGGTGAATTGACAAGACGGTTCCACAGGGTGAGTTTAAGAAGGTAGCCCTGTGACTTGGATCAAGCAAACTCTAAGGATGACCTTTCAATAAGGATTTACACAACTAATCCACGGGATGGACAATGCGGTCATTCGAACACACACACAGTAAGGTGGTCCCAAAGCCATCCTGTACATAACATGCTGGGGTTCATTCATTTGGATGGTTTGGATCAAGCACAAAATTAAGGCGGTCCTAATGGATGGCCGACATACATATCGTACCATGGAGGCCAATAGCTGACGTGGATAGAACACATGCATAACAAGGTGGACCCGTGGTTGGGTATAACCGCACAAAGGAGTGGGGAAGCCACATACATCAATGGGCTACAACAGTTTGGGATCAACTCAATATTTGTGCTTTCCCCACTAATCAAGTGAGATGGCAAACAAACACCATGGTGGGGCCCGCACACCACACGTGTGGAACCCCACCCATGGCTGGGTGACTTAAGAACAAGGAGAATGGCAAATAAATATAATAAATGGGTCCTGTAAAGTCTCCAATGGTAGGCATTCAATCACCCTTATTTCTACGTGTGGCCCACCCAAAACTGGGCCCACACCTTTACCAAGAAGAACGACAAAGTATCCCCAACATTCATCAAGGTGGGACCCAAAGTCGGGCCCCATAACCTTTGGTTAGATGGATAAATAAACATTACAATGGCCCTAAGGAAGGTTTCAAAGGTGGGCATCAATGGCCACGGTTTCCTACAATGTGGTCCACCTAAGGTTGGGATTTACCTCATTATGAGAGCCCACGGCCCTGGAATAATATGAAAAAGCAGATGGGCGGCATACATAAAACAGATACATCGTGGTGGGACCCATAGAGCGTAGCACCCAAATGGGCCCCAAGCATTTTGAATCAAACTAATATTTTTATTTCCCCCTTCACCCATATCCATGTGATCTTATGAACAGGTTAAATGACAAATAAACATCACTGTAGGGCTGGGAAGATTTCAACGGTGGAGATCATAATTCCCACTGTTTCGTGTGACATGGTCCACTTGACAATAGGATATGCTTAAATTCTGGGCTCAGCCACTAAAATGAGCTGGACAGAATAGATAAAGCAAATACATTTTAGGTGGGTCCCACGAGTGTGCCACTGGCTTGGCAGACCCCATATTTATTTAGTTATTTATTCCTTATGTGCATATATATATATATATATATATATATATATTTTATTTCTACCAAGTGGGGCCCACAGAAGCTTGGATCAAGCTGATATTGCTGCTTTCCCTTCTTCACACGCATGTGTGAACTTATGAACAGGTTGGATCTCAATGAAACATCATGGTGGGCATTGGAAGGTTTCAATGGTAGGGTTATTGTCCCTGCTGTTTCCTTTGGTGAGACCCCCTTGAGACTTGGATCTGACCCATTCTTGGGATCATGCCCTAAAATGATCTCCCCAAATAGATGGACGGTGTAGATACAGCACATGCATCATGGTGGGACCCACGAGTGGGCCACCAGCTGGCCCCCCACGAGCCCAGCGTCCACGGACGCTGGGTACTTCCAGCGCGTCAGCGCCCTTCCTTCTTCTCTCTTTCTTTCTTTTTTTTTTTTGTTTTTGTTTTTGTGAGGTTTTGATCGAGTGGGGCCCACATAAGAGTGATCTACTCCGTTCATCAGCTGGGCCATCCCATGGTGGGTCCAATGAGTCCAATATTGAGTATGTTACGGGGTCTATAAACACCAGTGTGGGCCGAGGCAGTCTCAACAGTGGACATCATATTCTCCACTGTTTCATGTGGTGCGGCCCACTTAAGAATTGAATATGCTTCATATTTGGGCCTTAGCCCTAAAATGATATGGGAAAACAGATAGACGGCTCAGATAGAGCAAATACATCATGGTGGGTCCCACGTGGTGGGACATAGACTGGGCGGCCGGGCAGCCCAGCGTCCGTGGACGCTGGTACTCCCAGCGCCTTCCCTTATCTTCTTTTCCTTTTTCTTTCTCCCTTTTTTTTTCTTTTCCATGGTTTTAGTTCAGTGGGGCCCACAAGAGGATGATCTACGCCATTCATCGGTTTCCTGGGCTCATAAGGAACGCATAGAGCCCTATATTGGATATGCGATTCCAGCTAGAAACTTAAAAGTGGGCTGAAGGATTTCTGACAGTAGAAATCATAATTTCCACTGTTTTACGCAGTGTGGTCCATTAAAAATTCGGATCGGCTTCATCTTTTGGCCCTGGCCCTAGAATGATCTGGGAAAACCGATGGACGGCGTGGATGGAACACAAACATCAAGGTGGGTCCCACGAGTGGGGACCCCTTTCCAGCCGTCCTGGCGCTGGACGGTTCCAGCGTCCCAGACGCTGTGAACGTCCAGCGCTGGACGTTCTGTTTTATTATTATTATTATTTTTTTTTTTTCTTTCTAAGCTTATATCAGGTGGGGCCCACTTATGGACAATCCACCCCCTCCATCATGTTCCCCAGCTCAATGGGGTTCTAACAAGCCCAATATTGGGCAGGTAATATGGTCCACAAACATCACGGTGGGCCAAAGAAGCCTTGGCAGTCGTTTCCACTGTTTTCTATGGTGTGGCCCACCTGAGATCTGGATCTACTTCATTTTTGGCGTCCAGCCCTAAAATGGGCTGGAGAAACAAATGGACGGCGTGGATTTCATACATACATCAAGGTGGGTCCCACGAGTGGGGACCCACGGTCAACCACCAAAGCCCCAGCGCTGCTGGGCAGCAGCGTCCTCTGGACGCTGGCTGTCCAGCGGCCTTCTCCTTCATCCTTTTCTTCTTCTTTTTTTTTTCTTTTTTTTTTTAATAACTTCAAGTGGGGCCCACATGTGTAAGATCCACTCCATCTATCAGCTGGGCCATCACATGGTGGGCCCACATGGTGGACAGCGTGGATGAACAACATACATCATGGTGGTCTATTGGCCACACTAAATATGCCACAAAATAGGTCTCAAAGTGGGATCCACACCATCAAAGGGTGGGACCCATTCATGGACGATCCAGCCCATCCATCTGATTGCCCATCACAAGGTGGGACCAAGGAAAGAAAACGAAAAGTAAACGAGAAAAAGGGGGGAAAGGTATGCACTCACAATGATGGTTGGACGGTTGGATTGCCGATCGGACGGTCCGGATGATGATCGGGGTCCTCCAAGCTTGATCTTCACCTTCAATCTCTCTCTTTCTCTCTTGATCTCCCTCTAAATCTCTCTCTAAACTCACTCAATCTCTCAAATCTCTCTACTTCTCTCTCTTCTCTCTCTCTCTCTCTCTCCCTCCCTCTCTCTCTCTCTCTCTAATCTTGCAATTGAGATGGCCAACCCCCCCCCACGTATGGCTCTTGTATGGGAAGAGGGGGGGGTGCATGATGTCATGATGATGATGATGATGATGAGAGAGGACATGGGGGAATGGGTTAGAGTTGACTTTTGGAAGTGAGAGGATGGGGTGGGTATGGTGATGATGGCTAGATAATGATGGGGGTATGGGTAAGGGTGATGTTGATTGATTTGACATGTTGTTGAGAATTGTGCAAGTGGGGCCCACGCCACATGCGCGTTGCGTGGCCCACCTCGAATTGCACGAACGTAAACATCTTACACACCGGGTATCGCAATGGGGCGTGCCGCGCGGCGTTGGAATCGTGGCGCCCGCGCGGTCGCAAGGGTACAAGTCTTGGGTCTTTGGGGTACTAAATTAGGGTCGCGATCAAGGCTCTCTAATCTGGTCCGTCCGGGACGTACCGGTACCGGAAACTAAACGTACGGAGGGCAATTCAGGGTACGGGTCTTACAGGAACTGATTCCGTAACGTCAGGTGGAGGTAAGTTTGCCTTGATGTGGAAGGATGAACTGTCTTCTTAGGAGGCATGGCGGAAGGATTTTGATCAGTGGTAGAACGATTGACTATGATGATCGAATCGTTCCCACAGACGGCGCCAAACTGTTTACGTCAAATTTTATAACAGGGACCTCCGATCGATCACCTTCACTCCAAGAGATTTCTTCTCTGGACCTGAAAGGAAACAAAAAACAACTGAGGGTGGTTGGGGTCCAGCCGTTAGCCCTCCGATGCTTAAATTAGATAGGATGAGATTGAAAAGAGAAGGATTGATCAATCGGGGTTAAAGATTGAGTATTGTGTACCTTTATCATCAACAGAATTATCTATTTATACAGATCTTAATGATCCAATCTGCTACGCAAGCTGTTAAGATTAGCACTGATTTCATGGGATAAGAAGCTTATCTCGTTAATCCTTGGATAAAAATGTAGTCAAAACATCCTAGACGTCTAGCTGATTACGTCTCTGGATATTTGGAGCTAAGAATAGATATAAATCGAAACCGGCCTATACGGGCTGCTGGTACTATGAGACGAAGGCCGTTCACACCAAAAAACAGAAACCGCAATAACTCAGATGCCGGAAGCTACTCATATCAAGAGTGCTCGCATTTAGCATACGGAATGCGACCCCTTCTGCCGAGCACGAGCTGAGCTGCTCGCATTATGGAAGTGCGACCTCTTCTGTCGAGCACGAGCTGAGCTGCTCGCATTATGGAGATGCGACCCCTCTGTCGAGCACGAGCCGAGCTGCTCGCATTATGGAGATGCGACCCCTTCTGTCGAGCACGAACCGAGCTGCTCGCATTACGAAGATGCGACCCCTTCTGTCGAGTACGAGCCGAGCTGCTCGCATTATGGAGATGCGACCGCGATTCCTCACGTTTCCTTTTGATGCCAAACTTATTTACAACACGGATGCGGGTTGGTCAAGATCCCGACTCGTGGTTAATCAGGTCCATCGTCCCAAGATGTTGTTTCTTTGCTAATGGGAACGGATGAAGGATGTTATCAGACTTCAAGATGTTCTTCTGGGCATAGATGTGATTGGGATGGTGCTTGGTCGCCAGTTTTGGTCAAGATTCCAATTTACGGGCGATCAGATCCGTCATCCCAAACTGTGAAATGAGTGAGCAGAGTTCGAGACTCCCGAAGTGCAGTGTTAGGGATAGTGACCTTTTTTGTGATTTTTACAAATATTTGGTTCGAATCTTTACCTGAGTAGTCAGGATGGAGATCGTTTATTGAAAACAAGAGAAATATTTTTGTGATTTTGAAAGTATTTGGTCCGAGTAAAGATCGGTGTTTATTAAAAGCAAGGGAAATATTTTTGTGATTTTGAAAGTATTTGATTTTGAAAGAAAGGGAAATATTTTGTGATTTTTGAAAGATGATTTTGTAATGTTTTGGTATTTTCTGATTTTTCTGAAATGCAGGGAAAGGTATGGAATTTTCATACATTTCCAGCTTCTACTGCTGGTAAGGCACCCGATCCATTTTACATCAGTGAGAAAGACGAGTCTCACACAGTTAAGTGCCGTAGTTTTACATCTTCGGATGAGGGAATTTTGAGGGTTTTCAGTCAACACACCCACAAAGTTGCCTGTTCCACATGTGCAATGCACATAAACCACGTATCGTCCAACGGACTCCTTCGGCCACAAAATGAGCCACATCCTCACATTTCCCTTTGTCAATCCAGTTTGGGGCCTTATGCTGCTCACAATTCCATGAGGGTGCGCTTCACCTCCCGACTGCCTTAATCCCCTTCATGAGTTTTAGGAACAGGGAACATCCGTCAAATTCAACAGCGACTTCTAAATCAAGGTTGTCTATCACGGTGCGTTTAACACGAACAGGATTGCGGGGTTCTGCCCGCCTCAGTCTTTACCTGTTTAGAAGATTCCGGACACCCGTACGATCAAGTGCCAGCCATGTCCGTAACAGGTTGGGAAAGCCCCCGAGAAGTTAATCCCAGTGTAGTTTTAGGTCTTTGGACCGCTGGGGATAGATTTATGCAGTTAAACATTGACGGTGAATTTTTTTTTGTTTTGAGGAAGCTCCAAACTTCAACTCAAGTGATCGAGGTTGATACTGGTGTTTATGGAAAGCTTAAAATCTTTTTGGTATTTTTTTTAAATGATTCGGGTTATTGAACCTTGATCCGAGCGGTCGAAGCCGATTCCGGTTTTTGGTTGAAAGCAAGAAAGGTCCCCTGAGAAATTAATCCCGGTGTAGTTTAAGGTCTTCGGACTAAAAATATGTATATGCTGAAAATAAATTCTTTTTTTTATTTTTCAAAATGTTTCAGGTTGTTAAATCCCAATTTGAGCGATCAAGATTAACACTGGTTTTTATTGGAAATCTCTCGGGATTTTGGTCCTGATGTAGTTTAAGGTCTTCGGACCAAAACTTTATACAAGCGATGTTGAAAATACACATTATTTTTTATTTTTTAGAAAATGTCTAGGGCCGTCGGATCTTGATTCGATCAATTAGGACCGATGCCGGTTTTATTAAAAAGTCCCTCGGGATCTTGATCCCGACATAGTTTAAGGTCTTCGGACCCAACATTATGTACATGAAGCACGACACATTTTTTTGTGTTTTTTTTTTTTCAAAGATCCAGTCTATCTGACCCCTTCCTTGAACGGTTGAGGTCAAATGACGGTTTTTATTATGAAATCCCTTGGGATGTTGATCCCGACGTAGTTTAAGGTCTTCAGACCAAAAATATGTATAGTAAGGCAGCAATCAAGGTTGAAAATTCTAGGGATTCTTCTGAGGATGATTCAGATTATTTGGCCATGACTTTGGATGGTTGAGATCACTGTTTGACCAAGTCAATTCTTTTCTTTTTCTTAAAATTCCATGGAGTTTTTTCCACATCATCAAGCCAATTTCTCCCCAATTTCTCACAAGATGAGATTTTGGTGAGATTCCTTACTTTTTTTCACCCTTCTCTTCCATCACTTCATTCTTACATAGAGGTACAAGATTCACTTGCAACCACCCTTCCCAAGGGGGAGTTCTTCCTAAGGAGAGAGGGTGAGCGGTCGTTTCAACCCAAGGGGAGGACGGATAGCACCCTGGGTGCCGCCCGAGCCATTTCTGCCCACTGGTTTTTCCAGTGGGTCAGGTAAAGGGGTGCCCTCCCCTTTTCTATATAACATGGGGCACCCTTGGCCCCTCCAACGTGCAATTTATCTCATCTCTCTCTCATACTCTCTCTTTCTTCAAGTTTTTCTCTTTCTTTTGGTGGCCTTTTGCTCTTTTCAAGTGGTGGGGCCTTAGTGGAGCTTTGGGACAGCAAGGTGGTCCCCCTTTGGTGAGTGGTGACGGTATGGACCACTCCCTTTTCTTTCTTGTCCTTTTCCTACTTCATTGTCTCTTCTCATGTTTCCTTTTCTTTTTTCCATGTAGATATTCCAAGGGAGTCAAGGTCAGCCCAAGTCTTTTTGGCCTTTTCCTAGATCTCCAATCTCTTCTAAAGGTGGTGCATGGAGATGGGCATTGCAAGCTTCCATTTCATTTTTCTTTTCTTCTTTCACTCTCCCTTCATGTGTATGTGAAGGGTAATCTTCCCATGTCCATCAAGTGTGCACGCAAAATATCCTTTCTTTTCTCATGGGAGTTGGGCCCCTTTTTATGTGTATCAAATGGGCTCAAAGTGAAGTCATGGCCCTTGGTGTATTTGATGGGCCCAATGCTTCATTTTGGGCTCGCTCATGCTCTCTTTTCCTTGTCATTTTTTCTTGGAGCTTTCTTTTCTTTTCCATCTTCTTTTTAAGGTTTGGGCCCATGGGAATGGTTGGGCCCACCTCAAGTTTTGGACTCATAATGCTCACTTTGGATGGCCCCATCTTTCTTTACATGTGTATGGACAAAAGTGGTTAGCCCGTTCTTTCCTTGGATCTCAAGTGGGCTAAATTTCTCATTTGGGCCTTTATGGACAAATAGCCCAAATTTTCCACCATCTCTTGATTATGATGTACATTCTTATGCACAAAGTGTGGTGAGCTCCTTGGAATTTTTCATATAGATGGGCTTTTGGGCCCTCTTTGAAGCTTGTGTATTTCTTTTGGTCATGTGTGCACCACTACGCTTTGTGCATGTAGGATTCTTTTCCTTCATGCCTTTTCTTTGGATGGGTGGAGGACTTGAGTTACTTGATCATCTATAAGTCCTATGAGTGAGTTGTTTCAACAATCTCACTAAATTCGAATGGTTTTCTCATGTTGTAGGAAAGTGGATCTCAAGAGCTTCCTTTAATGTGTCCAACCTCAAATGGATGACCTTCTTCAAGTGAGCTATCCATGCAATCATAGCTCCTTGAACTTCTCTTGAGGTGTTTGGTGGGTCATCCACCATCATTCTCAAAGATGAGTGACTTTTCTTTCAATTTGTAGGAAAGAATGATACCCATAAGTTGCCCAATTTTGCCCCATGCTTTGGGGCATTTTGGATTTTGATCTTCAAGTGGGCTATATATATCATTTTTAACCATTTTCGTGATCGTTGGGTGACTCATCAAGCCATGCCCTCTTCTGCTCAAATGGTCTCCCTTTTTGGTGAAGAAATTGGTGCACATAAGTTGTCCCAAATTTGTTCTTGCATGGACATTTCCAACTTTGATTCTTCAAGTGGGCTATGTGCATCGATTTTCACCATTGGCTTCTTTGACTCATATGTTTGTGGGTAAACCACCATATTGTACTCTCATAGTTAAAACATTTATCAAGATGATGCACATAGGTTGCCCATGGTTAACCCATGAATGGGTTCTCTTGTTTCTTCAAGTGGGCTATGTGCTCCTTTCAATCCATTGAGGTGGGGCCCTTGAGTTAATCTTGGGGGACAATTTCCTTTCTATTCTCCATTTGTCCATGTACATGTGTAAAAAGATGGGAACATCTCAAATGAGGGTCACGGCCTTGGTATGAAAAGTGAACCAAACCTTGGTCACACATGGACTTTGAAGAGGGATTTCTCATGTGAAGTTGGATTCTTATCCCTTGTTGATCTCATGGTACTTAAGTGCATTTGTTGTCCAAAATGTGTCCTTGGATGGTGGATTTTCCTTACCTAAAGCACGTCATGCAACCCTCTTTAAGGTGGGCCTTGCTTTCTTTGATGGGCTCAACACATATCCTAGGTAACACATGGAGTTGGACATTAGATTTTTGCATTTGAATGTGAGTCCAAATCCATGGGTTTCCTGGATAATGATTTGGATTTTAATGGGTAAAGAATAAGGACTTACCTTGCCAAGTTTGTAGGACTCGATGGCGGATGGTACAAGGGGGCGAAGGGCGGTTGATGAGGATGACCCGGCCTTCATTGTTCGTCGAGGGGCTCACATGTGTTCCTTAGCTAAGGAGCACTAACCTCTTCCCTCCATAAAGGTTCAAGGTACCAGAGATCTCTGGGATGATTGGGTGAAACAACCACAGCCCTTGCTTGAACGTGTTCTAGTTGATACCCCTTTTGCCGGCCTCCTTACTTTGTGCTTTCACAACAATAACGCCAATCGCATGCTGGTTGCAGCTCTCTGTGAGAGGTGGCGGGATGAGACCCACAACTTTCAACTCCCTTGTGGTGAGTGGGGAATAACTCCCCTGGACATATATATGCAGATTGGCTTTCCATTCCATGGGGCAGTTGTTCCCCACATAGGCTCTCTTGCACCCATCACTTCCACTGACTGGCTACGGCTTGTGGGAGCCATCCCTCCTGGGCACGAATTCCAGGGCCACCAAGTGAAACTGCGTTGGTTTTACAACACCTTTGCTGCTGTCATCCCTACTACCGAGCTAGAGGCCCTTCACAAAGGACGGGCCATGATTACTTACGCCTTTGGGTCATTCCTTTTCTGCCATGTGAACGAGAGGATTGACCCTAAATTTCTTCGTTTGGTTGAGGATCTTCACCATTTGTACAATTGGAACGGGGCTATCTTGACTCATATCTTCCTAGGTTTAGATAAGACCTCTCGGAGTAGCCGGTACTACACAGGTTTCTGGCCCGTCGTAGAGGTATTCTTTTTAACCTTCCCTGGAGACGTTTGTCTTCTTTCTTTATCTGATCATTATGTCTGACCTTCCCCAGACCTGTTTTTATGATCATTTTGCTTATCTCTTGCCGAGGATACGAGATGGTGTTGAGCCATCTTTGTACCGCTTCATACACTAGCATCAACAAAACCGTCAACGAATTCTCGAGTATCTGGGGACAATTGGCGCGCTGACATAGATGGACTGACCATTGAGGATGTACGTATCTCATTTTCCTTATCTGTCGTGCTGCTCTGGGGCTGATTGTGATGAACTCATTTTGTTGCAGTTTGCTCGGATGTCGTACGCCAACTTCCCTCTTTACTACACCCCTCAGCGTGTGGAAGCATACGATTCATCATGTCTTCCGATCATGCTTTCTGACGCTGAATCATTTAAGTGGTATTTGGGTGAGAGGCTGCTTCGACAGATCACTGGTGTAGCTCGGGTTCCATGTTCCGCACCTCCTCCGGCTGCTCAGATCCTAGCTGATGAGATGGCCGATGCTCTTATGGGCCAGCCTGGATTTCGCTTCACTATCCCGGATCGTGACTATGACGAGTGGTACTTGTTGTACGGACAGGGGCCTCAGCTTCTTTCGCTCTATGTTCCAGGGGGTCGTCGCAGATATGCTGGCGAATTGGTGACAGCTCCTCTGATGGACCTTCATCGTCGGGAGCGGGATGAAAGGAGGGATGATGACGACTATGTTGGTGATCTGTAGTCTGCTTCTATGAGGATGTATTCTTGATGTATGATCTTCTTCTTTCTGCTTTTCTTCTGTATCAAAATCTTTTGAATGAATGTGCAACCCTTGATTTGCCTCAAAACCTCTTGATGTTGCCTATATGCTTTGATTTCCGACTCATTCTTCAATGATTTGTGGAAGATGAGACTTCTTAACTGAATGGATGATGACTTGAATGGTTCCGATCGTTTGATTTGGCCCTGTGGGCCCTTTCCAAGCTTTAGTTTTGCTTTGGAGCACTTATCCTTGATGTTTTGTGAGGCTAAGAAGGCTTTCCATGGCGCGGATGATGACTGGAACGGTTCAGATTGTTCTTTTCAGCCATGTGGGCCCACTTGATGATCAGATCTTGGATTCTGGCCCTCCTTTTTTTATGATCAAGCCTTCGATCTTGCTATTTTATGACTCATGTGAATTCTTCCATGGTTTAGATCATGATGATCTAGTCTTTGAATGGCTCAGATTGCTTGTGGGCCCCTCTTGATCAATTTTCCTTTCCTTTGACTTGAGCAGACCCATACTGGCCGTAGTACTTCAGGATTGGACAGGTGGGGTATCTTTTAGACGATTCAGATCAGCTTTACATGAAATCTGGAGCTGATCGGGGCTTTGGACGGCCCTCAGGGTGCCATCTTCTGACATGTACTGGCAGTCCCACCTACCAAAAGACGGATAGACCAATCTCGCGAAGAGAGAGAAGACCCGTCCGTACGGGCGGCACACAGTGGGCCGCCCAAGCCTCGCCTCTTGTACAGACTGGGCTGTCTCGTGTTCGGACATTCTCAGCAGTCCACTGTCCCTATCTCCCTGATTCGGTGCACACGAGGTTTCGATCCAACCATGAATCTTTCTTTTGTCTTCACTTTTCTTCTCTTTTTGTTTTCTTCTCACTTTGTCCTTTCCCAAGAAATGGATGGTGGAGATATAGGGGTTGTGGGGGCTGTCCATGGTGGGTCCCCCACTTCAGATTTTCAAGTGAGCTTTGATGAAGGGGAGATGACTTTAATGGATGGGGTAGATGAAGCTTTAAGAGGGAGCATTGATGGGGACTTAAGCTTGG
This sequence comes from Liriodendron chinense, assembly GCA_003013855.2. Taxonomy (NCBI): domain Eukaryota; kingdom Viridiplantae; phylum Streptophyta; class Magnoliopsida; order Magnoliales; family Magnoliaceae; genus Liriodendron; species Liriodendron chinense. The sequence goes on from ML058584.1 coordinate 1,991,402, forward strand.
TGGTTAATGGAGCTTTTAATGACTCCATTAATGGTGGGATGGCTGAAATTTCAGATTTGGATAGGTCATTGGATGATAGAATTTTGGATGGTATGGATGAAATGGGGGGATGGGACATAGGTGAGGCTATGCATCCTTGGAGTGTGCGCCACATGGATGATGTGATCGATGGTGATGATATGGCCACGATGGACATAGATGTGCTGATCTCATGTTTGAGTGGTATGGATGGTTCAGATGATACCTTTGACGGCCTGGATACTCTTAATGATGGCCGAGACGACACACTTGCTTGGGTGGACTTGATGTGATCAGTGATGATGCCCCCCTCATGATGGACGGTGTGGATGTCCTAATGATCCCTTTAATTGGACAGGATGATGGTTGGATCCATGACTTCAAGCTGGAGAGGACTGCAGGTCCAAATCTGACCATAGATTCTTCGATCTGGGTTACCGGGGCCTTCCTTGACGGTTCAGATGCATTTTTCAGTAGTCAGATTGATCAGGATGCCACGATGTGTGGTGTGATCTTTGCTGATAGCCTTTTCGATGGAGAGTGCCATCCTTCTTCTGATCGCGGACCCTTTACACATTCGGTTCACGAGGCGGGCGAGTCTTCTCATGCGGCTGAGGTCGTGACTGTTTCAGACAGCGATGCGACTATATCAGACATAGCCGCTAGTGGGGATAGGTCAGGGGCTACTGAATCTGTTGAGGTTCCAGATTTTCCTTCTCCTTCACCCGTTGATCTTTCGATCCTTGATGAGCTATCATTGATCCCTAAGCCTTTTGTTTTGGAGGGGATTCCTGTGAGAACTTGTCAATTGCTTCCTCGTCCTTCTTGCTCGCCACGGTTGCTTGCTTGGCTTGATAGATTCTCAGCTTATGAGATTCGAGACTTGGAGCCCTATGGCTTCGGCGGTCTGATCCATATGGCTAGAGTTGACATTGACTGGAGGATGCTTGGGGCTGCACTGATTGACTGAGTCCCCTCGTTGAACTTATTTGCATTCAACGACATGGAGATGGGCCCTTCTTTAGAGGAGCTTGCGTGTTTGACCGGTCTTCCTTGGGATTATACTTAGTATTTTTCGCCGAAGACTTTGCCGAAGACTGCTACGCCACATAATTGGTTCGGGGTCCCCTATCTCGTTCAGCCTGCAGCTGCCAGCCAGGATGTTGTGGTGTTCTCCTTGGACTTACTGTATGATCTTTTCTCGGGTCCTCGAAGTGTGGCAGGGTCTTTACTTTCTTGGAATGCACCGATGTTCTGCTTGATAGCTGAGGTGCTATTCTCGGGATGGCGCAGGTCTCAGACTCCTTTGCTTTTCGAGGTGATGAGCCGAGTTGTCCGTCGTTAAGGGATCATTTCTCTCGTCCTGGCTAAGCTGTTTAATGGGATGACTGACTGTGCCCTGGGCCGCACTCGTGTCCTTCGCGGCTGCTGTGCATTTCTCTAGGTATCTTCTCTGCGCTTTTTCTTTTCTTTTCTTATCTTTTAAGAATTGCTCTGCTCTAGCTGAATTTCTTTACTTTCTTGTGATCAGGTCTGGCTATGGGAGCGCCTTTCGCTGACTGTTCCTGTACCATTTCCCAGCATTCATAGCTCTGACGTCATGCGACACATCATGGAGTTTCTTCCGCATACAGCTAGGATGAGCGAGCCCTCTCAAGATGTTTGCTGAGCTGCGTGACTGGAATATTTGTTGGGAGTCATCTTGGCTTTCACTTCCTCCAGTGCTTTGTGATGCGCACCGCCTTCCTCTGATGCTGGTAGGCGTTCGATCTTACTTTTTTTATCATCCTACCCGGTTCATATCGCAATTCGGGTATGAGCAAGATGTTCCTCTTTTTGCTTTTACGGGTATCGGGCATCGAGCACTTCCGTCTAGATCATCTAACTTTAGGTCTCGAGTTGATGGATCCTGGGCGAGTTACTTGACTGCTGATTTGCTTGGTTTTGAGCTGCGAACTTTTTCGATGGTGACTGCCCCATACCAACACTGGGTTGCTGAGCAGTCTCTATACCGGCGCATTCCTTGCTGGCACTAGACTGCCGATGAGGATGAGCAGGATATTCTTGGGGATGCTGGCTCTTCATCTGGTTTGTATGAGCCCTTTGAGGAGCGCCCATTTATCGATCCTGGTTACCTCTTGGCCACTCATGGCCACTTGCTGTCTGAGATCTTTGTACTTCGATATCATTGTGAGATGATGTCAAAGAGATTGGCTGCCAATCAGAGATTGTCTGACGAGGAGACAGCGATCCGTAGCCTTGAGCGAGATGAGGTACATTACCTGCGAATGGAGGTGAGCAGGCTGAGAGCGAGGTTATTTCATTATGAGTCAGAGGATTTACCTGACGTGGCCGAGGAGGAGGGTAGAGATTGATCGTGTCGGCTATCTGTACATTCCTTTTTGCATAACTGGTGATGATGCATTTTTTGTATTTTTTGGAAAAGATGAGTGATATATGTAAAAGAAATGTGATGCATTTAATGAAAAGAGAAAACTTTTTTGAGAACTTATTGTGCCATGAGTTGTCTTGTGAGTGTGTCTGGATTTTGTGCCGGGTCATAGGAATCAGAACTGAGGCTCAGCCAATGCTTTGACCGATGTCTCGAGATTGACTTGTGTGAGATCCCTTTGGTTCCGTAGAGGTGTAGGCAATGGAAGCTGTTACTTCCTGAGATTGTCAGAGTTTGTAGAACTCTTTGTTCCTGACTGTACTTCTTCTCATTCTTAAACTGTAACTGCTTGAACTGATCTGATTTCTTGGTATCTGCATTTTTCATTTTTACTTTTCTATTCGAGCCATTTTTGCCTGCAGCGCTCTTTCGAGTTTTCACCACAGCTGGCCTTTTCCCATCGTTTTTGCCCGTGGCGCCCTTTCAGGTTTTCACCACGTCCCGGGTATTTGATCTTGCCTGCCCCTTGGCAGCAATGCTGTTTTTACCCTCAGCGCCCTTTCGGGTTTTCACCAAGTCTGCTATATGCCCACTGTTTTTACTCGGAGCGCCCTTTCGAGTTTTCACTCCGCCCTCTTTGTTTAGGCACATATTTTCTTTTCTCTCTTTTTTTTTTTCTTTCTAGATTTTTGATAACTGCGGCGGCTAGAGGTCGGGAATCCGTCATTGCCGGCCAATGGTAGTCTTTTAGCCTTTACCCTAAGTTACGATGATAGAGCTGTCGATCTTAGACCCTTTTGAGATGGATGGATGGGTGGCTGTGCTTCTTCTCGGGTTGATTTTTCTCAGGTGCCTTGTTTTGGCTCCCCATTTTTTTTTCTTTTCTCTCTTTTTTTTCATGTATTCCTTCTTCTTCTTTTTTTTTCTTTTCTCTTTTTTCTTTTGAATCCCTTATTTGAAACACTTATTGGTGGACGGAATTGATTTCTCAGAGGTTCTAGCTTCGACCTCTTGATTTCAGCTCTATTAATGTAACTCTTGATAAGGTCAGAATGACTTACCTATGAAAGATCTTCACTTTGTCGGTGTTGATTGGCTCAGGAAGATCCACCCCTCTCATGCTACTGAGTCTGAGGGCGCCTCCCGGAAGTACTTCTCTGATGATCAGCGGTCTGTCCCATGAGGGTTTGAACTTTCCTCTGGGATCAGGAAGGTGCGATGGTAGGATTTTCTTCATGACCATGTCGCCCACCTTAAAACTTCTTTTTCAAACTCTCTTGTTGTAAACCCGAGCGATCCTTTTCTGATAGCACTGGGAATGACTTAGCGCAGGCATGCGTGTTGAACCTCCAAATTATACATTGCATAACCCGTTACATCACATTATAGGCATGGTTTTCATGATTAAAAGGCCCATTTAATGCATGTTTTGCGATTGTAGGGATGAGAGCGACTTCACCCAATTGGAGGTCAAAAAGAATACGTTAGGACCCTTTTGAATGAAGGCCCAAGGTGGACCAAAGAAGGAAGAAGAAAGAAGGAGGAAAGAGAAGAAATAAAAGAAGAAAAAGAAGAAAATGGTCAAGGGCCGACCGGTCCAAACCGGTCGGCCGACCTGCCAGCCTCTATGAAGATCACTAGACAAAAGGACCAGTTGGTCCGACCGGTCATGACCAGTCGGCCAACAGGTCGGTGACCCTGCTAAACTCCCTGGACATTTAAACTAAGATGGTCCGACCGGTCAAGACCGGTCGGCCAACAGGCCAGATCCTCCCTGTACTCTCTGGACGTTCGACATTCGCAGCCAGACCGGTTAAGACTGGTCGGCCAGGCCAGTCCGACCGGTCATGACCGGTCGGCCCTGCATAAGACATAAACCTTTCTAAATCCAGACTCTGAATTTCTCTACGCACTGTGTAACCTTACGCACTTTCTGGATGATTTTGATGCAACCGAGCTTCCTCACTATAAAAGGACACTAGGGTATCATAGAAGGTAAGGGACGTCGTTGGAGAGGAAGGAAGCCATCGTGGAGCGTCTGCAACCCTCTAAACTCCGATTTTTCTATGTTTTCTAGTTTTTTTATGAGTTCTAGTTGTAGTATGACAATGCTCGACTAGAATCTCTTAGCTAAGGCTGAGAGGTGAAGCTTGTAGCTAATTTCATGTTTAATTCAGTTAGTTCAGGAATTCTATATCAAGTTTGGATTTTTTACTATTCTAGTTCTTAAAGTTGATAGTTTTAGATGTTTTATACGAGTTCATGTGCTCCGGACATGGATTCCTTGCAATTCTCTGAAATTATCATATTGTGCTTGTTTAGATTCGAATTATAGTAATCCTTGAGCAGGCCATAGTCCATAGGCATGGCTGTTACTCATGATTTCAAATTCTACATGTGTTGAATGGGACTAGAACTTGGAAGTTCAACTTGAGTGGGATTGAGTGCGTTTAATGCTTTATTTTCCAACTAGATAAGAGATAGGACTTCAAATCTAGTTGTGTATCTTGCTTGGATTGATTGGATTGACATGGAATTACTACAAGTGGATCCTTGAATGCCTTAGTGCCTTTAGATTAATGTTTTTCATTAAGTTACTGTTTTAGCATAATTACTTCAATTGAACCTCTTATTTATTGCAAACTAAGTTGTTGGAATAACTTAGAACCTGTTTTCCAATTCCCTATGGATCGACCTCGGTCTTACCGATATTTATTACTACATCGCAGCCTTGCACTTGAGGCGAGCGAACAAGTTTTTGGCGCCGTTGCCGGGGAATTTAGATAACGGTTCTAAATTGTTTTAGTGGCTATAGAATAGAAGTAGTTAGCATTTATTGTTTTCTTAGGATTAGTTTTTCTGAATTTTAGAACTAACAAAGTTTTTTTTTATATAGGAATTCTTCTAGTTCAAGCAAATCGGTACTATCCTTCCAACTTGAACTCTTTTACTTTTTTGTTTTTATTTTTCCATTTTTAGGATTTAAGTTTAGTCAGATTTTGGATTTTATAGTTTATGTCCCGTTGGGAACGAGACCACAACAATCGTCTCCAATCCGAAGGTGGTTTAGTTGGACCACTATCCATTCATAGATGAATCCGAAAATCTGTAGAACATTATGATACTTTGGGGAGTATGGATCAAACACCTTTAAGGAATCCTCCCCCCCACTCCAACTACAAACGCAAATCAAGAGGGAGTAGGAGATAATGAGGTACATAACATTCCTCCAATGAGGTCATTACGAGACTACCTACAACCGGCCCCTTACAACTACACCCACTTGTGTGGTTATACCACCAATCGAGGGAAACATTGACATAAAGCCGGGTGTAATCCAACTTATACCAAAGTTCCATGGGCTAGACTCTGACAGCCCATATTTGCACTTAAAAGAATTCGAAGAAGTGGTGGCTACCTTGCAATACACCAATGTTTCGGAAGATATCATTAAGCTTAAAATCTTTCCCTTTTCATTGAAAGAAAGAGCCAAGAATTGGCTCCACTCTCTTAGACCACACTCAATATGGTCATGGAACGAGATGACCCAGGAATTCTTGAAAAAGTTCTTCCCGGCTCATAAAACGAACACCCTCCTACGAGCCATAATGAATTCTTCAGCTAAAGAGGGTGAATCTTTCTTCCAATGTTGGGAAAGGTTTAAAGACCTCTTGCTTGCTTGCCCACATCATGGCTACGAGAGTTGGAAATTATAAACTTCTTCAACGATGGATTAAGTTTCAATATGCGCCAATTCGTAGAGATGAAGTGCAACGGCGAGTTCATAAGCAAAAATCCAAATGAAGCTTGGAGTTATTTGGATATGTTAGCCGAGAATGCCTAATCTTGGGATACCTCGAATAAACCCAATAACCCCAAGCCTACTCAAGATAAAGAGAAAGGGGGTATTTATATCCTCAAGGAAGAAGACGACGTGAATGCAAGGATAGCCAACCTCACAAGAAAAATTGAGGCCATGGAACTTAGTAAAAGTGGGGTTCCAAAGTCCAACAAAGCTATTGAGACCATATGTGGGATTTGTCTCACCAATTTACACGCTACGCAAGATTGTCCTACAATTTCTGCATTTTAAGATGTGTTACATGAACATGCAAATGCCACCACATATGGGTATCAACGGCCTTTCAATGGACCGGTGGGTAATACGTACAATACTAGTTGGAAGAACCACCCAAATTTCAGTTGGAAGAATGCTCCCATGGGCAATCCTACCAACTCTCAAGGAGGGCCACCCATGCAAAATATGGCCCCACCTCAATTCTCAATGGAGGATACTTTGAAAGCGTTTATACAAGGGCAAACGCAAATTAACCAAACGAATCAGCAAATGTTCCAAGAGCTTAAAGTCTCAGTTGATGAGATTAAGGGACGCTTGAATGCTAGGGAAGGGACATTTCCGGCCCAACCTCAGCCCAATCCAAAACAAGTACATGAAGTAAGCATTCCTGATCCCTTCAACCAACATATGAAGCAAGCCAAATCTGTCACCACTCTTAGAAGTGGTAAAAAAGTTGACAAATCTATTCCGGTGAAGGCCGACAAGCCTAATGATCCGGTAAATTCTAAGGATGAGGACGGACCCAACTTAGCCCCACAAGAAAAGGAACGCATTTATAAGCCCGTAGCACCATTCCCTTTGAGATTAGTTGCTCCAAAATCTCTTCCAAACTCTCATGATATTCTAGAGATTTTCAGACAAGTCAGGATAAACATTCATTTGCTTGATGCCATCAAATAAATCCCCTCTTATGCCAAGTTTCTAAAGGACCTATGCACAACTAAATGCAAATATAATGTGCAGCAGAAGGCCTTCTTAAATGAGCAAGTGAGTGCCATTCTCACTCAAAAGACCCCTCCAAAATTCAAAGATCCCGGTAGTCCCACAATCTCATGTATCATTGGAGACTACCGGATTGAGCGTGCATTGCTAGATTTGGGGGCAAGCGTAAACTTGATCCCATACTCGGTATATGAGCAATTGGGTCTTGGTGAATTAAAACCCACCAAAACCACGTTGCAACTCGCTGATAGATCCATCCGTGTACCGAGGGGGATAGTTGAGGATGTTCTAGTCCAAGTTGACAAATTCTACTACCCGGTAGATTTTATCGTCTTGGACACACAATCGGTTCTAGATACTAGCACTCAAATACTGGTAATCTTAGGCCGCCCGTTCCTTGCTACGTCTAACGCAATCATCAATTGCCAGAATAGGGTGATGCAATTATCCTTTAGGAACATGACATTAAAGGTGAATGTGTTCCACTTGGGCAAAAGGCACAGGGATGTTGATGATGACGAGCTCTTCGAGGTAAACATGCTCGAATCTTTTGAAGAAGAAGAGCTCCTCCAACTTGAACCACTAGAAAGTTTGGAGACATGCTTAGCACATTTTGCGGATTCCAAAGACCCCATCATTGGTGAAATTGTGCAAGCAGTGAATATTGAGAGACCGGTAGTTGGTACTAGACGGTGGAGGCCCCATTTTGAAAAATTGCCACCAACCACATCAAGGCCTCTACCGTCTAACATTAAACCACCGAAGCTTGACCTTAAACCATTGCCATCCGAGCTTAAGTATATATATTTGGGTCAAGAGGAAACATTCCCAGTTGTCATTGCCTCTCACTTAGGGAAAGACTAGGAGCTTAAGTTGATTGAGCTACTCAAAGAACATAGGGGAGCCATAGGTTGGACAACAGCGGATCTCAAAGGGATAGATTCTTCAGTTTGTACTCACCGTATACACCTCGAAGACAATGCAAAAATGACTAGACAACCTCAAAGAAGGCTAAATCCAAACATGATAGAGGTTGTAATAACTGAGGTGTTAAAGCTACTAGATGTGGGTATCATCTACCCCATCTCGGATAGCCAATGGGTGAGTCTTACCTAAGTTGTCCCCAAGAAATCCGGCATTACCATTATAGAAAACGCCAACAACGAGCTTATACCGACTAGAGTAACCACCGGTTGGTGTATGTGCATTGATTATCAGAAACTCAACACGGTCACTAGGAAGGACCACTTCCCTCTCCCATAAATGGATCAAATTTTGGAGAGGTTAGCCGGTCATTCCTATTATTACTTCCTAGATGGCTATTCCGGATACAACCAAATTGAGATAGCCCTAGAGGACCAAGAGAAAACCACATTTACATGCCCGTTTGGTACCTTCGCATACCGAAGAATGCCATTCGGGCTATGTAATGCACCCGCCACATTCTAACAATGCATGTTGAGTATTTTCTCAGACATGGTGGGTGAATTTCTTGAGGTGTTCATGGATGATTTTTCTGTTTTTGGTTGTACCTTTGATGAGTGCCTCAATCACTTGAAATTGGTCTTGATGAGGTGTGAGGAGAAGAACCTCGTTTTAAACTGGAAAAAGTGTCATTTCATGGTACAAAGAGGAATAGTCCTTGGACATATCATTTCGTCCAATGGAATAGAGGTAGACCGGGCAAAAATTGACATAATTTCCAATCTACCACCACCCAAAAGCATATGCGATGTGCGGTCCTTTCTTGGACACGCCGGTTTTTATAGAAGGTTCATAAAGGACCTTAGTCATATCTCTAGGCCTTTATATAACCTTCTCCAAAAGGAGAACCAGTTTGAGTGGAGTGCTGAATGTCAATTAGCTTTTCTAAAGCTAAAAGACATGTTAACAACCGCTCCTATTATTGTTCGCTTCCCTAAGTGTAGGGTTGCGATGTAGTAATAAATCTCGGTAAGACCGATGTAAGACCCGTACCCTGAATTGCCCTCCGTACGTTTAGTTTCCGGTACCGGTACGTCCCGGACGGACCAGATTAGAGAGCCTTGATCGCGACCCTGATTTAGTACCGCAACGACCCAAGACTTGTACCCTTGCGACCGCGCGGGCGCCACGATTCCAACGCCGCGCGGCACGCCCCATTGCGATACCCGGTATGTAAGAGGCATACGTTTGTGCAATTCGAGGTGGGCCACGCAACGCGCGTGTGGCGTGGGCCCCACTTGCACAATTCCAACAACATGTCAACTCAATCAACATCGCCCTTACCCATACCCCTATCATTACCCTAACCTACACACACACCAACTCCAACCCATACCTCTCTCCCAAAGTCAACTCCAACCCATTCCTCCCATCCCATCATCATCATCATCACCTAAAGTACGCCCCTCTCCCATACAAGAGCCATACGTAGGGGGGGTGGCCTTCTCATTCTCATTTTTTTTGCAAGAAAGAGAGAAAGGAGAGAGAAAGAGATTTGAGAGAGAGAGAGAGAAGAGAAAGAAGAGAGAGAAGTAGAGAGATTTAGAGGGAGATCAAGAGAGAGAAAGAGAGAGTTAGAGAGATTGAAGGAGGAGATCAAGCTTGGAGGACCCCGATCATCATCCGGACCGTCCGATCGGCAATCCAACCGTCCAACCATCATTGTGAGTGCAATACTTCCCCCATTTTCTCGTTTATCTTTCATTTTCTTTCCTTGGGCCCACCTTGTGATGGGCAATGAGATGGATGGGCTGGATCATCCATGAATGGGTCCCACATACCTGTATAATAATAATAATAATGATAATAAAATAAAAAATAAAAAAAAAAGGGAAGAAGGGAACCGCCGCTGGACAGTCAGCGTCCAGAGGACGCTGCTGCCCAGCAGCACATATGTATAGCCCAGTTTGGGCGAAATCCATGGGGCCCACTCGTGGGACCCACCTTGATTTATGTATTTGATCAATGCCGTCCATCTGTTTCTCCAGCCCATTTTAAGTCTGGGTACCAAAAATGGAGTAAATCCAGATTTCAGGTGGACCACACCATCGAAAACAGTGGAGGGAAGGATGCCCACTGTCAAAACTCCTTGGGCCCACCGTGACATTTGTAGACAGAATCACCCGGCCAATATTGGGCTTATTAGGTCCCCAGCGAGCTGGGAAACCTGATGAATGGATTGGATTTTCCCTATGTGGGCCCCACCTAAATTAAACTTAAAAAAAAAAAAAAAGAGGGTAAATTAACGTCCAGACGCTGGACGTTCACAGCGTCTGGGACGCTGGAACCGTCCAGCGTCAGGACGGCTGGAATGGTCCCCACTCGTGGGACCCACCTTGATGATTTTATTGTATCCACACCGTCTATCTGTTTTACCATATCAGTTTAGGGCTAAGGCCCAAATATGAAGCAGATTGAATTCTTAAGAGGACCGCACCACAGGAAACAGTGGATAATATGATGTCCACTGTCGAGACTGCCTCGGCCCACACTGGTGTTTATAGACCCCGTAACATACTCAGTATTGGGCTCATTGGGCTCATCATGAGATGACCCAGCTGATAGACGGAGTAGATCACTCTTATGTGGGCCCCACTCGATCAAAACCTCACAAAAAAAAAAAGAAAGAGAGAAGAAGGAAGGGCGCAGTCTCTGACGCGCTGGAAGTACCCAGCGTCCGTGGACGCTGGGCTCGTGGGATGCCAGCAGGTGGGCCACCCTGTGGGTCCCACCATGATGCATGTGCTGTATCCACACCGTCCATCCAGTTGGGGAGATCATTTTAGGGCATGACCCCAAGAATGAGTCAGATCCAAGTCTCAAGGGGGCCCCACCACAGAAAAACAGTAGGGACAGTGGCCCTACCCTTGAAACCTTCCTGCGGCCCACCATGATGATTATTTGAGATCCAACCTGTTCATGAGTTCACACATGCATGTAAGAAGGGAAAACAAAAATATCAGATTGATCAAAAGCTTGTGGGCCCCACTTGCGGAGAGGATATAAAAAAAAAAAAAAAAAAATGAAAGCTGGCCACTGGACAGACAGCGTCCAGGGGACGCTGCTGCCCAGCGGCGCAGCCCTCTGGGCATGGCAATGGGCCCCACTCGTTGGGCCCACCTATAATGTATGTGCCTTATCAATTCCGTCCAGATGTTTTTCCAGCTCATTTGAGTGGCTGAGCCCAAAATTTAAGCATATCCAATTGTCAAGTGGACCATGTCACACGAAACAGTGGGAATAATGATCTCCACCGTTGAAATCTTCCCAGCCCTACAGTCATGTTTATTTGTCATTCAACCTGTTCATAAGATCACATGTACATGGATTAATGGGAAAACAAAAATATCAGTTTGATTCAAAACTCTGGGGGCCATTTGGGTGCCACGCTCCAAGCAGCGCGCAGGTGGCCCACCTTGTGGGTCCCACCACGATGCATCTGTTTTATCTATGCCGATCATTTATTTTTTTTATATTATTCTAGGGCCATGGGCCCTCATAATGAGGTAAATCCCAACCTCAAGTGGACCACATTGTAGGAAACAGTGGTCATTGATGCCCACCTTTGAAACCTTCCTTGGGGCCATTGTAATGTTTATTTATCCATCTGACCAAAGGTGATGGGGCCCAACTTTGGGTCCCACCTTGATGATTGTTGGGTATACCTTGTCGTTCTTCTTGGCAGGGGTGTGGGCCCAGTTTTGGGTGGGCCACACGTAGAAAATAAGGGTGATTGAATGCCTACCATTGGAAACTTTACAGGACCCATCTGTTATGTTTATTTGCCATCCTTCCTGTTCATAAGTCACCCAGCCATGGGTGGGGTTCCACACGTGTGGTGTGCGGGCCCCACCATGGTGTTTGTTTGCCATCTCACTTGATTAGTGGGAAAGCACAAATATTGAGTTGATCCCAAACTGTTGGGGCCCATTAATGTATGTGGCTTCCCCACTCCTTCGTGCGGTTATACCCAACCCCGGGTCCACCTTGTTATGCATGTGTTCTATCCACGTCAGCTATTGGCCTCCATGGTGCGATATGTATGTCGGCCATCCATAAGGACCGCCTTAATTTTGTGCTTAATCCAAACCATCTAAATGAATGAACCCTAGCATGTTATGTACAGGATGGCCCTTGGGACCACCTTAGTGTGCGTGTTCGAATGACCGCGTTGTCCATCCCGTGGACCCACCTTGATGATTAGTTGTGTAAACCCTTATTGAAAGGTCATCCTTAGAGTTTGCTTGATCCAAGTCACAGGACTACCTTCTTAAACTCACCCTGTGGAACCGTCTTGTCAATTCACCTTGTTAACTCACCATGTTGACCCGCCTTGTTGACCCGCCTTGTTGACTCACCTTGTTGACTCAGCATGTTGATTGATCTTGGTAACTCAGCTTGTATACTCATATGACTCACCCCTTCTACCCTTGTACCCAAAGACCACCATATCGTGTATATCTCATCCACACCGTCCATTTACCTATAGGACGAGTATGGGGCTCATCCTCGATGTTCGTATGACATCTAGGCCATCCATTATATGGAGCCTATCTTGTAGTATGAGGTTAGACCTGTTGTCCCTTTTTGGACCTCATTGTATTGATCATCTGTCTCAGATTTCCCTACCATTTATGATTCTCTGTCATAACCTGTCTATCTTTCAATCCGTTCTATAATATTCCTTTTATGGACCATTATTGTGTTTATCCCAACTGTACTACAGGATTATGGATCTCGGCATGATTTTGGGTATTCTACTCTTGCCGCTCCAGTAGGTTCTACCTTTGATGTGTCGGTAGTGTTTTCAATTATTTTCTTTCCATTTGGGTTATCTAAATATTGAAGGTTAATCCACACCGTTCAGTTGTTGGACCGTCTGTGCTGTTGTATACCATCCATTTAGATTCTTATCCCTTTATGTTTGCTTGTATTATAAGTGAATTATCTTTTTATGCTATTTTTAGTATGTCTGTTGCCACACGTAGTGTTATTTGGAATACTCATATGTGATCTTTATACTATATGCTTCGACGACCACCATGCATGTGTAATGAGTATGCATCCCGAATCACCATTGTTAGTTGGGGACCACTAGGGCATAAACGCATTCATAAAGCATTCGAGATGTAGTCGCGCAAATGTAATTCACGTGCTCTCTATCGCAAACCTCTCCAATAGGTATGGGACTATTCGAGGACATGAATCTATCATCCTGACTTACACTGTATGGTAGGAATAGCTTAGCATACCTTGTAGCCCTTGGTGCGAGATTCCCTGGCTAGCGACATCCCGCACTATGACTCGATCATTCATATGTGTCCCCTCATCTTAATCATATCTTAAATAGGTTGGACTAGATTGATTTATTGCCATCGTGGTAGATGGGCTACATGTTGGCACTCATACTGTATACTTGACTCATGCATCATTAATGCTTGGCTCATCTGATTGTCTTGTATCAACCGACCATATCGGTCGTGATTGTCGTGCAATTCATTACCAGCTGACGGTGACATTGTGTTTGAGACCTTATAGTTTTATGGTGCTCTTTGGAGACTTGCACGGGCATGTCGTCCCACGTTTGTATGCATGGTTGCATTTCGCACCGTCTGCTTGTGCCGCATATAGCATGGTTACTACGTTGCAACCACAGCTCCATCGTGGTTTGCAGGAACACCGGAAATATGTGATCTTTAAACAGGATGCCATAGATGTCCCTGGGTGAAAGTCCCTGAACCCGTTGGTACCAAGGTGGGTGCTCCATTCAAGGACCGGGTGGTTTAATCATACACCAGTATGCCGAATACCAAACGGCGGTGTTTTCCACTGCACGTGGTCAGTTTGGAAGGAGGTCTGACCTAACCTGCCGGAAGAGTGTTGGCAAAGGGGGTTGAGTTTGACCAGCTGTGAGTAGGTCCGCTATTGCACCAGATAGGCTTTGGCATTCTACTGGTGAGTAGTGAGGTCTGTGAGACCCCGGTGATGTTCCGTTTCAGAGATGATATTGGTATCACTATATGGTGTTGGACGGTCCTGATGTGGGCGGGTGTGATGTGGGTGGGGCTGTAAGCCTGGGCGAGCTACCACACTGGGCGAGCTACCAGTTCCGAGTCCTGCATTGCTTACGTGATCGCGTTATGACTGTTCGTATCTGGACCACTGCACTGAGATGTGGTGATTTGCATACATGCATTGGATCATTGTATGTGACATTAGGCCCTGTAGGCCATTGCATAGTAAGAGTATATAGCCTTGGTAGGCTGGTTACCTGTATTGCATGCTTGCATAGCCATGGTAGGCTAGTTATATGTATTGCATGCTTGCATAGCCGTGATAGACTGGTTATTCATATCACATGATCGTGTAGCCTAATTGGGCGAAGTCTTGGTTTAAAGTTCTCATCATGCTTTACTGCTTACTCTGATATTTATCATGCTTGTCATACGCATTGTGCATGCACACACGCACTCACAAAGCTTCGTTTGAAGCTTATGCACGTTTGTTACGCTGCAGGTTATACCAGAGTGTATCAGCAACGTTGAGTTGGAGTTGGGAGTGCAGTAGCAGGAGGTGCCGGATTGTGCACAGTTTTTATATTTACGCATTGTGTATTTACTTTTCAGTACTGTATATAAACGAAATGATTTAGTGGAATTATTGTGTTTGTCTTTGATGGTACTCATATTGTGATGCTCATGTTTTCAAAAAAAAAAATTCAGACCCTAAAATCCTCCTTGTGGTATCCCAGGATCGGAACCTGACATGTAGGGTTAGGATCCGAGATCGGGGTACTACGGAGGCTGCCACCTCTGAATTCGGGTTACAGCGAATGGACGTCGAGAACCGAATTTGGGGCGTGACACCGAGGTCGATCCACAAGGAAGGAGGTAAACAATTCCAACTATCCTAATAACTAGAATCAAAGAGGTTTGTGAAATTGGTTCTGAACATAAAATAGAAAATCTGATAATGAAAAGATAACTAGAGCATCAAGGATCCACTTATAGCTCTCCTTAGATGCATAATTCGCTATGGTTTCTCACTTTCTCAACTAGAATCGAAATTAAGTTCTATCCAGTCGGATAATAGAGCAGTTAAACCAAACAATCTTCCACATGTAAGATCAATGTATATGATTCACTTAATGCAAGCTAGGACGAGCATACTCAATTGCATAGGTCAGTCCCAATTCCAATAGGCTAAGATCATGATCATAACCATCATTAAATCCTGTCACAAGACAAAACTAGATTATGATTTGAACTTATTCAAATCACATACACAGTCCATATACTTCAGAATTTTCATAAAAGTAGACTTTTGGTAATAAGTTCCCACATGAAGATCATAGTACTAGAGTGTACTCCAATTCCTCAGATCATACAAGTCTAGACTAATTCACAACAATTAAGAACTCAAGCAATTCTTCCAAACATACATGAGTCATCATAAGACTAAGAAAAACTACTTAGTACTTGAATTAAACTTCAAACCATTGTTCTTAAACATGAAATCTAACTTGAAACCAATAAAACAAATTAAACAATCTAAGAAAACTATAAGGTTCACCTCTTAGCTCTAGCTAAGAGATTAGCTAATGAAAAACATATTAAAAACAAAACTAGAACTAGAACTAGAAGAAGAAGAAAACTAGTTGTAGGAGGCTAGGAAGCCTCCTAGGTCTTGAATCATTTGCTCCCCACGTTGCTAGATGCCCTAGGAAGAGAGTGGAGGTGGCCTTTTATAAGTTGGAGCGGAAGATTCCGGATTGCGCAAGAAATCACGTAATTGAGCAGAGAAAATCGGAGCTTCACGGACAAGCTCTGTTATGCTGACGACCGGTCGCACGACCGGTCTAAGCTCATGAACGACCGGTCACATGACCGGTCTCAAAACCTCGAAAATAGTCCAGTGAGTTTGGTGTTTCTGGACACCTCTCGACCTGTCTGGGGACCGGTCGGGCCGGTCTAGCTGTGTAGACCTGTCTGGCGACCGGTCTTGGGACAGGTCTTGAGACAGGTCTTGGGACAGGTCTTGAGACAGGTCTTGGGAAAGGTCTTGCATATTTTCTTCTCTTTCTTTCTTCTTCTTTCCTCCACCTTTTGTCACTTGTTATGTTAATCTCCAATGCATACAAAGTGATTCTTTTGACTATGAATTAGTGAAGTCTCCCTCTCATTCCTACAATCACAAATCCATGCATTAGATTAGTCTTTAAATCATGAAAAGCATGCATAATGAGTGATGAATTGGGGTTAGAATATGCACAATTAAGAGCTCAACAATTATGCAACCATCGGATTGGTCCATAACTTTTGAGTTGATGTGCGACGCGAGCGATTATGCTATTGGGGTGGTGTTAGGCCAAAAGAAGGACAAGAAGCCTCATGTTATTTACTACGCAAGTAGGACCTTAAATCCCGCCCAAGTTAATTACTCGACTACGGAGAAAGAGCTCATAGCCGTCATCTTTGCCTTGGACAAATTCAGGCCTTACTTAATAGGATCCAAGGTCATCGTTTACACAGATCATGCGGCGCTGAAACACCTTCTTTCTAAGAAGGATGCCAAGCCCCATTTGCTTAGATGGATCATACTCCTTCAAGAATTCGATTTGGAGATCAAAGACAAGAAGGGAGTAGAAAATGTGGTGGCGGATCATCTATCCCGCCTAGTCCTACCTAATTCCATTGACGAGTCGCCTATTGAGGACTCATTCCCTGATGAGCAACTCTTTGTTGCTATGCATCCACCATGGTACGCTGACATAGCTAATTATCTATCCACAGGTGCGAAGCCGATTCATTGGACTGCGCCGGACAAACGTAAATTTCTAAGGAAAGTGCGCAGATTTTTCTGAGATAAACCTTTACTATTTAAATACTGCCCAGACCAAATTATAAGGAGATGTGTCCCTGATGATGAACATAATTCCGTCATCTCCTTTTTCCATGATCAAGCATGTGGGGGTCATTTTTCTGCCAAGAAAACCACTGCAAAAATTCTGCAGTGTGGTTTTTATTGGCCCACACTATTTAAGGACACCCACGAGTTTTGTAAAGCATGCGAGCTTTGCCAAAAGTTAGGAGGATTATCCCATCGAAATATGATGCCTCTCACCCCAATTCAACATCTTGAAGTCTTTGATTGTTGGGGCATCGATTTCATGGGACCATTTCCCTCATCTTTTGGACATGTCTATATATTGCTTGCCGTAGACTATGTGTCTAAATGGATAGAGGCTATCCCATGTAGAACCAATGATCATCGTACGGTTCTAAAGTTCCTCAAAGAAAACATACTTTCCAGATTTGGGATGCCTCGAGCCATTATTAGTGATGGTGGTTCTCACTTTTGCAACAGGCCTTTTGAAGCCTTAATGAAGAAATATGGCATTAGGCATAAAGTGAGTACCCCATACCACCCACAAACAAGTGGGCAAACTGAAATTTCCAATCAGAAAATCAAACAAATTTTGGAAAAGACGGTGAGGCCGGATCGCAAGGATTGGTCACAAAGATTAGATGATGCGCTTTGGGCTCACCGTACCGCTTACAAGACCTCCATTGGAATGTCCCCTTATAGACTTGTCTATGGGAAAGCTTGCCACTTGCCTGTGGAGATTTAACACAAAGCCTATTGGGCAATTCAGGCCTTAAATTTTGACATTAACAAGGCTAGCTCGCTTCACAAACTCCAATTAAATGAGCTTGATGAGATCCGGAACAATGCATATGAGAACTCAAGAATTTACAAGAGTAAGATGAAGGCCTTTCATGACAAGCACATCTTCAGGAAATCTTTCCATGAAGGACAAAAAGTGCTCTTGTACAATTCCCAACTTCATCTTTTTCTGAAAAAATTTTGATCTCGATGGATCGACCCATATATTGTCAAAGAAGTTTTCTCTCATGGGGCTGTTGAGATTGAGAATGCAGCGAATGGTAACTGCTTTAAAGTTAATGGATAACACCTTAAACCATTTGTTGAGAAATTTGATTCAGAGGACATGTTCATCACTCTGGATGATCCTGTGTATCAGGATAGTTGATCTCCTAGTCTGACGGAGGTATAGCGTAGGTAGGTTTAGTTATTTCTGCCGTTTAGTTTTGCTTGCTTAGTAGCTTTAGTTGTTGGGTTGTAGACTTCCATGTTCGACTCTCACAGGTACTATTATTCTCACTCTCTTATACCATTGCTCTCATGTTCATGCTCATTGCATATCTTTCACATTGACGACAATGCAAGATTTGGTTGGGGGTGAGATGAGATTCTTCATCTAGCATGTTGCAACATTTCGAGCATCATATGTGCAATTTTTTTTTAATTTTCTAAAATTCCAAAACTCTTTTAGATAACCTTATTTCTATGCATTCGAGATGATACGATTATAAGAAGAGGAGATATGAAGTGTGTGATGTTGTAAGTCTTTGAACTTCTCTTAATATAATGGTTTTATATGTTAATTCTCCTATTTTTGTGATTGATAGAAAATTTGAACACTTTTACACCTAGTTCACATTACACGATTTTCATGGGTTGAAAGGATTATACGATTTGTGGATTAGCTAGACTTTGATTTAAGGTGTTGAGAAACCAAGCTGGGGTACTTTGTCCATCGTTGTCCATGGAAAAATAACGAAAGATATGGATTTCTAAAAATCATATCTAATTTAAAAGAAAAAGGAAAAGGAAGGATAAAATTGGGAATGATGGAAAAATGCTGGAAAATTCTAAAAAGGGCTACCTATTACCAACTAGGGGATGGTCTACCCGTAACCAAAGCCGGAAATGGGACGTAGTGTGAAAGCCGTCGGAAGGACGGTAAGACAAATTCCTGTCATAGGCTTTTTGTCACTCTATACATCTTGAGATCTATAATTTAGTTGATCTATGAAGAAGATAATCCCAGAAACTCATGAGATGATCTTTCATTATGCACACTAGGTTGAAGTTGTTCGAGTTCTTCTATTTATCAATTAATCAGTGGAAATTTCATGTATACACTTATTATGCTTTGAGAGTTTAAGGTTTCAACTTCTATCAACTAATTTCTCCAAATTTTATACTTGTATGTCTTGGAATGGATAGAAACATGGTTTAGAGAGTTGGTTTGGAGGTTTGAAATTGTTTCACGCATGTTTTGCTCAGGACTAGCAAAAAGCTGGTTGGGGGGTGTGTTGAACCTCCAAATTATACATTGCATAGCCCATTACATTACATTATAGGCATGGTTTTCATGATTAAAAGGCCCATTTAATGCATGTTTTGTGATTGTAGGGATGAGAGCGACTTCACCCAATTGGAGGTAAAAGAGAATACATTAGGACCCTTTTGAATGAAAGCCTAAGGTGGACCAAAGAAGGAAGAAGAAAGAAGGAAGAAGGAAGAAGGAGGAAAGAGAAGAAACAAAAGAAGAAAAAGAAGAAAATGGTCAAGGGCCGACCGGTCTAAACCGGTCGGCCGACCTGCCAGCCCCTGTGAAGATCACTGGACAAAAGGACCAGTTGGTCCGACCGGTCGTGATTGGTCGGCCAACAGGTCGGTGACCCTGCTGAACTCCCTGGACATTTAAGCTAAGATGGTCCGACCGGTCAAGACCGGTAGGCCAACAAGCCAGATCCTCCCTGTGCTCTCTGGACGTTCGACATACGCAGCCAACCGGTCAAGACCGGTCGAGCCTGCGTAAGACAGAAGCCTTTCTAAATTCGGACTCCAAATTTCTCTATGCACTGCGTAACCTTACGCACTTTCTGGATGATTCCGATGCAACCGAGCTTCCTCACTACAAAAGGACACCTAGGGGCTCTTCCTAGGGTATCATAGAAGGTAAGGGACGTCGTGGGAGAGGAAGGAAGCCGTCGTGGAGCGTCTGCAACCCTCCAAACTTCGGTTTTTCTATGTTTTCTAGTTTTTTTATAAGTTTTAGTTGTAGTATGACAATGCTCGGCTAGAATCTCTCAACTAAGGCTGAGAGGTGAAGCTTATAGCTAATTTCATGTTTGATTCAGTTAGTTCAAGTAATTCTATTTCGAGTTTGGATTTTTTACTATTCTAGTTCTTAAAGTTGATAGTTTTAGATGTTTTATGAGAGTTCATGTGCTCCAGGCATTGATTCCTTACAATTCTCTGAGATTATCATATTGCGCTTGTTTAGATTCGAATTATAGTAATCCTTGAGCAGGCCATAGTCCATAGGCATGGCTATTACTCCGAAGGCTATGATTTCGAATTCTACATGTGTTGAATGGGAATAGAACTTGGAAGTTCATCTTGAGTGGGATTGAGTGTGTTCAATGCTTTATTTTCCAACTAGATGAGAGATAGGACTTCAAATCTAGTTGTGTATCTTGCTTGGATTGATTGGATTGACATGGGATTACTATAAGTGGATCCTTGAATGCCTTAGTGCCTTTAGATTACTGTTTTTCATTAGGTTACTGTTTTAGCATAATTACTCCAATTGAACCTCTTATCTATTGCAAACTGAGTTGCTAGAATAACTTAGAACCTGTTTTCCAATTCCCTGTGGATCGACCTTGGTCTTACCGAGATTTATTACTACATCGCAGCCTTGCACTTGAGGAGAGCAAACAATGCGCCTCTCATCTGCTAGCTGTAACTGATCGAATCTGGCCCGTTGCCATTCTCCTTCTTCAATTCCGCTTTCCAATAACACTCGTAGTGATGGTATTTCCACCTCGACTGGTAGAAATGCTTCCATTCCATAAGTAAGCTCGAAAGGAGTAACGCCCGTAGCAGATCGTACAGACGTTCGATAGGCCCAAAGTGCATATGGGAGCATATCTGACCAATCTCGATAGGCCACGACCATCTTCTCGAGTATCCTGACGATTGTCTTGTTTACGGCCTCCACCCCACCATTCATCTGAGGACGGTAAGGGCTCGATTGATGACGTTGAATTTTGAACTTGCTGAGGAAGTCATCCATCTTCTTGTTGACGAACGGGGTCCTATTATCTGTGATGATGGCATTGGGGATTCCATACCGGCATATGATATTCTTCTTCATGAATTTGATCACCTAAGATGCTGCAATCGTGGTGTAGGAGGCTGCTTCTACCCACTTGGTGAAGTAGTCGACTGCCACAAGTATATACTCATGACCGTTTGATGCTTTGGGACTAATCTTGCCAATGATGTCGAGCCCCCACATAGAGAAGGGCCAGGGAGTCGTCAGGTTGTATAATTATGATGATGGGGCATGAATTTGGTTCGCATGCTCCTGACACTTGAAGCATTTTCTGACGTGCTAGCAGCAGTCTGTCTCCATGGTGAGCCAATAGTAGCCGAGTCATAGAATCTTCTTTGCCATCATGTGCTCGTTCATGTGAGGGCCACAGATTCCTTCGTGTACTTCTTTCATGATCTTTGCAGCTTCTGTTTTGTTGACGCATCGAAGGAGGACATGATTATAGGATCGCTTGTAAAGAACTTCGTCACTGATGGTGAACTGGTCGGCCAAACGCTGGATGGTTCAACGATCTGTTGCTGTTGCTGACTCCAAATACTCCTGGGTTTCGAGATATTACTTGATGTCGGCATACCAGGGTTTGTTAGGGACAGCTTCGACTTCTTCTATTTGCAGGCAGAAAGCAGGTTCATCTTGAGTTTCGACTGTGAGCTCCCATTCTGAAGCTCCTTTCGAGATCTCGAGCATTGATGCGAGTGTAGCGAGAGCAACTGCAAACTGATTCTTGGCTCTGGGCATGTATGAGAAGGTGATTTCCTTGAACTCTTCGATCAGATTTTCAAGATACACATGATATGGTATCAACTTCTCGTCCTTAGTTTTCCATTCGCCATTGGTCTGATTGATGATAAGCTGTGAATCTCCAAGCACTCGTAGCTTCTGGATGCCCAAGATTATGGCTTCCCTTAAGCCAGCGATGCATGCTTCATATTCTGCCATGTTGTTGGTGCACTCGAATGCTATGCGCCTTGAGATAGGAATAGGGACATCATCTGGAGAGTAGAGGATTGCACCGATACCACTCCCCTTAGAATTTGTTGTGCCGTTGAAGAATAGCATCTACTCATCTTTCTTCTTCTTTTCTTCTTCTTCGATAAGCAAGAGATCTTCATCTGGGAAGAATGTCTTAAGCGGTTGATAATCCAGGAGAGAGTGAGCGGCGAGATGATTGTCGAGGGCCAGTCCCTTGATTGCCTTCTGAGTGACATAGGTGATGTCGAATTCAGACAAGAGTAGCTTCCATTTAGCTATCCTTCCAGTGAGTGCCGGTTTCTCGAACAGGTATTTAAGCGGATCCAAGTGAGCGAGTAGGAGAATAGGGAACGCAATCATGTATTGACGGAGTCGCTGAGTTGCCCAGACTAGGGCGAGGCAAGTCTTCTCGATCAGGGAATACCTGGTCTCGTAGTCGGTGAACTTTTGGCTCAAATAGTATATTGCTTGTTCCTTCTTCCCGGTCTCGTCGTGCTGGCCGAGAACACAGTCAATGGCTTCTGTTGCTACCGAGATGCATAACAATAGTGGTCGTCCAGGAGTAGGCGGCACTAAAACTGGGGGATTTATGAGATATTTCTTGATGCGGTCGAAGGCGACTTGGTAATCGTCATTCCATTCTTTTGGGACGTTCTTCCGAAGGAGCTTGAATATGGGCTCACAAATAGGTGTGAGCTGTGCGATGAAGCAGCTGATGTATTGAATTCTGCCGAGGAAGCCAAGGATTTCTTTCTCTGTTCTAGGAGGGGGCATCTCGATGATTGCTCTGGTTTTAGTTTCGTCGACCCTGATGCCATCCTCGCTCACCATAAAGCCAAGGAGCTTGCCTCCCATTCATCGAAGACACATTTCTGAGGGTTAAGGCGGAGCTTGTACTTTTCTAATCTGTTGAATAACTTCTTCAGATCTTCCAAGTGTCCTTCAATTGTGCGAGATTTGACGATCATATCGTCCACATATACTTCAAGCTCTTTGTTCATCATGTCGTGGAATAATGCTGTCATTGCTCGCTGATATGTTGCTCCTATGTTCTTCAGACCGAACGACATTACCCTGTAACAGAAGGTTCCCCAGGGAGTGATAAACGATGTCTTCTCAATATCTTCGATGGCCATCTTGATCTAATTGTAACCTGAGAACCCATCCATGAATGAGAAGACCTTGTACCCAGCAGTGTTGTCGACCAGAGTGTCAATATGTGGCAAAGGGAAGTCATCTTTAGGACTGGCTTTGTTGAGATCTTGGAAGTCGATGCACATTTGAACCTTGCCATCCTTCTTCGGTACTGGTACGATGTTGGCAAGCCATTCAGGGTAGTTGGAGAATACCAAGAATCCCGCATTGTACTGTTTGATGACTTCATCTCGAACTTTCAGAGCCCATTCTGGCTTCATTCTTCGAAGTTTCTACTTCACTGGCTTCATACCCGGCTTGGTTGGCAGATGGTGTACAACGAGCTCTTCATCGAGCCCCGGCATATCTTCATATGTGAATGTGAAGTTGGACAATCTTGGAGCTAGGAACTCCATCATTCTCTGCTTCATCTCTGGTGGCAACGACTTTCCAATGCGCACTTCCCTAGGGATCTCAGGTGTCCTCAAGTTTACTATATCGAAATCATCAGCTACAACATTGGTTTTGGATTATAACTTTTTGAGGAGATCCTCTAGTTCGGGAGCCGGGTCATTATCTTCCTCATCCCGAGTTTCATCCAAACCCATGAGCTTGAAGTCTAGTTCGATGTCAAAATCATATGATTCGACTTCAAACTCATGCGACTCTTTAGACGAACTTGGCACACTATTGAATGCAGGAAAAGAAATGTTTTTTGGTTTTTGAGAATTTTTTGGAATTGAAATGCTAGATATTTTTGCTTTTTGAAAGTTTTTTTTTATTTTTTTTGGGTTTTGGAAATTCACGGGACTTTGAACAAGCGGGCATTGCAGACCATGATTGATCCCAGCTTATCCCAAGGTTCCGTTCGCTGCTTAAATCGATGTTTTTTTTTTTTTGGAAGCCAGAGCCCTCAGGTGACTCTCTGGCTGATTCAGAAGTTAGGGGAACAGATGACCATTCAGGACCCCATACTCCTTCCCCTGTGGAGGTGGGGGTTGATGATTGGGCCAAGAATCACAGTCTGGCCCAATGACCATGATTTCTTGCTGGTTGGGTTCGAGATCTGAGTCGTACTCAGTCCCTCCCGGATCACTTTCCTCGCATTGTAGTTCATCTGGCTCCTCAGCGAGACACATGTTTGGGATCTGGACATCGGACCAATCCCGAGCTGGCCATTTCCCTTTTTTGGTTCAATGGATGGGCTGCTTCTGCCCCTGGCTGATGGTTGATGATGTTGATTCTGCAGAGATAGGCGGGCCGTGCCCCTTGTTGATTGATGCTGAGATGGGCAAGTTGTGCCCCTGGTTGGCTGGAATTGAAGTGGGCAAGTCGTGCCCCTAGTTGGGAGCAGGTATCAGAGTACCCTGGTCCTGAAGCTGTTGTATTTGACTTTTTTCTTTATCTTCATCCTCTTCTTCTTCTGGAGGTTATGGTTCGAGAATCTGGTCCCATCGAATGGGGGGCCACGTGGCTCAAGCTAAGCTCATCGGGAGGCCTTTGTGTAGTGCAGTTGGTTGATTCCCTCTTGGATCTTTGCAAGGCTCTCCTGGCCTGATAATCGAAAGGGTGAGCACCGAAATTTCTTCTTTCTTTTGTCTATGAAGATTGCCCTGTACCCGAGTCCCCATTACGTTGATTATATACCAGCGACATCTTTCTGGATTTGAAATGATTCTTCATCCGATACTTGAGGCTCAGATGTTCTGCTGGTGAAAAGACACGATCCACACTCGTCAGTTCCGGATTTGCGATAGCGTTCACAGTCTCGAATTCGAAACTATGAAACGGGACGTCTTCTTCAGAGTGCTGGATATCGATGACAGGGATGTCTGGTTCAGTGGCAACAGCATTGGAAGGAATGATGAGCTCCCTCTCTGCATGGATAAAGATCACTTGATTTCCACAGATGTACTTCACCCGTTGATGTAGGGTTGATGGCACAGCTCCAACCTTGTGCAGCCAAGGCCGTCCGAGCAACATGTTGAAAGAGGCTGATATATCCAGGATTTGGAATGTGATAATGGAGATTTCTGGACCTATCTGTACCTCTATGTCGACCTCTCCTTCCACTGATCGGCAAGTGTTGTCGAATGCTCTGACTTATATGGTGCTGGGTCGAAATGAAGAGGGACTGATTCCCGAGCGCTCCGCAGTCTTGAGCGGGCAGATATTTAAGCTTGAGCCGTTATCGATAAGGACCAGCGAGACACAAAGGTCTTTGTATTATAAGGCTATGTTGAGGGATCGCCTATGGTCGCGCCCTTCGGTGGCAACTCATTATCAGTGAAGGTGATGGCGCGGAGCCAGGAGCTGTCCGATCATCAATGCTATCATTTCTGGTGCTGTATCGGAGGAGACATGGGCATTACTCAGGGTTTTGGCGAACATTTCTCGATGTATGCATGATGTGCAGAGTAGCTCCCATACTGAGATTTGAGCAGGGATTGACTTGAGTTGAGTTGTCACATCATATGCGGCTTCGTTTTTGTTGCCGAGGCCTGAGAGAGCGCCTTTGGGATCTCCTTTGTTCTGATTATCTCTTCGGATGCAACGCCCATTGGGATTCATGTTTCCCACCTCCGCACATTTTGGATAATGCCACGAAACTTCTTTATAATTTTCCTCTCCTTTGCCTTCTAAGACCACTGGTTCTTGCAACAGTGCTGGTGTGGATATTAGATCTTCCTCGTATGGAGCTTTTGCCTTGAGGACTACATTGTTGCCTTTGCTGAAGGGATAATATCGAGGCTTGTCTTCATAGATCACATAAGGTCGCGGTCCTGGCTTGACCATTCCTACAGCAGGAGGTTCTTATGGAACGAATACTGGTCCTCTTGATATGGCAGGGGGTTTCTCTGTTCGTCCCAACTGTCGTAGTGTGATTGACACGCCTCCGGGACTTGCCCAATGCAGTATGACTGGCTCGACTGGAGGAGCTCCTTCCAAGACAATGGGCCCTTGCTGCTGATGAATATGATCCCTCCCTTGCGGATCGGATTGTTTTTGAGCTGAAATTACCTCTTGCCAAACGACAGGTTCGTATGCGAGCTCGATGTATGATTGTACTCCTTCCAGGATGACCGGCTCCCA
This sequence comes from Liriodendron chinense, assembly GCA_003013855.2. Lineage (NCBI taxonomy): Eukaryota > Viridiplantae > Streptophyta > Magnoliopsida > Magnoliales > Magnoliaceae > Liriodendron > Liriodendron chinense. The sequence goes on from ML058584.1 coordinate 2,017,793, forward strand.
ATATGAATGGCTGTAAGGTGCCCCTTGAACAACTGGTGCATCATACGGAGGCACTCCTTTGAGTACTAACGGCTCGGAGACTGAAGGAGGAGAGGAGTTTGCCCCTTGCAAGATAGGAGGAGAATTTGTTGGCCCATAAGTGTAAGCATGAATGGACTGGATAGGGGAGAAGAAGCGATCGAGATGCTCTCCTTCTTCTATGCTGTTGATGGCAGGGCCACGAGACGAATTGGGGTCCGTCGGATGCTGAGGCAGAGGATTCTAAAGGATATTGGTGGAGGCTGCTGGAGGAGTTTCGGGGACCGAGATGACGATCTTTCAGTGGTCGATCAGATCTTGTATGGCGTTCTTTAGAGTCATGCATCGATCAGTGGTGTGGCCACGCCCTTGATGGAAGGCGCAATACTCATTTTCTCGGTAGTTTAGAGGCAGAGGATGAGGAGGAGGCCTGGGTGCCATCAGAGTGAGTAACTGTTTCTGTACCAGCATAGCCATGACTTGACTAAGTGGCTGAGCGAGAGGAGTGAATTTCCTGAGCTCCCTGTAATTCTGCCTATTCTGATATGAGTATTGGCTGTTCCCCATGAACTACTGCTGTTGTCGAGGTGGTTATGGCTGTGGTTGAGGATTTGGTTGTGGTTCATACCTCTAAGGTTGATGCTGAACCTGATTCTGCTGATACTGTTGACGTCCCTATGGGGGAGCATATTGGTTGCCCTGAGCAGTGGCGATGATGTTGTTTACCTCTGTCGGGCGAGGAGGAGAATCGCTGCGGTTTTCGTTCCCATACCCGATAGGTCTTCCTTGCACTCTGTTTCATTTGATTAGAGTAGCTTGATGAGGCCATGGGGAGATTGTCCCTGCATGGATTCCTGCTTCGACTTGCTCTCCAGCACGGATCAACTATGAGAAATTCACATATGGATGTGAGATGAGATATCCAGATATGCCAAGATATGTTGAATGAACAATCATGGAGATTTGTTCTTCGTCGTCGATAGGTGTCCGCATTCTGGCCGCCATAGCTCACCAACATCCCACATAAGCTGATAGCATTTCATCACTCCTTTGCCTGAGAGCCGCGAGGTCGACTCTTCTGGGTGCCATGTTGAGATTGTCGACGAAAGCCTGGGAAAGTTGTTCCAAAGTCTTGATGTGATGACAGTCCAATGATGTGTACCAGTCTAGGGTATCGCCCTTCAGTGATTTTTGGAACAAGCGAATGAGGGCCCCTTCATTTCCTGAGATTGCACTTAGCTCTCCATAGAAAGCTTTGAGATGTCCTGTGGGACAACCGCTGCCGTCGTATCTTTTGAATTTTGGTACCTCAAAGTTTTGAGGTATCTGAGCATCTGGGAAAGGACACAAGTCTCTGAACTTGGTCGAAGGTAGATCGATTCCTTGTTGTCGCTGAAGTTGATTTTGCAAGATCAGGAACTGCTCTCGCAACTCGTCCAGTGCTGCATGATCTGTTCGAGCGACTGGTGCCTCTCGGAGTAAGGCACGTTCTTCTTCGGCATAGTGTTCGACGTCTTCGACCCTATGGGCTTGCTGGAAAGCAACTGCGGGTTGCTGAAATTGATTTAATGATTGAACTAGATTCTGATGAACTTGTGCTTGAAAGGACTGTAACTGAACTGGAGACTGTACTGAAGATTGAGCTGGAATTTGCTGGAAATTAACTGGAGATTGTTGAATTAAAGATTGTTGGAAATTAATTGGAGTTTGCTGAATTGAAGATTGCTGGAAATTAACTGAAATTCCATTGTCGGGGATGTGCTGGAATTGAAAAGTGCTCCTGTTTGTAGGAGGTTGAGATGCTGGGAAGTGACCCCCTTGTTGGGTATTCACCACTGTCCGCTGATTGATGTGAGCTTGACACTGACCCCCATTGTGAGCATTCGCCAATGTTGTCCCTGCTACTAGAAATTGAATTGAAATCCCATTGGTGGGGATGTGCTGAAATTAAGTAAAAGTCCCATCGGCGGGGACATGCTGAGAAAGAAAAGGAGTCCCATCGGCGGGGACATGCTGGAATCTACTGAGATTGTTACTTGTAAGATTGACTGGGAGCTGACAGGAAGTTCCTGCGACAGGAATGCTCTGAGAAAGAAGGTACTGAGGAGGATGCCCCATAGCGAAGGGCTGAGATGGCTGTTGTCGGTAGTCTTGGGCAGACTCTGCTGGTTGTGCTTGATTTGAACTAGTGGCCGGAGGGACCCGGCATGGCTGCTGAGATTGATGAACTGGACCAATTTGGTTGTTGACTGCTGCGGTAGCTTGTGCTTGCATGAATTGCAAGAGCATTTCTTGCATTGCTCTCATTCCTTGTGCCAATGCTTGCATGATTGGTGTATTCTCAATTGGTTGCTGCGCTGGCGGTTGCGCTTCGGCCATGTCGAGGGTGGGGAAGAGGTGAGTTTCCTCTTCGTGGTCGAACATGGCTTGCTGTGCCCGAGTGTGGATTATGCTACGGAAGGGAAGTTGTTTCCGAACACGTTGAGCCCGAGGAGGCGCAATGGTGAGGGATATACTTTACTCTTTTTTGGGTTTTGGAATTTTCTATATTTATATTTTTTTTATTTTGGGTAGAATGCTATACAGATGAGATTGTATGAGTTTCTGATGGGCAGATTTCCATTAACAGGCAAGCCCAGAGCATACGCTCGAACTGACAGGTGCTTTATGCAGGATGCATGTTGTGTGTTTGAATGATCAAAGTGCTTGTAGTGACTGATGCATAAATGCAGGTCTAAACAGTAAGAGTTTCTGATGGGCAGGTTTCCATTAACAGGCAAGCCCAGAGCATACGCTCGAACTGACAGGTGCTTTATGCAGGATGCATGCTATGTATTTGAATAATCAAAGTGCTTGTATGGAAGCAGGGGGGTTGGAAGAAAAGTAAATGTTGCACTTATGTTAGATGTGAATGAGATGATGCTGGTAAAGAGTAGCTAGATGGACGGAGGTGTCGCAAGGGTTTACTTCGAGTGGCTAGATCAAGACTTGGATGGCTTGGGAGACTTGGACCAGGGTCAGGCTGGGCTGGACCAGGGACTAGGCTCTCCTCACTCGGGCTCTCCTTGGTGGAAGAATGGGCTAAAGGGGTGGAGATGAACTCAGACTAAGGGGATTTCTTTTGGACTTGAGGAATGCTTGAATGAGAAGGGGTGGGGGGTATTTATAGCAGTGGGTAGTGGCAGAACCCATAAATATGTTTGGGCGGCACCCTGAGGGCCGCCCATACAGTCATTCTACTTCGGGTTCAGAGCGTACGGCCTCCGAACCTAAAGCAGAAAATCCCCAGGTTCGGGATTCGGACCTGCTCCGAGGCTGTGGTTTGGAACTCGGTGAGTTAACTGGGTTTGGATGATGGGTTGACACGGTGAGTTGACTAGATGGGTTGACTCGGTGATTTGACTCAGCGGGTTGACTCACCAAGTTTGACTTTTTTAGGATTTTTCGACTAGTTTTTCTTATTGGGGGTTTTTCGAGCTGATGTTTAGGGGTGAGTTGACTGGGTTTAGGCTTGAGCTGGGCTATAGATTGGGGCTTACAAGGGTGAGTTTGGCTGAGTTTGGACCTGGGATTTGGGGGTATGGTCCTCCATTCATTCAGCTATCTCTACCAACACTGTAGCCGAAGGTGGGGTGTCTACATGATCTTAATCTATTAGAACTAGGATTGGCCTATGCAATTGAGTGTGCCCAAGTCCTAATTGAATTGAGGGAATTATGTTGATGAACAACACATGTGGTGGATTATTTTGATAATATAATCGCTCTATAATCCGGCTAGATAGGATTTGATTTCGATTCTAGTTGTGTAGTTAAGAAACGAAAGTGAATTATGCATCAAGGATAGCTACAAGTGGATCCTTGGTGCTCTAGTGCTTCTTTATATTGTTAAAAATCATCTCAAGTTTACAGATTACTCATCTACATTCAAATTCCAATTTATTTTACTTTGATTTCAATTAGAGATTATTTGAAGAAATTCTATGGATCACTGAGTTAGTCCCTGAGGACGATCTCGGTCTCACTATCGAATTATTACTACATCGCTGTTAACGTCTAATTTAGTAACAGGCTCCTCCAAAGCATTCACCTTCCTTCAGGCGAGCTCCCCTCCAGACCTGAAAGCCAAAGAAGAAAGCTAAGGGTGGTCGGCGTTCAGCCGTTAGCCCTTCGAAGCTTAAGTTAGATGGGACTTGGCAGTAAGTACCTTTGTCATCTGTGAGATCATTTATTTATACAGATCCAGATGATCTAATACAGTTATGCAAGCTGTTAAGACCACTACTGATTTAGGGGGATAAGGAGCTTATCATACTAATCCTTAGATAAGAAGATGGTATAACCACTTTAGTCTTCTAACCGGCTACGTTCCTCAATGAGAGATTTTCGTGGAATGGAGCTATGAATAGAGGTAAGCCAAAGCCGGCCTATACGAGCTGCTAATATTATGAGACGAGAGAAGTCCTTTACGAACGACCTGAGACCCAAGCTGCTCGGATTCAGGAATATCCTTGTTCGATGAACAGGGAGTAAAGTTGCTCGGGTTACAAAGGTGCCCCCATCTGATGACTAGCAACTAGGCCTATTCGCATATTCGGAAGTGTATATGGACGCGTCTACGTGATATGCGAGCTTCGACCATGAGGGCTCGTTGGTCGGATGATGGAGCCAAAAGGCGCTCGCATGTCTTGAGTCTTCAGTGTCTTCAATAACCAATTTTATCCTATAACAGATGCCCCTCAAGTCCTTGACGTTGAGAAGTCTAAGTGAAGGACTTGCTTGCTTGCATGTATAACCACCTAATGCGTTTTTTGGAGGAGAAGCCGTACATGATTTAGCCCTCATTTATGAGCGCTAGCTTTCCGCAGCTTTTCGCCTGGGAGGAAATGAAGCAGCGCTCTCCACGTGTCTCCAGAATTAATGATCGTGCTCGTTCGACTGTCATGCCAAACGAATGGTCGCCGTGTGTCGCCCAAATCTTAAGGAATGATTGCTTATAAATATCCCTGAGTTCTATGAAGATTTCTTTATTTCGAAGTTTCATCGGAGGATTTCAAAAGTTCTTCTCTCCTTGTTTCTGTTTCCCTCTGGTGTCCTTATCTCTCTCTGGCGTAACATCATTTCCTTTTTTCTTTGAGGTATTCTCCTTTCTTTGTTCCATTCTTTGAACGAAAATGGTGAGAGATTCTGATGATGAGACTGTACCTTTGGGGGACGCAACTCCGAATTCTTCATCCTCAAACAATGCAAGAGTCCTTGCGGGGAGATACTCTGCATCTGGATATCCTTCAGTAATGACGGAGGAACAACTAACTGAGTTACCGGGAAAAATATTAGATTCCCGACTCCGTCATTCTCCGGTTACCGAGAGAGGGAGAGACTCCGGATTCCCCACCTCTGGGCTGTGTAGCCCTATATGACTACCTTTTTATTCTTGGTGTGCGTCTTCCCCTTCACCCTTTTATTTGCGACGTACTTCGTATCCACAAAATTGCCCCTAGGCAACTCATTGTAAATGGTTGGAGGGTGGTTTTGAGTGCTTTCGTTCTCTGGAAGCAAGCCGGCAATGGAGATTTAACTGTCGAAGAGTTCTTTAGAATGTTCTAGCTCAAGAAAGCTCCCTTTAGTGAGGGCTGGTATTACCTTGTGTTACTGGCACCGGGATAATGATGTTTTGGGAAAACCCACTTCGAATTATCCCGGATGGAGGAAACGCTGGTTTTATGCCTCCGAAAATTGAGAGTCTAAGGCGGGATCCACCCCTGGGGGCCATAACGTGAGTCGCTTCTTTGGTGAAGGTGGGTGAATCTCCACTCTGCCACGATTTTTGTAGTAGTCTTAAACCCTTATTTACCCAACTTGGCTCGTATTCGCAGCTATTCCAACAGGGGGAAAACCGAGCTTGAAAGGGGGGATCAACGAGAAGATCGTTAAAATTTACAATCTATCAATCCGTGACAGGAATATCGAGTCCTGTCTCTCACTCTCGCGACTTCCTGCTTCTGGACTGATATCTCAGGAGGAAGCTCCCATGGTAAACGTTGGAGAGAAGAGAAGATTGTTGCCCCGCCTGAGGGGTACCAGCTCAATGATACAAAATAAGACGTTGGCCGGTCCATCTCACCCGTCTGGTCGGTCGGGTGAGCCTACCCGAAGCTCGCAATCATGCGAGCCTCTTCCTGAACCCACGATAAATGCTCCGGTGGCTCATCCCGAGCCACCTGTCATTGATATTGTTGACAATTCCCCGAGAAACGATGGAGTGGGGCCAAGTTGCCCCCCGATTGAAGAGCCTCGCGAGCCTGAAGCTGCTTACGAGTTGATTCCTACTCGCGAGCTATCTGTTGCTCAAGATGCGAGCACTGCCGAGCTGGTCGTGGCTCAGCCTTCTGGCGTTGGGACGTTCATTGTCCCGAGTCACTTGCATCCGATTTGCAAGTTTTTATTTGACAACATCACCCCTCAAACTTTTGGCACTCTTCCTGAACCCAGTCCTGAGGATCTTTCCTTGGATGCGGGGGTGAGGATGATCCAGGTAAAATTCCTTCGAATTTGATTTTCTTCTTGCCTTCCTTCTTTTTTTTATGACCATTTGATAACCCTTTTACACCTCGAACAGGTACTGGACCTCATTATACGGATAGATGTGACATCGTTGCTGCTCGCCATATCATCGATGAGGCTGAAGGGAAGAGACTCGCACTAGAGAAGGCGATCCAAGGGAGAGACCAAGTCATCAAATCTCGTGAGACCCTGATCGCGAAGATGAATGAGGATAGAAAAATCCTCATCGAGAAGATCCAGGTCTTGACCGACAAGTATCAGGCCTTGGATACGAACTTCGTAAGGCTCGCAGAGATGAAGGAGAAGATAGAGAAAGAGAGAGAGATTTTTGGCCAAGATAAAATCTCTCTAGAGGAGCAGCTCACTGAGAGTAGGTCGCGACTAAAAGAAGTCAGCGACAACTTAGAGAAAGAACAATCTGCCCTCGCGCAGCTCAAAGATGATTCCATCCATTGGGAGGAGGAGAGAGTGGCCTACATCAAGATGCTATCTGAAGAGGGACTTCGAGTTTTCATGGAGTTTCGTAACTCGCAGCTGTACGACGACGAGCGATATGAGTCGTACGATGCTCGTCGCGACTTCACACTGAGAGTAGTGCAGTGGATATCTCCACCGTTCGATATGGGGGAATTCGAGAGGGTCGGGGCCATCGTTGCTACAGAGGATAGGGCAGCCGCTGAAAATGAGGTTACGGAGACTACACAAGCTGTAAGGGTCCTGGAAGCGGGCCCTAAGGTCAAGAGTGATGCTCCTCCTCCAAGTGATGCGCGAGAATGATCACCTCTTCTCTTTTCTTTTTCTTTCTCATGTAAATTTGGGTCGCTCCTCTATTGTAAAACTATCCAGATATCTCCCTTAATAGAATGGATATATTCTTTTTTGATATTATGGCTTCTTCTAGTGGTAGATGATTCGTATGTTGAATGCATAAATGCTTAACTCAAGAAAAATGAGTTAGGCTCAATTCGGGGGTCTTAGTGACCATGTCTATGTAGAGATAGACTGATCTATCGATTGAGGCTTTGGCTCTGTAGTAAGTAGAAGTTTCGGTCAAGAGAAAACGTTTGTCTTCTCTTCAGGGCCGTTCTAGTCCAAAGCGGAGTAGCGACCAAATTATAATTGATTAACCATAACGGGAGAAATGATTTTTAATCAAACGCGATCCACATAGTTAATACATGAATGTTTTATGGATAATATTGAAGTAGATGCTCCACATGCCAAGGGCGACGGAGTGGTCTTCCTTGCATGTCTTCTAAATAATATGTACCTGGTCGCACAATTTTGATAACCCGATGAGGGCCTTCCCAATTCGGATCTAACGAGTGAGCTGGTATTCCAAGGTTTTGTCTAAGGACCAAATCGTCGAGCTAAAAAGCTCTAGGTTTAACTTTTGCGTTACGATAGCGAGCTATATGTTGTTGGTAAGTTGCTACTCAAAGTCGGGATGCATCCCTCCTTTCCTCCAAAAGGTCGAGATGGAGCCTCAGACCCTCTTTGTTGCTCGTTGGGTTGTACTGTTCGATTCGATACGAGGGTATTTCAACTTCGACGAGAACAACTGCTTCGGTGTCGAATGCCAAAGAGAAAGGGGTTTCTCCAGTTGACGTGCGAGTTGTCGTTCTGTAGGCCCATAGGACTTCAGGTAGAAGCTCTGGCCACATACCTTTACATTCATCGAGTTTAGTTTTCAGATGATGTTTGATGATCTTATTGATTACTTCAACTTGTCCATTAGCCTGGGGATGATATGGGGAGGTTCGAATACTTCGTATCTTCCATTTTTCACAAAACTCTGAGAACGCAGCGTTGTTGAACTACTTTCCAATGTCGGTGATTATAGTGTGGGGGAGCCCATAACGGCATATGATGTTTCTCCACATGAACTTAGTAGTATATTTTCGGTATTGTGGTTAGAGGTTCTGCCTCGACCCATTTGGTAAAGTAATTGACTGCTACAATTGTAAACATATTCTGGCCTTTCCCGATGGGCAATGGTCCGATTATATCAACTCCTCATTGGGCGAAGGGCCAAGGGTCATACATCAGCATCATTTACTCGGATGGCACATGAGGGATTGGAGAATATCGCTTGTTAGTGCACTTTTCTGTGGCATACTAGTGCACCTTATTTGTCAATCACTTACATCAGTGAGTCTAGTGTCGGTTGAGCCTAATGAAGACGAAGACCGAAGACTCAGATGGCCCCGCTGCATCAAGGAAGAAGAATCAGGTAAAAGTGATGCCTTGGTGCCTTAACCATGACCAAACCCAACCCCTTGATTGTTTGATGACCTTGACCATGATTAGGAAACCTTTTATCATCATAGAATGGCCCTTGGTGTCCCAAAAGTACACCCAAAACTTGGCCAATGCATGAGGGTTGAAATAAGATTGGGTCTGCAAACTACAGGCTAAACCCAAGCTTGACCGACCGGTCGGATGGACTGGACCGACCGGTCTTGACTGGTTGGACTGGGTCCCCAACTAAACAGCAAGGTTGCTGTGTTGTGCAGACTAAGGACCGACCGGTCGTGACCGGTCGGCTGGGTTGGCACGACCGGTCGCGACCGGTCCGACAGACCCTCTTTTCTGACAGATTACACTCTGTCTTGCTTGGCTTTTGGCCGACCGGTCTGGACCGGTCGGGACAGGTCGGCAGAGCCGTTTTCTTGCCCATTTTATGACCATTGGAGCTCACCTTTCTTATATATGGAGCTCGGTTTTTGGGCATGGGCAAGGGGATTTCGAGAGGAGTGAAGCCACCATTGTTGAAGACCATTTGAGGCTCATTCCCAACCTATGCAAGGCATCTTCCTTATGCTTTAACACAAGATTAGAGCATTCCAAGCTCATGAAGAAGATGACCTTCATCCCCTCTTGATCTCTAGAGTTTGGAACCTTCTAGATTGGCATATCTTTGTCCAAAACTCTAAGATGAGATTGTTGTAGGAGAGAGACTCTAGGCAACCCATTCCCATTAGTTGTAGAGTTCTCAAACATATTCTCCTAGCACCTTGGGCATCTCAAAGGCATCACATGCAAGGTGTTTGATTGAGTGTGGCTGAGGCATTGGCGACGCAACGGCGACACGATCGTGGGAGCTGTTAATGCAAAGATTTGTCAATTACCATGGTTAGTGTGTCGTCGAGTCCCTGGCGGCTGAAGACAGTTTTCCTTGCGGCTGAAGACAGAAGCTTCTCGAAGATCAAGTCAGCTTCAAGCCTCTCCACCCAAACCTTTGATCCCAAAAACTTCTATAGATGGCCCAAAACCTTTCTAGGCACATCCTTAGCACCATCTATAGCCCACCTTCCATTAAGATCAGCAATGGATAGGTTCTTGGTAGCAGAGGTTTCTTTAAAATTGAAAATATATAAGTCTGCTCTCTCCGATACATACCCGATCCATCGGAGAATATTCCGATAGATGTCCGATCAATCGGACAATGTGTCCGATCCATCGGAAAATAGTCCAGTTACATTGTAAACTCTCTGGACACTTTTCCGAGCCATCGGAGGGCTGTCCAATCCATCGGACAGTGTATTCCGATCAATCGGACAGTATGTCTTATCAATCGTACAATTGTCCAGCAAATATATGAAAAACTCTCTGGACTCTTTTACGATCAATCGGAGGTCTGTCCGATCCATCGGACATGGCTCTCCGATCCATCGGACATAGATACGATCCATCGGAGGAATTTCCAGAAAAATTGCATCAACTCTCTAGAAGAAATTCCGATCAATCGGACCATCTGTCCGATCAATCGGACAGGGTATTCCGATCAATCGGAACTAAGTCCGATCAATCGGAGAACCTGTTTTCAAGCAAAATTCAAATTTGACTAAAACTTATGTCCGATCGATCGGAACCTATCGAGCTGACGTTTTCTGACCGTTGAATGGCATAATCTATTTATAGAACTCAGTTGGATCTTGCCCAAGACACCTTGAGCATCATCTAGGGTTTGAGTGAGCCTTCTTCTTGAGATCCCCTTCTTCCAAACCCTTAGATTTGTTGAGTTCATTCTTCAATCCATGTTGATCTGACCAACATTGATTAAGCATTCAAAGCTTGGATTGAAACATGAACTCAACTCCTCTTTAATGGCATCTTGACCTACCTCTCATAGACATTCTCTTGTCATCAATGCCATTATTGGTGGTTTAGGTAGAAGCTTTCCTCATATAAAAGCCATATCCCAAAATAGCCTCAACCTAACCTCAATCCCTCACCTTGGAATCTATAATGGGTCATCCGGAGCAAGGTTGCTGATCGAGGGAGCTGAATAAGACGTCTTCCGTACAAGCCGAAGCTTCTTCAACAAAGGCATCATCAAGGGACTCAATCAGCTAAGTATATTTAGTCTTTCGAGTCCAAGAAACCTCCTCAAGTTGAGATTTGGGTTTCAGAGTTTGAAGACCCAAACTCGGTAGAGTCCTTGCGTAGGACAAGTCCTTGAGTAGGACAAGCCCTTGTGTAGGACTAAGTGGTCATGGATTAGTCCTATGGAAGGATGAATCCATGTGTTGAGTCGTAAGTCCTTTTGTAGGCTGTTAAGGTTTATGGTTAACCTCATTTAAAACCATAGTGATAGTGAAATCCGGCCACTCAAGGAGTGAGTGGATCAGCCGGGAGTGGAGTAGGTACATAACCGAACCACTATAAAAATCCCTTGTTGTGTGGTGAATGGATGAACTGATTTACTTCTTTCACATGTGCTTCTATTGATTTATACTTTGCATATCTGGTGTTTAATGAAAGTGCTCTAAGAATACTTTGTATTGAGAAATTTAAAAAGTGTCCTATTCACCCCCCTCTAGGACAAGATAACTTGTTTCTTGCTTCTACAACAGCGGTAATCAAACTTATACCGCATTTTCAATTGGTATCAGAGCGGGTTCCTCCTCAAAGGCGTAACCGCCCAGAGTGTGATCCGTCTCTAGAAGCTTGAAATCATGTCAAAAGGGGATTCTAGTATGGTTTCCAAACCTCCATATTTTGATGGATCAAACTACGCATATTGGAAAGCAAGAATGAGAGTTTTCTTGCAATCATTGGATCATGCAACATGGAGGTCTGTGGAAATCAAATATGAAATACCCCTTTTGAACACTACCATAGAGGGTGTCACCACCACCACAGTCAAACCTGATGACTTATGGACTGATCTTGAAAAACTGAGATACATTAGCAATGCAAAGGCACTCAATGCTATTTTTTGTACCGTCTCAGCGGATGAGTTCAAAAGAATTTGTAATTGCACAACATCCAAAGAAGCTTGGGACATCCTTGAAACTACACATGAAGGGACTAGTACAGTCAAGAGGTCAAAACTTCAGCTATTGACAACTCAGTTTGAAAATATGAAAATGGAAGAACATGAGAACTTCATGGACTTTTACACCCGGTTGAGTGATGTCACCAATGCTATGTGGGGATTGGGGGAGAGAATTTCGGATCCGCGCATTTGTAGGAAAATTCTAAGATCCTTACCCGAACGATTCTCTTCCAAGGTCATAACTATTGAGGAATGTAGAGATATTGATACTATGAAAATAGAAGATTTACTAGGATCTCTACAGACCCATGAACTTCATTTCAAGAAATCCCTAAAAAGTAGAAACACCGTGCTAAAAACTTCACACACTACTCAAGAATCTGAAGTTGATAGTGATGAAGAATTGGATATGAATGAAATGGCTCTTATGGCCAAGAAGTTTAGAAAATTCTTCAAAAACAAAGGAAAGAGGGTTGACAAGAATAGCAAATCTTTTGACAAAAAGCGCTATACAGGAAAATCTTACAACAAGCCAAAAGATCCCAAGTGCTACAACTGTGGTCGCTATGGTCATATTGCCTCTGAATGCCAAGCTCCTGCCAAAGAAAAATTTAAAAAGAAAGCTATGGCAGCCACATGGGACAACCTTGGGAGTACTGATTCAGAAACAGAAGAAGATCAAAGTGATGAGAGAGGATCAGTTAAAATTCTGATGGCCTCTATCTCTAAGATTGTCCCAGACTTACAAGGCGAAAGAGACAATGATGATCATGAGCAATCAGAACACAATGTGACATCCTCCGATGATGACGAGGATGATAATGAAGGTTTGCAAGTTGCCTATGATGAGCTATTCCGTCAAAGCATCCTTCTTACCAAGAAGCTGAGCCAAGCTAATATTGAAAACAACAAATTGGCTGATGAAATGCAAGAAGTGAAGAGAGAAAACCACGGATTTTACCATCAGATCTGTGAATTGGAAAAGAAAAACAAAGCAGCTCAAGACAAAATTAATACCCTAGAAGATGAGCTGAAAAAGGCAAAATCTACAAATCAGTGTTTAGTCTTGCAACTTAATCAAGAAAGTCAACTCAATGAAAGATTTGCCCAAAGTAGAGAAAAACTTGATGATATCCTTAAGTCAGGTAAACCTTGTAGGAACACAAGAGGGCTAGGCTATAATGAGCCAACTAAGGTTAGTAACCCAGAACCTAAAAAGATCAGGAATGCATCAGGAAGCACTACTAAGAGAAATTCACCTATATGTCATGCATGCGGAGATGTTGGTCATTTAAAGTTTGAATGCTTGGTCCTTAAGAATCCGGTTCGGAACTTGAAAGGTAAATTTGTACCTACCGGTAAAAGGATGAATCAGATGTGGAGTCCTCCTAAACAAACTCCAAACATGAGGAAAAATTATCCCACTCCACCAAAGAAAGACAAAAGAATGGAAGAGCTCCTAGAAATGGTAAAACAGTTGAACAAAAGAACCATGGAGCTGATGAAAGAGAAAGCCTCAACAACTTATGCCCAAACAATGACATCCCTAGAATCAACCAAGAAACCTAGTTCTCCAAAAAGGATAGTCTCTAAATGGGTAGTAAAGAACAAATGCTTAGTTATTCATACAGCCCTTAGAGCCGGAAGAAACACTAGGTGGTATCTTGATAGTGGATGCTCCCGACACATGACAGGTGACAAGACTCAGTTTTGTGATTATGCTGAATTTGATGGTGGGTCTGTTACCTTTGGAGATGGGAGTATTGCCAAGATTGTTGGAAAGGGAACCATCACCGGGCCAGGATTGCCCAAAATTGAGGATGTTCTATGTGTTGACGGTTTGAAACATAATCTGTTAAGCATCTCTCAAATATGTGATGAACAGCATTCCGTGAAATTCTCCAAAGAAATGTGCGAAATTATGGACCAAACTGGAAAATTAATATTAAAAGGGTTTCGCACTGGAGATAACTGCTATGTGATTGAAAACAAGGGTGATGAGGGACCATCTGCCGTATGCCACATGGCTATTAATGATGATACTGAATTATGGCATCAACGGCTTGGTCATGTCCATTATAGGAACCTTGCTAGGCTGAGTAGGAAGAAATTGGTGAGAGGATTACCAAAGATTGGGAAGAAACCAAAAGAAGTATGTGCTGAATGCTTGAAAGGTAAACAAATTAAAGTTGCACATAAGAAGACATCCATCATCGCTACATCAAAACCCCTTGATCTACTCCACATGGACCTTGTAGGCCCCACAAGAGTAATGAGTCAAGGTGGTAAGAGGTATTTCTTCGTTATTGTTGACGACTATTCCCGCTATACATGGGTTGTATTTTTGAAAGAAAAGTCGGATACATTCGAGGAGTTTGAGAAACTCATGAAACGACTCCACAATGAAAAAGAATGCACAGTAAAACGTATTAGGAGTGATCATGGAGGGGAATTTGAGGATGGGCGCTTTGAACTATTCTGTGAAAATTTAGGAATCAAACATGAATTCTCAGCCCCAAAAACTCCACAACAAAATGGAGTAGCAGAAAGGAAAAACAGAGTTCTACTCGAAATGGCTACAGTCATGATGAACAGCAAAAATATAGCTCAAAATCTGTGGGCCGAAGCAGTGAATACAGCTTGTCACATCATTAACCGAGTTTATTTGAGAGCCGGCTTAGATAAGACCCCATATGAGCTGTGGAATGGAAAAGTCCCAAACATCAAGTACTTTAGGGTCTTTGGTAGCAAATGTCACATCCTTCGAGATAGAGAAAATTTAGGAAAATTTGACTCTAAGAGCAATGAGGGAATATTTCTAGGATATGCTTCTGATAGTCGGGCCTATAGAGTGTACAACACAAGGACTAAAACAACTCAAGAATCCATAAATGTTGTCATTGATGACCAATCCAAGGAAGACACAAGACTAGATGATGATGAAGTGGGAGAACCGTGCCACATAGGTAAACCTGATGAAAAATCTCCCACTCCCAATGCCTCAATAGCTTCGGGAAATGCTCCACATATCAAGGATCATCCCCTCAATCAAATCATTGGAGATCCGGATGTTGGAGTCAAGATTAGAAGACAACTTGAGGCCATCAACAGTCATGTGTGCTTCACTTCAAAAATTGAACCAAAAAATATAAATGAAGCTCTCAATGATGAGTTTTGGATACTTGCTATGCAAGAGGAACTTCAACAGTTTACCCGAAATGATGTTTGGTTTCTAGTTGAAAGACCAAATGAGAAAAATGTCATTAGAACCAAATGGATCTTCAAAAACAAAACAGATGAATCTGGCAATGTGATTCGAAACAAAGCACGTCTCGTAGCTCAAGGGTACTCTCAAATTGAGGGAATTGATTTTGATGAAACTTTTGCCCCGGTAGCTAGACTCGAATCCATTCGAATTCTCATGTCCATAGCATGTGCTCTTAAATTCAAATTATTTCAAATGGACGTGAAGAGTGCCTTTCTAAATGGTATACTTGATGAGGAGGTTTATGTTGAACAACCAAAAGGGTTTGTGGACCCTAGTTACCCTCAAAGAGTCTACCGATTGAAAAAGGCTCTCTATGGGTTAAAACAAGCCCCCCGAGCATGGTATGAACGTCTTACTCAATTTCTTATTGCTCACCAGTTTGTTAGGGGGAGTGTTGATAAAACCCTATTTGTTAAAAGGACGGCTGATTCCTTTCTCATTGCTCAGATTTATGTAGATGATATTGTATTTGGGTCTAACTGTGAAGAATTCTCTAGCTTATTTGCTGAACTAATGAAATCTGAATTTGAGATGAGTTTGGTTGGCGAACTAAATTTTTTCCTAGGATTGCAAGTTAAACAGCTGAAAAATAGAATCTTTATCAACCAAACTAAGTATGCAAAAGACTTGGTCAAGAGATTTGGGCTAGACTCGGGTCGATCACACACCACGCCTATGGCCACCACCATTAAACTTTCTAAAGACTTATCTGGCACTAGTGTTGATCAACATTTATATAGAAGTATGATTGGGAGTCTTCTCTACCTCATAGCTAGTAGACCCGATATCGCCTTTAGTGTAGGGGCATGTGCTAGATTTCAAGCCGATCCTAAGGAATCACACCTCATTGCTGTAAAATGAGTGATTAGATATGTGGCCGGCACCACTGATTATGGCTTGTGGTACCCCTTTGACACCTCAACCATCATTGCGGGGTACTCCGATGCCGATTGGGCCGGAAATATGGATGACAGAAAATCCACTAGCGGTGGCTGTTTTTACGTCGGAAATTGCTTAGTTGCTTGGCATAGCAAAAAGCAAAACTCCATCTCTTTGTCCACCGCTGAAGCTGAATATATTGCTGCCGGAAGTTGCTGTGCTCAACTACTTTGGATGAAGCAGATGTTGAAGGATTATGGTCTTAATCAGGATGAAATGACGCTTTTTTGTGACAACACAAGCGCCATTAATATCTCAAAAAATCCGGTTCAACATTCTCGAACCAAGCATATCGACATTCGGCATCACTTTATAAGAGAACTCGTTGAGGAAAAACTGATTAATCTTGAATACATTCAAACTGAGCGGCAATTGGCCGACATCCTTACTAAGCCGTTAGATTCCACAAGGTTTAAACACCTTCGGAAGTCTATCGGTGTGTGCTCATTCTAGCAAAATGGACACTCATGTGCACATAGGTATATCTGAGGAATTAGCCTCATTTTTTTTTGTGATTATTGATATTCTCATGTTCACACTCTTATCAAATTAGCTGGAAATCATTTGCTGAAGGGAGAAAATGTTTAGTGTTAAAATCTCACTGGGGGCATTTCCGATGGATCGGACACATCGTCCGATCAATCGGAAATATCGGGAGATCAACAGTCAAATACGCGAGCCCTATTCATTTGGTCTTCATTTCTGCCCTCTTCCTCTCTTCTCTCAGCCCCTTTTGCTAGGGCATCTCCATCCGATCGGTCTGTAGCTCAGCTGGGTTTCCCTAGATCCTCATTTGCAGCCCCAACAGGTCTTCGTGTCTCCTAAGTAAGATCCTCCAAGCTGTCAGTTTGATTTTTTTTGGCTATCCGATCGGTTTCTTCTGTCCCTCTCCTCTATCAGATCATCATTTCTAGGGATTTGAAGTGTTTTCTGTCCATCTTGGTATCTACATTGGTTAAATCCTCTTTCCAATCTTGCTACATCATGCCTAAAGATCCGAAAGGCAAGTCCAAGATGGCTGCTGGGCCATCCACCACTGCCAGGACCAAGAAGTTGCAAACTTCTCGACCCTCTCAGGGCTCTCTTCCACCTGCTGCACCTCCTGCCCAGCCTGAGAGTCCAGCCTCTCTCTCTCGGTTTCAATCTCACACCATTATCTATGAGAGAGTGGTCACTGAGTCCTGTGTGGAGCCCTTTGGCATTCCCGCTCTTCTTGCACAGATTGGGTGGGATGCTGTACTTCGTTTTGGCGGCGTAGCCCATCCCGAGGTTGTATATACATTTCTATCTAAAATCATCAACCCTGTTGGCAACCCTCCTTCATGTGAAGTTATTGTCGGAGGCCGGGTCGTCCAGGTCACAGCCCACACAATAGCCGCCCTGATTGGTGTTCCCGTGTCCACAGCCCCGCAACCAAATGACAATCTGCTTGATACTTCTCTTAGGGCTGATTGGACTCGCTACTTATGTCGGGGTCCAAATCCGGAGTGGATCGACGGTAGTGCACTACGGGCATCTGAAATGTCTAATAGGTTTCGAGTGCTCCACCAGATCTTCAGCACCAATGTCTACCCCCGCAGTACCAACAAGTCTGACCTTACTGCCAATATGGTCAATCTGCTGTATCACGTTGGTCATGGGACGCGCCTGTGTCTCCCATCCATCATTTTGCATCATATTCTGGACGCTCTGCCACACAACCGCAACACCATTCCGTTCGGGTGGCTCATTACCAGATTAGGGCACGAGTGCGGGTTTACAGATATTGTGGTCCACCCTATTCCTCGCCGCACATTCAGGGACCTCAATATCAAGAAGATGACCCTTCCAAAAGAGGATGACGTAGAAGATCGGGATTTCTCGCACACTCCCACACAGGTGTCGGCTGACACCCACAGCAGGTCTTCCGCTCCATCACCAACTCCTGCCCCAGCTCGTCGCTCAGTCAAGCGGCGCCTTCAGTCCGACGCCTCTTCGGCACCTCCTCCTCCCAGCACGGAGCAGATCACTGCTCAACTAGATCGAGTGGAGGGTGCCCTTGCCCAGCATGGTGAGCGGCTGTCGCGACTCGAGAGCTTGATGCAGTCCATTCATGCTGCTGTCCAGAGCCTCACATCAGCTTTATCATGTCATCGCGATGACGTCACTGGCCCTGCTCCATAGCTGCCTATCTTTTCAGTTAGGGTTCCTAGTGTCTAGTTGTCGCAGATATCTTTTTGGAGCGACGTTGATAGTTGTATTAATTGATGCATCTTTTCTTTGACACCTTTTTGGATTGACGGATGGTTATACTTTTTGGATATGTTTTTGGATATTTTTTTTGGATATTCTGATGATCATTATGTCCTTCTTGTTATGATATTATGTCTGATGATCATTCTTTTTGGCTATCTTCTGCATATATACATATAATTGTGCGACATTGCTTATCCTTGTTGGGCTTCTTGCCCTCTTTTGGATTTTGTATATATGGTTTGTTGGTCATGATATACATTTCAGGAGGGGAGGTTGGTTGCTTGGGCTATAAGCCCTCTGTGCTTACTGTCATATACTTGTATATCCTTGCATGACCATGTGTGTGTTGGCTTCCTCTCTCGGCTCGATAATGTTTATTTTCCTCCTTGCGTCTATGACATATGTGCTGCATTCTCATTTCACTAACCTTTGTCAATCACTGACAAAAAGGGGGAGAATTTATCCCACCAAAAGATCCAGGTTATCTTTTTGTTGATCTTTTGTGTGCAGGGACCAAGGGGGAGTTCAAGTGAAGCCTACTTTGTACATTGAGTCTGTACATTTTGTATGTAATGAGTCATGTCTATGTATAAAGTTTTTATTTTCCTCGACATGATGTATTTTGGTTTTTGGTGTCTAGGATAAGTCTGTGGTATGGACCAAGACTTGCATAGGTTTGGTTTTGTCTGGTAATTGACAAAGGGGGAGATTGTTAATGCAAAGATTTGTCAATTACCATGGTTAGTGTGTCGTCGAATCCCTGGCGGCTGAAGACAGTTTTCCTTGCGGCTGAAGACAGAAGCTTCTCGAAGATCAAGTCAGCTTCAAGCCTCTCCACCCAAACCTTTGATCCCAAAAACTTCTATAGATGGCCCAAAACCTTTCTAGGCACATCCTTAGCACCATCTATAGCCCACCTTCCATTAAGATCAGCAATGGATAGGTTCTTGGTAGCAGAAGTTTCTTTAAAATTGAAAATATATAAGTCTGCTCTCTCCGATACATACCCGATCCATCGGAGAATATTCCGATAGATGTCCGATCAATTGGACAATGTGTCTGATCCATCGGAAAATAGTCCAGTTACATCGTAAACTCTCTGGACACTTTTCCGAGCCATCGGAGGGCTGTCCGATCCATCGGACAGTGTATTCCGATCAATCGGACAGTATGTCCGATCAATCGTACAATTGTCCAGCAAATATATGAAAAACTCTCTGGACTCTTTTACGATCAATCAGAGGTCTGTCCGATCCATCGGACATGGCTCTCCGATCCATCGGACATAGATACGATCCATCGGAGGAATTTTCAGAAAAATTGCATCAACTCTCTGGAAGAAATTCCGATCAATCGGACCATCTGTCCGATCAATCGGACAGGGTATTCCGATCAATCGGAACTAAGTACGATCAATCGGAGAACCTGTTTTCAAGAAAAATTCAAATTTGACTAAAACTTATGTCCGATCGATCGGAACCTATCGAGCTGACCGTTTTCTGACCGTTGAATGGCATAATCTATTTATAGAACTCGGTTGGATCTTGCCCAAGACACCTTGAGCATCATCTAGGGTTTGAGTGAGCCTTCTTCTTGAGATCCCCTTCTTCCAAACCCTTAGATTTGTTGAGTTCATTCTTCAATCCATGTTGATCTGACCAACATTGATTAAGCATTCAAAGCTTGGATTGAAACATGAACTCAACTCCTCTTTAATGGCATCTTGACCTACCTCTCATAGACATTCTCTTGTCATCAATGCCATTAATGGTGGTTTAGGTAGAAGCTTTCCTCATATAAAAGCCATATCCCAAAATAGCCTCAACCTAACCTCAATCCCTCACCTTGGAATCTATAATGGGTCATCCGGAGTAAGGTTGCTGATCGAGGGAGCTGAATAAGACGTCTTCCGTACAAGCCGAAGCTTCTTCAACAAAGGCATCATCAAGGGACTCAATCAGCTAAGTATATTTAGTCTTTCGAGTCCAAGAAACCTCCTCAAGTTGAGATTTGGGTTTCAGAGTTTGAAGACCCAAACTCGGTAGAGTCCTTGCGTAGGACAAGTCCTTGAGTAGGACAAGCCCTTGTGTAGGACTAAGTGGTCATGGATTAGTCCTATGGAAGGATGAATCCATGTGTTGAGTCGTAAGTCCTTTTGTAGGCTGTTAAGGTTTATGGTTAACCTCATTTAAAACCATAGTGATAGTGAAATCCGGCCACTCAAGGAGTGAGTGGATCAGCCGGGAGTGGAGTAGGTACATAACCGAACCACTATAAAAATCCCTTGTTGTGTGGTGAATGGATGAACTGATTTACTTCTTTCACATGTGCTTCTATTGATTTATACTTTGCATATCTGGTGTTTGATGAAAGTGCTCTAAGAATACTTTGTATTGAGAAATTTAAAAAGTGTCCTATTCACCCCCCTCTAGGACAAGATAACTTGTTTCTTGCTTCTACAACAGCGGTAATCAAACTTATACCGCATTTTCAGGAGCAAGGGAAGCTGATTGAAGCACGGGAGAGCGGAGATCAAGCAACCCGAACCGGCGCTAAACAAGGGGCTCATCCGACAAGTAGGTTGTCTTTATTGAGAGTCCATTTAGAGTTTGTTTGTCAAGCTCGATCTAGGGATGTTAGCCGTTCCTTGGCCCGTTTGCCGGGCCTAAACTAAGTCTCCAAGGGGGAGCCTCCGACACGGGAGTAAACGTGCGTTGGGTTGAGAGTTAGCCTATGTCTAAAACTCCGGTAATGGTTGAGAGGTGAACCGGTAAAACCTTCGTGTAAAGGTTGAGAGGTGAACCTCATTTAAAACCTCCGATAGTGAATGCCGGTGTGCTTAAAGGAGTTGAGTACTTGACCGGGAGTGGAGTAGACCTAAAGTCGAACCACTATACATACTTGTGTTTGTGATTGAATTGAGCACATTTATATCTTAGCATTGTTAGTTTAATTGTTTAATTATGAATGCTTGATAGGAATGTATGCTAGGCACGTATTAGGCACATCTGCACACAAGATGTACCTTCACTAGTTGTGTAGACTTGAGCTCATTGATCCACTCTCATAAGTCTACACAAGTTGCATAGGTTAGGATCTTGATCAGTCGAATCATTTATTTACCTATGCATGCTTTAGACTAGGATTGCTTATTGATTAACCATATGCTAGTCTTGTGATTGGACTTGCTTAGGCTTGGCAGCCTAAGTGTTCTTGCTTACTTTGTTTTATTTGATAATATTTGTTAGTAGGCGAAAAGATTTTGATAAGGTCCTAATCACCCCCTCTTTAGGTCCTTAGACATATCTCCAAGTATCTCTATAAGCGGTAAAACTGCAATTTCAATTGGTATCAGAGCGGGTTCCTCTTTAAGGGCTTAATTGCCTAGAGGTAGATCCTAAGAGAAACTTGAAAATATGTCTAGAGAGGACTCTTCATCCGTCACTAAGCCTCCCTTCTTTGATGGGTCAAACTATCCATATTGGAAAGCCCGAATGTGCATCTTCTTAGAATCTATTGATTCGGACGTGAGGGACATGGTTGATATTGGATATGAACCCCCAATGGACATTATTCGTAAGGAAGGTGAACCGGATGTCTTCAAGCCAAAAGATAAGGCGATGTGGACTAATTATGATAAAGCTCAACGAATTCATAATGCCAAAGGCCTGAATGCCATTTTTTGTTCAGTATCTAAAGATGAATTTGGTCGGATTCAAACCTGCACAACCAGTAAACAGGCATGGGATATTCTTGAGGTTACCCATGAAGGTACAAACGTTGTTAAAAACTCTAAACTTTAGCGCCTCTACTCTATTTGAAAACATTACTATGGAGGAGCATGAAACATTTATTGAATTCGATACCAAACTGAACAAGATCACAAATGATTTGTGGGGCTTAGGGGATCCTGTTCCGGAGAATAGACTATGTAGGAAACTTCTGAGATCCCTTCCGGAACGGTTCTCTTCTAAAGTTACTACCATAGAAGAATGTCGGGATCTAAATACCATGAAAGTTGAAGAACTCATAGGTTCCCTACAAACTAATGAACTAAGCTTTAAGGCCCCCTCTAGAAAGAAAAGCATCGCTCTCAAGTCCTCTTACAAACATAAGAATATTAAGAGTGAGTCGGAGGATGATAGTGACGATGAGGATGATGAGGAAGAGAAATTGAACAAAAAATTCAAGAGATTCCTCAAATTTGATAGAGGGAATAGCCGTGACAAGAAGGACAAGAAGGGTGATAAACATAAAGGAAAATCATCCATACCTTCATCCGTCCATTGTTACGGTTGCGGTCGTCATGGCCATATTGCCCCGGAATGTCCGGAAGAGCCTAAACCGAAAGGTAAAAAGGCAATGGCTGCCACTTGGGATGATACGGAGGAGTCCGAATCTGGTGACTCTGCTTGTGATGGGAGCCAACATAAAGATCTTGCTCTCTCGGTCTCCACCACAACCCCTCTACCAGTTTATCTAAGAGGGGATCCCAACCGCTATCCCTTCTAGGAGAAGGAGTTCCCAACCCCTCACCTCATGCTACATTTTATGAGGGTGTTGAGGAAATTAGTTACCCTTAGGCTAATCAAACTAAACATAGTTAGTGAGGGTAGCTAGAAATGCTTTAATAGAAAAATCTGAGGATTTCAGCCTCATTTTTGGGTGAATAGGCAAATCAGAGGATTCAAGCCTCATTAGCCCAAAATTCAATAATTTAGCTTTGCTTTTATTTAATACATTTGCTTGCTAGATTATCATCATGCTTAGATTAGCTAATCATCTTAAGTTTTATGCTTCATTGTATGCTAATCTTTGCTTAGTATTGGTCTTGATATACCATTAGGGGAGGTTGGTTTATTGGGCTATAAGCCCTTTGTGCTTTTATTGCAAATGTATATCCTTGACCAATGTTGCATGATTAACTATGCCTAGATAGTTACATTTCTTGTTAATCATGTTCCTTAGCATGCTCCATTTATTTATGATTCATGCACCCTATACTCTCCTTGTTAGCATGTGCTTATAGTTATCATTGCGACATTCTATCTACTCTTACCTTAGCCTTATTGATATCATTAAGGGGAAGAGAATAGTTTGTCAATTGCTAACAAAAAGGGGGAGAAAGATCAAGTCCCACCAAAACTAGTTTGCTATGTTTTGTGATGCAGGGATTGACAGGTTATGGGGGAGCAAATTGAAGAGGAGCAGCTTAGTTTAGGCATGTCAAGAGTCCTGTATTTAATTCATTATCTATGTAATATCTTGAACATGTATTTTGTTTTGGTAGGTTAAGTTTTTATAAGTAATTGACAAAAGGGGAGATTGTTAGTGCACTTTTCTGTGGCATACTAGTGCACCTTGTTTGTCAATCACTTACATCAGTGAGTCTAGTGTCGGTTGAGCCTAATGAAGACGAAGACCGAAGACTCAGATGGCCCCGCTGCATCAAGGAAGAAGAATCAGGTAAAAGTGATGACTTGGTGCCTTAACCCTGACCAAACCCAACCCCTTGATTGTTTGATGACCTTGACCATGATTAGGAAACCTTTTGTCATCATAGAATGGCCCTTGGTGTCCCAAAAGTACACCCAAAACTTGGCCAATGCATGAGGGTTGAGATAAGATTGGGTCTGCAAACTACAGGCTAAACCCAAGCTTGACCGACCGGTCGTGACCGGTCGGATGGACTGGACCGACCGGTCGTGACTGGTCGGACTGGGTCCCCAACTAAATAGCAAGGTTGCTGTGTTGTGCAGACTAAGGACCGACCGGTCGTGACCGGTCAGATGGGCTGGCCCGACCGGTCGCGACCGGTCCGACAGACCCTCCTTTCTGATAGATTGCACTCTGTCTTGCTTGGCTTTTGGCCGACCGGTCGGGACAGGTCGGCAGAGCCATTTTTTTGCCCGTTTTATGATTGGAGCTCACCTTTCTTATATATGGAGCTTGATTTTTGGGCATGGGCAAGGGGATTTCGAGAGGAGTGAAGCCACCATTGTTGGAGACCATTTGAGGCTCATTCCCAACCTATGCAAGGCATCTTCCTTGTGCTTTAACACAAGATTAGAGTATTCCAAGCTTATGAAGAAGATGACCTTCATCCCCTCTTGATCTCTAGAGTTTGGAACCTTCTAGATTGGCATATCTTTGTCCAAAACTTTAAGATGAGATCATTGTAGGAGAGAGACTCTAGGCAACCCATTCCCATTAGTTGTAGAGTTCTCAAACCTATCCTCCTAGCACCTTGGGCATCTCAAAGGCATCACATGCAAGGTGTTTGATTGAGTGTGGTTGAGGCATTGGCGACGCAACGACGACAAGATCGTGGGAGCAAGGGAAGCTGATTGAAGCACGGGAGAGCGGAGATCAAGCAACCCGAACCGGCGCTAAACAAGGGGCTCATCCGACAAGTAGGTTGTCTTTATTGAGAGTCCATTTAGAGTTTGTTTGTCAAGCTCGATCTAGAGATGTTAGCCATTCCTTGGCCTGTTTGCCGGGCTTAAACTAAGTCTCCAAGGGGGAGCCTCCGACACGGGAGTAAACGTGCGTTGGGTTGAGAGTTAGCCTATGTCTAAAACTCCGGTAATGGTTGAGAGGTGAAACCGGTAAAACCTCCGTGTAAAAGTTGAGAGGTGAACCTCATTTAAAACCTCTGATAGTGAATGCCGGTGTGCTCAAAGGAGTTGAGTACTTGAACCGGGAGTGGAGTAGACCTAAAGTCGAACCACTATACATACTTATGTTTGTGATTGAATTGGGCACATTTATATCTTAGCATTGTTAGTTTAATTGTTTAATTATGAATGTCACGCCCCAAATTCGGTTCTCGACGTCCATTCGTTGTAACCCGAATTCAGAGGTGGCAGCCTCCATAGTACCCCGATCTCGGATCCTAACCCCACACGCCAGGTTCCGATCCTGGGATACCACAAGGAGGATTTTAGGGTCTGAATTTTTTTTTAACATGAGCATCACCATATGAGTACCATCAAAGACAAACACAATATTTTCACTAAATCTTTTCGTTTACATACAGTACTGAAAGGTAAATACACAATGCGTGAATATAAAAACTGTGCACAATCCGGCACCTCCTGCTACTGCACTCCCAACTCCAACTCAACGTTGCTGATATACTATGGTAGAACCTGCAGCGTAACAAACGCGCATAAGCTTCGAACGAAGCTTCGTGAGTGCGTGTGTGCGTGCACAATGCGTATGACAAGCATGATAAATATCAGAGTAAGCAGTAAAGCATGATGAGAACTTTAAACCAAGACTTCGCCCAATTAGGCTACACGATCATGTGATATGAATAACCAGTCTACCACGGCTATGCAAGCATGCAATACATATGACTAGCCTACCATGGCTATGCAAGCGTGCAATACAGATAACCAGCCCACCAAGGCTATATACTCTTACTATGCAATGGCCTACAGGGCCTAATGTCACATACAATGATCCAATGCATGTATGCAAATCACCACCTCTCAGTACAGTGGTCCAGATACGAACAGTCATAACGCAATCATGTAAGCAATGCAGGACTCGGAACTGGTAGCTCGCCCAGTGTGGTAGCTCGCCCAGGCTTACAGCCCCGCCCACATCACACCCGCCCACATCAGGACCGTCCCACACCATACAGTGATACCAATACCATCTCTGAAACAGAACATCACCGGGGTCTCACATACCTCACTACTCACCAGTAGAATGCCAAAGCCTATCTGGTGCAATAGCGGACCTACTCACAGCTGGTCAAACTCAACCCCCTTTGCCAACACTCTTCCGGCAGGTTAGGTCAGACCTCCTTCCAAACTGACCACGTGCAGTGGAAAACACCGCGGTTTGGTATTCGGCATACTGGTGTATGATTAAACCACCCGGTCCTTGAATGGAGCACCCACCTTGGTACCAACGGGTTCAGGGAATTTCACCCAGGGACATCTATGGCATCCTGTTTAAAGATCACATATTTCCAGTGTTCCTCTGTGGTTGCAACGTAGTAACCATGCTATATGCGGCACAAGCAGACGATGCAAAATGCAACCATGCATACAAACGTGGGACGACATGCCCGTGCAAGTCTCCAAAGAGCACCATAAAACTATAAGGTCTCAAACACAATGTCACCGTCAACTGGTAATGAACTGCACGACAATCACGACCGATATGGCCGGTTGATACAAGACAATCAGATGAGCCAAGCATTCATGATGCATGAGTCAAGTATACAGTATGAGTGCCAACAAGTAGTCCATCTACCACGATGGCAATAAATCAATCTGGTCCAACCTATTTGAGATATGATTAAGATGAGGGGACACATATGAATGATCGAGTCATAGTGCGGGATGTCGCTAGCTAGGGAATCTCGCACCAAGGGCTACAAGGTATGCTAAGCTATTCCTACCATACAGTGTAAGTCAGGATGATAGATTCTTGTCCTCGAATAGTCCCATACTTATTGGAGAGGTTTGCGATAGAGAGCACGTGAATTACATTTACGCGACTACATCTCGAATGCTTTATGAATGCGTTTATGCCCTAGTGGTCCCCAACTAACAATGGTGATTCGGGATGCATACTCATTACACATACATGGTGGTCGTCGAAGCATATAGTATAAAGATCACATATGAGTATTCCAAATAACACTACGTGTGGCAACAGACATACTAAAAATAGCATAAAAAGATAATTCACTTATAATACAAGTAAACATAAAGAGATAAGACTGTAAATGGATGGTATACAACAATACAGACGGTCCAACAACTGAACGGTGTGGATTAACCTTCAACATTCAAATAACCCAAATGGAAAGAAAATGATTGAAAACACTACCGACACATCAAAGGTAGAACCTACTTGAGCGGCAAGAGTGGAATAGTCAAAATCATGCCGAGACCCATAATCCTGTAGTACAGTGGAGATGAACACAATAATGGTCCGTAAAAGGAAGGTCATAGAAGGGGTTGCAAGATAGACATGTCATGATAGAGGATCGATTATAAATGGTAGGGTAATCTGCGATAGATGGTCAATACAATGAGGTCCAAAAAGGGACAACAGGACTAACCTCATACTACAAGATAGGCTCCATATAATGGATGGCCTAGATGACATACAAACGTCGAGGATGAGCCCCATACTCGTCCTATAGGTAAACGGACGGTGTGGATGAGATATACACAATATGGTAATCTTTAATAGTTGGGTACAAGGGTAGAAGGGGTGAGTCATATGAGTATACAAGCTGAGTTACCAAGATCAATCAACATGGTGAGTAAACAAGGTGGGTGAATAAGGCAGGTTGACAAGGCGGGTCAACATGGTGAGTTAACAAGGTGAATTGACAAGACGGTTCAACAGGGTGAGTTTAAGAAGGTAGCCCTGTGACTTGGATCAAGCAAACTCTAAGGATGACCTTTCAATAAGGGTTTACACAACTAATCATCAAGGTGGATCCACGGGATGGACAATGCGGTCATTCGAACACGTACACTGAGGTGGTCCTAAGGCCATCCTGTACATAACATGCTCGGGTCCATTCATTTGGATGGTTTGGATCAAGCGCAAATTTAAGGCGGTCCTAATCGATGGGCAACATACATATCGCACCATAGTGGCCAATGGCTAACGTGGATAAAACACATGCATAACAAGGTGGACCCGTGGGTGGGGATAACCGTACAAAGGAGTGGGGAAGCCACATACATCAATGGGTCACAACAGTTTGGGATCAACCCGATATTTGTGCTTTCCCACTAATTAAGTGAGATGGCAACCAAACACCATGGTGGGGCCCGCACACCACACGTGTGGAACCCCACCCATGGTTGGGTGACTTATGAGCAGGAAGAATGGAAAATAAACATAACAGATGGGTCCTGTAAAGTTTTCAATGGTAGGCGTTCAATCACCCTTATTTACTACGTGTGGCCAACTCAAAACTGGGCCCACACCTCTGCCAAGAAGAATAACAAAGTATACCCAACATTCATCAAGGTGGGACCCAAAGCTGGGCCCCATCACCTTTGGTCAGATGGATAAATAAACATTACAATGGCCCCAAGGAAGGTTTTAAAGGTGGGCATCAATGACCAAGGTTTCTTACAATGTGGTCCACTTGAGGTTTGTATTTACCTCATCTTTTCTTGGAGGGCCCATGGACTAAAATAATATGTAAAGACAGATGGGCGTCATATATAAAACAGATACATCGTGGTGGGACCCACAGAGCGTAGCACCCAAATGGGCCCCAAGAGTTTTGAATCAAACTAATATTTTTGTTTTCTCCTCCATTCATATCCATGTGATCTTATAAACAGGTTTAATGACAAATAAACATCACTGTAGGGCTGGAAAGATTTCAACGGTGGAGATCATTATTCCCACTGTTTCCGTGCAATGGTCCACTTGACAATTGGATATGCTTAAATTCTGGGCTCAGCCACTAAAATGAGCTGGACAGAATAGATAAAGCAAATACATTCTAGGTGGGTCCCACTAGTGGGCCACCTGCTGGGCAGCCCAGCCAGCCCATGGCCAGCGCCCCTTTGTTTTCTTTTTCTTTTTCTTTTTTTTTATCTTATTGTTATTATTATTTTTTTATTATTATTATCAAGCGGGGCCCACAGAAGCTTTCGATCAAGCTGATATTTTTGTTTTCCCTTCTTCTATGCATGTGTGAACTTATGAACAGGTTGGATCTCAAATAAACATCATGGTGGGCCATAGGTAGGTTTCAACGGTCTGTCACTACCCTCACTGTTTTCTGTGGTGGGGTCCACTGGAGATTTGGATCTGTCTCATTCTTGAGGTTATGCCCTAAAATGATCTCCCCAATTGGATGGATGGTGAGGATATAGCACATACATCATGGTGGGACCCACGAGTGGGCCACCAGATGGCCTCACGAGTCAGCGTCCACGGACGCTGGCACTCCAGCGTCAGAGACGCCTCACGCCTCTGCCCCTTCATCTTTCCTTTCTTTCTTTCTTTCTCTTTTTTTTTCCATGGTTTTCGTCGAGTGGGGCCCACATAAGGGTGATCCACTCCGTTCATCAGCTGGGCCATCTCATGGTGGGCCCAATGAGCCCAATATTGAGTATGTTACGGGGTCTATAAACACCAGTGTGGGCCGAGGCAGTCTCGACAGTGGACATCATATTCTCCACTGTTTCCTGTGGTGCGGTCCGCTTAAGAATTGAATCTGCTTCATATTTGGGCCTTAGCCCTAAAATGATATGGGAAAACAGATAGACGGTGTGGATACAATAAAATCATCAAGGTGAGTCCCACGAGTGGGGACCCCATTCCAGCCGTCCTGACGCTGGACGGTTCCAGCGTCCCAGACGCTGTGAACGTCCAGCGCTGGACGTTCTTTCATCCTTTTTTTTTATTTATTTCAGGTGGGGCCCACTTACGGAAGATCCAACCCATCCATCAGGTTTCCCAGCTCGTTGGGGACCTAATGAGCCCAATATTGGGCAGGCTACGGGGCCTACAAACATCAAGGTGGGCCCAAGAAGTCCAGCAGTCCATAACATTATCTCCACTGTTTTCGATGTTGTGGTCCACCTACGATCTGGATCTGCTTCATTTTTTACGTCCAGCCCTAAAATGGGCTGGAGAAACAGATGGACGGCGTGGATCACATACATGCAGCAAGGTGGGTCCCATGAGTGGGGACCGACGGTCAACGCCCAAAGGGGCTACGCCTAAGTGCTGATGGGAGAGGGCATGGGAGGTGTTGACTTTGGTGAGAGAGGTATGGGTTGGAGTTGGTGTGTGTAGGCTAGGGTAATGATAGGGATATGGTGAGGGCACATGAATGATAAGTTTGCGATAGAGAGCACGTGAATTACATTTACGCGACTACATCTCGAATGCTTTATGAATGCGTTTATGCCCTAGTGGCCCCCAACTAACAATGGTGATTCGGGATGCATACTCATTACACATGCATGGTGGTCGTCGAAGCACATAGTATAAAGATCACATACGAGTATTCCAAATAACACTACGTGTGGCAACAGACATACTAAAAATAGCATAAAAAGATAATTCACTTATAATACAAGCAAACATAAAGAGATAAGACTCTAAATAGATGGTATACAACAATACAGACGGTCCAACAACTGAACGGTGTGGATTAACCTTCAACATTCAAATAACCCAAATGGAAAGAAAATGATTGAAAACACTACCGACACATCAAAGGTAGAACCTACTTGAGCGGCATGAGTGGAATACTCAAAATCATGCCGAGACCCATAATCCTGTAGTACAGTGGAGATGAACACAATAATGGTCCGTAAAAGGAAGGTCATAGAAGGGGTTGCAAGATAGACATGTCATGATAGAGGATCGATTATAAATGGTAGGGTAATCTGCGATAGATGGTCAATACAATGAGGTCCAAAAAGGGACAACAGGTCTAACCTCATACTACAAGATAGGCTCCATATAATGGATGGCCTAGATGACATACGAACGTCGAGGATGAGCCCCATACTCGTCCTATAGGTAAACGGACGGTGTGGATGAGATATACACAATATGGTAATCTTTAATAGTTGGGTACAAGGGTAGAAGGGGTGAGTCATATGAGTATACAAGCTGAGTTACCAAGATCAATCAACATGGTGAGTAAACAAGGTGGGTCAATAAGGCAGGTTGACAAGGCGGGTCAACATGGTGAGTTAACAAGGTGAATTGACAAGACGGTTCAACAGGGTGAGTTTAAGAAGGTAGCCCTGTGACTTGGATCAAGCAAACTCTAAGGATGACCTTTCAATAAGGGTTTACACAACTAATCATCAAGGTGGATCCACGGGATGGACAATGCGGTCATTCGAACACGTACACTGAGGTGGTCCTAAGGCCATCCTGTACATAACATGCTCGGGTCCATTCATTTGGATGGTTTGGATCAAGCGCAAATTTAAGGCGGTCCTAATCGATGGGCAACATACATATTGCACCATAGTGGCCAATGGCTGACGTGGATAAAACACATGCATAACAAGGTGGACCCATGAGTGGGGATAACCGTACAAAGGAGTGGGGAAGCCACATACATCAATGGGTCACAACAGTTTGGGATCAACCCGATATTTGTGCTTTCCCACTAATCAAGTGAGATGGCAACCAAACACCATGGTGGGGCCCGCACACCACACGTGTGGAACCCCACCCATGGTTGGGTGACTTATGAGCAGGAAGAATGGCAAATAAACATAACAGATGGGTCCTGTAAAGTTTTCAATGGTAGGCGTTCAATCACCCTTATTTCCTACGTGTGGCCAACTCAAAACTGGGCCCACACCTCTGCCAAGAAGAACAACAAAGTATACCCAACATTCATCAAGGTGGGACCCAAAGTTGGGCCCCATCACCTTTGGTCAGATGGATAAATAAACATTACAATGGCCCCAAGGAAGGTTTTAAAGGTGGGCATCAATGACCACGGTTTCTTACAATGTGGTCCACTTGAGGTTTGTATTTACCTCATCTTTTCTTGGAGGGCCCATGGACTAAAATAATATGGAAAGACAGATGGGCGTCATATATAAAACAGATACATCGTGGTGGGACCCACAGAGCGTAGCACCCAAATGGGCCCCAAGAGTTTTGAATCAAACTAATATTTTTGTTTTCTCCTCCATTCATATCCATGTGATCTTATGAACAGGTTTAATGACAAATAAACATCACTGTAGGGCTGGAAAGATTTCAACGGTGGAGATCATTATTCCCACTGTTTCCGTGCAATGGTCCACTTGACAATTGGATATGCTTAAATTCTGGGCTCAGCCACTAAAATGAGCTGGACAGAATAGATAAAGCAAATACATACTAGGTGGGTCCTACTAGTGGGCCACCTGCTGGGCAGCCCAGCCAGCCCACGGCCAGCGCCCCTTTGTTTTCTTTTTCTTTTTCTTTTTTTTATCTTATTATTATTATTATTTTTTTATTATTATTATCAAGCGGGGCCCACAGAAGCTTTCGATCAAGCTGATATTTTTGTTTTCCCTTCTTCTATGCATGTGTGAACTTATGAACAGGTTGGATCTCAAATAAACATCATGGTGGGCCATAGGTAGGTTTCAACGGTCTGTCACTGCCCTCACTGTTTTCTGTGGTGGGGTCCACTGGAGATTTGGATCTGTCTCATTCTTGAGGCTATGCCCTAAAATGATCTCCCCAATTGGATGGATGGTGAGGATATAGCACATACATCATGGTGGGACCCACGAGTGGGCCACCAGATGGCCTCACGAGTCAGCGTCCACGGACGCTGGCACTCCAGCGTCAGAGACGCCTCACGCCTCTGCCCCTTCATCTTTCCTTTCTTTCTTTCTTTCTCTTTTTTTTTCCATGGTTTTCGTCGAGTGGGGCCCACATAAGGGTGATCCACTCCGTTCATCAGCTGGGCCATCTCATGGTGGGCCCAATGAGCCCAATATTGAGTATGTTACGGGGTCTATAAACACCAGTGTGGGCCGAGGCAGTCTCGACAGTGGACATCATATTCTCCACTGTTTCCTGTGGTGCGGTCCGCTTAAGAATTGAATCTGCTTCATATTTGGGCCTTAGCCCTAAAATGATATGGGAAAACAGATAGACGGTGTGGATACAATAAAATCATCAAGGTGGGTCCCACGAGTGGGGACCCCATTCCAGCCGTCCTGACGCTGGACGGTTCCAGCGTCCCAGACGCTGTGAACGTCCAGCGCTGGACGTTCTTTCATCCTTTTTTTTATTTCAGGTGGGGCCCACTTACGGAAGATCCAACCCATCCATCAGGTTTCCCAGCTCGTTGGGGACCTAATGAGCCCAATATTGGGCAGGCTACGGGGCCTACAAACATCAAGGTGGGCCCAAGAAGTCCAGCAGTCCATAACATTATCTCCACTGTTTTCGATGTTGTGGTCCACCTACGATCTGGATCTGCTTCATTTTTTATGTCCAGCCCAGAAACAGATGGACGGCGTGGATCACATACATGCAGCAAGGTGGGTCCCATGAGTGGGGACCGACGGTCAACGCCTAAAGGGGCTACGCCTAAGTGCTGCTGGGCAGCAGCGTCCTCTGGACGCTGACTGTCCAGCGGCCGTTCCTTTTTTTCTCTTTTTTTTATTTACTTATTTATTATTATTACTACTACTACATGTATGTGGGGCGCATTCATGGACGATCCCGACCATCCCTCTCACTGCCCAACACAAGTTGGGTCCAAGGAAAGAAAAATGAAGGGTAAACGATAAAAAGGGGGGAAGGTTTGCACTCACAATGATGGTTGGACGGTTGGATTGCCGATCGGACGGTCCGGATGATGATCGGGGTCCTCCAAGCTAGATCTCCTTCAATTCCTCTAACTCTCTCTTTCCCTCTCTTGATCTCCCTCTAAATCTCTCTACTTCTCTCTCTTCTTTCTCTTCTCTCTCTCTCTCTCAAACCTTGGGTTTGAAAATGGACGAGTGGTGCTTGGAAAATGGGGGGGGGGGGGGGTTTCTTAGAAATGGCTAGCATGGGAGGTATGGGTTGTGATGATGGCTAGATAATGATGATGATGATGATGACGGGAGAGGGCATGGGAGGTGTTGACTTTGGTGAGAGAGGTATGGGTTGGAGTTGGTGTGTGTAGGCTAGGGTAATGATAGGGATATGGTGAGGGTGATGGTGATTGATTTGACATGTTGTTGGGAATTGTGCAAGTGGGGCCCACGCCACACGCGCATTGCGTGGCCCACCTCGGATTTCACAAAAGTACGCATCTTACACATCGGGTATCGCAATGGGGCGTGCCGCGCGGCATTGGAATCGCAGCGCCTACGCGGTCGCCGGGGTATAGGTCTTGGGTCGTTGCGGTACTAAATCAGGGTCGCGATCAAGGCTCTCTAATCTGGTCCGTCCGGGACGTACTGGTACCGGAAACTAAACGTATAGAGGGCACTTCAGGGTACGGGTCTTACAATGAATGCTTGATAGGAATGTATGCTAGGCACGTATTAGGCACATCCACACACAAGATGTACCTTCACTAGTTGTGTAGACTTGAGCTCATTGATCCACTCTCATAAGTCTACACAAGTTGCATAGGTTAGGATCTTGATTAGTAGAATCATTTATTTACCTATGCATGCTTTAGACTAGGATTGCTTATTGATTAACCATATGCTAGTCTTGTGATTGGACCCGCTTAGGCTTGGCAGCCTAAGTGTTCTTGCTTTGTTTTATTTGATAATATTTGTTAGTAGGCGAAAAGATTTTGATAAGGTCCTAATCACCCCTCTTTAGGTCCTTAGACATATCTCCGAGTATCTCTATAAGCGGTAAAACCGCAATTTCATCACTGACATCTGTCGCATTTCTTAGAAAATTCGATTGCGTCTGCCTTCATGGTGGGCCAGTAATACCCTTGCCTCATCACTTTATATGCTAAGGATCGTCCCCTGGGGTGGTTACCGCATGCCCCCTAGTGTATTTCATCAAGAACACGGTGTGCCTCTTCTAGATGGAGACACCTTAAGTATGGTAAAGTAAAGCTTTTGCGTAATAGTATTCCATTTTGTAAGGTGTACCTGGCAGCACGGTAACAAATTTGTCATGCGGATTTTCTGTTGTCTGGGAGTTGTCCACTTTTGAGGTAAAGGACGATGGGATCCATCTAGCATGGAGATAAGTGCACGATGACTACCTGCTCTGGAACGACTTGATCGAAACTCGGTGTATGGAGATACTCGACTAAAACAGATCGTGTTAAATCAGACTCTGGTGCCGAGGCTAACTTTGCTAGAGAATCTGCAAGGTTATTCTTCTCGCAAGGAATGTGAATTATTTCATATTTGCTTAGCTTTGCGAGCAAGATAAATACTCGAGATTTGTACAAAGCCATTCGTTCTTCTTTCGCCTTGAATTCACCGAGCACTTGGTTAAGTATGAGTTGAGAGTCACTGTGAACAAGTAGATTATGTATTGCTAGCACATTTGCTAGTTCGAGGCCGACGATCAAAGCCTCATATTCCGCTTCGTTGTTAGAGACATGAGTGTTGAAGTGTAACGCATATTGAAAATGCGATCCGTTAGGAGCGATTAGGATCAAGCCGGCTCCGCTACCAGTGGCATATGAGGACCCGTCCACAAAGAGCGACGAGGGGGCTTGGTCGCTGGTCGCAGGGTCACTGTTGGAGATGGAATTAGCTATGGTCGAATACGTAAAATCAGCTATGGCTTGGGCCTTAGTGGCGGTCCTTGAGCATAATGAAATGTCGTGTTCACCAAGCTCAATTGCCCATTTAGTCAATCGCCCTGATACCTCAGGCTTCTGAAGGACTTGTCTTAATGGATGATTCGTAGGTACCAATATAGGTGGGCTTGGAAATATGGTCGTAATTTTCGGGCTGCAGTCACTAAAGTGAGAGCTAATTTTTCCATATCAGAATATCGAGTTTCGGCATCCACCATTGCTCGACTAATATAATAAATGGGCCTCTGGATCTTAGAATCTTCTCTTATTAAGGTAGCACTAACGGCCATAAAAGATATAGATAAATAAAGAAGGAGCTGCTTGTGTGGAATAGGTTTGGATAAGATATGAGGCGTACTTATATATTGCTTCAGTTGTTGAAATGCCTCCTCACACTGCTGGGTCTATACCTAGTTGGTTTTTGCGGTAGTGCGAAGAAGTTAAAGAAAGGAAGGCACTTATCAGAGGCGCGCGAAATAAACATATTCAATGATGTAATGAGACCAGCCAGTCGTTGGGCATCTTTGAGAGTGGATGGAGACTTCATTTTGATCAAGGCTTTTATTTTCTCGGGGTTCGCTTTGATCCCCTATTGACCGACCATGAGCCCAAGAAATTTTTCGGCAGAGACCCCGAAGGCACATTTTTTCGGATTTAACTTCATTTGGAACTTCCTCATCAGGTCGAAGGCTTCCCGGAGATCTGCGAGATGATCATTGGCTGTGACGCTTTTCACGAGCATGTTGTCGACGTAAACTTCCATATTCTTGCCTATTTGTACAACTTCGCCCCCGAAGTCGACGAGGGGAGTGGAGATTTGAGTAAATTTCTGGCCAGTGTCATTTTATTAAAAGCTTCCAAGTAAAGGACATCCACGGAGCTACCTATATCCAACATAATACGGTGAGTTAAATAGTTTGATACCTTTAACGCGACCACGATGGAGTCCTCGTGGGGAAAATGAATTCCTACAGCATCTTCAAGAGAAAAAGAGATTGGATGATTGCTAGGATTTGGCGTATCAGACGATTTTTCTAGCCAATAAATATGTTGAGGCTTCTGAGACACCTTGTGAGCATATGCTTTCCTTAAAGCTTGAGAATCTCCCCCGCAAGCTAGACCTCCAACAATAGTCCTGATGTCACCGGTGGGTTCTACGTCTTCCTGTGGAGGATGATGTTGAGGCGACTTTTTTCTTCGTGATGGGGTATCGGTTATTTTAGGTGACCTATCCTGTCACGCAACGTAATCCCGGAGATGTCCCTTACGGATGAGAGCTTCAATTTGATCTTTCAGAGATATACAATCTTGGATGTTATGCCCATGATCTTTATGGAAATAGCAGAACTTTCTCTTGTCTCTTTTTTCAGGATCTGATTTGATCCTTGGAGGCCAGTTTATATAAGATTTATGCTTTATCTCCATTAGTACTTTCTCAAGAGATTGATTGAGAGGTGTATAGTTTTGATATTTACCAGAATAAGGTTTCTTAGGGGAACGATCTTGCCGATCGTGCCGGTATTTCCTATCGGAGGAAGAGATCTCCTCGGACGTACGTTTCCTTCCTTGTATACCGTGACGAGCTAAAGCAACTTCTTCTGCATTAATGTATTTCTGAGCCTTAGCCTGGAATTCAGCCTTGGTTTTAGGAGGGTTCTTATCCAGAGCAAATCGAAATTTCTCGCTGGTGATTCCTGCTATAAGAGCAGTGAGGCCTTTGTCTTCAGTATAACCTTCTGTCTAGACGGCTTCTGTGGTGAACCGAATAGTGAACTCCTTGATTGTTTCTTCATGTTACTGTTTTAGATCCGATAAATGAGATGCTGGTTTTTTGGTACGGAAGCTTCCCATAAATTAAGAGAGGAAGAGATCCAATAATTGGGAGAAGGATTCAATAGACCGAGGTTTTAGGCCTCGAAACCATGTGCGTGCTGCATCCTTTAGAGTTAAGAAAAAAGCCCTACACATAATTTCTGAACTATATCCCTCTAATTCCATGAGAGACCTATAAGTCTCCAAATGCTCGAGAGGATCACCGATACCCGTATATGGGACGATGCTAGGCATTCGATATTTTCTAGGCAAAGAGGCCTCCATTACCTCATGGGTAAAGGGGGGTTCAAATCGATGGATTGATGCAAAAGCAACAGGTGGGAGATTAGATCGATATCGTTGTTCTACGTCAGCGAAACGATCTTCGATTTTCCTGAGATCTCCTTCCCAAGGTAAAGTGTAACCCGACGTTTCGACATCAAATCCCTGAGATTGTTGTTGCCGAGAGGTACTGGAGTGGATAGATTGCGGAGGGGGTGTTGAAGTTTGATTACCGAGTGGCATTCGATTCGAGGGAGGATTTCACCGAGCTCGTGGTTCATCTGCAGAATGTCTAAAGGCTACCAGTGCAGATCGTAGTGGTGGCCCTTCTAGAGGTTGTTGTGGTTTAGGAAAATGCTGATCGAACCGATTAAATAAGGTTTGAAGCCCAGCTTTGAGGGTAAGTAGTGTGTCTCTGACAAAACGCATAACACCATCGTAGCCACCAGACATATCGCGAAATGGATTATGTGATGGTAGGTTGGACTCTTCCGAGGGAATCCCCGTCGAAGCGGTCTGGGTGAGATTGGGCGTTGGTTCAAGGATGTCAGGTGAAGGTAACATCTGCCTTGAAGTGGAAGGATGAGCCGTCTTCTTAGGAGGCATAGTGGGAGGTAACAATTGGTGATGAGAGCGAATTGAACCAGGAAATTTCCATAGACGAGGCCAATCTGTTAACGTCTAATTTAGTAACAGGCTCCTCCAAAGCATTCACCTTCCTTCAGGCGAGCTGGCTGGCGTTCAGCCGTTAGCCCTCCGAAGCTTAAGTTAGATGGGACTTGGCAGCAAGGTAAAATGCGGTATGTGGACTTAGAGATTGTGTACGTTTATCATCTGTGGGATCATTTATTTATACAGATCCAGGTGATCTAATACGTTATGCAAGCTGTTAAGATCACTACTAATTTAGGGGGATAAGGAGCTTATCCTACTAATCCTTAGATAAGAAGATGGTATAACCACTTTAGTCGTCTAGCCGGCTATGTTCCTTGATGAGAGATTTCGGTGGTATGGAGCTATGAATAGAGGTAAGCCAAAGGCGGCCTATATAGGCTGCTGGTACTATGAGACGAGAGAAGTCCTTTGTGAATGACTAGAGACCCAGGCTGCTCGGATTCGGGAATATCCTCGTTCGATGACCAGGGAGTAAAGTTGCTCGAGTTACGAAGGTACCCCCACCCGATGACCAGCAACTAGGCCTATTCGCATATTCGGAAGTATATACGGACGCGTCTACGTGATATGTGAGCTTCGACCATGAGGGCTCGTTGGTCGGATGATGGAGCCAAAAGGAGTTCGCGGGTCTAGAGTCTTCAGTTCTTCAATAACTAATTTATCCTATAACAATCGCAACCCTACACTTGGGAAGCGAACAAGTTTTTGGCACCGTTGCCGAGGAGTTGACGATTTTTATAAGATTTCTGAGAATAGTTTTCTATTAAGATTTTTAGGAATCTTTCTAACTTAGTTTGTCTTATTTTGATTTTTGCAAGAATTTTTAGGAGTTGAAGTAAAGTAAGTTAGTTCTCTTAGATTCTCAAATCAAGTTTTGTCTTTCCAACCTTATTCTTCTTCTTCTCTATTCTTTCCTATTCTTATACCATCTCTTGTAGAGTTGGTGGAGACTCCTATTGGTCAGTTTAACTGCCTTGGATCTCTGATAGGTTGGCCTCGAGCCGCCTTGAATCCTATTGGTCGGCACCGCCATCTTGGATCACCTTGAGCTCAGAGATTTCTCTTCTTAATCTACTCTTTTTTCTTCTTTTTTTGAACTTTTCTTAAAGATTCAAAGAGTGGGTGGGGAATTCTCTAAACCCCTATTGACTAGGAGAAATCGGTCTTTATCTTTGCTTCTAGCTCAGCCATTGCAAGACACCTTGTGCTTCAATCTTAGAGATGAGTTAAGAAAAGAAGGAAGCATTCTTCTTTCTGTTATCATTCTTTTTGTTTTGAATTTGCATGCCCCATTGGGTCCGAGATTCAAACAAGCGCTTAATAAGTGAAGGAGGGAATGTTGAGGAAATTGATAAGGAACCATGTGTAAAGAAATGTTTAAATTTTTGAATTTTTTCTGAAAGTATGGATGAAAATCAACCTGATCCAAGGGATAATCAAAATCTGGGCCAAAATCAAACGGAAACGGGAGAGAACGAAGTTGAGAATGCTCCTCGACCAAGGACTCTACGTGATTACTTGCAACTTGCAAGAGCGAGCACTCCCTCATGCATAATTTTTCCATATAATGCAGGGAATATTGATCTCAAACCAGGAGTAATCCAACTCCTTCCCAAATTTCATGGATTAGACAGTGAAAGTGCCTATTAACATCTTAAGGAATTTGATGAAGTGATAGTCACGTTGCACTTTGCAAATGTATCAGATGACGTTGTGTGACTTAAATTGTTTCCCTTTTCCCTTAAGGAGAAAGTGAAGGCTTGGCTTCATGCATTAAGGCCAAGATTAATTGGCATATGGACTGAAATGACTACGGAATTCATTAAAAAGTTTTTCCTAACTCATAAAACCAATATGCTAAGGTGCCTAATCATGAATTTCACCCAAAAAGAGGACGAGACCTTCTTCTAATGTTAGGAGAGGTTTAAGGATTTATTGAATACATGCCCACATCATGGCTACGAAAGTTGGTGGGTAATAAGCATTTCTATGAATGACTGATTTCGCCCATGTGCCAATTCGTAGAGATGATGTGTAATGGAGAATTCATGAATAAGGTAGCCGAGGAATAAT
Source organism: Liriodendron chinense (assembly GCA_003013855.2). Taxonomy (NCBI): domain Eukaryota; kingdom Viridiplantae; phylum Streptophyta; class Magnoliopsida; order Magnoliales; family Magnoliaceae; genus Liriodendron; species Liriodendron chinense. The sequence goes on from ML058584.1 coordinate 2,058,211, forward strand.
GGGATTACTTTGATGTCTTGGCTAAGAATGCACGATCTTGGGATACATCTAAACCAACAAATTCCAAGATAAGCCAACAAAGAGAAAAGGGAGGAATTTATGTCCTTTCAGAAGAAGACAGTATGAGTTCACGTATAGCTAGCCGTACAAGAAAATTTGAGGCCATGGAATTGAAGAAAGGAGAAACGATTAAACCCATAGAAGTTGTTGATAATGCTTGTGGAATTTGTGCCGGTAATTTAAATGAAACACAAGATTTTCCTAAAATTCCTATTTTTTAAGAAGTTTTGCAAGAACAATCCAATGCCATAAGCAATTATCAACGACCATTTAGTGCTCCAAACTTAAACACGTATAATTCAAGTTGGAAGAACCATCCCAACTTCAATTGGAGGAATGGACTAACTGCGAATGCAAATAACTCCCCTCAAGGTCAACCTTTACTAGGTCCATCCATAGTAATCACACCAAAAGCTACACTTGAGGAGGTGTTGGGTGCGTTCGTGTTGGTTTAAGCTGAATATAACAAGACTAATTCTCTGAAAATTGATGGGTTTATGCAAGAACAACTAAGATTCAATCAAAACACATCTCAAGCCATCAATGATTTGAAAACTTCAATGGCTAGAGTTGAATCTCATCTTAGCGTTAGGGAGAAAGGCACACTTCCTGCCCAACCTCCCCCTGACCCAAGAACCCAATTCGAGATACAAGATCCCAGTTCATCCTCCCAACATATGAAACATGTTAAAGCTATTACCACCTTGAGAAGCGGCAAAACAATTGACAAATCTAATTTGTTGAAGGCCCCAAAGCCTAATGATTCGAAAATTGCCAACAAGGATAATAGTTCTAGCAACACTAAATATGAGAAAGATCCGGAAAAGCAATACAAGTCAGTTGCTCCTTTTCCTCAAAGGTTGATTTCACCCAAACCTCTAGACAAGAATCTAGAAATTTTAGAGGTTTTAAGCAAGTGAAGATCAACATCCGGTTGTTGGATACTATAAAACAAATACCATCATATGCCAAAATTTTTAAAGAACTTTGTACGGTCAAAAGGAAACACAATGTACATAACAAAGTATTTTTTACTTAGAACTTGAGCGCCATCATCAAACAAAAGGTGCCCAAAAATATAAGGATCCGGGTAGTCCTACCATCTCATGCATTATAGGTGACTACTGGATCGAACAAGCCTTACTCGATTTGGGGGCAAGTGTTAGTCTACGAACAACTTGGTTTAGGTGAATTAAAACCCACCAAAACCACACTCCAACTTGCTAATCGATCCATTCGTATACCAAGAGGAATGATTGAAGATGTGCTTATACAAGTCAATAAATTCTACTATTTAGTGGATTTTATTGTCCTGTGATTGGTACTAGTGCTCAAATTCCTGTCATACTTGGCCGCCCTTTCTTAGCCACTTCAAATGCAATCATCAATTGTAGAAACGAGCTTGTACAAATGTCCTCTGAAAATATGACACTTAAGCTGAATATTTTCAATTTATGCAAGCAACCACGGGATGGTGATGATGAGGTCCACGAAATAAATTTAATTGACTCATTCGTGGAAGATAAATCCCTCTTAACATTTTTCTCTGATCACTTAGAGGCATGTTTGGCTCACTCTCATGAGATCAATGATGACATGATTCAAGAGATGGATACCATTTTGGACTTTGTGCTGATACTTGATACTAATCGATGGAAGAACCCATTTGAGCCTTTACCTTTAACTGAGAACAAGCCCCTTCCATCTAGTATCAAGGCTTCGAAGCTCAACCTAAAACCTTTGCCTACGGATCTCAAATATGTATATTTAGGTCAAGATGAGACTTATCCAGTGGTGATTTCTTCCCACTTGGATCAGGAACAAGAAAGCAGGTTGATTGGTATTCTAAAAGACCATAAGAATACCATCGGGTGGTCAATTGCGGATCTCAAAGGCTTAGATCCCCTAATTTGTACTCATCGCATACACCTTGAGGAGAATGCGAAAACATCTAGGCAACCACAAAGACGCCTCAATCCAAACATGAAGGAGGTGGTTAAGGCTGAGGTGTTAAAACTATTGGATGTAGGTATCATTTATCCAATATCCGATAGTCAATGGGTAAGTCCAACTCAAGTCGTGCCTAAGAAATCTGGAATAACCATTATAGCCAATGCCAACAATGAACTCGTGCCAACTAGGGTCACTACCGGTTGGAGAATGTGTATTGACTACCAGAAGCTAAACACAGTAATGAGGAAAGACCACTTCCCTCTACCTTTTGTTAATAAAATCTTAGAAAGGTTAGCGGGTCATTCCCACGTTTGCTTCCTCGATGGATATTCAAGGTACAACTAAATAAAGATTGCCGTAGAGGACCAAGAGAAGACAACATTCACATGTCCATTTGGCACTTTTGCTTATCGAAGGATGCCGTTTGGACTATGTAATGCTCCTGCTACCTTTTAGGGTTGCATGTTGAGCATCTTTTTTGATATGGTAGGCAAAATTCTCGAAGTCTTCATGGACAACTTCTCAATATTTGGTTGTGACTTTGATAAGTGTCTCATGCACTTAAAGACTATTTTGAAAAGATGTGAAGAAAAGAACCTTGTGTTGAATTGGGAGAAATGCCACTTTATGGTTCAAAAGGAAATGGTACTTGGTCACATTATCTTAGCCAAAGGAATCGAGGTGGACAAAACTAAAATTGATCTTATCTCTAACCTTCCACCACCTAAGAGCGTATGTGAGGTGCGGTCCTTCTTAGGACACGTCGGATTCTATAGGAGGTTCATCAAAGACTTTAGTACCCTCTCTCGTCCTTTATATACCACCTCCAAAAGGAAAACTCATTCGAGTGGAATGAGAAATGTCAAAATGCCTTTGTCAAACTCAAAGGTATGTTGACATGTGCTCCTATAATGCAACCACTTGATTAGAGCATTCCTTTTGAGATCATGTGTAATGCCAGTGATTACGTTATTGGGGTAGTGTTAGGCCAAAGAAAAGAGAAGAAGCCTGTTAATGTCAGATTTTGTAACGAGATCCTCCGGCTTTTCTCCTTCGCTCCGGGAGGGATTTCCACCACCAGACCTGAAACAAGACAGCGAATAAGGGTGGCTGGGGACCAGCCGTTAGCCCTCCGACGCTTAAGTTAGGCCACAGAAGAGGAGCCAAGTAAAACGAGACCCTGATTGAATGATGAGTACGTACCTCCTATTCAAGGGAGCCATCCCCTTATATAGATCTGAAACAATCCAATCTGTTACGTGAGATGTCGAAATCCCGTTGATGTCGCATACGATACTGAGAATCCGCTGATTTCATGGGATAAGATCCTATCTTTAGTCAGATCCAACCCAATGATATATTCCAACAATCACGCCCCTAGATGGTGATCCCTTGAAATCCGACTGGATCCAGCCGGAAGCCATAGTTGGAGTCATAGCCTCCAAAAAGGAAGGAGACGCCCGTAGTAAAGCTGCTCACAGGTTAAAATGTGGTCGCGAGTCCAAGTACATATTTTGGGTGTAATGTCTTTCAACGACTTGTGAGAAGGTATGCTCGCGGATCGAGCTTTGCCGTATTTGACTATCAGTTATGAAGACTCGGGACTTGCGAATAGCTGCTCTGTATTTTTCAATCTATGACTCTTGATCAGGTGATCTCGAGAGTCGAATGGACGTTCCGTACTTGTCCAATATTCGACTCTCGATCAGATGATCTCGAGAGTCGAATGGGCGTCCCGCACTTGTCCAATATTCGACTCTCGATCAGATGATCTCGAGAGTCGAATGGGCGTCCCGCATTTGTCCAATATTCGACTCTCGATCAGATGATCTCGAGAGTCGAATGGACATTTCTACGTGAAATCTTATCTCCACCATTTTGCCTATAACAGATGCCCCCCAAGTCCTTGCCGTCAAGAATTCTTAAGGAAAGGACTTAGCTCACTATCACACGAAACCGCTCGCTACCTTCATCGAGAATGACACCCCTCATGATGGGCTGAAATTAATGAGCGCCAGCTTTTCGCAGCCTTTTCGCTGATGGGAAATGAAGGGGCGCTCGCCACGTGTTTGAGGAGTTAATGGGCGTGCCTGCTCGAGCGCTGTGTCCAACGAGGGACTGCCACGTGCCATCAGATACGACGGAATGATTGCCTATAAATATACGGAGTCCGCCATTTCTCTGAGTTTCTACAGAAGTTTTTTCGAAAGAATCCTGCAACCCTTTCTTTCCATTCTTCTTCTTCCTCCGGTGCTCAATCTTTCTTTTTCTTGGTATTACTTCCTTTTTCTTCTTCTTTTATTTTCATCTCCCCATGGCTGGGAACTCTGACGAGACCACTGTCCCCCTTGGCGATGCCACTCCGGAGTCCTCTGCCTCCAGCAGTGCAAGGGTTTCGGCGGGGAGATACACAGCAGCCGGGTATCCTTCCGTTTTATCGGAGGACCGGCTGGCTGAGCTCCGGGAGAGATACCAAATCCCTGCCTCTGTAACTCTCCGCTTGCCCGGAGGTGGAGAAACACCCGACTCCCCCCCCCCCAGGATGCGTAGCATTTTACGAGTACCAGCTCATCTTGGGGGTACGCCTTCCCCTCCATCCCTTTGTTCGCGATGTATTACGATGTTACAAGATTGCCCCTGGGCAACTTATTGTGAACGGGTGGAGGGTGGTGTTGGGCTCCTTTGCCCTTTGGGCTCAGGCTGGTAACGGGGAACTCACGGCGGAGGAGTTCCTCCGTATGTTCCGCCTGAAGAAAGCTCCATCCAGCGAAGGCTGGTATTATTTATGTTACTGGCACCGGGATAACTTCGTGTTGGGTAAGCCCTCCTCGAACTATCCCGGCTGGAGGAAGCGGTGGTTCTATGCTTCCGGGAGCTGGGAGTCTGCCTCCTCCAGGGGTCCAGGAGTGACCCGGTTTTTCTGTGAAGGTAGACAATCCCGTATTGTGCAGTTTCCTTAGAATAAATTTTAGGGTTTTGCTTTGACCATGATTTGTGCTCGCAGGTATCCCAGCTTTGCGGAAACCGAATTTGAAGGGTGGGATCAACGAGAAGATCGTCAGAGTGTATAAGGTGCCTGTCGGAGATAGGCATATCGAGGCTTGCTTATCTCCTTCGCGACTTGCAGCAGCAGGCCTCATATCCAGGAGAGAAGTCGAAATGACGAAGGCTGGAGAGAAGAGAGGCCTACTGCCCCGTCTGAAGGGCACAGGTTCCAAAAGGCAGAAGAGAGCCCCTGCCGAACCGTCTCAATCTTCCATCCGCGCGGGCAGCGATCAGTCTGCCCTTCCCGCGAGCATGGCGGGGGCCCCAGCTGGGCCCACTATCCCTTCACTGGTGGTCGCACCTGGGCCACCAGTGATCAACATTGCAGACAATTCCCCAGATGGGGTGGGGTCCAGCTGCCCCCCAGCTGAAGAGGCTCGAGAGCAGGTAGAGCCTCAAGAGTCAACTCCTGCTCGGGAACTGGTCCCAGCTGCCGAGCAGGGACCTGCTCGCGAGTCCATGCCTCAGCCTCGCGAGCAGACCGGTTTGGTCGTTGCCCAACCGTCTGGGAGCGGGACGTACTCGATTCCACGCCACCTCCACCCTGTGTGTAAGTTCTTGTTCGAGAACGTTCCGCCTCACGCCTTCGGCTCTCTCCCCGAGCCAAGCCCTGAGAACCTTATCCTTGAAGCGGGGATGAGGATGGTTCAGGTAAGACTGTCAAGATCTGTTTCGACCTGTTGATACATTCCAGAAATCTTATACTTTTCATCTCTGTGCAGGGTTTAGATCTGATTCTGCGAACGAGGCGTGATATCGTTGTCGCCCGTCGCACGATAGAGGAGGCTGAGGGAAAGAGGACTGCCTTGGAAAAGGCAGTTCAAGGAAGAGATCAACTGCTCAAGGCTCGTGAGGCAGTGATCTCGAAGAGAGATGAGGAGAAAAAGATCCTCATTGAGAAGATCCAAGTCCTGACCGACAGGTATCAGGCCTTGGACTCAGACTACGCGAAGCTCACGGGTCTGAAGGAGAAGGCAGAGAGAGAGAGGGAGATCTTCCGACAGGACAAGATCTCATTAGAGGAGCAATTCGCGGGAGCCAGGTCGCAGCTCAAGGAGGCCTACGACAACCTGACTAGGGAGCGCACCGCTCTTGCGCAGCTTAAGGACGACTCGATCCACTGGGACGAGGAGAGAGTCGCCCTTGTAAAAATGCTCTCGGAGGAAGGTACTCGGGCAGTTTCCGAGTTCCGGACTTCGCAGCTGTATGACGATGAACGATATGAGTCATACGATGCTGGTCGAGACTTTGCACTGAGAGTAGTGCAACGAATGATCCCATCCTTCGATATGGGGGAATTCGGTCGAGTCGCAATCATCATAGCTGCAGAAGAGCAAGCTGCTGCCGAGAACGAGGTGACCGAAGCCACGCAGGCTGGAGGGGCTCCTGAAATGGGCCCTGAAGTCGAGAGCGTGGCTCCTCCTAGCGATTGATTTCCTTTTATTTTCTTCTCTTGTATCTGCGCTCATGTATATGTAATCATATGATTATCAATGAAAAGATATTTTTGGAAGTATTGCTGTTTCGTTGCTGTTCTCCCTTCATCTTTCATTTTTGGCTTGTTAATCTTGAATGGATTCGTCAGAGATGTGACCCTTTAATTCGAGCATGAACTAAGCTGCTCGCGATCAGGATGTGACCCCGTTCGCTGCCCTAATTTGGGCACGAGCTGTGGTGCTCGCATTTTGGAGTGCGATTCCTCCTCACCAATCGCGAGTAACTAACTCATGAAAAAATGAATTAGACTCAATCCGGGGGTCGTGAGACCATGTCCGCGTTGAGATAGACTGATCTATCGATTGAGATTTTGATTCTACCAAGGGCAGAAGGTTGGTCAAGAGATGGTATTCATTCTCTTCGGGGTTGTTCAGGTCCATGAGAATGGAGAAGCGACCAACTAGTAATGATTTCAGCCCTACCAAGGGTAGGCAATTGGCCAAGAGGATGTGTAAGCACTCTTCAGGGCTATTCGGGTCCATATAAATGGAGTAGCGGCCAAAAGATATCTTTCACTTTATTCATAAAATGTTATGATAAACTACATCGAATCTAGGGGTAGTATCTTAGCAAATGCTCCACGTGCCAAGGGCGACGTACAGGCTTCCCGTGCATGTCTTCAAGATAATAAGTACCGGGTCGCACAACCCTAATAACCCGATACGGGCCTTCCCAATTCGGATCCAATGAACGAACAGGAACTCCAAGATTTCGCCTTAGAACCAAATCTCCGAACTGGAAGGATCTAGGTCGAACCTTTGCATTTCGATAACGAGCAATACGTTGTTGATATGCTGCCACTCGTACTTGGGAAGCATTTCTTCGCTCTTCCAAGAGATCGAGATGAAGTCGGATATTTTCCTGATTGCTCGCGGGATCATACTGTTCGATCCGATATGAGGGCACTTGAATTTCCACTGGTACCACTGCGTCAACACCAAATGCTAAGGAGAAAGGAGTTTCTCCTGTCGATGTACAAGCTATGGTTCTGTAGGCCCATAACACTTCTGGAAGAAGTTCTGGCCACACCCCTTTACATTCACTTAGCTTGGTCTTTAAATGATGCTTTATAATTTTATTCACTGCCTCGACCTGCCCATTCGCCTGTGGATGATATGGAGAAGTGCGGAGATTACGTATTTTCCATTTGTCACAAAATTCATCAAAGGCTGCGTTGTCGAACTGCGTTCCGTTATCGGTAATTATAGTATGAGGAAGTCCGAAGCGACATATAATATTTCTCCATATAAACTTAGTAGTTTGTTTTTCAGTAATTTTGGCTAATGGTTCTGCCTCGTCCCATTTGGTGAAATAATCAACCGCCACGATCGCGAACCTATTTTGTCCCTTTCCCATAGGTAAGGGACCGATGATATCGATCCCCCACTGAGCAAAAGGCCAAGGGCTGTCGACTGGGGTCATCCGCTCAGACGGTACGCGAGGTATAGGTTGATATCGTTGACACTTGTCGCATTTTTTAGAAAATTCTATGGCATCTGCTTTCATAGTAGGCCAATAATATCCTTGCCTCATCGCTTTATATGCTAGAGATCGCCCCCTGGGATGATTACCACATGCCCCCTGGTGTACTTCATCTAGAACACGATGTGCTTCTTCTGGGTGAAGACACCTCAAATAAGGCAAGGAGAAGCTTTTTCGCAACAAGATTCCATCTTGTAAGGTGTACCTGGCAACTCGAAGCTGAATTTGTCTTGCAGCTTTCTTGTTTTCTGGTAGGTATCCATCTCTGAGATAAAGGATGATAGGATCCATCCAGCATGGAGACGATTGTACCGAAACAACTTGTTCAGGAGTTACTTGGTCGATACTCAAGTGTTGACGGTGCTCGATGGGGATCGAATGTGATAGTTCTGATTCTGGTGCAGAAGCGAGTTTTGCCAAGGAATCGGCAAGTTGGTTCTGCTCGCGAGGGATATGGAATATTTTGTAAGTCTTCAGTTTGGCGAGCAGGATGAGGACACGAGATTTGTATAAGGCCATTCTTTCTTCTTTGGTTTCGAATTCGCCAAGAACTTGGTTGACAATGAGCTGGGAGTCGCTATGAATTATCAAATTCTGGACTGCGAGGACAACGGCTAGCTCGAGGCCAACAATAAGGGCCTCATATTCTGCTTCATTATTGGAGATGCGTGATTCGAAACGCAGAGCGTATTGAAAATGCGACCCGTCTGGAGCCACTAAAATCAGGCCCGCTCCACTGCCACTGGCCCGTGACGACCCGTCCACGAAGAGCGACCAAGGAGGTTGATCGCTGGTCATGACGCCATCTTCAGAAGAATATGTAAATTCGGCGATGAAGTCAGCCACGGCCTGGCCTTTGACTGCGGTCCTAGGACAGAATGAAATATCATGCTCGCTGATCTCGACCGCCCATTTAGTTAAGCGCCCGGAAGCCTCAGGCTTTTGAAGGACTTGACGTAGTGGATGATTTGTTGGTACTAAAATGGCATGGGCTTGAAAGTATGGTCGCAGTTTTCGAGCTGCCGTGATTAAGGCTAGGGCCAGTTTCTCCAAATCAGAATACCTAGTTTCTGCATCAACCATTGCTCGACTGATATAATAAACGGGCCTTTGTACCCCGGAATCTTCTCTTATTAAGGCGGCACTAACGGCCGTGGAAGACACAGATAAATAAAGAATGAGTTGCTCATGCGCCACAGGCTTAGATAAAATGGGGGGAGTGCTTATATATTGCTTTAGTTGTTGAAAAGCTTCTTCACATTGAGGTGTCCACTTCCAATCAGACTTGGCCGTTGCACGAAGGAGTTTGAAAAAGGGCAGGCACTTGTCGGATGCTCGCGAGATGAACCTGTTCAATGATGCGATGCGACCAGCTAGACGCTGAACGTCCTTCAGAGTCACTGGGGATTTCATCTCTATCAATGCTTTAATCTTTTCTGGATTCGCCTCAATTCCGCGTTGGCCAACCATGAATCCAAGAAAATTTCCTGCAGATACTCCAAACGCACATTTTTCTGGATTTAATTTCATCTGATACTTCCTCATCAGATCAAAGGCTTCTCGAAGATCAAGAATGTGGTCATCTTCATCGATGCTCTTCACAAGCATATCGTCAACATAAACTTCCATATTCCTACCGATTTGAGCAGCGAATATTTTGTTGACAAGACGCTGATAAGTGGCCCCTGCATTTTTAAGTCCAAACGGCATTACCTGGTAGCAATATAGTCCTCGATCTGTGATGAAGGCAGTATGTTGGCCATCAGGTGGATGCATCATAATCTGGTTGTAACCAGAGTAAGCATCCATAAAACTGAGGAGGGCGTGTCCAGCTGTCGAGTCGACCAACTGGTCGATTCGTGGTGTCGGGAAGCTATCTTTGGGACATGCTTTGTTTAAGTCTGAATAATCGACGCACATCCTCCATTTGCCATTAGCTTTCCGGACGAGAACTACGTTGGCGACCCACTGTGGGTAGTCAACTTCTTTTATGAAATTTGCCGCGAGCAGCTTCTCAACTTCAGTTTTGATCGCCATTTATCTTTCTGCAGTGAAAGCACGTCGACGCTGATGTACGGGTTTATGCTTTGGGTCAATGTTGAGACGATGTACGATGACATTAGGATCGATGCCCGGCATATCTTTATGAGACCAAGCAAACACGTCCTGGTATTCAGTGAGGAAACGAATCAAATTTTCGCGGTGGATACTATTTAATGAGGAACCGATGTACACGATCTTGGACTGGTCGTCTTCGGTCAAGCGGATCGCCACTGTTTCCTCCCCTGGAGTTCCTGATTTCAGAGCACTTTCTCTTGGATCCAACGTGGTGGCGAGAACGTCGGGTGATCCTTGAACTATTTCCATGACAGGTGTCGCTTGAGCCTTCTTTCGATCTTGGAGGGCTATCTGGTAACAGGACCGTGCCTCCTGCTGACTTCCTCGCACGACCCCTATGCCATTTGGGGTTGGAAATTTAACGCATAAATATGAAGGGTGCAAGGCCGCTCCAATCTTAGTTAGAGACGGTCTCCCCAAGATGGCGTTATATGCTGATTTTCGATCCACGACGAGGAAGTTTACGAAGACGGTGGTCTTCGCTGGACTCTCCCCAAAGGTGACTGGGAGATCGATACTTCCTTCAGGTGTCACCACTTCTCCTCCAAAGCCGACAAGAGGGGTCGATACTGGCTTGAGGAGGTTTCTGGCAAGTGCCATCTTGTCGAAAGCCTCCAAATACAGAATATCGGCCGAGCTACCTGTATCCACCATAATTCGATGAGTCAGATAATTTGATACCTTCAGTGTGACTACGATGGAATCTTCATGAGGGAAATGAATTCCCGCTGCATCTTCGAGGGTGAAAGAAATTGGGGGGTGGCTAGCTTTCGAAGAATTGGAAGTTTGTTCCAGCCAATAGATCTGCTGGGGTTCTTTGGACGCCTTTCGAGCGTATGCCTTTCTTGAAGCTTGAGAGTCACCCCCGCAAGCTGGACCCCCGACGATAGTACGAATTTCTCCTGTGGGCTCAGCATCCTCTTGGTCGGTTTGAGACGGTTCCTTTTGGCGAGATGAGGTCTTCGCCCTTTCTGGTGACCGATTTTTAAGAGCAACATAATCCTGGAGATGGCCTTTTCGGATAAGTGCTTCGATATGGTCTCGTAGAGAGATACAGTCCTGAGTCCTATGCCCGTGATCTCTGGTAAATATCATAATTACACTCCTCTTAATCGGTCTCCTGAAAAGGTTCTAATGTCAGATTTTGTAACGAGATCCTCCGGCTTTTCTCCTTCGCTCCGGGAGGGATTTCCACCACCAGACCTGAAACAAGACAGCGAATAAGGGTGGCTGGGGACCAGCCGTTAGCCCTCCGACGCTTAAGTTAGGCCACAGAAGAGGAGCCAAGCAAAACGGGACCCCGATTGAATGATGAGTACGTACCTCCTATTCAAGGGAGCCATCCCCTTATATAGATCTGAAACAATCCAATCTGTTACGTGAGATGTCGAAATCCCGTTGATGTCGCATACGATACTGAGAATCCGCTGATTTCATGGGATAAGATCCTATCTTTAGTCAGATCCAACCCAATGATATATTCCAACAATCACGCCCCTAGATGGTGATCCCTTGAAATCCGACTGGATCCAGCCGGAAGCCATAGTTGGAGTCATAGCCTCCGAAAAGGAAGGAGACGCCCGTAGTAAAGCTGCTCGCAGGTTAAAATGTGGTCGCGAGTCCAAGTACATATTTTGGGTGTAATGTCTTTCAACGACTTGTGAGAAGGTATGCTCGCGGATCGAGCTTTGCCGTATTTGACTATCAGTTATGAAGACTCGGGACTTGCGAATAGCTGCTCTGTATTTTTCAATCTATGACTCTTGATCAGGTGATCTCGAGAGTCGAATGGACGTTCCGTACTTGTCCAATATTCGACTCTCGATCAGATGATCTCGAGAGTCGAATGGGCGTCCCGCACTTGTCCAATATTCGACTCTCGATCAGATGATCTCGAGAGTCGAATGGGCGTCCCGCATTTGTCCAATATTCGACTCTCGATCAGATGATCTCGAGAGTCGAATGGACATTTCTACGTGAAATCTTATCTCCACCATTTTGCCTATAACAAAGCCATACGTCATCTACTATGCAAGTAGAATTCTAAACTCGGCTCAAGCAAATTACACCACTACAGAAAAAGAACTCTTAGCCGTAGTATTTGCTTTGGATAAGTTTAAGTCCTACTTGATCGGATCCAAGATCATCATCATATTTAACGATCATGCTGCACTTAAGTATTTTCTTTCTAAGAAGGATGTTAAGTTGTGCTTGTTGCGATCGATCCTCCTACTCTAAGAGTTTGACATAGAAATACGAGATAAAAAGGGAGTAGAAAATGTAGTAGCTAACCATCTCTCTAGACTTGTCCTCACTGATTCCCTAGAGACGACTACGATTAATGACATGTTCCCTGATGAACAACTTTTCAAAGTCTCCCAATTACCATGGTATGCGGACATTGCTAACTATCTTGCTACAGGTACAATTCTAACACATTGGAAAAAGTAAGATAAAGATAAGTTCTTCAACGAGGTAATAAAATTCCTATGGGACGACCTGTACTTATTTAAGTACTATCCCGATCAGATTATAAAGAGATGTGTGCCGGATCATGAGCAACATAGTATCATCTCCTTCTGTCATTCTCAAGCGTGTGGTGGCCACTTCTCGACTAAGAAAACCACAGTCAAAATTCTACAATGTGAGTTCTATTGGCCCACCATGTTCAAAGATATGCATAAGTTTAGTAAGGCTAGTGAGCTTTGTTAGAAATTAGGTGGAATATCCCATCAAAATATGATGCCACTCAAGCCCATCTTACCAATCGAAAATTTTGATTGTTGGGGCATCAATTTCATGAGTCCATTCCCATCTTCTTTTGAAAATTTGTATATTTTTCTTGCCGTTGGTTATGTTTCAAAATGGGTTGAGGTGATTCCATGCCGGAACAATGACCATAAAACAGTCATTCAATTTTTAAAAGAAAACATTCTTTACCGGTTTGAAACCCCTCAAGTCATTATCAGTGATGGAGGGTCTCACTTTTGTAATCGACCATTTAAAGCATTAATGAAGAAATATGGTATTACTCATAAAGTAAGCACTCCCTATTACCCACAAACAGGTGGACAAGCTAAGATATCCGACAGGGAAATCAAATACATTCTAGAGAAAACAATCAACCTCGATCGCAAGGATTGGTCGCTTCAACTTACCGATGAGCTCTGGGCTTACCGTACAGTTTTCAAGACCCCCATTGGAATGTCACCTTATAGATTTGTCTATGTAAAAGCTTATCACTTGCCTATGGAGTTGGAACATAGGGCATATTGGGCGATAAAGAAGCTGAATTTCAATTCTAACAAAGCGAGCTCACTGCGTAAGCTTCAAGTGAATGAACTTGCCGAAACTCTGGAATGAGGCATATGAGAATGCGAGAATTTACAAGGACAAGACGAAAGTGTTCCATGATAAGAATATCCTTCGTAAGACTTTCACGATCAATCAAAAAGTCCTTATGTATAATTCTTGGTTACATCTATTTCCGAGAAAATAGAGTTCTCGATGGACCGGTCCCTTCATTATCAAAACTGTTTATCTATATGGGACTGTCGAGTTGTTGAATCCAAGGAACGACAACTTCTTTATAGCAAATGGTCAGTGTTTAAAGCCGTTTTTTGAGACCTTTCCTTCAGAAGGTATGTCCATACATCTGACTGATCCTGTGTATTATGATACTTGATCTCCTAGTCTGATGGAGGTATAGTGTAGTTTATGATTAGGATTTTTTATTTTACTTTATTTGTTTTTTAGTAGGTTTGTTAGATGGAGGTAGAATCCTAATTTTCTCTCTCAGGTATTCTCATTCCTCACTCTCCTTTTTTTGTCGTTGCTCTCATTTTATCATTGCATTCATATCTTATTACACTGATGACAATGTAAGATTTGGTTGGGGGTGAGATTCATCATCTAATCTTTTATACATTTCGAGTAATCATGTAGGAAATTTTTCGTCTCTGAAATTTCAAAACACTCTTGGAAAACATCATTTCCATACACTTTAGATAATATGAGTATAAAAGGAAGGGAGATGAAGTGTTGTGATTTTGAAATCTTTGAATTATCTTAAATATAGTAGATTTCTAGATGAATTCCCATATTGAATAATTGATTGAAATTTTGAACACTTTGAGTCTAGTTCATGTTACACGATTTTCATAATGGAAGGATTATTAGATTTGTGGATCAATTAGATTGAGATTTAAGGTGTTGAGGAACCAAACCGAGGAACTTTGTCCATCCTTGTTCATGAGAAAATAAGAGAAAATAATGAAAGATATGGATTTCTAAAAATCCTATCTCATGTATATGAAAAGAAAGGAAGTTCGGTTATTATTGAATATTTATTGAGAAATTTCGAAAAGGGTTACCTACTAACTAACCAGGCGAAGGTCTACTTGTAACCTAAGTTGGAAATAGAAAGTAGTGTGAAAGCCGTCAAAGGAACAATAAGGTAAATTCTTGTCAGAGGCTTGTTGTTGATCTGTACACTTTGAATCTTCAGTTTGGTTGATTTATGAAGAAGGTAATCCTTAAAGTTCATGAAATGAGCATTCACTTTGCACACTAGAGGATGATCTCGATCTCACGATCGAATTATTACTACATCGTAGCCTTACACTTGGGTAGCGAACACCAACCATAGATATGGTTGAACTAGAACTTCTTAAAAATATAGAAAACACAAAACTAGAACTTAAGAAAAATTCAAAAACTTGAAGTAAAAGCTCCACTTCGAATTCTCCTTACTCCTTAGCTTCTAAGACTCTTAGGAATGCTTTTGATGTGTAGAGGATCCCTCTATTTATAAGAAAACTGAGCATCAACTCCAAATTGCGTAAGAAAATGCACACTGACTTATCTCGTCAACTGGATTTGTGGTATGGTCAGGCTCCCGATAACCAACGTAAGTGTGTAAATTCTTACACAATTTGAGGCGGTGGGTATTTTTGTTATAAAAGGACACCTCCACTCTCTTTCCAAGGCATCTAGCAACGTGGGGAGCAAACGGATCAAGACCTAGGAGGCTTCCTAGCCTCCTATAACATCTTCTAGTTCTAGTTTTTAATGTTTTCTTTTAGTTAACCTCTTAGCTAAAGTTAAGAGGTGAAGTTTGTAGTTAGTTTTCAATGCTTAATTCATTTATGCAAGGACCCATTTTCTTAAATTTGAATTTTGAAGTTCTAGTTTGAATAAAGTATGAAATTTTAGATGAATTATGAGAGTTTGTGTACTCCGGACATGGGTTCCTTGCAATTCTCTGAGATTGCCATGATTGAGTTGTTTGGATTTCAATTGTAATAACCCTAGAGCATGCCATGATCCCTTAGTATGGCTATTACTTCGAAGGCTACAAGTTCAAGTTCTATATGCTTCATTAAAACTAGAAATCTGATTTCCAGATTTAAGTGGGACTGTTTGTGTTGAATGAAATATCTTCCAATGAAATGAGAGACAGAACTTTCATTCTAATTGTGTTGTGCTTGGATGAATGAATTGACATTGGACTACTACAAGTGGATCTTAAAAGCCCTAGTTTCTCTTTAAATCTCAGATTTTTGTCTACTTAGTTTTCTATTTAGTTCTATTTCTTAAACTTGAAATTTCAAAACTGTTAAGATTGAAGTTATTAGAATAGTTTAGATTGTTTACCCTAATTCCCTGTGGATTGACCTCGGTCTCATCGAGTTATTACTACATCGCAGCCTTACACTTGAGGCGAGTGAACAAGTTTTTGGCGTCGTTGCTGAGGAATAGATTAAACGGTTTTAATTGTTCTAGTAGTTATAGAGTAGTCTTAGTTAGGTAGGATTTTCAGTTTTTTTAAAAGTAGATTTTCTTATGTTTCTATATTACTAAGAATTTTTTTTTCTGTAGGAACATTGTTGCTGACATAGATCTCAACCTATTAGGGTAACATCTCCTCATCTCCCTTCTTTTTATTCTCTTTCCTAAATTAGGGTAGTTTTCAATTCCTTATAAATTTCATCATGCATGATTGGACAGGTGGTGCGTATAAATATCTTTTAGAGGATGAGACACTAAATGAAGGGACCTAAAATCATTGTGATCAGAACCCCTCCAAGTATGTGTATTTTTTTAGATTCAAACAACCTCCACTATCCCGCAACGTAGAACGTTACGTGATTACTGTTATATACATGATAACACATGGCGTAAGATGATGGGGGAGTACTGGAATGAAGCTATGATATATAATGATCAACCGAGGAAAACACTCCATGATTATTGGATTGAAAATAACATGAGTGTTCCACTCGGTATAACAGGAGATAAGAATAAGAAAAAGGATCAGGGGAGTAATGATCAACCAGTTAAGACATTAAGTGATCACTTGTATGGTTATGCCTATCAACTATCATATTAATCTTCACCATACAACACGTATGATCTTCACCGGGAGAGTCATCACACCTTTAGTCCAAGGGAAGAACTTACCGTGGTCATTAACAATCATTCTAAAATGTCTTCCTCTTATGATAATATGTATATAAAAATCCTTGAGGACTTAGAAAAAGAGTACGAGTATGAACAATCAAATCAAGCCTACTCACCATCCTTTGAAGACGTTGAGCCTGAAATTGGGAACACTGAATCAATCCCCACTAATGTGGATGATTGGACTATCCAAGCCCAACCTCCTCCGGATTTAATAACTAAACTTTTAAAGGATATTGATATCGGTGACCCCATTATCATCATCGATTATGGTGAATCCACTATCTCTTTTAGATGCCCCAATTTTAATGATGAAGAGATTCCAACGAAAGTTGATGAATTCAAGGAATCTACAAAATCTAAAAGTGGTAGTGTGATTGACACAATGAAGGTTAGATGGATGATTGTGAGCCCATGATTTTTTCTTCCCAAGGGCATAATGTTTATGAGTCTCCAGAAGATATTCTTGCTAGGAAGTTAGCCGATGTCAATTTTTTTAAGTCCTTCCACCAACATAACATGTCCAATTCTATTGTAAAGGATCTCCCTTAGGTTAAAAATTATGTTTCTTTGGATGACGGGGACATAATCTGAAATTTCAAACAATCAACTTATGAGAGATGTAGTACCTCCCACTAATCCTGAAGAACTTTCTGTGGAAAACCTCCTCTATAGAGAGGAGGAATTCCTTGCCATTGAAATAAAATTTCTTCAATCATTAAGGGAGGACAAGGACCCTTCATCTAACTATCTCGATTTCCTAGAGGAATACTTGGCCCACTCCTATGATATTGATGATGAGATAATTAAGGAGTTGGATAATTTGTTAGATACGGTGTCGATGCCTGAAGAACACCATTCCACCGATTTACACTCTTTACCATTGTTTGTGGAAGCACCGTACAATTCTAAAATTGTGGAGGAGACAATTTTAACTGAAGAATATATGATGAATGCCTCCCCACCATTATGGGTTCTTAACCCATTGAGAATTCTGACTGGGAGGATCCGTTTTTAATAAATCATTACCCAATCCAGCATTTGGGGAGATATTTTTTTATTGCTCTTATCTCCTCCTTTTATGCATGTGGTGCACATTATGATTGGACCTTAATGAAGGAAAGCACCCATGTCTACTGTCGAGTAGGACTTTGGATGGTCCTCATGAGAAATTTGTTGAAATTCATGAAGATCCTGCTCAAATTTGATCATATAGTTGATCGGACTAATAAAGGGTAGGTAGGTAGGTTAGGATTTATTTTTTTACATTTACGACTGAATAAGTCTCATGGAGACATAAAAGATGCTAGAATTAATCAACTTGTTACCTCAGGTACTCTCGTTCTCACTCTCCCTTATTTTATTTCATTATTATCATGTCTTGCTTATTGCATATCTTTTTACATTGAGGACAATGTAAGATTTTAATTGGAGGGTGAGATTCCTAGATGAATCTCTAGTCTTTTATTACATTTCTAACAATTATGTAGAAATTTTTTTATTTTTCTTAATTTCAAAACTCTTTTGGAACACTTTGTTTCTATGCACTTGGAATATTATGAGTATAAAAGGAAGATAGATGAAGTGATTGAATTTTGAAATCCTTAAATTACCTATAATATGCTAGTCTTTTATATGAATTCCCCTATTGAATTGATTGATAGAAAGTTTGGAACACATTTGAGTCTAGTTCGCATTCCACGATTCTCACGATTGAAGGGATTATGTAGATTTGTAGACCGGCTAGACTAAGATTTAAGGTGTTGAGAAACCGAGCAGGGGAGCTTTGTCCATAATTTTCATGAGAAATAAGAAGAGAAAAGAATGGAAGATATGGATTTCTAAAAATCCTATCTTATGTTTATAGTGAAAGAAAAAGAAAGAAAAAGTGATTATTATTGAATATTGTTTGCTCACCTTAAGTGTAAGGCTTGCGATGTCGTAATAACTTGATAAGACCGAGCTCGATCTACAAGAAATTAGGGTAAACCAATTCAAACTATTCTAGCAACATTAAGTTCAACAATTTTGAAGTTTGATTTTATAAACTAAGTAAAAAACAGTAACTCATATAAAAATTTGTTAATTAATGGAACTAAGGCCTCAAGGATCCACTTGTAGTAGTTCCATGTGAATTCATTCATCTAAGCATAAACATAACTAGATTCAAAGTTCTATCTCTCATCTAGTTGGAAGATTAAGCATTCAAACACAAACAATCTCACTTAAGTCAGAAAATAAGATTCTAGTTCTAATGAAGCACTTAGAATTCAAACATGTAGCCTTTGAAATAATAACCATGCCAAGAGACCATGGTATGCTCTAGGGTTACTACAATTCGAATTTAATCAATCCAAACATGATAATCTCATAGAATTGAAAGGAACCCATGTCTAAAGCACATGAACTCTCATTAAACATCTAAAAATACCAACTTTATTCAAACTAGAACTTAAATATCCAAACTTTAAGCAAAGGTACTTGAATTAAACAAATTCTACATGACAACTAGCTACAAGCTTCACCTCTTAGCCTTAGCTAAGAGGTTCTAGCCGAGCATCATTATGCTACAAATAAAATCAAAAGAAAAACTAAAGAAAAACATGAAAAACTAGAAAAACCCAAAATCGACAGAGTTGTGGACGCTCCACGATGCTCTCCTTCACTTCCCATGACTTTCAATCTCTTCTAGGATACCTTAGGAACGAACCCTAGGTGTCCTTTTATAGTTTTGAGGCTCTATGGTTCGGTAGATTCTAGAATTGCGTAGGGAATTACGCACTTGCGCAGAAAAATTCGAAACAGAAACAGAAATTTATGTTTTTCTGTTGCGTGGTCGACCGGTCGAAGCCTCTGGCCGACCTGTCAGACGACCGGTCGTCGACCCTTAGTTTTGGTCCAGCGAGTTTCTTCTAAAAACTTCTCAGCTCCAAGAAAATACGACTGGTCGGTTTCATCCGTTTTTGGTCCAGCAAGGTTGGCAGCACAGTGCCTTCTTATTGAACTTCAGACCGGTCGGCAGTGCATTTTTTTACAACTTTTCTTCTTTCTTTTCTTTCTCCCTTGCATCTTTCTTCCACCATTTGGCACTTAATCTTTTAATCTTCAATGTATACAAAGTGACTCATTAGGCATTGAATTAGTGAAGTCTCTCTCTCAATCCTACAATCACAAAACATGTATTAGAATAGTCTTTTAAACATGCAAATCATGCATAATGTGTGATAAATTGGTGTTAGAATATGTACAATTCAGAGCTCAACACACCCCCAACCAGCATGTGTGAAACAAATTCAACTTTTCAAAACCCAACTCTCTTTCGAAAACTATGCTTCTATATTCTCCAAGACATACGGGTGCAAAATTCAGAAAAAAATGAATGACAGAGTTGAAACCTTTAATTCCCTAAACATAACAAGTGTTCACATAGAATTCCCACTGGTTGATTTAAATAGAAGAATCTGAACAAGTTTAAGCTAGTGTGCATAGTGAATTTTCATCTCATTAGTTTCCAGGATTACCTTCTTCATAGATCAATCAACCTAAAGATCCAAATGTGTACAGTTCAACCAAATGCTTATGACAAGAAATTACCTTAACGTTCCTTCGACGGCTTTCACACTACTTCTCATTTCCATCTTTGGTTACGGGTAGACCATCCCCTGGTTGGTAATAGGTAGCCCTTTTCGGATTTTATCAAAAAATATTCAATGAATAACCATAATATTCTTTCAATATTAGATAGGATTTTTAGAAATCCATATCTTTTGTTCTTTTCTCTTTTTCACATGAACAAGGATGGACAAAGTTCCCTGGCTTGGTTCCTTAATACCTCAAATCTTCATTCTAACCAATCTACAAATCTACGTAATCCCTTCAAACCCTGAGAGTCGTGTAATGTGAACTAGACTTAAAAGTGTTTAAAATTTTTCTATCAATCATGTAAATAGGTGAATTCATATAAAAAACTATTATGTTTAAACTAATTTAAAGGTCTCAAAATCATACCAACTCGTCTCTTATCCTTGCATATTTATGACATCCCAAGTGCATAGAAACAAGGTTTTCCAAAAGAGTTTTGAATTTTAGAAAAAATTGCAATATTTCCTACAAACATACATTGCCTCAAGATATTACAAAACACTAGATTCATCTAAGAATCTCACCCCCCAACCAAATCTTGCATTGTACGCAATGTAAAAAGATATGCAATGAGCAATAACATGAGAGCAATGATAAAAATAAAAGAGGGTGCGAATGAGAGTACCTGAGAGAGTTGATCATGGGAATCTACCTCCGACGACTAAATTTACTAAAGCAATAAAACTAAAATAGAAAAATAACTAAACCTAATCTACTCAATAACTCTGTCAGACTAGGAGATTAATCATCCTGATACACAGGATCTTTCAGAGTGATGGACATATCCTCTTAATCAAAATTTTCAATGAATGGTTTAAGGCGTTGTCCATTCACTTTAAAACAATTACCATTCGCCGCATTCTCTATCTCGATAACCCTATGAGGAAAAACTTTTCTAACAATATATGGGTCGATCCATCAAGATCTCAATTTCCTCGAAAAAAGATGAAATCGGGAATTGTACAAGGGTACTTTCTAGCCTTCATGGAAAGTTTTTCTAAAGATGTGTCTGTCATGAAAGGCTTTCATCCTACTCTTGTAAATCATCAAGTTCTCATAAGCATCATTTTGGATCTCGTCAAGCTCATTTAATTGGAGTTTGCGAAGCGAGCTAGCCTTGTTAATGTCAAAGTTTAACGCTTGAATCATCCAATGGGCTTTTTGTTCAAGTTTCACGGGCAAGTGACAAGCTTTTCCATAGACAAGTCTATAGAGAGACATTTCAACGGGGGTCTTAAAAGCGGTACGGTGAGCCCAAAGAGCATCAACTAATCTCAACAATCAATCTTTGCGATCCGGTCTCACCGTCTTTTCCAAAATCTGTTTGATTTCCCTATTGGAAATTTCAGCTTGCCCACTTGTCTGTGGGTGGTATGGGGTACTCACTTTATGCCTAATGCCATATTTCTTCATTAAGGCTTCGAAAGGCCTATTGCAAAAGTGAGAACCACCATCACTTATGATGGCTCGAGGCGTTCCAAATCTAGAAAGTATTTTTTTAAGGAACTTTAAAAACGTGCGATGATCATTGGTTCTACATGGAATAGCCTCTATCCACTTGGATACATAGTCTACGGCAAGCAATATGTAGACATGTCCAAAAGATGAGGGGAATGGTCCCATGAAATCGATGCCCCAACAGTCAAAGACTTCGAGAGATTTAATAGGGTTGAGAGGCATCATATTCCTACGGGACAATCCTCTTAGCTTTTAACAACGCTCGCATGCTTTGCAAAAATCATGGGTGTCTCTAAACAAGGTAGGCCAATAAAAATCACACTATAGAATTTTTACAGTAGTCTTTTTGGCAGAAAAATGACCTCCACTTACTTGGCTATGACAAAAGGAGATGACATAATTTTGTTCATTATCGGGGACACATCTCCTAATTATTTGATCTGGGCAATATTTGAAAAGTAACGGTTCATCTGTGAAAAACCTACGCATTTCCCTTAGAAATTTTCACTTATCCTGCACAGTCCAGTGAGTCGGCATTGCACTTGTGGAAAGACAGTTTGCTTTGTCAGTGTACCATGGTGGATGCATAACAACAAAGAGTTTCTTATCAGGGAATGAGTCCTCAATAGGTGACTCATCAATGAAATCAGGTAAAATTAGGTGGGATAGATGATCCGCGACCACATTCTCTACTCCCTTCTTATCTTTGATCTCTAAGTCGAATTCTTGAATAAGTAAGATCCATCTAAGAAAACGGGGCTTGGCATCCTTCTTGAAAAGAAGGTGTTTCAGTGCCGCATGATTTGTGTAAATTATGACCTTAGATCCTATCAAGTAAGGCCTAAATTTGTCCAAGGCAAAAAACAACGGCTATGAGCTCTTTCTTCGTAGTCAAGTAATTAACTTGGGCGGGATTCAAGGTCCTACTTGCATAGTAGATAACGTGGGGCTTCCTTATCCTTCTTTTAGCCCAGCACCGCATCAATTGCATAATCACTCGCATTGCACATCGACTCAAAAGGAATGGACCAATCTGGTGGTTGCATGATAAGAGCGGTTGTCGACATGTCTTTTAGCTTTGAAAAAGCTAATTGACATTCGGCATCCCACTTGAATTGGGTGTCCATTTAAAGAAGATTGCATAAATGCCTTGAGATTTGGTTGAAATCCTTTGTGAATCTTCGACAAAAGCCGGCGTGTCCAAGGAAGGACCGCACATCGCGTATGCTTTTGGGTGGTGGTAGGTTGGCAATGATATCGATTTTTGCCTGGTCTACCTTTATTCCATTGGACGAGATGATATGTCCAAGGACTATTCCTCTTTGTACCATAAAATGACACTTCTCCCAGTTTAATACAAGGCTCTTCTCCTCGCACATTGTCAAGACTACCTTCAAGTGATTTAAACACTCATCGAATGTACAACAAAAAACAGAAAAGTCATCCATAGATACTTCGAGAAAATCACCCACCATATCTGAAACAATACTCAACATGCATCGTTGGAATGTGGTGGGTGCATTACATAGTCCAAATGGCATTCTTCGATATGCGAAGGTGCCAAACGGGCATGTAAAGGTAGTCTTCTCTTGGTCTTCTAGGGCTATCTCAATTTGGTTGTAGCCAAAATAGCCATCGAGGAAGCAATAATAGGAGTGACCCGCTAACCTCTCTAAAATTTGATCCATGAATGGGAGAGGAAGTGGTCCTTCCTAGTGACCGTGTTTAGATTTCGATAATCTATACACATATGACAATCGGTAGTCACTCTAGTTGGTATGAGCTCATTGTTGGTGTTCTCTACAATGGTAATACCGAACTTCTAGGGACAACTTGGGTAGGACTCACCCATTGGTTATCTAAGATGGGGTAGATGATACCCACATCTAGTAGCTTTAACACCTCAGGCCTTGACAACATCCATCATATTTGTATTTAGCCTCCTTTGAGGTTGTCTAGTTGTTTTTACATTTTCTTCGAGGTGTATACGGTGAGTGAATACCGAAGATTTTATCCCCTTGAGGTCCGTTATTGTCCAACCTATGTGTTAAGATCTTAATTGTGCATATTCTAACCCCAATTCATCACTAACTACGCATGGTTTTCATGTTTAAAGACTATTCTAAAGCATGTTTTGTAATTGTAGGAACGAGAAGGGGACTTCACAAATTCAATGCTTAAAAGGTCACTCTGTACACATTGAAGATCAAAAGACCAAGTACCAAAAGGTGGGAGAAAGAAGTAACTGGAGAAAGAGAAGGAAAGAAGGAAGAAATGCAGAAGATTGCACTTAGACCGGTCGTCCATAGCCCAGGACCGGTCGTCCGACCGGTCCGAACACTTAACAGGAGGACCCCTGCTACTAACCTTGCTGGACCAATCACGATGGGTCGTGCGACCGGTTGTCCACTACTCAGACCGGTCGTCAGACCGGTCGATTAATTTAAAAGCCAGGATGGATTTTTTTGAAAAGTCACTGGGCAGTTTTTGGCATTTTACGATCAGTCGTGTGACCGGTCAGTCCGACTAGTCATTTGTGTAATGGAGCTTCTTCTACAAGCTCCGAACTCTCTATGCAAAACGTAGTTTTTGTACGGATTTTCTCGAAGTTTCTTCGCACCTAGGACCCCAAACCTATAAAAGGACTCCTCTAGCTCGTTCATAAGGTATCCTAGAAGAGATTTAACATGGAGGGAGGCGGCAGAAGTCGGATCCGGAGTTCTACAACTCCTCTTAGTTTGTTCTTCTAGTTTTTTTTTATGTTTTCCTTAGTTGCTTTCATTTTCCTTGGATCACGAACTGGCTAAACTTCTTAGCTAGGGCTAAGAGGTGAAGCTTATAGTGAATTAAGATGTTTTAATTTGTTTGCATTGGTTTCAAGTTGGAATTTCATTGAAGAATAATGGTTTGAAGTTTGAATAAAGTTTCTAAGTACTTTTCTTAATCTTATGATGGCTCATGGATGTTGGAAGAGTTACTTTAGTTCTTAATTATTTTGAATGAGTCTAGCCTTGTACGCTCTGAGGAATCGGATTCAATACGCTCTAGACATGGATTCTCATGTAGGAACTACAACTCTATAATTCTACTTTTCTCAATTTCTGAATTATGTGTGATTGGTTATGTGATTTGAATGAAGTTCAAATCATAGTATGAATTATGCTTGGTGACATAGTTTAATGATTATTATGATTGTGATCTAAACCTATTGGAACTAGGATTGACCTATGCAATTGAGTGTTCTCAAGTCCTAACTTGAATTGAGGGAATCATCTATATGAATCATACATACGACAGATTGTTTGTTATAACTGCTCTATCATCTGACTAGATAGGATTTGATTTCAATTCTAGTTGGATAATTGAGAAACCACACCGAATTAAGCATTAAGGATTGCTACAAGTGGATTCTTGAACCCCTAGTGCTCTTTTACATTGTTTACTTTCACTTTTAGTTTAAAATTACTATCTACATTCAACTCTAAAGTTCAGTTTAGTTAACTCTCAATTAGAGACCATTAGAAGTTTTTTGTGAAGTCCTACACAAGTCCCTGTGGATCGACCTCGGTCTTACCGAGATTATTACTACATCGCAACCCTACACATGGCGAAGCGAACACTATGGCTCCCCTATGATCTTTGGGTAGTTCAATCAACTTGAGCTCTTGGTCTTTTCCTAGGTGAGAGGCTATGACAACTGGGAATATTTCTCTTGACCCAAATATACATATTTAAGCTCGGATGACAATAGTTTAAGGTCAAGCTTCAACGGTTTGATATTAGACGGTAGAGGCTTTGATGTGGTTAATGGAAATCTTTCAAAATGAGGCTACCACCGATGATTATCAACTACCGGTTTCTCACTACTCAATGCTTGCACAATATCGCACAAAATGGGATCTTTAGAATTTTCAAAATATGCAAAGCATGTCTCCAAATTTTCTAGTGGTTCAAGTTGGAGGAGCTCCTCTTCTTCGAAGGATTCGAGCATGCTTACCTCGAAGAGCTCATCATCGTCCTCATTCCTTTGATTTTTACACATATGGAACACGTTCACCTCCAATGTCATGTTCCTAAAGGACAATTACATCACCCAATTTCGGCAATTTATAATTGCATTTGATGTAGCCAAGAATGGGCGGCCTAAAATCACCGGTATTTGAGTGCTTGTATCCATAACCAGTTGTGTGTCCAAGACGATAAAATCCACCGGGTAGTAGAATTTGTCGACTTGGACCAATACATCCTCAACCATCCCTCTCGATACACAGATGGATTGATTAACGAGTTGCAATGTGGTTTTGGTGGGTTTTAGTTCACCAAGACCCAATTGCTTCGTATACCGACTACAGGATCAAGTTTACGCTTGCCCCCAAATCTAGCAATGCACGCTTAATCCGATAGTCACCAATGATACATGAGATTGTGGGACTACCGGGATCCTTCTATTGTAGGGGGGTCTTTTGGGGGAGAATGACACTCACTTGCTCATTCAAAAAGGCTTTTTGCTACACATTATATTTCGTGTTTGATTGTGTATAGGTCCTTTAGAAACTTGGCATAAGAGAGGATTTGTTTAATGGCATCAAGTAGATGAATGTTGATCTTGACTTGTTTGAAAACCTCTAGAATGTTATGAGAGTTCAGGAGAGGTTTTGGAGCAACCCATCTCAAAGGGAATGGTGTTGTGGGCTTATGAATGTGTTCCGTTTCCTGTGGGGTTGAGCTAGATCCATCCTTATTCTTAAAAATTACCGGATCATTAGGCTTGTTGGCCTTCACCGGAATAAATTTATCAATTTGCTTACCACTTCTAAGAGTGGTGATGGATTTTGCTTGCTCCACATGTTGGTTGGGGAGGTTAAGGGTGCT
Organism: Liriodendron chinense; assembly: GCA_003013855.2. Lineage (NCBI taxonomy): Eukaryota > Viridiplantae > Streptophyta > Magnoliopsida > Magnoliales > Magnoliaceae > Liriodendron > Liriodendron chinense. Next base: position 2,084,800 of record ML058584.1, read on the forward strand.
TATTTCATGTGTATGTTTAGGATTGGGCTGAGGTTGGGTCGGAAAGGTCCCTTCCCTAGCATTCAAGCGTTCCTTAATCTCATCAATCGACACGTTAAGTTCTTGGAACATTTGCTAATTTGATTGATTGATTTGCGTTTGCCCTTGTATAAATGCTTTTAAGGTATCCTCCATTGAGAATTGAGGTGGGGCCATGTTTTGCATGGGTGGCCCTCCTTGAGAGTTGGTAGGATTGGCCGTGGGATCGTTCCTCCAACTAAAATTTGGATGGTTCTTCCAAGTAGAGTTGTATGTGTTACCTACCGGTCCATTGAAAGGCCGTTGATAACCATATGCGGCATTTGCTTGCTCTTCTAACACCTCTTAGAACGCAGGGATTGTAGGACAATCTTGCGTAGAATGCACATTAGCAGCACAAATTCCACATACGTTTTCAATAGCTTCAGTGGACTTGGAAGTTCCACTGTTACTGAGTTTCATGGCCTCTATCTTTCTTGTGAGGCTAACTATCTTTGCATTAACATCATCCTCTTCCTTAAGGATGTAGATACCTCCCTTCTTCTTTTTTTGAGGAGGGTTGAGGTTATTAGACTTCTCTGAGGTATCCCACGATTAAGCATTCTCAGCCAACATATTTAAGTAACTCCATGCATCCTCAGGATCTTTGCTCATGAACTCACCGTTACACATCGTTTCTACGAATTGGCGCATGTTTGAGTTTAATCCTTCATAAAAGAAGCTTATGATTCGCCATCGTAAGTGCTAGGCACAAAATGTGAGTGCTAAGCACAGGATAGTTGTTATATTTCGTAAACATTAGTTTAGTGCATGAGGTTGTGTGTGGAAGTCAAGTTCTTTGAGAAGACAAGTCTCTACCTCAACAAACACATCAAGATGAAAACTATCGACTCTACAACAAGTTACAGCAAAGCTACAGAAATAAACCATATGTGCCAAGGTATTATTAACTATAGGGATGACCCTAAGTTAGGTGATTTTGTATGACTTTTTAGTTAGTCACTCTAATATTTTTGAAAGTCATATTTCAAGAAAATTTGGTTAGCCTAACCCTGTGTTTGGTCAGCTCAAGAATCTTCGGCCAGCCTAGGAACTTTGGTCAAGTTTCCAACGAGCGAAATTATAAAATGCTGGGGATGTTGGGCCAACTCGACCCTATGTTCAGCAAGCCGAACAGGCTTTGGTCAACCTAAGAAACTTTCGTCAAGTTTCCAGATACAAAACTGTTTTCTGGACTCGGAACTCGGGTCAGCCTAACCCTGTCTCGGGCTAGCCGAAGCTCACTTGGGCTAGCCGAACCGACACTCGGGTCAGCCGAAGTTTGAACAAAATCTTATCCCGCAAAATTTGATAGCCGTTGGGATAAAACAGTTGAATCTTAGGTTAGCCGAAAGCAACCTTGGGTCGCCGAAGACCTAACTTTTTTGTTAGAAATAAAGCTTTCTTCACTCTATTTTTCATCAACAAAAAGCATAAAAATACTATCTCTCTAGTGAAAAAGCTCTCCATTATAGTCTAGCTATTTGTTCTAAATTTATATTTTATTTTATAGCTATCTCAGTTCTATTCTCATTTAATTTGATTGTGTAAAGAGAAGATCATCTAGAGATAAGAGAACTGAAATTGCAGCTTTTAGGAAAACTCTTTTTAGAAATTCCTAGATCCATCTTTTTCGAGCTATATTGGTTTATCTTCTACAACGATCGGATCACTGCATTATTGAAGCTTTATCTCTACTAAGCTTAATCATTTTCTACAAGAAGAACGGTAATATCTTTCCATGCTTTTGGATTTTTATTTGAGATAGCCCGTGAAAATGTCAAGTCAGGTTGTTAGTGATTAGCCTGTGAAAATCACTTGAGGTTTTGTTGTGATAAGCTTGTAAAAATCACAATATTTATTTTAGGTTTTAAAGGTGAACCTGTGAAAATCTTTATATAGTGGGAAGCCAAAATTACAAAGAGAAGTAATTTTGGGAGTGGAGCATGTGCAAATTGTTTTTAGTACCGAACCACTATAGCTCTTTATGTCGTTATGATTATTTTATTATTTATCTTTTTACGTGCTTGATTATTTATTAATCCTTAAATCGTGACATAAGGTTGTCCTACTTAGATTGCTAAGTGGAAGGTTGTACTACTTAATCTCTAAGTGGAAGGTTGTCCTACGATTTAATCCAAGGTTTTCATATTGATCTCTATTTGTTTTCAGATTAGTTAATTGTATATTCTTGCTAGTCTTGTGATTGATTCTTGATTTATTTTAACATTACAAGAAGCAGAATTGAATTGAATTGTCATATTCACCCCCCCCCCCCCCCCCCCCCCAGGACATTTATAGCTCCATCCTTTTACAAGTGGTATCAGAGCGGGTTTCCCCTTTTGTGGATTTTCAATCCAAAGAGTTAGATCCGGAGCTGTAATATGTCTAAATTTGAAAGCTTATCTGTTTCTAGGCCACTTCCTTTTGATGGTACTAATTATTCTTATTGGAAAGCAAGAATGAGGATATTTATAAGATTCATGGATGAAAGTGTGTGGCAAGTCACACTAGTAGATTGGACACCTTCAATTATTAAAGTAACAGATGATGATGGAATTAAATCTATGAGACAAGTGACTTATAACCTATGGACCACTACTCAAAAAATTGAAAATAGTGCAAATGTTAAAGCATTGAATGCTATAACTTGCGCTCTTTCACCTAATAAATTCAAAAGAATTATTTCTTGTGAATCAGCTAAGCAAGCTTGGGATATACTAGAAATGACCCATGAGGGCACTAATATTGTAAAGAATTCTATAATCCAACTCTTCACAACCAAATTTAAGAAATTCGGATGGATGAAAATGAAACATTTATGGACTTCTATACAAAATTAAATGATATAGTAAACTCTATGTGGGGTCTTGGAGAGAGCATTCCAGAAAGCAAAGTATGTGCTAAAATTCTGAGATCTCTAACATATCGATTCAATTCCAAAGTCACTGCTATTTAAGAATTGAGGGATACTAATATAATGAAAGTTGAGGAACTAGTTGGATCCCTTCAAACATATGAATTGACTTTCAAAGGTCCTAAGAGTAAGTCCATTACTCTCAAATCTTTAAAATCTGTTTTAATCAATGAAAATTCAAATAATGAAGAAGATGAGGATAATATGGTATTGTTGGATAAGAAGTTTTATAAGATTTTCAAAAACAAAAAGAAATTTGAGATTCAAAAACCTTTGGGAAAGAAGAAAGGAAAATCAGGTTTTTGAAAAATTAAATCCAAGGATACGCAATGTTTCAACTATTCAGGATATGGGCACTTAGCTGCAAATTGTTCCAAAAAGGAAAAATCAAAGAAGAAATCAATGGTTGCAACTTCGAATGATTCATCAGAATCTGAATCTGATTTAGACTCCGACAAATTAGATCAAGAAGAATAAAAAAATTTAGAATGAATTTATGACCATTGCAAAGATTTTCCCTTTTGAAGACATGTTAATTTTAGATATGAGACATCCAGAAGTGAATCTGAAAATGAAGAAGATATTCAAGAAGCTTATAATGCCATATACAAGGAAAGTTGTAAGATTGCATCCAAACTTAGAGTTTCAAAGAAAATGTGTGATGAATTGAAACTGAACTTGACAAATGTATTTTGGAAAAATTGCATTTTTCTGACTGCTTTGAAAAATGTAAACTAGATTTGAAAATAAAAAATGAAGATTTTGAAAAACGTTAAACTGATTTTAACTCTTTAAAATCTGATTTGCTCATTCTTAAGAAGTCGAAGAATTCTAGAAAATCCAAAGACATAGTAGAAGAAATTCTTCATTTTTCCAGACCTTATGGTGATAGATCAGGTCTTGGCTATAACAAGTTCAATCCAAAGCCAAAGACATCACATACTATCTTTGTAAAAGGTGAATCTTCGTATTCCAAGAATGAAATTCAGAAAAACTTTTCAAAAGACTTTGAAAATCTCAGCCAACAATGAAGGTGATTCTTCTTCACTTATTCTGAGAATCATTGACTTACTCAAAGAACTCTTGATACAAAGTAGGAGAAAAGAAAGACAAGTGTCCCATTCTCCTCAAGAAAAGAAGGATCTACTTAAGTCTAAAACCATTATGAAGTGGGTTCCTAAAAAAAATGTTTGGTGATCCACATCGCTTTCAAAGCCAGTAGTCATTCTAAATGGTACTTAGAAAGTGGTTATTCAAGACATATGACATGTGACAAAGGTATATTATCAAACATCAGTGAGATTGATGGAGGGGCTGTCACTTTTGGAGATGGTAGCGATTGTAAAATCATTGGTCAAGGTAATGTTCAACTCTCTAATCTTCCTTTGTTTAAAAATGTTTTATATGTTAATGGATTAAAGCATAACTTGCTTAGTATTTCACAAATCTGCGATAATAATCATAGTGTTAAATTTTCTGATCGCGGATGTGAAATTCTGAATAATTTAGGAGATGTAATTTTACATGGTCGCAGGACCTCTGAAAATTGTTATATAATTAATCAAAGTTGCTCAATGAAATATTCATGTTACATGGCCTAACTTGATGAATCTGAACTTTGGCATCAACGACTTGGACATGTGAACTTCAGAAATTTATATAAATTGAGTAAAAGGGATCACTTACGTGATTTATTCAAACTAAGAAAGAAAGAAAACAAAGTGTATAGCTCATGTCAAGTTGGCAAACAAATAAGAAGTTGCTATAAGAAAGTAAACTCCCTAGACACATCTAGACTCATTGATCTTCTCCACATGGATTTAGTTGGACCAAATCGAACGAAGAGTAAGGGTGGTAAAAAATATTTCTTAGTTATTGTTGGCGATTTTACTCGATTCTCTTGAGTAGCTTTTCTAAGAGAAAAGTCTGAAATTTTTTATAAAGCTAAAAAGATCATCAAACAGATTTAAATTGAAAAACAAATGTGTGTCAATAGAATCAGAAATGATCATGGAACTGAATTTAAAAATAGCAATTTTCAGAAGTACTGTGAAGATCATGGTATCTAACATGAGTTTTCAGCTCCAAAAACACCTCAGCAAAATGGAGATGCTGAGAGACAGAATAGAGTTCTACAAGAAATGGTAAATGTTTTACTAAATGGTAAGAATTTACCAAAGAGTTTTTGGGCTAAAGCTGTAAATACTGCTTGTTACATTACTAATTGTGTGTATGTTAAAGCAGGTAAGAATAAGACACCTTATGAATTGTGGTTTGATAAGAAACCATCGGTTAAACATTTTTTAATATTTGGAAGCTTGTGCTATGTTAGCTCGCCTCAAGTGCAAGGCAGCGATGTAGTAATAATTCTCAGTAAGACCGAGGTTAATCCTTAAGGATTGTCGTAACAATTTTAAACTTTATAACTAGGATAGGCTAAATTCGGATTTGTATCGATAGATGAAATTTAATAATATAAAAGTATCAACTTAAGAACTAAATCAGGAAAATAAACACTAGAGCGCCAAAGATCCACTAATAATCATTCACAATGCCAATTCAAACCATTCAAGCCAATAACACAAATTAGAATCGGAGTTCTATCCTTATCCAATCGGAATATAGAGCAATCAAATCATCATAATGCATCCAACATAAATGGATCATCCACTGATATGGTTCTCTCATAAACAACTAAGGCATTAGGTGTATTCAATCACACAACCCAATCCTTCACAAAAAAAGATCACATTCTTGATTCTTCCTCAAGCCTTGTCACTAGACTTGATTTAGAAGCATAAATTGAACTTCTATTGAACCAAAATCAATACATAAACAACTATCTCAGATCCAATCAAAAGATATGAATCCCTTCTAGCTTAGTTCTAGAAAAGCTCTTAGGAAACTTAGTTTGTAAGATCCCCTAGCATCTAACATATCATGATGAATCTATGATCTCTACAACCCAAAATCCTATCAATCAACCACTCCATTAAACAATTTCAGTAATCAAAACATCCCATGTAAAAGCAATCACAAGAGATAGAAGATTAACTAAAAATACTAACTTTATTTTAAACTAGAACTAGAAGTATTCATCATAAAACCAAAAGTACTTGAACTAATTCGAATTAGACATTGTAAACAACTAAAAGCTTCACCTCTTAGCCCTAGCTAAGAGGTTTAACTAACCATTAATAGGTCAAACTAAAACTCAAAGGAAACTAATGAAAAACATAGAAAAATCGAGTTTGGAGGAGTTGTAGACGCTCCACAGCGATCTCATTCGCCTCCCACGACTTCCTTAGCCTTCTATGATGCCTTAACTTCGATCCCTAGGTGTCCTTTTATAGATTTAGAGTCTCACCGACTTCGAAAGTTCCAAAATTGTGTAATACTTACACACAACGCATGGATTTTTGAAGCTTGGTGAAGAAGCTATTGAAAATCAGCAGAAATACATTGTCGACCTGTTGGCCAACCAGTCTTGATTGGTCGGACCTGTCCAGAGAGAGTCCAGTGTGCACAATGGGGGGGCCGACCTGTTGGCCAACCAGTCTTGACCAGTCGTGTAATGACCTAGGTTTTTAGAATAATTTAAATAATAATTTTATTAATTTTAAGTTTCTGAAATAATTTAAATAATAGTTTAATTAATTATTTAAGTAATTAAATCACTTAAAGTATTGATTAATTTATAATAAATAATTCATAAAGAATTAAAATAGGGTCCCTTTATTAAAGTTGCTTAAAATAAACCTAGAACTGCGTAGAAGTACTAGATTTCACAAAACTCACAACTTTACAATAATTATGAAAATGCCATTAGTTAAACTTACATTAAACGGCCATTTTTAAGTATTATGATTTCTGTCGATTGCTTTCACACAAAACTTCATATATGAGTTTTAGGACATAATTTAACCATACATATCAAATTTCAGCCCTCCAATAATTCTACAAATGCCCTAATTAGAAATTAGGCCATAAGTGGGCCACCTTGACTCGGATTTATCCCATCACATCAACGGCTAAAAGCCTGTTACCAACTTGTTGATTGAAGCAGGTTGCTCTGATCCAACGGGAATGGACCCCACTTGTGGATCAGCTCAGTGATTATACATATGCGTGCGACGCATGAAACAAAAAAAGAAAAAAGAAAAAAAAAGAAAAATAAGTTTCTTCCCGAACCCGACGGACGCTGTAACAGTGTCCGTCCGCTATTGGTGTGGGGCCAACCCACGTTCATCATGGTGGGCCTCATCAATAGATCCAGTCCGTCTATCATGATCGGACGTGGGTTCCGACCAAGACCCAAGTGGATTTCTTGGAGCACAAGCAATAGTGGGTTACTAATTCGAATGAAACAGCCTCTGTCCGCTGTCAACCTTGGAGCACCACAACGTCTATCATGGTGGGCCACGCTAATAAATCCAAGCCATCCATTAGCTCCACGTCCCACCAAAGCTTTATCATCCCGAATCATGTGATCAGACACTGACCGTGTAGCCTGCTCCTAAACACCAGTTCAAACCCAAGAACACCAAGATTCGGCTCCCCTCTTTGCATGGACATCTAAGATTGGTTTTACCAAGGTCGTGTGGACCCCACCTACCTATCCAACAATCCCCAGTTGGCGTAAGTTACAATAAAGAGGAAATCGATTCCTTCTTGGAATTGAAAATCTAACCGATCGCATGTGCGATCGCTACCTCCCTTGTGCAGCTATATAAACCATCCATCTATTTCTCCCCCTCCTTCAGAAAATGCCAGAGAGAGAAAACGAAAGAGAGAGAGAGAGAGAGAAAGAAGAAGAAGGAAGAGAAAAGAAAGAAGAAGAAAGAGAGAGAAAGAAGAAAGAAAGAAAGAAAAAGGAAGAAGAAGAAGATTTTTTTCTAACCGAGTCGACTCGCTGAGTCGACTCAGATTCAAATCAGGACTGTTTTTGAAAGCACAAGACACGTAGTTGAGTGAGTGATTCTTCCCTTGGTCTTTCCATTGATTTTTTTCATTTTTTCTCTTCTACCTAGTTGTGATGGAGTTAGGGTCTAGTTTCCTAAGTTTCAAATATAGAATTCTTTATAAATTTTCATAATAAAATTCTATATATGGAATCCGTTAGTCACACTCAAATTTGACATAAAAATTCTGTTCATATTAACTCTACTTGATTTCATCTACTTTTAGGTAGCATATGTTGCCTTTCACATGACCATATTATAATTGTCTTTTAGTTGACAATTAAGGTAAGAAATTCAATATAGAATTGTCTAAACATGTGAGTCACATGCATGGTGTGCTTGGATTTGAATCATTGAAGGCATTGTGTGCTTGAGGAGTGCTTTCATGATCCATGACATTCATATGTATTCTTTTATATATGCTTTATTTGTTTTGGACGACGGAACGGGAACATGGTTGATTTGACTCCCGACGTGCATGGTTGATTTGCTGCCCCGCTGTACTCTAGGTTAGGTGAGCAGGGTTGAATACTTGCAATAGGTACCCTAACATCCAAAGGCAGAGGGATCTGTTCGTCGGGCATGGTTGATTTGCCTAAGGCATGGTTGATTTGCCTGGTTGGAGATGTTGAACATAGGTAAATTTGCTCGATTGAAGATGGGGGGCATGGTTGATTTGCCGATATATATTTATTGCATCATGCATTGAAAAAGCACATTCATGACATCATGCTACTCACAAGCATCATTCAAGAACACCACTCATAAACTATATTAAATGTGACATGAAAATAACTCTCCATATTTAGTATTGTGTAGGATCTTATCTTGAATCAATTGAAATTTTCCTGTGTTGAAAATGATCTTACTGGGCTTTTAGCTCACCAAAATCACCTCAGATCCTACAGGTTTCCAGGGGGAAGAAGGAGTAGCTGAAGTGGAATACTTGAACGGATACTTCTATTAGAAGCTTTATTTTAGATTAGGTCGTTTAATTTGTTTTCCTTTAAAGTTGATATAAACAGACTTTAGTAGACTTAATTAATTCCTAGAGTAGATGTAGTTGTTTAATTTAAATTACAGTTTAAGATTTAAGCTATGATAAATAAAGTATCTTAGTTTAGTTAATATTGTGTTGTGTGGAATGAAATTTCTCTAAATGTATGCTTAAATTAAATTCACACCCTGGAACTCGGGCTTTGGGTCATCATACTCGAGTTCCGAATTTCAGGGCGTGACAGGTCGGACCAAACTAGTCCTTGGTCCAGCATTTAAGAGAGGTCAGCAGAGGGTGGCCGACAGGTCATGACCGGTCGAACCTCTCCTTTCCACATTTTCTTTCTTTCTTTCTTTCTTCTTTCTTTGGTCCACCTTGGGTCTTCATCAAAGACTCTTAAATGTGCACTTTTAGCCATCAATTGGGTGAAGTCTGCTCTCTCATTCCTACATCAACAAAACATTCATTAAATGAGTCTTTTAAGCATGCAAACCATGCATATAATGCGATGTAATGGGCTAGAACATGTATAAATTGGAATCTCAACATGCTACATTTTAGTGACCAGGAAAATATTAGAAAATTTGATGCTAAAAGTGATGAAGGCATTTTTCTAAGGTATGCTACAAACAGTCGTGCATTTCAAGTTCTAACAAAAGAACTGGAGTGATTCAGGAATCCTATAGATGTGGTCATTAACGACCAAGATCATTACTCCAACTCTTCTAAGGATGATGATGATATAGAAATACCACCCTCTAATCCAAATGATGTTGAACTCCGATCAGTAAGAGACCATTCACAAAATCAAATTTTCAGTGATCCACTTACTGGTGTACGAACTCGAAGTCAGATAGAAGAGATTTTTAGTTAAGTATGCTTTACTTCACAAACAGAATTGTCCAACGTAAATGAAGCACTAGCTGATGAAAATTGGATGTTAGCCATGCAAGATGAGCTGAATCAATTTGTTCAGAATGATGTATGGTATCTTGTTCCTCATCCATCTGATAAGAATGTAGTTGGAACTATGTGGATTTTCAAAAATAAATCAGATGAACTTGGAAACATCATTAGGAACAAGGCTCGATTGGTTGCACAAGGGTACACTCAAATTGAAGGTATAGATTATGATCAAACCTTTGCACCAGTTGCTCGCCTTGAATTCATTAGAATGTTCTTATCCATTGCTCGTTTTAAGTGTTTTAAAATTTATCAAATAGATGTGAAAAATGCTTTTCTTAATGGTCATTTACATGAGGAAGTTTATGTAGAACAACCTAAAGAATTTGAAGACCCAAAACTTCAAAATTATGTATTTCGACTTAAAAAAGCTCTTTATAGTCTAAAACAGGCACTAAAAGCTTGGTATGATAAATTGACTCAATTTTTTATCAACCATGATTTTCAAATGGGTAGTGTTGATAAAACCTTATTTGTCAAACATTGAAATAATGATATTTTGATTATTCAGATATATGTAGATGATATTATATATGGATCAACTTCTACTAATCTGTCTCTTAAGTTTGCAGAACTGATGAAGTCTGAATTTGAAATGAATATGGTTGGTTAACTAACCTACTTTCTTGGATTGTAAGTCAGAAAGCTGAAAGAAAGTATATTTCTATCTCAAACTAAATATGCTCAAAGTTTAGTTAAGAAGTTTGGTTTAAATAATGGTAGAATTTATAATTTTCATATGAGCACTACACTTCGATTATCAAAAGATGAACTTGGTAAAAGTGTAGACTCTCACTTATATAGAAGTATGATTGGTAGTCTATTGTACTTAACTGCTAGTAGACCTGATATTGCATTTAGTGTAGATGTGTATGCCAGATATCAATCTGAGTCCCAAAGAATCACATTTAACTATTGTGAAACATATACTTCGATATGTTGCTAATTCTACTAATCTTGTACTATGATATCCATGTGATACTTCATCTCAATTAGTAGGATATTCTGATGTTGATTGGGCTAGTAATGTTGATGACAGGAAATCAACAAGTGGTGCATGTTTTTATATTGGAAATTGTCTTGTCTAGTGGATGAGTAAGAAACAAAACTCAGTTTCTTTATCAACTGTAGAAGCTGAATACATCGCTGCAGGAAGCGCATGTACATAGTTTATGTGGATGAAAAGAATGCTAGCTGATTATGGGATAACGCAGGATACTATATATCTGTATTGCGATAATACTAGTGCAATTAATATATCCAAAAATCTCATTCAACATTCTCGGGCAAAGCACATTGACATTCGATATCATTATATCCGAGAATTGGTTAAAGAAAATCAGTTTTGATGGAATATATTCACATTGAAAATCAATCAGCAGATATTTTTACCAAGCCACTTGACAACACAAGATTTATAAAATTAAGAAATGATATTGGTTTGTGTTCTATGTAACTATTTTCTTTTATATCATTTCATGCATTATTTAAAAAAAATTTAATTTTTGGCCAACCAGTGACCAAACTGTTCGGTCAGCCAAACAGTCTATTCGGTCGGTTGAACAACGCAATCTATCCGTTTTAAAAGAACTTGAAACCCATTTCTTTATTTCATTCTACTTCTTCTTCTTCGGTCAGCCGGTGCTCCTCTTCGGTTACCCATCATATTGTTATGCAAGTAAGTATTGCGAGTTAGTTTTTCATCAATATTCTTCTTCGTTTAGTCATTTAATTAACTCCATTGCTTTTTAATCTCATCTTTGTGGTTGAAAACCCTTATTTTTTGGGGTTTTCTTGTTGAAGTGTTTATCTTGCTATATTTCTTTGATCTTTTGTCATGAAATGTCATCCTAAACGAGCCGTTAGCAAATCCTGTCTCGACTCTTCTTCTCGTTCCATTCCACGAGAGATTCAGACAATTCCATCGCTGAAAGATGATCCCGACTATGTCCGTGATTTCTGATCTAGAGATATTATTATTGAACGATTTGTTAATATCAATTATATAACTAAATATGAGTTGCGTGATCTTCTTTCTAAAATCAATTGGGAAAAGATTCTCCAATGGGGAGGAAATGCATACTGATCGATAGTTCAAGGCATGTATTCCTCCATCTCGAAATTCTCTCTATGTGATGACATCTTCTTTAAGATTAAATTTATAGAGGAAATGGTGACAATCACACCCTCTACCATTACGTCACTAATGGAAATTGACATGGCAGATGATGGAATCCCAATTCCTCCCTTATTTGAGAAAATGTCTCAATCTGAGAAAAACATTGTTACTCGAGTTTTGTGTGGATTTGACGCAGATTGGAGATCGAGTAATGCTCTTCCTCTGGAAATTTATTTCCTAAGTTTCGTGTTATTCATCGCATCTTCACTTCCAATGTCTATCCAAGAGCAGGAAACAAAACTGATCTTATTCCATTCATGCTACGTGTCTTGCATTCTATTGCTACTGGGATACGTATTTGTCTTCCTACTTTCATCGTTGCCTACATTATTCACTATCGCATGCAACCTAAGCATGGTAATTTACCTTTAGGTTATCTCATTACTACTCTTGCCCTAAATATGCGTATTCAAATTCCAACTGGAGAGGCATCGGAGTCCGAACTTCGTTTCAATAATTCTAATTTGAACATGATGACTTTGGAACCTCTGTCGGAATAACATGGTTTCTCTCAAGAGCATGAGTAGGATGAAGAAGGAGATGAAGGCGATGTGAATATGGATGATTTATTTGATGAAGTTGATGCTGAAGATGAAGATGATCCTGATTACAATCCTTCTTATTATAATTCTCGTATTTCTGCCCTAGAACAGAGGATGGATTCTCCGCATGTTTTTCAGGAAACTCTTATTGCTACTCAAAAGCTTAGCATGAAATACATGAAAAAGTATTTTCATCGTATCAGCAATAGTTTGAAACGTATTAATCTTGAGATGCCATTACTTTCCTCTTCATCTGGTTCAGAATGATTTTCTATTTTTATTTGGTTTGTAATGAATGTTTATGAGTACTTTAGACTTAGTATGTTAGTATGCGACTATGTTAACTGAACTCTTTTTATTTGCTTTTCTTCCTTTATCAACTTGTTACAAAAAGGGGGAGAAATATTATGCATATTTTGCTTTGAGCTAAATGCATTGAATGCTCTATGTTATACTATGTCTTTGTTGTGCAAAATTTTTTTCTTTCTAAGGATATTTGCAGGGGGAGCAGCATACTTCTATGGGGAGTATACAAGATAAGAGCTTACAAGATAAAAAAAAAGTTTATTTTATTCTTTTTATGGATGTTGTGAGTCGCTTGTAAATGTAATATGTTGTGTTTTGTCACGAAATTGACAAAAGGGGAGATTGTAAGTACTAGGCACAAAATTTGAGTGCTAAGCATAATATAGTTGTCATATTTCGTACATACTAGTTTAATGCATGAGGTTGTGTGTGCAAGATAAGTTCTTTGAGAAGACAAGTCTCTATCTCAACAAACACATCAAGATCAAGACTATCAACTCTACAACAACTTGCGGCAAAGCTACGGAGATAAACCATATATGCCAAGGTATTATTGACCATAGGAATGACCCTAAGTTAGGTGATTTCGTATGACTTTTTAGTTAGTCACTCTAATATTTTTTAAAGTCATATTTTAAGAAAATTTGGCTAGCCTAACTCTGTGTTCGGTCAGCCCAAGAATCTTCGACTAGCCTGGAAACTTCCTAGACTCCTAAGGAGCAAATGGATCAAGACTTAGGAGGCTTCCTAGCCTCCTACAACTTCTTCTTCTTCTTCTTCTTCTAGTTCTAATTCAAGTTTTTAATGTTTTCTTTTAGTTAGCCTCTTAGCTAGAGCTAAGAGGTGAAATTTGTAGTTAGTTTCAATGCTTAATTCATTTGTGCAAGTACCCATTTTCTTAAATTTAGATTTTGAAGTTCTAGTTTGAATAAAGTATGAAATTTTAGATGAATTATGGAAGTTTGTGTACTCCGAACATGGGTTCCTTGCAATTCTCTAAGATTGCCATGATTGGGTTGTTTGGATTTGAATTGTAGTAACCTTGGAGCATGCCATGATCGCTTGGTATGGCTATTACTTCAAAGGCTACAAGTTTAAGTTCTATGTGCTTCATTAGAACTAGAAATCTAATTTTCAGATGTAAGTGGGACTGTTTGTGTTGAATGAAATATCTTCCAATTAGAAAAGAGATAGAACTTTAATTCTAATTGTGTTGTGTTTAGATGAATGAATTGGCATTGGACTACTACAAGTGGATCCTTAAAAGCCATAATTTCTCTTTAAATCTTAGATTTTCCTCTACTTAATTTTTTGTTTAGTTCTAGTTCTTAAATTTAAAATTCCAAAACTATTAAGATTGAAGTTATTAGAATAGTTTAGAATATTTACCCTAATTCCTTATAGATTGACCTCGGTCTCACCGAGTTATTACTACATCGCAGCCTTGCACTTGAGGCCAGCAAACAGTCGACAGTGGGCATCAGTTGGTCGACAACCTTTTGAATGCTGAACTTTAATAGAATTTTAAGGGCTTGTTTGGCATCCCTACTCTAATTCAATAAGAGCTTTTTGAATAAGAGCTAATTCAATAAGTCTTTTTTATTCTAACTCTGTTTTCAATAAGCTTGTTGGGTAAAATATCCAGAAAAAGCTCTTATTTAAAATAAGCATGTTTGGTAAAACTTTCAAATAAGAGATTTTTTCAAGGGTAGTTGACGTCATTCTTAAAGATTACAACAACTTTAATATAAGACCAACCCAAATGGTTGTTTTGGTGGACCATCCATCATGTGAGGCCCAACATCATTCTTAATTGTTCTTTATGTGGGGCCCCTCAATGTCCACTACCCATCACCCATCATGTGGACTCCACATTTGATGTGTCCATAGTGTGAGCCATACCTTTGAAGTGGATTGTCCATCATGTGGGGCCCACTTTTAATTTCCACCATTCATCATGTGGGGTGCACCTTCTATGTGGATCATCCATCATACGGCCTACTTTGGATATGGGTCATCCATCATGGGAGACCTTGGATGTGGACTGTCCATTAGGTGTGGCCCACTTGATGTGAATTGTCCATTATGAGGGGCCATACTTTTATGTGAACCATCCATCATGTGAAGCCTACTATGTCCATTATGTGGGCCCACCTTGATGTGGACCATTCATTGTGTGGGGCCCCACCTTCATTATGTGTCATTCATCATGTGGGCCTACCTTCAATGACCATCATCCATCACGTGGGTCCCACCTTTGACGTGAACTGTCCATCATATGGGACCCACTTGATGCACATGTTCCGTCATGTTGGGCCACACTTTGATACGGGTCATCTATCATGTGGGACCCACCTTTGATGTGAACCTTCATTACAGTGGGCCCACCTTGATGTGGGGCCCCACTTTAATATGAGTCATTCATCATGAGGGGCTCATCTTTGATGCCCACCATCCATCATGTGGGTCCCACCTTTGTTGTGGACCACTATCATGTGGGGCCCACTTGATGTGGATAGTCCATCATGTGGGACCTACCTTTGATGTCCACCATCTATCATGCACCTTGGCTGTGGACCGTCCATCATGTGGGGCCCAACCTTTAATATGGGTCATTCATCATGTAGGCCCACCTTTATGTCAACCTTCCATCATGTGGTCTCACATTCAATGTCCACCATCCATCACGTGAGTCCTACCTTTGATGTGGAACATCCATCATGTGGGTCCCATATTTGTTGTAGACCATCTATCATGTGGGGCCCACTTGATGTGAATAGTTCATCATGTGGGACCCACCTTTAATGTCCACCATTTATCATTTAGGTCCCACCTTTGCTATGAACCGCCCATCATGTGGGGCTCAACCTTTAATATGGGTCATTCATCATGTGGGCCCACCTTTAATGTCAATCTTCCATCATGTGGTCCCACATTCAATGTCCACCATCTATAATGTGGGTCCCACCTTTGATGTGAACCATCATCAGGTAGGACTTGCTTGATGTGGATCAGTTCATCATGTAGGGCCACACTTTGAAGCAAGCCATCCATCATGTGGGGCTCACCTTTGAAGTGATTGTGCATTATGTAGGCCCACCTTTGATATGGGTCCATTCATCATGTGGGGCCCACCTTCACTATGGGTCATTCATCACGTGGGCTTGAAGAAATTGTAAAGAGAAGAGAAGAGGATAAGATGGGAATTACTTGAAAAGTTTAAGGGTAAACTTGTCCAAAAATTAGTCCAAAATCTCTACCCGCTTAAGCTAAATAAGCTCCGTTTCAAAAAGTAACCCCTCCCCAACTTATTAAATCGGAGCTTATTTGCTACTTCTAAAAAAATAAGCACTTCATTAGACTTTTACCAAACGGTCTAAAAGCTTTTTTTTAAGAAATAAGCTAATAATCTCTTATTTGTAGATATGTCAAACGCCCCCTAAATGTCTCAACCCTTGTTGGCTGATCGACCATGGGCGTCGGCCAGGTAAAATCTTCAGAAACAATCCAACAACTTTAACCTTTAAAATTACCTATTATAGGGGAAATTCGGTCGGTCGACAACCTTCATCAATCGGCCGATAAAGCTTAAAAGTGCCCAGTGGCTTTGGCTTCCAAATTTTGATTTTTCATGCTAAATGGGTCGGTCAAAACATGCCTTCGGCCGGCCGAACCTATTTGTCAACCGGCCGATAAGGCTAGTCGACCTACCAATTTTGATTATTTTCTTCAGAACTTCGGTTTTCTCTTCGGTCTTCAGTAGATTGTTTCCTCCACTTCTTAGGCATGTCTTCTCAACATCCTAATCATCCTTTTTAACATTTAATTCACGAGTTATCTCTCCATTACCTATAAACATAGAAACACATGTAATTCTATGACTTTAACAATTCAAATTATGTAACTATGCTATGTAATCGGGGATTATAATGTACAATTCAAAGCTCAACAAAAGTTAAGAGATTTGGTCGATTATGGTGCATGGTTAAGGTAGGTACACAAACTTTTTGATATAGTAAAGCATACCTAAATGTATGGTAATGCAACACTACAAGTGGTGTCTCCCTTACAACCCCAACTCTCTCCAGAGCAGAGGAGACATACCCTAAAGAAAAGAAAAGAAAAAGCCTTGCATACGTAAGTCCCCTTGAATGTCACTTTTATAAAGCCAGAGAACAAGAAGATAATGAGAGAGAGAGAGAGAGAGAGAGAGAGGGTGTTGCCCATCCCTCTTCATGTCATGCACACCTAACGCATTTGAAGTCCACCCTGTGACAGCTCTATGTCACCCCTTGTGTTCATTATAACAACTATTGTGTCGGTTCTTCTTCTCTCTTCTATTAAGATAAATGAAGGACAGACTTTCTAATTTGAAAAATAACAAATTTAATAGTTTCTACATATGTGGCATCGTTCTAATAGTTCTATGTATTGTTTTGTTTTTAGAATTTTGAATTAATCTTAAATTTTAACTTTTTAAAAAATTTTAAAGGGCTTTTTACGTAAATGCATTCAAGGTTTTGTGGGAATGTGGAAATAGGCACCACTTCTCAAATCATTATTTTTTTACACCTCTGGGCACGTATATATTTTTCTCAAATGAAAATGCCCCAAACACTTTTTCAATTTTCTATGCACTTGTACCTTCTTTTATCATTACTCTCTAGCAAACTTTTTTTTACTATTGTACTCCAATTATCTTTCCTGCTTTTCAACTACTCTTTAGCAATCTTTCGTGCTTTCGAACTACTCTCTTCAGCAGAAACTCCCACCTTAGAAAAACTACTCTTTAGTAATTGTTGAGCCCTGTATTACGCATGTTCTAACCCCAATTCATAGCACAATTGCATAGTTTAAGTTGTTAAAGTTAAAGACTTATACTTGTTTTTTTGTTTGTAGGTAAAAGAGGGAGATGTCATGGATTTAATGCTAATTTGAAGGATTTAGAATAATTAGGAGACCAAGCTTTGATGAGCTAAAGAAGTGAAGAAAAATTCTTGAAGGAACAAGTTGAAGACCTGAAATGGCCAGAAAAACCAAAGTGCAGAGCTGCAGGGCCAGAAAAGTAAAGTGCAGAAACTGCGAAAAACAGTCCTGGTGTTACACCTCTGGCCGGTCGGCCGACAAGTCGGCCCTAAGTCCAGACATGTCGGATTTTCAGGCTTTTTGGGTTGAACTTGCTGGACTGTTTTTACCAGGTCCGGTCGGCAAACAGGTCGGATGGTGTCCGGTAACTTCTATTGTTGCTGTACAAAGTCTGATCGACCGGCCAGGGGGGTCCAGCCGGCCGGCCAGTGTCCATACTACGTAAGGACTCTTCAATTTCTAGAAGTTTCCAACTTGGTGCGCGATTTTTCCTATAAAAGACCACCTCCACTCTCTTCCTAAGCCATCTAGGAATGTGGGGAGCAAAGAGATCAAGACTTAGGAGGCTTCCTAGCCTCATACAACTAGTTTTTCTTTATTTTCTTAGTTCTAGTTCTAGTTTTTAATGCCTTCTTCTAGTTAACCTCTTAGCTAGAGCTAAGAGGTGAAGTTTGTAGTTAGTTTTAATGCTTTAATTCATTTTTTTCAAGTACCCTTTACTTAACTTTGGATTTTCAAGTTCTAGTTTGAATAAAGTTTAGATTTTTAAATGAATTATGAGAGTTTGTGTACTCCGGACATGAATTCCTTATAATTCTCTGAGATTGCCATGATTGGGTTATTTAAATTCGAATTGTAGTAACCTTAGAGCATGCCATAATCTCTTGACATGGCTGTTACTTCAAAGGCTACAAGTTCAAGTTCTATGAACTTCATTAGAAGTAGAAATCTGATTTCCACTATTTAAGTGGGACTGTTTGTGCTTGAATGTTATATCCTCCAATTAGATGAGAGATAGGACTTTGATTCTAATTGTGTTGTGCTTAGATGAATGGATTGGTATTGAACTACTACAAGTGGATCCTTGATGCTCTAGTTCTTCTCAATTCTTAGATTTTATCTACTTAGTTTATGTTTTTACTTAATGCTTAAAAACTGAATTTCTTAACTTCTAGATTCAAGTTATTAGAATAGTTTGAATTCGTTTACCTCTTTCCCTATGAATCGACCTCGGTCTTACCGAGAATTATTACTACATCACAGCCTTGCACTTGAGGCGAGCGAACAATAATCTTTCATACTTTCCAAATACTCTCTCCAGCAAAAACTCCCACCTCATGAAAATGTGTTTTTCTTTTTCTTCTTTGAAACAGATAGAAGGAAAGAAAAGAGATAGTAAAACTCTACTTTTAGAAGATGAATTCTTTTTTCTTTTTGTAATTATTTCTCTTAGATGAATCTGCTTGGGAAGAAACTAATGTTGGAAGAGGAGAGATAAAAAAATTCACTATTAAAAGATAAGTTCTTCTTTCTTTAAAAGATTAGGTTTAGATTGATCTTTTACTGAGAGCTAAACTTTGAGCCCACTTTTACTTATCAAACAATATCTAAATGAGATTATTCCAAATCCATTTAAAACTTCAACAAATAATATTTCTAATAAGCATAAGATTATCCCGATTCAACCTGTAACGAGAGAGTTATGACCGTCTTCATGGGATTGTGCAATGTTGGAAATGAGAGGGAAAATGATGAATGCAATCATGGACTTTGGGCCCACTTTAAAATAGTCAAATGGTGTCCAAATAAAATGATTCTAAATTAATTTGAAAGTTTATCGAATTATCTTTCCAATGAACATAAGATCACCCCAATCCAACCTGTAATGAGGGAGTTATGATCATTTTCAAGGGATCACGCGATGTTGGAAATGAGAGCAAATGCAACTAAGCATCATCATGGATTTTGGCCCCACATTTAAATGGAAATATGGTACCTAAATGAGATGATTTTAAATCTATTTGAAAGTTCATCGAATTATTTTTCAATGAACATAAGATCACCCAAATCTGACTTATAACAAGGGAGTTATGATCATTTTTGTGGGATTGCACGATGCTGAAAATGAGAGCTAATGCGATTGAATGTCATCATGGACTTTGGGTCTACTTTTGAATGATGAAACCATGTCAAAATAAGATGATTCTAAAGCCATTTAAAAGTTAATTGAAATATCTTTTTAAAGAACTCAAGATCACCCTGATTCGACTTATAACAAATGACTTATGACCATTTTTATGGCATCCCGCGAAGCTCGAACCGAAAGCGAACACTGAGTACACTCACTTTCGCATTTGCTCTCGTTTCTTATAGTCCGATCCCACGAAAATAGTCATAATTACAAGTCAAACTGAGATGATCTTATACTTATCTGAAAGATAATTAAATGAACTTTCAAATGGATTTAAAATTATCTAATTTTAACACCATTTGACTGTTTAAAGTGTCCCTAAAGTCCATGATGACATTTGGTTGTGTTCACTCTTGTTTCCTGCATCGTGCTGATCTTCTGAAACAATTATAACTCCCTCATTACAAGTCAGATTAGGGTGATCTTATGCTTCATTGAAAAAATAATTTGATGAAATTTTAAATGCTTTTGGAATCATCTCATTTAGACACCATTTTACTGTAAAAAAGGGGCCCAAAGTCCATGTTAACGTTCAGTCTAGTTTCGATGATTGTGCGATCTCACAAAAATAGCCATAACTCCCTCATTATAGGTCAGATCAGGGCTATCTTATGCTCATTGAAAAATAGTTCGACAAACTTTTAAATAGCTTTGAAATCATCTCATTTGGAGACCATTTGATCTTTCAAGAGTGGCCCCAAAGTCTAGATTGCATTCAATCTCATTTCTAGTATCACGCTTGTTAATGTCGAAAACTGGTTGTGGGTAACAAGTTAAGAATATGAAAACTCCTTCTTATAATGCACGATCCTCCAAAGATGACTTCCTTCAATTCTCCTGAAAATCACAGATAAAAACTAAGGGTGGCCAGCGCTTGGTCGTTAGCCCTCTGATGCTTAAGTCAGTAATAAGCTTTTGCATAGATGAAGTGTGAAATGTGGGTTTAGAAGTGATCTACCTTTGCTGTAAATAGAAAACTCTATTTATAAAGATCCTGATAGAGTAGTCTGTTACGTATATGGTTGAGATCTCCCTGATTCCATGGGATAAGATGTTATCTTATCAAAACCTATACAAGTTAGAAGTCTAAATAATCACATTACTTGATGTAGATCCCTTTAATCCCGTATTAATGGAATCGACATGTATAAATAGATCAAAGTGGATTTGTAATCTAGGTCAACTCCTAAACTATATGAGCTGCTGTCACGCCCCAAACCCGGGGACCGGGTTGACTAAATTCCCGATCGCCGACCTTGGTGCCAACAGCATCCGTAATACCCCATTCTCGGCTCCTAGCTCTCATATGCCAGGTTCCGATCTTGGGATCCCACCAGGAGGATTTTCAGGGTAATTTTTTTTTTTTGTAAAGGAGCATAATCAAAACCATAAAACATCATCAAATATCCACTATATAGATTGTCAACCCACTGAGTCAACCCACTGAGTCAACCTGTCGAGTCAAAACACCGAGTCAACCCGTCGAGTCAAATCACCGAGTTGACCCGCTGAGTCAACTCACCGAGTCAACCCACCGAGTCAAAACAGCAGCCCCGAGAAATGACCGTACCACGCGCTGGAAACCGAGGAGCGTCCCTGGGGGCCGCCCAAAATTATTTACGCAATCTACCACTGCCCACTGCTATAAATACCCCTAGCCTCTTCCCATTTCAGCATCCATCCCTCCGAAGCCATCCAGCCCGAGTGCGATCTGTCCCTCTACCCCTTAAGCCATTCCTCCACCAAGGAGAGCCCGAGTGAGGAGAGTCTAGCCCTGGTCCAGTCTAGTCTGACCACTGGTCCAAGTCTCCCAAGCCATCCAAGTCTTGATCAAGCCACTCGAAGCCAATCCTTGCGACACCTCCGTCCATCTAGCTGTTCCTTACTAGCATCATTTCATTCGCATCTAGCATAAGTGCAACATTTACTTTTCTTCCAACCCCCCTGCTTCACTGCAAGCACTTTGATTATTCAAACACACAGCATGCATCTCGCATAAAGCACCTGTCAGTTCGAGCGTATGCTCTGGGCTTGCCTGTTAGTGGAACCTGCCCATCAGAAACTCTTACTGTTCAAACCTGCATTCATGTACATATCACTACAAGCTCTTTGATCATTCAAACATACAGCATGCATTCCGCATAAAGCACCTGTCAGTTCGAGCGTATGCTCTGGGCTTGCCTGTTAGTGGAACCTGCCCATCAGAAACTCTTACTGTTCAGACCTACATTCATGCATCATGTCATCTATGAGAATATACTAGGATTAAAACAGACTTTCAAGTGTTAGTTCGATTCTGTGAAGTAGAGACCGTACTTCAGTACGGGCAGTGTGTGGGGTGCTTAACCTCTTCCCACCCTGTAACCGTGATCCCTTACCTCGAATCTCTGGCCGTAGATCAAAAGGAGTCATTTTAGATGAAGGAATCTTCGGATCCCCTTCTCTAACGTTTCTACGAGGTCTAGCCGACTGTAGATTCGAAGTAACTGGCTAGTGACGACTCTGGTCTTATATAAACTCATTTAAACACATTCAGCTTAACACGACAACCAAACAAAGCCCTTGAAAACGAGGCAAGCCAGTGGCACAAACGGCGATTCGCACTCACGCATTCTCTTCTTCTTTTCCCGAAAGAAAAGGGACGAGAACGTAGTGTGGGAGCGCGGAACGGCGAGGGTCCACAGAATGGCGACTCTGCTGGGGATGAAGCTAGTCCCACTAGTCGTGATCCGACTTGAAAACAGAATCCTTCCCGTACTTGAAAGTCTTTAGTCCTCGTACAATCTCATCTGCATAGCATTCTACCCAAAACAAAAAAAAATAGAAAATCCCAAAACCTAAAAAAAAGTAGTGCATACTTACCACCATTACTCCTCCAAACCAAATCACCCTGCCACATCCAATATAAAATTGACATGGCTCTCCCATTCCCTATACCTAAGGCTTCCTCTCCACTGTTAAACTCGAGTGAATCCATGTCAATTCCTGGCATCCAAGAGCTACAACAAAGCATGAAGGCCATGCAGGAAATGCTTCTCCGATTCACACAAGCCCGGGCTTCAGCAGCCAGCAATCAAGCTGGTCCAGTTCAACAACCACAACAAGCATCTCTTCCAGCCTCCAGTTCATCTCAACCACAACTATCAGGGGTGGCGCAGGACTTTCGATACCCTCCTAATGAAGGTCCTCAATCAGGACAACTCTCGACCTCAGGGCATTTCTTCCAGTATCCTCCTGCAAACAAGAGCCATTTTCAGTCACATCCCACAACCCAGAATCCCAGTCAATTCCAACAATCTCTCCCCAATAGGAATTCCAACCAATTTCAATATTCTCCTATGACTGGGATTTCTTCGCAGTCTCTCTTCTCAGCTCCAGTCCAACAAAGTCCCTACAATAGGAGTAATTACCAGGCCCAACCTTCTTCAAGCAGGAATTTTAGGAGCATCAATGACACCAATTATTATGAAAGGGGGCCATCTCAGTCCTGGCAAGGGGCAAGATCTCCTTCATCTGGTCCCTCCGAAATAGAGCAACTCCGAGAGCAGATGCGAGAGATGAAGAGAAAGTTGCAGAAGCAACAAGGGGTGGATCTTCCATCCACTAAGTTCAGGGACCTTTGTCTATTTCCCGATGCAATGGTACCTCAAGGCTTTCAGGTACCAAAATTTAAAAGATATGATGGGACAGGGTGTCCTATAGACCACTTAAGATCATTTTGTGGGGAGCTAGATGCTGTGGCAAGCAATGACGGAGCATTGATTCGTCTGTTTCAAAAGTCTCTGAAAGATGATGCCCTAGACTGGTACACATCATTGGACTGTCATTGCATCAGGACTTGGGAGCAGCTCTCCCAGGCTTTTGTCGACAGGCTCGCATACAATCTTAACATGTCACCCAGGAGAGCGGACCTCGCAGCTCTTAGGCAAAGAAGTGACGAAACATTATCAGCTTACTTTGGACAGTGGCGGGCCATGGTCGCTAGAACGAAGACTCCCATCGACGACGAGGAGCAAATCTCCATGATCGTCCACTCGGCAAATCCAAGTATCTCTGGATACCTTGTCTCACATCCATATGCGAACTTTAGCCAACTCATCTGCGCCGGGGAACAAGTCGAAGCTGGAATAAGGGCTGGGATGATCTCCCCTTGGTGGCCTCAGCAGGCCTCTCCAGTACAACCGATAGTGGAGGGTGAGCCTACCGGATACGAGAGCGATAATGGTATTGTTCCCATCTCCCATCCAATGGAAGAGGATGATCTTGTCGCCTCTACCGAAGGTGCACTATTCCTCCCTCAGCATGGACAACCGCAGCAACAACAACAGTCAAGATGGAACTCACAGTTCCCTAATCAAGGTTGGCAAGGGGCACCCCTAACCAGTCCAGTTTCAAAACCCCTCATCCTGCAAGGGGTATCTGCAGTCGATCCAGTCTCCGCAATGCAAGAGGCACTTCCTGCCTATCCAGCTTTCATCAGCCAAGAAAAGCCTCCTCTCCAGTTTATCCGTGCCATCGACTTTAGTTCAGAGTTCAAACCTCTCATCCTGCAAGGGGCACCCTCGGTTATTTCAATCCCAGAGACCATCATTATGCAAGGGGCACCCTCGGTTATTTCAATCCCAGAGCCCATCATTATGCAAGGGGCACCTTCAGTCAATTCATTCTTCGCACCCATTTCTAACCATGGGCACAATCAACCCATCTCAGTCAACCAAGGGGACAATCTCCCTAACACAGCATCAGCAAACCAGGGGCACAACCTGCCCGTCTCAGCAATAGTCATTCAGGGGCACAGCTTGCCCACTCCAGCTTACCAGGGGCAAAGCCTGCCCGTTTCTCCAGCAAACAACCAGGGCCACAACTTGCCCACCGCACCTGTCTATTCGGTTTCTACTTCAGCCATCGTCCTCCAAGAAGAAGACCCTTCCTTGGACAGCATGCCACATGCCTTAGCAGAATTGGGGCCCAACTTCAATTATGTGGCCATTATCGAGGAGGGCGAAGGGGAGATTGATGTCCAGGTTCTGATCGATCCGAAAACATCAACCATCACTCTTCAGGTCTTGGACATCTCAGCTTCATTCCATCTCCTTTCCGATCGGACCTGGTTTCACAGAATCGGTGCCATCTCTTCAAATCTTCACCAAAGGGTCAAGCACATCTTCGGAGATAGGGCGATCACCATCATTTTCGATCCCGGACAATTTCCAATGGTAGAAGCATCCAACCTTCGAGAGCCTACCATCCTAGCCATGGACGTACAACGCTCTAATGGGGAGGTCTCATACCATCACAATGCAAATTACTTCCCTCGCGCATGTCCCATCGGATCGAACTACGTCCTCCTTCCTGTCGAGCGTCAAACCTTCTACTATCAGCTCGAATATCAAGACTCGACCCGAATCATGGGAGTTCAAGAGAATCTGGATAGAGAAAGACTGCGATATCGGCCTACTCGGATTAGGCACAGAAGTATCAGAAGAAGACGGGGTCATCAAGAAGAAGGGAACCTCTGCATTGTCACACCAATCCAGTTTATCAATGCAGGGTTATCTATCCTGATGATGGGCTGGATTCCACCTTCGATGATCAAGTGATCAGATTGAGTCTAATAGAGTGGCCCAAAGAAGACTCAAGCAAAGGGCAAAAATTTCCCTCGATCGAGTGGACTGTCGTCCTGGTCCCACCTCAACCAGATGAACCCGAAGAGCTGCAATACACTGGGGATGAGCCAGGAGAAATCGCAGCCGACACCGACTCGAAGCCCAATTCCAAATCTATCATGATGTTTGGGCGCAACGATGAGGATTGGCCTACTGATCCTTCTAGCCCTGCCTCCTGAGGGGAAGGAGTGCAGGGCAGTAACAGGTTTGTAGTCCCCATGACGGCCAATAAAAGTCGACAGTGCTCGGCTCCCCGAGCCGAATCAAGCAGCATCTGGTTCACATTGCCGTCTTGCTCGGGTCCTTTACAAAAAAAAAATTCAAAAAAATAAAAAATCAGAAGATTTAAAAACCCAAAGCACCAAATATTTCAAAAAAAAAATTCAAAATTTCAGAAAGTCCAAAAAGTTCAAAAAATCCAAATATTCACAAAATTCCAAAAAACCAGAAAATCTTTGAAAGCAAAAAAAAATTTATTAGAAATCTTTTTCAATAAAAGTGTCAAGTCTGTCTGTCAAAGCACTTGAGTATGGAGTTGACTCATAAGATTACTCTTAGAGTTGGACTTCAAACTCAAGGGTCTGGACAAAGCCAAATGATGAGGAAAATGATGAGTTGACTCCCAAACTAAGAGGGTCTCCTCGAAAGTTTGAACCAAAAGCCGATGTCATCTCAAAAAGTTTCAAAATTATAAACCTAGGATCTCCTGAGACCCATAAGGAAGTGTGCATTGAGAATCCTTGTCCCCGAAAAATAAGCAGAGAATGATCGAATTTTTGAAGTCATGACTTCCCAATCTTGCGTCCTATGAAGACTTATCTAGACTCGATCAAAAAACTCATCAAGCCTATCAAGAAGATGCTACCAAGACTATGCTT
Source organism: Liriodendron chinense (assembly GCA_003013855.2). Taxonomy (NCBI): domain Eukaryota; kingdom Viridiplantae; phylum Streptophyta; class Magnoliopsida; order Magnoliales; family Magnoliaceae; genus Liriodendron; species Liriodendron chinense. The sequence continues at coordinate 2,111,323 of ML058584.1, forward strand.
GCATTCCATGCTGGAGTGTGCGACTTGACGAATGATCGAGGAAACCTCACGGCTCGATGAAGATAGATTGTTACCAACATGTAAAAAAGCACTTCAAGTGTCAGCAACATGCACTCGGATCCATGTGTGTGCTTCGAAACTCTACAACCTGATAACACTCCAACTATTCCCTGTACGAGGTATCTACATCAACAGAAAGATCGACTCAGCATCATGTAGCGGTCATACGCATATACTTGTGGCAGTTGATTGCAGCACAAAGTGGATGGAGGTAATATTCTGATCTCGCACGATAATTCTCATGAAGAATGACATCATCAATTGTTAAGGGTTCCCACATGCTATCAACATTAGCAATGGGATGTCCTTCGAAATCTAAGGATGAAGAAGTTCCTCGAGAAGCTTAAAATCAGAAGACAGACCTACAAGTTTGAGTCAAAATCATGTCACCGTGAGTGCTGATGAAGAATGAAGCTGAAGAACGAAAAGTCATATGGGTTTACAACAAGCACTGCTGCATCTATCAAACTCAAGGGGCAAGCCCCAAGAATCAGTGAATTTCTTCTGGGACGCACCGTTCGACTCACCAGCCTGAGGGGTAAGGATCTTCCAGAGCCAATCAACGCCGACAACGTGAAAATCTCTCACAGGTAAGCCAATCCAACCTTATCAAGAGTTACATTAGTAGAGCTGAAGTCAAGAGGTCAAGGCTTAGACCTCTGAGAATCACTTCCTGTCCACCAATAAGTGTTCCAAATAAAGGGTTCAAAAGCAAAAAAAAAAAAAAAAAAAAAAAGGGAAGAGGAAAAAAAAAAGAATAGAGCAAAAAAAAATATAGGGGTAAAAAGGGGGGGGGGGGGGGGGGGGGGGGGGGGCACACAACCCAAAAGAAAAAAAAAGAGAGAAGAAGAAGAAGAAAGAAAGAAAGAAAGAAAGAAAGAGAAAGAAAAAATCGATTTAAAAGAAACACATCTATCCATCTATCCACCTCAGAAGGGTCTGTAGCTAAGGCCGACAGCTCTACCATTGTAACTTAAGATAAGGGCTGAAAGGTTACCATCGGCCGGCAACAACAGATTCCTGACCTCTGGTCGCCGCAGTTATCAAAAAAAAAAAAAAAAAAAAGAGATGTATGCTTAAACAAAGAGGGCGGAGTGAAAACCCGAAAGGGCGCTCCGAGTAAAAACAGTGGGCACATAGCGGACTTGGTGAAAACTCGAAAGGGCGCCAAGGGTAAAAACAGCATAGCTGCCAAGGGGCAGGCAAGATCAAATACCCGGGATGTGGTGAAAACTCGAAAGGGCGCCATGGGCAACAATGACGGGCAAACCGGACGCAGCGAAAACCCAAAAGGACGTTGCGGGTAATAATGGCTAAGAAAAGAAAAAGAAAAAAAAGTAGGTACATGAGAGATCCAAGCGACATGAAGATTCAATGGAAGCAAGGATGGCGGCTATGAGTCGAGAATTCTTTCAAGATCTACCCAAATTCTAGGGGCAGGATACCATTGCGCACTATCATAAGGGGACCAAGACCCTTGGTGAATAATTAAGCAAATCGAGTATGACATCAGGCTGAGTTAAATATTTTGATTCCTACATCTAAAAGCACAAGTCCAAATCATGCACAGACAGATAAGCACTTGACACAAATTTTTACTTCATGATTTGCATATATTTTCCAAAAAAGAAAAAAAAATCATTTTTCCTTATTCGCATATATGCAAAAAAAAAAAAAAAACTTACAGGGCTTTCAAAATAAACATCCCCCAGCCAACTTATGGAGTGCCTCGTACAAGCGTCTTTCTCCCAATCATTGCCTCCTAGAAGGTAAGTATCTCTCTTCCTACTTTGATGCTTCAATCCTTTTACTAAAGTGTTTTTTCTCCTCACAGGTACCAGAAGGCAATCTAAGATCAGCCCATCAATGTGCATCATGACCCATCATCACCATCGATCACATCATCCAGGTAGCCCACATTCAAGGGATGCATAGCCTCACCTATGTCCCATCTTCCCATCTCATCCATACCATCCGTTTCTCCCATGATGAAGGCCTCATTCAAATCAGAAATTTTAACATGGCTGCCATTAATGGGGCCATTCAAAGCTCCACCAACCACCATCCCTAGCCCCTCATCAATGCCCCCATTCAATGCTCCATCTCTACCATCCATTAAATGAATCCCTCCATCATTAAAGCCTTCACCAATTGCTGGAGTGTGGGACCCACCAACCTCTCCCACCATGGCCCCCAGATCACCATCAAAGGCTGCCTAAGAAAAGACAAAATAGGAAGAAAAGATGAAGAAAAAAGACAAAGAGAAGAGAGGATTCATGGCTGGAATCGAATTCTCCAGTACAAAGCAGGTGGGGACAGGAGCAGTGGACAGAAGAGAATGTCCGAACCAGAGCCAGCCCAGACTGCACAAGATGCAAGCCTTGGGCGGCCCGCTGTGGGCCGCCCGTACGGACGCACTTCCTCTCTCTCCGCTAGATTGGCTTCACAGTCTTTGGTAGGTGAGACTGACAGTCCACGTCAGCAGATGGCACTCTGAGGGCCGCCCAAGGCTCCAATCAACTCTAGATTTCAGTTTGATGCTAATCTGAATCATCTGGAGGGTACCCCACCTATCCAATCATGACGTACTGCAGCCAAAATAGGTCTGATCAAGTCAAAGAAAAGAAAAATTGATCAAGAGGGGCCCACAAGTAATCTGAGCCACTCAAAGACTAGATCATCATGATCCAAACCATGGAAAAGCTCGCATGGGTCATCGAATAGCAACATCAAGGGTTCGATTGTGAAGAAAGAAGGCCAGAGTCTAAGATCGAATCGTTAAGTAGGCCCACATGGCTAAAAAGAGCAATCTGAACCGCCCAAGTCATCATCGGCACCATGGAAGGCCTTCTTAGCCTCACAAAACATCAAGGATAGGTGCTCCTGTCACGCCCCAAATTCGGTTCTCGACGTCCATTCGCTGTAACCCGAATTCAGAGGCGGCAGCCTCCGTAGTACCCCGATCTCGGATCCTAACCCCACACGCCAGGTTCCAATCCTGGGATACCACAAGGAGGATTTTAGGGTCTGAATTTTTTTTTGAAACATGAGCATCACCATATGAGTACCATCAAAGACAAACACAATATTTCCACTAAATCATTTCATTTACATACAGTACTGAAAGGTAAATACACAATGTGTAAATATAAAAACTGTGCACACTCGGGCACCTCCTGCTACTACACTCCCAACTCCAACTCAACGTTGCTGATACACTCTGGTAGAACCTGCAGCGTAACAAACGCGCATAAGCTTCGAACGAAGCTTTGTGAGTGCGTGTGTGCTTGCACAATGCGTATGACAAGCATGATAAATATCAGAGTAAGCAGTAAAGCATGATGACAACTTTAAACCAAGACTTAGCCTAATTAGGCTACACGATCATATGATATGAATAACCATCCTACAACGGCTATGCAAGCATGCAATACAGATAACTAGCCTGCCATAGCTATGCAAGCATGCAATACAGGTAACCAGCCTACCAAGGCTATATACTCAAACTATGCAATAGCCTATAGGGCCTAATGTCGCATACAATAATCCAATGCATGTATGCAAATCACCACCTCTCAGTACAGTGGTCCAGATATGAACAGTCATAACGCAATCACGTAAGCAATGCAGGACTCGGAACTGGTAGCTCGCCCAGTGTGGTAGCTCGCCCAGGCTTACAGCCCCGCCCACATCACACCCGCCCACGTCAGGACCGTCCAACACCATACAGTGATACTAATACCATCTCTGAAACAGAACATCACCGGGGTCTCACAGACCTCACTACTCACCAGTAGAATGCCAAAGCCTATCTGGTGCAATAGCGGACCTACTCACAGCTGGTCAAACTCAACCCACTTTGCCAACACTCTTTCGGCAGGTTAGGTCAGACCTCCTTCCAAACTGACCACGTGCAGTGGAAAACACCGCCGTTTGGTATTCGGCATACTTGTGTATGATTAAACCACCCGGTCCTTGAATGGAGCACCCACCTTGGTACCAACGGGATCAGGGACTTTCACCCAGGGACATCTTTGGCATCCAGTTTAAAGATCACATATTTTCGGTGTTCTGCAAACCACGATGGAGCTGTGGTTGCAACGTAGTAACCATACTATATGCGGCACAAGCAGACGGTGCGAAATGCAACCATGCATACAAACGTGGGACGACATGCCCGTGCAAGTCTCCAAAGAGCACCATAAAACTATAAGGTCTCAAACACAATGTCACCGTCAGCTAGTAATGAACTGCACTGACAATCACGACCAATATGGCCGGTTGATACAAGACAATCAGATAAGCCAAGCATTCATGATGCATGAGTCAAGTATACAGTATGAGTGCCAACAAGTAGTCTATCTACCACGATGGCAATAAATCAATCTAGTCCAACCTATTTGAGATATGATTAAAATGAGGGGACACATATGAATGATCGAGTCATAGTGCGGGATGTCGCTAGTCAGGGAATCTCGCACCAAGGGCTACAAGGTATGCTAAGTTATGCCTACCATACAGTGTAAGTCAGGATGATAGATTCCTGTCCTCGAATAGTCCCATACCTATTAGAGAGGTTTGCGATAGAGAGCACGTGAATTACATTTGCGCGACTACATCTCGAATGCTTTATGAATGCGTTTATGCCCTAGTGGTCCCCAACTAACAATGGTGATTCGGGATGCATACTCATTACACATGCATGGTGATCGTCGAAGCATATAGTATAAAGATCACATATGAGTATTCCAACAACACTACGTGTGGCAACAGACATACTAAAAATAGCATAAAAAGATAATTCACTTATAATACAAGCAAACATAAAGAGATAAGACTCTAAATGGATGGTATACAACAACACAGATGGTCCAACAACGGAACAGTGTGCATTAACCTCCAACATTCAAATAACCTAAATGGAAAGAAAATGATTGAATACACTACCGACACATCAAAGGTAGAACCTACTTGAGCGGCAAGAGTGGAATACTGAAAATCATGCCAAGACCCATAATCCTGTAGTACAGTTGAGATAAACACGATGAATGGTCCGTAAAAGGAATGTCATAGAATGGGTTGCAAGATAGACAGGTCATGACAGAGAATCATAAATGGTAGTGTAATATGAGATAGATGGTCAACACGATGAAGTCCAAAAAGGGACGACAGGTCTAACCTCATACTACAAGATAGGCTCCATATAATGGATGGCCTAGATGACATACGAACGTCGAGGATGAGCCCCATACTCGTCCTATAGGTAAACGGACGGTGTGGATGAGATATACACAATATGGTAGTCTTTAATAGTTGGGTACAAGGGTAGAAGGGGTGAGTCATATGAGTATACAAGCTGAGTTACCAAGATCAATCAACATGGTGAGTCAACAAGGTGAGTCAATAAGGCAGGTTGACAAGGCGGGTCAACTTGGTGAGTTAACAAGGTGAATTGACAAGACGGTTCAACAGGGTGAGTTTAAGAAGGTAGCCCTGTGACTTGGATCGAGCAAACTCTAAGGATGACCTTTTAATAAGGGTTTACACAACTAATCATCAAGGTGGGTCCACGGGATGGAGAACGCGGTCATTCGAACACGTACACTGAGGTGGTCCTAAGGCCATCCTGTACATAACATGCTAGGGTCCATTCATCTGGATGGTTTGGATCAAGCACAAAATTAAGGCGGTCCTTATGGATGGCCGACATACATATCGCACCATAGTGGCCAATGGCTGACGTGGATAGAACACATGCATAACAAGGTGGACTCATGGTTGGGGATAACCGCACAAAGGAGTGGGGAAGCCATATACATCAATGGGCCACAACAGTTTGGGATCAACCCGATATTTGTGCTTTCCCACTAATCAAGTGAGATGGCAACCAAACACCATGGTGGGGCCCGCACACCACACGAGTGGAACCCCACCCATGGATGGGTGACTTATGAGCAGGAAGAATGGCAAATAAACATAACAGACGGGTCCTATAAAGTTTCCAATGGTAGGCATTCAATCACCCTTATTTTCTACGTGTGGCCCACCCAAAACTGGGCCCCACGCCTCGGCCAAGGTGGACAACAATGTATACAATACATCTATCAAGGTGTATCAAGGTGGGAGCCCAAGATGGGCCCCATGGCCTTTGGTTGGATGGAAAATTAAACATTACAATGGCCCCAAGGAAGGTTTCAAAGGCGGGCATCAATGACCACTGTTTCCTACTATGTGGTCCACCTGAGGTTTGGATTTACCTCATTATGAGCTGGCCCACGGCCCTAAAATAATATGAAAAAAAATAGATGGTCGGCATAGATAAAACAGATGCATCGTGGTGGGACCCACAAGGTGGGCCACCTGCACGCTGCTTGGAGCGTGGCACCCAAATGGCCCCCAGAGTTTTGAATCAAACTGATATTTTGGTTTTCTCTTATATCCATATCCATGTGATCTGATGAACAGGTTGAATGACAAATAAACACCACTGTAGGGCCTGGGAAGGTCTCAACGGTGGAAATCATTATTCCCACTGTTTCCTGTGGCATGGTCCACTTGATGTTTGGATATGCTTAAATTTTGGCTCAGCCACTAAAATGAGCTGGAAAAAACATATGGACGGAATAGATAAAGTGCATACATTCTAGGTGGGTCCCACTAGTGGGCCACCTGCTGGGCAGCCCAGCCAACACACGTGTGAGCTTATGACCAGGTTGGATCTCAAATAAACATCATGGCAGGCCGTAGGAAGGTTTCAATGGTAGGGTCACTGTCCCTACTGTTTTCTGTGGTGGGCCCCCCCTTGAGACTTGGATCTGACTCAATCTCGGGTTCATGCCCTAAAATGATCTCCCCAAATGGATGGACGGTGCGGATACAGCACATGTATCATGGTGGGACCCACGAGTGGGCCTCAGCTGGCAGCACGAGCCAGCGTCCGTGGACGCTGGTACGCCCAGCGCCCGGACGCTGCCTCTTCTCGTTTTCTTTCTTTCTTTCTTTCTTTCTTTTTTTTTTGTTTATTGCACTCATATCATGTGGGGCCCACATGGGACTGATCCACTCCGTTCATCAGGTTCCCCATCTCATGGGGGACCCAACAAGCCCAATATTGGATATATGATTCCAGCTAGAAACTTAAAAGTGGGCTGAAGGATTTCTGACAGTAGAAATCATAATTTCCACTGTTTTACGCGGTGTGGTCCACTAAAATTTCGGATCGGCTTCATCTTTGGGGCGTAGCCCTAAAATGATATCGGAAAACAGATAGACGGTGTGGATACAACAAAAACATCAAGGTGGGTCCCACGAGTGGGGACCCATTCAACCGTCCAGGTGACGCTGGACTGTTCCAGCGTTCTGGCGCTGTGAACGTCCAGCGTCCCAACCATTTTTTTTTCTTTCTTTTTTTTTCTTAGTTTATATCAAGTGGGGCCCACTTGGAGACGATCCACTCCGCTCATCGGATTATTCAGCTCCTTGGGGACCTAATGAGCCCAATATTGGGCAGGTGGAACAGTCTACAAATGTCACGGTGGGCCCAAGAAGTTTCGATAGTGGACATTGTTTTCCCCACTGTTTTTCTATGGTGTGGTCCACGTGAGATCTGGATTTACTTCATTTTTGGTGTCCAGCCCTAAAATGGGCTGGAGAAACAAATGGACGGCGTGGATCAATTACATGCATCAAAGGGGGTCCCACGAGTGGGCCCCAACGTCAACGCCCAAAAGGGGCTTCGTCCCAGCGCTGCTGGGCAGCAGCGTCCTCTGGACGCTGGCTGTCCAGCAGCCATCTCTTTACTCTCTTTTTTTTCCTTTTTTTTTATAATAATTTAAAGTGGGGCCCACATGTGTAAGATCCACTCCATCTATCAGCTGGGCCATCACATGGTGGGCCCACATGGTGGACAGCGTCGACGAACTACATACATCATGGTGGCTGTTGGCCACACTAATTATGCCACAAATGGGTCCCCAAGTGGGATCCACACCATCAAAAGGTGGGACCCATTCATGGACGATCCAGCCCATCCATCTCATTACCCATCACAAGGTGGGCCTAAGGGAAGAAATGAAAAGTAAACGAGAAGAAGGGGGGAAAGTTTGCACTCACTATGATGGTTGGACGGTTAGATTGCCGATCGGACGGTCCGGATGATGATCGGGGTCCTCCAAGCTTGATCTCCTCCTTCAACCTCTCTCTTTCTCTCTCTTGATCTCCCTCTAAATCTCTCTACTTCTCTCTCTCTCTCTCTCTCTCTCTCTCTCTCTCTCTCTCTCTCTCTCAAACCTTGGAATATGAGAAGGCCACCCCCCCACGTATGGCTCTTGTATGGGAGAGGGGGGGGGGTACATGAGATGATTATGATGATGATGGGAGAGGGCATGAGAGGTATGGGTTGGAGTTGACTTTGGTGAGAGAGGTATGGGTTGGAGTTGGTGTGTGTAGGCTAGGGTAATGATAGGGATATGGTGAGGGTGATGGTGATTGATTTGACATGTTGTTGGGATTTGTGCAAGTGGGGCCCACGCCACACGCACGTTGCGCGGCCCACCTCAGATTGTAAAAAAGTACGCATCTCACACACCGAGTATCGCAATGGGGCTGTGCCGCACGGTGTTGGAATCGTGGCGCCCGCGCGGTCGCAAGGGTACAAGTCTTAGGTCGTTGCGGTACTAAATCAGGGTCGCGATCAAGGCTCGCTAATCTGGTCCGTCCAGGACGTACCGGTACCGGAAATTAAACATACGGAGGGCAATTCGGGGTACGGGTCTTACAGCTCCAAAGTCAAGCTGAAGTTTGAAAAGGGCCCACATGGCCCATTCAAGCAATCTAGACCATTCGAATCACAATCGGCCCTATCAAAAGCTAAACAAAGCAAGGTAAGTATGCCTAACCATGAAACCAGGGTCCGAAGACCTTAAACTACGTCGGGATCAAGATCCCGAGGGACTTTTTAAATAAAAACTGGTAGCAGTCTTGACCGCTCGGATTAAGATCCGCTGACACCGGACACTTTTCAAAAAAAAAAACGTGTTGCCATGTTTTGTACAATTTTTTTTTGTCCGAAGACCTTAAACTACGTCGGGATCAAGATCCCGAGGGACTTTTTAAATAAAAACCGATAGCAGTTTGGATCGTCCGAATCAAGATCCGCTGACACCGGACATTTTCCAAAAAATAAAAAAATGTGTTTGCCCTACTTATACATATTTTGGGTTCGAAGACCTTAAACTACGTCGGGATCGACATCCCGAGAGATTTTCAATAAAAATCGGCATCGGTCTTGATTGCTCAAGTCAAGATCCGACAACACCGGACATTTTTCAAAAAATCACAAAAAATATATATATGCATTTCCAGCACTCTCTTGTACAGTTTTGGGTCCGAAGACCTTAAACTACGTCAGGATCAACATCCCGAGAGATTTTTAATAAAAACCGGCATCGATCCCAGCCATTCAAGCCAGGATCGGATGACCTGGATCATTTCCAAAATACCAAAAAGATTTTTTTGAGTTTTTCATAAAAACCAGTATCAATCTCAACCACTTGATTTGAACTCTGGAACCTTTTCAAAAAAATATAAAAAATAAAAGAAAAAATTTTTACCATCAATTTCAACTGCACAAATTCATCCCCAACGGTCCGAAGACCTAAAACTACACTGGGATTTACTTCTCGGGGGCTTTCTTTCCTAACCTGTTCCAGACATGGCTGACACTTGATCGTACGAGTGTCTGGAATCTTTTAAACAGGTAAGGGCTGAGGCGGGCAGAACTCCGCAATCCTGTTCGTGTTGAACGCACCGTGATAGACAACCTTGATTTGGAAGTCGCTGTTGAATCTGACGGATGTTCCCCTATTCCTAAAACTCATGAAGGGGATTAAGGCTGTTAGGAGGTGGAGCGCACCCTCACGGAATTGTGAGCAACGTAAGGCCCCAAACTGGATTGACTAAGGGAAATGTGAGGATGTTGCTCATTTTGTGGCCGAAGGAGTCCGTCGGACAATACGTGGTCTATGTGCATTGCACATGAGGAACAGGCAACCTTGTGGGTGTGTTGACTGAAAACCCTCAAAATCTCCCCATCCGAAGATGTAAAACTATGGCACTTAACTGTGTGAGACTCGTCTTGCTCACTGACGTAAAATGGATCGGATGCCTTACCAGCAGTAGAAGTTGAAAGTGGACGAAAATTCCACATCATTTCCTAGCATTTCAGAAAAATCACAAAATACCAAAACATTGCAAAATCACCTTTTCAAAAAACCAAAAATATTTCCCTTGCTTTCAAATCGAATATTTGCAAAAATCACAAATATATATATATATATATATATATATATATATATATATATATATATATATATATATATATATATATTTCCCTTGCTTTCAAATTAAATATTTGCAAAATCACAAAAAATATTTCCTTTACTTTCAAGCCAAATATTCTCAAAATCACAAAAAAAAAAAATTCCTTTGTTTTCAATAACCAATCTCTATCCTTACCACTCAGGTAAAGGTTCGGACCAAATATTTGCAAAAATCACAAAAATTGTCACTATCCCCAGCACTACACTTCAGGAGTCTCGAACTCCGCTCTCTTCACAATTTGGGATGACGGATCCGATCGCCCACAAATTGGAATCTTGATCAAAACTGGCGACCAAGCACCATCTCAATCGCATTTACACCCAGAAGAACATCTTGAAGTCGGATAACATCCTCGTACATTCTCATTAAGCAAAGAAACAGCATCTTGGGACGATGAACCTGATCGACCACGGGTCAGGATCTTGACCAACCCACTGACCAAACATCCGCATTAAAAAGAAAAACCCCAGGGAAGCACAACTCTGCAAGCAATAAGCTCAAAATTCTCTGCATCTCCAGCAAAAGCAAAATCATCAAACTGAAAGAGAATGAGCCAAGCCATGTATTCATCATGCATCTCCATGCATCAGCATCCATCGCATCAATCATCATGTTTACCTGCTTTTAAAATAAAGTCGGTTAGCCAAAGACCCCACAGGCATCCCTAGTGGAGGCGCATGCAAACCAAATTTCCATTTCAAAAGGACAAAAAATATTTCTATTTGCAAATAAAAACCCCACGGAGTATTACTCCCCAGAGTGGGTATCTTTTCAAAAATCCAAAAATATTTTCCCAGTAGAGCGTTCTGCCTCCAAAACACCAGGAGATCTTCCATATCTCTAGGTAGGAGCAGATGCAAAAATCAAATAAGATCCGATGTCTCGCGGTTTCCCCGGAGACCATCAGATCCAATGCACTCAAAGTAAAGTCGAACTGAACTCCAATGTCAGTGCGGTCGTACTACATGCCAAGATATGAAAAGATGAAAGCCAAAAGGCTCGGTCAAAGAAACCATTTGAACAGGTGGAAACGATGAATTGTAACCCAAGTATCAAAATCAGCAGATTGGGTGGAAAGAGTTCACCCACACATACCTAGGCGTGGATGCCTGAAGTACCTTGACTGAGTCCAAGTCGGCGTAGTAGAATCCCATAAGACTATCTGACGAAGGGCGTCTAACCACTTTGACAGTCAAGCGAAACAAGTACTCCTGGAGTGATCTGGGAAAACATCAAACATCACACAATCAGTCTCAGGGTCAGCAACCTCGTAAGACTAGCGACGCAGAGGCTCTGCTGTACCTTTTCGATGTTAGTACCGATCGGGAATGGAAGGGTTGCGATTGGGTACCCAGGTTGCAGCGCATGCAGGGACAATCGCAACGTTTTCTCCAAACTCCGCGGTATGTGCGAGTTATCAATTTTCAAACAATCAACTGACTCAGATACAAAGGACAACAAAGATTCCAGACCACAATCTAAAAAAGAATGAATTGCAAACCAAGCATCAAAACAAGCAGATCGGGTGGAAAAAGCCCACCCACACATACCTAGGCATGGATGCCTGAAGTACCTTGACTGAGTCCAAGTCGGCGTAGTAGAATCCCGTAAGACTATCTGACGCAGGGCATCTAACCACTTTGACAGTCAAGCGAAACAAGTACTCCTGGAGTGATCTAGGAAAACATCAAACATCACACAATCAATCACAAGGTCAATAACCTCGTAAGACTAGCGACGCAGAGGCTCTCATGTACCTTTTCGATGTTAGTACCGATCGGAAATGGAAGGGTTGCGATTGGGTACCCAGGTTGCAGCAAACTGCAGGGACAATCGCAACGTTTTCTCCAAACTCCTGCGGTATGTGCGAGTGATCGATTTCCAAACGATCAACTGGCACGGATGCAAAGGCAGGCAAAGATTTTAGACCATGATCCATGAATGATGGGGTCAGAAGTGGGTTGTCCACTCGCTTTGGCATTCGGTTGCACGCAACCTCTGCCAAAGAGGGGCATCTGTAGACACCCCACTTTCGGCTACAATGTTGGTAGAGATAGCTGGATGAATGGAGGACCATACCCCCAAATCCCAAGTCCAAACTCAGCCAAACTCACCCTTGCAAGCCCCAATCCATAGCCCAACTCAAGCTTGAACCCAGCCAACTCGCCCCTAAACATTAGCCTGAAAAACCCCCCATAAGAAAAACCAGTCAAAAAATCCTAACAAAGTCAAACTCACTGAGTTAACTCACTGAGTCAACCCATTGAGTCGACCCGCTGAGTCAACCCGCTGAGTCAACCCGTCGAGTTAAAACACCGAGTCAACCCACCAAGTCAACCCGCCGAGTCAAATCACCGAGTTGACCTGCTAAGTCAACTCACCGAGTCAACCCACCAAGTCAAAACAGCAGCCCTGAGAAATGACCGTACCACACGTTGGAAACCGAGGAGCGTCCGTACGGGCGGCCCCCAGGGGACCGCCCAAAATTATTTACACAATCGGCCACTGCCCACTGTTATAAATACCCCTAGCCTCTTCCCATTTCAGCATCCATCCCTCCGAAGCCATCCAGCCCGAGTGCGATCTATCCCTCTACCCCTTAGCCCGTTCCTCCACCAAGGAGAGCCCGAGTGAGGAGAGTCTAGCCCTGGTCCAGTATAGTCTGACCACTAGTCCTAGTCTCCCAAGCCATTCAAGTCTTGATCAAGCCACTCGAAGCCAATCCTTGCGACACCTCCGTCCATCTAGCTGTTCCTTACTAGCATCATTTCATTCGCATCTAGCATAAGCGCAACATTTACTTTTCTTCCAACCCCCCTGCTTCACTGCAAGCACTTTGATTATTCAAACACACAGCATGCATCTCGCATAAAGCACCTGTCAGTTCGAGCGTATGCTCTGGGCTTGCCTGTTAGTGGAACCTGCACATCAGAAACTCTTACTGTTCAGACCTGCATTCATGTATATATCACTATAAGCACTTTAATCATTCAAACATACAGCATGCATTCCGCATAAAGCACCTGTCAGTTCGAGCGTATGCTCTGGGCTTGCCTGTTAGTGGAACCTGCCCATCAGAAACTCTTACTGTTCAGACCTGCATTCATGCATCATGTCATCTATGAGAATATACTGAGGATTAAAACAGACTTTCAAGTGTTAGTTCGATTCTGTGAAGTAGAGACCGTACTTCGGTACGGGCAGTGTGTGGGGTGCTTAACCTCTTCCCACCCTGGAACCGTGATCCCTTACCTCGAATCTCTGGCCGCAGATCAAAAGGAGTCATTTTAGAGGAAGGAATCTTCAGGATCCCCTTCTCTAACGTTTCTACGGGGTCTAGCCGACTGTAGATTCGAAGTAACTGGCTAGTGGCGACTCTGGTCTTATATAAACACATTTAAACACATCCAGCTTAACACGACAACCAAACAAAGCCCTTGAAAATGAGGCAAGCCAGTGGCACAAACGGCGATTCGCACTCACGCATCCTCTTCTTCTTTCCCGAAAGAAAAGGGATGAGAACGTCGTGTGGGAGCGCGGAACGGCGAGGGTCCACACGGACCCATTTCACGAGCTGGTCAAACTCAACCTAGCTTATAGCCCACTACACCCGGGCGGATAAGGTCACACCGCTTTCCAACCGACCTCGACACAGTGGGAGACACAGCCTACTGGTATTTGGCACTCCGGCGCTCTTGTTATCCACTCGATCTCGATGTTGGAGCATCCTACTGGTACCACAGGGTTTAGGGACTTTCACCCAAGGACATCCATAGCGCCCACATGTTAGAACAAGTTTCCGGTGTCCATTACTGCCAACCACGATGTGACTATGGTGGCCACCACCCCGATGCTACTAGGGTGGGAAGGCGATCGTGACATACATAATGCGAAATGTGTGAGTCATACAATTCAAGTCATGCACCTAACTTACGCATACTGCGCAATCATGTGAGGTGACCCTGTCTTCCATGGGTCCCCTAAGTATAACAAGCCAACTAGCATATGCTATGATTAATCGTGGTCCATAACAGGCATACAAATGATGCGTATGGGCATATGAATGAGCATGGTATTTATTATACTAAGCATATTATTAGTGTGAAGTATCAAGCTAAGTATACTAGCATGTTACCAAACATATCATGTAATGTTAGCCTTAAATGGCCCAATATATGTACAGAGAGTGGGACCCGGACTGTGGGCCCCATTGGAAATGTAAAGGTCTTCGTGGCATAGCCCACTTGAGACCACATCGGCCCCATACTTGGGCCTGCACATACAAAATAGGCCGACAAAATAGGTGTACAGCATGGTTAAAACATGTAAATTAAGGAAGGACTATGGTCGGCCCCGCCCACTGGTCGGATAGCAAATATACATCATCGTTCTTAGGAAGTTTCAGTGGTAGGTATTCAATCACTACCATTTCCTAAGTGAAGCCCACTCAATTTGGGCCCCACACGTCGATCAAGACGGGTGGCATGATACACAATACATCCATCAAGGTGGAGCCCAAAGATGGGCCCAAAACCTTTAGTTGGATGAAAATAACCATCACAGTGGCCCCAAGAAAGTTTTCAATGGTGGGCATCAATACCACTATTCCCTGCGGGTGTGGCCCATCTAACATTTGGATTTGCCTCATTGTCAGGGCCATATTCTAAAATGGCATGGAAAAATAGATGGTCAGCATGTATAAACAGGTACATCATGGTGGGACTAAACAGATACATCACGTTAGAACCCACAGGGTGGGCCACCTGCTGGGCTGCGTGGTACCCAGCTGGGTCTCAAGAAGTTTTGGAATTAAGCAGATATTTGTGTTTTCCTCTCCATCCATACCTACGTCACAGGTCTGGATGGCAGTATAAACATTACAATGAGCCTTAGGAAGGCTTCAACGGTGGACATCAATGTTTCCCCACTGAGTCCCATGATATGACGCACTTGGGAAGTGGATCTAGCCCAAACTTGGGTCTGAGGTCTAAAATGATTGGGCCAAGGGGATGTACGGCATGGATATAACACATACAACAAGGTGGGGTCCATAGAAGTTTTCGATCAAGCTGATATTTTTGTTCTCCCCTTCTTTCATACATGTGTGAACTTATGAACAGGTTGGATCTCAAATAAACATCATGGTGGGCCATAGGAAGGTTTCAACCGTCTGGTCACTGTCCCCACTATTTTCTTCTTTAGTAGGGTCTTGAGATTTAGATCTGTCTCATTCTTAAGATCATGCCCTAAAATGATCTCTCCAAATGGACGGACGGTGTGGATATAACACATACAACACAGTGGGGCCATAGAAGTAGGTGATGTCACTTCAGTAGTGAGATAGCTACTCCACCTATCAGTATTAATCTGCGTCCGCTGGATTACTCCCAGCGTCAGAGACGCTACGAGCCTTGCTTCCTTTTTTTATTTTCTTTTTTTTATTTTATTTTTTATTTTCATCCAGTGGGGCCCACATGAGGATGATCCACTCCATTCATCAAGTTCCCCAGCTCATGGGGGACCCGAAGAGCCCTATATTGGGTGTATGATTCGGTCTAGAAACATCAAGGTGGGCCAAAGAATGTTCAACCGTAGGCACCATCTTCTCCACTGTTTCATGTGGTGCGCTCCGCTTAAGATTTGGATCTGGTTCATACTTGGGCCCTGGCCCTAAAATGGACTGGAGAAACATATGGATGGCGTGGATTGAACACAAACATCAAGGTGGGTCCCACGAGTGGGGACCCCACTCACACGTTCCAGCATCCCTGACGCTGGACAGTTCCAGCATCTCTGACACTGTGAACGTCTAGCGTCTGGGTTGTTTTTTTTTTCTTTACTTTTTTTTTCTTTTCTTGGTTTCTTTTAAGTGGGGCCCACAAGAGTATAATCCACTCCATTCATCAGGTTCCCTAGCTCATGAGGGACCCAATGAGCCCAATATTGGGCAGGTTACAGGGTCTACAAACCTCACTGGTGAGCCCAAGAAGTTTCGACAGTGGGCATCCTTACCTCCACTGTTTTCTATGGTGTGGTCCACCTGAGATCTTGATCTGCTTCATTTTTTTTGTCCAAGGCCTAAAATGGCCTGGCAGAGAGTATGGACAGTGTGGATTAAGTCCATACATCATGGTGGGTCCCACGAGTGGGGACCCCACTCCTTTGCTATGGGATCTAGACGCTAGACAGTTCCAGCATCAGAGACGCTGAGAACGTCCAGCGTCTGGAGGTCATTTTATTATTATTATTATTACTATTATATCCACATAGTGGGGTCCATAATGATGATGGCTACCATGGGAGGGGGGTAGGATGGTATGGGAGGTATGGGCTTGTGTTGACTTATGGTGAGAGAGGGATGGGGTGGGTATGGCTTGTGTAGACCAGGGTGATGAGAGGGGTATGGGTGAAGGTGAGGGTGATTGATTTGACTTTTCTTGAGATTTGTGAAAGTGGGGCCCGCACCACACGTGCGTTGCGCGGCCCGCCTCGGATTGCGCAAATGATCACAACTTTCACACCAGGGTATCGCAATGGGGCGTGCCGTGCGGCGTTGGAATCGCAGCGCCTACGCGGTCGCCATGGTATGGTTCTTGGGTTTATGCGGTACTAAAATAGGGTCACGATCAAGGCTCGCTAATCTGGTCCATCCGGGACGTACCAGCACCGAAAACTAAATGTTCGGAGGGCAACTCAGGGTACGGGTCTTACAGCTACTGAGACCGCGGCTTAGTGTTCGCTCACCTCAAATGCAAGGCTGCGATGTAGTAATAATTCTCAATAAGACCGAGGTCGATTCACAAGGAAAGAGGTAAACAATTCCAACTACTCTAATAACTAGAATCTAAGAAGTTTAGAAAAATAGTTTTTCACATAAAATAGGAAAATCTGAAAATAGGAAGAACTAGAGCATCAAGGATCCACTTATAGTAGTCTAATGCCAATCCATTCATCCAAGAACAACACAATTAGAATCAAAGTCCTATCTCTCATCTAATTGGAGGATATAACATTCAAGCACAAACAATCCCACTTAAATCTAAAAATCAGATTTCTAGTTCTAATGAAGCACATAGAACTTGAACTTGTAGCCTTCGGAGTAACAGTCATGTCAAGAGACTATGGCATGCTCAAGGGTTACTACAATTCAAATTCAAACAACCCAATCATGGTAATCTCAGAGAATTGCAAGGAACTCATGTCTGAAATACACAAACTCTCACAAAACTTCTAAAAATCCAAACTTTATTCAAACTAGAACTTGAAAATTCATAAATAAGTAAATGATACTTGAAGAAACGAATTAAAGCATTGAAACAAACTACAAACTTCACCTCTTAGCTCTAGCTAAGAGGTTAACTAGAAGAAAGCATTAAAAACTAGAAACTAGAACTAGAAGAAGAAGAAAACTAGTTGTAGGAGGCTAGGAAGCCTCCTAGGTCTTGATCTCTTTGCTCCCCACGTTGCTAGATGCCTTAGGAAGAGAGTGAAGGTGGCATTTTATAAGAGAAATCTCGCACCAACTTGGAAAGTTCTAGAAAACACGGAGTCCTTTCGTAATTTGGAAACTTGGTATTGAAAATCGGAGTTTCTGGAGTACCTTAGACCTGTCTGGCGACCGATCTGGCGACCGGTCTAGCGATCGGTCTAATAAGAAAAAAACAGTCCAAAAATTCACTGTAAACCTGTATGTCGACCTTGTCTAGCGACCGGTCTACAGACAGGTCTAAGATAAAAAATTCATATTTTCTTCTTTCTCTCTTCTCTTTCTTTATTGCTTCTTTCCTCCACCTTTTGACACTTGTTCTATTGATCTTCAATGCATACAAAGTGATTCTTTTAACCATGAATTAGTGAAATCTTCCTCTCATTCCTATAATCACAAAAACATGTATTAGATTAGTCTTTAAACATGAAAATCATGCATATAATGTGATGTAATGGGTTAGCAAATGTATAAATTGGAGGCTCAACACTTAGGATATATTATTGACAACTGACTAGCGACCAAGTTTGCTCGAATTCGAACTATATTTCAGATAATCGACTAGCGAACAGGTCTGCTCGAATAGTCCCATTCTCGCTCGTTGAATAAGAATTCTCCTATTGGTCTGCTCAGGGGTCCTAATTTCATAATGAAGGCACTCGCATGTCGGCTAAGGAAAACTGCTTGGTGAATGAGGCTGCTTGTTACTTACGAGAAATATAGACTTCGACCAACTTTGTTCTATAACAGATGCCCCCCAAGTCTCTTACTTAGAGCAGCTAAGTACGGGACTTGTGTTTTTTTCGCATTCTGCATGTAACCGCCTGACGCGTTTTTCGAAGAGAAACAACCGTATATGATTAGACATCTACATTTAATGAGCGCCAGCTTTTCGGTCGAGGGGAGCAAAGCGGCTCTTGCCACCTGTTTGAAATTTAATGTACGTGCCCGTTCGACTGTCCTGTCGAACGAAGTGATGCCAAGTGTCACTCAAATCGTTGGAGGGAATGATTATGTATATATATTTGTACGTTTGGCATTTCGTTATACAACTAGGGTTTCTTTCTTCTGGCAGAAGTTTTCTCCTTCTTCTTCCTCCTTTCCTTCTGGTGAGACCTCTTCTCTGAGGTATTTTTTGTCATCTTTTCTTCCATTTTTTCTTTCTTTCGAGCTTCCTTTCTCTTCAATGGCGAGGGCTCTGATACCGAAGTGGTCCCATTGGGGGAGGAAACTTCAGAATCTTCTTCCTCAAATACCGTACGAGTACTCGCTGGGAAGTACTCTGCGTTTGGATAGCTTTCTCGTATGAAGGAAGATGACTTAGAAGAAATTCAAGTGAAATATCGAGTCCCAGACTCAGTTATCTTTCGATTACCACAGGAGGGAGAAGCCATTGATTCTCCTCTGCCAGGGTATGTTGCCATTTATAAATATTTTTTTGAGGTTGGCGTACGTCTTCCCCTTCAACCATTTCTCCGGGATGTTCTTCGTACCTATAAAATAACTCTTGGACAGCTCATAGTGAACTAATGTAGGGTGGTAATAAGTGCATATGTTCTTTGAAAACAAGCTGGGAACGATGAAGTTTCTACTGATGAGTTCCTGAAGATGTTTTAAATGAAGAAAGCCCCCTCTTGTGAAGGCCAGTACTACCTAGCGTACTGGCATCGTGAGAACTTTGTACTTGGGAAACCCTCTTCAAATTACCCTAGATGGAAGAGACAGTGGTTTTTTATTTTTGAAAATTGGGAGTCTGATTAGGGTTTGACTTCTAGCGCACATAATGTTCATCACTTTTTTTTGCGAAGGTTGGTAACTTTTTGCTTCTATATAGATATCGTTGCAATTCCTTCTTTTAATTTGCTGATTATTTGCGGGCATCTCAATAAAAAAAAAAGCCTAACTTGAGAGGAGGGATCAACGAAAAGATAGTCAAAGTCTTCAGATTATCGAAGGACGCAAGAGACATCAAATCTACTTTAAGACTCTCAAGGCTTGTTGAATCCAGCCTCGTTTCTAAGGAAGAAATGATGAGCGACGAAAGAGCTTAGAAGAGAGGAAATCTTCCTCCTTTGAAGGGATCTGTTGCAAAGAGGCAGAAGAAAACTGCAGTTGGTCCATCTTAACCAGCAGGGCGAGAAGAGGCAGCTGCTCAAAGCTCTCATCAAATATCATCAAACCATCCTTCTGGGCCTCCACCTACTCCTACCGATGCTGCTGTATTAGTGGCATCTGCTCCGGCCGTTCCTCCTATTCTTCGAGAGCAACAAGTCATTGATCTCAATGATATTCCTGTGAGAGAGTCCAGACTAGAGCCTGGTTCTTCATTGTAGGGGGAGGGTCGTGAGACCACACCTGCTTGTGAAAGACCTACTCATTCTAGAGTTGCTGACAGAGAGCTGGTCATGGCTCAGCCTTCCAGTGTAGGGACTTTTGTCATCCTGGGTCACTTGCACCCGATTTGTAAATTTCTCTTCGACCATGTCACCCCTCTTGCTCTCGGTCCTCTTCCTGAGCCTTGCCCTGAAGAGCTCACTTTGAGCGCTGGATTGAAGGTTGCTCAGCTAAGAAAGTTCATAATATTACATATATCTAGAGTTCTTTTTCCCTCAATAACTCGCATCTTGCCTTGTGTAGTGCTTAGACCTTATTGTTAGGATGCGGCATGACATTATGTCTGCTTGTTGCGTGATAAAGGAGGGAGAGGAAAATATAAAGCTTCTGGAGCAAGCAGTTCAGGGAAGAGACAACCTTATGAAGGCTCGTGAAGCCTTGATTGCAAAGGCTAATGAGGAAAGGGACATCCTCATAAAAAAGATTAAAGTGCTGACTGGTCGATACCAAGAATTAGATCAGCAGCACACTCGTTTTGGTGAAATGAAAGAGAAGATTGAAAAAGAGTGCGAGATTTTTCGTCAAGACAAGATAGCATTGGAGCAGAAGAATGCTGATCTGGAGTCACAATTCAAACAATCTAAAGAGGATTTGGAGAAAGAGAGAGTGACTCTGTTGGCATCAATAGCAGAGAAAGAAGATTGGCAGAAAGAAAGAGCAACTCTACTTGCGTTGGTTGCAGAAGAAGGTCCGTGCGTTGTTCAAGAATTTCGAAGTTCACAGCTTTACGAAGAATAACGCTATGAGTCTTATGATGCTGGTCGTGACTTTGCCTTGAAAGTCGTCTAATTAATTGCCCCAGGAGTTGACTTGGGGGAATTCGAGAGCGTCGCGGATAGGGTCATTGCTAAAGAAAGAGAAGTTGCGGCTTATGAAGTTACTATGGTAACGGAGGCTATTGAAGCTGTGGGAATTCCTGAAGCCAGATTTGAAGTTGAGAATCAAACTCCTCCAACAGTCGAAGATATGCCAGAGCAGGCGATGGAAAATTAAACTTTACTTGTCTTAAACATTATTTGTTTGAAATATTCTGAAATTTTGAATTCCATTGAATTTCATTACTAGTTGAATGATTGCTTGATTTGATTTCTTTATAATTGTTCACTTCATGAAAATGAACTGTGCTCAGTCAGGGAGGCTTTATAGCTACATCCGCATAGAGATATACTGATCTATCGACTGAGTTTTTTACTTTGCTGAGCAGAAGTCTTAGTTAAGAGAATGTTCGGTATTCTCTTCAAGGCTATTTGGGTCCTTAAACAGGAGTAGCAACTAAGTTGTGAAAATTCTTAATCGATGGACGATAATGAAATTTGTTTTATTTAAAAATAATTCACATGTCTGATACATGAATATTTATGGATAATAACGAAGCAAGTGTTCCGCGTGCCAAGGGCGACGTAAGGTTCTTCCTCGCATGTCTTCCAAATAATAAGTATATGGTCGAATGACCTTAATCACCCGATAAGGGCCTTCACAGTTAAGATCTAATGATCGAATAGTTGATCTCACATTCTGTCTGAGTACTAAATCGCTAACCTAAAAGGTTCTAGGCTTGACCTTTGAATTACGATATCGAGGTATCCTTTGTTAGTTAGCTACTGCTCAAAGTCGAGATGCGGCCCTTTTTTCTTCTAAGAGATCCATGTGAAATTTCAAAGACTCTTCATTCTTCATTGGATCATAATGTTTTACGTGATAAGTAGGTATTTCAACTTCGATTGAGACGATTGCTTTTGTGCCAAATGCAAGGGAGAAAGGCGTTTCTCCTGTTGAAGTGCGAGCTTTCGTCCTATAAGCCTATAAGACTTCTAGTAGACATTCTGGCCATATGCCCTTGCATTCTTCAAGCTTGGTCTTCAAATGATGTTTGATGATTTTATTAACTGCTTCCACCTAACCATCAACTTGAGGATGATAAGGGGATGTGAAGACATTGTGTATCTTCAATTTCTTGTAAAAATCTGTGAATGGTGCGTTTTCAAACTGTTTCCCATTATCAGTGACTATAGTATGAGGAAGCCTGTAATGACATACGATATTCCTCCATTTGAACTTAGTAGTTTGTTTCTCGGTAATAGTGGTTAAAGCTTTTGCTTCGACCCACTTGGCAAAGTAATCAATAGCCATGATCGCGAATCTGTTATGGCCTTTTCCTTTAGGTAATGAATCGATTATATCGACTCCCCATTGGGCGAAAGGCCACAGACCATCCATAGGTGTCATCCGTTCAGGTGGTAAATGAGGTATTAAAGAATAGTGTTGGCACTTATCACATTTCTTTGAGAATTAGACGGCGTCTGCTTTCATAGTGGGCCAATAATAACCTTGTCTCATGGCTTTGTAAGCCATTGATCGTCCTTTAGGGTGATTGCCACATACCCCTTGATGTATTTCTTCGAGCGCGCGTTTGGCTTCTGAAATTACGTCAATAGTCTAACATGACACCAACGCATACACATGCGGAAGCTTGGCAGAGCAACTAGAATTATTGCTACGTCCTAAAGGGAGGGTGATAAGGACCTTTTGAAAGTTTTTCGCCTACTTATGGAATTTATCAATTTAAATTAAGCAATTAACACTTTGGCTTCCAAGCGTAAGTGGGTCCAATCACAAGACTAGCATCCTGAATCAGCGCAGGGCCAAATCAGCAGCAGGTATAAATAATCAATTGATTAAACAAATCAAGCTCCTAATCTATGCAACCTATGTAGACTTATGAGAATGGATCAATGAGCTCAAGTCTACACTACTAAGTGAAAGAACATCATGTGTGTATAGATGTGCCTATCTAATACATAGCATACATTCTAATTAAGCATTTTATAATTAACATTTAAACACAATGCATAATAAGAAATGTGCTCAATAACAATCACAACACAACGATGTATAGTGGTTCGACTTCGAGTCTACTCCACTCCCGGTTTAAGTACTCAACCCCTTTGAGCACACCGGCATTCACTAGGGAGTTTAAATCTGGTTTCTCCCAACCAATGTGTTTTAACTAGGATCCACCCAACCGGTGAGTTTATAGGTTCCTCTCAACCTACACGTTCACACCCGTGTTGATGGCTCCCCTTGGAGACTTGTTTAGGCCCGCCAAACATGCCAAGGAACAACAAACGTCCCTGAATTTTAGGCCCGACAAACGTGCCAAGGAACGGCAAACATCCCTACGCTTTAGGCTCAACTAATAAACCAAGGATCAGTAAACGACCCTAGAATTGAAGTTTGACAAACAAACTTTACACTCAATTCCCACAGGGAAAAGAGTGGATGGACTCTAGAGAATGACAACTCACTTGTCGGATTTGAGCCCCGTTGTGTGCCGCTTCGAGTTTCTTCTTCTTGTTCTCCCGTGCTTGAATCAGCTCCCCTTGTGCTCCTTCGATCTTTGATGCCTCTACTTTGCCAAGGCTTTAGCTCCAAGATCAGCTCCCTTGCATGTGATGCTCCATTGGAGATGCCCAAGGTACTAGGGAATGGCGCAACCTCTACAAATGGTAGAAAATGTGTTTCCTAGAGGGATACACCTATTTGGACTCATAGGTGGTATTTAGACAAGGGATTTAACTATGATCAAGGTGTCTAAACTCCTACAAATCAAGAGGGAACAAGTCCATTCTCATTTTAGCATTAAATGCCCTAAGCTTGTGATGAATCACCAGGAGAATGCCTTGTATGGGTTAGGATTAGAGCTCCTAATGATAAGCAATGGTGGTGGCTTCTGAATCCTCAAAATCCCCTCAATTGGTCCAAAAATCTCATCTCCCATATATATAGATTTTCTCGCAACGGTCAAATAACGAGTAGAAAATAACTATTCCGATTGATCGAAATATAGTTCCGATAGATTGGAATATCAGTCCAGTGATTTCATCAGGTTGCTATTTTTTATTGAATCATTTCTGATTGATCGGAGTTCCGATCGAAAATTGCTATTTTTGGGCATTTTTGCTTACAACAACTTTCACTTCTTTAATTAGTCTAACTTAAGGTGTTCTAAGACTAATGATGATGACTAAATGTATTCCTAGTTGGTCCAAGTCATCCAAGAGGTTTTGAGTGTTTTTCTCTAAAGGGTTAGGGTCACCAAGGCATCTCATTTACCTGTTCTTCTTCCTTGATACTTCTGGTCCACTTAAATCTTCGGTCTTCAGCTTTCCAAGGCTTAACTGACATTACAACACATAGACTTACGTGATTGACAAATAAGGTGCACTAATATGTCACAGAAAAGTGCACTAACAGCTTCTTCTGGGTGAAGGCACCTCAAATATGGCATTGTGTAACTTCTTCTCAACAATACATCGTCTTGAAGAGTATACCTAATAGCGCGATATCGTATTTGCCGAGCTAATTTCTTATCTACTGGGAGTTCTCCATCTTGAAGGAAATGGATAATGTGATCCATCCAACATGGAGACAGCTGCATCATGGAGATTTGTTCATTTATTTCCTAGTCGATGCTAGGTATTGGGAGGTACTCAATAGGCGGTTCGAAATAGATCGCCTTCGGAAGCTGATGCTAATTTTGCTAAGGAGTCAACCAGCATGTTTTCTTCTCGAGGAATGTGAATTAGCTTGTATTTTTCGATTTCGGAGAGCAACTCCAATACTCTGAATTTGTAAATGGCAATTCTTTCTTCCTTCACCTCGAACTTGTTAGTTACTTGATTCACAACGAGTTGCAAATCGCTATGAACAATCAAGTTCTTGATTGTGAGCACATTGGCGAGCTGGAGACCAACAATCATAGCTTCGTACTGTTGAACCTCCAATTTATACATTGCATTGCCCATTACACTACATGGTTTGCATGATTTTTATGGTTTAAAAGCCTACTTAACATGTGTTTTGTGATCATAGGAATGAGAGCGGACTTCATTCAATTACGAGACAAAAGAATGCAATTGAAGCTTTTGTATGAAGATGAAAGAAGACCAAAGAAAGGAGAAAGCAAAGAGAAGAAAGAGAAGAAGAAAAAGGAGAAAAAGAAGAGAAGAAGAATCAAATGGAAGACAGGCCGACCGGTCATGACCGGTCGGCCATGAAGGCTGACCACATTACATTGGAGCCCGACCGGTCATGACCGGTCGGCTATATACATTGGACAAGGTGGGAACAAAGTCCGACCGGTCAGCCACATCACATGAACAAGAAGAAGAGAGGCCGACCAGTCATGACCGGTCGGGCACACACGCTGGATGAATAAAAATCAGTCCGACCGGTCATGACCGGTCGGCTGTACTCACTGGAATGTTTGGAAATCAGCCCGACCGGTCACGACCGGTCGGCTCTGCGTAATAGGAGTCCTTTCTAATTCGGGACTCCGAAATTTGCTGCGCAATGCGAAGTCTTTCGCAGGATCCGACGCAAGGGGGGTTTGTTGCTATAAAAGGACACCTAGGGGCTCTCCCTAAGGTATCAGAGAAGAGAAGGAACGTGAGTTTGGAGGCTGAAGGCGACTGTGGAGCGTCTGCAACATCTATCTTCGGGTTTTTCTAGTTTTATGCTTTATTTTCGAGTTTTTAGTTGTAGCATAACTATGCTCGGCTAAAACCTCTCAGCTAAGGCTGAGAGGTGAAGCTTGTAGCCAATTCTATGTTAATTTCAGTTTGATTCAAGTATTATTCAATTCAAAGTTAGAATTCTCTTATGTTCAGTCCAATAGGTGGTAGTTTGAGATGTCTTATCTGAGTTCATGTGCTCCGGACATGAATTCCTTTTAATTCTCTGAGATTATCACAGGTTGCTTGTTTAGATTCGAATTATAGTAATCCTTGAGCAGGCCATAGTCCATAGGCATGGCTGTTACTCCGCAGGCTATGAATTTGAATTCTACATTGATTGAATGGACTTGAACTTGGAAGTTCAACTTGAATTGGATGAATGTGTGTGAATGCTTTATTTTCCAACTAGATGAGAGATAGGACTTCAAATCTAGTTGTGTTCTCTACTTGGATTGACTGAATTGCAATAGAATTACTACAAGTGGATCCTTGAAAGCCTTAGTACATTATATCTCTGATTTTTCATTAAGTTACTGTTTTAATTAAACATCCTATTGAAATTGAATTTGCTCTATTAAACTGAGTTGCTGAAGTAATTAGGAAGCTGTTACTTTTTCCCTGTGGATCGACCTCGGTCTTACCGAGTTTTATTACTACATCGCAGCCTTACACTTGAGGCGAGCGAACAAGTTTTTGGCGCCGCTGCCGGGGACATTAGATAATAGTTTTCAAATAGTTTCAGTGGCTGTAGAAGTAGATAGGTTTTTCTGATTTTTCTTAGAACTAACAAAGTTTTCTGTTTTGTAGGAATTCTTCTTTCAGTTCAAACGCATCAGGTGATACCTTTCTAACTTAGTTTTTAGAATTTTCAGATTGCAGTTTTCTAGGTTAAGATTAGTTTTGATTTCTGATTGAGTGGTTTATGTCCCGTTGGGAACGTAACCATTCAAATCGTCTCCAATCTGAAGGTGGTTTAGTTGGACCATTGTCAGTCCATAGACGAGTCCGGAATTATCAAGAGCATTGTGAAAGTTTGGGGAGTATGGAGCAAACACCCTTAAGGAATCCTCCACCCCCTACTCCAACCACAAACGCAAATCAGGAAGGAGTAGGAGAGAATGAGGTACATAATGATCCTCCAATGAGATCACTACGGGATTACCTACAACCTGCTCGTACAATTACACCTTCTTGCATAGTTCTACCAGCTAACGGTGGGACCCTTGACATAAAACCAGGAGTAATCCAACTTTTACCTAAATTCCATGGGCTAGACTCTGACCGCCCATACTTACACTTGCAAGAATTCGAAGAAGTGTTGGCCACCTTGCATTATCCCAATGTTTCTGGGGATACAATCAGACTTAAACTTTTTCCCTTCACCTTGAAAGAAAGAGCCAAAGATTGGCTTCACTCTCTTAGACCATATTCGATTGGGTCATGGGTTGAGATGAACCGGGAATTCTTGAAAAAGTTCTTCCCCGCTCATAAGACAAACACTCTTCGAAGGGCCATAATGAATTTCTCAGCAAAAGAGGGTGAATCATTCTTTCAATGTTGGGAAAGATTTAAGGAGCTCCTGCTTGCTTGCCCACATCATGGCTATGAGAGTTGGCGAATTATAAATTTTTTCAATGATGGATTAAGTCCTAATATGCGCCAATTTGTGGAAATGATGTGCAATGGCGAGTTCATGAGTAAAAATCCAGATGATGCTTGGAGTTACTTGGACATGTTGGCTGAAAATGCCCAATCTTGGGACACCTCGGATAAACCCAAGAACCCCAAGCCTACTCAAGAGAAAGGAGGGATATATGTCCTTAAAGAGGAAGACGACGTAAATGCAAGGATAGCCAACCTCACAAGGAAGGTTGAGGCCATGGAACTTAGCAAAAATGGAGTTTCCAAGTCCAAGGAAGCTGTTGAAACCACATGTGGGATTTGTCTCACCGACTTACACGCTACGCAAGATTGTCCCACAATTCCTGCATTTAAGGAAGTGTTGCAAGAGACAGCCAATGCCACATATGGTTATCAACGGCCCTTCAATGGACCGGTAGGTAATACATACAATGAGAGTTGGAAGAACCACCCGAATTTCAGTTGGAAGAATGCCCCAACAGGCAATCCTACCAACTCCCAAAGAGGGCCACCCATGCAAAATATGGCCCCACCTCAAGTCTCATGGGAGGATACTTTGAGAGCGTTTATGCAAGGGCAAGCGCAAATAAATGAATCAAATCAGCAATTGTTCCAAGAACTGAAAGTCTCGGTTGATGAGATTAAGGGACGCTTGAATGCTAGGGAAGGGACCTTTCCGGCCCAACCTCAGCCCAATCCTAAGCAAGTACATGAAGTAAGCATCCCTAATCCTTCCAACCAAAACATGGAGCAAGCTAAATCCATTACCACCCTTAGAAGTGGTAAACAAATTGACAAAACTATTCCGGTGAAGGCCGATGAGCCTAATGATCCGGTAAATTCTGAGGATGAAAATGGATCTAACCTAGCCCCACAACAACCGGAACGCATTTACAAGCCCATAACACCATTCCCATCGAGATTGGTTGCCCCAAAATCGCTCCCAAATTCTCAAGATATTCTAGAGATTTTCAGACAAGTCAAGATCAATATCCCTTTGCTTGATGCCATCAAACAAATTCCCTCTTATGCCAAGTTTCTAAAAGACCTATGCACAACAAAACGCAAATACCATGTGCAGCAAAAGGCCTTCCTAACTGAGCAAGTTAGTGCCATCCTCACTCAAAAGACTCCCTCAAAATTCAAAGATCCCGGTAGTCCCACCGTCTCATGTATCATTGGAGACTACCGGATTGAACGTGCCTTGTTAGACTTGGGGGCAAGTGTGAACTTGATCCCATACTCGGTATATGAACAATTGGGTCTTGGTGAATTAAAACCCACCAAAACCACATTGCAACTCGCTGATAGATCTATCCGTGTACCGAGGGGGATAGTTGAGGATGTTCTAGTCCAAGTTGACAAATTCTACTACCCGGTAGATTTTATAGTCTTGGACACACAACCAGTTTTGGATGCTAGCACCCAAATACCGGTGATATTAGGCCGCCCATTCCTTGCCACATCAAACGCAATCATCAATTGCCAGAATGGGGTGATGCAATTATCTTTTGGAAACATGACACTAGAGGTGAATGTATTTCACCTGGGCAAAAGACATAGGGATGTCGATGATGATGAGTTCTTCGATGTAAACATGCTTGAAACCTTTGAAGAAGAAGAACTCCTCCAGCTTGAACCACTAGAAAGTTTGGAGACATGCTTAGCACACTTCATGGATTCTAAAGACCCTATCATTAGTGAGATTGTGCATGCATTAAATATAGAAAGACCGGTAGTTGATACTAGCCGGTGGAGGCCCCATTTCGAAAAATTGCCACCAACCACATCAAGGCCTCTACCGTCTAGCATCAAACCACCGAAGCTTGACCTCAAACCATTGCCATCCGAGCTTAAATATGTATATCTGGGTCAAGAGGAAACTTTCCCAGTTGTCATTGCCTCCCACCTAGAAAAAGACCAAGAGCTCAAGTTGATTGAGTTACTCAAACAACATCGGGAAGCCATAGGTTGGACAATAGCGGATCTCAAAGGGATAGATCCTTCGGTTTGCACTCACCGTATACACCTTGAAGAAAACGCAAAAACGACTAGACAACCTCAAAGACGGCTAAATCCAAACATGATGGAGGTTGTCAAAGCCGAAGTATTAAAGCTATTGGATGTGGGTATCATCTACCCCATCTCAGATAGCCAATGGGTGAGTCCTACCCAAGTTGTCCCCAAGAAATCCGGTATTACCATCATTGAAAACGCCAACAACGAGCTTATACCGACTAGGGTGACCACCGGTTGGCGTATGTGCATTGATTATAGGAAGCTCAATACGGTCACTAGGAAAGACCACTTCCCTCTCCCATTTATGGACCAAATTTTGGAGAGGTTGGCAGGCCATCCCTACTATTGCTTCCTAGATGGCTATTCCGGATACAACCAAATTGAGATAGCTCCGGAAGACCAAGAGAAAACCACATTTACATGCCCGTTTGGTACCTTCGCCTACCGAAGGATGCCATTCGGGTTATGCAATGCACCCGCCACATTCCAACGATGCATGTTGAGTATTTTCTCAGACATGGTGGGTGAGTTTCTTGAGGTGTTCATGGATGACTTCTCTGTTTTTGGTTGTACATTTGATGAGTGCCTCGAGCACTTGAAGTTGGTCTTAATGAGGTGTGAGGAAAAGCAACTTGTATTAAACTGGGAAAAGTGCCACTTTATGGTACAAAGAGGAATAGTCCTTGGACACATCATCTCGTCCAATGGAATAGAGGTAGACCGGGCAAAAATTGACATAATCTCCAATCTACCACCACCCAAAGGCATACGCGATGTGCGGTCCTTCCTGGGACACGCCGGTTTCTATCGAAGGTTTATAAAGGACTTTAGTCACATCTCAAGGCCTTTATGCAACCTTCTACAAAAGGAGAACCAATTTGAGTGGAGTACCGAATGTCAATTAGCTTTTTCAAAGCTAAAAGACATGTTGACAACCGCTCCTATCATGCAACCACCAGATTGGTCCATTCCTTTTGAGTTGATGTGCGATGCGAGCGATTTTGCTATTGGGGCGGTGTTAGGCCAAAAGAAGGATAAAAAGCCCCATGTCATCTACTACGCGAGTAGGACCTTGAATCCTGCCCAAGTTAATTATTCAACTACGGAGAAAGAGCTCCTAGCTGTCATCTTTGCCTTGGACAAATTCAGGCCATACTTAATAGGATCCAAAGTTATTGTTTATACGGATCATGCGGCGCTGAAATACCTTCTTTCTAAGAAGGATGCTAAGCCCCGTTTGCTAAGATGGATCCTACTCCTTCAAGAATTCGACTTGGAGATCAAAGATAAGAAGGGGGTAGAAAATGTGGTCGCGGATCATCTATCCCGCCTAGTCCTACCAAATTCCATTGACGAGTCACCTATTGAGGACTCATTCCCGGATGAGCAACTCTTTGTTGCTATGCATCCACCATGGTACGCTGATATAGCCAACTATCTTTCCACAGGTGCGATGCCGAATCATTGGACTGCGCAAGACAAACATAAATTTCTAAGGGAAGTGCGCAGATTTTTCT
This sequence comes from Liriodendron chinense, assembly GCA_003013855.2. Classification (NCBI taxonomy): domain Eukaryota; kingdom Viridiplantae; phylum Streptophyta; class Magnoliopsida; order Magnoliales; family Magnoliaceae; genus Liriodendron; species Liriodendron chinense. The sequence continues at coordinate 2,142,336 of ML058584.1, forward strand.
GGGATGAACCTTTATTGTTTAAATATTGCCCAGACCAAATTATAAGGAGATGCGTCCCCGATGATGAACACAATTCAGTCATCTCCTTTTGTCATGATCAAGCATGTGGGGGTCATTTTTCAGCCAAGAAAACAACTGCAAAAATTCTGCAGTGTGGTTTTTATTGGCCCACATTATTTAAAGATACCCACGAGTTTTGCAAAGCTTGCGAGCGCTGCCAGAAGTTAGGAGGATTATCCCGTCGAAATATGATGCCCCTCACCCCAATTCAACATCTTGAAGTCTTTGACTGTTGGGGCATCGATTTCATGGGACCATTCCCCTCATCTTTTGGACATGTCTATATTCTATTAGCCGTAGACTATGTGTCTAAATGGATAGAGGCTATCCCATGTAGAACCAACGATCATCGTACGGTTCTCAAGTTTCTCAAAGAAAATATACTTTCTAGATTTGGGACGCCTCGAGCCATTATTAGTGATGGTGGTGCTCACTTTTGCAATAGACTTTTTGAAACTTTGATGAAGAAATATGGTATTAGGCACAAAGTGAGTACCCCATACCACCCACAAACAAGTGGGCAAGCTGAAATCTCCAATAGGGAAATCAAACAGATTTTAGAAAAGACAGTGAGACCGGATCGCAAGGATTGGTCCTTACGATTAGATGATGCACTTTGGGCTCACCGTACTGCCTACAAGACACCCATTGGAATGTCCCCTTATAGACTGGTCTATGGGAAAGCTTGCCACTTGCCTGTGGAGATAGAACACAAAGCCTATTGGGCAATTCGGGTCCTAAATTTTGACATAGATAAGGCTAGCTCGCTTCGCAAACTTCAATTAAATGAGCTTGATGAGATCCGGAACGATGCATATGAGAATTCGAGGATTTACAAGAGCAAGATGAAGGCCTTTCATGACAAACACATCTTAAGAAAATCTTTCCATGAAGGACAGAAAGTGCTCTTGTATAATGCCCGACTTCATCTTTTTCCGGGAAAATTACGATCTCGATGGACCGGCCCATATATTGTTAACGAAGTTTTTCCCCATGGGGCTGTCGAGATTAAGAATGCAGCGAATGGTGACTGTTTCAAAGTTAATGGACAACGCCTTAAACCATTTGTTGAGAAATTTGATTCAGAGGACATGTCCATCTCCCTGAATGATCCTGTCTATCAGGATGATTGATCTCCTAGTCTGATGGAGGTATAGCATAGGTAGGTTTAGTTTTGTTTTTACTGTTTTAGTAGGATTTAGTTGTTGGAATTGCAGACCTCCATGATCACTCTCTCAGGTACTATTGATTCTCATTCTCTCATATTTTACCATTGTTCTCATGTCATGCTAACTAATTATTTTTTTACATTGAGGACAATGTAAGTTTTGGTTGGGGGGTGAGATGAGATCCCTCATCTAGCATATTGCAACATTTCGAGCTTCATATGCACAAAATTTTTTCGAATTTTCTAACATCTCAAAACCCTTTTAGAAAATTTTGTTTCTATACATTTGAGAGGCTATGAGTAGAAGAGGAGGAGAAACGAAGTGTGTGATGTTGTAGTTTGGAATTTCTTCCAACATAATGGCTTTATATGTTAATTCCCCTATTGTTGTGATTGATAGAAAATTTGAACACCTTTACACCAAGTTCACATTACACGATTTTCATGAGTAACAGGTTTATGTGATTTGTGGATTAGATAGGCTTTGGTTTAGAGGTGTTGAGCAGCCAAGCCGGGGTATTTTGTCCATCCTTGTCCATGGGAAAATAATGAAAGATATGGATTTCTAAAAATCCTATCTAAGTTAAAAGAAAAAGGAAAGAAAGGATGAAATCGAGAAGGAAAGAAAATTGGTGGAAAATTCCGAAGAGGGCTACCTATTACCAACCGGGGGATGGTCGAACAGTAGCCAAAGCCGGAAATGGGACGTAGTGTGAAAGCCGTCGGAAGGACAGTAAGGCAAATTCCTGTCATAGGCTTGCTGTTGCTCTGTGCACCTTGAAATCCTTGGTCTACTTAATCTATAAAGAAGATGATCCCAGAAACTCATGAGATGAACTTTCACTATGCACACTAGGTTGAATTTGTTCGAGTTCTTCTATTTATCAATCAATCAGCGGGGATTTCATGTAAACACTTCTTATGTTTTGAGAGTCTAAGGTTCAGCTTCTAACACCTAATTTTTCCAAATTTTACACTTATACATCTTGGGATGGATAGAATCATAGGTTCTAAAGGGGAGTTGGATTTGGAGGGTTGAAATTATTTTCACGCATGTTTTGCTCGGGACTAGCAAAAAGCTGGTTGGGGGGTGTGTTGAACCTCCAATTTATACATTGCATTGCCCATTACACTACATGGTTTGCATGATTTTTATGGTTTAAAAGCCTACTTAACATGTGTTTTGTGATCATAGGAATGAGAGCGGACTTCATTCAATTACGAGACAAAAGAATGCAATTGAAGCTTTTGTATGAAGATGAAAGAAGACCAAAGAAAGGAGAAAGCAAAGAGAAGAAAGAGAAGAAGAAAAAGGAGAAAAAGAAGAGAAGAAGAATCAAATGGAAGACAGGCCGACCGGTCATGACCGGTCGGCCATGAAGGCTGACCACATTACATTGGAGCCCGACCGGTCATGACCGGTCGGCTATATACATTGGACAAGGTGGGAACAAAGTCCGACCGGTCAGCCACATCACATGAACAAGAAGAAGAGAGGCCGACCGGTCATGACCGGTCGGCCATGCACACTGGATGAGAGGGAGATCAGCCCGACCGGTCATGACCGGTCGGGCACACACGCTGGATGAATAAAAATCAGTCCGACCGGTCATGACCGGTCGGCTGTACTCACTGGAATGTTTGGAAATCAGCCCGACCGGTCACGACCGGTCGGCTCTGCGTAATAGGAGTCCTTTCTAATTCGGGACTCCGAAATTTGCTGCGCAATGCGAAGTCTTTCGCAGGATCCGACGCAAGGGGGGTTTGTTGCTATAAAAGGACACCTAGGGGCTCTCCCTAAGGTATCAGAGAAGAGAAGGAACGTGAGTTTGGAGGCTGAAGGCGACTGTGGAGCGTCTGCAACATCTATCTTCGGGTTTTTCTAGTTTTATGCTTTATTTTCGAGTTTTTAGTTGTAGCATAACTATGCTCGGCTAAAACCTCTCAGCTAAGGCTGAGAGGTGAAGCTTGTAGCCAATTCTATGTTAATTTCAGTTTGATTCAAGTATTATTCAATTCAAAGTTAGAATTCTCTTATGTTCAGTCCAATAGGTGGTAGTTTGAGATGTCTTATCTGAGTTCATGTGCTCCGGACATGAATTCCTTTTAATTCTCTGAGATTATCACAGGTTGCTTGTTTAGATTCGAATTATAGTAATCCTTGAGCAGGCCATAGTCCATAGGCATGGCTGTTACTCCGCAGGCTATGAATTTGAATTCTACATTGATTGAATGGACTTGAACTTGGAAGTTCAACTTGAATTGGATGAATGTGTGTGAATGCTTTATTTTCCAACTAGATGAGAGATAGGACTTCAAATCTAGTTGTGTTCTCTACTTGGATTGACTGAATTGACATAGAATTGCTACAAGTGGATCCTTGAAAGCCTTAGTACATTATATCTCTGATTTTTCATTAAGTTACTGTTTTAATTAAACATCCTATTGAAATTGAATTTGCTCTATTAAACTGAGTTGCTGAAGTAATTAGGAAGCTGTTACTTTTTCCCTGTGGATCGACCTCGGTCTTACCGAGTTTTATTACTACATCGCAGCCTTACACTTGAGGCGAGCGAACACGTACTCTACCTCGTTATTTGAGGCGTGAAAATCGAATCGTAAGGCATAATCGAACTGCAATTCATTTGGGGCAATGAGGATCAACCCTGCTCCACATCTGTATGAACAGGATGACCCATCCACATACGGGACGAAGATAGTTGTTCGCATGTTAGAGGTTCAGACTGAGAAGGTTGAAGTGGGGGAGCTACCGCTTTGTTATGATTATGAACATGGTATGTAAATTCGGCGATGAAATTTGCAATAGCCTATCCCTTTATAGTTGTCTGTGAGCAAAAGGTGATTTCATGCTCACTAAGCTCAATTGACCATTTGATCAATCATTCGAATACTTCAGGTTTTTGGAGGACTTACCTTAGTGGCTGATCTGTAGGGACCATTATATGATGGGCCTGAAAGTAAGGCTGTAGCTTTCGTGTCACGACTACCAAGGCCAAGGCGAGCTGTTCAATTTCTGGATACCTAGTTTCAGCATCCACCGTTGCATGACTAATGTAATAAATGGGTTTCTGTACCCTAGAATCTTCTCTTATTAAGGCGGCGCTAACAGCCGTATGAGATACAGTTAAATACAGAAAAAGTTGGCTCGTGCGGTGTTGGCTTTGACAGGATGGGTGGTGCGCCTATGTATTGCTTCAGCTACTTGAAGGCTGTCTCGCATTGTTGAGTCCATGCCCATTTGGACTTCATAGTCACTCGCAATAGTTTGAAGAAAGCCAGGTACTTGTCAGATGCTCGGGAGATAAAATGATTTAAGGACGCGATGTGTCTAGCTAAACGCTGAACTTCTTTCACTGTAGAAGATGAACGCATCTCTATTAAGGCCTTTATTTTTTCAGGGTTGTCTTCTATGCCACGCTGACCAACCATAAAACCAAGGAATTTCCCTGCAAAGACTCCGAATGCACAATTTTCTGGATTCAGCTTCATCTAGTATTTTCGTATAAGATTGAAAGCTTCGCGGAGGTCGGTGAGATGATCCTCTGCTCTGATGCTTTTGACGAGCATATCATCCACATACACCTCCATGGTTTTGCTAATGTGTGTAGCAAACATCTTGTTAACCAGACGCTAATATGTGGCTCCTGCGTTCTTGAGATCGAATGGAATCACTTTATAACAATATAAGCCACGATCCGTGATAAACGTTGTTTTCTCTCTATCTGGTGGGTGCATCATGATCTAATTATAACCAGAATAAGCATCCATGAAACTGAGTAAGGCTTTCCTGGCAGTGGAGTCGACTAGCTGGTCGATGCGAGGCGTTGGAAGGTTATCTTTTCAGGCATGCTTTGTTTAGTCGGTATAGTCCACACACATCCTCCATTTGTCGTTTGCCTTGCGAACAAAGACTATTGATGACAAATTCTAATAACAGATCTCCTTCTAAGTATACGCCATTTTCGAGGTGAGCTCCCCTGCAAACCTGAAAGCCAAAGAAGAAAACTAAGGGTGGTCGGTGCTTAGCTGTTGGCCCTCCGAAGCTTAAGTCAGAGGTGACTTGATAGTAAGATGAAGTGTGAAACGTAAGTTTAAAGATTCTGTATTTTTCATGTACCTTTACCATCTATGGACCCATGTATTTATGCAGGTCTAGGTGATCCATTTTGTTATGCTAGTCACTGCTGATTTCAGGGGATAAGATGTTTATCCTGTTAATCCTTAGGTAAGGGGAGAACCTAATCAAATTAGACATTTAGTTGATTACATTCCTTGATGGAGATCCCCTGTGGTTCGGAGCTATGACCAGAAGTAAGCCAATAACCAGCCTATAGGGGCTGCTAAGACTATGAAACGGGGAGCGCCCACACCAAACGACAAAAGTCCAAGGTTGCTCGCATAACGGGAGTATCCCCTTTCGACGACCACGAACAATGCTACTCGAATGACGGCGGTGTTCCCATCCTACGACCAGCGACCAGCCCTGCTCACATATTAGGAATGTATAGGGACACCGGTCTATGCGATATATGAGCTACGACCAGATAGGCTCGTTAGTCGAATGATTTGGTCGCGACTTTACGGAGTCAGAGGTGGTCGTGACTTTACGGAGTTAGGGGCACTCGTGACTTTACGAAGTCAGAGGAGCTCGCAGGTCTTGGGTCCTCAGAGTTCTTCGACGACTAACTTTATTCTACAACAGATGCACCCCAAGTCCTTGGCTTTAAGGAGTTAAGCAAAGGACTTGTCTGCACATGTAACCGCCTAATGCGTTTTTCGGAGGAGAAGCCGTACATGATTGGGCTCGCATTTATGAGCACCAGCTTTCCACAGCTTTTCGACCAAGAGGAAATGAAGCGGCGCCCGCCACGTGTCTCCGGAGTTAATAACCGTGCCTGTTCGACTGTCGTGCCAAACGAATGGTCACCATGTGTCACCCAAATCTTGAAGAAATGATTACTTATAAATATCTGAAGCCTACGAAGGTTTCTTCATTTTGAAGTCTCACTGAAGATTTCAGAAAAAGTCCATCCTTCTTCTCTCCCTGTTTCTGTCTATCTCTGGCGTGACTTATTTTTTGAGGTATTCCCCTTTCCTTGCTTTCTACCTTGAACGACCATGGTGAGAGATTCCGATGATGAAGCTGTCCCTTTGAGGGATGTAACTCCAGATTCCTCTTTATTCAAACAACGCAAGGGTCCCTGTGAGGAGATACTCTACGTCCAGGTATCCTTCGATAATGACGGAGGAACGATTAAATGATTTGCAGGAGAGATACCAGATCCCTGACTTCATCATTCTCTGGTTACCTGGAGAGGGAGAGACTCCGGATTCTCCATCACCAGGCTGTGTGGCCTTGTATGACTATTTTTTCATTCTTGGTGTGCGTCTTCCTCTTCACCCCTTTATCCGAAACATACTATGTATTTATAAAATTGTCCTTGGACAACTCATCATAAATGGCTAGAGAGTTGTTCTGGGTGCTTTTGTTCTCTGGAAACAAGCCGAAAATGAGGATTTAACAGCTGAAGAATTCCTTAAAATGTTTCAACTCAAGAAAGCTCATTCCAGTGAGGGTTGGTACTATCTGTGCTATTGGCACCGAGATAATTATGTTTTGGAAAAACCCACTTCGAATTACCCTGAGTGGAGGAGACGGTGGTTTTATGCCTCCAGAAATTAGGAGTTTGACGTAGGGTCCAACCCTGGGGGCCATAACGTCAATCGCTTCTTTTGTGAAAGTGGGTAGATCTTCATTTTTCCATAAATTTCGTCATAGTTTTAATCTTTCATTTACCCAGCTCTACTTGTGTTCGCAGGTATTCCGACCGGAGGAAAACCCAGTTTGAGAGGGGGGATTAATGAGAAGATTGTTAAAATCTACAAAATATCAGAAGGCGATAGAAATATCAAGTCCACCCTCTCACTTCCACAACTTGCTGCTTCCGAACTAACATCTCAGGAGGAAGTCACCATGGTGAATGTTGGTGAGAAGAGAGGATTACTACCCCGTCTGAGAGGTACCACCTCAAAGAGACAAAAGAAGACGCTGGCCGGTCCATCTAATCCATCTGGTCGATCGGATGAGCCTGCTCGAGGCTTGCAACCAAGCAACCCTCTTCCTGAGGCTGCGAAAAGTGCTTCGATTGTTCCTCTAGAGCAACCGGTCATCGACATCCTTGATAACTCCCCAAGGGGCGACGAGGCAGGGCCAAGTCGCCCCTCGGGTGAAGGGCATTGCGAGCCTGATGTTGCTCGCGAGTTGGTTCCTGCTTGGGAGCCATCTGCTACTCATGATTCGAGCACTGCTGGGCTGGTCATGGCTCAACCTTCTGGAGTTAGGACATTCAATATCCCAAGTCACTTGCACCCTATTTGCAAGTTTATATTCGATAATATTACTCCGCAGACTTTTGGTGCTCTTCTCGAGCCTATTCCCGAGGACCTCTCTCTGGATGTGGGAGTGTGGATGATCCAGGTAAAAATACTTCAGTTTTTGCTTCTCTTCCCTTTTTTTAAGGGATTCTCGTTCCTTTGGTAACACCTCTTTTACTCCTTGAGCAGGGATTGAACCTCATTATATGGACGAGATGTGATATTATTGTTGCTCGCCATATCATTGATGAGGTCGAAGAGAAGAGGCTTAATCTGCAGAGTGTTGAACCTCCAATTTATACATTTGACAACCCATTACTTCACATTATATGCATGGTTTGCATGCTTAAAAGACTCTTCTAATGCATGTTGTGTGAATGTAGATTGAGAGAGAGACTTCACTCCATTGATGCTTAAAAGACACATTTAGGAGCCTTTGATGAAGACCCAAGGTGGGCCAAAGAAAGAAGAAAGCAAGGAGAGGAGAGAGAGGAAGAAAGAAAGAAAGAAATTGTGAAGAAACGAGGTCCGACCGGTCATGACCGGTCGGCCAAGGGAGCCACGACCGGTCTTGACTGGTCGGCCACCCTCCTACCCCTCTGTATAGGTCACTGGACCAAGGACCAGTATGGTCCGACCGGTCTAAACCAGTCAGCCAACAGGTCGGGCACCTCTCTAGACTTTCTGGACCTCTGCTAGAGCGGTCGGCCAGCCATCTCGACCGGTCTAGACCGGTCGGCCAACAGGTAGCCAGTGTAATTTGCTGAAATTCAGCAACTTCTTCAGCAAGCTCATTGCGCAATTCTGGAAGATTCTGAGGCGGTAGGGCCTCTCTACTGTAAAAGGACACCTAGGGGTGGATCTAAAGACATCATAGAAGGCTTGGGAAGTCGTGAGAGGTGAAGGAGATCACTGTGGAGCGTCTGCAACTCCTCCAAATTTAGTTTTTCTATTTTTTTCATTAGTTTCCTTTGAGTTTTAGTTTAACCTATTAATGGTTGGCTAAACCTCTTAGCTAGGGCTAAGAGGTGAAGCTTTTAGTTGTTTACACTGTCTAATTCGAATTAGTTCAAGTACTTTTTAGTTTTATGAAGAACACTTCTAGTTCAAGTTTGAAATAAAGTTAGTATTTTTAGTTAATCTTCTATCTCTTGTGATTGCTCTTACATGGGATGTTTTTATTACTGAGATTGCTTAATGGAAGTATTGATTGATAGGATTTTGGGTTGTAGAGATCCTAGATTCATCATGATATGTTGGATGCTAGGGAATCTTACAAATTAAGTTTCCTAAGAGCTTATCTAGAACTAAACTAGAAGGGGTTCTTATCTTTTGATTTAATCTGAGATAGGTGTTTATGTATTGATTTTGGTTCAATAGAAGTTCAATTCATGCTTCTAAATCAAGTTTAGTGATAAGGCTCGAGGAAGAATCATGAATGTGATCTTGCTTGATTTGTGAAGGATTGGGTTGTGTGATTGAATACACCCAATGCCTTAGTTGATTATGAGAGGACCATATCAGTGGATGATCCATCTATGTTAGATGCATTATGATGATTTGATTACTCTATATTCCGATTAGCTAGGGATAGAACTCCGATTCCAATTGAGTGATTGGCTTGAATGATTTGAATTGCCATTGTGAATGATTATTAGTGGATCATTGGTGCTCTAGTGTTTATTTTCTTGATTTAGTTCTTAAGTAGATAGATTTATGTTCTTAATTACCATCCATCATTACAAATCTAAATTTAAACCATCCTAGTTATAAAACTTAGAATTGTTACGACAATCCCTAAGGATTGACCTCAGTCTTACCAAGAATTATTACTTGTAACACCCCAAGATTTCGGCTCCCGTGTACATCACGACGGCCGAATTCCCAAGGTTATTTGGAATGTGTGAGGGTTATACCCCTTACATAATTTTCACACAAACATGCACATTTTATACTATTTGGAAAACCATGAGCAAGACGGTGAAACCAAACTTATATATTATTTCATTAACTAAACTAAATCATCAAACCATGTAATCATCATTCAATCAAACACCATGTTCATAACTACGTCCTCCCATTGGGACTTATTACAATTTCAAATACTAAATAAATGCTAGAACTATGAATGACTATGCGGTCTCGTCTTCCACCATTTACTCCCACGAGCCATCATAATCGTCTCCTTGAGGCTCGGGCTCCTGAGAATCGTTACCCACATGTTCTAAATTATTTCCACAAAACACCGTCAAAAGCGACATAGTGAAGAACTACTTTAAGGTTAGAATAATAATCGCATAAAAATCATAACAAAACATTCATTACTCTTTCTTAATGCAATGTATGATAATGCATGACCCAGCGTAGGAATCCTTAGACATGCCGCTAGGGGTTTTGGGACACGAAAGCCCATAATTTAGCCCGACCACGTGAGAAACGGGACGCTCATAGCCCAAATCTACAGGTGATACGTATAGGAGAAGTAGGACACTCTAGCCTATTCTCAATTCTATACACCCACATGGAGCCACGTGCATGCATGAGTTAGACCTTCTTTATTATTATTACCAATTTACATCAAGCCACTTAATGTCTAACCAACCTTTGGTACCACCACATCCTTCCTTATGGTTCATCACTCATCAAAATAGTCGTAACCGACGCATCACATCCCAGGATAGCGGCCCGTACTACTAAGCTTCATAACAACCATGCTCAACTATAGTCTTATGGAGATCCTTAACAACTTTAGGAATAATAGTAATAATAATAACAATAAATGGATTTAACAACCACTTAATCGGGCGATCTTGATACCACCACCATAGATCAGGGTGGCCACTTAACCAGACAAGCTAAAAGCATCATCTCAGGTTAGGGCAACCTCTTAACCGGGTGTTCCGATATTCATCGCCACAAATCAGGGTCCATCCATATATATATAAGGAATATAACAATATAAGAATCTCCATTAGATAATCACAACTATTCTTTATACAATATGGAAGGAAAGGTGGTCCCTGTAAAGATGGTTACACAAATCTCATATGTGCAACAAACATAATTCTATTCCTTACTAGTTCTCTAAATCCAATGAATGTCCTCATCACCATGAGATGGAAAAAGTATCTAAAAGCATTCATATATAGCTAATTAAGGAGAGAACAAAGAAACACATGTAAACAAAAACATATAAGAATTATCAACCTACAAAACATGAGATTATTAACCCAATCTTAAAGGAGTTCTGACCTTATGATCTTCGGCTTGTTAGAGATATAAGATGATGAAATAATAGCAAGATGGTACTCCTCTCTCTTACCTCTCTCTCTCTCTCTCTCTCTCTCTCTCTCTCTCTCTCTCTCTCTCTCAAATTCATGGGTGGGGGTCACCTCTGGCTAAGAGAGGCCCTATATATAGAGGTAGGGTCGGAATTAGGGTTTTAAGGAAGCCACTCCATCTTCGGATGAACGGTTGCGGTTTAAAGTAGAAATACATCATCTTTCGAGCCGTTTTGGAAGGTGTACCTAACATGGTTTGAGGAGAGATTCCACATGTTTGTTAAGTCAAGTATGGGCTACAAAATGGTCGTGACGGATTTTGGAATGAGGTCCACTAAGTGATGAATGGTTCATGAGAAGAAAATGGAAAATAATGAGTTTAGAATTAGAAACTTTCGAACAGGTGGTTTATCTGACAATCGGACACCTAGGGTGGGTTTAGATGGGTCCAATGAGGCAGGTAGGGTCCACAAACTGAAGGTTCACAGCCATTTGATAGGGTTTTAACGCAAGAGGAGATTCTAGAGAATTCCTACATAAGGTGGGAAAGACTTCCGTTTTTGAGGTGATTCTCCGTGTTGGTTAGCTAGAAAGGATCCTTAGGATCCTCTAGAAGCTTTCCTAAGATCCCATGCGAAGAGGTTTCCCGGATTAGAAGATCCAAGTTTCCAACGATTGGAAGGAAAGATGAGATCGGGTTCAATTTGCGATGGGATGAGATGAAACTTGGTAGGAGGGGGTTTTGGAGGGTAAGGAAGAAGATGGACGGCTTGGATCTCTGAACTGAGGCCCACATAATGGATGGTGTAAAGGGCAGCGGTGGCAATGGCATATGCTACAAAAATCTTATACCAGGCCTGACGCGGGCCTGGTCGGCCCAGGTTGGTGGGTTTGGCCACGGTGGGTCCTACTGTGATGTATATATTAAATCCACTCCATCCAGCAGGTGAGCCATGTGATTTTAGGCGTTGACACAAAAATTAGGACAAATCCGAGATTGGGTGGCCCCCTTATGATCCATTTTCTGATTAGGGCATTTGTAGGATGATTGGAGGGCTGAAATTCGACATGTACAATTAAAATGTGTCCAAACGCTTATACCTAGGGTATTGCGTTTTAATGATTGCTAGAAACTAGTGTACTTAAAAATGGTCGGTTAACTTAAGTTTAACTAATGGCATTTTTGTAATTTTTGTAAATATTTGAGTTTAGCAAAATCTAACTCTTCTACATTGTTAATGAGGTCATTCTAAGCAACTTTAATAAAGGGTACTCCATATGATCTCCTATGGATGTCCCGTTATTCAAATTTTAATATCAATGGCCGGTATTTAATATATAAAAGAAAATAGAAATAAATTTCAGAAAATTTTAAAATAATTACGGTAAATCCGGGGCGTTACATTACTACATCATAGCCTTGCACTTGAAGCGAGGGAACAGAGAGGGCGATCCAAGGAAGGAATCAGGTCATCAAGTCTCGTGAGACTCTGATCACAAAGATGAATGAGGAGAGAAAAATCCTTATTCAAAAGATCCAAGCCTTGACCGACACATATCAATTGTTGTATACAATTTTCATGAGACTCACGGAGATGAAGGAGAAGATCGAGAAAGAGAGAGAGATCTTTCGCCAAGACAAGATTTCTCTGGAGGAGCAGCTCGCTGAGAGTAAGTCGCGACTGAAGGAAGTCAACGATAATTTGGAGAAGGAAAGGTCCACTCTCGCGCAACTTAAAGATGATTACATTCACTAGGAGGAGGAGAGAGTGGCTTATGTTAAAATGGTGTCTGAAGAGGGACCTCGAGCGATTATTGAGTTCCATACTTCGCAATTGTATGATGACGAGCGGTACGAATCATACGACGCTGGCCACGACTTTGCGTTGAGAGTGGTGCAACGAATTTCTCCATTGTTCAATATGGCGGAGTTCAAGAGGGTCACAGCTGTTGTCGCTGCTGAAGAGAGAGCGGCCGCTGAAAATGAAGCAACAAAAGCTACCCAGCTGCGGGGTTTTTTGAGATGGGCCCTGAGGTTAAGAGTAGCGCACCTCCTTCAAGCGACGCTCAAGAATGAGCACCCCCCCCCCCCCCCCCCCCCCCCTGTTGATCTTTGTCTCTCCCTTCTTTTCATTATAAAAACAATCTTGATGTTTCCTTCGAATGACTTTGAATAGAGAAAATCATTTTGACTTCTCCTGGCAGTAAATTTTTTGAATGTTAAATGCATAGGTACTTAACCCATGAAAATGAGTTAGGCTCAATCAAGAGGGTCTTGGTGACCACGTTCGCATGGAGATAGACTGATCTATCGATTGAGACTTTGGTTCTGCAGTAAGCAGAAGATTTAGTTAAGAAAACGTTTATCTTCTCTTTAGGGTTGTTTTGGTCTAAAGTGGAGCAGCGACCAAGTTATAAGATTCATAGCTAATCAGCCATAATGAAAGAAATTATCTTTATTCAAACATGATTCATGTGCTTAATACATGAATGCTTTATGGATAATATTGGAGTAGATGCTCCACGTGTCAGGGGCGACGTAGTGGTCTTCCTCGATGTCTTCTAGATAATATGTATCTGGTCGTACAATCTTGATAACTCGATAGGGGCCTTCCCAATTTGGATCCAACAAATGAGCAGGTGTTCCGAGATTTTGTCTAAGCACCAAATCACCAAGCTGAAAAGCTTTGGGTTTGACATTTGCACTGTGATAGCGGGCTATACGCTGTTGGTAAGCTGTTACTCGAAGTTGGGATACATTCCTTCTTTCTTCCAAAAGATCGAGATGAAGCCTCAGACCCTCTTCGTTGCTCGCTGGGTCATAGTGCTCCATTCGATGAGAGGGTACTTCAACTTCGACTAGAACAACTACTTCGGTACCAAATGCCAGGGAGAAAGGAGTTTCTCCCATCGACGTACGAGTTGTCATTCTGTAAGGCCACAAGATTTCAGGTAGAAGTTCAGGCCACATACCTTTACACTGATCAAGTTTAATTTTCAGATGATGTTTGATAATCTTATTGACTGCCTCAACTTGTCCATTAGCCTGAGGATGATATGGGGAAGTTCGAATACTATATATCTTCCATTTCTTGCAAAACTCGGAGAATGCAGCGTTATCGAACTGTTTCCCGTTGTCGGTGATTATAGTATGGAGGAGCCTATAACGGCATATGATATTTCTCCATATGAATTTAGTAGTTTGTTTTTTAGTGATTGTAGTTAAAGGTTCTGCCTCGACCCATTTGGTGAACTAATCAACTGCTACAATTGCAAACCTGTTTTGACCTTTCCCGGTGGGTAATGATCTGATTATATCGACTCCCCATTAGGCGAAAGTCCAAGGGCCATCCATTAGCGTCATTTGCTCAGATGGTATGCGAGGGACTGGAGAATATCACTGGCATTTATCGCATTTCTTGGAAAGTTCGATTGCATCCTCCTTCGTGGTGGGCCAATAGTACCCTTGCCTCATTGCTTTATATGCTAAAGACCGTCCCATGGGATGATTACCTCATGCCCCCTGGTGTATTTCATCTAGCACATGGTGTGCTTCTTCTGGATGGAGACACCTTAAGTACGATAAAGTGAAACTTTTATGTAACAATATACCATTTTGTAAGGTGTAACTGGCAGCACGGTAATGAATTTGTCGTGTAGATTTTCTATCGTCTATGAGTTGTCCATTTTTTAGGTAAAGGACGATGGGATCCATCCAGCATGGAGATAAATGCAATGTGACCACTTGTTTCGGAGCGACTTGATCGATACTCGGAGAATGGAGATGCTCGATAGAAACAGTTCGCGGCAAATCAGACTACGGAAGCTAACTTTGCTAGATAATCTGCGAGCTTATTCTTCTCGCGAGGAATGTGAATTATCTCATATTTGCTTAGTTTAGTGAGCAGAATGAGTACTAGAGATTTGTACAAAGCCATTCGCTCTTCTTTCGCCTCGAATTCGCCGAGCACTTGATTGACTATGAGCTGAGAGTCACTGTGAATAAATAGGTTCTTTATCGCGAGCACGTTTGCTAATTCGAGACCAACAATTAAGGCCTCATATTATGCTTCGTTGTTAGAGACATGAATATCAAAGCATAAAGCATATTGAAATTGCGACCCGTCATGAGCGATTAGGATCAAACCGGCTCTGCTGCCAGTGGAGCATGATGATCCATCTATGTAAAGCAACCAGGGTCCTGCTCACTGGTCGTAGGGTCATTGCTGGAGTTAGATTCAGTGGGGGTCAAATATGTTAATTCGGCAATGAAATTGGCTACGGCTTTGGCCTTAGTGGCAGTTCACAAGCAGAATCTAATGTCGTGTTCGCCTGAGCTCAATCGCCCATTTAGTCAACCGTCCAGATACTTCAAGCTTTTGAAGGACTTACCGTAAAGGATGATTCGCAAGTACTAATATAGAATGGGCTTGAAAATAAGGTTGTAGTTTTCCAGGCTGCAGTTACCAAGGCCAAAGCAAGTTTTTCCATATCGGAGTATCGAGTCTTAGCATCCACCATTGCTTGACTGACATAATAAACAGGCCTTTGTACCCTAGGGTCTTCTCTTATTAAGGCGGCGCTAACGGCTATGGAAGATACAGATAAAAAAAGAAAAAGCTGCTCGTGTGGAATATGTTTGGATAAGATGGGAGGTGCACTCATATATTATTTCAGTTGCTGAAATGCCTCCTCACATTGTTGGGTCCATATCCAGTTGGTTTTTGCAGTAGTGCAGGAGGAGCTTAAAAAAGGGGAGGCATTTATCAGAGGCACGCGAAATAAACCTATTTAACGATGTAATGCGACCAACCAATCATTGAACATCTTTGAGAGTGGATGGAGACTTCATTTCAATCAAGGCTATAATCTTCTCAGGTTTTCTTCATCCCTCGTTGACTAACTATGAATCCGAGAAATTTTCCAACAGAGACCCCAAAAGCACATTTTTCTGGATTTAACTTCATCTGGTACTTCCTCATCAGATCGAAGGCTTCTCGGAGATCTGTGAGATGATCATTGGCCATGACACTTTTTATGAGCATGTCGTCAACATAAACCTCCATATTCTTGTTTATTTGTGCAACAAACATTTTGTTGACTAAACGCTGATAGGTGGCCCCCGCATTCTTGAGACCGAAAGGCATTACTTTATAGCAATATAGGCCTCGATCAGTGATAAAGGCAGTATTTTGATGATCAGGTAGATGCATCATGATCTGGTTGTAACCAGAATAAGCATCCATAAAGCTGAGTAGGGCATGTCCTGCTGTTGAGTCGACTAATTGGTCGATGCGGGGAGTCGGGAAGCTATCCTTCGGACATGCCTTGTTCAGATCGGAGTAATCTACACACATCCTCCACTTAGCATTGGCTTTGCGGACAAGAACCACGTTCGTGACCCACTTTGGGTAGTCGACCTCTTCGACGAAATTGACGACCAATAATTTTTCGACCTCAGCTTTAATCACTATTTGTCTTTCAACTGTGAACGCTCGTTGACGCTGATGAAAGGGTTTGTACTTCGGATCAATGCTCAAACGATGGACCATAATGTTAGCGTCAATACCTGGCATATCTTCATAAGACCAGGCGAATACGTCTTCATATTCGACTAGGAAAATGGTTAGGTTTGCTTGAAAGATACAGCTTAGAGACGATCCAATGTGGACCTTCTTGGAAGGGTCATCTTTAGATAGATGGATTTCGACTGTCTCTTCTCCAAGGAGTTCCTGATTGATGTGCGTCTTCCCTCGGGTCCAATGCTGTTGCTATCGGGGAATTCACTTGGTCTCCTGTAATCATCATGATAGGAGCTACTTTGACATTTTTTCGATCTTGTACCACAATTTCATAGCACGCTCGAGCTTCCTTTTGGTTCTCCTCGTACTACCCTGACTCAGCTTGGAGTAGGGAATTTAATGCATAGATAGAGGGGGTGTAAAGCTGCTCCTATTTTTGTGAGCGAGGGTTAACCCAAGATAGCATTATATGCTGATTTTCGATTGACCATTAGGAAGTTGATGAACACGGTGATTTTGGTTGGACTTTCTCCGAAGGTGACAGGAAGGTCTATGCTCCCTTCTGGTGCTACAACTTCACCCTCAAAGCCAACGAGGGGGGTGGAGATAGGTTTGAGTAAATTTCTGGCAAGTGCCATTTTATTGAAAGCTTCAAGATAAAGGACGTTTGCAGAGCTACCTGTATCCAATATAATGTGATGAGTTAAATAATTTGATACCTTTAACAAGACCACGATAGAGTCCTCATGAGAGAAATGAATTCCTTCAGCATCTTCAAGAGAGAAAGAAATTGGGTGATGGCTAGTACTTGGTGTATCAGACAATTTTTCCAGCTAATAAATGTGTTGAGGCTTCTGACACACCTTTCGAGCATATACTTTCCTCGAGGCTTGGGAATCTCCTCTGCAAGTTGGACCACCAGCAATAGTCTGAATCTCACCTGCAGGTTCCGCGTCCTCCTGTGGAGGATGATGTTGCGATGACTTTTTTCTTCGTCCTTGATGTGATGAGGTATCGGTTCGTTTAGGTGACCGATCTTGTCATGCAACGTAATCCCAGAGATATCCCTTCCGAATGAGAGTTTCGATTTGATCTTTCAGAGATATGCAATCTTGGGTATTATGCCCATGATCTCTATGGAAGTAGCAGAACTTCCTCTTGTCTCTTTTTTGGGGTCTGATTTGATCCTTGGAGGCCATTTAACATAAGATTTATGCTTCATCTCCATTAGCACTTTTTCAAGAGACTGATTGAGAGGCGTGTACTTGTGATATTTACCAGAGTAAGGCTTCTTAGGGGAAGCGACCCCGCCGATCACGTCGATATTTCCTATCGGATGAAGAGATCTCCTCAAACTTGTGTTTCTTCCCTTGTATACCATGATGAGCCAAAGCGACCTCTTCAGCATTAATGTATTTTTTAGCTTTGGCCTGGAATTCAGTCATGGTTTTAGGAGGGTTTTTATCCAGGGTGAATCGGAATTTCTCGCTCGTGATTCCTGTTATAAGGGCAGTGAAGCCTTTGTCTTCAGTATAACTTTCATTTTGGACGGCTTCTGCTGTAAACTGAACTGTGAACTCCTTAATTGTTTCCCCATGTTGCTGCTTTAGATCTGATAGATGAGATACAAGCTTTTTTGTACGGATACTTCCCATGAACTGAGAGAGGAAGAGATTCGATAATTGGGAAAAAGATTATATAGATCAAGATTTTAGGCCATGAAACCATGTACGCGCCGCATCTTTAAGAGTTAAGGAAAAAGCCCTGCACATAATTTTCGAACTATATCCTTCTAGCTCCATGAGAGACCTATACGTTTCCAATGTTCGAGAGGATAACCAATACCAGTATATGGAACGATGATGGGCGTTCGGTATTTTTTAGGCAAAGGAGCTTCCATTACCTTGCGAGTGAAGGGGGGTTCAGTTCGATGGATCGATGCAAAAGCAGAAGGCGGAAGGTTGGATTGATATCGTTGTTCCATATCGGCTGAAACGATTTTCGATTCTCCTGAGATCTCCTTCCCAGGGTAAAGTATAACTCGACGTTTCAACACCAGATTCTTCAAGTTGTCGTTGTCAAGAGGCGCTGGAGCAGATAGATTGTGGATGTTGGACTGGAGTTTGATTGCCGCGGGGCATACGATTTGAAAGAGGATCTTGCTGAGCTCGTGGCTCATCTGCGGAATGCCTGGAAGCTGCCGATGCAGATTGTAATGGCCGTCCTTCTAGAGGTTGCTACGATTCGGGGAAGTGCTGATCAAACCAATTGGATAAGGTTTGAAGTCCAGCTTTGAGGGTGAGGAGTGTATCCCCGACAAAGTGCATAACAACATCGAAGCCACCAGATATTTCTTGGAATGGATTTTGCAAGGGTTGGTTGGGCTCCGTCAGAGGAATCCTTGTCGAAGCAGCCTGAGGGAGGTTGGGAGTTGGCTCAGGGATGTTTGGCGGTGGTAACATTTTCCTTGAGGTAGAGGGATGAGTCGTCTTCTTAGGAGGCATAGTGGGAGGTGACAATCGGTGATAAGAGCGAATTGAATTCTCGATCCCACAGATAACGCCAATCTGTTGATGACAAATTTTGGTAACAGATCTCCTTCTAAGTATACGCCCTTCTCGAGGTGAGCTCCCCTCCAAACCTGAAAGCCAAAGAAGAAAACTAAGGGTGGCCGGCGCTTGGCCGTTGGCCCTCCGAAGCTTAAGTCAGAGGTGACTTGATAGTAAGATGAAGTATGAAACGTAGGTTTAGAGATTGTGTATTTTTCGTGTACCTTTACCATCTATGGAGCCATGTATTTATGCAGGTCTAAGTGATCCAGTTTGTTACGCTAGTTACTACTAATTTCAGGGGATAAGATGCTTATCATGTTAATCCTTAGGTAAGGGGAGAACCTAATCAAATTAGACATTTAGTTGATTACGTTCCTTGATGGAGATCCCTTGTGGTTCGGAGCTATGACCAGAAGTAAGACAATAACCAGCCTATAGGGGCTGTTGAGACTATGAAACGAGGAGTGCCCACGCCAAACGATAAAATGTTAGTGCACTTTTCTGTGGCATACTAGTGCACCTTGTTTGTCAATCACTTAGGTTAACGAGTCTAGTGTCGGTTGAGCTTGATGAAGACAAAGACCGAAGACTCAATACGGACCAGCTACATCAAGGATGAAGAAACAGGTAAAAGAGATGCCTTTGTGTGCCTTGCCTTGAACCTACCCAAAACCATAACCTCTTAGATGACTTGGACCAACTAGGTATACCCTTAGTCATAATTATTAGTCTTAGAACTCCATGAAAAACATGATAAGTTAGACTAATTAAAGAGGTGGAAGCTGCTGTAATCAAAACAGCTCAAACAGCAGTTTTCGATTGATCTCCGATCAATCAGACATTGGCTCCGATAGGACTCCGATCAATTGAACCGAAGTTCCGATCAATCAGAAATTGTTTCCAACAAACTTGAAAATCCACTGGACATATTTCCGATCAATCGGACAAGTCTTCTGATACATCGGAAGGGGTCAGTCCGATCAATCGGACCATGTTTTCGATCAATTGGAATATCTTCCAAAGAATTCACTGATCGGACTTGTCTCCGTCAATCGAAGATGCGAGAATCTGCCCATTTTTTTACCGTTGGAAGAAAATCTATTTAAAGAGGGGGATTCGTTTTTGAGCCAAAAGAGGGAGATTTTGAGGAGATAGAAGCCACCATTGCTAGAGACCATCAGAGGCTCTATCTCAAACCCATAACAAGTCATTCTCCTTATGTTTTCATCACAAGCTTGGGCCATTCAATGGCATCTTGAGAATGGACTTGTTCCCTCTTGATTCCTAGGGTTTAGACACCTTGATGATAGTTAAATCCCTTGTCTAAACACTACCTAGGAGTCTATATAGGTGTATTCCTCTAGAAAACCCATTTCCTATCATTTGTAGAGGTTTCAACATTCCCTAGTACCTTGGGCATTTCCAAGGTAGCTGATCTTGGAGCTGAAGCCTTGGCAAAGTAGCGGCGTCGAAGATTTGGGGAGCACAAGGGGAGCTGATTCAAGCACGGGAGAGCAAGAAGAAGCAACCCAAAGCGGCACTACAAAGGGGCTCAATCCGACAAGTAAGGTTATCTTGTTAGGAGTCCATCCACTCAATTCCCTGTGGGAGTTGAGTGTAGAGTTTGTTTGACAAACTCGAACTAGGATCGGCACAAACTCGAATTAGGGTCGTTAGCCGATCCTTGGCCTGTTAGTGGGCCTAAAATCTAGGGACGTTAGCCGTTCCTTGGCACGTTTGTCGGTCCTAAACAAAGTCTCCAAGGGGGAACCACCAACACAGGTGGAAACGTGTAGGTTGGGAAGGAACCTGTAAACTCCCCGATTGGGTGGATCCAAGTTAAAACACCTTGATTGGGAGGAACCAGATTTAAACTCCCCAGTGAATGTCGGTGTGCTCAAAGGGGTTGAGTACTTGAACCGGGAGTGGAGTACACAAGTAGTCGAACCACTATACATCCTTGTGTTTGTGATTGTTCTTGAGCACATTTCTCTTTATGCATTGTGTTTAATTGGTTAATTATGAATGCTTAGTTAGGAATGCATGCTAGGCACTTGATAGGCACCTCCACACTCACAAGATGTACTTTCACTACCTCATGTTGACTTGAGCATTTCTTGATCCATCCTCTAAAGTACACATGTGTTGATTAGACTAGGTTGCTGATTGCACTATCATTTGCTAGTCTTGTGATTGGACCCACTTAGGCTTGGAAGTCGAGAGTGTTATTGCGTACTTAGTTTAATTTGTTAAATTGTGTAAGTAGGCGAAAAGAATTTAAAAGGTCCTAATCACCCCCCTCTAGGACTTAGCCATAATTCTGGTTGCTCCTTAAGCTTCCGCACGTGTATGCATAGGGTGTCATGTTAGACTACCCGACGCAATTTCAAAACGTCCAAGGTTGCTTGCATAATGGGAGTATCCCCTTTCGACGACCACGAACAATGCTACTCGAATGATGGCAGTGTTCCCATCCTATGACCAGCGACCAGCCCTGCTCACATATTAGGAATGTATAGGGACCCCAGGTCTATGTGATATACGAGCTGCGACCAGATAGGCTCGTTAGTCGAATGATTTGGTCGCGACTTTACGGAGTCAGAGGTGGTTGCGACTTTACAGAGTCAGAGGCGCTCGTGACTTTATGGAGTAGGAGGCGCTCACAGGTCTTAGGGTCCTCAGAGTTCTTCGACGACCAACTTTTTTCTACAACAAGGACGACATTTACAGCCCAATCAAGGTAATCAACTTCTTCAATGAAATCAACGGCCAACAACTTGTCGGCTTCCATTTTTATTACCATTTGTCTTTCAGCCATAAATGCACGTCGATGCTGATTGATAGATTTAAATTTAGGAACTACCTTCAGTTGATGAACAACAACTTCAGGGTTGATTCCTGGCATGTCTTTGTGTGACCAGGCGAAGACGTCTTGATATTTGACGAGGAAACTGGTCAAATGATCTTGGAAGGTTGGGTTTAGAGATGACTTGATATAGACTTCTTTGGTGGGATCCGTCCTGCATAACTGAATCTTGGTGGTTTCTTCACTTGGATATCACGCTTGATGCATGTCTTCTCTTAAGTCTAATGTTGTAGAGACTGAAAAGTCTATCGAATCTTCAGCAATTGACATGATATGAGTGACTTGGGAGCCTTTTCGATCGTGCAGTGCTAGTTCATAGCATGCTCGGGCTTCTTTTTTATTTCCCCTAACTACTCTGACACCATTCGGAGTGGGAATTTGATGTACAAGTAGAGGGGATGCAACGCTGCTCCTAGCTTAGTGAGTGACGGACATCCCAAAATAGCATTATATACGGATCTTTGATTTACAACAAGGAAATTGATGAAAATAGTAACCTTGTTGGGGGCTTCGCCGAAAGTGATAGGGAAGTCGATACTTCCTTCTGGTATGACCACCTCACCTCCGAAACCGACAAGGGGCGTGGAGATTGGCTTGAGTAGGTTTTTGGAGAGAGCCATTTTGTCATAAGCTTCTAAATAAAGCACATCTGCAGAGCTGCCAATATTTAACATGATTCGATAAGTCAGATAATTGGCTACTTTCAATGCTACTACAATGAAATCTTCATGGGGAAAATGAATCCCCTCTGCATCTTTTTCAGAAAAGGAGATTAGGTGGTGAGTTGGATTTGAGGAGCTTGATGACTTCTCCATCCAATAAATGTGTTGGGGTTTTTGTTGTTCTTTGCTGGCGTAAGCTTTTTTTCCAGCTTGGGAGTCACCTCCACAAGTTGGACCACCTACAATGGTCCTGATCTCACCAGCTAGTTTTGTGTCCTCTTACGCAGGACAACGTTGTGGTGACCTTTCCCTTCGAGGTTGACTCTGACGGTGCGTCAATGTGCCTAGTTTCTAGGGGGAACGATTGCGCTGTGTGATAAAGTCACGAAGGTGCCCCCTGCGAATCAGTGCCTCTTTTTTTTTATCCTTGAGGGAGATGCAATCTTGAGTATTGTGATCGTGATCCTTGTGGAAGTAATAGAACTTCCCCTTATCTCTTTTCTCTGGATCTGACTTGATTCTCAGAGGCCATTTTACATAAGACTTGTTCTTGATCTCCATTAGTACCTTCTCTAGAGATCGGTTTAGGGAAGTGTAATTGTAATATCTCCCTGCATATGGCTTCCTAAGTGAGCGATCGTGTTAATCACGTCGATACTTCTTGTCAAAAGAGGGAGCTTCTTCGTATTTACACTTCTTTCCACCGCTATCATGACGAGCTAGGGCCACCTCTTCAGCGTTAATGTATTTTTGGGCCTTAGCTTGAAACTCAGGCCATTATCTTTGGAGGGTTTTTATCAAGGACGAATCAGAATTCTTCGCTCATGATGCCAGCGATCAGAGCGGTGAGGCCTTTATCCTCGATATAACCCTCCGTCTTGACAGCTTCGGTTGTGAATCAAACTGTAAATTCTTTTATCGTCTCATTCTGACGCTACTTCAAATCTGATAGATGAGATGTTGGTTTCTTTGTACGAATACTTCCCATAAATTGAGAAAGAAATAGATCTAACAATTGTGAGAAGGATTCTACCGATCGGGGCTTTAGACCACAGAACCATATTCGTGCAGCATCCTTCAGCGTTAAAGAGAAGGCTCTGCACATGATCTCTG
Source organism: Liriodendron chinense (assembly GCA_003013855.2). Lineage (NCBI taxonomy): Eukaryota > Viridiplantae > Streptophyta > Magnoliopsida > Magnoliales > Magnoliaceae > Liriodendron > Liriodendron chinense. The sequence goes on from ML058584.1 coordinate 2,165,956, forward strand.
AGGTATATCCTTCTAACTCCATAAGAAACCTGAATGTTTCTAGATGTTCGAGAGGGTCACCAATGCCAGTATATAGGACCATATTGGGAGTTCGATTTTTTTGGGCAAATGGGCCTCCATAACCTGACAGGTGAAAGGTGGTTTTGCTCGATGAATTGATGTGAGAGCCGTTGCTGGAAGATTAGACTGATATCACTATTTAATATGGGCGAAGCGATCTTCGAGTTTCTTGAGATCTCCTTCCCATGGCAGAGTGTAATCAGTGGTTTCGATGTCGGGTTCCTCAGGTCACCGCCGCCTAGATTCATTAGAACGAATGGTTTGAGCACGTTGTATCGGGGCCTGAGTATTGTGGACTACACAGTCGGAAGGAGGATTATGTTGTCCTTGCTGTTCATCTGGTGAATGCCTAGAAGCTGCACGTTGTAATGGTGGTTCCTCCGGAGCTTGTTGTTGTGGAGGAAAACATTGATCAAATCGATGTGTGAGATGCTGGAATCCAACTTGAAGTGTGGGGAGAGTATCTCACAAATAACGCATGATGTCATCCATACCACTAGAGATTTTCTGGAATGGATTCTAGATTACAGGGGCTGGCGAATTAGGTAGCAATGGAGGAACTCCCGGTATAGATTGAGGAAGATTTGGATTGCCTTCAGGAGCCTCAACTGGAGGTTGCGTCTGCCTTGAACTGGAAGGGTGGTTGGTCTTCTTCGGAGGCATGGCGAAAAATAAAAGATACAGTGAGAATGATTCAAATGTCGTTCCCACAGACGGCGCCAATCTGTTAACGTCGAAAATTGGTTGTAAGTAACAGGTTAAAAATATGAAAATATTCTTCTTCTTATAATGCACGATCCTCCAAAGATGGCTTCCTTCAATTCTCCTGAAAATCATAGATAAAAACTAAGGGTGGCCGGGGCTTGGCCGTTAGCCCTTCGATGCTTAAGTTAGTAATAAGCTTTTGCAAAGATGAAGTGTGAAACGTGGGTTTAGAAGTGATCTAACTTTGTTGTAAATAGAAAACCATATTTATAGAGATCCCGATAGAGTAGTCTATTATGTATATGGTTGAGATCTCCCTGATTCCATGGGATAAGATGTTTGTTAGAAATCTAAATAATCACGTTACTTAATGTAGATCCCTCTAATCCTGTATTGATGGAATCAACATGTATAAATAAATCAGAGTGGATCTGTAATTTGGGCCAACTCCTGAACTATATGAGCTGCTGGGACTACAATTCGGGATATATTCTTGACAACTGACTAGCGACCAAGTTTGCTCGAATACGAACTATATTTCAGATAATCTACTAGTGAACAGGTCTGCTCGAATAGTCTTGAGGAATCGGGACGCGCTCACTCTCACTCGTTGAATAAGATATCTCATGTTGGTCTACTCGCGGGTCATAATTCCATAATGAAGGCGCTCGCATGTTAGCTAAGTAAAACTGCTCGATGAATGATGCTTCTTGTTACCTACGAGAAATATAGACTTCGACCAACTTTGTTCTATAACAAGGCGATCTTACGAAAACAGTCATACCTCTTTCATTACAGGTCAAAAAATTGTAATCTAAGGTTTACTAGAATGATAATTTGACGAACTTTCAAATGAAATTAGAATCATCTCATTTACATACTGTTTAACATTTCAAAATTAGGTCTAAAGTTTAACTCTTGATAAAAGCCCAATCTAAGCCTAATCTTTTGAAGAAAGAAGATGAACCCATCTTGTAAAAGTGGAGTTTTTGATATCAGTCATTTTCTTGTATTCGTTTATTTCCAAACTAACTTATATAAACATAATCTTTATAGAAAAAAGATCTCATCTTTTAAAGGTGAAGATTTTTATATTTCTCCTTCCTCTTCTTGTTTACCCATTTCTTCCCCAGCAAACTCATCTGAGAAGAATTTTTTAAATAAAGAATAAGAACCTTTCTTTTAAAATTAAAATATTTATAATATTTTTTCATCTATTTTTTTATTTTCTTTCCTAACAAACTCATTTCAATATAATTGATAAAAAGAATAATAAGGAAAGTTCAAAAGACCATTGGAGTGTACCGAAGAGTTATAATAAATTATGGAATAAGTATAAAAAATTGAAAATTGAGTTTAAAGACATTTTTAACATAAAAATTTAAATATATATTTTTAAATGTAAAAAAAAAAATTAATGATTTGAAAAGTGTATCTCCTCTAGCATTTTCTGAAACCTTGCGTGTAATTGGGTAAAAAGCTTTTTTTTTTTTTTTTTTTTCTTTCTAACGATCCATGGAAAAATTCCACCGCCCTAGGGGCCTTCTTCGGCACTTCTCGGGTTCCTGACGTACGTTAGCCGCGTGGAATTGCATAGGCTAGAGATGAATGAGGATGTCGAACACGCGTTGGTGGACAAGGACAGCCTATAATTGATGTGGTTAACAGATGTACGGTCAGGATCTATAGCTCAAACCGCGTCTGCCTCGTCAAGGGTAGCTTTCTATTCCCTCGCTCTCGAGGACCAAAGATCCGAAAAATAATGGAGGAAAATCAATATCGTTCGTCCACGTGTCGCCGCATAAATGAGAGAATAAAGAAACTGCACTCGTGCCCGTCATCTAGATCACCGACAATCACGGGAGCGGATTAGGTGAGACTCCGGATCCACCAAGGTGGGTGGGACGCCTGACGATGGGGCTCACAGTGATGTATGTGTCTTAAAATCCACACTATCCAACCATTTTGAAAGACCATTTTAGGGGATGATACCGAAAATGAAGCTGACTCAAATCTTAGGTGTACCGCACCATAGAAACAGTCGTGATTGAATCTCTACCATTGAAAACTTCATGGATTTCGTCGGAATGTTTATTTGCCATTTTTTTCTATCCAACCTGTTGATAAGGTCACAAACATCTAGATGAAGAGACCACATAAATATCATCTTGATCCAAAGCTTTTGTGGCACAGGAAGTAGTTAATGGTCAATCAGCACTGCTTCCTGTACTATGGCACATCTGGGGTTTGGAACTGATTCATTTTTTGGATCATACCCAAAAGTGAACTTTCAATACGGATGGACGGCATGGATGTAGTCACATACATCAGTGGCCCCACAGTTAGGTCCCATACACCTCGGTGTATCAAGGGTCGCACCTAATGGGATTTTTACTATATTAGCCCCAAGGTGTGGCCATTTTAACTAAAAATTCAATTTCTCATACCATCTTGCCAAAGTGGCCTTTTCACGAGAATTTGATATATTTGTGGTCGGTTTTGCCCCTCTGACCAGCTGTTGACGTACGGAGCTGCTTTTCGCACGGGGTTTTTTCTCAAGGGGATTGTGGGGCCCACAAAATCATCGATTTTGGCCATCGGATGGCCAATCTGATCTGCTCATATGAAATGGAGCATTTTCAAACCCACGCGAGAGGTTTTTGCATTCATGACAGAGGCTGTATGTGACCCAGAATAGCGTTAAGGATTCTCATTAGTATAAATTATTATTTGCACCGGCGTGGCCCACCGGTATTAACACTTTTCTTGAAATTTTTGACAATGACTCGTAATTAAAAAACTTTTTATATGAATGAATTCGATTTGTCTTCTCACATCCAAATTGCCCCACATAAGATCACGTTTGTAAATGGTGGGGCCATTGACGCAATGCATGGTGAAATGGATCCATAAACCTTCCAATGAAACACGTTGTATGGGATCCACCACATTCTTCGTACGAAGAAAGGGAAAAAAGTTGGGTTTGGAGGTCCCACTAAGGCAATGCATGCTATCCATTCATCAACGACGTCGATGGACCGTTCTCCTTCCTTCTTCGTCTGACTTGGGTGGTTATCATCCGAGTTTCCACGACGCATGTCCAAGATACTGGTTGTAGTAGATTGTAACAGAGAAGAAAGGTTGGGCCCACAAAAATAGTCCGCTAAATGAAAATAGGTAAACCATCTCTTTAACTGATTCTCTATGTAAATGTTAATGTGGATGGTAATGTGCATGGTGAAATGGAAAAGTGTAATGGGTGGAGGCTCAAATGTGGGTTGGATTTCCACTGAGTACTCAAAACTCCATGTGCTAATTGGATTCCCACTGAGTATTGTAGAATCCCCCCTGGAACTGGGGATTCCCACTGGGCATAGTGGATTCCCACTGAACACTGTGGATTTTCCCTGGCACTGCGGATTCCCACTGGCCACTGTGGATTCCCGCTGAACACCGTTGATTCCCCTGGGCATAGTGGATTCCCACCGAACAACGTGGATTCCCACCGAACAACGTGGAATCCCCCATGGCACTGCGATTCCTATTGGCCCCTGTGGATTCCCACTGGGCATTGGGGATTCCCACTGGGCATAGTGATTCCCATTGAACACTTTGTATTTAACCTGGCACCGCTGATTCCCACTGGCCACTCAGGATTCCCGCTGAGCATTGTAGATTCCCCTGGGCATAGTGGATTTCCACCGAACAATGTGGTTTCCCACTTGGCACTGCGGATTCCTACTGGCCACTGTGGATTCCCACTGAGCACTATGGAATCGTACTGGGCATTGTGGATTCCCTCTGGGCATTAGGGATTCCCACTGGGCATAGTAGTTTCCCCCTGGGCTCAGGGGATTCCCACCGAGCAATGTGGATTCCCACTGAGAAAGGTAAATCCAAACGCACAAGGTCCACCGCCATTTGACTTTATGACATGCTCTTTTAGTTATGACATGCTCTTTTCGAAGCTGTCAAAACAAGGCCCTAATGGGTGCTATAACAAGAATGATACTCTACATTGGGCATCCACATTGGCATTGGGAATCCATTGTTTCAATTGTATAGTTCTTAGTTCGACCACGGAATGCATCTCAACATCTTCATCTCTACAATACTCAATTCATAAAAGTATCTTTTAAGGCTTACAACCAAGCTTTCTCGTATCAGGCACAAGAATCGTTGAATATGACAGTTACGCAGCCCATATGCTGTCATTATGATGGTGAGCTAGTAAACGAACGAGGAAGGTGGAGATACAACGGTGGCGATTCTCAGTTTATCATGGTGAGCAATGAAATAAGATATGAGGATCTTGTATCTAAAATTCACAATGTTATCGGCACGACACATTCGGAATATGAGCTTAGAATAAAGTTCGTCTACCCATCGCCTAACTCCATATCACTTCGTCCACAACCGATCAGATATGATGACGATGTGGCGGCATATATGTTTATCTCCGCTCAGAACCCGAAAATTCATATACCTATGTTTGTGGAGAAAGTCAGACATAAACGTGTATTTCATGATCCTGTGGCGGTGCATTTAAATGAGCCTATACCAACAGTTGATACGGCCGTATATAGAGAAGACTGCACTGACATCCATTCAACAGTCCGTGAAGACGTCATTAGTTCATTACGTGGGGCACGTTCAGAACTTCCGCGTACGGGCAGTTTCGAGACACCGGAGCCAACAGCATGTGCAGTTATACGTACTTCACCGAGTGGGGCATATCACGAAGATCCGAGTTTGGACAGTTTCGATGAGCCATCATTCCGAATCATTCATAGCCAAGACAATGAGCACATTCCTTCACCGCCTACTACAGATATTCATCATCGACCATCGACTTATGCAATTCAAGAAAATCCAAGGTTGGACAGTTTCGAAGCGCCATCGTTCCGACTCATTCATAGCCAAGACTACGTGCACATTCCTTCAGCGGCTAGTGCAGATGTCCATACTCCATCGAGTGATGCACATCAAGATGATCCTCCTTTCAGCAGTTTCGATGCGACATTGTTCCAACATATTCATAGCCAAGATTACGCGCACGTTCCTTCATCGGCTAGTGCAGATATCCCGAGTCCATCGACTGATGCACTTCGGGAAGATCCGAGTTTGAACAATTTTGATGCGCCATCGTTCCGACTCATTAATAGCGAAGACTATGCGCACGTTCCTTCCAGGGCTCATGCAGGACATCCCATGTCCAACCACCAGTGACCGTAATCGCCTTTTAGAGGTTCTTGAGACTCCAATGGATGTCATGTTTGAGCGAGATGAAATAACTCCACAGGAGATACTTGACCTCGATGCGGCATCAATGTACGTGAATTGTCCGGTATATCATGATTTTGTTGATGACCCAAGTGAGTTAGCCGTTGGACAAATGTACAGAGACAAGGCTCGGCTACAGTTCACGCTTTGTAAGTTTGCGATGCGAAATCATTTCCAATATAAGGTATTGAAATCAAACAAACAGAGGTACACGATTAAATGTCTAATTGATAGTTGTGGTTGGAGGTTGCATGCATCGTTGTTGGACAATGGTGGTGCTTTTAAAATAAAGACATATCGATCAGAACACACATGTAGCCAATCCTCCGATGCAATCAGTTATCTCCATGCAAGTTTTGCGGATGGTAGTCGTGGTAAACGTAATGCAGCTTATGAAGGTACAGGAAGACATCATCGTCAAGCAACGATTAAGATATGTACGAAGATTGCTGCAGAGCGTATGAGGAAGGGCATAACATGTAGGCCACAAGATGTACAATTTGGAATGGAGAAAGAATTCAATGTTGAGGTCAGTTATATGAAAGCATATAAAGGTATCGTAGCTGCAAGTAGTGTGATTATGGGGTCATTTGAAGATTCATACAAAGTACTCCCGGCCTATCTCCATGAATTGATGAATGCAAATAAGGGTACGGTAACGGACTTACAACTAGACGGCGAAACGAATTGCTTCGAGAGATGCTTCATTGCGCTAGGACAATGTATTCGAAGCTTCCGGTTGTATTTTCGAAAAGTTTTATGCTTGGATGGGGCTCACTTGAAAGGGAGGTATAAAGGTGTACTGTTCACCGCAACAGCGTTGGACGGAAATAATCGCATTCTGACGGTAGCATATGGGGTTGGTGAGTCAGAGAATAACAGTAGTTGGCTTTGGTTCCTTCAAAACTTGAAGCGGGCAATTGAGCCTCTCTCAGAGGAGATAGTTATTATATCGGATCGTCATGCAGGTATAATCAACGGGGTGAAATCAGTATTCCCTAACGCAGCTCATGGTTATTGTGCACACCATCTCCTCTCAAATATGATGCATCACCACAAGGATGAGTCTTTGAAGAAGTAATTTTGGGCGGCTGCTAAAACGTGCCGAAAAAGCAGTTTTAATGATCTCATGCACATCATATCAAAGGCCAACCCTGCCGCATTTGAATGGCTCAATAGTGTAGATAAAGAAAGATAGGCTTCTGTATTTTTCCCGGGCAAGAGATACAACATGATAACGACAAACATTGCTGAGAGCGGAAATGCACTATGGAAAAAACCAAGAGAATACCCGATCGTGAAAGTTCTCGATAGTGTCAGGAGCAAGATTCAAAAATTCTTCTTGAAAAGGCGAGAAGATGAGAAAGTGTTTTTTAGGAAAAGCAACACCCTGGGCGGAAACACATATGAGAGAGTTATCAGACTAGGCGAGGATGACAAGCTGTACAGCGATATCTGTGGATGAATATGAAGTTAATGGGGGTGAGTATACCGACGTAGTGAAACTAAGTGAAGCGAAGTGTGGATGTGGCGAGTTCAGCGTGCTAATGTTACCTTGTCTACATGCAATCGCCGCATGTGACAAGTATGAGCTCGATCGTTATAATTATTGTTCCCCCTTCTACTCAACAGCAGTTTACAAAGTGATGTATCGCGATTCCATATACCCAGTCCCTGATGTGAGTCAATGGGACACACCTGAAGATGTAAGGGTGATATGCGATAAAATTCGTCACCCGAATGAAAGGAAAATTCTAGGAAGACAAAAGAAAATGAGAATTACAAGCCTAGGTGAGGAGAGACCAACCGTCAAGTGTTCCAGGTGTAGACGAACGGGTCACAATCGGATGACATGCACCTACCTTCCGGCCATTAGCTAAAATTTATTACTACGTGTTGCGCTGGTTACTTTTTGCATACGCAAAGCCTCACTTTGTATTTAATTTTGTACGTATCTTTTTGTAAATCCACACTATGTCATATAAACATTTTGTCTACGTAATTTACTACTTGAATGGAGAAAGGCATGTGGTTGTGTATGTGTATGTATATTTAACGCTTGTCGCTATCATAGTTTCCCGTGCGAAAACACATAGGGCCTGTTTGATTTTTTGGCTCAGCTCTAATTATCTTGTAAATGGATAATGATTATTTACCTAGGTAATTACTGCATCTTTCCCAATGAAGACAGTGACACTTACTTTTCTTAACGCTAAATTGAAAATTTTGTGCAATAAATATGGGGCCCACCGTGATTTATGTGGCTTATCCACACCACCCATTTCTTTATGCCCGTTGAATTTAGGGCGTGAGCCAAAAATTGAAGCAGATCCAAAGCTCAAGTGGACCACACCACATGAAACAGTGGGAATTGAGCGCCAACCATTAAAAACTTCTTGGGGTCCCTAAAAGATTTGGATCAAGCAGATATTTATGTTTTCCCTTTATACATGTCTGTGTGACCCTATGAACCAGTTAGATGATGACTAAACCTCAATACGGGCCCAATGAAAGAAACAACTTTCAACGGTGGACGAATTAAGGCCACTGTTTCCTTTCGTGCGGGCCATTTGAGTGTTAGATTTGCCTCATTTTTCGACTCATGCCCCAAAATGTGCTAATAAAACATATGAACGGCGCTGATATATCATATACATTACGATGGGCCCCACGGATTTAAGTCAACACTTTTGGACCGATTCTCGAGGTGGAATTACTCACCTATATTCAATCAAGGTGAAAAGGTAATAATTACCCATTTACCAAGTATTTACCTGGATCATGAAAAATCAAACAGGCCCATAATGAAACAAATGTATTTACTTGCGTTGAAAGATAAAATTTGTGGGGTCGGATCACGGGATTCACAGAATACATCCGACTGCAGTGACATGTGAAGATGAGATGTGACTGGTGAAAATTAGATTAGTAGGGTACAGGTAAGTACAGTCACGGGTGAAGAAGATGTGTGATCACGTGGGATTCCATGACCCCCTTATCCAGTCCCTACCATTTTTGAATCCTCCAATTGTTTAAAAAATGTCACGAAATGGTCATGGCCGGCATCATCCCAACCTACGTCCACCTCCTGGAGACTCTTACCGTATGCAGGAAAGGAGGGCCGAGTGGGATCGTGAAATATGCAAGCTAGAACAATTGACGACTATTTATAGGAGATACAATCTTCCAGTGCCTAGACGACAGTCAGTGAACATGAGGTGTGATACGTTGGCAGAAATTGATACGGCATTGGGAAGGCTGAGAAGGGAGATCGGAAGGATGGTAAGTCGTGTGTCGAGAGTGTGGATGGATGGTGTGACGACGGATCTCCAAAATGCATCCGAATCGGATATTTCAAATGAAAGTGACGGGGATTTATCGGATTTTGAAGATAAATAGTCATCGTTTTCCTTTAGATAGCTTTTTAAACTCGTGCTTGTTCTTCGGTAAGTTGCTATCATATGTGTATTTGGACAATCATCTATTCTTGAGTATTTATTGTATCTGGGCTTCTTTTTTTTTCAGAATTTTTTTAAAGTTCGGAGGAAAAACCGCTCCACCAACTTTGACTAACGATTGATGACGCCGTTAGCATGTAGAAAAGGTCCAAATTGCCCCTCTTTCCTTGTAATTTCACAATCATACCCCATTCAAAGGGGTTGGGTGTGTGTAAGATGTGATGGGGCCCACGGACACTACCTATAAGATCGATGTTGTCCATATATTTTGCCATTTCGTTTTAGGTCACAAGCAAAAACAAAAGGGGAAGATTTGAATACCAGGTGTACCACACCAGAAGAAATAATGATGATTGAACGGATACCATTGAAGACATGTGATGGGGCTACGGACGTTTCTGATCAAGCTGATATTTGTGCTTTCCCTTCAATTAGGTCCGAGTGACCTTATGAGTAGGTTGGATGCCCCTGATAAATATCAGGGTGGGCCCTAGGAAGTTTTCAACGGATTCCCACATAGCACTATGGATTCCCACAGACCACATGGATTCCCACAGGGCACTATGGATTCCCACAGACCGCTTTGGATTCCCACAGGGCACTATGGATTCCCACAGAGCACTATGAATCCCATAGGGCACTGGGGATTCCCACAGGGCACTTCGGATTCCCACAGGGCACTATGGATTTCCACAGGGCACTTTGGATTCCCACAGAGTACTATGGATTCCCACAGACTGCTTTGGATTCCCACAGGGCACTATGGATTCCCACAGGGCACTATGGATTCGCACAGAGCACTATGGATTCCCACAGACTGCTTTGGATTCCCACAGGGCACTATGGATTCCCACAGGGCACTATGGATTCGCACAGAGCACTATGGATTCCCACAGATCACTATGGATTCCCACAGGGCACTATGGATTCCCACAGATCACTATGGATTCCCACAGGGCACTTCGGATTCCCACAGGGCACTTTGGATTCCCACAGGGCACTTTGGATTCCCACAGGGCACTTTGGATTCCCACAGGGCACTATGGATTCCCACAGATCACTATGGTTTCCACAGGGCACTATGGATTCCCACAGGGCACTATGGATTCCCACAGGGCACTTGGATTCTCACAGGGCACTATGGATTCCCACAGAGCACTATGGATTCCCACAGATCACTATGATTCCCACAGGGCACTATGGATTCCCACAGGGCACTTGGATTCCCACAGGGCACTTCGGATTCCCACAGAGCACTATGGATTCCCACAGATCACTATGGTTCCCACAGGGCACTATGGATTCCCACAAGGCACTATGGATTCCCACAGAGCACTAGGATTCCCACAGGGCACTATGGATTCCCACAGGGCACTTCGGATTCCCACAGGGCACTATGGATTCCCACAAGGCACTTTGGATTCCCACAGGGCACTATGGATCCGCTTTGGATTCCCACAGGGCACTTTGGATTCCCACAGGGCACTTTGGATTCCCATAGGGCACTATGGATTCCCACAGAGCACAATGGATTCCCACAGATCACTATGATTCCCACAAGGCACTTGGATTCCCTCAGGGCACTTCGGATTCCCACAGGGCACTTTGGATTCCCACAGGGCACTATGGATTCCCACAGAGCACTATAGATTCCCACAGGGCACTTCGGTTTCCCACAGGGCACTATGGATTCCCACAGGGCACTTGGATTCCCACAGGGCACTTCGGATTCCCACAGGGCACTTGAATTCCCACAGGCACTTCGGATTCCCACAGGGCACTATGGATTCCCATAGAGCACTATGGATTCCCACAGATCACTATGATTCCCACAGGGCACTTTGGATTCCCACAGGGCACTATGGATTCCCACAGATCACTATGATTCCCACAGGGCACTTCGGATTCCCACAGGGCACTTCGGATTCCCACAGGGCACTATGGATTCCCACAGGGCACTTGGATTCCCACAGGGCACTATGGATTCCCACAGGGCACTTGGATTCCCAGGCACTGGATCCAGGCACTATTGATTCTCACAGAGCACTATGGATTCCCACAGATCACTATGATTCCCACAGGGCACTTGGATTCCCACAGGGCACTTTGGATTCCCACAGGGCACTTCGGATTCCCACAGAGCACTATGGATTCCCACAGGGCACTTCGGATTCCCACAGGGCACTATGGATTCCCACAGGGCACTATGAATCCCATAGGGCACTATGGATTCCCACAGGGCACTTTGGATTCCCACAGAGTACTATGGATTCCCACAGGGCACTATGGTCATCAATATCCCCACTGTTTCATCTACTGCGGTCCACGTACGCCATTGATCTGCCCCATTTCTTGGATCATGGCCAATATTCCCACTTTTTCATTTGATGTGGTCCACCTACACCTTCGATCTGCCTCATTTCCCGGCTCGTCGCCTAAAATGAGATGGCATATTCAATGAACGCGATCAAATCCATGTCATGTAAAAGGAGCTGGGTAGATGAAAGCATGGCATCTACTCCGACCTTCGCCAACAGCAAAAAGTCAGGCCTTCGCAAAAATCCGCTGTTGCAGCCCACACATGCACTCATTCGTCATTACATAAATCAATATACGAAGATCCCAAAATGGGAACAATTCATTTAAACATTCCATCCCATGTCGTTAAATTGTTCCCCCAGCTAAAACACATCAGAAAACAAAAGCATTTATCCAACACTTAGAATATAACAAACCCAGCAAAAAAAAGAAAACTGAACTAGGATCCTAATGATCTAAAGAAGCCGGAGATGGAGGTGGCGCGTTCTCCTTCTCGATGCAGCAAAGGATCTGCTGCATCTTCCTGTAGAGCCGCTTATTCCAACGCTCCTGACGCTCTGCCCCAGCCGCCACCGCTCGCTCTAAGGCTACAATACGTTCTTCTAAGCCGGCAGTGGGCCGGTAGTCTTCATCTTCATCTTCTGCCACATCCTCTTCCTCCTCTGATTCATGTTCTTCTTTGCTCTCTGACTCATTTAAAAGTCTAGCATCCGAAGGTCCTGCCCTAGGACCTTGTGGTACATTATCCTTCAACCGTCCCACATTCTTCGTATTGATCTCATTAAAGTCAACTAGGCGCGAAGTAGCAGTAGCAAGTCCAAACTGCTTCGCCAACTGACATGCCAAGCGCCCAAATGGCAAATTCAGGGGTCGTGATGTGGAAATGGGCTTCAGCATTTGGGTCAGAACAATAGAGGGTAGGCATACCATCTCCTACTTACCCACTCTATACAATACCTCAACCATGTAAGGTGTCAACTCAGTGTGGTTCCCCGCTCGCGGATAAACATTGTGGACAAAAATGTGATGCAGCCTACGGAACACTGGCAACAGATTGGACGACCTCAAACAATTTCCTTTCTCCCACTCCACGTAATTGCCACATAGAAACTTCGTATGTGTGCCTCTCATATTCCGACGGTCCGAGTCACCCTCCTTCACCACGACTCGACCACATGACACCCCGATGGCTTTAGCAATGACATTAACGTCAACTCGGCGTAATATCCCGTTAACCTCTACATCAAACATCAGAGGATCTGATCGTGGATTCCTACAAATGGAATAGAATTCCTCCACCGTTATGTCGTTGGCGACCGAGGTGGGATGGAATATGGGGTCCCATCCCAGGGTTGTAAGCCATTCCCCCATCGTTGAATCCTCAAAAATGCCCGGAATGTCAACCCTAGCCTCAAATGTTATCTTCCTGCGTGAATACTTATTCCAACCTTTTATACGAGGGCCACGCTCGAAAGTTGCCTCACCTCTTCGAGGCCCATGAGAGGACGACGCACCAGCGTCATCGTTCTTCTTCTTGCGTACAGGGTGGCTAGGGCCTGCCCCTCTCGAAGAAGCCTTTCGTTTGGCCATCATAGCAACGAAGAAAGGAAGAAGAACAAAAGATGCAACTGAAGAAAGGAAACCGGCCATAGTAGCTTCTTCTCTTCTTTGCAACTCACCAATCTTAATGGGGAACCCAAAACGAGATCTGATTTTATCTAAAATCCGTGCAGAGCTTCAAGAGTTGTAGTCCGTCAAGTGCTGTTCAGAGTCAATCTAGTGGAGAAGAACGGTTGGAAGAGGTGTACGTCGTCTAGGGGAGATAGGTATTTTGAGAGGGAGAACGAAAAACCGTTGGAATGTGGGGTCGGATCCTTTCTTAACCTTTTTTAAAAAGGTACTTCGTGTCCGTCGGTGGACCGAAGTCGTGATCGACGAGCCGAAGGAAAGTATATCTTGAACTATGCTACATACCGAAGACCTTCGGCCGGAACCGAAGTACGCTGGACAATCACTCGGTGGACCGAAACATTCATCGGCGTGCCGAAAAAAAAAGCACTGAACTTATAAAAAACCGAAGACCTTCGGTCAGAACCGATGTACACTGGACGAATTGTCGGCGGACCAACGATCTTCTTCGGTTAGCTGACGAAGTACATGTAATTAATCTTCGGTGTGATCTCGTCTTGTCGGTTGGAACCGATGGCCTACTTCGGTGGACCGAAGGTGTTCGTCGGTTGACCAACGACTGCTCCCCTCATTGCGTAAAACGATTGTGGTTGTCATGCATTTTAACACATGTCAAACCCAAAAAGCAGCTCTGTGGAAATCCATAGTGCCCTATGGGAAGCAATATTGCTCTGTGGGAATCCATATTGCTCTGTGGGAATCGAAAATGCTCAGTGAGAATCCAAAGTGTCCTGTGGGAATCCACACTGGCCTGTGGGAATCCATTGTGCTCTGTGGGAATCCACAGAGGCCTGTAGGAATCTATAGTGCCCCGTGGGAATCCGAGTTTGGTTTGCTCCAGTAAAATCTGGTTCGAACTGGGATCGGTTTCGTTGGAAATTTCGAAGCAGGCCGGGCCAAGTTCAAATTGAGTGAAGACTGAGTGGTTGATTGAGTGAAGATAACCTCATGTGTTCACTTGTCTAACAACTCCACCAACCAGCCAGTTTGAAGACCAACTCATTGTGACCATTGGTTTTTGACTCATCTGAAGTGGGTCCCATCAAATAAACGGTTTCAAAATGGATTAGGCACTGAGTAACTTAGTAAACTTTTATTATACTGAGTAAAATACATTGGGCCCACTGTGAATGCACGTCATATATCCACACCTTTCATCTGTTTCTTCATATCATTTTAGGGTTGAGCCCAAAATTGAAGCATATCTAAAGCTCAAGTGTGGGGAACAATGCGAATAATGATTTCTACTGTTGAAACCTTCTTAGGGTCCACAATATTAATGTTTAGTTGTCATCCAACTTGTTCATAAGATCATAAAGACATGGGTGAAGGAAAAACACAAATATTAGATGGACGGATGGGATAAAATACATAAATCACAGTGGGTCCCATAAAGTGTACTCAGTACGCAATCCGCTTCCACACATATGGTTTGATTTAATTTAAATGCACGCACATTTACAAACTTGGAATGTATGTGTATGAACCATTATAATCCGTATGAGAAAAATGGAGATAGGTTAAGACCTGGCTTTAAAACTATGTCCCATCTCAAGTCAATGTGCACGTTTATGCTTGCCAATGGAGTCCCAACATGTGCACAATCTATATCCGCGTGCCTCAGTCCTATGAGATAAGGTAGGGAGCAAAGTATTGCCAGCAGTCCACACGCAATTGTCCACGTGGTAGATTGAGTGAAGATAACCTCGTGTGCTCGTGTCTACCATGGGGAACAATGGGTGTAATGTACTAATGCTTATTTGTCATCCAACTTCTCCATAGGATCACAAAGACATGGATGAAGGGAAAACACAAATATTAGATGGACAGATAGGATAAAATACGTAAATCACGGTGGGTCTAATAGAGTTTACTCAGTAAGCAATCTGCTTCCACACGTACGGTTTGTTATAATTTAGATGCACGCACGTTTACAAATTTGGAATGCATACGTATGGACCATCACAATCCATGTGAAGAAATTGGACATAGGTCAAGACCTGGCTTTAGAACATGTCCCATCTCACGTCAATGCGCACGTTTATGCTTGCCAATGGAGTCTCCACATGTGTGCAATCTATATATGCATGCCTCAGTCCTATGAGATAAGGTGGGGAACAGAGTACTGCCTGCAGTCCACATGCAATTGTCTGTAGAATAACTGACGGTGAAGGGTACGAAGATCTGTGGGAATCCCAAGTGCCCTATGGGATTCATAGTGATCTGTGGGAATCCCAAATGCTCTGTGGGAATTCATAGTGCCCTGTGGGAATCCAAAGTGCCCTGTGGGAATCCATACTGCCCTTTGGGATTCATAGTGCCCTGTGGAAATCCATAGTGCTCTGTGGGAATCCATAGTGCCCTGTGGGAATCCAAAGTGCCATATGGGATTCATAGTGATCTGTGGGAATCCCAAGTGCTCTGTGGGAATTCATAGTGCCCTGTGGGAATCCAAAGTGCCCTGTGGGAATCTATACTGCCCTTTGGGATTCATAGTGCCCTGTGGGATCTGTGGGAATCCATAGTGCCCTGTGGGAATCCAAAGTGCCCTATGGGATTCATAGTGATCTGTGGGAATCCAAAGTGCCATGTGGGAATCCAGAGTGCCCTGTGGGAATCCGAAGTGCCCTGTGGGAATCCAAGTGCTCAGTGGGAATCCATAGTGTTCTGTGGGATTCCGAGTGCTCCGTGGGAATCCATAGTGCCCTGTGGGAATCCATAGTGCCCTGTGGGATTCAATATCGGTCTGTGGGATTTCACAGTGCTCTATGGGATTCCATATTGGTCTGTGGGATTCCATAGTGCTCTGTGGGAATCCATATTCTTCTGTGGGGATCGATAATGGATGTTGTACGGGAAAAAAATGCATGTGCAGATTACAAGTAATCCAGTTTTCAGTATGTATTTATTCAAAGTACAAAGTGAATTACTTTTCTCCTGAAAAAATAAAAACAATTGATTATTTAATAGTGCTGTACAAATTGAATTACATAGTGCTGTACAAATTGAATTACATATGTACTAGTTGAATATTTAATCCTACGCACGCTCTCTTCCATGGTAAGATATTTTTGTTCGCGGCTTCCTTGGAATATCTTTCGCTGCAGGTATACCATTCTTCGTTGTTGATGGACCGCTTTCAATGACTTCTACAATATCTTCATCTAAAGATAATTGTACCGGTCTTGTCATTCCTTTCAACTTGAACTGAAGTAAGTCGAAGGCTATTGTTTGCCTGAAATTAGGGACTTCTTCCTATGATTGAAAATACAACGTAATGAGTTAATAGCGGTTGAAGGACATGATGATTAGACTTCCGGACAATGTAACCTTACCGGAGTAAATTGTACATCCAACCCGCTGCATAGGAAGTCCATAGCTTTCATGACGTATACCCCACATTCATCACTATTTGTTTGTTTTAGGGGTCCCATCGACTATATCAAAATGCCATTCAACTTCCCAGAAAGGATTTCCATCATCACATATATGAAATAACCATCGAAGCCCATATGTGAATCCACGTGCATACGATTTGAAATTTTTCTTCTAAGTGGTGGCTATACTGTCGATCAACCAAACTTGTCTCTTCATTAGATAAACTACTATTAAAGTCCAGTGCGATTCGTGAATGTGGACAGGAAAGTAGACCTACAAAGTACATGAGAACTATTATAAGCACATATGTCTACCGTGCGCATTCCATGAAAAGCACATACATAATTGTAGACAAACCGTCTCGTATTGCCACATGGGCTTTGCCGACCGAGCAACGAGGGCCACAACCGATGGATTAAGTCCACTCAGCATCGTCTCCCTAGTACTGTGGTCACCTGCAGCATATTTACATATGCTGTTGACATCTTTCTGGAACAATACCTGTTTAAGTACAATAAGAGAAAACTATAAATTTCAGGGAGAATTATTACTACATATGATCATATCATTCTTCTTCTTATTAGGAATATTTACCCAGAACCAAGTGGACACAAATAAGCAATCCTGGGGGTACGTAGCAGGATAATGTGCTCTGCGATCCGTCAGAAAATCCATGTACGCGTTGATGCACTGTGTAAAGAATTATTCATCAGTAAAAATCGACAGTCAATGAAAGAGTTATCGACAATGAAACCTACATTGAACTGCGGCTTACCCCATCATCAACCCATACATTATCCCATATATAATGCAACCAATAATGGTCACCGGAATCGTAAGCAGCTTTGACAATACTATATTCACCAGGCGATAGCTGTCTCAAAGGGTTCATAAATTCTGGTACGTCGGTGAAGCCGAAGTCGGACTCGTTGCCAGGTTCCGTGAATGGGCTGCGTTGGAACCTTGAAGGTTGTCGGGCACGAACGGGCTTCATATTATCGTCTCCCGCTACCCCGCACGTGAAATCAGGAGGTGTCACAAATTTTGAATAACCCCCAGAATACAGGACAAGGGATGTGCAAACCTTTACATCATCCAAGTTATGATAACCATATGCCTCCGGAGTACGCTGAATTGTATGAGGCTGTACTTCCTCTCCATCCCGTTCATCGGCGGCGCGTTTTCCCTGAAGACACACGATATATACTTGGTTAGTATCTAAATCGCATTGTAAATTACCAGTGTGGCACAATTAGAATTGAAAATACCTTCACCACCTCCAATTCGGCCTCAAGACGAGAAACTTTTTCACCTAATTTCTGATTTTCCTCCTTCACTTCGTTCTCATATTTACTTACCTTATTCAATAATATCTTATACAATTTATTCCATCTAGACTTTTCATCTGATTTAATCTCAATAGCTTCTTGTCGTCTATCCATGTTCTTCTTTGACCTCTTCTCACTTATTAACGTCGTGTTTCGAAGAAGTCTTTGAACATCTATAACAGCATCACGTTCCTCCTCATCTGTTGTGGGAATGAAGGGCTCGGTGCTCACAAACTACACGATGAACATGAATGCAATTATTAGAACACAAAAGTGATGTTCAAAAGGACAAAATTCACCGTCACACTACGTTCCATGCATATTACTGAATCTTTTTCAAAGGTTTTAGAAACGCTCGCAGACTGCGCTATCATGTTCATTTTCCAATTGAGAAATCGCGGAATATGTATAACACTCCTTCTCGAAGCCCAGCGATTTGAGCCGGTTAGAGGTAGGAAGGACTCGTATGCCCAAACCTGTCGAGTCAAGAATACAAAAGGAAATGAATAATATAAGGTAATATATCGTGTATTTGGAATGTACAAATTCATATAATACAATACTAAAGTTACCTGAAGGGCAAATGTGTTTCCACAAAAAACGTACGTATCTGGATAGTGGGCCTTTATTGCCGTGTTGGCATGGTACTTCAAGATTTCGTAGTCAAATCGACCCCAAGGATAGTTATTAAAATCATCGATACTATTTGCTAAACTAATATATTCCTCCACACATTTATTCTTTCCAGGCAATCCAACGATTAAATTCTCCACGCATAATAGTAGGGCTAATTTCACGACATGCGAATGTCTTTTCGACCCTACAAGACTTTCAAAAGTTTCCATTAAGTCTTTCTTTGTAATATGATCGTAATTCTGAAAGTACCGGTCTCGTAACTCGTTCTTCTCTTCTTTTGGCTCGTACGGTGCCCACTTTAATCCCATAATTAATGTGTAATCCATCTCACCAAAACGGATGATGGAATCATGGATTTTGAACCGTAGGTCACCGAGATGTCTCTGCATCAACGCATGGATGATTGGTCCATGAAATATGAATTCGCTTTCGTTAAAGTCTAGCAAATATCCAAAGCAAGTCGATCGGAATAAATCTCTGCAATTTTTACACCCATGAAATGCAGCCTTCAGTGGAGTTAAAAATTCAACTGAACATTTTGCTGCCACCTTCTTAGCAAAATAATCTGGGCAAGGACCCGGCTTCCTCTCATTCATGCCACCTGTGGATATGTGTTGAAACAATTAGTACAATGAATAATGTATAATAAGTTGAAATACATGAATTAACCATAAACATATAATAAATACACATTCGAGGGTAATTGGTGCATAGAGGTGGGAAACGATCCGAGCCGGGCGGTGTTAGCCCTACTTTGCTTTGGCTTGTTTTTATGCCTCCCCGGTTTGTGGATTGGCTTGGTTTGTGTATGTGTATTATATGTATTATGTATTATGTATTATGTATTATTCATGTTATCCATGTAAGAGGCTGTTCGAAACAAAAGTTCAGGAGCATAATTTTACAACTGCATGGGAACATCAAGTGGCCTTCTATATGTATTATGTATTATATATTATTCATGTCATCATGTATATGTATTATCCATGCCATCCATCTTTACATATCATTTTAGGACATGATCTTGAAATCATAAACAAAGTTCAAGTGAATCACACCACAGGAAACAATGAACTTATGATCTACGAGCAGAATTAAGCCGAATCAAACCAAGCTGATTTGAACCAAGGTGGATTGAACCGAGCTTCCAGCCATATGGACCTGGTATTACCCTAGTTTGAGCTTGCTTTTGTTTTTTTTTTTTTTTTTTTAAGGAGCTTCACTATGAGGCTTGGGTTAGTTTTCGAGCTGGCTTGGTTTGTGCCCACCTCTATTGGCGCCATTGAAATGTTTATTTTAGAATCCAACCAAAGGTTATCGGGGCCCTTCAAATGGTGCACCTTGATGGATGTAACACATACTGTTTAGGGGGAATCCACAATGCAAGCCGAATTCCACAATGCTCATTGGGAATCCACTATGCCTGGGGGACTCCACATTGCTCAGTGGGAATCCACAATGCCTAAGGATTCCACAGTGCTTAGTGGGAATCCACAGTGCTCACAGGGGGATTCCACAGTGCCAGGGGGATTCCACAGTGATCAGTACGAATCCAGAGTTATCAGGGGGATTCTATAGTGCCAGGGGGATTCCACAGTGCTCAATACGAATCCACAGAACTCATGGGGATTCCACAATGCTCAGTGGGAATCCACAGTGCTCACGGGGGTTCCACAGTACCTGGGGGATTACATGGTGATCAGTGGGAATCCACAGAACTCATGGGGATTCCACACTGCTCTGTGGGAATCCACAGTGCTCAGGGGGTTCCACAGTACCTGGGGGATTCCACGGTGGTTCCAGGGAATCCGCAGAACTCATGGGGATTCCACACTGCTCTGTGGGAATCCACAGTGCTCAGGGGGATTCCACAGTGCTCAGGGGGATTACATAGTTCCTGAGGGTTTCAAGACTGCTCAGTGGGAATCCACAGTGCTTGGGGGATTCCACACTGCTCAGTGGGAAACCATAGTGCTCAGGGGGATTCCACAGTGATCAGTAGGAATCCACAGTTACAAAGGGAATTCCACAATGCTCGAACGAGGGATCCAAGGAAGACTTTCGAATAATACGCAGGAGAAATAATTAAAATAATACGCATTGTTACCTCTACACGCCATATCAGTCGTAGTGAGAGAAGATTTGAGGTGTCGGTGTGGGTCCTACGGAAGAAGGAGCAACGGCCGAAGGTCGTTTTCTTAGAAGCAAAAGGTGGTGGTCCCCTACGTCAGTGCCTGGTGGTGGTCCCTTGCGATGACGACGGTGAAGCTTTCTTGTTTCTGAGCAAATGGCTATGAGCCAACGGCCCCACCATTTACAAACCAAAAACCGTTCGTACGTGGGGCCCATTGGATGGTGGCAGAAGAAATCCAATCCGTTCGTACAAGAAGGATTTTAAACTACTATATCATCTGAAATATGAAGATAAAATTTAGTATGGGTGGACCACACCATTAGAAAAGAATTTAGAAAGAAGGAGAAACGTCAAGACTTTTGTTGACCACACATCACCTAAAAATGAATGCAAAAACCTCTCGCGTGGGTTTGAAAATGCTCCATTTCATATGAGCGGATCAGATTGGCCATCCGATGGCCAAAATCGATGATTTTGTGGGCCCCACAATCCCCTTGAGAAAAAACCCCGTGCGAAAAGCAGCTCCGTACGTCAACAGCTGGTCAGAGGGGCAAAACGACCACAAATATTTCAAATTCTCGTGAAAAGGCCACTTTGGCAAGATGGTATGAGAAATTGAATTTTTAGTTAAAATGGCCATACCTCGAGGCTAATATAGTAAAAATCCCCACCTAATCCGCTCCAACAGTCACCGTCCAAACAAGAAATAACAGAAGCGGATTGCGTCCTTCCTAAAAAAAAAGCATCCATACGGAACTGTGGAGAGGCCCACGGTGACGTATCTAATTATCCTACGCCGTCCATAACTTTTCTAAGATCATTTTAAGGCATGAGACCAAGAATAATGAATATCCAACGCTCAGGTGAACCACACGAAATAGTGAGCTTGATTGCATTAATGCAAGTAACATTAAATGCATGAGTCATCTCTGATGTGGTACACTTGAGCATTGGATCTGCCTCGATTTTTGTCTAATTCATTAAAATTATGTTAGAAAAGGGATGAACGGCGTGGATAAACAGATACATCACGGTGGGTTCCTCCACAGATCAGCATATGGACGCTTTGCATGACGCAACCGTTTTCGAAATAAACGGGCTTTGCATGACGCAACCGTTTTCGAAATAAACAGATGGGTGTCCGATCATATGCGCCAAATAAAAGCACCTTACACGTATCTACACCGCACATAAACTAACAATCTGAAGCGTTGACAACGTGAGCCCGTTGAAAGTTAAGTTCATATGATCAATATCATGTGTGTTGACTTATTAGATGGGTCCCATAAGTACAACAAGAGTGGACACTTTGTTATACACATCCTCACCCTCCGTACTTTTACGCAGGTCAAGCCCCAAAACTTAAGGTATCTTCATCAAGTCTAACAAACGACCATGGTGGGGCCCATCAGATGGACGTGTTATGCCTGTCTCTTGGGAGCACGTAATAGGCGCTTGTATTTTAGCGCATCGTACTTTCGCAGGATGTTCCTGCCTAGGAACCTAGGTGGGGCCACCGTAAGGTTTTTGAGAAATCCACACTGTCCATCCGTTTTGTGAGATCATTCTAGGACATTAGAAAAAAAACTGAGACGTATCCAAAACTCAAGTGGGCCACACTAAATGAAAAGGTAGGTAGGGAAATTCTCGCCGTTGAAATATCACTGGGCCCACAATAATGTTTATATGCCATCGATACCGTTCATAACGTCATTCATACTGAGTGAAAACACAAATATTAGCCAAACTTCTGTAGCCTCATGAATATTTCAATTGTGGACGTTCAATCCTCACGTTTTCGGCCCACTTGAGTCTTGTATCCGTCTTTTTTTCTTTTTTCTTTTTTCTAATGTCTTAAAATGAGCTCAAAAAATGAATGGACAGTGTAGATTTCTCACAAACATTACGGTGGGCCCTACCTAGGTTCCAGGAGGAACTTCCTGCGAAAAGCAAATCCGCGTCCCGGCCAAGGAAAGAACACTCACGTGTCTGTTATCCGCCGGGACTCGGATTCGGTAGTGACATTTACGCTACCAACATCCGTGCTAGCTCCATGGGCCGCGCCGTGATTATGTGTTTATCCATGCCGTCCATGCATTTTTGGCAGATCCTTGTAAGCCCCCAAAATGACAGATCCTTATAGTCCCAAAAACGAGGCAGGTTGGATAGCATATAAATATCGGATCGGAGCTTAAGAAGGTTTTAACGGTAAGCATCACTATAACCACTGCCTCTTGTAGTCTGGTTTACGTGAGCTTTGTACCTACCTTATTTTTTAGTTCATCCACTAAAATGATATAGCAGAGTGAATGGACGGCGTGGATAAAATATATACAAAAATATGGAGCCCATAGAGCTTTTTTGAGCACCGACGTCGGTAGTGGAGGTCACTACCGAATCAGAGTCCCATCTACCGACACTGTCATCCTTATCCACGATCTTATCGAAGACGTGGAACGAAAATGGAAATTACAGGTGTCGATATCTCCGTGGAACCCGCTATCGGTCTCGATCTGAGGCGATAATACTTTATATCTTTTCTCTAGAAAGGCGCAGGGAAATATTGCCTACTGACGTACTCAGTACGCTCTTATCGTTCCGAGTAAACTATCTTTGACCCACCGTAAATGTATAATTCACTTTTAGCCTTCGGATCTAAATTTATTTGGTAAAATAAATAGACGGAGTGGATAAAATAAATAAATCACTGTGGGCCCAGATACTTTACTCAGTACGCACTACGCAGTCCGCTCCCGGCGCACCACGAGCTAGCTAGATACGGCGCGGTTTGAGTAGATCCAGTTAACTGGGAGCGGATTAGGTGAGAACCCGGATCTACCGAGGTGGGAAGGACCCTAAAGGCTCACAGTGATGTATGTGCCTTAAATCCACACTATACAACCATTTTGAAATCTCATTTTAGGGAAGGATCCCTAAAATCGAAGATTTTTTAATCTTAGGTGGACCACACCATACGAAACAGACGTGATTGAATCCCCACCATTAAAAAGTTCATAGATTCGACTAGAAGTTTTAAATGGTTAATCACCGCTGTTTCCTGTACTATGATGTATCTGTGATTTGGAAGCGCTTCAGTTTTTAGATCATGCCCTAAAATGAGGTTTCATTTCAATAGGGATGATGGCGTGGATGTAATTACATACATCACAGTGGCCCAACCTCGGTGTATCCGGGTTGCCACTGTTCACATATTTTAACATCTAATTTTATAAAATGGTCCTAAAGATAAAGTAGATTCAAACACGATAAATAGATTCAAATCTTAGGTAGACCATACCACAAGAAACAATCACAATTGAATCCTCCCGTTAAAAACTTTATTGTGCCATCTGAATATTTATTTTCCGTACAACCATGTTGATGAGGTCACATAAGCCTATATGGTACATCTGATATTTGGATCCGCTTTATTTTTGGAATAATGCCCCTAAAATGATATGAAAGAACGGTTGGACGCTGTGGGTACAACATAAACACATCAAGGTGGGCCCCACAGTAAGGGCCGCACAATCTTGCGTGAGCCCCCCTTTTAATCCACCCAGTCCATTCGTTTTTTCTTCTCATTTCAGTGGGACGTGGATTAGAAGATGTTCCTGCGCGAGAACCTAGGTGGGGCCCTCGTGATCCATACGTTTTGTGAGCTTATTTTAGGACATCTGAACAAAAATGAACTAGAGGAAAAGGAGGGTAGAGAAATTCTAACCGTTGAAACCTCCCCGGGTCCACAGCGATGTTTAGATTACATTCATACTGTTCATAACGTCATTCATACTCGGATTAACTGAAAATAACTGAAAACGCAAATATTATCCTGATTCAAAACATGTGCCCCACGAATATTTCAATTGTGGACGCTCAATCCTCACGTTTCCAACCCACTTGAGTCTTCGATCCGGCTCAAATTTGGTCTCATGTCCTAAGATGAGCTCACAAAAGGATGGGCGGAGTGGATTTATCACAAACATCACGGTGGCCCCTCATAAGTTCTCAATTTCCCAATGCAGGAACTTCATGCCGAAGTCTTTAGCAGGAAATCCGCGTCCAGGGCGTGGACCACATCACAAGAAAATGGTGATTGAACCGCCTCTGCCGAAAACTTCCTGAGGCGCAGGAAATGGTAATTGAACCGCCTCACCAAAAACGTCCTGGGGCGCAGGAAATGGTGATTCAACCGCCTCTGCCGAAAACCTCGTGGGTTAGAACAGTTTTGATAAGCTGATATTTGTGTTTATTCCTAGTACACGTCCGTCCGCGTGACTTTATCAACAAGTTAGACAAATAAATGTCACTGTTTGGCCGTGGGAAGGTTTCAACGGGTGGTGTCACTGTCCTACTGTTTCCTGTGGGTTCTCCACTTGAACTTTGAACCGCTATCATTTTTTGGCTCACGGCTAAAAAAGGCTGGAAAAAATGGTAGGCGAAGGAGTGAGCGGTAGAAACTTTACATCTGTACGGCAATAGCGCAAGTTTCTACTCACTCGATCCATTGGCGGGTTCATATGCTGGGACAGTAACATGATCCAAACAGTCCATTAATTAAAAAAAAGATATTTCCATACAGCTGCTGCCTTTTGGCCTGTCCAGATAAAACCTCTTATTTTAGTGAGAGGGAAATGCCTACCACTAGATCCTTCTTTAGTCCGCTGTTATGTTTATATGCCATCCTAAGCATTTTAATGGTCATTCAAACCACTCAAAGGTCATTCCCACTGGGATGAACTGAAAACACCAAAATAATAGCCTAATTCAGAACTTTTGTGGCTTTGATGAGAGTGCCAACAGTGGGCCTTCAATACCCACTGTTAATCCAGAACTCTTGTGGCTTTGATGAGTGTGCCAACAGTGGGCCTTCAATACCCACTGTTTTTTTATCTACTTTTTTGGCCTGCCCCCAACATTATACGGTGAAACTGATAGACAGGGTGGATTTGTAACAAACATCATGGTGACTCATCGTCATATTCATTTGCCATTTGGCCTATTAATAAGTTTCACATACTTAACAAAAATATAATCCCAATCCAAAACTTTTGTGGACTCCAAGAGATATTCTAAGATAATGGAGACATTGTAACATGCGATGGCAAAATCGATTAGTTTGGGCCATTTGCATCACATCACATATGCCTGAGTATGCCACGGCGACTGTTGATGCTGTAAATTCGTCAACAGACGATGGTGAAGACTCTTTGAAACTGATGGATGGATGCCGCTGATCTCCTTCTTGACAAAGGGTTGGATCCTGTAGAACAAAAGGAAAACTAAAGGGGGTGGCTGGGGTCCAGCCGTTAGCCCTCCGATGCTTAGGTTAGTGAGATCTCAAAGATTGAATCTCTACTTTTTTTAGTCTTTGTTTTTTTTTCGTACCTCAATAAAGAAGAAGACGTGTCTATTTATAGACCTAGGTTGCAGAGTCGTATTCCCTTTTGAAGCCATGATCTTAGGGGAGGGATCCCCGAATCTTTGGGATTTTAGGAGCTGTCCCGTGATCTTCGAAGATCTTTCGGCGAGTTGGTTAAAGATCTCCCGGATTTCCTTCCCCTTATCACGCACAAACTTAGAGGTTTACGGAAACCGAATCAGCTCGCAAGTCGGTCGACCTGGTGATGTCGTTAATGAAGGCTGCTTCTCTTCCTTGGGTCGGGTTGGTCAGACCCGGCGGCCCATAAGAGCTATTCCGTCTGTGATCAGATCGGTTATGAACTGTGCGAGCTGAACTGGGTCTGATCTTCAGGTCAGCTCGTATTCTCACCTTGGTGGTGTAGAGGTCAGCTCGTATTCTTCCCACAACAGCGACAATGGTGGATGGTGTTTTAAGTGGCTTTATTCAATCCTCATGTTTCATGTGATGTGGTCCACCTAAGTTTTAGATCTAGTTTTTTTTTTTTTTTTTTTTAGGCAATATTTTGCATGAATTCTAAAAAAGAGCTTTCTTTTAAATGGTTTTCTAACACTCACCTAAAATTTCAGCCCTTAGCAAAAAAATTGCATATTGTCTCATTACGTTAGGTACTTCCTATATAATTTTAAAAAGACAAATTTATCCAACAAGTACCTAAAAATGTCACAACACACCCCGCGTTTTATCCTACTGTCCATCTATTCTAAAATATCATTTTTAGGGCATGAGTCGAAAAGGAAGTCAGATGGCCCTACCACAATGTTTATTTTCCATCCAACCTCTTATAAGATCACATGGGCTTTTACCAAGGGAAAACATAAATATTAGCTTGATCCAAAACTTTTGTGGACCTAAGAAGTTTTCAACAGTTGGCTTTCAATACCCACCGATTCCTGTGGTGTGGTCCAATTAAAACTTCAATTTGACTCATTTTTTAGCTTATGCCCTAAAATTATCTGTAAAAGTAGATAAATGACATGGATAAAACATATACATCACGGTGTGGGCCCCACAATTTCTGACATGATCGTCCGTCTCTCAGCTACACTCGCTGGGGTAGTATCCGATTCGACCACGGGCCTGCTATTCCTAGCGGGATTAGCCTAAGGGATGGTTGCAAATCTCTGTGGACCCCACCATAATGTATATGTTTTATCCACGACGTCCATCCATTTCTCCATATGAATTTAAGGTACAAGCCTAAAAATGATATAGATTTAAATCTCAGGTGGACCACACCACAGGAAAACAGTCGGGATTGAACATCCATCATTAAAATCTCCTTAGGGCCCACTGTAATGTTTATTTTCCATCTAACATGCTGATGAGGTCACATAGGCCTAGACGAAGGGGGAGAATCAAATTTCAGATTGATACCAAACCTCTATGGGCCCCTAAAAATGTTTCAATGGTAAGTGTCAATCCCCACTATTTTCTTGTGTTGTGGTCCACCTGAGAGTTGTATCTGTCTCATTTTTAGACTCATGCCTTAAAATTAGATGGAAAAATGGGTGGACATAGTGGATAAAACGCATACATCATGGTGGGGCCCATAGAGATTTGAAACCACCCCTTATCGACACTAACAGATTTGCGCGCATCCAATCCGCGGGTTTCCAATTCTGGAGGCATACTTCCTGCAAAAACCTTTTTGCATCAGTTAATGGGCTGAGAAGATAGGTGGTGTCCATGGTGATGTCTTTAAGTAATCCACCCTTCCTTTCATTTTACGAGCTTATTTTAGGACATTTGACCAAAGCTTATCCAGATCCAAGACTCAAGTGAGCCACACAAGAAGGAAAAGTAGGAAATGTAATACCAACTATTGAAACCGTCCAGGGGTCCACCTTGATGTTTATATGGCATCCAAACCGTTTATAAGGTCTTTCCTATTAGGATGAACTGAAAATCCTAACACAATTTTTATGGTGATACAAATGCTTTAATGGTGGACATTGAATCCCCACTGTTTTCTTTCATGTGGGCCACTTCAATCGTAAATTTAGCTCATTTTTTTTATCACGTATTGAACTCGAAAAATGGATGAATGGAGTAGATTTCTCACAAACATCATAGTGGGCCCTACTTAGCTTCCTTGCTATTGAGCTTTTAATTTATACATTTTCTAACCCATTACATCACATTATATGCATAACTTGCATGCTTAAAAGACCCATCTAATGCATGTTTTATGAATGTAGGAATGAGAGAGAGACTTCACTCAATTGATGCTTAAAAGATAGCTTTTAGAAGCCCTTTATTGATGATTGAAGGTGGGCTAAAGAAAGAAGAAAGCAAGGAGAGGAGATTGAGGAAGAAAGAAAGAAAGAAAATGAAGAAAAAGAGAGGCTGATCGGTCAAGAAGGCCAGACCGGTCAAGACCGGTCGGCCACCTCACTGCCCCCTTGTATAGGCCACTGGAACCAGGCCTGGATAGGTCCAATCGGTCAAGACCGGTCGACCATGTCCTGCCCCCCCCCCCCCCCCCCCCCCCCCCCGCCCCCCCCCCGCACTCTCTGGACTAAGCCCAGACAGGTCCGACCGATCAAGACCAGTCGGCCAACCCAGGCCGACCGGTCAAGACCAGTCGGCCAGTGTATTTCTACTGAAAATCAGCAGCTTGCACAGTAAGCTCCTAAAATCATGCACTGCGGGAGTCCTTACGCAATTCTGGAAGATTCTGAGGCGGTAGAGCCTTTCTACTATAAAAGGACACCTAGGGTTCGTTCCTAACACATCATAGAAGATCAAGGACTTCGTGGGAGGTGAAGAGGATCGTCGTGGAGCGTCTACAACTCTCCCGAATCGATTTTTTTTATGCTTTTAGTTAGTTTTTCGTTGTTTCTAGTTGAAGCATGATAATGCTCGGCTAGAACCTCTTAACTAAGGCTAAGAGGTGAAGCTTGCGGGTAGTTATCATGTTGAATTTGTTTTGATTCAAGTACTCTACTTAAATTTGGATTTTAAGTTCTAGATTGAATAAAAGTTGGTATTTTTAGATGTTTTATGAGAGTTCATGTGCTTCAAACATGGGTTCCTTACAATTCTCTGAGATTATCATGTTTAGTTTGATTAAATTCGAATTGTAGTAATCCTTGAGCATTCCATAGTCCATTGGCATGGTTGTTACTTCGAAGGCTACATATTCAAATTCTATGTGCTTCATTAGAACTAGAATCTTACTTCTCGACTTGAGTAGAGATTGTTCGTGTTTGAATGTTAAATCTTCCTACTAGAAGAGAGATAGAACTTCAATTGTAATTGTGTTATACTTGGATGAATGAATTCACATGGGGGCTACTATAAGTGGATCCTTAAGGCTTTAGTTTCGTTTAATTACAGATTTTTGCAATTTACTGTTTTAAGTTAGTTTATGAACTTGAATTTCTAAATTTACTGAATTTGAAGTTGCTGGAATAATTGGCCACACCATAAGAAAAAAAAAGAATCAAACGCCTACCCTTGACTACTTTTTTGGGGGGGAAATGTTGGATGGAAAAGAAGAATTATAATAGGCCTTAATTTAGGTCCACACTACCTAATCAACATGTTGGATGGGAAAAAAAGAAATACAGTGGGCCTTAGTAATTTTACAATGGTAAGATTTAATTGGCATTGTTAACTATCGTGGATCCACATGAGATTTGGATCTTTTTAATTTTTGGGTTCATGTCCTTAAATGATAATCAACAAAGAATAGACGATGTGGATTAAACAAATGCATCATTGTGAGGCCCACAGCATAGTTACCGCAGTAGTGGATTTTTCAAGCCTTGCGCAAGAACAAAAAGATTAAAAGGGCATTAAGGACTTTTGTTAGTGCAACAAACGGAATTCTCTAACAACATTGAATTTAGTGTCTTTTTTATCATATTTCAAAATTATAAGTGGGTTCTAGGAAATAGTTTAACCAAAACTTAAGGGTCTAGGAAATAATTTAACCAAAATTATAAGCAAGCTGACTTTTGGAATTTAACCAAAACTTAAGCGTCTAGACGGCATTGTCTCTTTTTCCCCCCTCAAGTCCTTCCATGAGCACTCACAAAAGGATGGACGGGTTGGATGTCATGAAGTAGACGTCACCAAACTATCATGTACTAACAGTTTTCCTATCCCTCAACGATCTGCTTTCCATTGCAAATGGAAATCTTGATGTCAAATGTGTTAAAACCGTCAAATCGAATATGCTTGAAATTGCGCCTTTCGGTCTCATACTCATAAGGTGCTTACGCTTGCGGAAGCATAAAGCAGAGCAACTAGAATTATGGCTAAGTCCTGGGGGGGGGGGATATTTAACAATATAAGTTAAGTAAGAACACTTCGGCTTCCAAGCTTAAGTTGCATATGGATAAGTAATAAGCTACCTAGTCTAAGCATGCATAGATTAACATATGGTTGAACTAATCATGCACCTAATCTATACAACCTAAGTAGACTATATGAGAGTGGATCATATAAGCTCAAGTTTACTATAATTAGTGAAAGTACATCTTATATGTAAATGTGCCTATCTAGTGCCTAGCATACATTTTATCAAGCATCCATAATTAATTAATTAAACATATAATGCTAGATTAACAATGCTCTTAAATGCATCACAAACACAAGCACATATAGTGGTTTGACTACGTGTCTACTCCACTCCCGTTTCAAGTACTCACCCCTTGAGCACACCAGATTCACTAGGGAGTTTAAATCAGGTTCCTCCCAACCTAGGTGTTTTAACTCGGATCCACCCTACCAGAGAGATCACAGGTTCCTCCTAACTTACACGTTTACACTCGTGTTGGTGGCTCCCCTTGGAGACTTCTTTTAGGCCCAACAAACATGCCAATGATCGACAAATAAACTTGAGATTTATGCTCAACAAATAAGCCAAGAATCGACAAACGCCCTTAGACTTTTAGGCTAAACTAACAAGCCAATGATCGATAAACAAACTTAGATCGAGTTTAACAAACAAACTCTATACTCAATTTCTTATAGAAAGAGAGTGGGTGGAATCTTACAATTTGATAAGTCACTTGACGGATTTGAGCCCCGTTGATGCGCTGCTTCGGGTTGTTTGATTTTCGCTCTCCTGTGCTTCAATCAGCACCCCTTTGTGCTCCCCCGATCGTGTTTCGATGCCTCACTAATGCTCCAGTTCCAACGATCAAACACCTTGCATGAGATGCTCCGTAGAGATGCCCAAGGTGCTAGGAGGTAGGTTTGAAATCTCTACAACTAATGGGAAGTGGTTGCCTAAAGAATCTCACCTACAAGGATCTTATCATAGAGTTTAGACAGGAATATGACTATCTAGAATGATCCAAACTCTAGAGATCAAAGAGGGACAAATACATCTTCTTCATAAACTTAGAATGCTTCATTATTGTGATGAATCACAAGAAAGATGTCTTGTTACGGTTAGGATTTGAGCCTCTAGTGGTCTCCAATGGTGGCTCTAAAATCCTCAAAATCCCTCTCTTCTAGCTAAAACACGTCTCTCCCACTTTTATAGATAAAACTCCAACTGTCATAAAATGGGCAGAAAACGGTATCTTCGTTTGATCAGAAATAACCTTCGATTGATCAAAGATGTCTCCGATTGATCGAAAAATCTATCTAAAGAGTTTACATAGTTGTCGGACATCTAGTTTGATTGATCAAAATCCTCTCCAATTGATAGGAAGAATGTTCCAATGTATTGAAAAATTGTCCAGAGAGTTCACATTGTTGTTAGACCAATTTCTGATTAATCTAACAGTAGCTCCGATTGATCAGAGTCCCATCAGAATTGATATTCGATTGATCGAAGACCTATCGAAAACTGATGTTTAGGCTAATACATTATAATAGCTTGCACCTCTTTAATTAGCCCAACTTATTATGTTTTTCTAAGTGTTCTAAGGCTAATGAAGATGACTAAGGATTTTCCTAGTTGGTCTAAGTCATCTAAGAGGTTACAGCGTTTTGGTTCAAAGAGTTAGGGTCACCAAGGCATCTCTTTTACTTGTTCTTCTTCCTTGATGCTTCTCGTCCACTTGAATATTCAATCTTCAGTTTACTAAGGCTCAACCAACATACAACACATAGACGCACATGATTGATAAATAAGGTGCACTAATATGCCATAGAAAAGTGCACTAACAATGCTTATATAGAAGTATTGGCAAAAATCGGATTTTCACTAGATGTTTAGGTGGCTCAATTCAAACCTCGAGGCTCCCCCTTTGCTAGACACATTGGCATTTAGGTATGACATACACTGGTGGAAATTGTATTTTTTCTAACGAGCTTTGCTCAAATCCCAATGATTTTTTTATCATTCTACTATTTAAGGAGTCACATGGTAGCCTCTAATTGGCCCATATGTGTTGGCAAAATTTAATTTCACTGACATTTATCTTCTTATTCTCAACCTCTTTCAAGTGCATGTGGGTTACGAGAGACCTTCACTTTAATTAAAAATGGGGTTTGAGTTCTTGTGTTGTGGGGTCAGTATTATCTCCTAATCCAAATCAAGCGAAGTAAGTTTCTCTATCTTGGTTCGAGTGTCTATAAGACTTTAATTAGAATGTGAATAGTATATTAATATATTAATTTTAACCCCATATACATAGTTCATGATTAGGTGGGGCATATGTGTGGCTAATGTATAGAGTATGATAGAGTGTGCCATTTAAAAACAAGTGTTTACATTTCAAGGATGAAATGTGTGGTTAATGTGTGACTAATGTATAGTATGGAAGAGCATGTTTAAAAAGCAAGTGATTACATTTGTACATCACTTATACATGCACTATATATATAGATTATCACTTATATTTGCCTTCTCAAACAATGGTTAGGGTCGTGGCCTCTTTAGCTGATTGGGTTAGCATGGTTTTAGGGCCGATCGCGGTCAACCTCAGTGTGTGCACAATGGTCAACGTTTTTTTAGGGGAGTGGATTAGGTGACATTCGGATAACATGTCGGCGAGTGTTGCCCTGATTGGGGGGCCTAACTTGATGCACATGTTGCACATCCAAATTGTCCATCGGTTTTTCCAGCTTATTTTAGGGCATGGAGATCCAAAGATCAAGTGAACCATGAAAACAAATTGCATCTTGCCCCAACCTAGATGATAATTTGTGAAGGCAGGGCTATGTGGGGCCCACCGTGATGTATGGGTTTTATCCACTCTTTCCATCCATTTTGCTAGATTATTTTAGGTTCTGAACCCAAAAGTAGATCCAAGGCTCAAGTAGACCACACAGTTGGAATTGAATACCCAAAATAAAAAAATTCTTAGGACCCAAAGAAGTTTCGAATCAAGATGATATTTGTGTTTTCCCTTCATCCGGGTCTATACGACAGTAGACACCCATCCCTTAATGGAATCATAACTACTCTTGACTTCACTACTAGCATAGATCAAAGTATGTAGCATGGCTCGATGCTTGCAAATATAGTCGTACAGATTGGACATGATATGGCATGGGATGGATTTTGGAGGTAACTAATGGGATGAACAGTTGATTAGGTGACCTATCAATCTGTTTCCTTGCACAATCGTCTAAGCTTCGGGATGCCCAAACATGTAACCTCCTAATAAAGCCGCTCCCAAGCTGGCCTGTAAAACTCCAAAAGGCCAAGAGGGAAGCCCGGGAAGGCCATCAATGGACCTAAAAATGATTAACAACATGGATCGATAGAACCATAGCCCGCTTGGCTCGATCTCGGTCATTCACCCAAGGTACCATTCCGCAAACTAACCGAACCACATTTCTTTGATTCCAACGGAGCCAATATTATACAAAAATCCAGTTGAGGGATTCCCAAGATATTTTGAAAACAACCACCGATGTCAATTGGCTGTTGTTGGTGTAGGCAGGCAATGGGGCAAAAGAGTAAGTATTGCAACTCTGAAGCACTGGTGAAACACCGCAAGGAGTGGTGAGTTTGTAAATCTCTAAAAGGGATTTTCATAAAAATGGCCATTTTGGGCTATTTTTAGGAAAAGGCTTGCAATTACAACGCCTTTTGCAAAAGCAACCCATGTGTAAAGGAAAAAAAACTGGAGAGTACCTAAAAACGACCCATGAATAGTCGTTAGTAGGCTCTTTTAGCCCATTTAAGGGGCACAACTGCAAACGGGTCACGGACGGAAAGTGAGAAGAGACAGAGGTTGCGAGAAAGTTTAATCTTTGGTGGAGAGTTACTCGGGAGCTGATTCTCGAGCTTAGTAGCAGTCGTGGCGTGCTGCCGCCTACTTAAAGTTATAAGTGTTTAAACCTGCTCGATCCTCCATTGTCTCAAAAAAAGTTCCTCATGCAAGGCCTCTCTGTCCAACTGAGGTATGAGCCATCTGAAGCCAAAGACGATACTGAAGTAATAAGTAGGGATGGAATTTGAGACATCCGACCACCCCCTTTGACAAAAAAAGGTGTTTGGTTTCTACTTTTCATTCTCACATCTCGAATCAAACCGTATTTCACTTCGCACATTTCATGAACATTGACAACTTCTACACACATACATATCTTCACTACATTCTTCTACTACTTTTATTTATTTCACCTACCCAAGGTCCTGGAACCCCGCTAAGTATGGGTTAACATGATAGCATTAGACCATTTCTTCTGCCAATTGTTTTTATTTTCTTTATTTCACCTACCCAAGGTCCTAGAACCCAATAGTATGTCTTAATATAATAGCATTAAAAGTTTCTCCGAATCCCTTTAAAAATCATAAAGTCCCATAAAGTAGAGGTAGTACAATGCAAGAGTGGAAAATGGTACATAACCTCTTCCTTTTTCATAATGGAGGCCTTTACCCATAATTTACGGTCCATACCAATTATAGGAGTTACTCGAATTGAATGATTTTTTGTTCTTTAGGCGATTCTATAGGTTATAGTCGATCATTGATTATGAAGCCATATTTTCCCTAGTGGCGACTCCAAGTTAATAAAAAAATTAATGCCTTCGAACGGGAGTGAACCCCACATAATCCAAACCTAAAAAGTACCGCCTAAACAAAGGTGAATCTAGCCAAAAAGGACCAGTGAGGGTCATGACTCCACATCCCACATGAGGGAGGGTGTTCACAATGACCTTATGAACAGGTTGGTGGCAAATAAACATCACAATGGCTCTCAGGAAGGTTTCAGCTGTGAGTGTCACTACCATAGCTGGTTCCTATGGTGTGTTCCACTTGAGCCTTAGATCTACCTCATTTTTGGGCTCATACTCTAAAATGACAGGGAAAAATGGATGAATGGCATGGATAAAACCTATACATCCTGGTGGGCCCCACAATGCCCCTACCTAGAGGGATTGTAGTTCAGGCCAGGGCAGGACCCAATGCACTTCCACCAACCGGGGTGGGTATTGACTGCCAACCATTTAAAACTTCCCAGAGCCCACAAAAGTTTTGGATAAAGCTGAGTTTGTATCTTCGGGTGGATGCCAAATAAAAATTACAAATTTACAGTGGGCACTGAAAGGCTTTTCACTGTAGACATTCAATTACCATTATTTTCTATGGTGTGGTCCACTTTTATTTGGAATTGTTTCATTTTGGACTATGCCGTAAAATGAACCGGAAAAGCTGATAGGAGGCGTGGATATATAACATACATAAAGATGGTACGTCCCACACAGTCGTGGCAGTGTACTATTGTGGTGATCATGTCGCCCGTTCTGCTCACTATTTGGTGTGGCGTTGGTGTGGCCCACTTGAGCGTTGAATCTACCTCGTTTTTAGAGCCATTCCTTTAATGATATTAGGAAATGGATGGACGGCGTTGATAAACGGATACATCAGGGTGGGCCCACAGTCGGACGTTTAAAGGTTCGACCGACGCAATCCGCGTCCATGGATAGAACCGACAGGAAGAGCGCGTCCCATAAGTGTTCCCCACGTGTCACTCGGTCAGCGAAAGTTAGCCTTCCCTAGCAACAAAGCGAGTTCCGGTGCTGCTTTCGCGTCCAAATCGTTCCTTTTTTCTTTCGAGTAGATCCGTTTTGCTGGCTTCTATCTATAAATAGGGGCGTTGAAGGCTCATCTTCCTTGTCCATTAAAAAAACGTAGAAGAAGAAGAAGAAGAAGAAAAAGCAAATTAGAGAGGTAAAATGGCGTCGATTATTCACAAGATCGAGGAGACTCTCCACATGGGAGGAGATAAAAGCAAGGAAGGGCAGCAGCACAAGCTCAAGCAGGGCGAGCAACACAAGTTCAAGGAGGGCGAGCAGCACAAGCACCAGGAGGGAGGGGGAATCGTCAGGTAAGATCAAGGGCACTCTCCAACCTGGTGGCGCCGCTGTGGTAGGAAAGGATAAGAAGAAGAAGAAGGACAAGAAGAAGCACCAGGACGGCCACGATCACGGCCACAGCAGCAGCAGCGACAGCGACTGAGAGGTATTCACCCAAAATCCCACCAGATCTTTGCTCTCTTTCTCTCTCTTAAATTTTTTAAGATTCGAATCATTAAACTATGTTTGGAAAGGCACACATCAATGAAATTATAGAAGATTGATTTGATTGGTGTGTCACCGAGATCAGGCGTCCCCAATGGACGGCTGTTGTTCATTGTTTTCTACGGTGTGGCCTACAATAGCTTGAATCTGTGACTTCATGTGATCATTTCGTTATTTTATTTTATTTTATTATTTTTCTTTTTTCACGCAGGATCTGATGGAATGGATGCATGTCCGAAGCCCAAGTGACTAGTATTTAGCGGTTGCTAATGTACACCTAATAAGTAATAAGCTTATTGTACTGCCATTGTCTTCCTACTTTTAATATGTGAACTTTAATATACAGTCGTTATGCTCTACTACGCCTCTTCTCTCTGGTAAGTGCTCTTTGTATGGTGTTTCCACAACTATATATCATAGTAATTCTCGAAGGCTTAGCCTGATATGTTTTATGGTCCTGTCACAACATTCCAATGCAGTCTGGACCCACCTTCGATGGGTCCAGATTTTTGGTTGGGAGGCAAGGGTACGAAATTTCCCTCCACGGGACAATCCCATCCATCCATTATCGTTTGTAATCGATGCACAGCTCCGCTCCATTTTATTTTGAACTATCCATCTTTCAGGTCGGGCATGGTCCAGTGGCTCTGGGCTGGATTTTGCCTGATCTGTTGGGTCTCGGAGGAGTGAGTTTACAAGCCCATTGCGTAGAGATGGGACTGGGTACTTGCCTAGTGGGTTGGTCGGCTCTGATCGTTTTTGGGCCTGGCCCAAATCAAATACTGATTGCCTTTACAGGCCCAATAGTCCGGTCCTAAAATTTAAGCCCATTTAATTAGTGGGCTTCTGTTTAAAAGCCTGTCATCTGGACTGTTTAGGATGACCACGGCTTTTTCGTCATATATCATGATGAGGCACACTTAAAAAACGGCCTAGATGTTTCACAAAAGTGGGTGGCTAGGCTAGGGCTCAGGTCATGTGGAATCATCACAGATCGGGTTGCCTGGGTTTTACTTTGAGGCTGCCCTTAAACAGCCCAGCCCAAATCCAGCATCTCAAGGCCGTGGACACCGACCAATACGCCCATGAAACCAGCTGGGTACGTGTATAATATATCTGAGCGACCGAAAAGATAGTGTCCCATCTTGTTGATTGTTTGACCCGAAAATGGAGCCAATCCATCCATCAGATGAACTGCATTCCTACATTAACCAAATGGCTTGCCCCCAATAATCTTCAAGGCGGGGGCCTACCTTTTCAGTGGCTCAGATGCAACGGGAATAATGCAATCCAATTAGACGGACGTGAACATTCAGTTGATTCGGAAACTGAGTACCATGCTCATCTCACGATTAGGCAGGCAAGTGGTCCGGCTCTATGGCACAGTGGTAGGCAGACTCTGTTTCAACAACGAATTGAGTGCTCACGTGGTGACCCATCCGGCACCTTAGTACTGGAAAAGCTGTGGGCCCCACCATGATTGGGTATAGCATGCTCGTCTCACGGTTAGGCTGGCAAAATGAATGGACGGTGTGGATAAAATGCTTACCTCATGGTGGGGCCCATGGAACAATACCGAACCGTACCGAGCTCATGTTGTGTAAATGTAAAATCTACTCTTATGGATCACGTTCTATCCTTCATGTTAGGCCCCAGAGAACAAAAATCAGATGGGATGGCCACATTCTTTCATTACCGTCGTGAAATGATAAAAAAAAAAAACCTTTAATACTCTTGCAAGAGTATGATCGATGATACGGAGTCATTCTGAGTACTTAAAAATTCCATCTCAAAATGTCCAAATTGCATGTACCAATTTAGAGGTATCATGAATCTAAAATTACTCTCTTCTGATTATCTATCTGATTGGTCGACATTTATTGAATGGTAAAAACGAGACATAGAATGTTTCTAATTGAAAAAAAATAAGTGTCCACATCTCTGAGGTAAGGATTTGCCTAACAATCTGATTTTTGGCAATTGTGACTTAGCAGGATGCTTGCAATGCTTGATAGGGAGGCATATAGAAATGGTACATGTTGAAAATATTAACTCACTTTAAATCGTTTAAATTGCCATACAAAACTATCGCTCTAAAATAAGGCTGGTTATTCATGAACATTTTATTTTATTTTTAAATAAGACGGCTGGATATTTTTTCAATTTTAACCATCCCCATATGCCCACAAATCTAGTAATTAAATATAATCAAATGATGGGAATTTTTGGTTCACTGTCCATGTAAAATATCAGAGTGCGTTGGTGCATGGTTTTCAACGGAATTAGGTTGGGATGGAATTGACTTTAAGGTAATGATTACACATAGTAGTGATTGTTTGTTAATCCTATATGATGGACAAGCCAGCCGCAACCTGTTTGGAATGCACATCACAGTACGAAATTTGGGAGAGAATCCCACTCAGGCGCACGTTTGGAATGGTGAATCGAGTTGGTTAATTCCTGTAAAACTGATTCTAGCATGTTTGGATGGGTCATCACAGCCATGGGATTTGTATGAGAATCCCCCACCCAAACACTGGTGAATTGAGTTGGTTAATTCTTGTAAAACTGATTCTAGCATGTTTGGATGGGTCATCACAGCCATGTGATTTGTATGAGAATCCTCCACCCAAACACATTTGGAATGGCACTGAAGACTACGTAAATTCAAAACTCCTCTATTTGCATGTTTAATAGGTGGATTAAGTGCAGTGATTCTACTTGGTCCCTATCCACCACTTGCAGGTCGAGATCTGGACCATCCATGCTATCCATCCATCTTTACTTGTCATTTTAAGGCAGTGTGACCAAAACCAAGGCAATTAAAAAGCTTGAAGTGGACCACACCATATGAAAAAAGATCAAATTGAACATCAACCAAGGTGGGATGTACAAAGCTTTGTCACTAGGCTACCAGATGAAGAAGATGCCTTATACCGACTCCTTTGAACATATCGTCCCGTTGTCTGATCCTCATCGATAATCATCATTAAATCATCCATCCTTTCGATTCTCTTTCTTCGAAGTCTTACTAGCTCGCGGATCTGACTAACATTAAACAAGTGTTGATAGTAAATACCGAAAAATGAGATTTTTTTAGACAATTGAATACTACAAAATAATAGCACATATTGTAATCATCTTCGTAATAGAAGTTGTGAGATATTCTTACCCTCATATATCATCGGGGGTTGTTACAACCATCTGCTCGTTGTCCCATCTGAATCCACTCACAGCCAACATTGTCCTTCACATTGTTATACTCTCTTTTTCAGTATCTCTTAGGGTTTTAGATGTTTTTCAAGTGACATCCACATGCGCTTCTTTCTTCACCTTATTGGCAGCAGCTTGGTATGCCTCCCTCTTAAAGTCGTTGTTAGCTTTACACCCCAAATAAACTTTTTCAAGTAGAGTGTCAAACATTACTTGATCCATATGTCGTGTCCGTTTAATTTTTGTGCACGAGATGGAGGCTTAGCAGGTGATCCACTAAGAGACATATCACGAGGTGAGCAACGAGGGGAGAGAACTGTTGTTCTTATCGGCGATTGTCTTAGTGTCGTTATTGGACTTGACCACATTCTGACAGATTACCTATGAATATGACAGAAAGTTATGATATAAGGTATTGTAATCCAGTTATGAAAAAACACATAAATGCACTATTAAAGCTAAATTATCAGCATTCGGTGCATTAAATGTCAACTTCCTTGTAAAAAAAGTGTTTATACTCACCGCAGATGTATCTTCTTCCAAAATATAAAACATACATTGTTAAAAAGGTCCATTTAAAAAATAAATCAAGTAAAGTATGACTATATGTTCCTACTATTGTTCTGGGTGTCTATCCACATGTGCTTCGCAATCTCAGTCGTGCACTCTCATCCACATCTTTCTCGCGTTGAGTGACCTGAACCAGCCATTGCCTCTCATCATGGGAGGAGACCTCATACGGTGTTAGGTTGCTCTCTATATCTACCACCGATATATCATCATCAAGTAATTCTTCATCCAAATCATGTTCCATTATAATGAAATTATACAGCACACAGCAATGACAATCTTTACTTATGTTTCAAATAGATACTGCATCCCTGCCTTTAGTATCGAAAATCGCCCTTTTATTATTCCGAATGTGTGCTCAATTGCATTTCATAGTTGTGAATGTCGATCGTTGAAAAGCTCTTTCATATTAGCTGGAGTTCTCCCAGTTCGATACTCTTGTAAGTAATATTGAACACCATGGTAGGGAGCCATGAAACTAGGGTGAATATGTCATATCTAGCATCAATGACATAGTATTTTTCTACAAATTTCATGTTCTGATTCTTTCAGTGGTTGTTCAACATTAAATTACATGAAAAGTGATACGACTGAAGCAATTTACGATGATTATCGTGTGGGACTATGAGAGGATCATCACTCCGTGTCACAGCGTTATGCAAGACCCTTGCATTAAAAGTCGAACCTTCCCAACTAGTTAAAACATATAAAATGGTCATATTAAATGAACATGTAACGAGAACGTTATGAGATAAGGACCCCTTTCTGTTATGAAACGCAATATGATCGGCAAAATGTATGTGGGCAGGAATGTGTGTGCCATCAATTGCCCCAACGTAATTTAATACAGAAATTGTTGAATTCATTTGTAAGTCTAAGTAATAGAAGTAAAGCAACAACCAAATATAGAGAGGGCCCTAGCATAAAAACTTATACCTGAAAGTATGCTACCCAAAACGGATTTCTTTCAATATCAGTCAAAGTTTTTGACGAGCTTGTTTAACATACTCAGGGTAGAGCGAGACAATTACATCTAGGACTCCATGGAAGTGATGACTAGCAGTCTCACTTGAACATATGAAATGATCTCCTATCACCCAATTGCGCACATTGTGACCTATAGTGTGGAGAAAAATTACTGCCTTGCTCTTCCAGACTAATGTTACGACTATTGCGCAGATCTATCTTTTGCCTAACCATATGACATAGTTGAAAAAATGTTTGTCGAGTCATCCTTAATTGAGTTACACAATCCTCATCACTAGTAGGGATAATAAAATTGATGAACCTCGCTTGCTCATTATCCCCTTGACGTGGTGGTTGTTTGAGCATGTTCACCCTATGGTATTCCCCAACTATAGCTACACAAGCTACCACAAGCAAGAAAAATGATGCACTCGGCCTTATCTTCCTCATCCAAGTGTTCCATCTCCTATATATTTCCTACACTTCGGCATAATAATAAATCATAGTTTATAATTCTTATACATCGAGAGGTCCATTAATAAGATATGTTGCATCCATTACTAACTTATCTTCTAGGAGATAGGATTATGGGGCGAAGATTTATGATTTTAGAATTGCCCAATTGAGGATTGATAGGGCATATTTGGTGTCTAAAACTAGTGGTGCAACATCAAGGTAGGCCGACTCGAGTAATCAACAAACTAGTGGTGTAACCTCAGTCTATGAACATCTGTTCGCTCGCCTCAAGTGTAAGGCTGCGATGTAGTAATAATTCTCGATAAGACCGAGGTCGATCTACAGGGAATTAGGTAAACCAATTCTAATTATTCCAGCAACTTCAAATTCAATTAATTAAGAAGTTCAAATTCACAAACTAGCTTAAAACAGTAAAGTTGTAAAAATTTGTAATTTAAAAGAACTAAGGCTTCAAGGATTCACTTGTGGTAGCCCCCATGTGAATTCATTCATCCAAGCATAACACAACTAGAATTGAAGTTCTATCTCTCTTCTAGTTGGAAGATATAACATTCAAACACAAATAATCCCCATTCAAGTTGAAGAATAAGATTCTAGTTCTAAGAAGCACGTTGAAGTCGAATATGTAGCCTTTGAAGTAACGACCATGCCAATAGACTATGGTAAGCTCAAGGATTACTACAATTCGAATCTAATCAATCCAAACATATAATCTTAGAGAATTGCAAGGAACCTATGTTCGAAACACATGAACTTTCATAAAACATCCAAAAATACCAACTTTTATTCAAACTAGAACTTAAAATCCAACTTAAAGTACTTGAATTAAAACGAATTTAACATGATAACTACCTACAAGCTCCACTTAGCTAAGAGGTTCTAGCCGAGCATTATCATGCTTTAATTAGAAACAATGAAAAATAACTAAAAAACATGAAAAAAACTGGATTCGGGAGAGTTATAGACGCTCCACAACGATCCTCTTCACATCCCGCGAAGTCCTTGATCTTATTTGATGCCTTAGGAACGAACCCTAGGTGTCCTTTTATAGTAGAAAGGCTCTACCGCCTCAGAATCTTCTAGAATTGCGCAACACTTACGCAATTTTGCCACAAAACTCGGAGCTTCAATGAGAAGCTGCTAGAATCACGCCGCAATACACTGGCCGACCGGTCTTGACCGGTTGGACCTATGTTTGAACAGTCCAGAGAGCACAGTGGGGGGGGTTGACCTGTTGGCCGACCAGTCTTGACTTGGACTTGGTTCCAGCGAGCTCCAAAGAGGGGCAGCAACCTGGCCGACTGATCTTAGCCCTTGTTCTTCATTTTTTTCTTTCTTTCATTCTTCTCTTCTCTTCTTCTTTCTTCTTCCTTCTTTGGCCCACCCTGGGTCTTCATCCAATGACTCTTGAGTGAGTCTTCTAAGTATCACTTAAGTGAAGTTTATCTCTCATTCCTACATACACAAAGCAAGCATTAGATGAGTCTT
This sequence comes from Liriodendron chinense, assembly GCA_003013855.2. Classification (NCBI taxonomy): domain Eukaryota; kingdom Viridiplantae; phylum Streptophyta; class Magnoliopsida; order Magnoliales; family Magnoliaceae; genus Liriodendron; species Liriodendron chinense. The sequence goes on from ML058584.1 coordinate 2,209,528, forward strand.
TTAAGTATACAAACCATGCATATAATGTGATATAATGGGTTAGAATATGTATAAATTGGAAGCTCAACACACCCCCAACCAGCATTTTGCTAGTCCCGAGCAAAACATGCGTGAAACAAGTCCAATTCTCCAAAATCCAACTCTCTTTCAGAAATTATGCTTCTCTACATTCCAAGCTATATAAGTGTAAAAATCAGAAAAAATTAGGTGATAAAAGTTAAAACCTCAAACTCTCAAACATAATAGGTGTTCTTATAAAATCGCCGCTGATTGATTGATATATAGAAAAACTTTAAACAAATTCAACCTAGTGTGCATAGTGAATGTTCATCTTATGAGTTTTCGGGACTATCTTCATTATAGATCAACTAAACTATGGATTTAAAGGTGTACAGATCAACAACAAGCCCATGACAGGAATTTGCCTTATCGTCCTTCTGACGACTTTCACACTACATCCCATTCCAACTTTAGTTATGGGTAGACCATCCCCCGGTTGGTAATAGGTAGCCATTTTCAGAATTTTCTACCATATTTTCAATCATACACATATTTTCTTTCCTTCTTTCATTTTCATACCTATTAGATAAGATTTTTAGAAATTCATATCTTTCGTTATTTTCTCATGAACAATGATAGATAAAGTGCCCCGGCTTGATTCCTCAACACCTTTGTTAACGCCAAAAATTGACTAATAGATGTTGGTCAGAGACCAACGTTGATTCTTCGTCGTCTGACCTCCAATCAGAGATGAATGGTATAGATTGGGGAACCTGCAATCACCAAGAAAGGTTAGGACCACCGCCGGTTGGCTCGGCTTATGGCCCTCTGATGGCAAAGTCAGTACGGGTACTGTGATAGTAAGATGAAGTGTCAAATGTAGGCTTAGATATTGTGTACCTTTATCATCTGTGAGGTCATCTATTTATGCAGATCCGGGTGATCCAGTCTGTTACGCAAGCTGTTAAGATTAGTACTGATTTCAGGGGATAAGGCACTTATCCTGTTAATCCTTAGATAAGGGGATAGCATAACCACTTTACACGTCTAACTGATTACGTCTCTTGATGGAGATCCCTTGAGACACGGAGCCGTAAACGGAGATAAGCCCAAAATCGTCCTATACGTGCTGCTGGTACTATAGGCTAAGGGATGTCATCGCTGATCATCAGTAGTTAAAGCTGCTCGCACGTCGGAAGATGCTCGCGAGACAAGCTGCTCGCATTATAGGCTGCTCACATACCAGATATCAGAGAGCAGAGAGCAAAGACCAGAGACCAGAGAGCAGAGACCAGAGACCAGGGCTGCTCGCATGACCAGAGACCAGAGACCAGAGCTGCTCGCATGATCAGAGACAAGAGACCAGAGACCAGGGCTGCTCGCATGACCAGAGACCAGAGACCAGAGCTGCTCGCATGACCAGAGACCAGAGACCAGGGCTGCTCACATGTTCGGGAGCTGCTCACATGTCGGGAGTGCTCATGACGAGAGTGGTCATATGTCGGGAGTGCTCATGACGAGTGGCCATATTCGGGAGTGCTCATGACGAGAGTGGTCTTATGTCTGGAGTGCTCATGACGGGAGTGGTCATATTTGGGAGTGCTCGTGACGGGAGTGCTCATGACGAGAGTGGTCTTATGTCCGGAGTGCTCATGACGAGAGTGGTCATATTCGGGAGTGGTCACATTCGGGAGCTGCTCACATGTTGAGATGCGACCCCTTTTAACGACCACGAACTGAGCTGCTCACATGTTCGAGATGCGACCCCTTTCAACGACCACGAGCCGAGCTGCTCGTATCTCTGAAATGCGACCCCTTTCGTCAAGCACGAGCCGAGCTACTCGCATTCGAGATGCGACTGCGATTTTCTCTTGAGCATCATCTGCTCATAGCCAAATTTATCTACAACAACCTTAAATCTAAGTCTAGCTAATCTACAAATCTACATAATCATTTCAAACCATGAGAATCGTGTAATGTGAACTAGGTGTAAAAGTGTTTAAATTTTCTATCAATCATATAAATAGGGGAATTCACATATAAAACCATTATATTAAAGGTAGTTCAAGACTTGCAACATTACTCACTTCTTATCTCCTTTTCTTATACTCGTATCATCCCGAATGCATAGAAACAAAGTTTTCTAAAAGAGTTCTGAATTTTCAAAAAATTCAAAAAAAAATTCAACATATAATACTCAAAATGTTATAAAACACTAGATTCATGTAGGAATCTCACCCCCAACCAAATCTTGGATTGTCCTCAATGTAAAAGATGTGTAATAAGCAAAAATATGAGAGTAATGATAAAAATAAAGGAGAGTGAGAACGAGATCACCTAAGAGAGTCGATCATGGAAGTTTATAACTCCGGCAACTAAATCTACGAAAGAAATAAACCTAAAACAGAAAATAAAATAAACCTAATCCTACTTGATACCTCCTGATCAATCATCCTGATACACAGGATCATTCAGAGTGATGGACATGTCCTCTGAATCAAAGTGATGGACAGGATCCTCTGAATCAAATTCCTCAACAAATGGTTTAAAGCATTGTCCATTCACTTTAAAACAGTTATCATTTGCCGCATTCTCTATCTCGACAGCCCCATGAGGAAAGACTTGTTTAATAATATGAGCTGGTCCATCGAGATCTTAGTTTTCTTGAAAAAAGATGAAGTCGGGAATTATACAAGAGTACTTTCTGACCTTCATGAAAAGTTTTCCTAAAGATATGTTTGTCATGGAAGGCCTTCATTCTACTCTTGTAAATCTTCGAATTCTCATACGCATCATTTCGTATTTCATTAAGTTTATTCATTTGGAGTTTGCGAAGCGAGCTAGCCTTGTCAATGTCGAAGTTCAATGTCCGAATTGCCCAATAGGCTTTGTGTTCAATCTCCACAGGCAAGTAACAAGCTTTCTCATAGACAAGTCTATAGAGAGACATTCTAATGGGGGTCTTATAAGCGGTACGGTGAGCCCAAAGGGCATCGACTAATCTTAGCGACCAATCTTTGCGATCTGGCTTCACCGTTTTTTTCAAATTTGTTTGATTTCTCAATTTGAAATTTCAGCTTGCCCACTTGTCTATGGGTGGTATGGGGTACTCACTTTATGTGTAATGCCATATTTCTTCATTAAGGCTTCGAAAGGTTTATTGCAAAAGTGAGAACCGCTATCACTTATGATAGCTGGAGGCGTTCCAAATCTAGATAATATGTTTTCTTTAAGGAACTTTAGAACTGTACAATGATCGTTGGTTCTAAATAATTGCCTCTATCCATTTGGATACAAAGTCCACGACGAGTAATATATAGACATATCCAAAAGATGAGAGGAATGGTCTCATGAAATTGATGCCCCAACAGTCAAAGACTTCAAGATGTTGGATTGGGGTAAGGGGCATCATATTCCTACGGGACAACCCTCCTAACTTTTGACAGCGCTCGCATGCTTTGCAAAGCTCGTGGGTGTCTCTAAACAAGGTAGGCCAATAAAAACCACATTGCAGAATTTTTGCTGTGGTTTTCTTGGCGGAAAAATGACCCCCATAGACTTGATCATGACATAAGGAGATGACAGGATTTTTTTCATTATCAGGGACACATCTCCTAATTATTTGATCTAGGGCAATATTGAAAAAGTAAAGATTCATCCTAGAAAAATCTGCGTACTTCCCTTAAAAATTTTCGTTTATCCTGCGCAGTCTAATGAGTCGGCATCCTACTTGTGGAAAGATAGTTTGCAATATCAGCGTACCATGGTGGATGCGTAGCAACAAAGAGTTGCTCATCAGGGAATGAGTCCTCAATAGGTGACTCGTCAATGAAATTCGGTAAAACTAGGCGGGATAGATGGTCCGCCACCACGTTCTCTACTCATTTCTTATCTTTGATTTCTAAGTCGAATTCTTGAAGGAGTAGGATCCATTTAAGCAAACGGGGCTTAGCATCCTTCTTAGAAAGAAGGTGTTTCAGCGCCGCATGATCCATGTAAACTTATGACCTTGGATCCTATCAAGTACGCCCTAAACTTGTCTAAGGCAAAAACAATGGCTAGGAGTTCCTTCTTCGTAGTCGAGTAATTGACTTGGACGGGATTCAAGGTCCTACTCGCATAGTAGATAACGTGGGGTTTATTATCCTTCTTTTGGCCTAGCACCGCCCCAATAGCATAATCACTCGCATCACATATCAACTCAAAAAGGATGGACCAATCTGGTGGTTGCATGATAGGAGCAATTGTTAACATGTCTTTTAGCTTTGAAAAAGCTAATTGACATTTGAAATTCCACTCAAATTGGTTCTCCTTTTGGAGAAGGTTACATAAGGGCCTAGAGATATGGCTGAAATCCTTTATGAACCTTCTATAAAAGTCGACGTGTCCAAGGAAGGACCGTACATCGCGTAAGCTCTTGGGTGGTGGTAAGTTGGAAATGATATCGATTTTGACCCGATCTACCTCTATTCCATTGGATGAGATAATGTCCAAGGACTATTCCTCTTTGTACCATAAAATGACACTTCTCCTAGTTTAAAATAAGGTTCTTCTCCTCGCACCTTATCAAGACCAACTTCAAGTGATCAAGGCATTCGTCAAAACTACAACAAAAAACAGAAAAATCATCCATAAATACCTCAAGAGATTCACCCACCATGTCTGAGAAAATACTCAACATACATTGTTGGAATGTGGCAAGTGCATTACATAGTCTGAATGGCATCCTTCAATATGCGAAGATGCCAAATGGACATGTAAAGGTAGTCTTCTCTTGGTCTTCCGAGGCTATCTCAATTTGGTTGTAGTTAGAATAGCCATCGAGGAATCAATAATAGGAGTGACTCGCTAACCTCTCCAAAATTTGATCCATGGATGGGAGAGAAGTGGTCATTCCTAGTGACCGTGTTTAGCTTCTGATAATCTATGCACATATGCCAACCGGTGGTTATTCTTGTTGGTATAAGCTCGTTGTTGGCATTCTCTACAATGGTAATACCGGACTTCTTGGTAACAACTTAGGTAGGGCTCACCCATTGGCTATCCGAGATGGGGTAGATGATACCCATATCTAGTAACTTTAACACCTTGGATTTGACAACCTCCATCATGTTTGGATTTAACATTCTTTGAGGTTGTCTAGTCATTTTCGCGTTCTCTTCGAGGTGTATACGGTGAGTACAAACCGAAGAGTCTATCCCCTTGAGGTCCGCTATTGTCCATCCTATGGCTCTCTTATGTTCTTTAAGTAGCTCGATCAACTTAAGCTCTTGGTCTTTTCCTAGGTGAGAGGCAATATCAACAGGGAAGGTTTCTTCTTGACCTAAGTATACATATTTCAACTCGGATGGCAAAGGTTTAAGGTCAAGCTTCAGTGGTTTAATGTTAGACGGTAGACGCTTTAATGTGGTTGGTGGCAATCTTTCAAAATGGGGCCTCCACCGGCTAATACCAATTACCGATTTCTTAATATTCAATGCTTGCACAATTTCACTTATGATGGGGTCTTTGGAACCCTCAAAATGTGCCGAGCATGTTTCCAAGATTTCTAGTGGTTCAAGTTGGAGAAGCTCTTCTTCTTCAAAGGATTCGAGCATGTTTACCTCGAAGAGCTCATCATCATCAACATCCCTATGCCTTTTACCCAAATGGAACACATTCACCTCTAATGCAATGTTTCCAAAGGACAATTGCATTACCCTATTCTAGCAATTTATTATTGCATTTGATGTAGCAAGGAAGGGACAGCCTAGAATCACTGATATTTGAGTGCTAGCATCCATAACCAGTTGTGTTTAAGACGATGAAATCCACTGGATAATAGAATTTATCAACTTGGACCAAGACATCCTCAATATCCCTCTCAGTACACGAATGGATCTATAAGCGAGTTACAACGTGGTTTTGGTGGGTTTTAATTCATCGAGGCCCAATTGTTCATATACCGAGTATGGGATTAAATTTACGCTTGCCCCCAAGTCTAGCAATGCACGTTCAATCTGGTAGTCACCAATGATGCATGAAATTGTAGGACTACCGGGATCCTTGAATTTTGGGGGGGGGGGGGGGTGTCTTTTGAGTGAGAATGGCACTCGCTTGCTCATTTAAGAAGGCTTTTTGCTACACATTGTATTTGCGTTTAGTTATGCATAAGTCCTTTAGAAACTTGGCATAGGACAGGATTTGTTTAATAGCGTCAAGCAATGGAATGTTGATCTTGACTTATCTGAAAATCTCTAAAATGTCATGAGAGTTTGGAAGAGATTTTGGAGCAACCAATCTCGAAGGGAATGGTGCTATGGGCTTATGAACACGTTCCTTTTCTTGTGGGGCTGAGCTAGGCCCTTCCTCATTCTCAGAAATTACTGAATTATTAGGCTTATCAGCCTTCACCAGAATAGATTTATCTACTTGTTTACCACTTCTAAGAGTGGTGATGGACTTTGCTTGCTCCACATGTTGGTTGGAAAGATTATGGATGCTTACTTCATGTACTTGCTTTGGATTGGGCTGAGGTTGGGTCGGAAAGGTCCCTTCCTTAGCATTCAAAAGTCCCTTAATCTCATCAACCGAGACTTTAAGCTCTAGGAACATTTGCTGATTTGTTTGGTTTATTTGCGTTCGCCCTTGTATAAACGCCTTCAGAGTATCCTTCATTGAGAATTTAGGTGGGGCCATGTTTTGCATGGCTGACCCTCCTTGAGAGTTGGTAGAATTAGCCGTAGGACCATTCCTCCAACTAAAGTTAGGATGATTCTTCCAAGTAGAGTTATATGTGTTACCTACTGGTCCATTAAAAGGTTGTTGATAAACATATGTGGCGTTTGCTTACTCTTGTAACACCTCTTGGAACACAGGGATTGTAGGACAATCTTACGTAGAGTGCACATTAGCGGCACATATTCTACACACGTTTTCAATAGCTTCATTGGACTTTAAAACTCCACTCTTACTAAGTTCCATGGCCTCGATCTTCCTTGTGAGGCTAGCTATCTTTGCGTTCACATCATCTTCTTCTTTAAGAATATAGATGCCTCATTTTTCTTTTGTTGAGAAGGCTTGAGATTACTAGATTTGTCCGAGGTATCCCATGATTGGACATTGTCGGCCAATATATCTAACTAGCTCCAAGCTTCATCTGGATTTTTGCTTATAAACTCACCATTGCACATCATCTCTACGAATTGGCGCATGTTGGAACTTAATCAATAATTGAAGAAGTTTATGATTCACCAGCTTTCGTAGTCGTGATGTGAACAAGCAAGTAGGAGGTCCTTAAACCTTTCTTAACTTTGGAAGAATGATTCATTTTCTTTAACTGAAAAGTTCATTATAGCTCTTTGAATGGTATTCGTTTTATGAGCCGGGAAGAACTTTTTCAAGAATTCTCGAGTCATCTCATTCCATGACCCTATCGAGTGTGGTCTAACAGAGTGGAGCCAACTCTTGGCTCTTTCTTTCAATGAAAAGAGAAAAAGTTTAAGTTTGATGACATCTTCTGAGACATTCACATATTGCAAAGTAGCCACTACTTCTTCAAATTCCTTTAAGTGTAGATATAAGCTTTCAGAGTCTAGCCAATGGAACTTGGGTAAGAATTGAATCACTCCCGGCTTTATATCAATGTCCCCCCTGGTGGTTGGTAAGACCATACAAGAAGGTGTAGTCGTATGGGCCGGTTGTAAGTAGTCACGTAAAGATCTCATTGGACGAGCATTGTGCACCTTATTCTCTCCTACTCTTTCATGATTTGCATTTGTGGTTGGAGTAGGATATGGAGGATTCCCTAATGGAGTTTGATCCATCACCTCCAAATTTCCACAATGTTCTACAAACTTTCAGACTCATCTATGAACGAAAAGTGGTCCAACTAAACCACCTTCGGTTTGGAGACGATTGTTGTGGTCACGTTCCCAACGGGACATAAACCACACAATCCAAAATCTAAACTAATCTAAGTCCTAAAACAGAAATTAACAAAAATCTAAAAATCTATAAAAAGTACTAAGTTAGAAAGATATTACCTGATTCGCTTGAACTATGGATGAGTTCCTACAAAACAAAACAAGTTGTTAGTCCTAGAAAATCAGAAAAACTTATCTACTTCTACTTCTACAGCCACTAAAACAATCTAAAACTGTTTATCTAAGTTCCCCGACAGCGATGCCAAAAACGTTCGCTCACCTCAAGTGCAAGGCTGCAATGTAGTAATAATTCTTGGTAAGACTGAGGTCGATCCACAGGGAATTAGGTAAACCAATTCTAATTATTCTAGCAACTTCAAATTCAATTATTAAGAAGTTCAAATTCACAAACTAGCTTAAAACAGTAAAGTTGTAAAAATCTGTAATTTAAAGGAACTAAGGCTTCAAGGATTCACTTGTGGTAGCCCCCATGTGAATTCATCCATCCAAGCATAACACAACTAGAATTGAAGTTCTATCTCTCTTCTAGTTGGAAGATATAGCATTTAAACACAAACAATCCCCATTCAAGTTGAAGAATAAGATTCTAGTTCTAATGAAGCACGTAGAAGTCGAATATGTAGCCTTCGAAGTAACGACCATGCCAATGGACTTTGGTATGCTCAGGGATTACTACAATTTGAATCTAATCAATCCAAACATGACAATCTTAGAGAATTGCAAGGAACCCATGTCCGAAGCATATGAACTCTTATAAAACATCCAAAAATACCAACTTTTATTCAAACTAGAACTTAAAATCCAACTTAAGGTAAAGTACTTAAATTAAAATGAATTCAACATAATAACTACCCACAAGCTTCACTTAGTTAAGAGGTTCTAGTTGAGCATTATTATGCTTTAACTAGAAACAATGAAAAATAACTAAAAAAAACATGAAAAACTGGATTCGGGAGAGTTATAGACGCTCCACAACGATCCTCTTCACATCCCACGAAGTCCCTGATCTTAGGAATGAACCCTAGGTGTTCTTTTATAGTAAAGAGGCTCTACCGCCTCAGAATCTTCCAGAATTGCGCAACACTTACGCAATTTCGCCACAAAACTCGAAGCTTCAATGAGAAGCTGTTAGAATCACGCCGCAATACAGGGGCCGACCGGTCTTGACCGGTCGGACTTGTGTTTGAACAGTGCGTAGAGCACAGTGGGGGGGGGGGGGGGGGGGGGGGGGGGGGGCGCTGACCGGTCTTGACCCGTCGAACCAAACTGGACCTGATTCCAACGAGCTCCAAAGAGGGGTAGCAACCTGGCTGACCGGTCTTGGCCCTTGTTCTTCATTTTTTTTTTCTTTCTTTCATTCTTTTATTCTCTCCTTCTTTCTTCTTCCTTCTTTGGCCAACCTTGGGTCTTCATCCAATGGCTCCTAAGTGAGTCTTTTAAGTATCACTTGAGTGAAGTTTCTCTCTCATTCCTACATACACAAAACAAGCATTAGATGGGTCTTTTAAGTATCACTTGAGTAAAGTTTCTCTCTCATTCCTACATACACAAAACAAGCATTAGATGGGTCTTTTAAGTATACAAACCATGCATATAATGTGATGTAATGAGTTAGAATATGTATAAATTGGAAGCTCAACAACATCACAATAAGAGAGAAGGAAAAAAATAGGTGGATCCAGAACTGAAATGGGCTACACCAGTTGGTCACCACTCTAGGAGCACTTGGTCACCAGTTAGTCACCACTCTAGGTGATAATGACAATAGTTGTTAAAACATTCTTAAGGCCTGCAGTGATGTTTATTTGCCACCAAAGCTTTTTCATAAGGTCACACAAACATGGATGAAGTGAAAACATGTAAGCTTGATCCAAAACTTCTTTTAACCTTAAGAAATTTTCAACGGTAAGTGTTCAATCTCTATTGTGTGGTTCATTTGGGACTTATATCTACCCTATTTATTTTTGCCTCATATTCTAAAATGAATTGAAAAATGCATGAACAACATGCATAAAACCCATATGTTGAGCTCTGAATTGTGCATATTCTAACCCTAATTCATCACACATTATGCATGGTTTTCATGATTAAAGACTAATCCAATACATGTTTTTGTGTTACTAGGAATGCGAGAGAGAGTCTACCTATATGATGTTAAAAGTTGCACTTTATATGCCTTGAAGATCAAAGGAATAAAGGGCAAGAGATTGAAGAAATATGCAATGGAGATGGAGGAAGAAAAGCTGAAAAAGTCACATTTTACATGCCATCCGGTTGGCCAAACCCTCCAGAAACAGCAAAATTGTTAGACACCTTTTATGAAGCCTGATCTGTTGACCGGCTGGCCGGCTGGCAGGTTGGCTTATGCATTCTAATGTCCAGAGAACTATATACATTGAAGCCCAAGCTCCGGCCAGCCGGCCGGCCAGCATCCCGATTGTGTAAGGACTCTTCATCATTTCGAAGATTCCAGGTCAGTGACGGATTTTTGATATAAAACGACACCTCTACGTTGTTCCTAAGGTGTCATAGAAGGCTTGTGAAGTCCAGGAAGGTGGAGAGGAGCATCGTGAAGCGTTTGCAACTCCTCCAACTAGGATTTTTATAGTTTTCTTATGTTTTCAAATAGTTTTTCTTTTGATTCTAGTTGTAGTATGACAATGCTTGGCTAGAACCTCTTAATTAAGGCTAAGAGGTGAAGCTTGTAGCTAGTTTTCATGTTGAATTTATTTAATTCAAGTACCTTAACTTAAAGTTCGGATTTTTAAGTTCTAGTTTAAATAAAGTTGGTATTTTTGGATGTTTTATGAGAGTTCATGTGCTTTGGACATGGATTCCTTGCAATTCTCTGAGATTATCATGTTTGGATTGATTGGATTCGAATTGTAGTAACCCTAGAGCATACCATAGTCTCTAGGAATGGTTGTTACTTCGAAGGTTACATATTTTAATTCTATATGCTTCATTAGAACTAGAATCTTATCTTCCGACTTAAGTGGGGATTGTTTGTGTTTGAATGTTTAATCTTCCAACTAGAAGAGAGATAGAACTTCGAATCTAGTTGTGTTTATGCTTGGATGAATGAATTCACATGGGACAACTACAAGTGGATCCTTGAGGCCTTAGTTCCATTAATTACAAATTTTTACAAAGTTACTGCTTTTACTCAGTTTATAAATTTAAACTTCTAAATTAATTGAATTTGAAGTTGCTATAATAGTTTGAATTGGTTTGCCCTAATTCCCTGTGGATCGACCTCGATCTTACCGAGATTATTACTACATCTAGCCTTGCACTTGAGGTGAGCGAACAAGTTTTTGACGCCGTTGCCGGGGAATCAAGGATAAACGGTTCTAAATTGTTTTAGTAAATATAGAATTAGAAATAGTTAGGTTTAACTGTTTTCATAGGACTACTTTTTTATTTCTAGAACTAACAACTTTATTTTGTTTTGTAGGAATTACTTCTAGTTAAAGCTAATCGGGTAACATCTTTCTGACTTAAAACTTTTTTAGTTTTATAGATTTTTAGTTCTTTGCAGATTTTTATTTTAAGATATAGAATTTAGGTTTAGATTTAATTCAGATTTTTGTTTGTGTGGTTTATGTCTCGTTGGGAATGTGACCACACAAACTGTCTTCAAACCGAAGGTGGTTTAGTTGGACCACTCACCGTCCATAGATGAGTTACAAAATACATTGAACTTTATGAAAGTTCAGGGAATATGGATCAAACACTGTCAAGGAATACTCGCCCTCCTACTCCAACTATAAACACAAATCCAAAGGGAGTAGGAGAGAATGAGGCGCATGATGATCCTCCAATGAGAGCTCTACGTGATTACTTACAACCGGCCCGTGCTACCACTCCTTCGTGCATGTTTTTCCCAAACAATGCCGGAACAATAAATATTAAGTCGAGGGTAATTCAACTTTTACTTAAGTTCCATGGGCTAGATTCCAAGAGCCCACATCTACATCTCAAAGAGTTTGACGAGGTGGTTGCTACTTTACAATATAAAAAATGTATCAGAAGACGTAATAAAATTAAAGTTATTCCCTTTCTCTTTGAAGGAAAGAGCCAAAATATAGCTTCACTCTCTTAGACCAAGGTCGATTGGGCCATGGACTGAGATAACCCGGGAGTTTTTGAAAAAATTCTTCCCGTCTCATAAAACAAACACCCTTCAACGAGCTATTATGAATTTTTCTATTAAAGAGAGTGAAACATTCTTTCAAAGTTGGGAGAGATACAAGAACCACCTACTTGCTTGTCCACATCATGGCTACTAAATATGGTGAATCATAAGCTCCTTTTATGAAGGATTGAACTCAAACATGCGTCAATTCGTAGAAACGATGTGTAACGGCGAGTTCATGAGCAAAGATCTCGAGGATGCATGTAGTTACTTAGATATGTTGGCTTAGAATGCCCAATCGTGGGATACCTCAGAGAAGTCTAGTAACCTCAAGCCTCCTCAACAAAAGGAGAAGGGAGGTATCTACATCCTTAAGGAAGAGGACAACGTTAATGCAAAGATAGCTAACCTTAAAAGGAAGACAGAGGCCATGGAACTCAGTAAGAGTGGAACTTCCAAGTCCACTGAAGCTATTGAAAACGTGTGTGGAATTTATGCCGCTAATGTGCACTTTACAAGATTCCTATAATCCCTGCGTTCCAAGAGGTGTTACAAGAGCAAGCAAATGCCACATATAGTTATCAACGGTCCTTCAATGGATTGGTAAGTAACACGTATAACTCTACTTGGAAGAATCATCCAAATTTCAGTTGGAGGAATGATCCCACGGCCAATCCTACCAATTCTCGAGGGCCACCCATGCAAAACATGGCCCCACCTCGATTCTCAATGGAAGATACCTTAAAGGCATTTATGCAAGGGCAAAAGCAAATAAATCAAACAAATTAGCAAATGTTCTAAGAGCCTAAGGTGTCGGGTGATGAGATTAAATGATGCTTGAATGTTGGGAAGGGACCTTTCCGGCCCAACCTCAGCCCAATCCAAAACAAGCACATGAAATAAGCAACCCTAACCTCCCTAACCCACATGTGGAGTAAGCAAAATCCATCACCACTCTTAGAAGTGGAAAATAAATGGATAAATCTATTCCGGTGAAGGCCGATAAGCCTAATGAGCCGGTAATTTATGAGAATGAGGATGGATCTAGCTCAACCCCACGGGAAAGGAGACACATTCATAAGCCCATAGCACCATTCCCTTCGAGATTGGTTGCTCTAAAACCTCTCCCGAACTCTCATAACATTCTAAAGGTTTTTAAACAAGTCAAGATCAACATTCCTCTACTTGATGCCATTAAACAAATCCCCTCTTATGCCAAGTTTCGATGCACAACCAAACGCAAATATAATGTACAGCAAAAGGCCTTTTTGAATGAGCAAGTGAGTGCCATTCTCACCCAAAAGACTCCTTCAAAATATAAGGATCCTGGTAGTCCCACAATCTCATGCATCATTGGCGACTACCGGATTGAAAGTGCATTGCTAGACTTGGGGGCAAGCGTAAACTTGATCACATACTCAGTATACGAGCAATTGGGTCTTGGTAAATTAAAACCCACCAAAACCACATTACAACTCGCTGATAGATCTATCCGAGTACCAAGAGGGATGGTTGAGAATATATTGGTTCAAGTTGACAAATTCTACTACCCGGTTGATTTTATCATCTTGGACACGCAACCGGTTATGGATACAAGCACTCAAATACTGGTGATTTTAGGCCGCCCATTCTTGGCTACATCAAATGCAATTATAAATTGTCGGAATGGGGTGATGTAATTGTCCTTTGGGAACATGACATTAGAAGTGAACGTATTCCATATGCGAAAAAAGTAAAGGAATGAGGACGATGATGAACTCTTCGAGGTAAACATGCTCGAATCCTCTGAAGAAGAGGAGCTTCTCTAACTTAACCACTAGAAAATTTGGAGACATGCTTGGCACACTTTGAGAATTCTAAGGATCCCATCTTGAGTGATATTGTGCAAGTATTGAGTAATGAGAAAACGATTGTTGATACAAACCGATGGAGCCCTCATTTTGAAAAATTACCACCAACCACATCAAAGCCTCTACCGTCTAATATCAAACCACCAAAGCTTAACCTTAAACCTTTACCATCCGAGCTGAAATACGTATATTTGGGTCAAGAGAAAACATTCCCGGTTGTTATAGCCTCTCACCTAGGAAAAGACTAAGAGCTCAAGTTGATTGAGCTACTCAAAGAACATAGGAGAGCCATAGGGTGGACAATAGCGGACCTCAAGGGGATAGACTCTTCGGTTTGTACTCACCGTATACACCTCGAAGAGAATGCAAAAATGACTAAACAACCTCAAAAGAGATTAAATCCAAACATGATAGAGGTTGTCAAGGCCGAGATGTTAAAGCTACTAGATGTGGGTATCATCTACACCATCTCGGATAATCAATGGGTGAGTCTTACCCAAGTTGTCCCAAACTAGTCTGGTATTACCATTGTAAAGAATACCAACAATGAGCTTAGACCGACAAGAGTGACCACCAGTTAGCGTATGTGCATAGATTATCGGAAGCTAAACACGGTCGCTAGGAAGGACCACTTTCCTCTCCCATTCATGGATTAAATTTTGGAGAGGTTAACGGGTCACTTTTATTATTACTTCCTCGATGGCTATTTCGGCTACAACCAAATTAAGATGGCCCCGGAAGACCAAGAGAAGATCACTTTTACATGTCCGTTTGGCACCTTCGCATGTCGAAGGATGCCATTCAGACTATGTAATGCACCCGCCATATTCCAACGAAGCATGTTGAGTATTTTTCGGATATGGTGGGTGAGTTTCTCGAGGTATTCATGGATGAATTTTCTGTTTTTGGTCGTACATTCTATGAGTGTCTCAATCGCTTGAAGTTAGTATTGACAATGTGTGAAGAGAAGAACCTTATATTAAACTGGGAGAAGTGTCATTTTATGGTACGAAGAGGAATAGTCCTTGAACATATCTTCTTGTCCAATGGAATAGAGGTCGACCAGGCAAAAATCGAAATCATTTCTAACCTACCACCACCCAAAAGCATATGCGATGTGCGGTCCTTCCTTGGACACGCCGAATTTTATCGAAGATTCATAAAGAATTTCAGCCAAATCTCAAGGCCTTTATGCAATCTTCTTTAAAAGAACACCCAATTCGAGTGGGATGCTGAATGTCAATTAGCTTTTTCAAAGTGAAAAGACATGTTGACAACTGCTCCTATAATGCAACCACCGGATTGGTCCATTCCTTTTGAGTTGATGTGTGATGCGAGCGATCATGCTATTGGGGCAGTGCTAGGCCAAAGGAAAGATAAGAAGCTCCACGTTATCCACTATGTGAGTAGGACCTTGAATCCCGCCTAAGTTAATTACTCAACTACGGAGAAAGAGCTCCTACCTGTTGTTTTTGCCTTGGATAAATTCAGGCATTGATAGGATCCAAGGTAATAATTTACACGGATCATGCGGCACTGAAACACTTTCTTTTTAAGAAGAATGCTAAGCCCTGTTTACTTAGATGGATCCTACTCCTTTAAGAATTAGACTTAGAGATCAAAGATAAGAAGGGAGTAAAGAATGTGGTGGCGGATCATCTATCCCGCCTAGTTTTACCTGAATCCATTGACGAGTCACCTATTAAGGACTCATTCCCTGATGAGCAACTTTTTGTTGCTACGCATCCACCATGGTACGCTGACATAGCCAACTATCTTTCCACAGGTGCGATGTTAACTCATTGAACTGTGCAGGATAAACAAAAATTTCTAAAGGAAGTGCACAGGTTTTTTTGGGATGAACCATTACTTTTCAAATATTGCCCGGATCAAATAATTAGGAGATGTGTCCCTGATGATGAACAAAATTTTGTCATCTCCTTTTTTCATAGTCCAGGGTTCATTTTTCAGCCAAGAAAACCATTGCGAAAATTCTGCAATGTGATTTTTATTGGCCTACTTTATTTAGGGACACCCACGAGTTTCACAAAGCATGCGAGCGCTGTCAAAATCTAGGAGGATTGTCCAGTTGGAATATGATGCCTCTCAACCCAATTCAACATCTCGAAGTTTTCGATTGTTAGGGCATCGATTTCATGGGACCATTCCCCTCATCTTTTGGACATGTCTACATATTACTTGCCGTAGACTATGTGTCCAAGTGGATAGAGGCGATTCCATGTAGAACCAATGATCATCGCACGGTTTTAAGGTTCCTTAAAGAAAACATACTATCTAGATTTGGAATGCCTCGTGCCATCATAAGTGATGGAGGTTCTTACTTTTGCAATAGGCCTTTTCGAAGCCTTAATGAAGAAATATGGCATTTCACAAAAAGTGAGTACCCCATACCACCCATAGATAAGTGGGCAAACTAAAATTTCCAATCGAAAAATCAAGCAGATTTTGGAGAAGACGGTGAGGCCGAATTGCAAAGATTGGTCATTGAGATTAGTCGATGCTCTTCGGGCTCACTGTACCACTGTTTTTGGCAATTTTGGCCGGATGGCCAGTGGTTGTGGCCGGCCAGCCAGAGGGCATGTAAAATATGATTTTTAAGCTTTTCTTCCTCCATCTCCATTGCATATTTTCCTCCACCTCTTGTCCTTTATTCCTTTGATCTTCAAGGTATGTAAGAAGGGCCTCTAAGCATCTAAATGATGAAGTCTCTCTCTCATTCCTACAATCACAAAACCATACATTAGGTAGGTCTTTCAACATGTAATCGATGCATAGTTAGTGATGAAATGGGGTTAGAATATGCACATTTAAGAGCTAACCCCCCCCCCCCCCCCCCCAACTAGCATTTTGTCCCGAGCAAAACATGTGTGAAACAAATCTAAATTTTCAAAAGCCCAACTCTCTTTCGGAAACAATGCTTTTATAAACTTTGAAACATACAAGAACAAATTTTGGAGAAAATTAGTGATAGAAATTGAAATCTTAAACTCCTTAAATATAATGAGTGTTTCACATAGAATCCCCTCTAATTGATTGATAAATAAAAGAATCCGAACAAGTTAACCTAGTGTGCATAGTGAATGTTCATCTCATGAGTTTCCAGGATTACCTTCTTCATAGATCAACGAAACTAAAGATCTAAGAGTGTACCGATCAACAACAAGCCTATGACAAGAATTTGCCTTACCGTTCCTTCGACGACTTTCACACTACTTCCCATTTCCAGCTTAGGTTACAGGTAGACCTTCCCCTGGTTGGTAATAGGTAGCCCTTTTCAGAATTTTTATACATATATTCAATGAATAACCTTAATTTTCTTTCAATAATAGATAGGATTTTTAGAAATCCATATCTTTCGTTCTTTTCTCTTATTTCTCATGAACAAGGATAGACAAAGTTCCTTGGCTTGGTTCCTCAACACCTTAAACCTTTAGTCTAACTGATCCACAAATCTACATAATCCCTTTAAATCATGAGAATCGTATAATGTGGACTAGACTCAAAAGTGTTCAAACTTTCTATCAATCAAATCAATAAGGGAATTTAAATAGAAAACTACCATATTCTAAGTCCTTCAAGAGTTTCAAAATCATCTCACTACATCTCTCTTCCTTTCATACTTATGACATCCCAAGTGCATATAAACACGGTTTCCCAAAGGAGTTTTGAATTTTCAGAAAAATCAAAAAATTTCTACAAACCTTACTCAAAATGTCATAAATTGTTAGATTCATCTAGGAATCTCACCCCCTAATCAAAACTTTACATTGTCCTCAATGTACGAAAATATGCAATGCATGCAACAACATGAGAGGAATGACAAAATAAAGGGAAGTGAGAAAGAGAGATATTGCCTGAAAAATGGCATGACAAAATTGGCTTGCGGAGATGGATTACTTCAAAAACTAAGTCTACTAATCAAAGCAAATGCTAATCCGATCTAATTCTAGGAAAGCGATTAAAATTTTAAACCATCCTCCGTCAGACTAGGAGGTTAAATCCCAACAACTCATCCAAAAGCATAAAGTCAAACAAAATCATTAGATGGATAAAAAAGTTTCGCAGTAAAGTCATCCAAGATCCTGCTTTACAATACACATGTGTGCATGATCCTGATAAGCCACTAAAAATCCTAAAAAGGAATTTCAGCGGGGTCCTTAATGTTTTCACCACATGTATAAGAAGAGACATCATTATATTTGTCAGAAAAAAAAATGTCTCCTTTCAGATTTTCCTAGGCAATGATATTATAAGTATGAGTCGTCCTAAGATTGATAGAGTTCGGTATGTATGATCCATAAAGGTGAAGAAACATGAATTGATCTCTCAACATGATAAATTGTTGTTTCCACATCCTCCTCTCGGCTAATGTTATATGCCGGTACCGACTCTAAAAGTGCAACTATATCCCCTATCAAATCAACATTCTTATCAGGTGAGTGGGTCATGTTTTCTTCTAAGTGACCGAAGTAAAGAGGTGAGAGGGACTCGTCGTCCAAAATTGAATCGATCATGTTTATTTCATGGACCTCCTCATTTTCAATATTGAAGGCATTTAACTTAATCGTCATATTGCCAAAAGACATTTGGACAACCCCACTCCTACAATTGATGATTGTGTTTAATGTAGCTAGGAATGGGCGGCTAAGTATGACAGGGATTTGAGTGCCAATATTAACCATGGATCGTGTGTCTAAGATAATAAAGTCTACCGGGTAGTAGACCTTATCAACTTGGACAAGGACATCCTCAATCACTCCTCTCGGTATACGAATCGATCTGTCAGCAAGTTGTAGCATGGTTTTGGTGGGTTCTAATTCACCTAAACCCAATTATTCATAAACCGAGAAAGGGATTAAGTTCACACTTGCCCCTAGATCGAGTAAAGTGTGCTTCACCCGGTAGTCACCGATTATACATGATATTGTTGGACTATCGAGATCTTTGTATTTTTTTAACATCCCGTGATTTATAATGGCACTCACATTCTCTGTCAAGAATGCCTTCTTCTGCACATGTATTTTCCTTTTTACAGTACAAAGGTCCTTTAGAAATTGGCATATGACGGTATTTGTTTAATGGAATCCGACAATGGAATGTTGATCTTGACTTGCTTAACAACCTCTAAAAATTCCTGACATTTATCTTAAGGTTTGGTTGAAATCAAGCATTGAGGGAATGAAGCAACGTGCCGATATTCTTTTAATGGCTTTTTTTCATGTATAACAGTTCTAGCTCCATCATCCTCTTTGGAAGATGCCGGATCATTAGGCGTTAAAGCCTTCACCAAGTCAGATTTTTCAATAGTTTTACCACTTCTAAGAGTGGTGGTGGACTTAACATGTTCCATATGTTGGTTAAAGGAACTAAGCACGCTTATTTCACATTGTGATTTCGGATTAGGTAGGGGTTGGTCCGAAAGAGTCCCTTCCCTTGTGTTTAAGGGAGCCTTGATTTTCTCCACCGAACTTTTAAGCTCAAGCATCATTATGTTGTTTGTTTGGTTGATTTGAGCTTGGCCTTGCATGAATGCTTTCAATGTATCCTCCATAGACATTTGAAGTGAGGCCATAGGAAATTGCATTGGGGCCCCCCTTTGAGGATTACTTTGGATGGCCATGGGTCCATTCACTCAATTGAAGTTAGGATTGTTTCTCTAATTAGAATTGTACGTGTTTGAATTTAGAGTACTACAAGGACGTTGATAACTATTTAAGGCATTCGATTGTTCATATAAAAGTTCTTAAAATGCAGGAATTGTAGGACAATCCCCTGTTTAACGCACATTGGAAGTACAAATGCCACAAATAGTTTCAATAGTCCCCCTTTGTTGAGTTGTGTCCACTTTCCTTAATTCCATAGCCTCGACATTTCGTGTGAGATTAGCTACTCTAGCACTCAGATCATCTTCATCATTCAAAACATAAATTCCTCACTTTTCCTTGACTTGGGATTGTTTTGAACTTGTCGGCTTAGATGTATCCCATGATTGTGTGTTTTCAGCGAACATGTCAAAATAGTCCTAAGCTTCCTCTGTTTCCTTGCTCATGAACTCCCCATTGCACATCATCTCCACAAATTGGCGCATGGTTGAGTTTAGTCCATCATAGAAGAAACTAATCAGCCTCCACCGTTCATAGCTATGATGTGGGCATGCGTTTAATAGCTCATTATACCTTTCCCAACATTGGAAGAAGGTTTAATCTTTTTTTTGGGCGAAATTCATTATGGCCCTTCTCAGCGCATTGGTTCGATGAGCCGGGAAGAATTTTTTAAGAAACTCCCAAGTCATTTCAGCCCATGTCCCAATAGACTTTGGCCTTAAGGAATGTAGCCATAATTTGGCCTTCTCTTTTCAAGAAGAAATGAAATAATTTGAGTTTTATGGTATCCTTGGTTACATTATCATAGTTTACTGTGGCAATAACCTCTTCGAACTCCTTAATGTGTAGCTAAGCGCCTTCGGAGTCGAGTCCATGGAATTTTGGGAGAAGTTGGATCAACCCCGGTTTAAAATCAATGTTTACCATATTGTGAGGGAAAATTATGCAAGAGGGAGTACTTGTCCTAGCAGGTTATAAATAGTCACGTAAAGTCCTAGGTTGATGTGCATCCCCTACTTCATTTTCATCAATTTCGGTAAAGTTTTGGGCATGATTTTGATTAGCTCCTTAATTGGGTTGATTTTTAGCCATCTCTCTAGTAAAATCAGGAATATTATGACGTTTTCTAGCACAAGGCTCTCTATCAATCCCTTCAACAATTACTTCGTCACTTAACAATCGTTGAGTATGATTACGAACCCACTTGGGCATGAACTACTCAACACAAGCCTAAGAGTTAGCTCTATTTCTAAAAACAAAAATATGAAACTATCTATAGCAAGAGGGGTAGAGAGATAGAACCTGAATTGAAGATCTATGTTAGAATCCTGCAAAATCAAAGCAAAACTAAGTTAATATTCTGAGATTTTTGAAGAAAACCTAATCTAGAAAACAAAACAAATCCTAAACTTAACTTAACATAATCCAAACTAAAAGCTATCTCAGGAAAATTCTGAAAACACCGAACAAATTCTCGATAACGACGCCAAAAACCTGTTCGCTCCCAAGTGTAAGGTTGCGATGTAGTAATAATTTAAAAAGACCGAGTATCATCTCACAGAAATTTATATGTAGATATTCTCAGAATTTATCTAAAACAACCTATTGTTGAAATCACATTAAGATATAAATCTAGAAAATAATGATTCGAAATTAAACAGTGATTATGAGAGGTAATAATAATCTAAAAAGACACTAGAGCGCTAAGGATTCACTTTTGATTGTTTTTAATGCATCAGCACAACTAGGTCTCTCTTAACTCAATCGGAATTGAATTTCTATCTCTATCCGATCGGAATATGGAGCAGTTCAATCAACACTTATTTAAAATAGTTGCTTGTTCATTGATTCGATTACCATAATAATGCTCAGGCCTTGGGCACACTCAATTGTAAAAGCCAAGCTTCTTTCCAATCTAGTTGAGATTCACAACCGTAGCTTTCATCAAATCCTGTCACTTGAATTGACTACGACCAATGATTAGAACTCTAATTAAATCAAAATCAATTAATAAAAAAAATATATCAGATTATCATAAAAGATTAGAACTTTAGTTTCAATAAGTTCCCATATGAAGATCGTGCCATTGTACAGAAGGCAATCAAAGAGTCTATCATGCCCAAAGTCAATAATAGATCAACGAATTACACAAGCATAAACAATACCAAAAAGGTAAGCTATTAGATTTAAATTCACTAAGAAGCACATGAGCCCAGAGTCGTCAAGAGATCAAAGCAAAAACTAAACTAATACTTTATTCAAATTCTTATCAAACCAAATTCTTCAATCAAAGCATAAAAAGGAAACTTAGGTTGCATCAATCCATAAAAAATGAATCAAAAGCATCATCTCTTAGCCCTAACTAAGAGGTTTTAGTTCGTCTCTAACATCCTTGAACTAGAAGCCTCAAAAACATAAAAACAACTAAGAACTAGAAGAAAAGTAGAAAGAAATCCTTCTCCAAAGCTTTCTTGATCTTCCCCACATCTTAGCATGCTCTGAGGATGAAGATGAGGTGTCCTTTTATAACACAAACCACCCACCGACGAATAATCTTATAGACTTGCGTAGTAAAAATCAGAATTAGAAGTCTCCTAGTGCAGTCAGGACGCTGGCCGGCCGGCTGAACCCTCCTGGCCGGCCGGTCAGAGCTTGTAATGCAACTTACAACATTCTCTGGAGGTTAAAATACACTGACCGACCTGTCAACCGGCCGGTCGGTCAGGTGGTCGGACTATGTAAAAATCTGTCCAGTGAAATTGCTGTTTCTGGCAGTTTTGGCCAGCTGGCTCACAAACCCCTATTTGGACCAACCCTTCCAGGTAGTGCATACGCAATCTAAAAATCAACCCATCTTTCCACTTTTCCAGCTCAAGGTATCATGAATATAAAAATGAGACAAATTCAAAAAATTCAATGACACCTAGAAACAAGAAGAAGCAAAGAAAAAATGCTCATCATTTAAATTGTATATGCTGTCATTTTGATTGAAGCTCAGAAACAAGATGGTTTTCTCACAATATTGAGGCGTATCTAAAATTCATATATACCATAATAGAGGAAACAATGGAACAGAATAGTTATAGTTGAATACACTAAGCTCTGCCATTTTTTTCATGAACTGAAGTAGGCTGACAAAACAGATGGAGGGTGTGGATAACACACATACATCACATGTGGGCCCCATAGACCCATTTATGATGCATCTTAACCTTCCATTAATTTTTAGGTGCTTGCATATCATCTATCACACTCTGCTGGAGAAATACCGATGGAGAAATACTTCCGTAGGCTGACTAAGTGTGATGTATGCAATGCAACTACATTTTCATTTACATGTGACACAATAGAAATAAAAGCACATGCATAGAAAATCATATATAAAAGGAACTTACCTGATAAGCGCAGTTAAATAGAGTTGGAGAGGCAGGCTTTTCTACAGAGATGTTTGTCAACCAATACTACAAATAAATCATTATCATGACTTAGCTAGAAATAAATGACACCTTAGATAAGGGAGATAGTTATAACTGAATCCATATGTAGTTACAACTGAACATTGAAATTGGATTTAAGACTTACCTCCCAACATAAATGAGGAAAACATGAATACCTTGGTTTTTCCTAAGTTGTGGAAACACAATGGAGGCACTGTTTGCCTTTCATGCAATTTCAATCTCTCTTATGCTTTGAATTAAATCACCTTCAACATATGGGACAAAAAAAAACCTTGAACTTAACTATAGATATCGAACACAATGTAAATAGTTTTTCAAAGCAAGAAGTTACAATCATATTCCAAACACAAGGCTTAAGTCTCAGAAAAAACAAAATATTTCTTTATGCGTCAGATAAGTCATAGGACTAGGGCAAATACATTGTTATAGGCACAGATCAATGGACTAGTGATCCAGATCATTCATCTGATGGTAGTGTTGCACATGAGACTTTTATTGTACGGTTTTCGAGAGGGAGGAGGAATTTTCAGATTGCCTTGTCCATGGTGGTCCTATTGTATTAACAATCTAGACTACCAGAAAAGGGGCCTCACGTGTAAAGAAAAAGAAAATTAGCATTTAAACATAAAAAAAAGGATAGCACATGAATTTAGAAGCCACTCGATCCACTCATCTGGCACACCACAGGAGGACTAATGGATTCCCAGAAAACAAGGACAATCTACAACTCAAGGTTGCCAAACCACATGAGTGTGGCCAACATAAATCTTGTAACAATTTGTAAACAAAATTTCTCTTCCCTTAAACAATTTCTATAGCCAATTGACATTCTCAATCCTTAAAGCCATCCATTCCACTCATCTACACATATTCAGGCTAGTACAATCTACAAGATTAACTAATGGATATGACCCAACCCAATGAAATTAATCATAATCAACAAACCCAGTTTCCAAAACATTGAAAATCAGAAACCAACCAGTGTTTTTGAAATTAAAAAAAAATTAAAGAAGGAAAATAAAAGAGCATTCAAACATCACCCTTGACGAAGCAAAAAAATATAACTAAAATCCAACCATGCCCAAAAAAATGGAAAATTATTGCATGTAAACCCCACCAAAACCCAATTATACTCCTTGGAATGCCAACCCAATACATATAGAAAAATGAATTAATCATAACTAAATCCAAAACCCACATCTAAAAAATAGACCATGGACAGAAACCCACCAAAATCCAACCACGGAATTCCACGTTCACCCTCAACTAAAAAATAAACATCAAATTTGGAAACATATGCGGTCGGCGATTAAAGACCAAAGTACGAACAAGATATTTGTCTCTCAGAAGCATTAGGGTTTGAAACCATACGTACCTTATAGCCGAAAGCACCAACAATATATGGGGTCGACAGATGTAGAAAACCTACCGTTTGAAGGAACCTCTCCCTCTCCGCTATTACAGAGCCAAGGAGGCGTCTTTATGGAGCAAACCCATCTCCATTTCTACTCATACGGACCCAAAGAGGATATGCAATCTTCTATCCTCCTCGGCCTAGCAGTGAGGAAGGGATTTGCAAATGATAGGAGAAAGGATCTCGGCCGATGACGATGCAAGATCAACATAGGTAGATGATGGTGATATATGAACATACAGAGATTTCAATCCCTGGATAGACAGTAGGGTTTTGAAAATCCATCCCCCGTTTACTACAGACTGTCGAGTGGGATAGGAATGAAATCCATCGAATGATCTGGCGGGTTTGACAAATCTCACCATCCGCCCGTGGTTTTGGGCATGTAAGCCGAGACAAAATGTGGGATCTGAAACCCACTCACTCTAAAAGTGGGACCCCAAACCTGATATGGGATTGTTAACAGCAATCCCATCTAATACTGGGTAATTCAATGCACCAAACATTCCCTTATCCATATTTGGACGTTTCATCTGATCACGCAATTTAATCAAACATGAGGCCACACATGTAAGAGAGAGCCTCAGGGTCTGTATTTGGTTTTGTGTACAATTAGGAAAGTGCAGGTGTGACAGAGTCGTACTCGACTCAATGTTTAATTGAATGCTAGTGACCCATGCGCTGAGATGGATTGATTAAGATCAAATTCTCGGATTTAGCCACCCCTTGTTAGCCACCGGTTGTATCAGTGATCAAGTGACTTGCAAAACGATATGGGTTAGTCGTTCTTAATGGTTTCTTTTTGCCCTGTGTCTTATGGACTTGTTCTTTCAGTGTGATTACGATCGTAGTTAAACATTAAAAATAATAAAGAAAGAATTTAAAATCTGAAAGTATTATTCTATTAATTAACTTTTATAATACAAGCACCCACGTCGGTTTGGGGGTCGATGATCCATTCATTGTCCAATCGTAGATTGAATTTCATAGTGGGACGGTCGTGATGTGTAGGATGGTTGTTTATTTATTCCTTAAAAAAATTGGGCCTTATGGCTGTTAAAACTGAAAATGCTTCAAGGACATTTTCTGCGTATTGTTGCTTTGGGGTTCTCAGTAATAGAGACATTCATAGACAATAAAAACATTCACAAAAGTACACAAGAGGAGATATCGCAAAGCGAACTTTATTCCAGAGATTCTGAGATCTTTTACATTCCAGGACGTGATCTGGCACAAGCCCTTAATTACATCGAATAATCAATGACCCTTGATTAAAAGGCAAAAGACTAGTCAGCAAGGACTATAATCTTAAAGTTCGTGGTCATTGAGACGTGTTTTATTATTGATTGGGCCATTTTTGTGTGAGTTAGATGTCTATGTCCCATGTTTTGGCTGGAGATCCGGGCTAAGACCGTCAGGGTTTTTAACTAAGAAGATGCGACTCTGGGCCCGCGCCTATCATGTTTGGACATGTGACCTTGGCAAGACCGATCTACAGTTGTTTGTACCTAAGTAGTCTAACCGACAGATGCCGTTTGGATGGGTAGGGCATCGACTGCTGTATTATGGCAGTTCATAGTAATCGTTTTGTAAAGAATTGGAACTCTTTGATATAGTTTATTGTGGTAACAATAATCCCGTTTGTTTAGTTTTTAACCTTAATCAGGTCATATTGAAATTATATATATATATATATATATATATATATATATATATATATATATATATATATATATAAAATTGTGCATGATCTTACATGATTGTGGATACTGATAGTCCTATACGGGGACATTTTGTACTTCGCCTTATGTCTGATGATGCATTCTGATACCCAACATTGTTCATGGAAGTGCGAACGTGTATGAATATCGAAAATATGGTCGTTAATCATTACGAATAACCAAATAACATGATTTAAAGGCTAAAACTTCTATTGCGCATGTCTTGGAGGCATGCGCAAGCATCTCGAGTATGCGCAACCATCTGAGGCATGCGTAAGACATCCAAGGCATACGTAAGGCCATCCGAGGCATGCGTAAGGAACTTCCTTTGAGAAAACATCTTTCTTGAGTGTTTGGGATATGCATGAAGGCATCCGGAGTATGCATAAGGCAATCCGAGGCATGGGCAAGGCGTCTGAGGCATGCGCAAGACTATCTGAGGCATGCGCAAGGACATTTTTGGACTCAGTTGATGAAATTAGTCCAATCTGACGTGCGCAAGGGTTTTCACCGAGTACGTCGGAATGACATAGCTCCGGTGAGGAATCCGACGATGGGTTGGGTTTCGGCGAGGTTTTCGGTGAGGGGTCTGGTGGGAGCTTGCGAATGCTTAGGACACACTGGCACGGATTTCGAGTCAGAATCGTCTCTCCCGTCATACAGACGCATTGGGGTATTTGTAGGTAAAACTACCCAACCAACTGTCATGCACATGCCTGGGATTGCTTGCGCATGCTAAAACATACCACGCACATGCATCCCGGGTATGCGCAAGTAGCTTTTAGGTATGCGTACATAAGTTTTAGGTGGGAGGTGCATGTTTGTGTCTCAGGACAGCATGCGCATGCTTCAGAGATGCATGCGCATGCATGAGATCCATGCCTCATGCAAGGATCTCAGGTATGCGCAAGCAACATAAAAATGTAAATTTTCTTGTTTTCCTCTTATTTAATCCATCTTTTTCATGTCTTTTTAGGTTATTTTATATGTTTCCAATGTTGTGAACATTTGTGGGCCCAATAGATGCCCCCCGGTGTGCTATGCTGATCGTTTATAATCTCATTCAGTGTATGCACACCGGGCCAGGCCGACTATAAATACCAGAGTTAGCTTTCATTTCATTATTTCCTGTTTCCAGAGCTTTGATTGCGTCCATACAGAAAATTGCATGCGCATACCCCTGAGGTATGCGCATTCTACCGCAGACTTAGATTTTGATCGCCCAACTGCTTGCGCATACCCGCGAAGCCACACACATGCTTCCAAGGCCCTGCGCATACCTCTGTGGTATGCGCATGCAACTTTGGACTTAAGGTTTTAGTAAAAAATGCTCGTGCATACCTATGAGTGCTTGTACATGCCTGAGGGGTATGCGCATGGTCAATAATATTCAATTTTCTTTCGTTTGGCTTGCGCATGGGATTTTCAGGGATGATCAAATCTGTCGCAATTTCTTATGTCTAACTCCTTTTAAAATTAGCTATTCTGAGTATGCAAATGCTTACCCCTTTAGACCGTGAAACAGATGAGATGGAGTCCTTATATCAAACTTTGTCCTCACACGGGATGTACTGATTCATAACTTTCATTTGGGGTTGTGACCCATCTAGTATTAGCCCGGGTGCAGCCAAAGTTTGTCTGACATATATATGCATTCTTCTTACTTAACATGTAGTTTTAATGATGCAATATGAGGGTAATTGATGCGTACATTATGTTATTCTTTGTTGTTGATGATCGCTTACTTTCTATGTATTGTCCATTTTTGCTTAATTGTTATGGTTCTCAAATCGAGTTTCTAGCATTGTTTGTAGAAGATAATGATTAGAACTAGCGCCTCTCTGCCTTTTGCTCATAATTGCCTCCGACGACTTCTTGCTTCCCTCGATCGCCCTGATGCTTGGTCGTCCCTCAACGCCAATCTTGACAAAGTGTCTGAGGATTTGTCTCGGTTGGACATCAACTCCCGTTCTATTCTAAAGGCTATTCGGAACATCTCTCTCATGGCCTCTATCTTAAACGAGTATAGCGAGGATTCGTTTGGCTTGATCTATGACTTTCCTTTTCGGGAAGAACTGACCCTGCTCGAGGAAGCGGAGCCTCCTGTGGCCACTTCTTTCTTCAACTTGTTGGGCAAGTTCCACTCTGCAAGGAGGGAGTACCGGACTAATGAAAGTTTTCTTGCTTATATTCTTCCATATGCGGAGGCGGAGGTGCAGGATCGCCAAGCTGGAGTTTGGAGATCAGTGAGGGGTGCTTGGAGGAAGCGCGAAAGGCTTTTGGTTGAAATACCTGCAGTTAAACTTCAGGCTTCGTTGGAAGCGATGAATCTTGATGTTGTTCAGCAACATATTTCAAATATGATGGACTTGGTTTCTAAGGAAGTTCAAGTACAAGAGAAAGTGAACAAGTTGAAGGCTCGGGTCCTCCAGCTGCTACAAGACTAAAATTCTCCTTGATTGTGGGGGGAAACCCCTAATTTTGAGTCACTTTGTGATGAACTTAATCTTTAGATATTTCGAACAATTAACATAACAATTAAAATTAAATCTATGGTTGTTTGATGATGATTACACTCTTTTCTCCTCTCCTCTATCTCTTCTTATATGCATGTGTGTTTCCCTTTTTAGTTAAAATTATGAATGCTCTCTTGCTTTATTAGGTCAGATCACTTGGCTTTCTTGATCCATGATACTGTGCAATCTTATTATATTTGATTGTGCGTATTTTGTTCATTCGTAATCATATTTTTATGTTCGTGTTTCATCCCTCATCATCTTCGCAGACAAAAATGGTGAACACACGCTATTCCGGTGATAGTGCAACTCGTCCTTCTTCGAGTAGTCCTTCAGCTAAGCGCGGGTGGAAGAGAACCGCTGCTGGTCCTTCTAACCCTCCCATAGCATAGAAGAGTTCCATATTCTTTCCTTCAGTTGTAGCTGAGGTGAAAGACTTTGCAAAATGTATTCGGGGGCTTCCTCGCGATGTATTTGTCTGAGTATTTGTAGATCGAACTGCTTTTGAGCCTCCGAAACGAGGAACAGAATCAGAATGGGGCGAATGGTATAGTCAGTTTGTTGGTGCATGAGCTGAAGCAACTGTCTCTGTCCACGAATTATCGGATACAGAGGGGGATTTTGAATAGAATCCAAAGAAGAAACAGAAGCAAGAGAAAGTGCTGACTAAGAAAGAGGAAATAAAGGAGATCGCCGACTCTAAATATGATCGTATGTGGATCAGCTAGGAAAGCTGTAAAATTTCTGAAAGCAAGGGTATTTTTATCAAGAGCCCTTATAATGAACAGTATATCAAGCATGAATGTACCCTTCAGCGGCAACGTCCCCCTCCTAGCGTTGATCCATTAAATATTCATGGTCCTTTCCAATTTTATGCGCTCGATATGTGGACTTCATATCAGATGAAGTTGTTGACTGGCTCGCTGCGTGACAACAGGAAGACCCAGAACGTAGGCAAGCCGAAGGACCTCATCTTCCTCGTTCTTACTTGTAATCCCCCACCAAGCCTTTCCTACTCATTATTTTGAGATGGTGCGCCAACGGTTTAGACACCAGAGTCGAAAAGAGATGGGGACAACTCAAAACTTCCACACTCGAGGATACCTGAATGAACAGTTCGAATATGAACCTTGGGCTAAAGAGATATTAAGCTGTCATAAGGATGTGTTGGAGCGTATCGGTCTTTATGATGCAATCTTCGCCACGTCCAGCTTCTTTTCGAGGGATCCGGTAGTTCTTCGAGGTTTACTCAATTACTAGTGCTCGATCACCAATTCCTTTTATTTATTGTATGATGATATGAGCATTACTCTATGGGATCTTCGTACCATTGTTGGTCTTCCCATTCAAGGCTCTCCATACGAAGAATACGTTCCTACCGACCGCGAGCTGTCATCTTTCCATTGTAATTCACGGGATGGCTTCCATACTTCTGCTTGTTTAGAATTGTTTGCTGAGTTGGTAAAATTCAAGAACCCAAAGAAGGTCCATTATGAAGACTGGCTACTTTATTGCAGTCGTCATATGGGGTAAGTCTTTATGAGCTTCCTATTTTAATGGTTCGCATTAGTTATGCCTATTACTTAATCGTTCATGTCTTATGTAGGCTTGACTTCTTGGGGTACCATATGAGTACCAAAGACGAGGTTATGCTGAAGGAACGCTTAAAAAGACTCCCTTGCTAGAGTGATTTGTCCTTTACTTGCGAGTTGGCGGGCTTCTTGGCATATTGGTTGTCGGCGGTGGTATTTCCTAGTTTTAAGAATGCCGATGCCATCAGAATTTTCGTCCTCCCAATTGCCAAAGCCATGGAGAACAGCCGTCGCTATTCCTTAGCGCCTGCTGTTTTATGTAATTTATACAAGGCTTTCGGTCACATCACAAGTAACCGAGTGAAAGCGGCCTACAGGATGGACATGGCCTACTGTCCCGGGCATTATTTCTGTGGTTGGTTGGGCGTATATTTTCCATAGACTTATGATTCAAAACTTTTTGAGTATGGCGGCGTTGATCGACTACCTTTGTATTTCTTCTAAAAGTCCAAGATGACCACTCGCACACTGGAGTGGGTACACACGAAGATTAGTAATTGGGATCAGGTCTTCTTTTATCATTTTCCTGCTTCTCCCGTAGAAGAAGATAAAAAGGTGGTCGACAATTCGTCTCTCAGTTTTCAAGAACGGGAATTCTTCATTTCCATACGTACTGCTTCACTGTCTCTACGAGAGGGCACGAAATTCTGACGGGAACCGTACAACCCGAGTAGGTTCGCCCGACAATTTGGTTACGATCAGGGTGTCCCTGCAACGCTCCCGGAGGTAACAAAAGCAAATCGAGCTTACGACACCGGGCCAGCTCATTGGGAGTGGATGTGGAATCAGCTCCTATTAACACGGACAGGCTCGATATTCATTATTCTTGGGGATCATCAAAAAGTAACCACATCAAATGGTTGGATGCGGTGGTGGGTTCATTAATCTTTCTTAATCCGTAATAATTATCATGTTGACAGGCTAGTATTTATCCCCCCTCCCCGACTAAAGCATACTCCACCCTATGATGTGGGTTATTTGAGAGAGGATCTGAAGGCTTTACCTATGCTTGGAGTTGGATGTCACAAGACGTCCCTGAGCTTACTTGCTGACGCTGTCAAAGAAGACATTATTTTGGAAAGTTGGTATATGTTCGGGGATCTGAAATTGCGATGGTCACCGGACACCGGTCTTACTCGAATCCCGTCTCTAGGCGGGACAGCAGAAGGGAATGATCTAAACACCGCAACGGGTTAGCAGGCGATTGTGTCAGCGGCTAGAATGCCTCATGTATTGGTGGCCCATGAACAGGTCAATCGTCAGACATCGAACAGGGGAAATGAGCCATATGGGGGGGGGAGTATGAGAAAATGTTGATGGAGAGATTGCGGGGCCTTGCGAAGATGAAGATCCCAATCTTGAAATGCTTGAAGCCGGCCAACAGGGACAAATCAAAATTGCCCCTAGAGTCTCGATTGTTTATCCGAGAAAATCTCCATCTTGTATTGAGGAGATGTGTAAACGAGATCTTCTATGGATACCTATCAGAATAGTGATAGCGATGACGATGCTTAGCTTGACATAAGCGTTACAAGATCATTCTCCAAAGAGGCTCGTACTCGACTGATTACTCGGTTATTCTCCCCTTCTCATGGCAAGGATGACATTATTGACGGTGCTTTTGTCAGAGCGAGAATACCGTCCCCTCAAACTCTTGCCCCTGGTTCGACATCAGTTGTTACGGTATTGGTTCCTCCTCCTGGGGAAGTTGCCACTGCCAAGTGTTAACTCTGTCATCCATGGGTTGAACGCGTCATCTCTGATCAACCGGGTAAAGTCCATTGATCTTTATGTTTAGACTATATTTTTTTTCTGATGCATTATTTATTCATTTCCTTCCTTTCTCTTGGCGGATGTTCAGATGTTTGGGAATTCGTTCCTGAGGCTGCGGTTCCCATAGTCGAGAAGGTTATCCCTTCTAAACCTCTTGGTGAACTTCCGGCCGCCCCAGCTCTTCCTGAAACTGTCTTATACATGGAGATCACTCAGGCCGACATTATAGTTTTATTAGAGGTCGTTATAGCAGCTCGGACTCTGATGTTGAGGTTATCACTTCTATTGCTCCCACGACGTTGCCTGAAACTAAAGTTTTCATTCTCGTTGTAAATGTGGCACCTCCTACCATGGCTTCTATTTCTACAATTGAGAATATGGTACCAGTCGTTGAAGATACCGCCCCTGTTGCTGAATGTATCACACCTGTTTTTGAGGTTGTGGCGCCTATTACTGATGTCCAGGGAGTTGTAGACCCGGTTCCTCTGGTGGCTGAGGTTTCAAAGCCTAATGAACTTCCTGCGAACGCCTCGAGATTGGAGACAGTTCTTTTTGTGAATATAACAGTTCCTCCAGAAGCTTCAGGTATGAGATTTTATTAGTCGATAGTAAACAAGTTTTATGAATGAATCTTCTTGATTCTAATCAATAATGTCTATGTTCAGGCTCCACTGATCAAGAAACGACTGGAGTCGCCGAGCCTATTGCTCCTTGTTTTGAACATCTTGACATATTCAGACGAGGTATGATGAAAAGTATGCTTTCCAATCTTGCGAAGGCAGTAGATAGTCCTTCTAAGTGGCCATTGCTAGGGGTTGGCCTTGAAGCGCTCGAATCTTGTGCGAGCATGTTTGGAGTTAATGTATCGTCGGTGACACAGAAGATTTTATCCTTTAAGAATTCGGTTACACGCGTCGAGGTTGTCAAGTAGGTTGTCTGCGACCCAAGTATCAAGGCCAAGAAGGAGGCTTGTCTCTCTTTGCAACCGTCTTTGGAAGAACGGGAACGATTAATGTCTGAGGCGCGTACTACGTTAACCAATGACGAGGTTCAATATCGTGAAGCTTCGCAACGGTTGGGAACAGTTCAATCAAAGATTCAGCAGCTTCTTGCGAAGTAGGCTATATTAAATTTTGAAATGGCCCGTCTCGAGTCTTTAGTTTCACAAGGTCGTTTGCTTGTTGGGCGGCTTGAGCGTGATTGCAACACTACGTGCAAGCAGTTAAACGATTTGGAGGTTGAGCTTTGAAGGATGCCGGATCCAGAACAGGAGTGGGTGGAGGCAAAAAATTTCTACGGATTGCTCAGAGTGGAGCGATTCGACTGTTAGCTTTATGTTTGGAGCGACTGTAATTCTTTCTTTATTTCTTTTGAACTGGTATTTTGAGTTGTGTATGAATATGATAATGGGAAGGCCCCAAATAACCTTATTTTGTTTAGTCATTTGACCTTATCATCTTATGGTATTTTTGCATTATGTCCTATTATTACAGTGTTCTTAATATGCAATAGGATAAATATGTATGCATGTTGATCGTACTGAATTATAATCATAACTACGTTACTTCCCTTCTTATCAGGTTAATGTAATTTGCCAAAGGTCCGATTATTTATCTGTCAATTCAATATTTGTTCCCTTCTCTTTTCTCCTCTCACATCCCTTGGATCTTGCAAATGTTGATTCCCTCCTGCCACATAAAACATCAATGGTTAGTTTTCTCATAGTACCAAAGTTACGTGTTACTTGTTTACTTTATTTTATTCTTTTCACTACATGTTTATTACAGTCTTGCCCTTCATTTGCGTTTACAAATTAAGGCAACTACTGAGTGTCAGGTATAGTATCTTTTCATAAAACGGCCATTGACCAGAGAACTGATGCCTTGCCCTTTGCAATCTACCACCTGATAGGCTCCATTGGAGTACACTTCATCGAAGATGCACACGGGATCCCATTTTGGGTCAAATTTACTTTTCGGACCCTGAGCTGGTGCTGGACATTTTATCATTAATACCAAGTCGCTCTTCTTGAATGACCTGCCGCAAACTCGTTTATCATATGTGGCCGAGATTCGCTTCTGATACATTTCGAGCCTCTGTTGAGCGGCGAGCCTCTTTTCATCCAAATTATCAAGCTCTGTCATTCTGATCTTGGCATTATGTTCAGTAGTTAGGAAATTTCGTAGAGCGACCCACAAGGATTCGACCTGAACTTCCATAGGAACCACGGTCTCTGTACCATATACCAAGGAGTAAGGCGTGGCTTGAGTGGTAGTGCGATGCGTCGTCCGATATGCCCATAGTGCTTCGGCAACCGCTTGTCCCAATCCCTTTTATTTTCTGATATTATTTTCTTCAAAATCTTCACGATAGTCTTGTTGAAGGCTTCGACTAACCCGTTCATAG
Source organism: Liriodendron chinense (assembly GCA_003013855.2). Classification (NCBI taxonomy): domain Eukaryota; kingdom Viridiplantae; phylum Streptophyta; class Magnoliopsida; order Magnoliales; family Magnoliaceae; genus Liriodendron; species Liriodendron chinense. The sequence goes on from ML058584.1 coordinate 2,243,945, forward strand.
GGGGATAATAACGCGTCGAATAACAGTGCTTGATCTTGAAATTTACGCATAGTTTATCGATAGTAGCATTTTTGAAGGGTGTCCCATTGTCGGTGATGATTTTTTCGGGGATACCATGTCGGTATAATATGGTATGGCGGATGAAGCCTTCAACTTGTTTTGCTTTCACGTTCTTAAGAGTCACTACTTTTACCCATTTAGAAAAATAGTCGGTTGTGGCCAGGATATATTGATGCCCTTGGGAAGAGGGTAGACTAATCGGCCCAATCACATCCATGCCCCAAGTTGCAAAAGGCCAAAACATCACTGACTGATGTAATTCTTCTGGTGGTACATATATGATGTCTGCATCAATTTGGCATTGGTGGCACCTCTTTACATATTCCATTGCATCTTTCGTCATTGTAGGCCAGTAATAACCCATATGTCGGACACGATGTTGCAAATTCTTCCCTCCTTGATGGGCACCGCATTCTCCACCGTGAGCTTCTTTTAATGTGGCATGTACTTCATCCTAGTTTAGGCATCGCAACAGTACACCACACAAATGTTTATAAAGAATATCATTCTGCAATATAAACGAACTGGCCCGTCTTTTGATTTGCGTTCATGTCTTAAGAGTCTTCCGGTAAAAACCCGTACTTAAGATAATCGACAAATAATCTTCTCCAATCGTCTTCCTCTATGATCTCAAAATAACAAATGGGGTTTGCACTCGACTCTCCACCACACAATGCAGCTGTCGATAGGATTCTTCTCTCTTCTATCGTTACTTAAAGCGGGTTGCCTCCAGGATTGGCCAGAGCGGTGGCTAAATTGGCGAGCGCATTTGCTTGTACATTCTCCTGTCTTGGTATGTATGAAATGCTGCTATCCCGAAACTGATCGAATAATGACTGTGCTTGGTGGCAGAAAGGTGACAACTCAGGCTCGCGGACCTCATATTATGTTGTCAGCTGTCCAATGACCAACTTAGAGTCACCATAGATTCATATGGTCTTGATTCGCATCTCTAGGGCCAACTGTAGCCTGATAATGAGGGCCTGATACTCTGCTTCGTTGTTCGTACATGCTAGCACAATGGTGAATGAATATGGCAACAAATCTTCTTGCGGGCTGATAAATATAACTCCTGCCCCTGCCCCTATCGATCTGGAGGCACCATCAAAATACATTTGCTAAGGCCGTGTTTCCTCAACAAACATGACTTGGTCATCTGGAAGGTCACATTCCATCTCTTCACTGCTTGAAACCAGATGTGCGGCAAGGAAGTCTGCAATCGCCTACCCCTTGATATCTCGAACCGAAACGTAAGTAATGTCAAACTCTGAAAGGAGGAGAGCCCACTTAGCTAACCGTCCGGACAGCATTGGTCTGTTTATGAGGAACTTGATAGGGTCAGCTTTAGATATCAGGGTTATTTGGTGTGAGAGACAGTGATGCCTGAGTTTCTTCACAGCAAAAACTAGCGAGAGGCATATCTTTTTTATTGTTGAATAATTGAACTCAGCCCCTACTAATGTACGGCCTAGATAATATAGTGCATTTTCCTTCTTTTTTTCGTTCTTCTGGGCCAGAAGTGCCCCTAGTGAATTTTCTCCCACTATCATGTATAAAATCAGCTGCTTTCCTTTGATTGGAGCGGTGAGGACTGGAGACTTCTTAAGCATCTCTTTTAGTGTGTCAAAGGCCTTCTGAAAGGTGTCATCCCATTCAAACTGGACGTTCTTCTTATTAAGGCGGGAGAATGGCTGACATCTTCCAGCTAAATTTGAGATAAATCTTCTCAGATACGCCACACGACCTTGAAAACTCTTCAATTATTTCAGATACTTCGGTGGTGACATCTCCTTAATGGCCTTAATCTTCGCAGGGTTAATCTCTATGCCCCTGTATCTGACAACGAAGTCCAAAACCTTACCAGACGAGACCCCAAACGCACACTTCAACAGATTCATACGGAGACTTTTCTTGAGTAGTCGTTGGACTAATTGCTTTAGGTGTTCTCTGTGCTGTTCATTGTCGGCTGATCTCATGACCAAATCAGCCACGTAGCATTCCATGTGTTTGTGCATCATATCTTGGAATATAATGTGCATCGCACGCTGATATGTTGCCCCTGCATTCTTTAACCCAAAGGGCATTACGCGGTAACAGTATATGCTAAGAGTCATACGGAAGGCTGTAACTTCTTCAAACTCTGGGGCCATACGGATCTGATTAATTATATCCCGAATAACCATCCATGAAGGACATCACTACATACCTTATAGTATTATCGATCAGCAATTCTGGGATGGGAAGAGGAAAATCATCCTTTGGACATGCTTCATTAAGATTTCGGAAGTCGACACAGACCCGGATCTGCCCACTCTTCTTTTTTACTGGCACAATGTTTGAGATCCATCACGGATATTTCAACTCTTGGACGAACCCAGCCTAGATTAGTTTCTTGATTTCTTCCTCAATCTTGGGTACTATGTCGAGATGGAATCGTCGTTGCGGCTATTTTACTGGCTTCTTCTCTTTCATGATACTTAGCTTGTGCATGGTAATCATCGGATTGAGCCCTGGAATTTCTGAATATGTCCAGGCGAAAACGTCTTTATTCTCTTTAAACAATTAAACGTATTTCTCCATTTCTTCTTCTGGGACATTCCTGCTCAAGTACGTATTTCTAGGTTCTTCCAGGGTTTCCAGATTTATTTCTTCAAGCTTATCAATTGTTGGCTGTCCCCCGTCTTCTATTTGAGTAGGTGCGGTACTTAGCTGGATGACGTTAACGAGATCTTGTGGTCGCATTTCCTCCATAGGGATGATGGTCAACATATTCACGCTTGCTTTTGCTCCCAAACCTTCTCCGTTTCTGTATACTTGCTTATGTTCTTCGAATGGAGCTAGTAATCTCTCTTTCATGATCGAATCCTGGCTAGAGAATCCCATATTTTTCATAATCTTTCGGCTGGCTTTGCTGCACCTCTTTTCTTCTATTGGCCGAGATTGGGTGGCTGACTTCTCCATTCCACTTTTTGAGGGTATGGGCTGACTTGGCCCCGAGTGAAACTTAATGGCCTTCTGGTTAACATCCCTTGATGGCATGAGGAATTGTTAGGGGCTCTCGGAAATGGCCTAATTCTTTTTACCTTGGGCACCGGCATGTTGAAGTTGGATTTGAGCACACTCATGTGCTGATTTGAGATCAATTCTAGCACAAACTGTCCCGGCTGACATAAATGCTTTGGCACCACATAAAATTTCTTTATCTGTTGTTGAGGCTGATTTGCTAGATGAGTCATGACTTCCTTCAGAGTGGTATGAGGTGCTTTACCCTTTTGCTTGAATTCTTGAGTTAGGGATTTTGTTTCCTACTTTCTTTGCACTGCATGAGGTTTCTTGATAATCTCTCTATCGTCGATGAGATCATAGTACCAGGCATCAGCCAAGAAGTATTCGACTACTGTATACGGCTTTGGGTCTGCTGCAACTCTGTATTGAATCTCATTCTTGTTGTACTTGAAGCACTAATGATATGTGAAAGGGACGACGCTGTTTTAATGAAGCCAAGGTCTCCCTAGAAGGAGATTGTATGTTGTCATTGCATCAATCACCTGACTGGTTACTTTCATCGTTAGTTCTTCGATTTCTAACATCACCGTAATTACGCCGAGGGTACACTAGCTATCTTGATTGAACCCTTGAATTACCATGATGCTCAAACATAATGTCGATTGTTTATAGCCTAACTGTTGTAGCGTCTTCGATGGCATAATGTTCACGGCGGATCCATCGTCCAACATGCATCTCTTAACTTCTGTATCTCTGATCATCCCCATAACCATCAGCGAGCGATTATGATCTGTTAACTCGATCATGCGGTTTTCTTCTTAGAAAGTGATCGCTGAGTGATTGACCTGCATAACTCATTGCACCGGCGTATACCCTTCTCAAATTTTATCTGGGTTATTCATCTCTGTTTCAATCTCCATCATAATGACTTCTCTGATTTTGCTGTCAAGTAGCGCGTTAATCAACATTTCTCTGTATGCCTTTAAGAGACATAAGGCATCATAAATACTTAGACGGGCGGGGACCTTTCGCAGATGTGACACAACGTCATATGTTACTGGTGTTGCTTCTGGTCTCGGGTTTGGTTGATTGGTTGTGGCTTCGATAACCTTCTCTTTCAGCTTCTGCATACTGGGCCCTTCTTGCGGCCTATCAGGGGTGACATCTTCTTGCATCGGATAATCTGACCTCGAAGGGGTGTGTTCAGGCATCTGCCTTCTTAATCGCAAGACGACAGCACCAACTTCTCCCTCGGTTGACCGCGAGGTCCTTGCGGATGGTGCTTATTCGACGAATGATACCATCGCGCAATGTGCCGTGATCATCGTGGGTCGTCTTTGCCCCTGTACGGTTTCTTTCTTTCCTCTTCCTCTGTTCTTCCTTCAGTTGATGAGCCTTCGTCTGTTCTCAAGCCTCTTCTTGCTACTGACTAAGGTCCACGGTTCTTCAAGCTCAGGGAATGAAGTTGGCCGGCTAGTATCTTTTCCCATTGGGACTGCTGAAATTGCCCAGCTATTTTCTTCGTTGTCTCGAGTGCTTTCATGCTGATGACCCCTTGGTTGATCAAGCCTTATATCCTCCCTTTCAAGGAGAAGCAATCTTCTGTCTTGTGGCTGACACATGGATGATATCTGCAATATTTAGGATCATTTAGTCATCCAACTTCATGGGGATAGATGGGCTCTGGTAGACGCATTAAGCCTTCTTCGATCAGTTGTTCCATAATAGGAACCAGGTCGGCCATATCAAACGTGTAGGGACCATTGGTTTTATCCTTTTCAGCTATTGAAACTCGTAGAGGTAGGTAGGGTCTCTTACCCTTGTCCTGGGTGACTACCGCTTTCATCTTTGTTTTGCACTCTGTAACTGGGCATTTTCGGTCCTTTTAGTCCTTTCCCTTATCAACCTGATGAGCTTCCACCACCCTTCCTACTTTCCTTTTCTGTCTTTTAGGTCTAAAGTTCACACGGGAAGCTGCTTCCTCCACGAGGTGCACTTTTGTGGCTAAATCACAGAAAGAATGGAAGGTGTTACCTAACAATCCGTATGAGATCATTGGGTCCAGAGCCCTCAAACACATCTGCTCTCCCTTGCTTGGCAATTCACGGCACTAGGCTGCCATAGTCCCCCACCGACTAATGAATTTCTCGACCGATTCTCCCTGTCTTTTTTTTACCAATGCTAGGTCTGTTAGTGAAATTTCCCTCTCTGTAGCGAAGAACTTTGAAATGAAGCTATCTTGCATCTGTTCCCATGTCCTTATGGAGCCAGCCGACAATGACATATACCACTGAAAGGCCTTCCCAGTTAAGGTTGATCCGAATAGTCGCATGCAATATTGCAGTACTAAGGACTAGTTGCCTAACGTCGTCAAGAAGTGGATGATGTGCTCTTCTGGTGATCCTCGGTCGTCGAACTTTTCGAAGTCTGAGCAGCTAAAATTAACCAAGAATGGTATCTCTTCTACTTCTGACGGGTATGGGACTTGGTATTTATAGCCACCTCTCTTCTCTTTTTCTTTCTCTTATTGCATCAGATGAACTATTGTTTGTGATAATTTTTCCCGTGTTATTTGTGAAGCTAAGGCGGGTGCGCGCTCTATTGGGACAACTCTAGGCTGGATAGGTATTTCGACGTCAGCTAGCCCTTCTGCTGCCCCTTGAGATAATTCAGCTGACTGTCGTGTGGAGGTACTATACTTCGAGTAGCGTTCTATGCTATTAAGGTCATCAGGGCTTCTTGGATGGTTCTTAGCCGATTAGTTGTTTCGTTCTGGGCTTGGGTCAATCTATCGATCTAATCTTGAACTAGAGGTAGCTCCCTTTCCTCTCCGTACGGTCCTTCTCCTTCTTCTTCAACCACCTGAACCATGACCACTTACATTGGTTGAACCTTCTGAGTCAGCTTCTGTCTTGTTTCAAGGACCGTCGTGGGCTTAAAACTCTCTACGGGTCCGAGTTTGATCGACTTCTGCGTTACGCAAGTGGCTTTGGGTAATGGAGGGAACTGCTCGACTGTCAAGACAGGTGTTGAAGACTTTACTGACATGGCCTGGCTGCTGATGACAGTTTTCTGCTTATGATTTGGCTGCCACTGTCTCTTGATTAGTTAGTGAGGTTTTGTAACATTTGTCTTATTGTATACACACTTACAACGACTTCTTTCTTTTGTTCTTTCCTCTGTCGATGCGTTTAGACCAGCTGTCATTTTGAGTCGAAAACAACTATTGTGGTTGTGGTGAAACAGGGAAAGCTGAACCCCCCGGCGGCAAGGAAGACGCACTGATTTGTCATCAAGCATGCCATGTCTTCTTTTTTTTGTGTCAGTATCTCACTAATTCTCACTGCACATTCACACATTCATTAGAATATTCTATAGCTGGAGATGAAAAGTACGCGAGCATACCCATCGAGATAAAAGTTAAACAGGGAACTAGATGCGCAGTAGAAATACATATGCTTATGTTATTTTTGAAAACTTTGGGATTTCTGAAAGTTTTGAAAACTTTGATTTCGGATGCTTTTGCCATAAAGATGAAGAGAAGAACGTTCCCATTGAGAGTTGCCAGTTTGGCGCTCGTGGACGTCGAAACATTATGCCTTGCGATATCTTTCTTATGTATACATTCATGTCCGTAAATAATTGATGTTAGAGTGTTTCTATACCCAAAACTAATCAGATATTCTGGTATTGTTCGATTCCCCAGCAGAGTCGCCAGTTTGTTAAAACTGAAATGCTACAAGGACATTTTCTGTGTATTGTTGCTTTGGGGTTCTGAGTAATGGAGACATTCATAGACAATCAAAAGCATTCACAAAAGTACACAAGAGGAAATATCACAAAGTTTACTTATTCCAAAGATTCTGAGATACTTTATATTCCAAGCCGTGATCTGGCGCAAGCCCTTAAATACATCGAATGATCGATGACCCTTAATTAAAAGGCAGAAGACTAGTCAGCAAGGACTATGATCTTAGAGTTCGTGGTCGTTGAGACTTGTGTTTTGTTATGGACTGGGACATCTTTGTATGAGTCAGATGTCTATGTCCCATGTTTGAGCTGAAGATCCAGATCCAGGCTGAGATTTAACTTAGTGGGTGTGACTCTAAGCCCGCGCCTGTTATGTTTGGACAGGTGAACTCGGGAAGACTGATCTACAGTTGTTTGTACCTGAGCAGTCCAACCGACGGATGATGTTTAGATGGGTAGGGCATCGACTGCTGTATTATGACAGTTCATAGCAATTGTTTTGTAAAAAATTGGAATTCTTTGATACGGTTTATTGTGGTAACCATAATCCTATTTGTTTAGTTTTTAACCTTAATTAGGTCATATTGAAATGACATATATATAATTGTGCATGATCTTGTATGATTCTGGATACTGACAGTCCTATATGGGGACATTTCGTACTTCGCCTTATTTCTGATGATGCATTCTGATACCCAACATTGTTCATGGAAGTGCGCACGTGTGTGAATACTGAAAATATGGTCGTTAATAATTAAGAATAACCAAATAACATGATTTAAAGGTTATAACTTCTATTGCAACTGGAGGCATGCGCAAGCATCCCGGGTATGTGCAACCATCCGGGGCATGGGGCATTAGTAAGACATCCAAGGCATGAGCAAGGCCATTCGAGGCATGCGCAAGGAGCTTCCTTTGAGAAAACATCTTTCTTGAGTCTTTGGAATATAAACGAAGGCATCTGAAGCATGCACAAGGCAATCTGAGGCATTCGTAAGGCTGTCTGAGGCATGCGCAAGGCGTCTGAGGCATGCACAAGACTATCTGAGGCATGCGCAAGGACATTTTCGGACTCAGATGATGAAATTAGTTCAATCTGACATGCGTAATTGTTTTCACCTAGTACGTTGGAATGACGTAGCTCCGATGAGGAATCCAGTGATGAGATTTGGGTTCTGGTGAGGTTTCCAGCGAGGGGTCTGGTGGGAGCTTGCGAATGCTCGGGACACTCTGGCATGGATTTCGAGTTACAATTCTCCCTCCCGTCATACAGAAGCACTGGGGTATTTATAAGCAAAACTACCCAACCAGCTGTCATTCACATGCTTGGGATTGCTTGCGCATACTAAAACATAGCATGCGCATGCATCCTGGGTATGCGCAAGCAATTTCAGGTATGCACACATAAGTTTTGGGTGGGAGGTGCATGTTCGTGTCTCAGGGCAGCGTGTACATGCTTCAGAGATGCATGTGCATGCCTAGGATCCTTGCGCATGCCTTGGAGGTATGTGCAAGCATCTTAGGTATGCGCAAGCAACATAAAATGTAAATTTTCTTGTTTTCCTCTGATTTAATCCATATTTTTCATGTCTTTTTGGGTTATTTTGTATGTTTCCAATGTTGTGAACGTTTGTGGGCCCAACAATGGCAAGATGACCGATGAGGGTAAATCTTTGACAATCCGATCGTTGCTCGGTTGGAACTGTGCTTCGTGGTGAGATGGCCGGTGAGATGATAATTTGTTCGTGGACTTGGAATGAACTAAGTATGTGGTGAGACGATCATGATTCCGTTCGTCATCTGGTGTGGACCAAACTTTGTGGGGAGATGGTTGACAGAATCACCTATCACGTAGCAGGAAAGTCTTGTAGCCTTCTATTTGAAATTGAGCGATCTTCCTCGCGATCCAACAGGATGCCGTGGATGAATGGTTGAAAGATAATCTAAATATTAAAAACTAGGGCGCCATGCTATGAACAACAATGAGGGCTAAAATTAAAATAAAGTAAAAAAGATAAATGTCCATAATGAATGTGCAATGCAGAGATGAGTTTGGTTGCAATGACGTGAGGCCTAGAGCTCTTCTTCAATTGCTGCTTTTATAGCCTTTTTGGAGGCGGTGGCCTTGTGTAGTCTCTAGAATCGCAAAGGAGTTGGACAATCGGCTATGAAAATCTTCTTGATTCTTCCATGTTAGTATAACTTATCATGTACGACCATGTGTACAAGAGATATATACTCTCATGTGTACAAGAGATATAATCAAATGATGGTAATTTTTGGTTCACTATACATCTAAACTATTAGGGCATGTTTGGCGCATGGTTTTCAATGGAATTAGGTGGGATGAAATTGACATTAAGGTAATGATTACACCTAGCAGTGATTGTTTGTTAACCCCGTATGATGGAGAAGCCAATCGCAACTGGTTTGGAATGCACATCATGGTACCGAATTTGGGAGAGAATCCCACCTAGGCATGTTTGGAATGGTGGACTGAGTTGGGTAATTCCTGTAAAATTGATCCTAGCATGTTTGGATGGGTCATCACAGCCAATGGATTTGTATGAGAATCCCACCCAAACACATTTGGAATGGCATTGAAGACCGTGTAAATTCAAAACTCCTCTATTTGCATGTTTGGTAGGTGGATTAAGTGTAGTGATTCTGCCTGGTCCCTGTCCACCATGTCCACCACTTGCAGGACGGGATCTGGACCATCCATGTCGTCCATCCATTTTTACCTGTCATTTTAAGGCATGTGAACAAAACTGAGGCAATTAAAAAGCTCGTGGACCACACCATATGAAAAAAGTCTAATTGAACATCAACCAAGGTGGGATGTACAAAGCTTTGTCACTAGGCTACTAGCTGGTGTTCGCGTCACCAGGCAACCTGCATCCCTGTATAACCGTGGACTTGCTTTTGATTAAAAGTGGACTAATTTCCTAATGGCCATGTAAACCACGTCCACCACCTACACATAAGGATGTGGACTTACCATTTGGTAAATCCACCATTCTAGTGTATAGCTTGTACAACCGTGGACCTGTTTGAGATACATCAACTTGGTCAGCAGCGCAAATGTTAACAGGTGAAGAAGGTAAACTAGGTTCTTTGATCAGGCACATAAACACATCACCATGTGAAAATCACAGTCACACTCCATCTACAAGACTTACGAATTAGAGTATATTTTTGAGAAATAGATGTCTGAAAGGCAATGTCATATAATCGACCCTCTAAACTACAAATGTCTTTCACTTCTCTACAACATTTATGTCAACATCGTCTACTTTTATATGAAAACTACTTAGACGACTCTATAAATCTTCAGAATTTTGAACCATTTCAAGTTCTTATTTTGTCATTTGTAATTCTTTCTTAACAATCTCCAACTCTCTTCAATAATTCACGTTCTTTTGCCTTCAACTCTCTCGCTAATTTTTCAAGGGTCCCTCTTCTCATTTGTCAATGTATTTCATATTTGGTCTTCATCGAATCCATCATATCAATAAAAATATTCACAATCTCTTATGCCTAGTGAAGATATTAAATAACACAGTCAATGTGAAAGATAAAATTAATAGAATTAATTCTACATTCATGAATTATTAAGGTTTAAAAATCAACGCCTTCATGAGACATCTATGGAACTCTCCCTGAATTTTTTGATGTGTTCAATTTTAAGATCAATCACCTTCCTTGATTACACTTGCAATTTATTTTCTTAATCTAACTGCGGTCCATACTCTACATTTTCTATAAAATAAAATATTTAGTTACATTAAAATAAATAATGTATTACATTCAACAATAATAGTACAATATGAATTCTAAGAAAAGACGAAACTGAAAATAAGGCCCTTGGGCTGTCTAGCATTTAAGGATGAATTGCAACCGAATTTAAATCCCAAATTAAGGCCTTGGGCTATCTGGAAAATATGGATGGTACAAAATTGAATTTCAATCAAAAAATCTAGCAATGGGTTATTTGGCATTAACAATGTTAGCAATATTTTCATTAATAAAATGGAAATCCCCAATTTCCATATACCAATGTCTAAAATTAATCACTAATATCCCAATCCTAACAGAAAAATCAATCCAGTTATATAACGCAACCAATAAGTAGCAATCAATAGTTGAATACTAAGTAGTAGGCTAAAGGAATATGTGTTGTCGATAGAGTACCACACACCAAATAATAAATAGTTAATTACATGTTCAAAATCTTCACAGTCATAAGCAACTGGAAATGAGCAAGAAAGAGTGTTAACCTTCTCAGAAGAAGGTATAAACCAAGTTTTTCTCCTCCCAACCCAACCCAACCCAACCCAACCCAAACAATACATATCAACTAATTTCATCTGCGCTAGACTCCTCCCAATCGTGTAGAGTCTTTTGAAACCACTCAACACACCGTTCCGCTTTAAGACTGACACAAAAGGATGAGAGCTTCTCGTTTGGGGGGTGTTACAACTATCCGCTCGTTGTCCCATCTGAATGCTCTCGCAGCCAACATTTCCTTCATATTGTTATACTCTCTCTTCCAATATCTCATACGGTTTTTAGACGTTTTTCCAAGTCACATCCATGTGCACTTCTTTCTTCACCTCATCAGCAGCAGCTTGGTATGCTTCCCTCGTAAAGCTATTGTTAACTTTATGACCCAAAGAAACTTTTTCGAGTGTCAAACATTACTTGATCCATATGTCGTATCCATTTAATTTTAAGTGCATGGAATGGAGGCTCGGCAGGTGATCCAGTAGGAGACATCTCACAAGGCAAGCAACGAGTGGGGAAAACCGCTGTTCTTGCCAGCAATTGTCTTGGTGTCATTGTTGGACTTGACCGCATTCTTACAAATTACCTATGAATACGACATAAAGTTATGATATAAGGTATTGTAATCCGGTTATGAAAAAACACATACATGCGACTATTAAAGCTAAATTATCAATATTCAATGTGAGATGTTTATCCTTAATGCAGATGTATCTTCTTTCAAAATATAAAACATACATTGTTAAAAAGGTCCATTCAAAAAATAAATCAAGTAGAGTACGCCGATCTGTTCCTCTTATTATTCTGAGCGTCTGTCCACATGCACTCCCCAATCTCATCGCGCACTCTCATCCACGCATCTTTCTCACATTGAGTGACACAAACCAGCCACTACTTCTCATCATGGGAGGAGACCTCATACGGTGTTGGGTTTCTCTTTATATCCACCACTGGTATGCCAACATTAAGTAAATCTTCATCCAAATCGTGTTCCATTTTGATGAAATGATGTAGCACACAACAACGACAATTTGTACTTGTGTTTCGAATGGAAACTGCACCTTTACCTTTAGTATCAGAAACTGCCCTTTTATTATTCTGAATGTGTGCTTAATTGCGTTTCACAATTGTGAATGTTGATAGTTAAAAAGCTATTTCATATTGGCTGGAGCTCTCTCAGTTCGATACTCTTGCAAGTGATGTTGAACGCCATAATAGGGAGCCATGAAACCGACTGAATGTGTATATCTAGCGTCAACGACATATTATTTTCCTACAAATTCCACGTTTTGATTCTTTTAGTGGTTGTTCGACATTAAATTAAATGAAAAGTGATACGATTGAAGCAATTCATGATGATTACCGTGTGGGACTATGAGAGGATCATCGCTTTATGTCAGAGTGTTATGCAGGACCCTTGCATCAGAAGTCGAATCTTCCCAACTAGTTACAACATATAAAATGTTCAAATCGAATGAACAAGCAATGAGAACGTTCTGAGATAAAAACCCCTTTCTGTTGTGAAGCAGCATGGTTGGCAGAATGTATGTGGGCAGGAATATGTGTGCTATCAATTACCCCAACACAATTCAATACAGAGATTGTCGAATTTCATTTGTAAGTCTAAGTTAATGCAACAACCATATATAGAGAGGGCCCTAGCATAAAAACTTATACTTGAAAGTATGTTGCCCAATACGAATTTCTTTCAATCTCAGCTGGAGTTTTTGGACGGGCTTGTTTAACATACTCAGGGTAGAACGAGACAATTGCATTTAGGACTCAGTGGAAGTGATGGTTAATAATCTCACTTGAACATATGAAACGGTGTCCTATCACTCGATTGCGTATGTTATATCCCACAGTGTGGAGGAAAATTACTTGCTCTTCTAGACTAACTATCGTGCAGATTTGTCTTCTGCCTAACCATAAGACACGGTTGAAGAAATATTTGTCGAGTCATCCTTAATTGAGTTACACAATCCCTATCACTGCTACGAACGATAGAATTGATGAACCTCGCCCGCTCATTATCCCCTTGACATGGTGGTTGTCTGAGCATGTACACCCTACTGTATTGCCCAACTACAACTACACAAGCTACCACAACAATAAAAATGATGCACTTAGCCTTATCTTCCTCATCCAAGTGTTCCATCTCCTATATATTTCCTATGCTTTGACAGAACAAGAAATCATAGTTTATAATTCCATTAATAAGATATGTTGCACTTTAGAGGTCCATTAATAAGATATGTTGCATCCATTACCGGACTTATCTTCTACGAGAAAGGATTATGAGGCGAAGATTTATGATTTTACAATTGCCTAATTGAGGATTGAGAGGGCATTTTAGGTGTCTAAAACTAGTGGTGCAACATCAAGATGGGTTGACTTGAGTAATGATGAGTGCTTAATTTTGTATAATTAACCCTAGATGTTTAGAGCATTATCATTAATTTTTCGGTTAATTATACCCCTTAGATGGATTTTCGATGTTCACGTGATTAGTGGTGGTTGGACAAGATCCAAGCCAATCAGGGAATTTTTAGGGCCCAAAGTGATCAATATCAAGCATGGTGGTGATCCCGAAGAAAATCAAGCTGAAGAGACCAAACGATGGATCATAATCTATGGCGGAAATCTGAAGCCTGGAAGAATGCATCACGGCCACTTGTTGTGCATGTTTGGACGGTCGAAATTGGATATCCATCATTTGGACCAGCAGGTCTTCATTAGACCGTCCATCATGCAACGTCAAGGTGGACACTCCGCATCCAACGACCGAGCACCCATCCACCATTAACCATCCATCCATCCAAATAACAGTGGAAATCTCCACCGTCTGTTGAACTCACCACATGTGCCTATCCAACTTCATCCTCAACCTCAGACCATCCAACAAATGCTCCTCTGTTCAGACGATCCAGCAAGTGTAGCAGTTGGAGGTCTTCCGCACCCTCTCTCACATGGCCAGACGTTCAGCAAATGGGGGAACATCCCCTCTCTCCTTCATGCACTCAAGCAAGGGTGGATAGCTCTCACACGTGAGCCAGCAAGAAGCCATCAACGTCCATCAACAGCAAACCATCGATCCAGATCACATGTACAAGAGCATCTCCTTCCACACGTGCGTTTAATGAAGAACGTCCAACCCAATCTCTACCATCCATCCAGCATTCCACAATCAGATGGACATCTCCACCGTCCATGCCACCACCTTCACAGTCGTCCACTGACCAGCATGTAGCTGATCTCAATGGCAAAGATCATCTCCAGTCCAACAAAGGTGGGCTCATTTCAACGGTCCAGCTTCATCTCCAGAGTACCTGCAGAAAAGAAGAATAAAATCAGCGCCTCCATCTGCCATCCGATCAAGTGGACCCCACAATGGGTGTCTCTCAAGCCCCAAGGAAGAAAAAGTTCTCCCAACTCTCACTCATGTCAAGTGTGCAAGAAAGAAGGTCAAGCCTCACACAAATGAGAATGGAGCAAGTCCCTCTCCTCTCTCACTTTTGTGATCATGCTTGTGTGAGAGAAGATGTACTTCCTCTCATCTCTCACTTATGTGCTTACACTTGTGTGAGAGAGGATGTACTTTCCTCCATCTCTCATGTGTGAGTTCTCTCTCTCCTCTCTCACTTGTGTGCTCACACTTGTGTGGGAGAGCATGTACTTTTTTCCATCTCTCACATGTGTGGGGTTTGTAGAGAACCTCTCCCACTAATGTGAAGCCAAGCTCTCTCTACCCCTTGGCCTATAAAAGGAGGCATTCTCCCTCATTCTCAACATCCCATCCTTCTCATTCCATTCCTCTCTTTAGTAAATTTCTTTTGTAGAGTGGAGTAGAATTTTAGTTTTCTTTTCTTTGTAGAAGTTAAGTATTTCATTTTGTAGAATGGTAGGCTAAACTCCTAGCTAAGGCTAGGGGTGAAGCCTTTGGTGAGATTTACAAAGTTCGATTCTCTTGGTTCAACAATTGTGGTGCTTGAATGTTGGAGTTCTTCTTTGTTTTATTGATGTGGTTATCTACCTCCGCGGAAGCTATAGGTGTGTATAGCCCCTTGATCCATCGTAAATTTCGGGCATGATGGATGCTTGTGATTCCTTGCACACCAATTAGCTAATTCATGATCGATAAAGTCCTTTGATCCATCGTCGACTCCGGGCATGATGGATAATTTGGATTCTGTATGGTCATCGAGCTAATGCAGGTAAAGTCATCAATCTGTAAAAGCCTTCGATCCACTGTAGACTCCGGGCACAATGAATGCTTTAAATTCCCTGCGGTCGATGGACGAGATCTTAACAGGTGAATCGATCAAGCAAAGTTTCCTATCTTGTAAGTATACATTTGATCTTATGAATTGTGATCTTATCGGTTGATTTTTTGGCCAAGTTGTTGATCTGTATAATTCCTTGATCCATTGTCGACTCCAGGCAAAGTGGATGCTTGGAATTTCCTACGATCAACTAACAAGTACTTCATGGTCAGATCAATCTTTTAAGATCACCATCTATTGTAAAATATCTAAGTGGTTTAACCGTTTCATCTTCTGATTGGAACAAATTTTTATTCGATTCCAGTTGATCGAGTTATAGTTGAACCAACGAATCAAACCTTGTGAATGAACCAAAGGTGGATCCCTAATGCATTAGCCCTTTCTTATTTTTGTCTTTCATCATACACGCAATTTGCTCCACTCTCGTGGATTAAATCATATTTCATTTCTCCCCACCTAAATTAATTCATCTAAGTATTCTTAACCGCAATCCCTGTGATTCGACCTCAGTCTTATTGAGTATTTTTCTAATTCGCTATTTGCACTTGGGTGTGCAATCTTCGGATTGTAGCAAGTAATCAACAAACTATTGGTGCAACCTCAGTCTAGGAACGTCATAATAAGACAGGAGGCAAAAAATAGGTGGATCCAAAACTCAAGTGGGCTACACCACTTGGTCACCACTTTAGGCACATTTGGTCACCACTCTAGGTGATAATGATGATAGTTATTGAAACATTCGTAGGGCCTGCAGTGATTTTTATTTGCCACTGAACCTTTTTCATAAGGTCGCACAAACGTGAATGAAGTGAAAACATGTAATCTTGATCCAAATTAAGCTTCTTTTGACCTCAAGAAATTGTTAACGGTAAGTGTTCAATCTCCATTGTGTGGTTCATTTGGGACTTAGATTTACCCTATTTATTTTTGCCTCATACCTTAAAATGATCCGAAAAATGTATGAACAACATACATAAAACCTATACATTAAGGTAGACCCTACGGACCCCTATTTCGACCAATTCCTTCCAGGTAGTGCAAACGCAATTTAAAAATAACCCATCTTTCCACTTTGCCAGCTCAAGGTATTATGAATCTAAATATGAGGCAAATTCAAAAAAGCCGATGACACCTAAAAAGAAGAAGAAAGCAAAGAGAAAATGCTCATTATTCAAACTGTTTATACTATCATTTGGATTGAAGCTCAGAAACATGATGGTTTTCTCACAATATAGAGGCATATCTAAAATTCATATGTACCATAACAGAGGAAACATTGGGAACTGAATAGTTACAATTGAATACACTAAGCTTTGCCATTTTTTTTCATTAACTGAATTAAGCTAGTAAAACAAATGGAGGGTGTGGATAACACAAATACATCATATGTGGGCCCCACAAACCCATTCATGATTCATCTTAACCTTCCATTAATTTCTATGTGCATATCATCTATCACACTAATCTGGAGAAATACTTCTGTAACTTGGCTGAGTGTGATGTATGCGGTACAACTACATTTTCATTTGCATGTGACAAACATAGGAAATACAAGCACATGCATAGAAAATCATATATAAAAGGAACTTACGTGATAAGTGCATATACATAGAGTTGAGAGGCAGGCTTTCCTACAGAGATGTTCATCAACCAATCCTACAGATAAACCATTATCACGACTTAGCTAGAAATAAATGACACCTTAGACAAGGGAGATAGTTATATCTGAATCCATATGTAGTTACAACTGAACATTGAAATTGGATTTAAGCCTACCTCCCAACATAAATGAGGAAAACATGAATACCTTGGTTTATACTAAGTTGTGGAAACAAAATGGAGGAACTGTTTGACTTTGGTGCAATTTCAATCTCTCTGATGCTTTGAATTAAATCATCTTCGACATATGGAAAGGAAAAGAAATCCCCTGAACTTAACTACAAATATCAAACACAATGTAAATAGTTTTTCAAAGCAAGAAGTTATAGGCACATTCCAAACACAAGGCTCGAGTCTCAGAAAAAGCACAATATTTCTTTATGCGCTAGATGAGTACTCACAGGGCCAGGGCAAATACACTGTTACAAGCACAGATCAATGGACCAATTATCTGGATCATTCATCTAATGGCAATGCTGCACATGGGACTTTTATTGTATGGTTTTTGAGAGGGAGGAGGAATTTCCAGACTCCCCTGTCCATGGTGGGTCGATCGTATCAACAATTTGGACGAGCAAAAAAGGGGCCCCACGTGTAAAGAAAAAGAAAGTTAGCATTTAAATATAAAAAAAAAGGAGACCACATGAATTTATAAGGCATCCGATCCACTCATTTGACAGACCATAGGAGGACTAATGGATTCCCAGAAAACAAGGACAATCTACGACTCAAGGGTGCCAAACCACATGAGTGTGGCCCACATAAGTCTTATAAACAGTTTGTAAACAGAATTTCTCTTCCCCTAAACAATTTCTAAACCAATTGACATTCTCAATCCTTAAAGCCATCAATTCCACTCATCTACACATATTCAGGCTAGTACAATAAAAAAGATTAACTACTGGATATCATCCAACCCTATGATTGGATTAACTACTAGATATTATCCAACCCAATGAAATTAATCATAATCAACAAAACCGGTTTCCTAAACATTGAAAAACAGAAACCAACCAGTGTTTCTGAAATAAAAAAAAAAAAATAGTGTAAGGAAAAGAAAAAAGCATTCAAACATCACCCTTGACGAAGAAAAAAATATAATTGAAATCCAACCATGCCAAAAAAAAAAAAAGAAAAGAAAAATTATTGTATGCAAACCCCACCAAAACCCAATTATACTCCTTGGAACGCCACCTTAATACATAGAGAAAAATGCGTTAATCATAACTAAATCTAAAACCCACATCCAAGAAATAGACCAAGGACAGAAACCCACCAAAATTCAACCATAGAATTCCGCGTCACCTTTAATTAAAAAATAAACCTCAAGGTTTGGAAACATATGGGTTCAGCGGTTGAAGACCAAAGTAGGAATAAGATATCTGTCTCTTAGAAGCATCAGGGTTTGGAACCATACATACCTTATAGCCGAAAGCACCAACAATTTATGGCGTCGGCAGATGTAGAAAACCTACCGTTTAAAGGAACCTCTCCCTCTCCGCTATTACAGAGCTAAGGAGACGTCTTTATGGAGCGAACCCATCCCCATTTCTGCTCATACAGACCCAAAGAGGATATTCAATCTTCTATCCTCCTTAGCCTAACAGTGAGGAAGGGATTTGCAAATGATAGGAGAAGGGATCTTGGCCGATGATGATGCAAGATCAACACAGGTCGACGATGGTGGATCCATGAACATACAAAGCTTTCAATCCCTCAATAGACCGTAGGGTTTCGAAAATCCATCCGCCGTTTACTGCAGACTGTCGAGTGGGAAATCCATCGAATGATCTGGTGGGTTTGACAAATCCCGCCATCTGCCCGTGGTTTTGGGCATGTAACCCGAGACAATATTTGGGATCCGAACCCCACTCGCTCCAAACGTGCGACCCCAAACCTGATATGGGATTATTAACAGCAATCCCATCTAATACCGGGTAATTCAATGCACCAAACACGCCCTTATCCATATTTGGACATGTCATCTGTTCACACAATTTATCAAACATGATGCCACACGTGTGAGCGAGAGCCTAAGGGTATGTATTCAATTTTATGTAGGATTAGGAAATTGCGGGTGCGCCAGAGTCACGCTCGATTCAATGTTTAATTGAATGCTAGTGACCCACATGTTAAGATGGACTGATTAAGACCAAATTCTAAGATTCTGCTGCCCCTTGCTAACCACTGGTTGTATCAGCGATCAGGCGATTTGCAAAAGGATAGGGGTTAGTCTTTCTAAATAGTTTCTTTTTTCCCTGTGTCTTCAAGACTTGTTCTTTCAGCGTGATTGCGACTATAGTTCAACATTAAAAATAATAGAGAAAGAAGATAAAAGCTGAAAGTATTATTCTATTAATTGACTTTTACAATACTAGCACTCACGTCGGCTTAGGGGTGGATGATCCGTTCATTGTCCAATCGTAGATTGAATTTCGTAGTGGGACGGTCATGATGTGCAGGATAGTTGTTTATTCGTTGCTTAATAAAAAAAAACTAGGCCTCATGGCAAAACGGCCGATGAGGGTAAATCTTTGACAATCTGATCGTCGCTCGGTTGGAACCGTGCTTCATGGTGAGATAGCCAGTGAGGTGACAGTTTATTCATGGAATTGGAAGGAATTAAGCATGTGGTGAGACGATCATGATTTGACAATTCGTTTGTCATCAGGTGTGGACCAAACTTTGTGGCGAGATGGCTGACAGAATCACCTAGCACGTAACAGGAAAGTCTTATAGCCTTCTATTTAAAATTGAGCGATCTTCCTCGCAATCCAGCGAAATGTCGTGGATGAATGGTGGATAGATGAGCTAAATATTAAAAACTGGGGCGCCATGCTATGAACAGCGATGGGGACTAAAATTAAAATAAAGTAAAAAATATAAATGCCATAGTGAATGGGCAATGCAAAGATGAGTTTGGTTGCAATGACATGAGGCCTGGAGCTCTACGTTGGTTGCTTCTTTTATAGCCTTTTTGGAGTCAGTGGCCTTGTGT
Organism: Liriodendron chinense; assembly: GCA_003013855.2. Lineage (NCBI taxonomy): Eukaryota > Viridiplantae > Streptophyta > Magnoliopsida > Magnoliales > Magnoliaceae > Liriodendron > Liriodendron chinense. Next base: position 2,263,988 of record ML058584.1, read on the forward strand.
AATCTTCAGCATCGTGAAAGATTTGGACAATTGACTGTGAAAATCTTCTTGATTCTTCCACGATAGTATAACTTATCATATACGACCATGTGTACAAGAGATATACTCTCACGTGCATCGGCTGAATTCCTCATGTCACTGGACTTTCGCATTAGAAAGTTGTTGAAGTCCTTATATCACTTGGCTTTGGCATCCGTAGAGATTTGCTTTTTGTAGGACTAGCATTTAATTATAGATAGAGATTTTCTTTTATATGACTTTGTTAAAACTATAAAATGCGCAAGACAGTTTTCTTGTGTTTTATTGTTCTGGGGGTTCTGAGTAATGGTCATAGACAATTACAGGCATTCACAAAAGTACAAACAAGAAGAGATATCGTAAGTCAAATTTTATTCCAGAGATTTTGAGATCTTGTATATTCTAGATTGTGGTCTAGCACAAGCCCTTAATTACATCAAATGATCGATGACCCTTGATTAAAAGGCACAAAACTAGTCAGCAGGGACTTGTTCTTTGAGTTCGCGGTCATAAAGACCTATGTATGTTTTGTTTTGTTATGTATTGATCCATCTTTGATGAGTCGGATGTCTATGTCCCATGTTTTGACCGAAGATCCGGGTTGAGACCGTCAGGGTTTTTAACCGAGGGGTGTGACTCTGAGCCTACGCCTGTTGCTGTAACGGGTGATCGCGGAAGACCGATCTGCTGTTGTATGTACCTGAGTAGCCCAACCGGCGGATGCCGTTTGGATGGGTAGGGCATCGACCATTTTAAGGTGCCAATCTTTAACAAGCTTCATGTGATAGTTTAGAACTCTTTTGATCTGGTTTGTCGTGTTAACCATAGTCCCGTTTGTTTAGTCTGAACCTTAATTCGGGCCATATGATGATAGTACATGTAATAATGATAGATTGGTATGATTCTAGGTGCTGACGACCTCTTTCTAAGAAACTACTACATTCATCGCGTTAGATCGGATCAGACTCTGAAGGCTCATATTCTGCTCATTAGGTGTCCCAGAGGGATTATTTTATTGTTCCGTTGAGTCAAGAGCACTCGAAATACCCAAAATAAGTAAAAACGAGGCCTGACGCATCACAAAATGAAGGTTTGGGGTTGCTGAAATTGATGTTTAAAGTGTTGATTTTTCTGATGCGCTGGGCCTGATTTTTTTGATGCGCTGGGCCTGATTTTTCTGATGCATTGGGGTTAGTGCATCGAAAAATTACTTGCCTAGAAAATGATGATTTTTCTGATGCGCTAGAGGTTGGTGCATTGATAAATTATTCGGTTTAAATATGGCTGATTTATTCGATGCACTGGCAATCAATGCATCGATAAAATACTTGGTTCAAATATGGTTGATTTATTCGATGCACTGGAGGTCAATGCATCGATAAAATACTTGCTTTAAATATGGCTGATTTATTTGATGCATTGGCAGTCAGTGCATCGATAAAACACTTGGTTCAAATATGGCTGATTTATTCGATGTGCTGGAAGTCGGTCAATCGACAAAACACTTGGTTCAAATATGGTTGATTTATTCGATGCGCTGGCAGTCAGCGCATCGATAAAACACTTGGTTTAAATATGGTTGATTTATTTGATGCGCTGGCAGTCAATGCATCGATAAAATAGGCCGAATTCGACTTGGGGTATTTTTGTGATGCGCCACCATACTTGTGCAATTTTAATTTGTTTCTACGCCGGACCTGCAGCGATCGGCAATGGGATTTCGACGAAGGATTCCGATGATCGGAAAAGAATTTAGATGGTCGGAAAGGGATTCCAATGGTCGGAAAAGGGGTTCCGACAAGAGAGTCCGGTGGACACTCAAATACCTAACGGACAAAGCTCTCTTCTCTCTAGATATGTCACAATGAACAGGAAAGAATAGGGTATTTATACTCGAAAATATTGAAAGTTGGCCAATAGGAAGTTGTCATGTGTAGCGCGTCGATACATTGATTAAAAATAGGGTTAGTGCATCAAGAAAATGGTCCTGGCGCATCAAGAAAATCACTTCTAAAAAAATGCTGAATTTCTCGATGCACTGGCTGTCAATGCGTCCTGAAATTCACTTGAAAAATGCTGAATTTCGCGATGTGCTGGCTATCAGTGCGTCCTGAAATTTACTTGAAAAATGCTAAATTTCTCAATGCGCTGGCTGCAAATTTACTGATGCGCTGACGGGCGTCCATTTTAGTTGTTTGTTTTAAATTTGTTAAATAATGAGTTTGTGTGGCCCGCTTGGTGATGAATGGTGATGCACTGGTTATGTTGTTTATTCATGATTGTAGCCACGACTCAATTTTGGATGGTTTTGATCATGATGAATGGTGGGATCCACCCCAGGGTCAATTTTTATGCTTAGTGATGGTTGATGTGTGTTGGGATTCTTTCTGAATTTCCCAATGCACTGGCCCTGAATTTAGTGATGTGTTATCACTGAATTTAATGATGCGTTGTCCTGTAGCACTTACGTTTATCTTTGCAGGGAATGGATAGTAACATGCGCACGGTGAATAGTGAACACACTAAGTGAATAGTGCCCAAGCTGGGTGAATAGTATATGCGCTAGGTGAATAGTGCAAGCGTTTGGTGAATAGTTTGTGTGCTAGGTGAATAGTATATGCATTAGGTGAATAGTGTGCACGCTAGGTGAATAGTGAATGCACTAGATGAATAGTACACACTGGGTGAATAGTGTATGCGCTGGGTGACTAGTGAATGCGCTGGTGAATAGTAAATGCGCTGGTGAATAGTGTATGCGCTGGGTGGATAGTGTATACACTAGGTGAATAGTGAATACGCTGGTGAATAGTGTACGCATTGAGTGAATAGTGTATGTGCTGGGTGAATAGTGTATGCGTTGGGTGAATAGTGTGCGCGCCTTAATGCCTATCTTACGAAATTGGCTATAACTTCTTCGTTATAACTCCGATTGATGCGATCTTATAGTCGTTGAAAATTCATTTTGATGCTCTACGCAATGGACCTATAATGGTCACATTTAGACACCATATGCCTTTTCGAAAGTTAGCCCCAAGTGTCCGATGTTGTCAACAATACGCGATCTTCGGTAAACGGCTCATATCTTCTTCATTACAACTCGAAATGGGATGATCTTGGGCTCGTTGGAATCGTGACTTGATAAAATTTTCAATGACATATTATTTTCTTCGAACGAACATTGCTTGCCTAGTCATCATCTAACTTGAAGTGAACTCTTTACCGATACTTATTCTTGCACTTTTTTCAAAATGCATATATATCTTGGTACTATTACGCTGACAATAAATGATCTTGTGCCGAATCTTGTGATAATAAGATAAAATATCTCATACTCCTGTCAATCATGAAAAATAAAGAACCATGCAAAGTGAGATAAAGTCTAGCATAATTATCTTTGTTATATAAACGGTAAAATGCACAGTTGGGTGAATTAATGATTGAGTTGAATAGATGCGATTTATAAGTTAAGTAGGTGCAGAAATAATCGAGCAATGGACCATATATGGACTACATGTATATCACTTTTTAGGCCTCAACAAACTTTAACATTTAATGCTCTCTCACATGCACGTCTTTAACTTATCTTTTTGAAGTTGATATACACCATATGTAGTACGGCTACCACGTGGTGTCTTTTAGACCGTTTGATCTAGTCGTGTGAGGCTAATTGTAAACTATATTCTTAGTATGCGAATAGGATTTTATCCATCATTTAGTGCATAGTGCCCACACATAGAGGCATCTCATTGGTCCACGTCGGTATGCAAAAAATGGATGTAAACATCATCTACCACATTCTGCTAGAGTATTATGTATCTTTTTTTCCTTATTAATAGTAAGGTTTACAAAAGTAAGAAAATCAAATTTGGATAGCAAACACTATATTGCCTCTGCTTAAAGCTGAGCACCGAACGAGTTTGTTAGTGCACTTTTCTGTGGCATACTAGTGTACTTTATTTGCCAATCTCGTAGGTCCTTGTGTTGTAATGTCGGTTGAGCCTTAGCAAGCTAAAGACTGAAGATTCAAGTGGACCAAAAGCATCAATGAAGAAGAACAAGTAAATGAGATGCCTTGGTGACCCTAACCCTTTGAACCTAAACACCCAAAACCTCTTAGATGACTTGAACCAACTAGGAATACCCTTAGTCGTCCTTATTAGCCTTAGATCATATAGAAAATATGATAAAATATGTTAATTAAAGAGGTGGAAGCTGCTGTAAATAAATCAGCCCAAACAGTAGTTTTTTATTGATCTCCAACCAATCGGATAGTGGTTTCAATGGGATTTCAATCAATTGGACAAAAGGTTCCGATCAATCGGAATTTCATCAAGAGAATTCCAAAATCTCAAGAAAGATTTCTGATCAATCAGATAGTGCCTCCAATCAATCGGATGTGGTCTTTTCAATCAATCGGACTATGATTCTGATCAATTGGAATTTGTTCCAGAGAATTTGGGAAATTCATTGGGCAAATTTTTTTATCAATCGGACAGGTCTCCAATCAATAGGATGTGACCTTCGATCAATCGAAGACATGCGAATCTGCCCGTTGAAAGAAAATTTAGAAAAGGAGAGGGATTCATTTTTCGGCAGAGAGAGGGATTTTGAGGAGTTTGAAGCCACCATTGAAGGAGACCATTAGAGGCTTAAATCCTAACCCCAGCAAGGCATTGTTTGCTTCCCCAATGTAGGGTTATGATGTAGTAATAATCTCGGTAAGACCGAGGTTGATCCATAGGGAAGGAGGTAAACAATTTGAACTATCCTAATAACTAGAATCTTAAGAGGGGTTTATGAAATTAGTTTTAAACATGAAACAGAAAAATCTAATAATGAGGAATAACTAGAGCATCAAGGATCCACTTACAGCTCTCCTTGATGTATAATTCGTATAGGTTTCGCAATTACTCAACTAGAATCGAAATCAAATCCTATCTAACCGGATTATAGAGCGGTTATATTATCAAAACAATCTGTCACATGTATTGTTCATCGACATGACTCCCTCAATTCAAGTTAGGTCTTGAGTACACTCAATTACATAAGTCAGTCCTAGTTCCAATAGATTAAGATCATAACTATGATAAACATCAAATCCTGTCACTAGGCTTAATTAATATCATGGTTTGAACTTGATTCAAATCACATAAACAACCAACACATATTTCAGATTTTCTGGAAAAGATAGAACTTTTAGGTTTGAAGTTCCCACATGAAGAACCAAGTCTAGAGGGTCTTGAATCCGATTCCTCGGAGCGTACAGGTCTAGAACTTGCAAAACAACTAAGTAGTAAAGCATAATTCTTCCAAACATTCATGAGTCATCATAATATTAAAAAAAATTAACTTTAACTTCATTCAAACTTAAGCAAACCATTGTTCAACAATAAATTCAAACTTGAAACCTTAAAAACGAATTAAACCATCTAAGAAAACTATAAGTTTCACCTCTTAGATCTAGCTAAGAGGTTAACTAAAGAAAAGCATAAAAACAAACTAAAACTAGAACTAGAAGAAGAAGAAAACTAGTTGTAGAAGGCTAGGAAGCCTCCTAGGTCTTGAATCCTTTGCTCCTCACGTTTCTAGATACCCTAGGAAGAGAGTGGAGGCGGCCTTTTATAAGAGAAATCCCGCACCGACTTGGAAACTTCGAGAATCTGCGCAAATATTTGGCACTTGCGCAAACAGTTCCGATTGATCGAACTTATCTCCGATGGATTGGAACACCCATTTTCGATGGATCGGAATTCCTCTGATTGATCGAAAATATGTCTAGAGACTTATAGAAAATCTATTTTTTTTATGGGACTCTGATATGACTCCGATGGATTGGAGTTAGTTCTAATGGGACTCCGATGGGACTCTGATTGATCAGAACTCTATCCAGCAGCAATTTAGGACTATTTTATGAACTTTCTGCATTTTACTTTTATGGCCCTACAGCTCTGCAATTTGCTTTTTCTGGCCATTCCAGGTTTTTAACTTAATTTCTCCAAGGCATTTTCTTCACTTCTTTGGCTCATCAAAGCTTGGTCTTCTAATCACTCCAAATCCTCTAAATTAGCATTAAATCCATGACCTCTCTCTCTTTTACCTGCAAACACAAAACAAACATAAGTCCTTAACTTTTAACAACTTAAACTATACCATTATGCTATGAATTGGGGTTAGAACATGTATAAATCGTGGCTCAACACACACCCCAACCAGCATTTTTCTATTCCTGAGCAAAACATGTGTGAAAATAAATTCAATATTCCAAAACCCAACCCTCTCTTGAAAACGATGCTTCGATAAACTCCAAGACATACAAGTACAAGATTTAGAGAAAATTTGTGATAGAAATTGAAATCTTAAACTCCCTAAACATAATGAGTGTTTCACATAGAATCCCCGCTGATTGATTGATAAATAGAAGAAGCCAAACAAGTGCGGTCTAGCGTGCATAGTGAATGCTCATCTCATGAAATTTCAGGATTACCTTCTTTATAGATCAATGAAACTAAAGATCTAAGAGTGTACAGATCAACAACAAACCTATGACAAGAATTTGCCTTACCGTTCCTTCGACGACTTTCACACTACTTCCCATTTCCAGCTTAGGTTATGGGTAAACCTTCCCCTGGTTCGTAATAGGTAGCCCTTTTTGGATTTTATCAACAAATATTCACTAATAACCATACTTTCTTTCTTTCTTCTTCTTTTTTTTTTCATACACATTAGGTAAGATTTTTAAAAATCCACATCTTTCATTCTTTTCTCTTATTTTCTCAAGAACAAGGATGGACAAAGTTCCCTGCCTTGGCTCCTCAACACTTTAAATCTTAGTCTAGCCAATTTACAAATCTACATAATCCAGTCAAACCATGGGAATTGTGTAATGTGAACTAGACTCAAAACTGTTCAAACTTTCTATCGATCATATAAACAGGGGAATTTATATAGAAAACTATCATATTATATGTAATTCAATGATTTCAAAATTAGTCATTTTAATCTCTTTTTCTTTTATACTTATAACATCCCGAGTACATAGAAATAAAGTTTTCCAAAAGAATTTTAAATTAAGAAAAATTATAAATTTTCTGCATAATTGCTCAAAATGTCACAAAAACTAGCTAAATTCATTTGAGGAATCTCACCCTCCAACCAAAATCTTACATTGTCCTCAATGTAACAAGACATGCGATATGCAAGATATGAGAGCAATAACATAAAACAAAGGAGAGTGAGAACGAGAGTACCTAAGGTAGCAAGTGGATCAATTCTAGCATCTTCCATTGTCTCGATGAGACTTATTCAATCCTAAATGCAAAAAAAAAAATCCTAACCTACCTACCTACCTTTGATTAGTCTGATCTACTACATGATTAAATTTGAGCAGGATCTTCATGAATTTCAATAAGTTTCTCATGAGGACCATCTAAAATATTACTCAACAGTATACATGGGTGATTTTCTTCATTAAAGTCCAATATTTATATGCACCACATGCATGATGGGAGGAGATAAAAGTAGCAAAAGGATATCTCCTTAAATTCTAGGACTAGGTTGTGATTAATTAAAAATGGGTCCTCTCAGTCAGAATTTTCAATGGGCTGAAGAACCCATGATGGTGAAGAGACGTTCATCAAGTATTCATCGGTTAGGGTTGTCCCCTCCACAATTTCAGAATTGCATGGTGCTTCCATAAACAATGGTAAAAGTGTGTAAATCATTGGAATGGTGTTCTTCAGGCACCGACACCTGTGTCTAATAAACTATCTAACTCCTTAATCATCTTATCATCAAGATCATTTGAGTGGGCCAAGCATTCCTCTAAGAAGTCGAGATAATCAGATGAAGGCTCTTTGTCTTCCTTAAGTGAGTGCAAAAATTCAGTTTCTATGGTGAGGGATTCGCACTCTATGGAGTGGAATTCTTCCAAACTAAGTTTTTCACAACTAGTATGAGGAATCAAGTCGAAAGTGTGTAAGACTTTAACAATCTCTTGAATAATAGGGTCTTTTGAATTTTCAATGTGAGCCAAGCATTCATCCACAAAATCTAAATTTTCACTCAAGGTAGTCTCATTCTCCACATTAAAGTTAAACATGTTAAGTTAATGAAGTGACTTAAAAATAACAACCTCGGCAAGCTCTCTAGCAAGAATATCACTACCAGAAAAATGACTTTTACCGACGGTCCAGTCCTTTCAGCGCCGACGGCTTTAGATCGTCGGTAATTCTGACGGCTATGAGCCGTCGGAAATGCTCCTAATGCCGTCGGAAAAATGGGTATTCCTACACCACAGCTGTTAATTGAATGGTCACCATTCAATCACTACTATTTTCTTGTGGGGTAGTCCATCTGCGATTTAGATCTGCTTCAATTTTGTAGTCAACTGATATAAATTTTAATAGACGGCATGGATGAAATAGATACATCATCGTGGGGTCCACAGACGTGGCAGTGTTGGTAGCTATGCGGGTGCAAAACCCACACCGTATGCGGACTTGAAAAAAAAAAGAAATTTGGAAAGGGAAATATCCTCCTCCTCTCGTCTCCCTCACACTCCCTCTCGTCTCCCTCTCAGCCTCTCCTCTCGCTCTCTCGTCTCTCTCCCTCTTTCTTGTGCTCCCTTTCTCCTCTCCTCTCTCCCTCTCACGCTGAATCTCTTGGTTCTCTCCATCTCTCGCGCTTTGTACAGTGGAGGGTTTTGAAGTTGGGGTGTTGTCGCCGCCACTGTACCCACACATCAACGGTTTATTCCAAGGAGAAGAAATAGGGGTAACCCTCTCTCTCTCTCTCTCTCTCTCTCTCTCTCTCTCTCTCTCTCATTTTTAGGGTAACTCTCTCACCATTAATGGTGGCCAGAACTGTATCTGCCATGGCCGCTGCTAGATCCAAAACTTCTATGGTGCCATGAATGTTTCAATCCTTTCTTGTCGTGCTGCCCGATTGGGTTTTGGAATAATGGTGATTGAACACCCACCATGAAAAACTTCTTTAGGGCCATTGAAAAGCTTACCTATTTGTAAGGCCACAAAGACCTGGATGAAGGACTGCATAAATATCAGATTATCCAAAACTTTTGTAGCCCCTAAGAATTTTTAAACCGTCAGTGACCACTGCTTCCTGTGATGACCACCTGAGATTTGGATTTGCCACACTCTATCCACCAACCTTGGTCGGTAGATGCAACTTCAGTGGATCCCTGACTGTGGAGCCCACCATGATGTATGTGTTTTATATCCACCTCGTCCATCTATTTCCCCATATCATTTTAGGGTATGAGTAAAACAATGGGGCAGATCCAAATCTCAATTGGAACACTAGTTAGCAATTAAACAGATGCTAGTCCCCTATCTTTCATGAAGAATAGCCAGGTAAATGTTGCAACTGGCGACTATGCCCTACCAGCTGTAGTTGCAAGGCTTCTAGATGGCCTTTTCATTTCAACCTGTTCCTCTAACAGTTATATTGGTTACTATTTTTTACACCAAGTGCTTAAGACATCATTAGGAATGGAATCTTTCAACAAAAAAAAAAAAAAAGACAAAAAGAATGAAGACTTGTAATTAATGATTCCAACTTTGGTATGGGTAGCAATATTTGTGCTTGGAGGGAGGATTTTCTGATATAAAATCTTTGTGCCACAGTTGGTGCGTCCACAGCGAAGAAAAGATATTGATCTATGAGTACACATGCCCAACAAGAGCTTAGATAAACATCTATTAAATTTCTCAATTCCTCTAGATATGGAAACGTTTTTGTGGGTGAAGATATGTCATCCATCCACAGATGCATCCATGTGTGGCTCTTGTGTGTCCAAGAGGACTCAACTAATCCTTGCACTAAAAACAAGCCTTTGAATATATAGGCACGTATGCACAAATGCACATGTAGAAAAATGATTCAACTTAAATGCTTCTCACTTTCTTCCACTTAATTATCAGTGACTCACTTCCATTTTTCAGCAAACCTGTGCACCACCACTTTCTCCTCCTTAAGGAAGAGATATCCCAAAAAACTACTATAACTGGATGGCTCACCTAATATTCTCTATATAGTACAAGTATATGATTTTTTTAACTGTGGTTGCTGAACCAGAGAATGTGGGATCTGATCAGTTTTATCGGTATTGAACTGTCTCATGAGAACATCTAAACTAGCCACGCCAGACAAATTTCCTTTTCTGGCTTGTTCCACTAAACTATGCTATAGGCACTAGGGTTCATGTAGATTGTTCATTGGGTGCATATCACTTCTATGCCAGTAGATAGCACAGGTTGGGTGATCCTGCTGATTTAATCACTGGACCTTTTCCTGCCATTTTGACTGTTGGCAGTTCATTTCTACCATCAATGTAACTGATCGGACAATGAAGATCACTCATCCTTAAAATTTTCTGCAATGGCTGATCCATGGTGTGTCCCAGCTTATGAATACTCCTGATTATAAACCATTACACATGCACTCAACTTTTGTGGGAACTTATAATAAAGAGCTTTTGTGCTCTGAACAAATAAGCTCTTGGTATCAATGCCCAATAATAGAATTTATAAACTGCATCTTTGGTGGCACATTTTGGCTTGGTGTCATTCACAGAAATTTTCTTTCTTTCTTTCTTTCTTTTTTGAGAAGTAATGGTATTTATTAATTAGAAGGCCAAGAGGCCAAAGCTATACAAAGGCAAGCCATCTTCCTATAATCTAAATCATTCCTTCAGTGTCAATTCACATCCCATAAATCCCGCATTGCAAGATTTCTCAACAAAACGTAGAGATCGGCTACACTACATACACAGGCCATCACTCATGGCGACAAGAAACAAGGCCTAACAAACAAACAGTTTGCATCCCAATCCAACAAGAGCTGAGATAGCAAGAGAACAATATGTGTACCCCTTGAGTCAATCTCTGGGATGGTGGGACTTTCATGGAGCATGTTTGACGTATGCCTATGTACACAATGCTTCTAGTGGTCACAACATAACAACATAACTTTGATTGATTTATTCTCCATAGAATGTTTTAGTCAATGTTTGAATTTTGCTTCAATTGTTCATTTTCTACAACATAGATTGATGACTTAGAAGGAAATTTTAACACAGCACAGGTTGGTTTTAGTTCAATGTTCCTCTGTACTCTTCTCTGATTTGCTTGTCTTTCATCCAATGTCATTTATTCAAATGTAAGATTCATTCCTACTATTTGATTTGTTGAGATTCCTCTTTGTCATAATTTTGCAGATTGCACAGCTTCTACCTCTTCAAAAGAAGTTCATGCATCTCAAATCACAGTTAGAACTTAAAGAATTTGATCTTTATCTCTTTCAGGGTAAAGTTGACCAATATGAAATGAACACCATAAGGTACTACTACTTGTCTTTCCTAGGCAGCAGATTTATTTAGATTGAACCTGTAGGCTGCTGTCCTGTTCCAAGTAGGTTTATCAAAAACAGGATTTGGCCACCAAATCTGTGATGCCATTGGTCTGCTAAGACTGACCTGACATGCTAGATCTGGATTGTTTCATTTTCTCCATCCAATAAATGTCCACTAGTCTGATAATCAGATAATAAAATACTCTTACATTTTGGTGTGATATTACCATAATTTGGATGGTTTAATTGGCACTTGTACGCCATGTGTGCAATTTCTAAGTGCCTATATATCAACCATATATCACGGCCACAACCCTTTTCCATAAGATCCAGCCACCCTCATTTCTTTATCCTGATCTTTCAACATGGTGAGGAATTAGGATCTCTAGCATCCTAGCTTGGAAGGCTCCCATTCTTGAGGTCAAGTGTTGGCCACCTTGTACAGAGCACCTAGCAGTTTTCCTTGAGCCTGCTATGAGGCCCTTTATTCTGTTTACCATCGCTTCAAACCATTCCTGCTACTCAAAAATGGCAATTAGAACAAATGATACATATACTACAAAAGCCACAAATTGAAGCTGGGATCAGTACAATCAAATATACTAGGTCTGCATATCACTGCTGACACTGACTAAATAAACAAATGTACCAAGCAGCAAAGGGGCTGAAGCTGAAGCATAACTGTGATGGTCTCTGTGCAAGTCAGCATGTCAAACCTGTGTCAACAATGGTAGGAATATCCCCTGGTGTGACTCTTTGATTCTATGAAGGTTATCTTCCCCGGAATTTCAATGTCAAAAAGATGTATCTGTGATCCAACACCTTGTATCAAAATTTTATTGCAATGAACCACATCACAGAGTATTTTGAGCATGAAAAGAAAGCTTAATAAATACATTTCTATGTTTAGCCTTCAGCTTTCCATCTGTTCCAAATACACAACATGTATTGTACAGCTGATCACCTGAACGTTCTGGTATGGATCCTCCAACTATCATCATCCGCCTGCTGCAAGAAACTTTAGACAACATAGAAGATGACGGAGATGCATCACCACCAGCATCAATATCCTCAGCATACCCAGGAAAGCTGTCATTTGAATATGGAGTATTCCGTATTTCCTAGCACAAAAGAGACCAACACAATGTCAAACCAATATCACTCCCAAGGAAAGCGAGATTTGGATTCATTCTAATTAATTCAACTGCATTTGAGCCTATCATGTTGTGATTACAATTTTAGTTTTTTGTTAAGCCTTATTGCTTTTCCTTAATTGCTTTTCCTGGGAAATCGAAGCCACATGGTGCTGGTTTTGTTTTCATCCGGGCCCCAAATTGGACCACGTCTAGTTGTCTTGAAAGTCTCACCAATCACTAGTGAATTTTTTGCTATTGTGACTTTTGCATCAACAGGTAAAATGTAGTTTTGGTATTTGAATTATAATTGCAAATGCTAATGATTGAAAGAAAGATGGCAGTCAGTTCATGTCAATGTGCTTATATGCTTTTATGTGCAAGGAAAGGATATGTTAGAGAGGAATTGGAATGTATACAGGAAAGTTTTTGAAGTTGGATACATACTGATTCTTCTTGTTTTTTTTTTTTTTTTCTTTTTTTTTTCCTTTTTGTATTTCGTCAATTGAGTATGTTTGAGCTGAAGATTTTTGCAATCATATCTATGTTACAGGTGGGCACACCCTTTTCTTGATTTGTCATCCTCTTATGCTCCACTATGGTAAGTTATTGCCTTAATGAAAATTTTCTCTGATTTTTATGGATTTTTACAGCATAATTAAGGAATTATGATTTTGGGTGGGCCTGTGTTGGTTTGAGACTGGATTTTGAACTGTTTGGGGCTGGCTTGTTTGGCCAGGCCTATTCAAAATTTTAATTCTCCGTCTCTCATGGTTCTCTTTATTTAAGAAATTCTATATTTATTTAAGATATGCCTTAAGTAGCTTATCTTGATTTTTTACTTATTAAACTGAAGTGATTGAGTAACTTTAAAAAAAAAAAGCTACTTATAATTGACCATAAACCAAACTCATCTCAAATAACTTATCTACTGCTGTAAGTAGAAAAAGTAACTTATTTGGTGGTGTATCCAAACAGGCCCTAAGTTATAATGCTTTAGTTGCATTCATTCATTTGGACAATCCAATCAATCGATCTGAAGTATCTGTTCACTCCATAACACATTTTATGGACTACCATGCAAAATCGCACTGATTGGATGATCCAATCCGTCCTTGATTGGCCTAATTTTCTATAGCCATTCTTCTAACCATGAATTTGGTGTAATAGTCTCTTGCCATCCCTTTTCTAACTATGGATCTGGTCTTATTTTCTCTGGCTATTTCTTTTCCAAACCATAGATGGGATGCTTATGATTGCCTAATAAAAGTGATTCTTCAAAATCATACCTGTCCATGAAGGGTGCTGACAAATAGATGGATCAAAATTTTTATTGGACCTGTATTGTGTAAACAATCTTGACCGTCCATATTCAAGCCCATTGATCAAATGGTTAATATTTGTCAGATTGGTGTGATGTATGTATAGTAGCCCATGAAATGTGCTTTGGATATAATGAACAGTTTGGAACAATGTATCAAACTAAGTGTCCCAATACAACTAGGAAAAGTATAACTAATAGTGCTGTGAGAGCATTGGAGCATTTCTCTTATTAATGAATTAATTAACCAAATGTTTACACTTCTCCATGCTTATACTACCCACTTTCCATGGATTTGGGCTGGGTCCATTTTTTGGAATATCACAAACCAGATCATTTAAAATCCGGGTTTGAGTCAGGTTGATGTTGAGAGGTCTTGGGCCTGGCCCATTTAGTAATTGAGGTTAAACTTTTAACCTAGACTTGCTCCATGGGTCCAAATTTGGTGCATGGGCCATCCACTGCATGCCCTAACATATGAAATGATCCAGATCATATGGTAGTATCAAAGACTTAAAACATGGTCTCAGTGGGATTCCATCTGGATATGTAATTCAGTGGCATTAGTCTTTTAATTTCATTTGTGATTTTTAAGTTTGCTTGTTCCTCATGAAAAACATCCATCGGTAGGTGAAATCCATCACTACCCATGTCCAAAACCCCCGGTCAGGTGAAATCCCTCTTCCTCTCACCACCACCACCATCAATCGTCATCAGCAGGTAACATCCCTCTTCCCCGCACCACCACCACCGTCATTCGTCTCTCTCACTCTCTCTCTCTCTCTCTCTCTCTCTCAGTGCCAATTTGAGGATTTTAGGGCATGGCAAAATGGGGGATTTTAGGGCTTTTATCTTCCAGATTCGAATAAGGTCTTTCCATATTTGAAATTGAAATTTTAAGACATGGCAAAATGGCTGAAACTGCTTTCTCAGCAAAAGATTGTCAGATCAGCATCCTTTTATGCAAAGGTGAGGTATCTATTTCATCCAAAAATCAAACTGTTTCATACACTTCCAACTTTTTCACAAGTTTAAGCTCATCAGTTGAGAGAAGTCATATGATCCTAGTGTAGCTGTTTGGTTATTGGGCGGTTTCATGCACTTTCAACTCTGGTATAGGATTCGTGTAGCTGTCCCCAGTTGGTATTTACTGCTAGTTGTTTACTGTATTTTGGTTGGCATGGATAGTTTAGATTGTTCCATCGTACTGTCCTAGTGAACAACTCCAGGTGATTTAGATATGCTTTCTTGCCTTAAAATAATGATTTTGATGTGTATAGATCTTGAGAAAATCAGTAACTCTTATTACATTCTGTCATTTGTATCTCGTGGTTTTAAGTCTTCATCTTTTTTTTTCCTTCTTTTTTTCCTTGTCTCAACAGCATTTGACAACTATTTTTTGTTGATTTGGAAAAAAAAATGTTTCAGAAAGGTAATGATTAATGCCATTTCATGATGTTAAGACATCCAACTGATCAATCTGAACTGTCTATTAGGTCCTAACACCATTTCAATGGTAAATGGTGGTTTTTTCCCATCATTTCCAACACTTGAGTCGTTGGTGTTTGAGCTAATGGCCACAGCAGCAGACCACTAGCAGTCTCAACATTAGGAGACGAATGTTCTTGGGAAAATGAATGCCAAGCACATTCGTCTTCTAGTGTCAACAGTCGATCCAAATGCAAACTACCTGCTATCTATTGTTGTGGCCATTATATAACTCAAATTCAGGAGTTATTGACATTTCTGGTCATCATATCCAATCACAACCGTCCATGTTGTAGATTTATTGGAGGGCTATGTGAAAGAGATTTATTGGAGGCTAATCCCCAAAGATACTCAAAGGTAAGCACAAATATCTAGTGCTAGATACATAGCACGTGGGTCTGAGATATATCTGTTGAGTTTTGTTTCCAGGTCCTTAGTGCCTTGTTGTGATGTTTTTTAATAGAGTTAAAAACCTAAAAGAATTTATGTGAAAGAGATTTCTTGAAAGATTATGAATTTTATTTAAGAACAAGAAAGGAAACAAGAAACCTCAAATCCATCCATATGGTTCTGTTTCGCAGCTGCCTCAAAAGCTAATCGAAATAGACGGTTATCTGTCCTACCTGGATTCTTCAACAATCTAGGGTATGTTCCACAACAAAGGACCAGCAATGAGGGTCATAGCCAATTAACTTCTTCTCCTTTCTTTTCAATAGATACGGATCATTAACTCGAATGGAATTACAAGTCAATTTGACTGTGCATCCAAACACATTCCTATGCATATGACGGTAATTAGCAACTTCTGTACGAATTGTTTTTATGGTGACATGAACTGTAATTTCTGGTCATGCAACGACTTTACATCTTTCAATAACAGGGCTTTTGTCAAAACATGTAGAATGGTTAAATGCATAAATGATTAGGAGACAGACATTTGGTTCATTTTTCTTTAATTCTACTATTACAGATGGATCACCTATTGGATAACTTGGGTGTGTAGTGACTTTGATCTTGATAGAAAATGGGCCGCCTTTTAAATGCATCCTTGATTAGCCAACCTCAATTGTTTCCTCACCTGTATATATTGTATTTGTATATACTGATTGCTGTGATGACTTTTGTTTTCCGCCTATGTAACTACAATCCCTACTACAAATTGAACTAAATTGGGCAGCATGGGACCCATTTCTAAATGTCTACATGACCTATCTCAAATGGTGGGCCTCACTATGATACAGTAGCTACGAATGGACAATCAAAAGCCAAATTAAATTTGATTGCATACGTAGTGCTTGTTGCTTTCTTTCTTTCTTTTTTTTTTTTACTTTTTTTCATGTAACTTATCAATGGCTCTCTTCTTGTACATGTGGCAAATTGCACAAGATCAGAGTCGTCAAGTCAGCCATCTTGGACAATTTTAATAATATGTGCAACTTTTGGATAGTGTCCCATCCTCAGTAAGACCCACCTGAAGAACAGTTTGGATCACCAGATTGTTGCAATTTGCATCTTACTATTGTGTTGTAATGTCGTTAACACAGATTTGAGAATGTTGTCTTTGAAATTCTCCTTAATATGTTTTTTTTTTTATTCAGATTAAGATTTGTTAATTATGATAGTTTGTGTCAATTGTCAAACAATGATGAAATCAAATATTCTCATAGCAAAAGCATACAATTGTAAAATTCTAGAACTGATACCATTTGTTTGAAGGATTTCGTTTCGAATTCTCATGGATGTAATATTAAGATTTGAAATTTTTATGCTTTTTATCAAATGCCTCGCAAGAAAAACATCTAACAACATTAGTTTTGTTTTTGAGAGAGAGAGAGAGAGGTTGCTCGTCTTTGATATTCTAGTAGATTTTGATGTTTCAAAATATTAATTGCTGCTTTTTTTCTTCAACTGATGAGCAGAGAAACATGGCATACATTTGTAAACTAGAAGCATGCATGTACTCAATCAAATAAGACTGAAGTGATCATTACTCGAGATAATGTGTCATACAAAGTAGTTAAAACAAATAAAATTCCCATCACCCTTTGCAAAAGAGAGACGAAGATTTTGCTTTGTAATAATCATGTTCTTACTATGGCATATGAATTGCTTTAACACCAAATGCTTGTATACCATTTTAGTAATTGTAAGATATGGTTTGACTGCAGTTATTTATACTAATGTGATAAGTCATTCTCATTCATGCAGACCTTTATAGCATTTACTAGCCTAGTGATTGCAGCTGTATCAACTCCTATTGTAAGTTACTTGATCCGTATCTCACTCATTTTGTCTTTTTACAACACTTTGAGTTGTCACAAACAAGGGACTCTGCAATTTGCATACAGATGTGTAACATATTTAAAGATTTCATGAATTAAGGAACTTTTCTAGGTGCACGTGGCCATGCTTAAATGTCATATGCTAAAGAAACGCCGACGGTCATAAACCGTCGGAAATTCCGACGGTCGAGCGACGGCTCATCGCCGTCGGAATTTCCGACGGTCGCGCGACGGCTTAAAGCCGTCAGGAAGGCAACGGCGACACCCCCTTTCCCGACGGCTAAAAGCCGTCGGCAAAGCCCTTGGTAGTGTATCTTCCAGAGATTCATAAACATTCTGCCCTTGGGAAGGAATCATAGGCTCACAATCATCTACCGAACCCTCATTGTAGGCAATCACACTATCACTTTCAGATTTTATGGATTCCTCGGGTTCATCAATCGTCATTGAAATCTCTTTATCATTAAAATCAGGATATCTAAAAGAGATAGTTGATTCAACATAATCAATGATGATATTGGGATCACCGAGATCAATATCCTCTAGAAGTTTAGTCATTAAATCCGGAGAAGGTTGGGCTTGGATAGCCTCATCCACCCCATTGTTGTGGATTGAATTAGTGATCCCAATTTTGGGGTCAACGTCTTCAAGAGATAGCGAGTGGTTTAGAATCGATTGCTCATACTCGTACTCTTTCTCTAACTCCTCAAGGATTTATATGTACATGTTATCATAAGAGGAAGACGTTTTAGAACGATTATCAATGGCCATGATTGATTCTTTCTTTGGACTAGAGGTGTGATGACTCTTCCGATGAAGATCATACTTGTTATATGATGAAGATTGATAAGATGGTTGATAAGCATAACCATACAAGTGATCACACAATGTCTTTACCAGTTGGTCATTACTCCCCTAGTCCTTTTTCTTATTCCTACCTCCTGTCAAACTCGGTGGAACACTCATGTTATTTTCAATCCAGTAATCACGTAGTGTTTTACCCGGCTGATCATTGTTCGATTTTGCTTTATTTCGGTACTCCCCCATCGTCTTACACCGTGTCTCATCATATGTATCATAATAATAACGCAGCGTTCTATGTTGGAGGGTAGTGGAGGTTGATTGAATCTCAGAAAAATACTCATACTTGGAGGGATTGTTTTCATAATGAGTTTGGGTCCCACAAGCCAATGTCTCATCTCCAAAAGGTACTTTTACGCACCATTTGTCCAATCATGCATGATGAAATAAAAAAAGGGGTCAAAACCTAACCTATCCTAAAAAAAACAAATTAGAAGAAGGGAGATGGGGAGATGTTACCCAATGGGTGAGAACTATGTCAGCAACAACGTCCTACAAAATAAAAAAATAAAAAAAAATTGTTAGATCCTAGAAGAAATTAGAAAATCTATACCTAGAAAACTGAAAATCCTAACTAATTAAGACCACTCTATAGGTACTAGAACAATTAGAATCGTTTAACCTTTTTCCCGACAGCGGCGCCAAAAACTTGTTCGCTTCCCCAAGTGTAGGGTTGTGATGTAGTAATAATCTCGGTAAGACCGAGGTCGATCCATAGGGAATGAGGTAAATAATTTGAACTATCTTAATAACTAGAATCTTAAGAGGAGTTTATGAAATCAGTTTTAAACATGAAACAGAAATATCTGATAATAAGGAATGACTAGAGCATCAAGGATCCACTTATAGCTCTCCTTAATATATAATTCATATAGGTTTCGCAATTACTCAACTAGAATCGAAATCAAATCCTATCTAGACAGATTATAGAGCGGTTATATTATTAAAACAATCTGTCACATGTGTTGTTCATCGACATGACTCCCTCAATTCAAGTTAGGTCTTGAGCACACTCAATTGCATAGGTCAATCCTAGTTCCAATAGATTAAGATCACAACTATGATAAACATCAAACCCTGTCACTAGGCTTAACTAATATCATGGTTTGAACTTGATTCAAATCACATAAACAACCAATACATATTTCAGATTTTCTGGAAAAGATAGAACTTTTGGTTTGAAGTTCCCACATAAAGAACCAAGTCTAGAGAGTCTTGAATTCGATTCCTCGGAGCGTACAGGTCTAGAACTTGCAAAACAATTAAGTAGTAAAGCATAATTCTTCCAAACATCCATGAGTCATCATAAGATTAAGAAAAACTAACTTTAACTTCATTCAAACTTAAGCAAACCATTGTTTAACATTAAATTCAAACTTGAAACCTTAAAAACGAATTAAAGCATCTAAGAAAACTATAAGTTTCACCTCTTAGCTCTAGTTAAGAGGTTAACTAAAGAAAAGTATAAAAATAAACTAGAACTAGAACTAGAAGAAGAAGAAAACTAGTTGTAGAAGGCTAGGAAGCCTCTTAGGTCTTGAATCCTTTGCTCCTCACGTTGTTAGATACCATAGGAAGAGAGTGGAGGTGGCCTTTTATAAGAGAAATCCCGCACTGACTTGGAAACTTTGAGAATTGAGAATCCGCCACTACCAAAAAATTGAGAAAAGGCTGCGGACTAATGTGGGTTTTTGCTACGAATTTAATCCGTAGCAAAATTTTTACGGATATTATCCCTAGCTAAAAGCTATTAGCCACCAAAGCGTAGCTAATGTTGGATGGTCCCTCGAGTGATTCTATGGGGTCCACGAAAATGTGTTTGTATGATCTAATCCATTCATCGATTTTTATAGCACATTTTAGGGTATAATCCTAAAAAAGAGGCATATCTAACCCTCAGGTGGACCACACCGTAGGAAAGAGTGATATGAACTTCCTACCATTGATCATTTGTATGGTCCATGAAAGTTGGATCTGCCTCAGTTTTGGTATCTGGGCCTAAAATGACCTTTCAAAATGGATGGGTGGAGTGGATACGTGATATACATCACGATGGGCCCCACGAGCTCAGTCATCATGGTGGACCTTCATGACCCGTGTTCATAATTTTTTTTATTTTCAGCGAAATCGCCCCCGCCCGCCCACCCGCGTGCACTTATCGCCCAAAAACCCTAGGGACCTCTCTCTCTCTCTCTCGCCCACCCCCTTTCACTCCATCGCCCCTTGCCCTCTCCCTCTCCCTCTCAATCTTGTTGACCCAACCGAATTTAGAAAAACCCCGCCGGATTTGGGTTTCTTCTCCAAATACGTGATCCGTCTCTCAATCTCAGGTCAGGTTCATGTGATTTGCAGTCGGGTTGGTTTTGGGTTGAGCAAATTCAGTTCTGGTTAGGTCTGGTCGGGAACAATCACATGTATAGAGGAATTCGTGTTGGTTTCGAGCTTATGCATGCAACGTTTACAATTTCCGAGTGACTGCGTATCAAGCTTCATACACTGCCAAAGTATGAAATAACCCCCTTTCCTCTTCTAGTTTTCAGAAGGGGCTGTATAGAACTCAATAGCTTCAACTCGGGGGTTTACATAATCTGTACTTGCAGAAGATCTTCTGGTAATTTTCATTCTCAAATCCCCAAATCTTGATTTTGTTCGTCTTCCTTCTGTTGGGCTATTTTAGATTTCTTTTGATTTTTTAATTGTATATATATTTTCAAGATTATTGAAATCTGGAGTGATCCTATGAGTTTTAGGAGTCTAATGGATTCATTGCCGGAGGATTTCAGGTCAGGTTCAAAACCCAACCCAACCCAACCCAACCCAACCGGCCCAATTTCACCCCTACTTAACCCTTTTTTCTTGTTCTGATCTTTAACATTCCAAATGATATGCAGATTTTGATGTGGTTGGACACTACTCGAGGCCAGACATTCTGAGCCTGACAGTCACATCTGGATCTAAAATTGAAGGCTCTCAAAAACTGTAAGAGCCACTTTCAACGGGTTCGCAGTTCAGATCTTCCCTTCCATTCCTTTGTATGCTTATTTATGTTTGGATGGATTGAAATCGGTTCCTGTGACTATATCAGTCACCACCGAAATTTGGTTGTATCACCTGGCATTGGGCTATTTTGGGTTGATGCAGGTCGGTACAGCTGTATCTTTTATGGATTGAATAGGTTCAGATCAGATGGTACCCACCAGATTCAGACAATGCTTGGAAATTTACATATCATTTGATGAAAGCTGTATGTTTTGTGTGTTTATCCCTTATTGGAAATTTACATATTGGGGTTGACTCCTGTTTTGGGATGCTGTGATGCATGCATGACATCCAAACCGTCCATCAGATGAGTCCGCCCATGGAATCAGTCAATACACTACCTGGCTGTGTTTAGTGTCAATAGATGGATCCATCAGATTCTTGTAATTGTGGCTTTACCCATCAATAAACATGCAGAGTCTGATCCTTTCTGTTTATCACATGCTAAGATAAACATGCACAGTCTGATTCTTGTAATCTCAGTTGAATGTAGACCATTGTTGTATCTATTTCCTCGACCATCTATTTAGAGACCACCAATGTGAGCTTAATAATTTTCCAATCTAAGTGATTTTAAATGTGGGGCCCATCAGGTTAACAGTTTGGGTCACCAAACCATGGGCCTCACTTGAACAAAAGAAACAAGGATTTCAATTTTTTATTTCACTTTGCTATATAGAATCTGTTTACTCCAGTAACTTTTAAAGCTTGCCAAAATTTCTGTAGGAATATTCTGCTTCGGTTGTTGCTAATGATGCAGAACCTTCAGAATGTATATTCATATATGCTTGTTTTGGGACATTTGTTTATTAAATCGTTTTGGTCTTTGCCATGGGTTGTTGTTGTGATTGGGACCTTGTTGTGGGATGATCCAGGGCTTGCATGGTCATGAAAATGTTGGTTCTTTCACTGGATGTATTAATTTGAGCAGCGTACATGTCAGTGTTTGAGATGCTTTGATTTTTTGGAAGGAGTTCTTGCTGTTGTATAGGGTTGATTCTAGACAGAGGGTTCATTGATGTCTTAGCTTGGAGGTCTGAGGTTGAACGAGTGTAAAGTATAACATGTTTAGAAGAAATGGCGGTGGATGTTGGCCTTCCCTGAAAAACAGGTCTGTTGGATAAACGGGCGGGCCATGGTCGTGGGCACAATCTCAGCCATCTGTTGGATAAACAAGTGGGCCACGATTGCTTCTTTTTACATTCGATTTTGCTTTCTCAATTTCAATGCCATAGCTGGGACAAGGCCCTCATGAGAGGATGATCATGATGGCGATGATAGCATTGGTAACAGCATATATTATTAGTACCAAGAACAAGATGCATCTAGTCCTGTGATATTTGGTCAAATAAATGCTAGTATATTATGTTTGTAAGGATGCAATCTGGTGCCCTGCCTCTCATCCGAGCACTGTATTTCACATGAACTTGGAGCATCCTTTTTTAAATCTTTCCTAGATGGGAATATTCCTATGCCATGGTAATATAATCAGTGGAGGACTAGTCTATCATGATTGACTCCTTTTTACATGTATTGATTTTGTTTAGCATCCAAATATGACAGGGAAAAGAGAGATGATGTATGAGATGAGAACCTTGAGAGCAAAGTACAAAAATTGGTAGAAGAAACTACACCCTGATTTAGTTCATTCAGATTCTGAGGTTTGAGCATGTACACTTCTAATCTTGAAAATGTTGTACTGCTCTTTTTATTTTTTTGGGTTGCTAAATCAATATATTTGTGCTTTGTATTTTTTTTTTCTTGCCCATTGTTTAGGAAGAAAGGACATGCTGCTGAACAGTCTGCTCAGGTGATTGATATATGCTTACCGCACACTCAACAAACCATTGTCAAGGGCATTGTATCTAGTATGGCCCCTTTTTCTAGAGGCATTATACTAGCACCGAAGGGTTGTAAAGTACCTTGGTTCTTTAGTTTGTAAAAGTTGAGCCATCGTTCATTGATCTAAAATTGTTGATATAATAGCCTTACCGTGGATAGCTCATGCACCATAAATCCCTCTGATTAGTAGATTCTAGCTGTATAATATGTGACCTTTTTCTTGGTTGATTGTGAACTGTTGCTTGTTTTTTTTTCTCTTTGGTCGTTTTTTTTAGTGTGACATCCATCCTGTCCATCAGATATGTGACCCCAAAATAGCCCTCAGGCCAAAAATCAGGTGGCCCACAACATGGGGAACAAGGTAGGATAGGATGCCACCATTGGTATGCATGTGGGGCCCATTGTTGTCTCTATAGAATCTAGGCCATTCAGACCCTTCATCTGGCTTCGATGAAGGATTAGGCCAAAATTTTCAGGAGGTTCTACAACTTTGGTGGCCTCATGGAAAATCAAGGTTGGGTGTCCACTCTCAACTTGTTCCATGTTGGGGCTATCTGAGTTTTGGATCAGAGCAATTTTCAGGGCATTCAGGCTTGTTTGAGGTAACGCATCTGATGGACAGGATAGGTCCTCAAAATGTCACGTGGCACCCACCTAAGTTGGACTGCTAGGTAGCTCCACGCAGTGCAGCTCGTAAGTGAGCACCAATATGTACATATGTGATGTATGTATGTATGTGCATGCATGCATGTACATGTGTGTGTGCGTGCATGTGCATGGAGGTCTCAAGTCCAACTGGTTGGACCAGAGGTTATGGTCCACCCAGTGGATAACTTCGAACTTTCCAAGCGGATGGGACATCTAACCCATTCAATAAATTGGCCCCACCATGAGAAACAATTTATGCAAAAATCAGCCCCATCCACTGAACAAATGGACAACACTTGTATTTTGCTATTTATCGTTGGCTATACATTGTTTTCCTTGGTATGGCTCATTTGATGATTGTATATGGCTGATTTTTGCACTGATATCTCCTATTTTATCTCAAGTCAGTCGTGTAAGTGCAATGGTTGCTGTGTTTTTTATCTCGCCAAACAGGTCATTATATTGCTCATGAATTGATTGTGAACTGTTTCTGTATTTTCTCAAATATCCATTTGCTTTAAATATCTCGAACATTTCCCAGGGGGATTGGACGAAACCATTCGGGCTGAAATTAGAGGCTTCTCATGAATCGGCGGTTGTGATCATGAATCATGTCAATCTGGTTGAGATCCTTATGGATGTGGTAAGCAATTTGATTTGTTGTGCATTCTCAGTATTATTTTCAATTGTCTATTTGGTATTTCTTTTGTTTATATAGGTCCTTCCACATGTAAGGAGAGATGGATACAATGCAATTCAGTTGATTGGGATTCTTAAGCATAAAGATTATTCATTGTTGGTTATAAAGTGAGTTGATTATGCATGCACAGGAAGCCATACATGTGAGTGTGTGGAGTTTCTCAATTAGTTTCACTTTTAAGTTATGGTAGGTAGCTTGGTTTGCATCTTTCTACATAGTAACCACTGGAATCCACATCTAAAGGTGCCATGCATTTGCTATTGGCACGTGTATGAGTGTTTCACTAAGATTTTCAACTTAAGAATCCAAATCCAGGATTCTCAATCACTGAGATTTTCATTCTATCAGTAGCGTGACTTTTGAGCTACTCCATAGTTGTTATTCTGACTTGGAAGGTAAGATTCAGCAGAATATAATGAAAGAAAAAAAAAATGGCTGGTCTTATAAATATCCTACAAAAAAACATGGCTGCACACATTAGATTGGGAATTACTCCATAGTTTTCTAACTGAATATTTTTTACGACTTTTTTTTTCGAGATTATTCAAACATATTTATTAATATGATTTTCTTGGAATGTTGCTCTATTGCCTGCTTATGTTTTCAGCTGCTGGTTCGCAGGTTGTTGATTTGACAGTTGGATTGTCCAACCTAGCTACATGTCTCTGTGAAAGATTGATGGCCCTCTGGGTACATCACAGCATAGTTCAAAAACTCAAAAGCTCTTGACTCGTTGTCCAGCTGGGTCGGGTTGACTCGAAGACTCTTTCTTTATTGGACTCAAAAGATTATTCATTGTTCAACTGAAATTAAGTCACTAATATCTACGTCTGAAAAGGAAAATATGGATTATCAAAGTTTTTGGAAGAAAAGGAAAATGCCTTTTTTGAGGAAAATTGTGGAAAGGAAACTAATTTCTCGCATGTTTCTTTATTGTTCTAATTGGTAGGAAACATCAGATCAGCAGAAACTTTCATTTCCACGGTTAGTTTTTGTATTCCATCAATCCAAACTAGCAAGTAGATCATCTAAATAATTTTACTGAAAGTTTTTTTTTTTTTTTTTTGAAGATTGCTGGAATTTATTTCAAGGCCAAAAAAAAAAAAAAAAAAAAACACAGGAAAATGGAAGAAAAGGAAAAATGACAAAAAGTAAAATAGAAAGAAAAAGCTAAACGATTACGTAAGTTTGGTTTTCTATCTTAATATTTTCTAAGGATCATGTTGGGGTATGAAAGGTGGGTGTTTTAATCTTGTAAATGAGATAGATTTCTTAATGTCTACTCTCATTGTGATTAGGTTGGCAGAGATCTTATACTATAGTCTGTCATTCAGTTCTTGTTATTTCATTGGCTTAATGGATTTTGTAATGATTCCCTTCTCTGCATGCTAAAATCTGAGATATTATGTCCCAAACCACCCTCTCTGTCCACCTATAGTCCCCTTATCTATTTTCCTATTAACATACACTCTGTATATACATAAATCAACCAACTGCAACCCCCATACCCACCATTCAAAACCCAAAATCCAGTTCCCAGACCACATCCAATCCCTTTCCTGACAGAAAAATCTTATAAACCACACCCTGTACACCTCAACCTACAACCATTACAACCCTAGGAACCAACCCTACTCCACATTTAGCCACCATATTCAACTCTTAAGCCTTTTCCAGTCAACTCTATTCCCTTACATAAACCCACAACTATAGCCTCCATCATACCCCCTATTCCACCCCAAAATTCTGGCAACCCAAACCTCTGATCTTCAACTCCCAACTTCTATTTAAACCTTAACCTTAAACAGCCGACAGAACAACTTCCAGAAATTATTGTTGGTAAGAACAGTAAGCAATGATTGCATTACATATAAGCATGAAGCTCTAGTTATATGATACATGGTGGTAACCTTTCATTCATCTTAGCCTTTCATTCACCATTAACATGCTTTCAACGCAGGTTTGAGAGACAGAGAGGGTGCATCATCAACTTCCAGAAGCCAAAAGATACAAACCCGCCTCCTCTCTAACAATGAGCAGATGCCAAATGGAAACGATCAATTCAGAAGAAAAGGACACTAGATTGTAGTGTTGCTACAGAGAAACGGAGGGAGAGATTTATGAGGTACCTATTAAGCTAAATCTTACATACAAACATGTGCCATTGTGGCAGTTTGTGCCAGGTCCGAGCTATTTATCAGATCCATCCCAACAAAGCCCAAAAAATAAGCCAGCTCCTCATGAGGTGGGTTGCACATACACATTGACCATTATCCTTAAGTCTTCCATTTTCACTTGGCCAAACAGATGAGAGGACCAGCCTTTTCTTTTTTCCAATTTGAATTCATTTTGCCCAGTGCACATACATGATAGAGCCTAGCTGATGAATAGTTTGGATCTTGCATGCGTGCTTATATTCTTCAAAGAGGACTATCCTTCTTTCTATCAAACTACATCTATTAGTCTATCTATCTTGTTGAATATCTAAGGAGATCTTTGGGATTTTTGTCTTTTCCCAACACCAATCCATTTCATTTCCTATTGGTTGAAACAATCCTTTAGACATGAAAGCACCCATCTTTTCTTGTCTATAGTCATTCATGTCTTATATCCATTAGACATATGGTAACGATGTGTGTGGCCCACTTTAAAGCCAACCATTTATGTTTTGTGTCATTGAATGTTGTGTTTGCAGTATTTCCTATCCTTTCAAGAGATGGTATCAATCACCACATAGAAGATGCAATTTCTGAGAGTGGATAGATTGGGTGTGAAGGTCCTTAGCCTTGCTGATGCCAAGATCCAAGATCCAAAATCCAAGTTGTCCATCATGTGGGTCCACACGTTTATGCCACAGCTAAAAAATCAGACAAGTCTACTCCAAGCTGTCCATCAGGTGAGACTATTATTTTATTTCATTCCTCTTTGAGTTTTTATTAAATCATTAGGCTGCAGCCAAATGGGCTTGTGTGAATCAGAATTTTATGTAGAATATTCCAACCGAAGTTCCACCTGACTTGGCTACTCCACAAGCTCAATCTATTGCATGGTGCTCTTCGTTTTCCATCTGCAGTTTCTTTAAGGCCTTTACAGCCAATGGTAAGTTGTAGGATACCCTCACCCCCTTTTTTGTGGTTTAGCCACCATTTTTTAAAAATTTTTGTTTCTTTTCTCAATTTATGCATGCATGTTTTCTTTCCTTAGGTCATTCGTGGTTGTTTAACAACAATATTTCAGTATTTAGGCCCTATAAGCCATGAATCTTTATTTGCATTAGCTTGGATTGATCTATTAGGGAATGTACCACCAACGGCTAGCGACACCATCTTATTTTTAAACAAAAAAATAAATAGCTACGGCTGTTTATGTATTGTATTAACTATCCGAAAATGTTGAGATGCAGGAAACAATTCTCCTTCTAAAGCAACTCGGTTCTTTATCAAAGAAAGACTAACTATCTAGAACATATCACAAGCAACGAGGGTTTTATGCCCGGAGAGTTTTGAAGAGGGCCGTAGAGAAAATGGTGGGCGGACAAAGAGCCTTGGTTCATTTGCAGGAACTTATATGGAACTCAAGAGTTTTGGGTTTTTTGTGAATTTTTTTTCCTTGCAAGTATCGTCTAAGCTAAGTCCTCTAATTTCTTGTAATGAGAACTCTCCACTATATTCATATTGACTGAACTGGGGATGTATTTTGAGTTTTCCTTTAAAAAAAAAATTCATGAGTTTGTATTTTTAATCCCTATAAAGTCTGCGAAAAAGGCTGAATTTTAGCCCGTTGCCTATGGCGGGGCATTTCTTGACTACTTCATATACAGTACGAGTACCATAAAATAAGCTTAGAGTTTGTTGAGTTGATAGTAAATAGTTGTAATCAGTGTTAAATGGATGCACATAAGCGAAAAGGATTGTTTGGTTGATGGTAGATAATTATAATTGGAATCAATTGAAATTAAATCCAGAAAAATCATGTAAATTATGTCAAAAGGTTTTGAATTAGATGCTAGAGACAGATTTTTGAACCTGTAGCTTGTGGCTGATTGGTAGACGGAGCATATTTTGACATTGATGTTTCAATTTTGAGCCCACCTTGTCAACTTGTAACCTTATGACGGACATTGTGGTTGCAGAAGAAGAAATTGCAAGATGGAAATTGGCAACAAAGACGAAGACCTGCAGCAAGCAGAGCTGTTGAACATGAGTTTGTGGCTCAGGTATGCACATGTTGTAAGCCAATAAAACTCACATGTTGTAGTTCAATCAGTTCCAATTTCAGTTTCCACACAAACAAAGTTAAATTCTCATGAGTTTCTTTTTCTTTGTTTGATTTTTCTTTCTTTTCCTTCTTGCCATTTGCATGTGCATGTGTGTTTGCATGTCTTCTTCTTTTCTCTAGGTAAGTGAGGTAGTATTGGGCTTTTTGGAGGAAAATCTATCTCGAAGTCCGAGAAAACGCGTAATAATGTTGAAGTAGCATGTAAGCTTGGAGTAGCATGCTCCCCTTGGAGTAGGATGCTCAATTCACAAGAGGTGGAAAATAGGCATATATGCATATGAACTTGTATATGCATATGAGCTTGTTGTTTTCCTATCAAGCAATATGTAAAACCACCAAAAGATACTTGCTTCTCAAAGATGTTATCAAATTGTCTTGAGAGCATGCTGTATAATATGGAAGTTGCACCTCTACTGATGGCCATCTGCTAGGTGTGGAACATGAAAGCTGTCTATCAATTCCTCTTTTCAATTGTGCTTTAATTGTTTGAGATTTTTGTGTAGGTTTGTTGCACTTGACGAAGTTGGTATTGGGATTTTGGTATACTCAATCAAGGGAGGTTGGTTGGATTTTTTATGTGGATTGCAGGTGAAAAAGAGGATAGATTTGGTTTATGGGGAAGTGTAGGATTGATGGGCCTGATCTTTCAATCAGTTTATGATGGAGGTTGCCATGTTCTTGGGTAAGAATCAAGCTTTGGATTCTTTTGTCTTCTTTCATTTCCACTTCTTACGTGGTTTCTATCCATTGAAAATATCCTCTGTTTCAACACTCGTTTACTCTTCAGTTTGAAAATTGAACTTGTTAATCACTACTCTATTTGTCAATGAAGTACAAGTGTGATTTACTTCTCTTTCTATTTCGCTTTTTATTTATTTAATAAAGGAGAGTTGCATTGTCTGCATTTTCAACGTTCTCCTTCATGCTATTTGGAGAATAAGATTTATGCATTTGGATTCAAAAGGTGAGACTCGAACACGTACTTGTGATGATAGCCTATTAGGGTATAAGCCATGAAGTCTTTATTTGTTTTAGCTTGAGATGGGTTGAATTATTAGGGCATGTACCAGAAACGGCTAGATATGTTGTCAATATTAAAAAAAAAAATTAAAAACACTAGCTACGGATATAGTCCGCAGCCCAAAAAAGTAGTCCGTAGCGTTATCTAGACAAAGCTACGAATCAGATTTCTATAGCTACGACTATTATCCGTAGCCCAATAAATATAGCTACGGACTATATTCGTAGCTATAGCTTAAAAGGCTATGGCTACAACACCAATAGCTACGGACTAGATACGAGTATGCTACGGATTATATCCATAGCTATAGATGTATAGCTACGGTTATAATTCGTAGCCTTTGCCCCATTTTTTTGAAGTGCGCGTAAATATTTCGCACTTGCGCAAACAGTTCTGATTGATCGGACTTATCTCCGATGGATCGGAGCACCCCTTTCCGATGGAGCGAAATTCCTCCGTTTGATTGGAAATATGTCCAAAGACTTATGAAGAAATCTGTTTTTCCAATGGGACTCCGATATAACTCCGATTGATCGAAATTCTGTTCAGCAGCAACTTAGGGCTATTTTCTGAACTTTTTGCATTTTACTTTTATGGCCTGCAGCTCTGCAATTTGCTTTTTCTGGTCATTTAAGGTTTTTAACTTGATTTCTCCAAGGCATTTTCTTCATTTCTTTAGCTCATCAAAGATTGGTCTTCTAATCACTCCAAATCGTCCAAATTAGCATTAAATCCATGACCTATATCTCTTTTACCTACAAACACAAAAGTAAGCATAAGTTCTTAACTTTTAACAACTTAAACTAAACTATTATGCTATGAATTGGGGTTAGAACATGTATAATTCGTGACTCAACAGGCATCTTTCTTATGATTCATCACAGGATTAGAGTATTCCAAGCTCATGTTGAAGATGTACTTGTCCTTCTTTGATCTCTAGAGTTTGGATTATTCTTGATAGTGAAATTTCTATCCAAAACTCTATGATGAGATCCTTGTAGGTGAGAATCTCTAGGTAACCCATTCCCATCAGTTGTAAAGATCTCAAGCATATCTCTCATCCACCTTGAACATCTAATTAAGAAGAGAAATGCAAGATGATTGATCGTTGGAGCTGTAGCATTGACAAATCTTGGCAACAACATCGAGGGAGCACAAGGGGAGCTGATTCAAGCACGGGAGAGTGAGAAGAAGCAACCCGAAGCGGCGCATCAATGGGGCTCAAATCCGACAAGTAAGGTTGTCAATTTGTAGGAGTCCATCTATTCTATTCATAGTGGAAATCTGAGTGTAGAGTTTGTTTGTCAAACTTGAACTAGGTTCCTTTTTTTTATCCTTGGCTTGTTAGTTGAGCCTAAAAGTCTAGAGATGTTTGTCGTTCCTTGGCACGTTTGACGGGCCCTAAATTCTAGGGTTGTTTGGCAATCCTTGACACGTTTGTCGGGCCTAAAGTCCAGGGGCGTTTGTCAGTCCTTTGCACGTTTGTCGGGCTTAAACAAGTCTCTGTAGGGAGCCACCAACACGAGTATAAACTTGTAGGTTATGAGGAACCTGTAAACTCCCCGGTTAGGTGGATCTGATTTAAAACACCTAGGTTGGGAGGAACCTCATTCAAACTCCCTAATGAATGCCGGTGTGCTCAAAGGGGTTGAGTACTTGAACCGGGAGTGGAGTAGACCCAAAGTGGAACCGTTATACATCATTGTGTTTGTGATTGTATTTGAGCACATTTCTTATTATGCATTGTGTTTAATTGTTTAATTATGAATGCTTAATCAGAATGTATGCTAGGCACTTGTTAGGCACATTCACACACATAAGATGTACTTTCACTTCTTGAGTAAACTTAACCTTACATGATCCATTCTCATATAGTCTACTTAGGTTGCGTAAATTAAGTGCTTGATTAGTTTTATCATATATTTATTTATGCATGCTTAGACTAGGTTGCTAATTTCCTTAATCATATGCTAGTCTTGTTATTGGACCCCACTTAGGCTTGGAAGCTGAAATGTTCTTGCTTACTTAGTTTAAATTGTGTAAGTAGGTGAAAAGAATTTTAAAAAGGTCCTAATCACCCCCCTCTAGGACTTACCCATTATTCTAGTTGCTCCGCTCTTAGCTTTCGCACGTGAAAGCGCCTTTACAAGTGTATTAGATTGAAAGGCACAATGTCAGAGTTAACTCGGCCAATTCGACTCGTCTGACTTAGTTCGAATTCGACTTGATCTAAATCGAGTGGTTAAGTTGATCCGGACCGAGTTCAGTTGGTCGAATTCAAACCATATCCAAGTCGAGTTCGAATTAGCCAGTGGTTCGACTTGACACGAACAAAAATCTAACTTGAACGGACTCGACTCGACTCGATCCGAACCCGACTCGACTTGCGTTCGGGTACTATTAATATAAAATAAACCTAATCTTTCATTTTTACCCACCACACCCCCCAACCCGAGCACCCCCTATCCCTACCCAGCTTGCCGGCCTCTCCTCCCTCCCTCTCCCGATTGGAGCCACCAGCGGCAGCGAGCCACTGTCCGATCAGCCACCACCCACCACCTCCTCCTCCTTGATTCTCCTCTCTCTCTCTCTCTCTCTCTCTCTCTCTCTCATGCCTTGCATGGTCCCACCCGTCCCTGACATCCCCGCACTCGGTAGGCACCCAAAACCTGTCTCGCAGGGCACGACCCACCAATTCACCATCGTCTTGGTCCCGTACAAGCAACAGAATCCCGTCCTCGTCCCGCGCAGCCATTCGAATCTTGGCCTGTACTTGAAATAGGATAGGGTTTATTTTTTCTAACATTGAATGATTTGTTTTTATTTATTTATGTTTCTGTATTTTCAATTTTCATCTATTTGGGTTTTTGTTTAAATTGGATTCGAGTAGGGTTTCGAATCGGGTGGGATAGGGCAGGGCTAAACTGAATCGAGTTGGGTAGGGTTGAATTAAATCAGGTAAGGCAAGGCCTAGGGCTGAACTGAATCGAGTAGGGCCGTGCTGAACTAAATCGGGTAGGGTAAGGTAGGGTAAGGGCCCTAGGGCTAGGGCTGAACTGAATCGGGTAGGGTAGATTTTTTGACATTTTAAAGGGTTAGATTTAGACAGAACCAAATCTGGCCCTTTGTTGGCCTATTTCTTGTAAGTTGACTCATTTATATTATTTCTAAATTATTTGTAAGTTGAATCATTCTTGAATCAATTACATTATTTCTGACTTGAATCATTTATATTCTTTCCTCAATATCTAACTTGTAAGTTATAATTCCTTAGAACTCGCTCTGCCGTAAGACATTATGGTGCATGAAGGTTCACAATAGGTTAAATTGCAACATGTTCTACAAAGTTGGTTGGATATCTTTTATTTTTATAAATGCCTTGTAGATAGTTAGTTAGATGATGAATGTCAATAGTACTTACGATTGATGAATGGAAACACGCAACTTATAAAATATATATTTGTTATCCCTAGAGGATTTATTTTTTAGGGGGACATGTTATTCTTGTAGCCTATGGTATGGTGCTCCAATATTGCTTGTATGCTACTAGTATGTAGTACATAATACTAGGTTAATTATTGGAATTCTACTTTGCAGATTTTATTTATTTTTTATTTTAAACACATTCTATTATCAGCTTATGAATTATATTGCTTATTGATTACATTGGTTTATTTTTGTGAATTAGACTTTTAGTTACCCATTTAAGGATTTCTACATGGTCATACATAGATATAATGTATTTTTGGTGGCATAGAAATCGCTCAAATTGTTCCATTTTTGGACAGTTCAAGGTTAGATAGATAGTATGCTTTCATATAACCTATTTAAATACTCATGCCTGTTCTGCACTCCATCTCTCCATTTCTCTTTGGATATATTTCTTCCTTTTTATTTCTTATGTCAAACATCTTCACATTGTTACAATCTATCCAACCTTGGATGAGTGACTAATTTGGGGTTTAGTATATGCCTTTTAGGCATTTCAAACGTGTAGTGTTAGTCTGATAAATTATCTTTCAATTAGTAGATGACTAGTGAGGAAGCTCCCAGTATCGCTCAATCAATCACTTCGCCGATGATCATGGATGATGAAGGATTAGGTCTAGAAACAGAGGTGATGCTCATTGAGTTTAGTACCTCCCAAATTTCAGTAAAAGGAAAAAAAGATCAGCGGTGTGGCAAGATTTTAAAGAAGTACCCCTGACAACACTGAAGATTCAGTGTAAATACTGCAAGATTTAATATGCTAAACAAGTAGACAGGTCAACCACAGCTCTGAAGAAACACATCAAAGTGCAATAAGAAAGTCAGAAGCCATACCTTAGGCCAACAGACTCTTGTATTTACCTAATCTGCGGTGGATCCATCGAAAATTTCCTTATTCCCCTATAAGTATAATAGGGACCATGTGAATGAGTTGACTGCTAGATTTATTATTCCGAACAAAAACCCATTTCAGATGGTAGAGAGTCCGTCTTTTGTCAAACTAGCCAAAGGCCTTAACCCCAGATACGTCTTTTGTTGAACTAGCCAAAGGCCTTAACCCCAGATACGAGTGTGAGTGAAGATGTATACAAAAAAGAATGTCAAGTTGAAAGGACAGTTGGCAATGGTTTTCCGAATCAACCTGACATCAAATTTGTAAATAGCATCCAATCAACGAAAGGTATATGTCACTAACCTCCCACTATGTTGATGCCGAATGGAGTCTTTGCTAAAGAGTTATAAACTTCCGCTATCTTGTGCTTCCTCATAGTGGTTTGATGATTTTAGACTGCATCTACAAATGCCTTGTAGAGTGGGGCATTGAGAAGAAAATCTCCTCGATAACTTTAGACAATGCCTTCACAAATGATAGTGTTATATCAATCTTGAGAAATTAATTTAGGGTCATTGGTGACTTGTATTTTGGTGGAAAATATTTCATGTTAGGTGTTGTGCCCACATCCAAAACTTGATTATACAAGATGAGCTTAAAACAATTGAGTCAACGATTGAAAACATAAGGGAGTGTGAAGTACATATGAGGGTCACCTTTATGATTAAATATATAGAATGATATCGTGAAACAGTTGAATTTTCTATCTCAGAGAATGATAAAGCTGGGTGTCATGACACATTGGAATTAACCTACGAAATGTTGGATTCAGCGATAGCTTTCAGAGATGAATTCCCTCGCTATGCGGAGCGTAACAGTGGGTATCAGTGGTTGCCTTCTGATGATGATTGGACAAGCGCTGAAGGAGTTCTTCAGTTTCTTTTAGTTTTTTACAACATAACAAGGACTTTTCAAGAAGCAAGTATCTAACAACAAATCTATTTCTGCCAAAACTTTGAAGAGTAAAGGATGTTTTGTATAAAAGTTGTAGTAAACCAAACTTTCTACAAAGAATGACTAAGGGTATGCAGTCAAAGTTTGATAAGTATTGGTCTGAGTGCAGTTTGGTAATGACTGTTGCAGTCGTCCTTTATCCTCAATATAAGATGTTTATGGTTATATTTATTTTTTCAAAGCTGTATAGTCAGACTAATGCCACTGAGGTCGAAAGGATTCGTGATGTAGTCGGAGAACCATATAGTTTCTATGTAGAATCTGTGGGTGCCGCTAAAGATAATACCACATGTGAGAATCCTGAAGTGGGTTCTAGTTCTAGTGTTGTTGCACCATAGAACATGATCGACGATATCATGTCTTTCATGGCACAAGTTGAGACTCAAACGCATGTAACCGAAACAGAACTCGAGCAATATCTGAAGGAGCCACTTGTAAAGTATAAGGAAACTAACTTGATATTTTAGACTAGTGGAAGTCGAAAGGTCATGAAGGCACGTATCTCGTGCACTCGTTGATGGCACGAGATATATTATCAATTCCAATTTCAATCATAGCATCAAAATATGCTTTTAGCATGATGAGCGAGGTCGTGAACAAGTATAAAAGCTCACTTACATGGGGAAACAATTGAAGTGCTCATTTGTATATATGATTGGCTGCGTTTGATTTGGGGAAGTAACTCTATTAATGAGGAGTTTGAGGAATAGAAGAGTGAGAAGAAAAATGAGACAATACTTGTGATTGCATGAAGCAGGATGAAACAATACATTCTATTTCACTTGCATTTACTTATGAAAATTTGATAGTTATTATTTGTGGACTTAAATTATAAGTTGTAACATTTGATGGGTGGATGAATATTTGACACTTATCACTTGAATATATATATATATATGTTAATGTCAGATTCTGTAACGAGATCCTCCGGTTTTTCTCCTCCGCTCCAGCAGGGATTTCCACCACCAGACCTGAAGCAAGACAGCGAAAAAGGGTGGCTGGGGACCAGCCGTTAGCCCTCCGACGCTTAAGTTAGGCCACAGAAGAGAAGCCAAGCAAAACGGGACCAAGATTGAATGATGTGTACCTACCTCCTCTTCAATGGAGCCATCCTTATATAGATTTGAAACAATCCAATCTGTTACGTGAGATGTCGAAATCCCGTTGATGTCGCATACGATACTGAGAATCCGCTGATTTCGTGGGATAAGATCCTATCTTTTTAGTCAGATCCAACCCAATGATTTATTCCAACAATCACGCCCCTAGATGGCAATCCCTTGAAATCCGGCCGGATCCGGCCGGAAGCCATAGTTGGAGTCATGGCCTCCGAAAAGGAAGGAGACGCCCGTAGCTGGGAGTCATGGCCTCCGAAAAGGAAGGAGACCAACTGTTCGACTAGAATCGGGTGCTTGTATCTGAAGTCTAAGAGATTTCCACAGAAAGCTGCTCGCATATTAAAAGGTGGTCGCGAGCCCAAGCATGCACTTAGATGTACGTCTTTCAACGACGTGCAAGAGGTTTCTGCTCGCGAATCTAGTTTTCCGTATTTGACCATCCATGACTCCTGACCAGATGATCTCGAGAGTCGAATGGGCGTCCCGCACTGGTCCAATATTCGACTCTCGATCATATGATCTCGAGAGTCGAATGGGCGTTCCGTACTTGTCCAATAATTCGACTCTCGATCAGATGATCTCGAGAGTCGAATGGGCGTCCCGCACTTGTCCAATATTCGACTCTCGATCAGATGATCTCGAGAGTCGAATGGGCGTCCCGCACTTGTCCAATATTCGACTCTCGATCAGATGATCTCGAGAGTCGAATGGACATTTCCACGTGAAATCTTATCTCCACCATTTTGCTATAACAGATGCCCCCGAAGTCCTTGCCGCCAAGAATCCTTAAGGAAAGGACTTACTTGCTGTCATGCGCGGCTGCCTCTTGCTTTCACTGAGAACCGTACATGATTAGGCTGGAATTAATGAGCGCCAGCCTTTCCGCAGTCAGGAAATGAAGAGGCGCTCGCCACGTGTCCGAGTATTTAATGGGCGTGCCTGCTTGAGTGCTGTACCGAACGAAAGATCGCCACGTGCTACCATATACGGCGGAATGATTGCCTATAAATATACGGAGTCCACCATATCT
Organism: Liriodendron chinense; assembly: GCA_003013855.2. Taxonomy (NCBI): domain Eukaryota; kingdom Viridiplantae; phylum Streptophyta; class Magnoliopsida; order Magnoliales; family Magnoliaceae; genus Liriodendron; species Liriodendron chinense. The sequence continues at coordinate 2,301,472 of ML058584.1, forward strand.
TCTGATTTTCACAGAAATTTCAGAATCCTCCTTTGCTTTTCCCATCATCTTCCTCCGGAGCTCCTTGGTGTCTTCCTCGATCCCCTTTGGTGCTCTTTCTTTCCTTTTCCATTGTTCTATTTCTTCTTTCCCTCTTTTTTTTTTGAATATCCCATGGCTTCTGAGGAGAGTACCGTTCCTTTAGGAGATGCTACCCCGGAATCCTCTGCTTCTAGTAGCGCAAGGGTTCCGGCAGGTCAGTATACAGCGGCCGGATATCCCTCCATTCTATCGGAGAACCGGCTGCTGGAGTTACGGGAGAGATTTTCGATCCCCGACTCAGTCGATCTCCGGTTACCCAGAGACGGAGAGACGCCAGACTCCCCTCCCCCAGGGTGTGTGGCCTTCTATGAGTATTAACTCATTCTGGGGGTTCGCCTTCCCCTCCATCCTTTCATCCGAGATGTACTTCGGTGGTATAAAATTGCCCCCGGGCAACTTATTGTGAATGGATGGAGGGTGGTCCTAAGCTCATTCGTCCTTTGGGCTCAGGCCGGGAACGGGGAGCTTACAGCTGATGAGTTCCTCCGCATGTTCCGCTTGAAGAAGGCACCCTCCAGCGAAGGCTGGTACTATCTATGTTATTGGCACCGGGATAACTTTGTGCTGGGGAAGCCCACATCGAATTATCCCGGCTGGAGGAAGCGTTGGTTTTACGCATCTGGAAATTGGGAATTTGCTTCTTCCAGGGGCCCAAGAGTAAATCGTTTTTTCTGTGAAGGTAGGCAGTCCCGTATTGTGATCCGTTTCTCCAATAGAAGGTTTTTAGGTTTTCTCCATCTGACCCCTGCTTGTGCTCGCAGGTATCCCGGCCTCGAGAAAACCGAGCTTGAAAGGGGGGATCAACGAAAAAATCGTAAAGGTGTACAAGGTGCCTATTGGTGATAGGCACGTCGAGACTTGCTTGTCTCCATCTCGCCTTGCAGCAGCGGGCTTAATACCTGTAAGAGAAGTCGAGATGACGCAAGTTGGAGAAAAAAGAGGTTTGCTGCCCCGGCTGAAGGGCACAAGCTCTAAGAGGCAGAAGAAGACATCTGCTGGTCCATCACACCCATCCACCGAGAAGGGTAGCGATCAGCCTGCTCCTCTCGCGAGCAAGGTGGGGGAGGCTCCAGCAGGACCCGCTAATCCTTCACTGGCCGTCGCGCCCGGGCCGCCAGTAATCAATATCGCTGACAACTCCCCGGATGGGGTAGGGTCCAGCTGTCCCCCAGCTGAGGAGGCTCATGAGCGCACGGAGCCTCGAGAGATGGCTCCTGCCCGCGAGCTGGTTCCTGCTACCGAGCAAGGACCTGCTCGCGAGGCGACGGCTCCTCCTCGCGAGCCGTCTGGGCTGATCGTCGCCCAACCTTCCGGTGGCGGAACGTATTCCGTTCCTCGCCATCTCCACCCCATCTGTAAATTCTTATTCGAGAATGTCCCACCTCAATCCTTCGGCTCTCTTCCCGAGCCAGGCCCCGAGAGCCTCTTCCTTGAGGCAGGGATGAGGATGGCTCAGGTAGAACCTCCTAACCCAAAAACTTTATTATTTTGGGGTTTAAGTATTTCTTCTCATCCATCTTCTTGTTTGCAGGGACTAGACCTCATCTTGCGGACGAAGCGAGACATCGTCGCCGCTCGTCGCGTAATAGACGAGGCAGATGAAAAAAGGATTGCTTTGGAGAAGGCGGTCCTAGGGCGAGATCAACTCCTCAAATCCCGTGAGGCTGTGATTTCCAAGAAAGATGAGGAGATAAAAATCCTCATAGAGAAAGTCCAGGTGTTGACCGAAAGGTACCAAACTCTGGATAATAAGTTCGCGAAACTCGCCGACTTGAAGGAGAAGGCGGAGAGAGAGAAGGAGATCTTTCGCCAAGACAAGATTTCCCTGGAGGAGCGACTTGCGGAGGCTAGGTCGCAGCTCAAGGAGGCCTACGACAACCTAACCAAGGAGCGCAACGCTCTCGCGCAGCTTAAGGACGACTCGATCCACTGGGACGAGGAGAGAGTCGCCCTTGCGAAAATGCTCTCGGAAGAAGGGCCTCGGGCAATTTCCGAGTTCCGTTCTTCGCAGCAATATGACGACGAAAGGTACGAGTCGTATGATGCTGGTCGCGACTTTGCGCTAAGAGTAGTGCAACGAATGATCCCATCCTTTGATATGGGGGAGTTCGGTCGAGTCGCGACCACCATTGCTGCCGAAGAGCAGGCTGCTGCTGAGAACGAGGTGACTGAAGCCACTCAGGTTGACGGAGCTCCAGAAATGGGCCCTGAAATTGAGAGCGCAGCTCCTCCAAGGGATTGATTTTCTTTGTTTTCTTCTCTTGTATTCGTGAATGGATATTGTAAACATTTATCATTAATGAAAGAAAAGAAAACAAACATTTTTGGAAGTATTGTCCTCGTTGCCTTTTCCTTTTCACGCAATGAATGCCTTCTCGTTTTTGCTTACTTTCTTTTCCTTGTACTGAATGCCTTGTTGCAACGAGAATGTGCCCAATCTGGGGGCAAGTTGGCTTCATATTGAGTCATCAGTGAATGCGAACCCTTAATCCGAGCACGAGTTGCACTGCTCGCATTTTAGGGTGTATGACGAACTGTGGTGCTCGCGATTAAGGTGTATGGCTAATTCGGGCTCGAGCTACGGTGCTCGCATTCCGGAGTGTGATCCTTTCTTACACCAGTCGTGAGCAACTAACTCATGAAAATGAATTAGACTCAATCCGGGGGTCGTACGACCATGTCCGCGTTGAGATAGACTGATCTATCGATTGAGATTTTAGTTCTACCAAGGGCAGAAGGTTGGTCAAGAGATGGTATTCATTCTCTTCGAGGCTATTCAGGTCCATGCAAATGGAAAAGCAACCAACTAGTAATGATTTCAGTCCTACCAAAGGTAGGTAATTGGCCAAGAGGATGTGTAAGCACTCTCTTCAGGGCTATTCAGGTCCATATAAATGGAGTAGCGGCCAAAGGATATCTTTCACTTTATTCATAAAATGCTATAATAAACTACATTGAATCTAAGGGTAGTATCGTAGCAAATGCTCCACGTGCCAAGGGCGACGTACAGGCTTCCCTTGCATGTCTTCAAGATAATAAGTACCGGGTCGCACAACCCTAATAACCCGATATGGGCCTTCCCAATTCGGGTCCAACGAACGAACAGGAACTCCCAGATTTCGCCTTAGAACCAAATCTCCGAACTGGAAGGATCTAGGTCGAACCTTTGCATTCCGATAACGAGCAATACGTTGTTGATATGCTGCCACTCGTACTTGGGAAGCATTTCTTCGCTCTTCCAAGAGATCGAGGTGAAGTCGGATATTTTCCTGATTGCTCGCGGGATCATACTGTTCGATCCGATATGAGGGCACTTGAATTTCCACTGGCACCACTGCGTCAACACCAAATGCTAAGGAGAAAGGAGTTTCACCTGTCGATGTACAAGCTGTGGTTCTATAGGCCCATAGCACTTCTGGCAGAAGTTCTGGCCACACCCCTTTACATTCACTTAGCTTGGTCTTTAAATGATGCTTTATAATTTTATTCACTGCCTCGACCTGCCCATTCGCCTGTGGATGATATGGAGAAGTGCGGAGATTACGTATTTTCCATTTGTCTCAAAATTCATCAAAGGCTGCGTTGTCGAACTGCGTTCCGTTATCGGTAATTATGGTATGAGGAAGTCCGAAGCGACATATAATATTTCTCCACATAAACTTAGTAGTTTGTTTTTCAGTAATTTTGGCTAATGGTTCTGCCTCGGCCCATTTGGTGAAATAATCAACCGCTACGATCGCGAACCTATTCTGTCCCTTTCCCATAGGTAAGGGACCGATGATATCGATCCCCCACTGAGCAAAAGGCCAAGGGCTGTCGACTGGGGTCATCCGCTCAGACGGTACGCGAGGTATAGGTTGATATCGTTGACACTTGTCGCATTTTTTAGAAAATTCTATGGCGTCTGCTTTCATAGTAGGCCAATAATATCCTTGCCTCATCGCTTTATATGCAAGAGATCGCCCCCTAGGATGATTACCACATGCCCCCTGGTGTACTTCATCTAGAACACGATGTGCTTCTTCTGGATGAAGACACCTCAAATAAGGCAAGGAGAAGCTTTTTCGCAACAAGATTCCATCTTGTATGGTGTATCTGGCAGCTCGAAGCTGAATTTGTCTTGCAGCTTTCTTGTTTTCTGGTAGGTATCCATCTCTAAGATAAAGGATGATAGGATCCATCCAGCATGGAGACGATTGTAACAATATAACTTGCTCGGGAGTCACTTGGTCGATACTCGAGTGTTGACGGTGCTCGATGGGGATCGAATGTGATAGTTCTGATTCTGGTGCAGAAGCGAGTTTTGCCAAGGAATCGGCCAGTTGGTTCTGCTCGCGAGGGATATGGAATATTTTGTAAGTCTTCAGTTTGGCGAGCAGGATGAGGACACGAGACTTGTATAAGGCCATTCTTTCTTCTTTGGTTTTGAATTCGCCAAGAACTTGGTTGACAATGAGCTGGGAGTCGCTATGAATTATCAAGTTCTGGACTGCGAGGACAACGGCTAGCTCGAGGCCGACAATAAGGGCCTCATATTCTGCTTCATTATTGGAGACGCGTGATTCAAAACGCAGAGCGTATTGAAAATGCGACCCGTCTGGAGCCACTAAAATCAGGCCCGCTCCACTGCCACTGGCCCGTGACGACCCGTCCACAAAGAGCGACCAAGAAGGCTGGTCGCTGGTCATACCGCTATCTTCAGAAGAATATGTAAATTCGGCGATGAAGTCAGCCACGGCCTGGCCCTTGACTGCGGTCCTAGGACAAAATGAAATATCATGCTCGCTGATCTCGACCGCCCATTTAGTCAAACGCCCGGAAGCCTCAGGCTTTTGAAGGACTTGACGTAGTGGATGATTTGTTGGTACTAAAATGGCATGGGCTTGAAAGTATGGTCGCAATTTTCGAGCTGCCGTGATTAAGGCTAGGGCCAGTTTCTCCAAATCAGAATACTTAGTTTCTGCATCAACCATTGCTCGACTGATATAATAAACGGGCCTTTGTACCCCGGAATCTTCTCTTATTAAAGCGGCACTAACGGCCGTGGAAGACACAGATAAATAAAGAATGAGTTGCTCATGCGCCACAGGCTTAGATAAAATGGGGGGAGCGCTCATATATTGCTTCAGTTGTTGAAAAGCTTCTTCACATTGAGGTGTCCACCTCCAATCAGACTTGGCCGTTGCACGAAGGAGTTTGAAAAAGGGCAGGCACTTGTCAGATGCTCGCGAGATGAACCTGTTCAATGATGCGATGCGACCAGCTAGACGCTGAACGTCCTTCAGAGTCACTGGGGATTTCATCTCTATCAATGCTTTAATCTTTTCGGGATTCGCTTCAATTCCGCGTTGGCCAACCATGAATCCAAGAAATTTTCCTGCAGATACTCCAAACGCACATTTTTCTGGATTTAATTTCATCTGATACTTCCTCATCAGATCAAAGGCTTCTCGAAGATCAGGAATGTGGTCATCTTCATCGATGCTTTTCACGAGCATATCGTCAACATATACTTCCATATTCCTACCGATTTGAGCAGCGAATATTTTGTTGACAAGACGCTGATAAGTGGCCCCTGCATTTTTGAGACCAAACGGCATTACCTGGTAGCAATATAGTCCTCGATCTGTGATGAAGGCAGTATGTTGGCCATCAGGTGGATGCATCATAATCTGGTTGTAACCAGAATAAGCATCCATAAAACTGAGGAGGGCATGTCCAGCTGTCGAGTCGACCAACTGATCGATCCGTGGTGTCGGGAAGCTATCTTTGGGACATGCTTTGTTTAAGTCTGAATAATCGACGCACATCCTCCATTTGCCATTAGCTTTCCGGACGAGAACTACGTTGGCGACCCACTGTGGGTAGTCAACTTCTTTTATGAAATTTGCCGCGAGCAGCTTCTCAACTTCAGTTTTGATCGCCATCTGTCTTTCCGCAGTGAAGGCACGTCGACGCTGATGTACGGGTTTATGTTTTGGGTCAATGTTGAGACGATGTACGATGACATTAGGATCGATGCCCGGCATATCTTTATGAGACCAAGCAAACACGTCCTGGTATTCAGTGAGGAAACGAATCAAATCTTCGCGGTGGATACTATTTAAGGAGGAACCGATGTACACGATCTTAGACTGGTCGTCTTCGGTCAAGCGGATCGCCACTGTTTCCTCCCCTGGAGTTCCTGATTTCAGAGCACTTTCCCTTGGATCCAACGCGGTGGCGAGAACGTCGGATGAACCTTGAACTATTTCCATGACAGGCGTCGCTTGAGCTTTCTTTCGATCTTGGAGGGCTATCTGGTAACAGGACCGTGCCTCCTGCTGACTTCCTCGCACGACCCCTATGCCATTTGGGGTCGGAAATTTAATGCATAAATATGAAGGGTGCAAGGCCGCTCCAACCTTAGTTAGTGACGGTCTCCCCAAGATGGCGTTATATGCTGATTTTCGATCCACGACGAGGAAGTTTACGAAGACGGTGGTCTTCGCTGGACTCTCCCCAAAGGTGACTGGGAGATCGATACTTCCTTCTGGTGTCACCACTTCTCCTCCAAAGCCGACAAGAGGGGTCGATACTGGCTTGAGGAGGTTTCTGGCTAGTGCCATCTTGTCGAAAGCCTCCAAATACAGAATATCGGCCGAGCTACCTGTATCCACCATAATTCGATGAGTCAGATAATTTGATACCTTCAGTGTGACTACGATGGAATCCTCATGAGGGAAATGAATTCCCGCTGCATCTTCGAGGGTGAAAGAAATTGGGGGATGGTTAGCTTTCGAAGAGTTGGACGTTTGTTCCAGCCAATAGATCTGCTGGGGTTCTTTGGATGCCTTTCGGACGTATGCCTTTCTTGAAGCTTGAGAGTCACCCCCGCAAGCTGGACCCCCGACGATAGTGCGAATTTCTCCTGTGGGCTCAGCATCCTCTTGGTCGGTTTGAGACGGTTCCTTTTGGCGAGATGAGGTCTTTGCCCTTTCTGGTGACCGATTTTTACGAGCAACATAATCCTGGAGATGGCCTTTTCGAATAAGTGCTTCGATATGGTCTCGTAGAGAGATACAGTCCTGGGTCCTATGCCCGTGATCTTTGTGGAAGTAACAGAACTTACTCTTATCTCTCTTCTCGGGATCGGATTTAATCTTTGCAGGCCACTTCACATATGGCTTGTGTTTTATCTCCATTAGAACCTTTTTAGGAGGCCGATTAAGAGGAGTGTAATTATGATATTTACCAGAGTAAGGCTTCCTGGGAGAACGATCGCGCTGATCGCGATGGTATTTTTTATCTGTAGAAGTTCCTTCTGGCTTGCGTTTCTTACTTTGTACTCCATGGCGTGTCAATGCGACTTCTTCTGCATTGATATATTTCTGAGCTTTGGCTTGGAATTCCGCCATAGTTTTCGGCGGACTCTTATCTAAGGCAAACCTAAACTTCTCGCTCGTTATTCCAGCAATGAGGGCTGTGAGACCCTTTTCTTCAGTGTAACCCTCAGTTTGAACGGCTTCGGCAGTGAACCGTACTGTGAACTCTTTTATTGTCTCCCCATGTTGCTGTTTTAGATTCATCAGATGGGAGGCTGGCTTTTTAATGCGAATACTTCCCATGAATTGAGAAAGAAATATCTCCGATAATTGGGAAAAGGAACTGATGGAAAGAGGCTTTAACCCCCGAAACCACGTACGAGCCGCTTCCTTCAACGTAAGGGGAAAAGCCCTACACATGATTTCTGAACCATGTCCCTCCAACTCCATGAGGGACCTATATGTTTCCAGATGTTCCAGAGGATCGCCAATGCCTGTGTACGGAGCGATAACAGGCGTTCGATACTTTCTGGGCAACGGGGCCTCCATGACCTCGCTTGTGAAGGGAGATTCAGATTGATGTATTGCCGCCATGACAGGCAGATGGCCGATTTGCCTGATATCTCTGCTCCATGACATCAAAACGGTCTTGGATTCTTTTGAGATCTCCTTCCCATGGCAAGGTATAGCTAGACGTTTCGGCGGTGGAGCCTTGCGGTTGAGGTTGTCGAGATGAACTGGAATGTATAGAATGCGGAGACGGCACAGGGGGATAGCCTCCAAGTGGTGGGACCTGTGGTTCATCCATAGAATGTCTGGAAGCAACTGGTATGGGTGGCGGTGGTAATCCTTCGGAGGGTTGTCTTTGCGGTTCAGGGAAGTGCTGATCAAGCCGATTTGACAGTGCCTGAACTCCGGCGTTTAAAGTTAGGAGAGTGTTCCCGAGGAATCGTAGGACATCATCCTGATTTCCAGAGGCCTCCAATAATGGATTTGTTGATGGGATATTTGGGGCTCCTTGAGGGATATCCGTCGGAACAGGTGGGAGGGCAGGTGCGGATTCCGTCTCACCGGGTGGATGTGGTGCCTGCCTCGAAGTTGAAGGATGAACAGTCTTTTTAGGAGGCATCACCGAAGGATTTTGATCGGTGGTTAACACGATTGATTTTGATGATCAAGTCGTTCCCACAGACGGCGCCAAACTGTTAATGTCAGATTCTGTAACGAGATCCTCCGGTTTTTCTCCTCCGCTCCAGCAGGGATTTCCACCACCAGACCTGAAGCAAGACAGCGAAAAAGGGTGGCTGGGGACCAGCCGTTAGCCCTCCGACGCTTAAGTTAGGCCACAGAAGAGAAGCCAAGCAAAACGGGACCAAGATTGAATGATGTGTACCTACCTCCTCTTCAATGGAGCCATCCTTATATAGATTTGAAACAATCCAATCTGTTACGTGAGATGTCGAAATCCCGTTGATGTCGCATACGATACTGAGAATCCGCTGATTTCGTGGGATAAGATCCTATCTTTTTAGTCAGATCCAACCCAATGATTTATTCCAACAATCACGCCCCTAGATGGCAATCCCTTGAAATCCGGCCGGATCCGGCCGGAAGCCATAGTTGGAGTCATGGCCTCCGAAAAGGAAGGAGACGCCCGTAGCTGGGAGTCATGGCCTCCGAAAAGGAAGGAGACGCCCGTAGTAACGCTGCTCGCAGGTTAAAATGTGGTCGCGAGTCCAAGTACATATTTTGGGTGTAATATCTTTCAACGACTTGTGAGAAGGTCTGCTCGCGAATCTAGTTTTCCGTATTTGACCATCCATGACTCCTGACCAGATGATCTCGAAAGTCGAATGGGCGTCCCGCACTTGCCCAATATTCGACTCTCGATCATATGATCTCGAGAGTCGAATGGGCGTCCCGCACTTGTCCAATATTCGACTCTCGATCAGATGATCTCGAGAGTCGAATGGGCGTCCCGCACTTGTCCAATATTCGACTCTCGATCAGATGATCTCGAAAGTCGAATGGACATTTCCACGTGAAATCTTATCTCCACCATTTTGCCTATAACAGATGCCCCCGAAGTCCTTGCCGCCAAGAATCCTTAAGGAAAGGACTTACTTGCTGTCATGCGCGGCTGCCTCTTGCTTTCACCGAGACCCCGTACATGATTAGGCTGGAATTAATGAGCGCCAGCCTTTCCGCAGTCAGGAAATGAAGAGGCGCTCGCCACGTGTCCGAGTATTTAATGGGCGTGCCTGCTTGAGTGCTGTACCGAACGAAAGATCGCCACGTGCTACCATATACGGCGGAATGATTGCCTATAAATATACGGAGTCCACCATATCTTCTGATTTTCACAGAAATTTCAGAATCCTCCTTTGCTTTTCCCATCATCTTCCTCCGGAGCTCCTTGGTGTCTTCCTCGATCCCCTTTGGTGCTCTTTCTTTCCTTTTCCATTGTTCTATTTCTTCTTTCCCTCTTTTTTTTTTGAATATCCCATGGCTTCTGAGGAGAGTACCGTTCCTTTAGGAGATGCTACCCCGGAATCCTCTGCTTCTAGTAGCGCAAGGGTTCCGGCAGGTCAGTATACAGCGGCCGGATATCCCTCCATTCTATCGGAGAACCGGCTGCTGGAGTTACGGGAGAGATTTTCGATCCCCGACTCAGTCGATCTCCGGTTACCCAGAGACGGAGAGACGCCAGACTCCCCTCCCCCAGGGTGTGTGGCCTTCTATGAGTATTAACTCATTCTGGGGGTTCGCCTTCCCCTCCATCCTTTCATCCGAGATGTACTTCGGTGGTATAAAATTGCCCCCGGGCAACTTATTGTGAATGGATGGAGGGTGGTCCTAAGCTCATTCGTCCTTTGGGCTCAGGCCGGGAACGGGGAGCTTACAGCTGATGAGTTCCTCCGCATGTTCCGCTTGAAGAAGGCACCCTCCAGCGAAGGCTGGTACTATCTATGTTATTGGCACCGGGATAACTTTGTGCTGGGGAAGCCCACATCGAATTATCCCGGCTGGAGGAAGCGTTGGTTTTACGCATCTGGAAATTGGGAATTTGCTTCTTCCAGGGGCCCAAGAGTAAATCGTTTTTTCTGTGAAGGTAGGCAGTCCCGTATTGTGATCCGTTTCTCCAATAGAAGGTTTTTAGGTTTTCTCCATCTGACCCCTGCTTGTGCTCGCAGGTATCCCGGCCTCGAGAAAACCGAGCTTGAAAGGGGGGATCAACGAAAAAATCGTAAAGGTGTACAAGGTGCCTATTGGTGATAGGCACGTCGAGACTTGCTTGTCTCCATCTCGCCTTGCAGCAGCGGGCTTAATACCTGTAAGAGAAGTCGAGATGACGCAAGTTGGAGAAAAAAGAGGTTTGCTGCCCCGGCTGAAGGGCACAAGCTCTAAGAGGCAGAAGAAGACATCTGCTGGTCCATCACACCCATCCACCGAGAAGGGTAGCGATCAGCCTGCTCCTCTCGCGAGCAAGGTGGGGGAGGCTCCAGCAGGACCCGCTAATCCTTCACTGGCCGTCGCGCCCGGGCCGCCAGTAATCAATATCGCTGACAACTCCCCGGATGGGGTAGGGTCCAGCTGTCCCCCAGCTGAGGAGGCTCATGAGCGCACGGAGCCTCGAGAGATGGCTCCTGCCCGCGAGCTGGTTCCTGCTACCGAGCAAGGACCTGCTCGCGAGGCGACGGCTCCTCCTCGCGAGCCGTCTGGGCTGATCGTCGCCCAACCTTCCGGTGGCGGAACGTATTCCGTTCCTCGCCATCTCCACCCCATCTGTAAATTCTTATTCGAGAATGTCCCACCTCAATCCTTCGGCTCTCTTCCCGAGCCAGGCCCCGAGAGCCTCTTCCTTGAGGCAGGGATGAGGATGGCTCAGGTAGAACCTCCTAACCCAAAAACTTTATTATTTTGGGGTTTAAGTATTTCTTCTCATCCATCTTCTTGTTTGCAGGGACTAGACCTCATCTTGCGGACGAAGCGAGACATCGTCGCCGCTCGTCGCGTAATAGACGAGGCAGATGAAAAAAGGATTGCTTTGGAGAAGGCGGTCCTAGGGCGAGATCAACTCCTCAAATCCCGTGAGGCTGTGATTTCCAAGAAAGATGAGGAGATAAAAATCCTCATAGAGAAAGTCCAGGTGTTGACCGAAAGGTACCAAACTCTGGATAATAAGTTCGCGAAACTCGCCGACTTGAAGGAGAAGGCGGAGAGAGAGAAGGAGATCTTTCGCCAAGACAAGATTTCCCTGGAGGAGCGACTTGCGGAGGCTAGGTCGCAGCTCAAGGAGGCCTACGACAACCTAACCAAGGAGCGCAACGCTCTCGCGCAGCTTAAGGACGACTCGATCCACTGGGACGAGGAGAGAGTCGCCCTTGCGAAAATGCTCTCGGAAGAAGGGCCTCGGGCAATTTCCGAGTTCCGTTCTTCGCAGCAATATGACGACGAAAGGTACGAGTCGTATGATGCTGGTCGCGACTTTGCGCTAAGAGTAGTGCAACGAATGATCCCATCCTTTGATATGGGGGAGTTCGGTCGAGTCGCGACCACCATTGCTGCCGAAGAGCAGGCTGCTGCTGAGAACGAGGTGACTGAAGCCACTCAGGTTGACGGAGCTCCAGAAATGGGCCCTGAAATTGAGAGCGCAGCTCCTCCAAGGGATTGATTTTCTTTGTTTTCTTCTCTTGTATTCGTGAATGGATATTGTAAACATTTATCATTAATGAAAGAAAAGAAAACAAACATTTTTGGAAGTATTGTCCTCGTTGCCTTTTCCTTTTCACGCAATGAATGCCTTCTCGTTTTTGCTTACTTTCTTTTCCTTGTACTGAATGCCTTGTTGCAACGAGAATGTGCCCAATCTGGGGGCAAGTTGGCTTCATATTGAGTCATCAGTGAATGCGAACCCTTAATCCGAGCACGAGTTGCACTGCTCGCATTTTAGGGTGTATGACGAACTGTGGTGCTCGCGATTAAGGTGTATGGCTAATTCGGGCTCGAGCTACGGTGCTCGCATTCCGGAGTGTGATCCTTTCTTACACCAGTCGTGAGCAACTAACTCATGAAAATGAATTAGACTCAATCCGGGGGTCGTACGACCATGTCCGCGTTGAGATAGACTGATCTATCGATTGAGATTTTAGTTCTACCAAGGGCAGAAGGTTGGTCAAGAGATGGTATTCATTCTCTTCGAGGCTATTCAGGTCCATGCAAATGGAAAAGCAACCAACTAGTAATGATTTCAGTCCTACCAAAGGTAGGTAATTGGCCAAGAGGATGTGTAAGCACTCTCTTCAGGGCTATTCAGGTCCATATAAATGGAGTAGCGGCCAAAGGATATCTTTCACTTTATTCATAAAATGCTATAATAAACTACATTGAATCTAAGGGTAGTATCGTAGCAAATGCTCCACGTGCCAAGGGCGACGTACAGGCTTCCCTTGCATGTCTTCAAGATAATAAGTACCGGGTCGCACAACCCTAATAACCCGATATGGGCCTTCCCAATTCGGGTCCAACGAACGAACAGGAACTCCCAGATTTCGCCTTAGAACCAAATCTCCGAACTGGAAGGATCTAGGTCGAACCTTTGCATTCCGATAACGAGCAATACGTTGTTGATATGCTGCCACTCGTACTTGGGAAGCATTTCTTCGCTCTTCCAAGAGATCGAGGTGAAGTCGGATATTTTCCTGATTGCTCGCGGGATCATACTGTTCGATCCGATATGAGGGCACTTGAATTTCCACTGGCACCACTGCGTCAACACCAAATGCTAAGGAGAAAGGAGTTTCACCTGTCGATGTACAAGCTGTGGTTCTATAGGCCCATAGCACTTCTGGCAGAAGTTCTGGCCACACCCCTTTACATTCACTTAGCTTGGTCTTTAAATGATGCTTTATAATTTTATTCACTGCCTCGACCTGCCCATTCGCCTGTGGATGATATGGAGAAGTGCGGAGATTACGTATTTTCCATTTGTCTCAAAATTCATCAAAGGCTGCGTTGTCGAACTGCGTTCCGTTATCGGTAATTATGGTATGAGGAAGTCCGAAGCGACATATAATATTTCTCCACATAAACTTAGTAGTTTGTTTTTCAGTAATTTTGGCTAATGGTTCTGCCTCGGCCCATTTGGTGAAATAATCAACCGCTACGATCGCGAACCTATTCTGTCCCTTTCCCATAGGTAAGGGACCGATGATATCGATCCCCCACTGAGCAAAAGGCCAAGGGCTGTCGACTGGGGTCATCCGCTCAGACGGTACGCGAGGTATAGGTTGATATCGTTGACACTTGTCGCATTTTTTAGAAAATTCTATGGCGTCTGCTTTCATAGTAGGCCAATAATATCCTTGCCTCATCGCTTTATATGCAAGAGATCGCCCCCTAGGATGATTACCACATGCCCCCTGGTGTACTTCATCTAGAACACGATGTGCTTCTTCTGGATGAAGACACCTCAAATAAGGCAAGGAGAAGCTTTTTCGCAACAAGATTCCATCTTGTATGGTGTATCTGGCAGCTCGAAGCTGAATTTGTCTTGCAGCTTTCTTGTTTTCTGGTAGGTATCCATCTCTAAGATAAAGGATGATAGGATCCATCCAGCATGGAGACGATTGTAACAATATAACTTGCTCGGGAGTCACTTGGTCGATACTCGAGTGTTGACGGTGCTCGATGGGGATCGAATGTGATAGTTCTGATTCTGGTGCAGAAGCGAGTTTTGCCAAGGAATCGGCCAGTTGGTTCTGCTCGCGAGGGATATGGAATATTTTGTAAGTCTTCAGTTTGGCGAGCAGGATGAGGACACGAGACTTGTATAAGGCCATTCTTTCTTCTTTGGTTTTGAATTCGCCAAGAACTTGGTTGACAATGAGCTGGGAGTCGCTATGAATTATCAAGTTCTGGACTGCGAGGACAACGGCTAGCTCGAGGCCGACAATAAGGGCCTCATATTCTGCTTCATTATTGGAGACGCGTGATTCAAAACGCAGAGCGTATTGAAAATGCGACCCGTCTGGAGCCACTAAAATCAGGCCCGCTCCACTGCCACTGGCCCGTGACGACCCGTCCACAAAGAGCGACCAAGAAGGCTGGTCGCTGGTCATACCGCTATCTTCAGAAGAATATGTAAATTCGGCGATGAAGTCAGCCACGGCCTGGCCCTTGACTGCGGTCCTAGGACAAAATGAAATATCATGCTCGCTGATCTCGACCGCCCATTTAGTCAAACGCCCGGAAGCCTCAGGCTTTTGAAGGACTTGACGTAGTGGATGATTTGTTGGTACTAAAATGGCATGGGCTTGAAAGTATGGTCGCAATTTTCGAGCTGCCGTGATTAAGGCTAGGGCCAGTTTCTCCAAATCAGAATACTTAGTTTCTGCATCAACCATTGCTCGACTGATATAATAAACGGGCCTTTGTACCCCGGAATCTTCTCTTATTAAAGCGGCACTAACGGCCGTGGAAGACACAGATAAATAAAGAATGAGTTGCTCATGCGCCACAGGCTTAGATAAAATGGGGGGAGCGCTCATATATTGCTTCAGTTGTTGAAAAGCTTCTTCACATTGAGGTGTCCACCTCCAATCAGACTTGGCCGTTGCACGAAGGAGTTTGAAAAAGGGCAGGCACTTGTCAGATGCTCGCGAGATGAACCTGTTCAATGATGCGATGCGACCAGCTAGACGCTGAACGTCCTTCAGAGTCACTGGGGATTTCATCTCTATCAATGCTTTAATCTTTTCGGGATTCGCTTCAATTCCGCGTTGGCCAACCATGAATCCAAGAAATTTTCCTGCAGATACTCCAAACGCACATTTTTCTGGATTTAATTTCATCTGATACTTCCTCATCAGATCAAAGGCTTCTCGAAGATCAGGAATGTGGTCATCTTCATCGATGCTTTTCACGAGCATATCGTCAACATATACTTCCATATTCCTACCGATTTGAGCAGCGAATATTTTGTTGACAAGACGCTGATAAGTGGCCCCTGCATTTTTGAGACCAAACGGCATTACCTGGTAGCAATATAGTCCTCGATCTGTGATGAAGGCAGTATGTTGGCCATCAGGTGGATGCATCATAATCTGGTTGTAACCAGAATAAGCATCCATAAAACTGAGGAGGGCATGTCCAGCTGTCGAGTCGACCAACTGATCGATCCGTGGTGTCGGGAAGCTATCTTTGGGACATGCTTTGTTTAAGTCTGAATAATCGACGCACATCCTCCATTTGCCATTAGCTTTCCGGACGAGAACTACGTTGGCGACCCACTGTGGGTAGTCAACTTCTTTTATGAAATTTGCCGCGAGCAGCTTCTCAACTTCAGTTTTGATCGCCATCTGTCTTTCCGCAGTGAAGGCACGTCGACGCTGATGTACGGGTTTATGTTTTGGGTCAATGTTGAGACGATGTACGATGACATTAGGATCGATGCCCGGCATATCTTTATGAGACCAAGCAAACACGTCCTGGTATTCAGTGAGGAAACGAATCAAATCTTCGCGGTGGATACTATTTAAGGAGGAACCGATGTACACGATCTTAGACTGGTCGTCTTCGGTCAAGCGGATCGCCACTGTTTCCTCCCCTGGAGTTCCTGATTTCAGAGCACTTTCCCTTGGATCCAACGCGGTGGCGAGAACGTCGGATGAACCTTGAACTATTTCCATGACAGGCGTCGCTTGAGCTTTCTTTCGATCTTGGAGGGCTATCTGGTAACAGGACCGTGCCTCCTGCTGACTTCCTCGCACGACCCCTATGCCATTTGGGGTCGGAAATTTAATGCATAAATATGAAGGGTGCAAGGCCGCTCCAACCTTAGTTAGTGACGGTCTCCCCAAGATGGCGTTATATGCTGATTTTCGATCCACGACGAGGAAGTTTACGAAGACGGTGGTCTTCGCTGGACTCTCCCCAAAGGTGACTGGGAGATCGATACTTCCTTCTGGTGTCACCACTTCTCCTCCAAAGCCGACAAGAGGGGTCGATACTGGCTTGAGGAGGTTTCTGGCTAGTGCCATCTTGTCGAAAGCCTCCAAATACAGAATATCGGCCGAGCTACCTGTATCCACCATAATTCGATGAGTCAGATAATTTGATACCTTCAGTGTGACTACGATGGAATCCTCATGAGGGAAATGAATTCCCGCTGCATCTTCGAGGGTGAAAGAAATTGGGGGATGGTTAGCTTTCGAAGAGTTGGACGTTTGTTCCAGCCAATAGATCTGCTGGGGTTCTTTGGATGCCTTTCGGACGTATGCCTTTCTTGAAGCTTGAGAGTCACCCCCGCAAGCTGGACCCCCGACGATAGTGCGAATTTCTCCTGTGGGCTCAGCATCCTCTTGGTCGGTTTGAGACGGTTCCTTTTGGCGAGATGAGGTCTTTGCCCTTTCTGGTGACCGATTTTTACGAGCAACATAATCCTGGAGATGGCCTTTTCGAATAAGTGCTTCGATATGGTCTCGTAGAGAGATACAGTCCTGGGTCCTATGCCCGTGATCTTTGTGGAAGTAACAGAACTTACTCTTATCTCTCTTCTCGGGATCGGATTTAATCTTTGCAGGCCACTTCACATATGGCTTGTGTTTTATCTCCATTAGAACCTTTTTAGGAGGCCGATTAAGAGGAGTGTAATTATGATATTTACCAGAGTAAGGCTTCCTGGGAGAACGATCGCGCTGATCGCGATGGTATTTTTTATCTGTAGAAGTTCCTTCTGGCTTGCGTTTCTTACTTTGTACTCCATGGCGTGTCAATGCGACTTCTTCTGCATTGATATATTTCTGAGCTTTGGCTTGGAATTCCGCCATAGTTTTCGGCGGACTCTTATCTAAGGCAAACCTAAACTTCTCGCTCGTTATTCCAGCAATGAGGGCTGTGAGACCCTTTTCTTCAGTGTAACCCTCAGTTTGAACGGCTTCGGCAGTGAACCGTACTGTGAACTCTTTTATTGTCTCCCCATGTTGCTGTTTTAGATTCATCAGATGGGAGGCTGGCTTTTTAATGCGAATACTTCCCATGAATTGAGAAAGAAATATCTCCGATAATTGGGAAAAGGAACTGATGGAAAGAGGCTTTAACCCCCGAAACCACGTACGAGCCGCTTCCTTCAACGTAAGGGGAAAAGCCCTACACATGATTTCTGAACCATGTCCCTCCAACTCCATGAGGGACCTATATGTTTCCAGATGTTCCAGAGGATCGCCAATGCCTGTGTACGGAGCGATAACAGGCGTTCGATACTTTCTGGGCAACGGGGCCTCCATGACCTCGCTTGTGAAGGGAGATTCAGATTGATGTATTGCCGCCATGACGGCAGATGGCCGATTTGCCTGATATCTCTGCTCCATGACATCAAAACGGTCTTGGATTCTTTTGAGATCTCCTTCCCATGGCAAGGTATAGCTAGACGTTTCGGCGGTGGAGCCTTGCGGTTGAGGTTGTCGAGATGAACTGGAATGTATAGAATGCGGAGACGGCACAGGGGGATAGCCTCCAAGTGGTGGGACCTGTGGTTCATCCATAGAATGTCTGGAAGCAACTGGTATGGGTGGCGGTGGTAATCCTTCGGAGGGTTGTCTTTGCGGTTCAGGGAAGTGCTGATCAAGCCGATTTGACAGTGCCTGAACTCCGGCGTTTAAAGTTAGGAGAGTGTTCCCGAGGAATCGTAGGACATCATCCTGATTTCCAGAGGCCTCCAATAATGGATTTGTTGATGGGATATTTGGGGCTCCTTGAGGGATATCCGTCGGAACAGGTGGGAGGGCAGGTGCGGATTCCGTCTCACCGGGTGGATGTGGTGCCTGCCTCGAAGTTGAAGGATGAACAGTCTTTTTAGGAGGCATCACCGAAGGATTTTGATCGGTGGTTAACACGATTGATTTTGATGATCAAGTCGTTCCCACAGACGGCGCCAAACTGTTAATGTCAGATTCTGTAACGAGATCCTCCGGTTTTTCTCCTCCGCTCCAGCAGGGATTTCCACCACCAGACCTGAAGCAAGACAGCGAAAAAGGGTGGCTGGGGACCAGCCGTTAGCCCTCCGACGCTTAAGTTAGGCCACAGAAGAGAAGCCAAGCAAAACGGGACCAAGATTGAATGATGTGTACCTACCTCCTCTTCAATGGAGCCATCCTTATATAGATTTGAAACAATCCAATCTGTTACGTGAGATGTCGAAATCCCGTTGATGTCGCATACGATACTGAGAATCCGCTGATTTCGTGGGATAAGATCCTATCTTTTTAGTCAGATCCAACCCAATGATTTATTCCAACAATCACGCCCCTAGATGGCAATCCCTTGAAATCCGGCCGGATCCGGCCGGAAGCCATAGTTGGAGTCATGGCCTCCGAAAAGGAAGGAGACGCCCGTAGCTGGGAGTCATGGCCTCCGAAAAGGAAGGAGACGCCCGTAGTAACGCTGCTCGCAGGTTAAAATGTGGTCGCGAGTCCAAGTACATATTTTGGGTGTAATATCTTTCAACGACTTGTGAGAAGGTCTGCTCGCGAATCTAGTTTTCCGTATTTGACCATCCATGACTCCTGACCAGATGATCTCGAAAGTCGAATGGGCGTCCCGCACTTGCCCAATATTCGACTCTCGATCATATGATCTCGAGAGTCGAATGGGCGTCCCGCACTTGTCCAATATTCGACTCTCGATCAGATGATCTCGAGAGTCGAATGGGCGTCCCGCACTTGTCCAATATTCGACTCTCGATCAGATGATCTCGAAAGTCGAATGGACATTTCCACGTGAAATCTTATCTCCACCATTTTGCCTATAACAATATATATATATATATATATATATATATATATATATATATATATATATATATATATATATATATATATATATATATATTTCTTATATTTTCGTTTATACTTTTAAATGACTTAATGTTTATGTTGCATTTATTTATTTTCATTAGTTTGTCAATTTGTTTATCTCATATGGTTGGCTGGTTGTGTTTGTTTATCTTCACTCCTTAATTATTTATGTTGCCTCGGCCTAACTAAATATTCGTTCTTTCAAAATTCACACTTACAGATATGTCATTCGAAGATGATCAATTGATAGATATTTGGGATTATGGAGTCCAAGTCTACTCCCAGGATAGAAAAGTAAAGTTACAATGCAAGTTGTGTGGAAAATAATTTGTAAACAAAATTAGTCAATTAAAATTACATTTGGCTTGTTAGGGAGGAGACACTACCCCATGTAGCAAAGCCCCTCTAAAAATTTGAGATTTATTTCGAGTCATTCTCGATTCAAATACAAAGGCTTCCACCTTTTCCCCTATAACCAATACAACTAGCCACACAAGATATAGTAACAGACCTATTATAAATGAAGAAGGGTTAAGCAGAGGAAGAACTCCCACACTTAGTATAGAAGAAGAAGACAGGTTATTAAGGGAACAAGAAGAAAGATATTATAACGAAGTCATAAAATAGAGCCTGGAACTGGCATTTAGGAGTACCAGACAACATCAACCCCCTCCGAGACAACATGATGCGGAAGTAAGCACGAATACGGGACATAAGCTACGCAAATCATTGAAGTTTCTTAAAAGTCTTGCTATATTCTATAGACGGTTAGGAACCCTGTACAAATCAGATCATAAAAAGAGGTTGAAAAAACTCGTTGATTATATAAATGAGGACGATGGAAAGGCATCTCCATCAACTGATTAAGAAGACGTAAAAGACCATCTTTTAGACACCTCCAACACAAACTCATCTTAGAGTTCTCCTGTGGTCCAAGCCATAGAAAGAGAACCAAATGATGATTATGGCGATGTAGGTGGAGGAGGGGGTTACTATTATGGATAAAGTTACTTGGGTTACATGCCACAAAGGCATTCTTCATATCGAGGATATTGACAAAGATTTATGTTTATTTATTGAATATCATTTACGCTTTATTTACTTTGAAGTTTGAATGAATGAATGATTTTTTTTACTTCTTTCACTTTTTTAATGAATGAATGGATTATTACTTTGAATAAATGATTGGTTTATTTACTCTGTTCATTTTTTTAATGAATGAATGATTTATTTACTTTGAATGAATAAATGGTTTATTTACTTTGTTTTTTTCTTGTTAAAAATTACTTACATAGTTAAAAATTACATTTTCTCAGTTAAAAATTACTTTTTTTCTATCAACTCGACCCGACTCGGTGCTGACTCGATCCGACTCGGTCCCTGTGACTAGGTCGGAATCGGTATGGGTTAGACTAGGCCAGACCTGGACTTGGATCGGGTCAACTCTGTTGCACTCAGAACCGAGTTGGATTGAGTTCGGGTCAGGTCAAATTCAAAACTGAGTTCGATTGGGTCGGCCCTAACTCCGTCTAACTTAACGCAATGCCCAACTCTACTGGGAACTATTCCATCTAGTAGCCAGTAGTAGACCTGATTGCACTTCAACACGCTAAGGGGTCAACCCGAACCAATTTCACACATCCACCCGTGCTTAGGTCAATCAGGCCTCTTACCACCCGACCACGATGGCGGGAGTCAAACGCACAATGACCCATGTGTCCACCTGGTCCTAATGGTGAGGCACACGATAGTACCAACGAGATTTAGAGAATTTCACCAATGGGGCTTTAGTGTATTAATCCTCAGTATAACCATATTTTCTGTGTTTAGCATACTATGAATACAACTGTGGCATCCATAACTGTCATAAGAGCCATGTATGATAAAGCATGCAACATTCTAATCTAACCAAGCAATGTGCTCATGACAAGCATGCATATGAGAGGTGCCCCTAAGTCCATGTGTATGATTATCTCGTAATTCCATAATATACAATTATGCACATGACTACTTCACGCTCCAAGCTTCACAAAGAATGCACCCAATCATACATGATGCGTACGCATGCCTGCCTAAATGTATTTCAGCTACTATGGTGAACCGTAGTGTGCTTGGTAGTCCAAAACTTGCAGAACAAGGGCGGCAAAATCTAACAACCTCGTGGTTTAGTGTGCACTCTCCTCACATGGTCACAGGGTAATATATACGAGTGTTCACACCTTTCCACATACTAATGTTTCTAATATAATAAGCAAGGTGCATGTTACAACATCATGTTAAGTCCTGCGGTCCACTCATACATTCAAAATCACACACTTGAGCGGACACACATATACACATTTTGTACCCTAAGAAGTGGCAGCCCACACACCTCAAGTTTACACCGTAGTGGTTCGCACAAATGGTCGCATGGCTATCACAACAGGGCCCGCCGCCCAAACGAGGCCCAGAGATGTGTTTCAAGTAAAAGTGGGGCCCACTGTGACAGATTGGATAGCCCCTATGGTGGGCGCGGTCCACTGTCCAGTTTGGACGGTAGGGATTGCCCCAAAACAGGCCACAAAAGTCTTGAATCAAGCTGATGTTTGTGTGGTCCCTACATGCAGGTATTTATGACCTTATGAATAATTTATATGACAAAATAAACATTGCTGTGGGGCCCTCCAGAGCGCTCACACTTGCTGGCCATAGAAGGGGCCACACACTGATGGAGTATGGCTCACCTTGATTTGAATCTGTTTCATTTTTGCAATCATGCTCTAATATGGGCTTGATTTAAACAGATGTACGGCGGTGATATAAAACATATACATCTTGCGGGGTCTATAGCCCCTAGGCCCAGCAAACCTGTACATCACAGGTGGTCCAATGGACACCCCCTGGACGGTCCAGGTTGCTGGACCAAAAGTTTTGGGCCAGCAGTAGTTAGACGGACGGTGTGGATAAAACACGTACATCATGGCAGGTCCCCGATAGTGGAAGGCATGAATATACGTCAAATTAGGGCCCACAGGCACCCAGGTGGGGCCAACCAATCAAGTCATATACAAAGCCATTACAATGGGCGCTAGGAAGCTTTTCAACTGTGGGCATTCAGGCCCCACCGTTTCCCATGACATGGTCCATCTGAGATTTGGATCTGCGTCATTCAAGGGATCCGGGAGTGGGTCCCACTGACGTGGTGGGCCCACCCCACACACGTGCAAAGGAAAAAAAAGGATGGAGGGTGTGGTTACAGTGGACCGGCTGGGTGTCCCGCAGCAGGGAAATCATGCCCCTGCATGCTGGACGTCCTGCATTTCACTTTATTCTGCTATTATTATTATTATTCAGTGAAGTCTCCCCGAAGGTGAATGCACGGCATGAATCAAACATATACATCATGCTGGTGCTGACAGTCTCTCGTGATTGGCTGACTCCACCATTTTTTATGGGGGCCCACCCAAGTCTTAGATCAAGCTGATATTTGTTTACACCCTTGATAAGGGTCCGTACGACTGTCAATGGGCAGGATGGCCCGTACACATCGCAGTGGGCCACCATTGGAGCCGACAAACCTGACAGCGTGCACACTCTATGAGGACAGCTCGTTGTACACGCTGTCTACATAGTGTGGCCCACTTGCTGGTGCATGGGTCCCTCTCCATTTAAATGGTAGAAAAGAAAATGGAAAGAAAGGTTGTGTGTGGGGGATGTACTCACATAAAAAAATCGTGGGTTTCGGGTTGGACTCGTGCCGGTGCGCAAGGAACAAGCAAGGGGTCTGTTCTTCCTTCTCACTCTCCTCTTTCACTTCTTCTTCCCTTCTCTCTTCTCTCTCCTCTCTCTTTCATTTCTCTCTTTTCTTTTCCTCTTTCTTCTTTTCTTTCCTTCACATTTCTTTCTTTCTTTCTCTCCCTCTCTGTAATCTTTTGGAGAAAAATGCTAGAAACCCTAAATACTAGAGAGGTAGTAGTGGAGGGTGAGGTGTTAAGAGAGTTCATACTGTTGGGGTTAGGAGCCCCGCAGCGGAAGCAATCAAAGCAGGCGAGGAACACACCACAATGGCAATCAACAAGCAAATCATCACACACAAGAAGGCAAACCGATTTTTACGTGGAAAAACCCCTCACGGGTAAAAACCACGGCACAAAGCGACACCAATCCACTATGAATCAGAAGTTACAAGAGATTACAGAAGAAAACCATAGATCACAGCCCACAAGAGAAATCCCAAGCCACCCGAAGCTAATTCTCACATGAGGAGGACAAACCCATCCCTTTCCCTCAACCCAGAGAACTCCAAGCTTCCTCCATAGCTCTTTCTCTCCCCTAGAACCCTCTCAATCCCTCGGCTCATTGGCGGCCCTTAGTGGCAACCCTAATCTCGGATTACATCTCCTTAAATAGGAGAAAAATCGAAATTAGAAACTCCTTGCGCAAAACCGCGCAAGAAACCCAAACTAAAAAGGAAACTGCGTACAAGCAGTTCGCGCAGGGTCGGGCGCCCGGTCACCAGACCGTCGGGCGCCCGGCCAACAAAAAAAAACAGTCCAGCGAGAAATTAACTGAATTTCGGGCGCCCGGACCAACATGGTCGGGCGCCCGGCAGGGTCATGGGGCGCCCGGTCACCAACACCGTGGGGCGCCCGGCTGTCGCAAAAAATGTCCAGCAGCCTGCTGCCTTTTTCTGGGATCCAGCGTGACCGACCGGCCGGCCGGCCGGTCGGTGGTCTTCATGCTTGAATATTTGAGGCGTCTAATCCCAA
This sequence comes from Liriodendron chinense, assembly GCA_003013855.2. Classification (NCBI taxonomy): domain Eukaryota; kingdom Viridiplantae; phylum Streptophyta; class Magnoliopsida; order Magnoliales; family Magnoliaceae; genus Liriodendron; species Liriodendron chinense. The sequence continues at coordinate 2,325,460 of ML058584.1, forward strand.
CACATACATGCATGTGAATGTGAAGTGACATGCATGGGATGATGTGGCATAAAAAGAGAGCGCATGGATGTGGTAGGGTAAGGAGGGAGAGTGGAGGTGGTAGTGGGGTGTGAGGTGCGTATGATGTAAGAGAGATAATGAGTGGAGGCTGTTGTGTGGGCTAAAGGGCTTGGGTTGGGCTCAAGCCCATCTAAAAGAGGTGTAAAGGGGCCCATTTCCCATATTTTCAAAGGTTCTTCTGACGCATGGATTTTTGGCTCTTCACATGAGACCGTGCTTGTTCAAGGTCGTTCGGGTGTGAGAGTCGGACCTGTACGCTTGAGCAGTCGAGCTCTCGCTCATGGACATGCACACACGTGTAGGGTTGTCAAGTTATAATGCGTAAATTCACGAGCAAACATGTGTACATAGTCAAGGCTATCGGAATTCGATCGGAATGCTACTCGCATGCGGAAAAGGTCACAAGGATACGAGGTATTACATTTAGGGTTTCAGTCGTGCATATATCTTTGAGTGTCTTTATCTCTAGGAAAGAGGTATTTACGATCCTCATGATCACCTTTTCGTGCTCCATGAGTACCTTCTCGCACCTCTGTATGAGTGTGCTGACATGTTGCTACATCCTGCTCATCAATTCTAGTTGCAACAGGTCAGGTGTAAATAATTTTCACATCGGCAAATGTAGAGTAGCTATGGAGATCTCTCTCCAGCTACCGCCTAAAATTTTAATAAATAAGAGAAAGATCGAAGAGCTTCAGACCCTCGCTAACCCAACACAACATAACTCTACAACACAATGCTACTTATCTTAATTTGGCTCTTAGCTTAGCTTAACTTTTAGTATAATCCAATTCATATATGTTACTACGTTGGACTTGCTTTAGCCTAGAAATAGTGTAATTTCCTTCGTCTATGCTCACATCGTTGGGCTAAGGAAAACGATTTTTTTTTTTTTAATGCGATTCACTTCATCAATATCCAAGTCTCTAGAATGATGTAAATCGGGTCACAGACTATTTTATGGCTCAGATGGACCAAAAGAAGACCAGTCGGGGTGGGAAGTGATTCGGACTATCAGGACCATAAAACAGTCATATCTCACAATTTGGAATGAGTTTCTGAATATATAATATATGATTTTGGGGTAGCTTGAGCTACTTGAGCCAACCAACCTCGCTATGCCGGGTTGCCCAAGCTGAAATTGCGAGATTCGAACCGATTGTCGATCGTTAGCCTAGTTTTATTTCAATTTTACTATTTATAGTAAGTTTTGTTTTGATCATATCTTTTGATCCGTATGGTTTTAGAATTCATGCCTAACATGGAAAGGGATTAGAAAAATGTGTAGAACCACCTGGTTAGGCTGGATTGAAAACTTTCTATTTTTGGACAAAAACCATGAGTTATAGTAGGAATGGGAGACTTCTATAAATAGTAAGTGCACTATTTATAGTAAATCAGGGTTTTTTAGGAGTTTGAGTTTGAGTTTGAGTTGAAGTCTAATACTTCTCATTAGGGTTTAATTTTTTATTTAAAGTATTTTACAAACGATTTTATTCATTCAATCAATTATTACATATTTTCTAGGAATTATTTTCTTTTATCTTCTCGTGGATTCAAGAACGCCTTGTGAATTCAAGGTATTTATCATGTGAGGAAGACGGTGATTGACCTTCCACTTCCTCCCTGCGTTAGTGGTATTAGATAAATGATTCTTCCTCAGGACGATGGCCTCTAATGAATGGTCAAATATTCATCCTAAGGACGGTGCTCCAAAGGATTATATGACGGTGTCAAATTTCGATGAAGCGCGATGGAGGAATCGGTTGCTTCTACAAGGTATACAAGTAACCTTCGACTAAATTGCAGTATCGCTAGCTTCACCCCAAGCCCAAGGCAACCAACAATTACCAATGCTCGCTATACGGAACAACCCTGTATTCCATTGAGCGCCCCAGGTGGATAACCGCAGGGCTATACCAGACGATTCGGAACCGAGCGATGATGAGGTCGAAGACATTAAGTACGACGGCCTGCGTTGGGAAATGAACGTGTGGAACGAGATTATCAGGGCAAAGCTGATCTTCTTAGCTTTAATGGCCTACTACGGATAGAGGAGTTCCTCGACTAACTGACAGAGGTTTCAGCAATACTTCGACTATATGGACGTGCCGGATGACATGAAGATAAAACTAGTCGCATATAAACTAAAATCTGTCGCATCAGCATGGTGAGAAACCTACAAGTCTCCCTCGCCTGCTAGAATAAGGCGCCCATCCGAACATGGCCTCAGATGAGATAGCTCCTCAGGGCTCGATTTCTCCCTAGCGACTACAATTTTTTTTTGTTCCAACAGTAACAAAATTATCGTCAGGGAAATCGATCCGTTGCCGAATACGTAGAATAATTTCAGCGATTAGCTACATGAAATAACTTGGCAGAATTTAAGGCACAACAAGTAGCACAGTTCATTGGTGGATTGCGGCTTACAATCCAAGATTGGACTCAGATGCATCCGGTCTGGACGTTGAGTGAGGCTAACCAATTAGCCATTTGGGCGGAAACCCAGTTATCACGGGTCTCTGGTCAACCCTATCCCATGACACAGACCTTTACAACAATCTCCACTCATGATACAATAATGGCTAAAGGTAAGGAACTCGTAGGAGGGTGTCCTCAGCCTCCTGCGACTATGAACCGTGACACAGGAAGCGGTCCCTTAAGGCCTCAACATGCAACTCCTACTACAATGGGTTCTGAAAGGATCCCTAACCCATATGGTCGACAAAGGCTGGACCATTGTCTTCGCTGTGGCCAACCAGGCCACTGGTCGAATTCTTGTCCTTAACGCCCTGCAACCCACTTAACTATGAATGAGGGAGGCGCTGCAAGAGAAGAAGCGGAAGACGACCCTGAATTGGCTGGATTGGAACAGGCCAATAGGGGGACACAAAAGCTGCAGATTGGTTGGCTAAAGATCATGGTGAGTCACTAGTAGTGAGGCGGCTATTTTACGCTCCAAGGAAAGAAGTGCACCCACAACGACACAACATCTTCCGCACAAGGTACACCTTGCAGGGCAAAGTCTGTGATGTTATCATAGACTGTGAGAGTAGTGAGAATATTGTCTCAAAAATTATGGTGGAAGTTGCGGCTGTTTATGACGAAGCACCCTACTCCTTACTAAATCGGTTAGATCAAGAAGGTGAACGAGACTAAGGTAACTCATCAATGCATTATCTCATTTTCTATTGGTAAAAGTTATAAGGATGGGGTTCTCTGTGATGTGGTTGACATGGAAGCTTGCCACATGTTACTCGAGAGGCCATAGCAATCAGATCGAGATGCGACCCACTATGGGTGGAAAAATATATACGTGTTCACCAAGAATGGTCGAAAGATTATTTTGACCCCTCTGACTGTTAGTGTACTTTTATGTGGCATACTAGTGCACCTTGTTTGTTAATCACTTAGGTCAGTGAGTCTAGTGTCGGTTGAGCTTAATGAAAATGAAGACCGAAGACTCAAGTGGCCCTGCTACATCAAGGAAGAAGAAACAGGTAAAAGTGATGCCTTGGTGTGCCTTAACCTTGACTAAAACCTAACCCTTAACCTCTTGATGACCTTGATCATATTAGAAAAATCTTTAGTCATCATAAATTGGCGCTAGGTGTCCCAAAAGATCACCCATACTATGGCCTAGGAGATTGGGTTATGACAGAGTGGATCAGCAAAACCATTTGGCTGAACCCAGGCTTATCCGACCGATCACGACCGGTCTGCTGGACTGGACCGACCGGTCAAGACCAGTTGGACTAGGTCCTAGTCCAGACAGCAAACTGCTGTAGTGCAGGCCATTAGGCCGACCGGTCTTGACCGGTCAGCAGGTCTGGACCAACCGGTCACGATCGGTTGGACAGACCCCCCCCCCCCCCCCCCCCCCCCCCCCCCCCCCTCTAGACAGCATATTCACTGTCTTGCCTGGCCGTTGGCTGACCGGTCAGGACAAGCCATTTTTTGCCCATTTTTTGTCTGTTTGGACATCTTTTATAAAGGGGCTTGGCTCATTTTGAGGGATAATAAGAGGGATTTTGAGAGGAGTGAAGCCACCATTGTTGAAGACCATTTGAGGCTCATTCCCAACCTATGCAAGGCATCTTCCTTGTGATTTAATACAAGATTGGAGCATTTTAAGCTCATGAAGAAGATGACCTTCATCCCCTCTTGATCTCTAGAGTTTAGATCTTCCTTGATAGTCATATCCTTATCCAAATTTCTAAGATGAGATCGTTGTAGGTGAGCAACTCTAGGCAACCATTCCTATTAGTTGTAGAGTTCTGAAACCTACCCTCCTATCACCTTGGGCATCTTAAACGTATCACAAGCAAGGTGATTGATCAAGTGTAGCTGAGGCATTGGTGATGCAATGGCAACACGATCGGGGGAGCAAGGGAGCTGATTGAAGCACGGGAGAGCGGAGATCAAGCAACCCAAACCAGGGCTGAACAAGGGGCTCATCTGACAAGTAAGGTTGTCTTTGTTGAGAGTCATCCACTCAATTCCCTGTGGGAGTTGAGTGTAGAGTTTGTTTGTCAAACTCGAACTAGGGACGTTGGTCATTCCTTAGCCTGTTTGTCGGCCTAAAGACTAGGGCTGTTTGGCGCTCCTTGGCTTGTTTGCCAGGCCTAAACAAAGTCTCCAAGGAGGAGCCTCTGACACGGGAGTGAATGTGCCTCGGGTTGAGAGTTAGCCTATGTTCAAAACTCCGTTCGGGTTGAGAGTTAGCCCTTTGTCCAAAATTCTGGTTATGGTTAAGAGGTGAACCGGTAAAACCTCCGTGTAAAGGTTGAGAGGTGAACCTCATTTAAAACCTCCGTGTAAAGGTTGAGAGGTGAACCTCATTTAAAACCTCCGATAGTGAATGCTGGTGTGCTCAAAGGAGTTGAGTACTTGAACCGGGAGTGGATTAGACCAAAAGTCGAACCACTATACATGCTTGTGTTTGTGATTGAATTGAGCACATTGTTATCTTAGCATTAAATGTTTAATTGTTAATTAAGTATGCTCGATAGGAATGTATACTAGACACTAGATAGGCACATCCACACATAAGATGTACTTTCACTAAGTAGTGTAGACTTGAGCTCATTGATCCATTCTCATAAGTCTATATAGGTTGCATAGATTATGAGCTTGTTTAGTCAAATCATTTGATTATCTATGCATGCTTAGACTAGGTTGTTTATTGCTTAAACCATATGCTAGTCTTGTGATTGGACCCACTTAGGCTTGGAAGCCGAAGTGTTTTTGTTTACTTAGTTTAATGTGTTAAACTGTGTAAGTAGGCGAAAAGAATTTCAAAAGGTCATAATCACCCCCCTTATAGGACTTATCCATAATTCTAGTTGCTCTTTAAGCTTCCGCACATGTAACGCCCCGAATTTTCGCTAACTTAGAAATTGGAAGTCCTTGGGCGCTACCTTCGGTTTGTCGATTATAGGGCATACACGTACGTGTGTTCACATGTATTGGGGACTAAAATGAATGTTTTTACCAAAGAAATGATGGAATTAGTTTAGAAGTTGGAAGATCACATGGTTCGGAAGAGTTTTCCGACGATTGGGTTGACTCGGGTATGTCACTGTCTGTAGAGACTGAGTAAAGAACCCTAAATTATCAATCCACTCGTAGATCGACAAGACCATCATGAATATTTTACCGGACCTTGGTGTTTCAGTCTATTTTCTGTATTTCAAATTTTTCGAACGGTTTAGATTTGGCAAAAACCCTCTCTTTTAAAAGGCGCTATGTTTTGGAAATGCCAAAAAGTTGCGATGTGTACTTGGAGTGGAAAATCAAAATCTTTATTATTGGGATTTCGATTTTTTAGTATTTTTTATTGAATCCAAATGGGGGGTACTTCCTTATTTACATAAATAACTTAAAGTAAATGAAAACATAAATTACTTAAATGTTATTTTGTAAATAAGGCTGACAAGTAGCTTGGACTGTGTGGGAACTCACTGTGTAGGGGAGAAGCCCTGAATTTTCAAAGAAAGTGGACAATGGACGACCAGCCGACCGGATAGGTAGCCGGCCGACCGGCTGTGCTTCCTGATATGGGGGGAAAAATGGATGGTCAGCGTGATCCGGCCGACTGGATTGACAACCGGCCGACCGGATTGGCAACCGGCCGACCGGTTGCTGTTGCCCTTTTGGAAGAAAAACGGATGGACAGTGGGATTCGGCCGACCGGATCTTGAACCGGCCGACCGGTCGTGGCTGGACGGTTATAAAAGGGGGGTTGCAAACCCCATTCAATCTATCTCTCTCTCATTTCTCTCCTCCACCCTCTTCTCCCCTTTGCTCCCAAGCCCTCCTAGCTCTCTTCCTCCCTTCTCAAACCTCATTTCTTCCTCAAATCCTCCGCCATGCCTGTGGAAATCTCGAATTTCCGAGCTCTCTCCGGCCTCCACCTCCGTTCTCGCGTTTCTTCAGCCAAAAATCAGGTGGCTTTGGGTCAGATTCTCCAACCTATGCTAGGTATGATGTTCCTATACCTCTTCTTCTATCTCTTCTTTCCATTTTCTTCATTTTTATGTCATTAGGGTTAGAAACCCATTTGTTTATGTCAAAACCCTAACCCTAGGGTTTGTCCGTACTAGGACTTAGACCTTTATTGGTTGTTGGGGGGTGGTGAACGCTATTCCGAGAGTCATAACCAAGCTCGACTCCGTTGGGATTTAGACGGTGCACCGAATTTGGGCCCCGATTCGTTGAATCGATTTGGAATTTTTCCAAATCTGAGATACCAAAATCCTAAACCCTAATTAAACATTTAATTAGATTAAACCCTAATTGATTAACGCTAAATTTGTGATTCATTGTAGGTTATTGAGGTATTCCCCAATTTCCGGCGTTTGGACCGTGTTTGGATCGCTCAGGCCTCATCCGAATCGAGTAATTTTGATTCCAAGGTGAAGATCTACCCTCAAGCTTATTCTCGACAAATCTTAATTAATGATTGGTTGAATTTATACGTTAATTGTTGATGTGTGCATAACATGTTCGATGAAATGCCTCTATGGTTGTTTGATTGATAACATGCTCGATGAAATGCCTGAATAATATAAAGTTATAATATTGTAATATATCTATACTTGTGGATGTATGTGGCACCCTGTGTCATCCGAGTCCTTTGGATCGGTCGGGCTAGTCGGTCGGGCCAGGTGCTTAGATATGTTTATGATTAGGTATTTAATAACCTAAATTACTATTATAATAAGGTATCCGTTGCTTTGGATTAAGCTCTGAAAACCGTTGATATAGTGTACTGCCTGCCACTGGGTTGGCAGTCAGGGACTTATTCGATCGACCAAGCGGGACACGGTCGACCGATAGTGGCCATTGTTGGTTTGTCGTCGTCCACAGGGTCCATCGAATAAGCCCAATTCAGAGTTAATCATTTTTGTATTTCATTCTTGAATCACATTCTATGGAATCTAGAATACCATCATTCCCACTGTGAATAGTCCACTTAAAACCATATTGCGACTCTATCCACGAAGTCTCATGATCCAGGCATGGTGGTATGGGACACCGTGTTTGAGCTGTCGGCCTATGCTGGGGTGGTGCCTCCCCGTAGTGACCAGTGAGCATTGACAGGGGTGACCGATTGTTGTTCGAATGGCCCTTGTGACAAATGTGATCTTGGCCGATATTTGCGTGCCCGTGCACCATTCGAACGACCCGGGCGTGCATTGGGATAATTCCGAGTGAAACGCCCGCACCTCTGAATAAATTAATCGTATTTGATATTTGGGATATGAGACCTTTCGCTTTGATTTGGTCGTGGATGACGAGTCACGGTCAAACCAGGCTTTCATGGTAGGATAACTCAACCTTGGATTGAGGGGTTACTGGCGATGATTGGCGATGCATCACAGGGAGACAGATAGTCCTGGTTAGACTTTATGATACGATGTGGTATTCTGGCTTTACCAATTTGCTGAATGAATTGGACTAATAAATACTTTAAATAATCATGCATACATGACATTGCATTTGAGGGGGACTCGTGTAGCCTAGTTGCTTGATGTGGCGCCAGCGCTACCTTTAGCACCTCATGTCATTGCTCTATGTCATCCGGGCTGTGTACTCAGTCACGACTTACGACCTGCTAGACAGGTGGACTGTGGATTCTGATACCAGTTGGTCGGGCTAGGGCTTGCCCGGGACATGCATTGTGTGCGGAATCATGGCATCCATGCATTTAATCAACTAGCCTAGGATGATGTATGATTTGTATGTGGACATTACCTAAACTTGATTGATTTGACAACATGCTAAAGAATAATATACTTATATAAACCTGTTTATAATTTAAATATCTCGAGTCTAACCTTGGGGTTATTTCTTCACTATGTTGGCGTTTTGACGCCTTCTATTTGACATATGCAGATGTCTCAAGAATAGGACCAGTTGGTGGCGCGCACGGGCGCCTTATAGCCTTTTAGCTTCGTCCCTTTTGGTACATGTACTTTCCTTTCCTATTACTTTTATTGCAATTCGTATAATTCTCATATGGGCTTACACTGCGATTGAATTGTACATCTAGGGTGTTAGCCCTATATTTTTTATTTAGTTACCTCCGCTTTGCTTATGATCCGCTAATTGAAATGCGTTACTCTAATTATTTGTGAATGGAATGAATGTAAATCTGATTGAGGACACACATGGATGCATTTTTCATATGTGGCATTCCTAAGTAGCATTTTATTTAGTTAACACTCGGGAACTCGGGATCAGAGTCTCCGTACTCGGGTGCCGAAATTTCGGGCTGTTACAGTTGGTGTCAGAGCGGCGTATTGAAATAACCAGGATCTTGGGAATGAGAATTATACAAACCATAATGATAGGATTTTGGGACATTTAGGATTATAATTTTATACCTGGGAGAGATACTCTTGGGTATAGAAAATTCCTAGGACATAGGGAACCCATTGACAAAGAGACTTGGATTCTAGGCTCCTTTGGAAACTCTTAGGATAGTTGTTTGGATTTATATAACCCTTTAGGTTCGTAGGAAATGTAGGTATCCATCGCATTGAACGCTAGTCCTACCAGAACAACCTTCAGGACCATTTACCTTAGGACTTATTACGATTGAGAACACAGAGTGGTGGAACTACAAATGAGCGAAGTATTCGCGATTTGATCCAAGTTCTAAATCCTGGTAGTTATTAATGGACTCACTGCTTGGCAGAGCAGTAGACCGAATTTCATTAGGATTAAGAAATGATACAACGAACTTTCTGCCATGCCAGGCAGGAAATCGATGTATCCGGCTCAGACGTACTATAACAGTCTTTCCGTGCTAGCTCGACTACTAACAATTAGAGACTTATTACTCACCTATAGGAGTTGTTGAAGATAGTTGATAAAGGCTTTAAGCCAAAGGAAAGTTCCTGTAGGGGTCACAGAGAAAAGATCATTATCATCATCTAGTGAAGGATTTGAAGTTGATGATATCGTTCACAATACACCAATCGAGAGTCTTGATTTACTTGAGGGTGCAGAAGGAAATAGTAATGGACTAGAGGGTGCATCATTCAATATTGTACCAGATAGGAATATGATCACCACTCTTTCCAAGTACAGGAAGTTAAGTTGACAAGGTAGGCCATCATCTACGGATCGAAGAACTTGGGTCACAAGGAGAAACCATCAAGGTAGTCGATCCTGTTCATTGAATTGCTTCAAGTGTGGGATGTTTGGGCACTCCAAGAAAGACTACACCGGCTAAGCAAATATGCTTACCCAATTCAAATAGAAATGTTCACAAGAACTTTCACATGCTTCAATTAGGGCGAATCAGGTTGATCCTCTCAATGGGTGGTCGTATCATTGAAATCAATGGAAAGCCAATGGTTCAACTCAATGCAAGTATGTTGCTCACGTAGTGAGTCAATGGACCAAATGTTGATGGCATGAAATGATCATGGTGCAACCCAGGTTATTACAGCTCATTAGCCCATTTTACCCAAATTTTCTGTGTACAGGTAGTGTATAGATCATCTAGTGAGGTTAAGCTGGAATTGATTAAAGTGCACAAGTCGAAACCATAGCAGAGTCCTTCCTTCTAGTAGAATTCGATCTCTCCCTATAAATTTACACCCATCCTTGAAATCAACCCCAACACACATCATTTTCAACTCCTTTCTATAACCATATATACCAATGTCTTAGTATGCATCGTCGATGTTAGGAATGAAATATTCTACAACTCGTTCCGATGTACGGATCAAAATGTTGATTCCTGAGCTTTGAAGGTAGAAATATTTTAAGGGGGGTAGGACATTATGAGTTTGGTTTAGTCAGCTTAGTATTTACGTCTACTCGCTCAAAGTACAGGATCGGAGAGAATTGACTAAACTATATGTATAACTTAGATTATTGAGTCTGAGTAGAGTATGATACCATTCGTGTTCCATTGACAAATTGAAAACAACACCCCTTGAATTAAATTTCTTTTTCCAAGCGATTCTGAACTAAATATGCTGCATTCATCTTGCAATGCATCTTTCCTAAAGGCAGTCGTTCAAATAAATAATAACTTTAGGATATGAGTCACTATCGGTAGCTTTGCAATTTTCAGGTAGCTTTTGCACTTGCAAGTTTACATTCATTGTAATCCAATCTCAAAGGAGATGAAACAAGAGTATCATGACATAAAGCATCTTCTTTAGATCTTCAGTAATAGCTTTGGAAATGCTAAAGCCCTTCAAGCCAATTGAAGAAAGCCCAACAGGGTGGTGTGTTAGAAGTCGGGTCGTTAAATATGAACCTATTAAAAGCCTTGGACAATTTCGGGGGCGAAATTATTTTTAAGGGGGGCAGATTGTAACGCCCCGAATTTTCAGTAACTTGGAAATTGGAAGTCCTTGGGCGCTACCTTCGGTTTGTCGATTATAGGGCGTACCCGCACATGTGTTCACATGTATTGGGGACTAAAATGAATGTTTTTACCAAAGAAATGATGGAATTAGTTTAGGAGTTGGAAGATCACATGGTTCGGAAGAGTTTTCCGACGATTGGGTTGACTTGGGTATGTCGCTGTTTGTAGAGACTAAAGAACCCTGAATTATCAATCCACTCGTAGATCGATAAGACCATCATGAACATTTTACCGGACCTTGGTGTTTCAGTTTATTTTCTGTATTTCAAATTTTTTGAACGGTTTAGATTTGGTAAAAACCCTCTCTTTTAAAAGGCGCTATGTTTTGGAAATGCCAAAAAGTTGCGATGTGTACTTGGAGTGGAAAATCAAAATCTTTATTATTGGGATTTCGATTTTTTAGTATTTTTTATTGAATCCAAATGGGGGGTACTTCCTTATTTACATAAATAACTTAAAGTAATACTTAAATGTTATTTTGTAAATAAGGCTGACAAGTAGCCTGGACTGTGTGGGAACTCACTGTGTAGGGGAGAAGCCCTGAATTTTCAAAGAAAATGGACAATGGACGACCGGCCGACCGGATAGGTAGCCGGCCGACCGGCTGTGCTGCCTGATATGGGGGGGAAAAATGGATGGTCAGCGTGATCCGGCCGACTGGATTGACAACCGGCCGACCGGTTGCTGTTGCCCTTTTGGAAGAAAAACGGATGGACAGTGGGATCCGGCCGACCGGATCTTGAACCGGCCGACCGGTCGTGGCTGGACGGTTATAAAAGGGGGGTTGCAAACCCCATTCAATCCATCTCTCTCTCATTTCTCTCCTCCACCCTCTTCTCCCCTTTGCTCCCAAGCCCTCCTAGCTCTCTTCCTCCCTTCTCAAACCTCATTTCTTCCTCAAATCCTCCGTCATGCCCGTGGAAATCTCGAATTTTCGAGCTCTCTCTGGCCTCCACCTCTGTTCTCGCGTTTCTCCAGCCAAAATCCGGTGGCTTTGGGTCGGATTCTCCAACCTATGCTAGGTATGATATTCCTCTACCTCTTCTTCTATCTCTTCTTTCCATTTTCTTCCTTTTTATGTCATTAGGGTTAGAAACCCATTTGTTTCTGTTGAAACCCTAACCCTAGGGTTTGTCTGTACTAGGACTTAGACCTTTATTGGTCGTTGGGGGTGGTGCACGCTATTGCGGGAGGCATAACCAAGCTCGACTCCGTTGGGATTTTGACGGTGCACCGAATTTGGGCCCCGATTCGTTGAATCGATTTGGGATTTTTCCAAATTCGAGATACCAAAACCCTAAACCCTAATTAAACATTTAATTAGATTAAACCCTAATTGATTAACGCTAAATTTGCAATTCATTGTAGGTCATTGAGGTATTCCCCAATATCCGGCGTTTGGACCGTATTTGGATCGCTCAGGCCTCATCTGAATCAAGTAATTTCGATTCCATGGTGAAGATCTACCCTCAAACTTATTCTTGACAAATCTTAATAAATGATTGGTTGAATTTATATGTTAATTGTTGATGTGTGCATAACATGTTCGATGAAATGCCTCTATGGTTGTTTGATTGATAACATGCTCGATGAAATGCCTGAATAATATAAAGTTACAATATTGTAATATATCTATACTTGTGGATGCATGTGGCACCCTGTGTCATCCGGGCTATGTCATCCGGGTCCTTTGGATCGGTCGGGCTAGTCGGTCGGGCCAGGTGCTTAGATATGTTTATGATTAGGTATTTAATAACCTAAATTACTATTATAATAAGGTATCCGTTGCTTTGGATTAAGCTCTGAAAACCGTTGATATAGTGTACTGCCTGCCACTGGGTTGGCAGTCAGGGACTTATTCGATCGACCAAGCGGGACACGGTCGACCGATAGTGGCCATTATTGGTTTGTCGTCGTCCACTTGGGTCCATCGAATAAGCCCAATTCAGAGTTAATCATTTTTGTATTTCATTCTTGAATCACATCCTATGGAATCTAGAATACCATCATTCCCACTGTGAATAGTCCACTTAAAACCATATTGCGACTTTATCCACGAAGTCTCATGATCCAGGCATGGTGGTATGGGACACCGTGTTTGAGCTGTCGGCCTATGCTGGGGTGGTGCCTCCCCGTAGTGACCAGTGAGCATTGACAGGGGTGACCGATTATTGTTCGAATGACCCTTGTGACAAATGTGATCTTGGCCGATATTTGCGTGCCCGTGCACCATTTGAACGACCCGGGCGTGCATTGGGATAATTCCGAGTGAAACGCCCGCACCTCTGAATAAATTAATCGTATTTGATATTTGGGATATGAGACCTTTCGCTTTGATTTGGTCATGGCTGACGAGTCACGTCGAACCAGGCTTTCATGGTAGGATAACTCAACCATGGATCGAGGGGCTACTGGCGATGATTGGCGACGCATCGCAGAGAGTCAGATAGTCCTAGTTAGACTTTATGATACGATGTAGTATTCTGGCTTCACCAATTTGCTGAATGAATTGGACTAATAAATACTTTAATTAATCATGCATACATGACATTGCATTTGAGGGGGACTCGTGTAGCCTAGTTGCTTGATGTGGCGCCAACGCTACCTTGAGCACCTCATGTCATTTCTCTATGTCATCCGGGCTGTGTACTCATTCACGACTTACGACCTGCTAGACAGGTGGACTGTGGATTCTGATACCAGTTGGTCGGGCCAGGGCTTGCCCGGGACATGCATTGTGTGCGGAATCATGGCATCCATGCATTTAATCAACTAGTCTAGGATGATGTATGATTTGTATGTGGACATTACCTAAACTTGATTGATTTGACAACATGCTAAAGAATAATATACTTATATAAACCTGTTTATAATTTAAATATCCCGAGTTTAACATTGGGGTTATTTCTTCACTATGTTGGCGTTTTGACGCCTTCTATTTGACATATGCAGATGTCTCAAGAATAGGACCAGTTGGTGCGCGCACGGGCTCCTTATAGCCTTTTAGCTTCGTCCCTTTTGGTACATGTATTTTTCTTTCCTATTACTTTTATTGCGATTCATATAATTCTCATATGGGCTTACACTGCGATTGAATTGTACATCTAGGGTGTTAGCCCTATATTTTTTATTTAGTTACCTCCACTTTGCTTATGATCCGCTAATTGAAATGCGTTACTCTGATTATTTGTGAATAGAATGAATGTAAATCTGATTGAGGACACACGTGGTCGCATTTTCCATGTGTGGCATTCCTAAAGTAGCATTTTATTTAGTTAACACTCGGGAACTCGGGATCAGAGTCTCCGTACTCGAGTGCCGAAATTTCGGGCTGTTACAGCACATACGAAGATGTCGTGTTAGACTACCGACGTATTTTCAATGACACCATAGAAACACCTCGAAGCTTTTAAAGTGGAGGGGAACTCTCTCCTTATCATTCATGAGTTCATTGAGGAATCAAATGAGACCGACGAAGTATACGACAGAGTGGTAAAGGGTGAGGAGTTGGAACCCTCTAATATTCTTCCAAGCCTTAAACCATTACTAGAAGAATTTAGAAGCATTTGGCCATTTGCCTGATGGATTGCCTCCCATGAGAGATATCCAACATCATATCGACCTTGTCCTAAGTGTCATTTTGCCTAATCGACCACATTATCAGATGAGTCCGAAAGAGTGTAAAATTCTCTAGGGGTAAGTGGAGGAATTGATCTGTAAGCGTCTTATAAGAGAGAGTATGAACCTGTGTGCCGTCGTGGCACTTCTAACCCCAGAGAAGGATGAGACCTGGAGTATGTGTATTGATAGTCGCACAATGAACAAAATAACAGTTAAATATCAAATCTCGATACTGCGGTTGGATGACATGCTTGACATGCTTGAGGGCTCCAAGGTGTTCTCCAAACTGGACTTACGAAGTGGGTACCATTAAATCTGAATTAGGTTAGGTTATGAGTGGAAAACGGCCTTTAAGAAGTAAGGGTTGTATGAGTGGCTGGTTATGCCCTTCGGCCTAACCAATGCACCGAGCAACTTCATACGCTTGATGAATCAAGTGTTACAGCCGTTCATTGGCCACTTCATTGTTGTATACTTTGATGATATCCTGATATATAGTCAGAATGAGATGGAACACATGAATCATCTCAGATAAGTTCTTCAATATTGGCCAGCAACAAGCTATACTTAAAACTTGAAGAAGTGTAATTTCTTGACTGATCAATTGTTATTCCTGAGATTCATTGTGTCGTCCATGGGTATCCAAGTGGACCAAGAGAAGGTTCAAGCTATTTGAGATTGGCCGACATTGACAAACATATATGAGGTACGAAGTTTTCATGAATTGGCGATATTCTGTCGTCAATTTGTGTAGAAATTTAGTACTATTGTCGCGCCAATTACTGATTGTATAAAGACGGTGTTTCAGTGGACTGAAGAGGCAAAGAAGAGTTTTACAGAGATTAAGCATTGGTTGTCTATTACACCGGTCTTGGGACTGCCTAATTTCGACAAGTTATTTGAGGTAGAATGTGATACATCCTATGTTGGCATTGGGGGAGTTCTTTCTCAGGAAGGCCGATTAGTTGCCTTTTACAATGAAAAGTTCAGTGATGCACGATAGAAGTGGTCAACCTATGAGCTCGAGTTATATGCAATGGTCCATGCATTGCGCCACTGACGTCACTATCTTATTTAGAGAGATTTATTCTCTACACTGACCATTAGGCTTTAAGATTCATCAACAGTCAGACTAATGTGAATTGTATGCACACTAGATGGATTTCTTTTTACAGGAGTTCACATTTGTTTTGAAGCACAAATCAGGGCAACAAAATAAGGTGGAGGATGCACTTAGTCGATGTGCATCCCTTCTTATCATTGTGAGCAATGAGGTGGTCAGATTCGACTGTCTTAAGGAATTTTATGATGAAGACGAGAGTTTTGCAGATACATGGACAAGGTGCTAAGAAAGTCACCCAATTCAAGACGATTTCCTCTTCAAAGGAAATCGACTTTGCATTCCACAGAGCTCGTTACAGGACAAAATCATCCTTGAGCTACATGGTGGTGGCCTTGGTGGTCATCTTGGATGAGACATGACTCGAGCCTTGGTGGAAGAGCTGTATTACTGGCCGTAATTAGCTCAAGATGTTGGGAAGACGGTACAATGGTGCCAAGTTTGTCAGACCTCTAAAGGCAATCTCAGAACATGGGTCTCTACATGCCATTACCTGTGCCTAATGCCCCTTGGGAGGATTTATCCATGGACTTTGTACTGGGTCTCCTACAAACACAATGCGGCATGAATTCAGTGTTTGTGCTGGTAGATTGATTTTCTAAGATGTCACACTTCATTCCATGCAAGAAGACCTTTGATGCAATACACATTGCCAATTTGTTCTTCAGGGAGGTTGTCTGACTACATGGGATTCCTAAGACAATCAATTCAGTTCGAGAAACAAAGTTTGTTAGCCATTTTTGGTGAACCTTGTGGAATTAGTTTGGTACACAACTTCAATTCAGTAGTGCCTACCATCCGTAGACAAACGGGCATATTGAGGTTGTGAACTGCACATTTTAGAATCTCATCCATTGTATTTCAGGTGATAAGCCTAAGCAGTGGGACATGGCCCTGGCAAGCGGAATTCAAATCTAATAACATGATAAACTACTCAATAGGGAAATTCTCTGTTCCAGATTGTCTACGGGTGCGTGCCTCACCACACACTTGATTTGGTCCCCCTGCCCAAGCTCCCGAGCATGAATATTACAGCTAAACATATGGCGGACCGGTTCATGGATATACATGCAGACGTGCAGAACAAGCTACAGGCTTCAAATAAAAAATACAAGGAAGAGGCCGACAATCATCAGTGTGCCAAAGTGCTCGAAGTAGGTGATCAAGTGATGGTCCATCTACGCAAAGAGCGATTTTCCACTGGAACCTACAACAAGTTGAAGTACAAGAAGATGGGACCGGTACCGATCATTTGCAAGATCAATGACAATGCCTATGTTGTTGATCTTTCGGATGACATGGAGATCTCAAGGACTTTCAATGAGGCGGATCTGTGCGAGTATTATGAACCAAAGTTGGATGAAAAATCATGATCGAGTTCTTTCGAAATGGAGGGAACTGATGTAGAGCAGGTCATCGACTATTTCATGGCTCAGATGGACCAAAAGAAGACCGGTCGGGATTGAAAGTGATCTGGACCATCAGGACCATAAAAAAGTCGTATCTCGCAATCCGAAATGAGTTTCTAGACATATAATATATGATTTTGGGGTAGCTTGAGCTACTTAAGCCAACCAACCTCCCTATGCTAGGTTTATCAAGCCAGAATTGTGAGATTTGACCTGATTGTCGGTCGTTAGCCTAGTTTTATTTCAATTTTACTATTGATAGTAAGTTTTGTTTTGATCATATCTTTTGATCTGTAGGGTTTTAGAATTCGTGCCCAACATGGAAAGAGCTTAGAAAAGTGTGTAGAACCGCGTGTTTGGGCTGGATTGAGAACTTTTTATTTTTGGCCGAAAAACATGAGTTCAAGTAGGAATGAGAGACTTCTATAAATAGTTAGTTAGGGTTTTCTAGGAGTTTGAGTTTGTGTTGAAGTTTGATACTTCTCATTAGGGTTTAGTTTATTATTTAAAGCATTGTAGAGATGATTTTACTCATTCAATCAATTATTACATATTTTCTAAAAATTATTTCCTTTTATCTTCTCGTGGATTCGAGAATGCCTTGTGGATTCAAGGTATCTATCACGTGAAGAAGACGGTGATCGACCTTACCACGTCCTCTCTGCGTTATAAACCAATTAAGAATTTATCTTTAAGGCCTCACCATTTACGCTGTTATCGCATCGAGGTTTTTTTCTTCTTCTTTTGTAAGTGTTTATCTTTTATAAATGCAAATTCTTCTTTTAATCTATTAATCTCTGCTATCATGGCAAGAAATTTTTTTTTTATGGCCTGTTTGATTGGAGGTAAATGGTAATAAAAGAATAATGGTGAATTTTATCACTCGTATGAAAAGAGAAGGAATTCCACCTCGAAAACTATGCAGCTTTCAATGCCTTTTCAAAGCAAAACTCTATGGGCCCCACCATATGTATGTGTTATATGAAAAACATTCATTTATCCTTTTAAATAATTTTAGGGCATGAGCCAAAAATGAGGAAGATCCAAAGATTAAGTGGACCACACTACAGATAGTAGTAGGTTCAATGGTAGACATAATTATTTTCATTGTGGGCCGCTTGAGGATTGGATCTGCCTCATTTTTCTCATGAACTAAAATGATTTGAAAAAATGAATGGATGGAGTGGATATAACACATACTTCATGGTAGGGTCCACAAGATTTTGGTACATAGCACGGTGCTCAATGTGAGATTTTCGGGCGACGTGCATTTCTAAGGAAATATAAAAGTAAATAATTATTACTTATTTAACATTAATTACATGCATTTACTTCCAATCAAACATAGCCTTTTAGCCGAAAGGCAAAAGAATTCATTTGAAGGACAAATTCTCCCCTCCACAAATTGTTTAGCCTTTATTATAA
Organism: Liriodendron chinense; assembly: GCA_003013855.2. Taxonomy (NCBI): domain Eukaryota; kingdom Viridiplantae; phylum Streptophyta; class Magnoliopsida; order Magnoliales; family Magnoliaceae; genus Liriodendron; species Liriodendron chinense. The sequence goes on from ML058584.1 coordinate 2,343,992, forward strand.
ATAGTTGAATAGATAGCAAAACTACTAAGTTCCTGATCATAAATAACTATCTTCAGTTTCTCTATTAATTATTTCCACGCTTAGGGTCAAAGGTGTTTGATTTAGATTGAGCCCTATTAGACTTTGGCATGGTGTTTGGTTCAGATTGAGTCATATTAGGCTTTAGCATGCCCGGCATCATGCATCATGTAAACATACTAATGACCAATTTTGGAGGCAAACACATATATCCACCTCATCTGAAACTTCTACAAACCTAGGAAGGTTTTATTGTCGGGTGTTCAGTCCCTACTGTCTCTTGTGGTGGGGTTCACTTCAAGCGTGGATGGATCTGGTTATTTTTAGGCTCTCATCATAGCATGATCTGGAGACACTGATGAACGGAATAGATTTTTACACGGTATCGATTCCTTAAGTGGGGGTGGCTAGCATTGCCAAAAAAAAAAAAAAAAAATGTGGTGTTGCCAGAAACTCCCGTCCATTTTAGTTTATTGTGGGTCCAAGATAAGCTCATGACGGCTTACAGCCGAAAAAACATGATTCCACTTGTGTTGCTTCTCAATCATCGATGCATCCAACTACACGGACGGTGAATTCGAAGTAGACATGGGCTGGAAGAGACACGTGGCATTGGCATATTGGTTATTACAAATAGCGACAATACCTTCCTGCGCCATGACAAGCGTCGCAATCTCACAAGGGACCAAGCGCCCAATCAATCGACCGAGTGTAACGGAAGATTTCGGAGCATCCACACAATCCCTCTAAGAGTCCAAAAGAGAGAGTTAAATCCGTCATCAATCGATCACCTGCGATCTACACCGTACATACCATTCGTGCAGTCTGATTGCGGTGGGCCCCACATTGATGTGCTGATGAAATCTACTCCGAGCATCAGATGTATAACTAAATGTTAGGCCCACGTGAAAAGAATCGTGAGGATTGATGAATCAGGTGGGCCCCACAATAGGAAAAAGTAGACAAAAAGAATGCATGCCTTTTATTTTGTTGGGACAATATGCTGCACAAAATTGCCTGATTTCTTGCAGTCCCCTTCATCCAACACATCTGAACTGTACAAATGGTCCAGATTCCATATATACAGCACGGTGGTCCCGTAAAACATAAAGGGTGAGCATCACCCTCCCAACTTCTTCCTATTGTGTGGCCCACCTGATTTACTGAATTTTGTAATTTTTGGTCCCTGGGCATATCATGGGGTAACACATCTGATGGTTGGAGTGGATGTCATTAGCTCCTCGCTACATATCCCATCGCAATCAGACCGCATGAGGGACGACATACGCTACAGACGCAGGTGATCCTTTTTAAATATTGTTTAGAAGCAAATTTTTAGGTAGATTGGTTACCTTTTGGGCCCACCTTCTTCGTTCATCTCTTTTGTGGTCTCCCCTTTGGTCCTCGCCCCTTGAGCGATGTGTATGGCCTCCTGGAGCCATCGCAGCCGTGCATTTGTACAAGTTCACAATGATCGAGACCTTTAATTTGACGCGGCCCAGCAATGGATGGACCATGGCCGAAAATCTCCTATGGTGGATGATCATTGGCATTTTTTCGTCACTTTGATTGTGGACTCTTTTGTATACTTATTTCAAGTGTCCACTTTAAGGCACCGATCAAGGGTTAGGATTGTCCCATTGGGAGGATTCTCGGGCATGATCTATCCATGATTGAGACCATCAAATCAACGGTCTAGATCAGTGAAGAGTGATAATCTTATGCACAATCAGCACCCGAGGATTCTGTACTAATCATGGGCCACAGACCATATGGTTCACTCTCATTTCGTCTGAACCCATTGCGCATTCACACTTCCTACTTACTACAATGATTGCATTGCTACATTTTAAGTTAGATACTGTAAAAATTACATGTAAAATAATATTAAAAGCAGCCAAAAAATGTTTTTTTACTATCCTTTTGGAGAAGTCTACGGTGATAGTTCACCACAGCGTTTATGACAAAGAAGGGGCCTAAAGACAAGCTGAAACTGATACCGAAGCTTCGCCATAAATCCAGACCATCCAAATCATGGGACCCATTTGGATAGAGCGTGGCCCAAGATTAATACAGATTGAACAACCTAAACTAGTCATTGGTCCAAATCAAATGGGAGAAATCACGTAGTTAAGATTCATCAAATCAGGTTGGCCTTTGGCTATATACATCAATAATCGGCCAACTATTTGGATGGCCCAGATCGACTAAATGTCCTATGGATGGGTTACAGCAAGAAAACGGTTTTGAGCAGAGATACGACTCCAAAATAGAGACGTACAAAAGGGTTGACGAAGTCGAAATATGAGATTAGCATGCAATCCTTTTCCATCCTTGTGTTTGGGTTTTAAAATATAACAGTGTATCCTACACTTGCATATATATGCTTGGCTTCACACATCATTAGCTGCCCATGTAAGATGAAATTACCAAAATACACTTGTCATTGTCCCAGCTCCGTTTGGATACACTGCTGAATTGAAGAAATGCCCTACCTACTAATGCGGTTTGAACTATTGATTTGCATAATTGAAAATAGCAAATTAAATTTATTATCAAAGTTAGAAATTAATTATTGATCCAATTATTATTGCAGGTTAGCAGATAATAGAATGAATTAACAATAATTGGAACTCCGAACTTAGTTAGAAGAATCAGAATTGTCGAATATAGATTAATGCTACAACGAGGCGCGGACAATATTGTGCTTTTTAAGATATATAGTGTTGGGGTTAGGAGCCCCGCAGCGGAAGCAATCAAAGCAGGCGAGGAACACAGCACAATGGCAATGAACAAGCAAATCATCATGCACAAGAATGCAATCCGATTTTTACGTGGGAAAACCCCTCAAGCGTAAAAAACCACGGCATAAACTGACATTAATCCACTATGATATCGGAAGTTACAAGAGATTACAGAAGAAACCCTAGATCATAGACCACAAGAGAAATCCCAAGCTACCCGAAGCTAATTCTCACATGAGAATGACAAACACAACCCTTTACCTCATCCCAAAGAACTCCAAGCTTCTTCCTAGCTCTTTCTCTCACCCTAGAACCCTCTCAATCCCTTGGCCCATAGGCAACAACCCTACTCTCGGATTACATCTCCTTAAATAGGAGAAAACCGAGATTAGAAACTTCTTGCGCAAAACCGCGCAAGAAATCAAGTCCAAAAAGGAAACCTGTCGACCGGCGGAGCTCACCGTTGACCGGCCGATGGCCCTTGTCGACTGGTCGACAATGCACAGAAAAGCCTAGTAAACTTGTTGTCTTGTTCTCCACGTGATCGACTAGACAGCCGGCTGGTAGTCTTCATGCTTGAAGGTTTGAGGCGTCCAAGCCCAACATATAGTTCGCGCCCCCAGTTGATTTGACTGGTGCAATAAATTCCTCTGATGCTGGAATACAACGCCTAGTGTGCTTTGTGTGCTTTTTCGAGACTTGACAGAAAGTGAACGCACCCAACACCCAATACTAGTTCAAAGTATCTTTGTATGCTTATGATAAATGAGGAGAAGACGGTTTGTTTTAGTTTTGCTCTGTTTTTTATTTTATTTTTTTTTCCTCTTTGAAAAGACCCTGCCCATATTCCATATATAAATCATTCAAGGGATAAATGGTTACAAGAGACTCATTCAACTCTAATTGTAATTGATGAGCGACTCATTTATAACAATGGAAACAGTCTGGATGTTATTAGGCCTCATCAAAATGAAAAAGAAACTGCATGTAAAAACATAGTTATACCTTAACAACCAAATAAATTTTGAATTTAAATTAAAAAATATTAATTAAAAAATAAAAACTTCTTTCTATTTGAGATGCTTCAGCCCTCTCTTATTTAAAAAAAAAAAAGAAAAAAAAAAGAATGGTTTTTCATTAGGTTGGACCTTGCCTTTTAATAAATTTCTTTTAAAAACCTCATTTCTAATTTCCTCATATGTATTACAGCCTTGCTTTTTCCTCTACATGAAGGCACATTATGAGGCTCTTTATAGATAGTTCTTTATATTTTGAAATATCCCAATAAAAATATATGGCCCACAATAATAATATCATAATTTAAGCGTTGCTCTTATATATATACCATGCTAGTGCACCTACATGTGCTTGGTATTCCCAGCCCCCCCCCCCCCCCCCCCCCCCCCCCCCCCCCCCCCCCCCCCCCCCCTCACTCTGCGTGTTATTCAGGGTATCTCAACATCCAGTTGCCCCCTCTTATTGTACTTCCTTCTCCTGTACTTAGGAATTTAGTTGTCACCTGCATGCGCACGGTACTCATTTCAATTCTCTTCTTGTATGTGAAGATCCGAATCCTCACTTGGCTGATTAGGGTACTCTCATTTGTTTACTTTCTCCATTGTACATGGTCTTCCATCTAATGCTGACCGAGCCACATCCTCATGACCCTCATGGGTTTAAGTGCGGATATGGAAGCAATAAGCTGCCTAATCATAAATAATTTCTCCGTGAAATAGGTTGTTCATGGAAGTTCATTTGCATTGAATTCTTATTCTCTCTTTTACACCCCTTTCTCCTCTCATAACCTCAATATGCATGTGAGCATCTGATTCTAGGCGTAAGATTGTGCCAAACAAGGAGGATGAGTTATTCATAGTTCCTTCTAAGGTAAAAGGCAAATTGAAAGCTAAACAGCAATAATTCTAAAGGTCTCCAATGAAAAATAAAGATGCTGGATGCACTACCCTAACATGTAGAAGTAGACATAATTTCATAGAATCATTTGGGTTGAATGATTCTATGATACATAAGATCATAACATGAGTACATAATTATTTTAATAGAGTAGAAATGAGCAAATTGGAGTGGCCAGAATCCTAACTGGATTAGGTAACACATGTAACAGCATCTCTCAACATAAACATATATATCACCTATTGGTAACTGCACCTCAACTAGTCATGCAAACTTTCTCCCCAACATGCCACTTGTGTAGGACATCTGTGCAAAAAAAAAAAATGATCAGTCCTGTGAATACTCATTTTTGGCACACTTACGTAGGACAATAAGATGTCATCACGTCTCACCACTAAGTGATTAATAATGGGTGAAATCATACTCGTGCCTTCCATCATTATTTGCACCCGATCTGGCCTAGCTAGATCAAACAATCCAGAAGACACCATGTGGTGTAGTGTAGATGACTTCAAAAGGAAGAGTTAGAGATGTGCTCATTAGAGAGAGAGAGCATTAAAGCTAGGGTTGTATAATAAATTCTCTTTGCGAAAGTAAAGAGTCTCATTAAAGCAACTCTCTCTCTCTCTCTCTCTCTCTCTCTCTCTCTCAACATTAAATGTCAACATCTCATCAAAGGAAATCTTTATATAACATTAAATGTTAGAGCTTTGTAACAAACAACTCTCTATAGATGTCAAGGCCAAGTAACCTAAGGATCACAACAGCTTTCCAATGCGAGAGTTTAGAGATGTGAGGACTTCAGCCGACGCACACGAGATATATCTCTTTGCACATGGCCGTACACAATAGGCCATTCTGATATGGAAGAATTAATGAGATCTCTACAACCGATCGTTCAAATCCTTCAGCTGAAGACTACGTAAGGCCATCGCCTCCCATAAGCCTATATATAAACAATACTCCATAAAGAGCTCGAAGCCCTACGCTAAACACATCCATCTATCTTATAATCTATCTTTCTTAACATGACCTAACATAGTTCTGGCATAGAATGCTACTACTTAACGACTTTCGCTACAGTACCTTAGAAGTATAAGTAAATATCCGCAACCTTAAATTGTAGGATCATGATTAATTAAGTTCCAATTTAGCTGATCATATCCATTCAGTCACATCCTGCTGACCACCCACCTAGATCACCTATTCTGATAGACTATTCAAGTGTTTATCCTTCTTTTTTGTTTATTTATTTGGTTGTTTGACACTTTTTCAATTGTAATGGGCCATATATTCAAATATTAATAAAATTGGTATTATTTAGCCTTCTTTTATTTATCTGTACATTCTTATCCCTTTGAAAAATATTGAGTTGAAAGTATTAGTTAAAGAACAAGTTCTTAGGTCTGTAGACACACATCTATCATCACAAGGTAAAAGTAATCCATTCGGAATGGCTAGCCCCTATCTTTTCACAAATTGCCTGAACGCCAAGCGCAACTAGTGGTTGAAAGGATAACTGGATCACGTGTCCAATCTCCAATTTTTCTGTCTTGATGTGGGGGATCACCAAAAGTTCAATCAAACCTTGAGTTAAGTAGATTGATTTGGCACACGCTCGCACACGAAAACAGAATACAGGCCATCGTTCACACGTGTGGCCTTATTTGATTGGATTGGCAATAGGTCCCAACATGAAGATCACCCTAGCAAAAGAGGGGAAAAACACACTGTTGGAATAAACATAGAAAAAAATGGTCTAACTCAACATACAAGTGTGCCACACCAATAAGATTTCTGGTTCAAGTGATCTTCATGTTGAGGCCATTTTGTTTCTTTTTATTCCTTCACAAATCGCATGTGGACAGGAAAGATTGACTTACACAATAACTTATGATGCTCTGCACTCTCTTTATACATGCCCAACGAGTTGTGCAGCCTGGGTGGGCCAAGTTAGCTTGAGGGTCAGCTCAAGCCTACTCCAACCTGAAGAGCAGTTTGCCCAACCTTAGACGTCGACTCAACCTAAGATACCAGACTCGAGGAAATGAATAACTCTAACCTAATGCCATGTGGGTTGGGTCGGGCTAACAGTTGCAACTATGCAACTATAAGCTAACACAATATTAAATATTTAACCAATATAAAATAACATCACTACTAAATAACACTAGTAAAATAGAACCTACAATAATCACTTGTAAGAAAATAAATTTGAACAAAATGATTAAATAACTCAACATGTGGACCCCAAGTCAGTTCTTGAATGAACCATTTTCCATGGACGGTTCTAGTTAAGAACCTTATATAGCATAAGATCCCTAATATGGACAATCTCAACCATGAACCTTATCTTCCAGCGGGCCACAATTTTACGTCTAGATTTGGATCATGTATGATTGGTCATAAATCACATGTAAATGCAATTCATATAAGGTCAAGTTTGTTAAAGTCCCTTGATATACATTGATACGACATCCTCTAATAGATCGAACTTTTAGATCAAGTGGTGATTTGACATGGTATCAGAGCGGAAGGTCCTATGTTCAAATCCCGAAAGTAGCAAATAAGCCACCGGAATATATTCTCCCACAGGGGGCCCTAACCAACCTAGGGTCGAATTGAGGATTTCTAGCCCGAGAGCTCAACTAACTTAAATCAATCTAAGGTTCGGGTTTTGGCATTGACACAAATGTAGCATCGCAAAGACAAGTGAATAATTTTATGTCCATCCCTTCAATGAGCTTAGTAATACAAATGGTGTCCAAATCTATCTGCCTTTCGTGTTACTCTACCTTCATTAAAGGCTAAAATAGATGGTGTCTTGTTGTGGGCCCCTTCACAAGAGAAGATTTCAAATCAGATTCTATAAACAAGGAGGCTTTAAAAAATAAAAATAATAATCAAAAAGCGTATATAACAAGTGTTATTATACTTAAGAGGGTGTGGTCTAGTGGTGGTACCTGTACCACTATAACCGTATGGTGGTATTGGCCATATGTGGAGCCCACACAATGTATTCTCACCATCCAACCCATCAATCGGATGCGTCACCTCGAAAAGCCCTTAAGGCCCAACATTCAGCCTGATCCAAAACTGAAGTGGGACACAACATGAAAGGGAACAATTCGCACCCTTGAATTTCAAGGTGTGCAACAGAGTTGTGAGACACTTGATTTTTAGCATGACCCTTCATCTGGCTAGAATGGAGCATATGAACCGCCTGGATTATATATATGCAACGCGGTATGGCCCCCACTCTAATCAGCAGTGGCATTCCTTCTCAACACGTTAGATGTGTTATGGTCGACCTGAGTTTTGTATCTGGCTCTTATGTGGGCTGGGGTTTTCTTAGGTGATGCTGTTTTTCTTGAAATTCGGTTGTTGGCATGTGCATATGGTTCTGGGCATGCCAGAGCTTATCACAGGCAGCTTGATCTGAACAAAACCTCTATGACTTTAAGTTCTGAGATAAACAAAGAGACTGTGAGAGTTTGACCGAGAACTGAAGTAGTTGTGTTGTCTATTCAGTCACTTATAAATGAGATTAGGCAATTTACAAAATAGGGGGTTTGTCCTTCTAATGAGTTCTTTATTCCTTTAAGCCGAATGGACTTTTCTCATTGTGATAATAGAGATAATTCGATTTATACAATGTGAGAGTAGAAGGAACTCAATTGCATTAAATGAAATGAAAATAAAAACTTACAAAGTATTCCTTAACAATCCAGTGTTTGTAGCTTAGATGGCGAAGCCATAAATCTAAATCTTCCTTAGGCTAATGACTTGGCGTAGATGAAGGGAATTGCATTACTGAAAGAAAAGGAAAAAGGACATCCTAGTGATCCAGCGCTTGGTGTTGATGGAAGGGATCATACTACTCCTAATGTTGGTTGGTCTAGCGTATCAGCATAGACAAATGGAATTAAACTACTCTTCTACTAAAATCGGTCCAGTATAGCAACATAGATGAGTTGGATTACACTGTTTCTAGTGTAGGATAAACTAAAATAACATAAGATTGGCAGTGTTGCGCTATAAATTTAATTTGTGTTGGGTTGGCAAGGGCCTAAAGCTCTTCGATCCTAAAGCTCTTCTATCTCTCCTATTTATAGAGTTTTGAGGCTGTAGATGGAAAGAGATCTTCGTAGCTACTCTTAATATTTGCTTATTTGGCAATAACCATCTGGGTTCGAAGATAGTTGTAGCTTATCAAGCAATGCCACGTGTGCTAATTGTTTGTTGTGGGTGGTTATTGGTTATGCGCATGTCCTATTCCTGTTACGTGGACAAGACCTCCTCTCATGACGTCACGTGTTGCCGATAATTATCTCTTTCTCCACATGAATATGTTTAATGTGACATGAAACTTGGCCAACTTAGTGTTGTTGTTACTCCACTCAAGTGGTTTCAATTGAGGACCACTTATGTATGATGCTACGGTGCATCGGCCAAACCTCATGATTCTTATTCATCTACTTGATATTTTACCATCATTTGTCGTGACCGTGTTTCAGTCGATACCCATTTTCAGTCATGAGGCCCCTATGATGATTAGTTGGCTTTTCCATGCAAGTGAGATATGTGACATTTGTCCTATGATGATAGTTAGTTGGACTTATTCTTTTTGGGCTACTCATGAGTTTTCAGATTTTGATCACATTCGGCCGTCAGAGCAACCGAAGAGATCTTCAAAATGTCTCTTGTTAAAATCTTGCTACCACATGGCATCATTGAGTTGCTAGATCTGATGTGATCAAATAAGGCGTAAATAGATTCATCTAAGGATAAGTGGTTTATTCCTTGAACAAATCACAGGCCCACGTTGCACATAACAATATCACTGGAGCTCACTCCATTATATAGTGCCAAACCAATGTGTCTACAAAATGTTTGGAGTTTTGAATAGTCCAAGTGGGCTCATGATTCATTAATCCATAGTGTTAAAGTGATGGGTGTCATTGATGATGGCTTGTACATCAGTTATCTCCCACATGGGAAAATTGTAGCTCTCTACTAGGTGACCAGCAAATAGACAGTTAGTGCATGGGCCATCCATGATGGCCCCTAGTATCAACGGTTTGGACCGTGGATTCATGGCCTGATATTCTTAAGTTGAGCATTGTATAATGCACATCTTAATAAATTCAGCTCAAAATCAAGGCCATAATAAACAATGTTCATGAAATATTTGCACTGCCCTCTGCAGGAGTGTAGTTTTATATATTTGCACAGAACATAGATAGCTGGAAGCATTTTAAACGCGATCCGCTAAAATCCTACAAGCGGCACCTAATCAAGGCATAAAAAACAATGTTTACGGAATATGGTGCAATGCCCTCCAGTATGTAGTTTTATATATTTGCACATAATATAGCCAACTAGCAACATTTCAAGTGCGATCCACTAAAAATCTACACGTGACACCTAATTGTGCCGATGTGAACTGTTTATTTAGAATGCCCCACCATAGATCGGCCTAATATCAGTTGTCCAATTCTTGATCGGAAAATGGATGGTTAGAATGGATTACGACCAATGGCCCATAAAATGAAGTGCTTCGATCGTACAACTAGGAGATCCTAAGATGTGTTACACCTTGTTTACACCTGCCTTGACGTAGTCCAGATAGCTAATGCGAAGCCACCACTCTTTCTGCGGATTTCCTACCTGCTTGTGGAAGTGGGCGGGCGACCTTTTAGTTGCTCAAACTCTTTCTTCTCAACTGTGTTCTTTTACACAGAATAACTACCCACTGGATAGAAAAGCACTCATTGATATCTAACGCCCCTTTCCTAAGGGGAAGGTAGACGCGAGTATGCGACAGGAGTCCCTCTCCACCTAAAAAGGTATCCAATAAGTTCTTCCAGAACCCGCAGGAGAGTAGGATACATTAGACTCGGGCAGGCGAAATCCATTCGGTGAAGCAAGATAGGACTCGTGTCCACTCTGAACCTATGGACCATGTGTTGGCATGCTCGTATGAAAGATCGAAAAGAAACATACTCGCATAAAAAGAGACTACCAATGCTTTTCTAACGAAGACACTATCTTGCTAAAAGAGTCAAATGCTCAAAGTCATATGCACAGCCAGGACCAAAAAAGGCAATCATCTCTGGCATAACACGTGATCAACGAATGCAGGGGATCACGATCCTTGGTGTGTACAAGGAGCTTCCCCAAAAGATCTGTCATTGTTGGATTCTTCACAGACAACTTACGCATGGTATAACCATCCTAGGTTAACTCAAAGGAAAATTTACAACAGAATGTTTGAGATCTTCTCAGAAATCATAAGAAAGTCAGAGCAACCAATGGAAAAACCATCCGAAAATAGAAGCAGATCGTCTACGATGTCGTAACCCAAAAGGACTCCAAAACGAGTAGGATATAGCTGCAACATAACCGAAAAATTTATGCACAGGTCACAAAACCTTATGCATGACTGTCACCTCTCAGAAGTCTATAAAAGCAACATTCAAAGAAGAGCTTTGGGCCCTTGCCAATTCAAATCAATCAACACTCTTTTCAGCTCTACACTGCTTATCCCTTTTGTCCTCAATAGACACATGTTAGTTTAACTTCCTAGCTTAGTTCCCTCCACTTCTGTCCGGCCATGCTTCAGTAAGTTTGGAGTCATTAGTTCTTAACTTAGCTTTGTTACTATCTAGTGCATCGCTATAGTATGCACGGAGTAGTTTAAATATCCACGACCTCATTGTCGGATACCCAGATTCCTGAGTTCTTAGTACATCTCTGGTCATGTCTTGTGGACCTCACACCAAAATAGTATGGTATTTTTCACTGTCATTTTTACCAGCAAAGATCGCTGTTGGGGTCCCAAAATATAGGGTCCCTCAAAGCAAACAAAATAGCTACACAACTCCAAAAGAATCCCACAAAACGCCTCCCGATGCATGCAAAACGAAGATTTACAAAAGATCCCTTACTTAGCCAATTTCGACTAAAATCTCCGGCGAGCCCTGCGAATCACTGCGATCGGAACCGCTCAGAGTCCCACGTGCCCATTAATTCGACGAGTGCGTTGGACTCCCACGCACCCAAAAATGGTCCATGCACCCATAAATTCGCGTCCCATGCGCCCATTAATTCGACGAGTGCGTTGGACTCCCACGCATCCGAAAAATGCCCCACGCACCCCTAAATTCAACAAAAATCAGGCACTTAATTTCAAGGTGCGTTGGATTCCACGCACCCATAAATTAAGTCCCACGCACCCAAAAAATCAACCAATTGCAGAACATGTTTACAGGTGCACTGGACTCAATTTTAAGTGTTTTCAAGTTCCGTTTGAGCCTATTTTGGGTATTTCGAGCGTTTCGGATGCAACGGAATGGTCAAATGGAGGTTTCGGGATCTCTAAATGAGCAGAATCACGCATCTTTGAGGTTCGACCCGATTCGACGTGTTGAATGAAATAACTTCTCGAAAACACGCCGCCAGCATTCAGAATTATGCAAATATGTCATCGTTTATATCTATTGTAAAGATGTGATCAGATTTGGGTCAAAGCTAGACAAACGAGACTATGGTTATCACAATAAATCATACCAAAGAGTTTCAATTCACTACAAAGCAATTGTTATGAATTGCCACAACATAACAGTCGATGCCCTACCCATTCGAACGACATCTGTCGGTTGGACTACGCAAGTATACACAACTGTAGATTGGACTTCCCGAGGTCACCTGTCCATACATGACAGGCGCGGGCCTAGAGTCGTCCTTCTCAGTCATAAACCCTGATAGTCTCAGCCCGGATCTCCGGTCAAAACATGGGACATAGACATCTGGCTAATAGAAAGATGGTTCAGTACATAACAAAAAAATACAGGTCTCTACGACCACAAACTCTAAGACCATAGTCCCTGCTGACTAATCTTTTGCCTTTTAATCAAGGGTCATCGATCATTCGATGTAATTAAGGGCTCGTGCCAGATCACGGCCTGCAATGTACAAGATCTCAGGATCTCTGGAATAAAATTCGCCTTGCGATATCTCTTCTTGTGTACTTTCGTGAATGCTTGTGATTGTCTATGAATGCTTCTATTACTCAGAACCCCAGAGCAACATTACACCATTTTCAAGAAAATGTCATCGTAATCCATTTTCTAGTTCTAACAATCACCGTAAGTATTTTTCTTCTAATTCTATTTCTCTTTAATGATTGTACTGCTCTAATTTTCTGATTAGTAAAGTCGGCAATCCATCCTTATTTTTAATTCATCTTTCTTTATTCCTTTATTGAGAAACATGAGTCAAGCTATCACCGTTGAAAGAAAAGTCTTTGTCTTCAAGGTAAAAAGATCTCATTTAGAAGGACTAATCCCCCCCCTTAAAATCGCTTAATTTTTTTTAATAATTGGGTGCTGCATAGTCAAGCCAATTTTTATAGATCTGGTTCTAATTGAATTAGTTCAACACTTAGGGTCACAAGAATTTAGTTCAATTCGATTCAAACACAACTTTGACATGCCTGACACCTAATTGAATCACACACGTTTAACCAAAATCGGGTTATTTATTTTACATGCCATGTGTCCAAATTGAACAACAACACTGTTTTTTGGTATACCCGGCGGGAGACAGAGTACTAAATTGTAGTTTCTCAACAAAACAATATGTTATTAAATCAAGAGGAAAGGCTAGTAATACCCCTAATATTATAGAAGATTCACAAGATGAGGGACAATAAGTGGAAGTAGGATCTTCTTCCCAAGCAAATACTATGTTAGATGACGTTGCAGAAACCCTCCACAACATGCGAAGGTCCATGTAGCAGATGAAAGATAGTAATAGGGCATAAGCAGAAAACATTGTCAGGATAGTTGGAGTCTTTCTCAAAAGGTTCTTGGTGGTGGCAAACCCCCAACTTATCATAATTTCCTAATGGACTTCGAGGTAGAATGTCTAGCTGAAGCCCCTACTACAAGGATTAGTTGAGTCGAACCGAAAGGAACGACCGAAATGGCCGTCCCCATAGCCAATAGGATTACAGAGACCCTCAAAATGTCTGCATGCTTGGGAGGCAACTCTACGCAGGTGCTGATCCACTCGGGGGGCAACCGCCCTTGCTAATGATGTCATAGAACTATTATGTTGGAGTTGAGCATCCTGGGGGGTAAACTCCTGTGATGCCAGCAATATTAGAAAGCTATACATGGATTGAAACACTTGGGGGAACCTCCCATTCCTAAGCCCTCGATGGCTAAAAATCTAGTGGCAAAGGCAATACCTTGCACAGGGGAAACGATCACTCAGTCGTGTTAATATCATCGAGATCATCCAAGAGTATAACATCTAACCCCACGGCCAATGGGTCACCCGACCCGTTTATCGTAAACCCTACCCTGATTGGATAGATCGATACTTCAAACTAACCAAGGGTTATAGGGTCCTAGAATTCACCCTCTTTCCTGGAGAAGGTGACTCGACAACAATTGAGCACGTCAGTCATTCCACCATGCAATGTGGTGAAGTGTCGATCAATGATTTCCTCAAACTTGAGCGATTTATTACTCAGTTCAAAAAGTTAAAGAACTGATGCTCAGTAGCCCAACCTGAGGCTGAGTTTGTTAAACTGGCCTAATACGTCATGAATATTGAACTTCGAAGACCTCTTCAAATTATCTACTCGAGCCACTCGTTATGAATGAATTCTTTAAAAGGAGAATTAAATAAGATACTCTTGATAGGATACCTATTGTTGTGGGGGATTCTGAGCTGGCCCACATATAGGAAAAAGCCCATAAGCCCAAGGGTCTAAAGTACAAGTCCTCAGCCAAAATGAGCTGAGGAGATATGACAATGATCGCAATCTACCTTGATGACTACGAAAGTGAAGCTCGACTGTAGCCTGGTCCTCGGTGAAGGTTGATCGAGGATCAAGGGCTTATCAATGATGCCCCATCTAGAGGGCACACACTATTAAAGTCCTCGCCTCACCTGACAGAAGTTTACAGTCTGAATCGGACCCCAAGTGAGGGAGCTCGGACACCAAGCTCTCCAAGCGAGATTGACCGACCGACCACCTCTTAAAGTCATTCTGAGATATCAAAGTGAATCTGGATATTTCGAGATCTATTTTTATTCCTAGTAGGATCTCTCTGACACGATAGGAAGGAGAATCCTACTAAACTGGGACTCTACTGATGTATCGTAGTGGGACTCAACTCTCTAAAAAGTTCCCCTAAGTCCTATAAATAGGATTGGAGTCTCCACCTTCAAGGTACGAGACTTTTTAGCCTTAAACCCCTTACTCTATTAAATCCCAAACCTGACTTAGGCATCGAAGAGTTCTTAGTCGCCTAGCGGCACCTCCCCATTGCCTACTTTGTCCTTCTCTTGCAGGTCCAACGAACTTAGGAGGGTCTCTAGTGTCTTGCACCCAGGGAGAACAAGATGATGAAAGGCAACAAGGTCAAGCTCAGACGACCTCATCAGTTGAAGCTCAGTCATCAAAGTTGGGGGGGGGGGGGGGGGGGGGGGGGGGGGGGGGGGGGGGGCGGGGGGGCAATAGGCATACAAGAAATGCTATAACAACCAAATGAAAGTAAAAGGATATAAAATTTCATTCATTCTAATCCAAAAATCTCCAAAATAATTCAAAATATTTTTATAAATGTCCCCACCTGGGTTGAGCACAAAAAGAAAAAAGAAGAAGTCTAAGAGGTTGCGCCACTTCCTTGTGCTGCAATATCCTCGACCTTAGCACCAGCAACTTCCTCAGGAGCATCCTCTTCAACTGCATCGAGCACATCAAGGTTAAGGTCAAGATAGAGCCTGAACCTCAGCTCGATAGTCATAATACTCGATGTTGTAGATCTTCTCCTTCAACTTTGTAAATTCATCGAAATCTTAGAAAGCCTTCACGACTGCTGATTCATGGGTAGAAGGTCACTCCAGCTCTAGTTGCTTCAGCATCCGATCGAGCTCAGCCTGGCTATCCTCCTGATTCTTCTTCACGGCATCAGACATGGACTCTTTCTCGGCTAATACTTTTTTGAGCTTAGCATAGTGGTCCTCCTGAGCCTTCTTCAGGGCATCAAATAAGTAATCCTCAGCCCCGACAAGCTCCAACTGTAAGGTCAGCTTTCGAACTTCCATCGTGCGGTCGACCTTCACCACCACATTAGTGCGCTCAGCCTCACGGCCCTCTTCTTTAGACGGTCCACATAACAATAAACAATGAGTCCGGATGCAACCTCCTATAGAATGAAAAACAATAGAAGTTAGTTGGACACAGGGAAAATATAAGGAAGAAGATGCAGCATAAGGTCATCAGGAAACTTACCTGAAGACCACTGTCAATGATCGTCCCGAGGACCTCGTCGGGCTACATGCCTACGAGGACATTCATATCCTTGTGTAGAGTAAGGGATGAGCAGTCGTACGCCATTATGGAGTCCAGCCAAGTAAGGGACTACTCGACGACGTTCCAGCACCTCTCCCCGAGGCCCCTTCAGCTCGAGGAGGATCAATTCTCTGCGAAGGACTGGCCCTTGCGGAAGGGTCATCTACGTAAACGACCATCTGCTTTGTTCAAGTACAATAGCAGTAGTGACCATCGTTGTTGAATGCTCCCCAGAGGAGGGATTCACCCCCGAGTTAGCAAGCTGGCTAGTCCCATAGACAAAGGACTTAGGGAGAGAGGTCGTCTTCTTCTGCCGAGGTCTCTCGTCCGTCCTTGCCTCCGCCGCCTTCTTCTTCGAAGGCGGAGCCTTTACAACCCTTTGATCAAGGTTAGTAGGGAGCCTCTTCTTCTTGACTATCCTCTCTACATGAAGAACGGGAAGTCAGAATGACGACCAGAGCAAAATAGAAAAAGAAAAAGAGTCTGTTGAGCTCAAGGACTTACCGTTAAAAAATAGGCCAAATCTCTTAAAGTTCTTGGGAGTAAGGAGCTTCTTGAACTCTCGATCAGTTACAGGTAAGTCCCTGACGATCCTCACCTGGCGAAGAAGGCGATCTGCTAAGTGCGGTCGTACCTTGGGATGACCAGAAAAGACAAGCATTAAACATCAACTATAGATCAGAATAACAAGAGCAAGGAATGGAAAAGTACAAGATCTCGAAATAAAATTTGACTTGGCAGGTAAAAAGCAGTCTGGACCTGCAACCTCAGCCCATCCAGCTCTGTTGTTAGTGCCTCCCAGACTTTGAAGGAAAAAACCACTTGTCCTTCCAACTCTTGTTGGAGGACGGATTGCCAGTCACGACTGGTTCTCCCTGACCCAGCCATGAGGAAAAATAAAACCCGCCATAGGCCTAGCTGCCCTTAGTCCGAAATAGATAGAAGAGCTCATCTATCATGAGCTCGTTATTGTCGATCAGTTGCCACAAGATGTAGCAGCTGAGCAAGGTCCTCTAGGCGTTGGGTTGCAACTACCCAAGGGCCAGACGAAGATGATGACGTACCTCTCTCCCCAATGGGTGGAGAGATAGACGTAGACCACACTCAAATTGAATTACATAGAGTGCAACCACCCCTTAGGAGGTTGGCTCAGAACTTCACTAGCTCGAGAAATCCGAAGACCCACTGAGTTAGGAATATGATAAACGAACCTATAGTGCCTTAGGTCCGATGACAACAAGCTGAGCGCTAAAGTGTTAGCAATAAAAAGTGAAGTTGAGGAGATCGGCCCTTCAGCTTGCTCCTCCTCGAGATCCGGGGCCTCCTCCTTGTGCTCGAGGTCGGCCCCACAAGATTGGAGTCAGCTTCAGTGCGTTGTCACTCCTGACCTACCTCCAGCTCCTCGGATAACCTCTCCGCCCTAGAGTCATTGGAAGTCCTTACCTCAAGCTCCTACTCGCCTCGATCTAAGATCATGGTCTCACTAGAATCCTCCTCAAACATGAGGAAGGATGAGTAGAACAAAAAAAGAAAGGATCAGAAAAATGAAGGACAACAGGAAGAAGGGAAGTCGATCATACCAGAAATTCGGGCACAAGGACTCAAAGGGTTGAATGACTTGTCAACGAAAATAGCTAAGGCAGGGATGCGGTGACAATCGATAGAGTTCGGACGTCCAGGAGCAAAATGTGAAGATTGAAGTAGAGGGGCAGGGATATTTATAGGCATTCCCTACACCACCTTCCCCTCCGTACAATGCCACATGTCGACACAGGGTTGCCTTATGAAGAGAGACGACGTCTTGGCTACTGAGTCCGCCCACGTGTTACGACAAGATTCATTCGTACCGGGTGTGATGCCTCGCCGAGCTGAACCGTCGTGTAATGCCCCGAGATTTTGAGTCTCGTCGATACCACAAAGAGTCGAATTCTTAAGTATTAACTAGAATGCGCCAAGGATAATATCCTCTACATTCCATCAATCATTCATACATGTAATACTTTGAGGCATTCAAGCACAACAACGGAAAATAAATTATCTCATTTCATGGATTTCTAAACTAAGTTACCAAGAAAATGTCCTTAACATAACAAATCAAGTATTCAATCCTTGTCCTCACCTGGAAGGCTTATTACAGTTTCGTAGAAAATAGTAAATCATCCTAAGAATGTATAAACAAGTAAGGTCTTCATTAAGCTCCTTTGGCTTCTTCTCCCGTCATCTGTTGCCACAAACCTTCGTACTCTTTATCTTAGAGCTTGGTCTGCCTAATGAATCTTCACCTACATCATCTGGGTTGTGGTTAGATAACGTTAATCGCTATCATAGTGAGGTGTATCCTTCCAAGATAAACACAACCATAATAATAACTAAACAGAGACAACACAAGGATAATAATAATAATTAGCAACTAAAACATATCAGATAAAATCTTATCAATACATTGCGTGATATTCATGCTCCAACTAAGACACCCTGCTATAATCATAATACATGAAGCAGGACACCCTCGTTACACTTCACGCTATCCACTAGTCACCAGACGGAAATAACCCAACTAATGGAAGTGAGAAACCCCAAATACACTTCCACTAGATAGTGCACGGCAAGA
This sequence comes from Liriodendron chinense, assembly GCA_003013855.2. Classification (NCBI taxonomy): domain Eukaryota; kingdom Viridiplantae; phylum Streptophyta; class Magnoliopsida; order Magnoliales; family Magnoliaceae; genus Liriodendron; species Liriodendron chinense. Next base: position 2,362,653 of record ML058584.1, read on the forward strand.
AGTGAAAAATTCCCAAAACAGTTCCTCCGTGACAACCAGAGGGGCTAGCCCACCAAGTCAGGCCCTAGTGAATGCATAAATTTGTTTCAACTTAAGTAGTTTCGCATCCAACCATATTAAAAGAACTCAATCGTCACTATGAGGAGTTGTAAACAATCCAGCATAGGCCGGCAGCTCGGGCTTAATATCCATATCACCAACCTTGGCTCTTGGGATGACATTTATAAGTAATGTCCACTCCTTACCCCAATTCATACTTTAATTCATTCCCTGGATCCATCACAAGGAATGTATCAATATGAGGATCCTTTTGACACTTATCCAACAATGCATAAATGGTAGTGCTAAACTTAATAACATGGCATATACATTCAACAATACCCATATGGTGATGCCAACACTTAATACCCAACAATCAGGCATATTTATCCAATAATGCATACGGTAATGTCAACTCTCAACATGTAACAATAAGGCATACCGATCGAATAATATCTATATAGTAATGCCAACACAACAAGGTCCCATACGGACTCCATCTCTTTACATCAAACAGTTACTTCAGTATAGGGTTAAGGGGTGTGCATTAATGTAACATCCAGATACATAATCTTATACACACATCACATAGATCATCTAAAACATCGTCAACTCATGTAAAACATGATTTCAAAGTAATCTATACATGGTTCTCACGTAAGCACAATATTACACATATTTTCTCATACCAACATCTATACAAGCATCACAAATGTACTATAATCGAAATCAGCGATAAACCTATGTAAAAGATCATATTAAATCATATCTAAATCAACAAACACAAGTTAATCACAAACAACACCCTAAACATGACTATTAACACATGAAAACCCTAGAGAAACATATTATTATTGTATTTGGCTTGAAGGGATATCCTCACCTTGGCTTAGGATGAACTAGAAGAGAATAACTAGAAGATAAGGGTGATGATCATCAAAGAGGTCCACGCTGTAATACCCCAAAAATTTGGGCGCACGAGTAAGTACACGAGTGCGTGTTCACATGTGAGAAATTAAATTCTAAGTTGTATTGTTCACACTCATACACACATGTATACAGTTTATACGTGTTCAGACAACTCGTCAGGCCTCTGAAAAACGTAGTACTTAGTTAAGTCGATAGATCGACCGTTAGGGTAATCTGTCGTTACTAGAATAGAAGATTTAACCGTCCACTCTAATTTCGAATTACGCGATTAATGTAAACCGTCGTACATTATCCTGCACACATGTCTGCCATAAATAAGACCCGTACATTGTGTCCATCACAAGGTGTATACTTAGAGCAGTGAAAGCTGCTCGGGTGTGTTTGTAACCCCTTAGGAGTTTAGAATAACCTAAATTATAAATTAGTTATTCAATTAAGAAATTAAATAAATTTAATATAAATAAATTAATATTAATTAATCCGTAAGAAATTATGGTATGGCTCCTTTATTAAAATCGCTCAACATGAACCCTAGGATAGTATGGAAGTGGCAGACTTCGCAAAACTTATAAATCTACAAGTACTAGGAAAGTACCATTAGTCAACTTAAGTTATAGGACCAATTGCAAGTTTTATGATTTCTGAAAATCATTTTCACGCAAAACTCCACATACTAGTTTTAGGGCACGATCTAACCATATACGTCGAATTTCAGCCCTCTGATCATCCTACAAATGGCCTAACCAGAAATCGAGCCATAAGTGGGCCATCTGATCTCGGATCTGCCTCATTTGTTGTGTCACACCTCAAAATCGGGTGGCCTGACTGATGGTTAGAGTGGATGCAGTAAATACATCAAGGCGGGGCCCACGTGCACAGCGTGCACGTCAAGAGACCGGTCAACGCGCGTTGACCGCGTCTCTTACGCGTTGCGGGCGAGCGCCCGTTTCGGACGCTGAACAGCGGCAGCGTCACCGCTGCTGCCGTTTGTGGCTCACACCGTTCATCACAGTGGACCCCATCAACTGATCCATTCCGTCCAGCGGGAACACTCCACCCACGGGCTTCGAGGTAGGTGACCTCGACGTATTCGGACGATTGTACGGTCCACCACAGCTTTCCAAAACTGACACTAAGATGCTAGAAACCCCAAGATCGACAGATCTGCGATGCATGGGTGGGCCAGGCCTCTTCCAAACCTTCATGTGGACCCCACCTAGGTTTCCAACGGGCTGTTTGTGCAAAGGAATCCCTGAAATATTCGGTCTCCTTCTCCAACTCGAACCGGGAGTTCTTTGTAGTCCGCGACTTCACCGCTTCTTCACCACCTTGGATGGGTATATAAGGCTCCGTCCATCGATTCTAAGCCTCCAAGAAACACAGGAGAGAGAGAGAGAAGTGGTGAGAAAGAGAGAAAGGGTGTGGGGCGTTAGAGAGGTAGAGAAAGAGAATGAGAGGCGATTATTGCTGCTGTTGCTGCTGTTGCTGCTCATACATGCTGCTATTGTTAGCATTGCTGCCGTGTGGCTCTTGAAGCCGCGAGAAAGGGAGAGAGGGAGTGGGTCATTAGAGAGATAGAAAGAGAGAGAGAAGCCGTTAGAGAGAGAGAGAGGGTACGGTTGGAGTGTGACGGTAGAGAGAGAGAGGAGTGAAGGGCAACGCACTTGCTGCTGTGGTGTCGGTGCTGTTCCTGCTGGGGCAGCAAGGAAAGAAGAAGAAAAGGTAGAATAGAAAGAAAAAAAAAAGAAGAAGAAGAAGAAAGAGAAAGGAAGAAGAAAGAAAGAGAAAAAAGAAGAAAAGAAGAAAGAGAAAGGAAGAAGGAGAAAGAAGAAAGAAAAAAGAAAGAAGAAAGAAGAAAAAGAGGAGAAGAAAGAAAGGAGAGAAAGAAGAAAGAAGAAAGAAGAATGAAGGAAGGAGAAAGAAAGAAGAAAGAAAAAGAAAGAAGAAGAGATTTCCTCAAACAGTGAGTGATTCTTCATATGGGGATTTTCTGTTAATTTTCCTAGATTATTCCTTCTAGTTGTTCTTCGATTTAGTGTTTAAATTTTTCTATTTTAATTTACTTTCAAATCCTCATCCTAAGTAAAGGATTTACCATTGGTTCGTATTCTCAAGTCCCACGTTTAGATCCATTGCCCTTATAAGTATATTTATCTCTACTTCTCCACATAACTCGATGTAGAGGTTTTACATAGGTTGAATGCGTTTCTCTAGAGATTGTCTTCCCGAATTGTCAAGGTAAAGGCCTAGGTAAACATAACTTAGGTGTTGAGACAAACCTTAAACAATGTACATCTTTCTCAACTTTCTTAATTTATGACAAATATTTAGATAATTAATTATTTGAACGAAGATAACATACATGGCGTGATTGGGCTTGAATTTTGATATGCATTGCATGCTGATGAATGCTTTCATAAACACATACATGAGCATACATTTATACACCGCGACAGAACAGGAGCATGGTTGATTTGACTCCTGGCGTGCATGGTTGATTTGCCGCCTCGCTGTACCGGTTAGGTGAGCATGGTTGATTTGCGATAGGTTCCTAATGTTCAGTGGCAGCGAGTTCTGGTCGTTTCACTTATTGAGCATGGTTGATTTGCTCGGTTGGATCAGTGGTGCATGGCTGATTTGCCCACTGGCGTGCATGGTTGATTGCCGCCTCGTTGTACCGGTTAGGTGAGCATGGTTGATTTGCGACAGGTTCCTAATGTTCAGTGGCAACGAGTTCCTAGACGTTTATTGCTCTCGCACCTATCATAACATACATGACATCATGATCATTATGTGACATTTGTAGTAAATCATAAAGGGTATCAATCATAACCTTATCCTTGTATATTTCATACAATTCTATCCGTTGATGACTCATCTCCTATCTCTTATTAACTGAAATATTACCTGTGATGGAAATGACCTCACTGAGCTTTTAGCTCACCAAAATCACCACAGTTCTTGCAGGTTCACAGGAAGAAAAAGACATAGACGGAGCAAAGTACTCAGAGGGTCACATATCACACGAGCGTCGAATATAATCGATTTGTTTTAGCTTTGTAAAATTCAATGTAACAAGACATTAGTGGAAGAGTAACTTTATATTTGGGATTTATTTTAGTTATGCGATGTGTGGAATGGAATTTCAAGGAATCTATGCTCGAATTTTCAATTCACACCCTGGAACTCGGGCTTCGGGTTGTTGTACTCGGGTTTCGAATTTCGGGGCGTGACACACGCTTTACTAGAATTCCACACATGTGCCAAGTTGTGCGTCAATACTCTCAAGGGATGGCTTGGATGGATCATCTCCTCCCTCTCTTTCTCTCCTCCTCTATTTCCTTCACTCACATATTGGGTTTGGACGTGCAAGGGGGTAGAGACGGTTGGATTTTTTTAGGTTTTCTCTATAACACACGTTAAGAGAGAGGCTTTCTCTCACATTTAACACCTAATGCGCATAAGGGTGGACGTCCATATCCTATGGTGCATATAATGACTCTACAAAGGTGGTCTTTTTTTAATTTTAATTCGTTCATCATGTGTAGGTCGAAAGATAGGGTCGAGATATATAATTTTCTTGGTGATCCATAATCTAGATTGGTTGATCTTTGAAAATGGCATGACGAGTGCCAAAACGGGGTTGATCTCAATTAACGGTCCACGCTTGATTTTTAAGACCCATATTTGGAGAACATGTGTAGTCATGACAGGCAAACGATTGGACAAAATTTAGTCATTGATCGATGGTGGGAAATGCGTAGATCTGAAATTCCACCTTTAGCGGATAAATGAAGGGAGTGGCTCTAGGGTTCGACGGTTTAGGATGATAGATCAGGATTCAAATTTTGTTAAACTTATAATTATATGAGGACAATAGGTGGTCCAAGCTTAAAAAGCGATTGACGGTAGGAAGTGGGTTAATTTAAAGGTCTAGATTTAGAAAGAGTTGAAAACTCAGTTATTCCTAAAATAAGATAATTTGGCAAGTAAGAAAGAGGCTTATCAAGGTGGGGGTACTTAAATCACACTATAGATCCATGATAAGAACGATCCAAGTCACTCCTATGAAGGAGAATATTTGACTACGACTATCCATCCACTTTCCTCATTTGATGGACACTAAAATCAAGGGTTAAAGGGTTGATTTGATAATTGGGTCACTTTTATTATGACCTAAGGACTGAAATTTGACTTGTATAGTTAATTTATAATGAATAGGCATTGGATAAAATTTTAAGTCAAACGGATTAAGAAAACCACGTGATCTAGAAATCAAGGGTCTAAGTTAATGTGAGTCATTCACATTTTGGTACTCAAGATTCCATATCTATACATATCAGAGAATCACTCAAATCCTAGGTTAAAAATTTATCACTAAGGTGATCAATTTAGTTTTGTTACTTTCCCAACTACATTCCTTGATCAACGACTATGGATATTCCTAGGTTAAGATCTTCATGATCACGGAGCCTACTTGAAAATCTATATACACAGCATTGTTATACACCTAAAATTACGCTTACTTTTCAAAAAGATTTGAAAATTACCTATCTGATTGATCAGAAATCATGAATTAGGGGGTCCAAGGGCATTATCATAATTATTTAAAAACATGCGAGTTTTATAAAATCCAACCATTCAACGTCATTCGTGGCATCATTCTAAGAAATTTTTGTAAAGGGTCGGTGTGGACTCTCACCTTTCCGCGCTCCCGACCCTCCCTTTTGAAAAGGGGTTGCGCGAATTGCCGTTGTACCACTAACTCGACTCTTTCTCGAGGGCTTTTTCAGTTGTCGTGTCATCAAGTATATTTAGATGCGTTCGAATAAGACCAGAGTCGCCACTAGCCAGTTACTTTGAATTTACAGTTGGCTAGACCTCGTAGAAATGTTAGAGAAGGGAATCCGAAGATTCATTCCTCTAAAATGACTCTTTTTTATCTGCGGTTAGAGATTCGAAGTAAGGGATCACGGTTACAGGGTGGGAAAGTGTTAGGCACCCACTCTGCCTGTACCGAAGTATGGTCTTTACTTCACAGAATCTAACTAATACTTCAAAGTCTGAATTAATCCTCATACATTGTCATGAATTATATGATACATGAATGTAGGTCTGAACAGTAAGAATTTTTTGTGGGCAGGTTTCCATTAACAAGTAAGCCCAGAGCATACGCTCGAACTGACAGGTGCTTTATGCGAGATGCATGATGTGTGTTTGATCGATCAGAGTTTCTGATGAGTAAATCCTGGATGAGGCGGCAAGCCTCAGAACAAATACTAAGCTCTAATCAAGTGTTTTGAGTAGAATGACAAGCAGGGGGGTTGGAAGAATAATAAATGTTACACTATGCTTAAATGTGAATGAGATGATGCTGATATAAGAGTAACTGGATGGACAGAGGTTTCGCAAGGATTTACTTTGAGCGGCTAAGATCAAAACTTAGATAGCTTGAGAGGCTTAGACCAAAGTCAGGCTGGGCTAGACTAGGGTTAGACTTTTCACTCACTCGGGCTCTCCTTGGTGGAGGAATGGGTTAAGGGAGGTGGAGATGGACTCGAAATCAATGGATTTTCTGGGATGTTGAGAATGCTGAATACGAAGGGGAGAAGGGGTATTTATAGCTGCGAGAAGTGGCAGCTCTTGTAAATAGGGGCTGGCGGCCGTCTGAGGGCCGCCCGAATGACCACCTTGCTCCAGCTTCGGAGCGTACGGCCTCCGAACCTGAAGCAAGAAAGCCTCATGCTGGAGGTTCGGAGCTACTCTAAAGCTGAGGATCGGAACCGGGTGAGTCGAATGGGTTTAAAAATGGGTTTGACAAGGTGAGTTGACTGGGTATGAGGACTGGGCTGACTAGGTGACTTGACTTAGCGAGTTGACTCGGTGATTTGACTTAGCGAGTTGACTTACAAAGTTGACCTTTTTAGAATTTTTGGATTGATTTTTTCTACGGATGGTTTTTCAGGCTGATGTTTAGGGGTGAGTTGATTAGGTTCAGGCTTGAGTTGGGCTATGGATTTAGGCTTGCACGGGTGAGTTTGGCTGGGTTTTGGATATAGGGTTTGGGGTATGGACCTCCATTCATTCAACTATCTCAACCAATTTTTTAGCTGAAGGTGGGGTGTCTACAGATGCCCCTCTTGGCAGAGGTTGAGTGCAATCGAATGTTAAAGTAAGTGGACACCCCACTTTTGACCTGGTCATTCATAGATCGTGGTCTGAAATCTTTGCTTGCCTTTGTACTAAGTCAGTTGATTGTTTGGAAATAGATAACTCGCACATACCGCGGGAGTTTGGAGAAGTCATTGTGATTGTCTCTACATGAGCTGCAACTTGGGTACCCAATTGCAAACCTTCCGTTCCCGATCGGTACTAACATCGAAAAGGTACAGTAAAGCCTCTGCATCCATGTAGTCTTACGAGGTTACCGATCTTGTAATTGATTGCTCGTTTCTTTCCCAGATCACTCCAGGAGTACTTGTTTCGCTTGAATGTCAAAGTGGTTAGCTGCCTTGCATCTATGCAGCCTTACGAGTGATCCACTACGCCGACTTGGACTCAGTCAAGGTACTTTAGGCATCCACACCTGGGTATGTGCAGGTGAACTTTTTCCACCCAATTCACTGGTTTTGATACTTGAGTTACAATTCATCGTTTCGATCGTTCAGATGGTTTCTTTAGCCGAGCCTTTTGGCTTTCATCTTTTTCATATCTGGCATTTGGTATGACCGTCTTGACACTAGAGTTCAGGCCGACCGTACTTTGAGTGCATTGGATCTGATGGTCTCCGAGGAAACCGCGAGACATTGGATCTTATTTGATTTTGCGTCAGCTCCTACTGAGAGATATGGAAGATCTCTTAGTATTTTAGAGGCTGAACGCTCTACTGAGAAAATATTTTTAGATTTTGAAAAGATACCCACTCTGGGGAGTGATACTCTGTGGGGTTTTTATTTGCAAATAAAGACGCACACACGCACACACACACACACACATATATATTGTGAATGAAATCTGGCTTGCACGTGCCTCCACTAGGGATGCCTATGAGGTCTTTGGCTAACCGACTTTTATTTTGAAAGCAGGTAAACATGATGATTGATGTGATGGATATTGATGCATGTGGATGTATATTTGATGATGGATGTATGGTTTGGCTCATTCTCTTCCCATCCAATGATTTGGCTTTTGCCGGGGATGTGGAGATCTTTGAGCTTATTGATTGTAGGGTTTTGCTCCCCTGGAGATTTTCTTTTTAATGCGGATGTTTGGTCAGTGGGTTGGTCAAGATCCTAACCCGTGGTCGATTAGATCCATCGTCTCAACATTTTGTTACATTTGTTGTTAGGAATGGATGAAAGAGGTTCTAGGTTACAACCTCAAGATACTCTTCTAGGGAATGGATGTGATGGTGATAGTGTTTGATCGCCAATTTTGGTCAAGATTCCAATTTGTGGGCGATCGGATCTGTCACCCTTAACTGTGAAATGAGTGAGTGGAGTTTAAGACTCCTGAAGTGCTTCGCTAGGGATAGCGATGATATTTTTGTGATTTTTGCAAGTATTGATCCGAATCTTTACCTGAGTGGTCAGGATGAAGATCGATTTTATTAAAAGCAAGAAAAATATTATGTGATTTTGAAGGCTGATTTTGTAATGTTTTGGTATTTTGTTGAATTTTCTGAAATACAAGGAAATGTATGAAATTTTCATCCACTTCTAGCTTCTATTGTTAGTAAGGCACCCGATCCATTTTATGTCAGCGAGCAAGACAAATCTCACACAGTTAAGTGCCGTGGTTTTATATCTTCGGATGGGGGGATTTTGAGGGTTTTCAGTCAACACACCCACAAAGTTGCATGTTCCTCATGTGCAATGCACATAGACCACATATCGTACGACGGACTCCTTCGGCCACAAAATGAACCACATCCTCACATTTTCCTTTATCAATCCAGTTTGGGATCTTATGCTGCTCACAATTCCATGAGGGTGCGCTTCACCTCCCAACTGCCTTAATCCCCTTCATGAGTTTTAGGAACAGGGAACATCCGTCAGATTCAACAGCGACTTCCAAGTCAAGGTCGTCTATCACGGTGCATTCAACACGAATAGGATCGCGGAACTCTGCCCACCTCAGTTTTTACCTATTTATAGAATTCCGGACACCCATATGATCAAATGCCAGCCATGTTTGAGATAGGTTGGGAAAGAAAGTGAAAGTACGTCGGTAGTCTAACACGACACCCACGTATGTGAGGAAGCTTAAAGAGCAACTAGAATTATGGCTAAACCTATAGGAGGGGGTGATTAGGACCTTTTTTGAAATTCTTTTCGCCTACTTATATAAATCAACAAATCAAACTAAGTAAGCAAGAACACTTCGGCTTCCAAGCCTAAGTGGGTCCAATCATAAGACTAGCATATGATTAAGCAATAAACAACCTAGTCTAAAGCATGCATAGGTAATAAAAAGATTTAAATAATCAAGCTCCTAACCTATGCAACCTATGTAGACTTATGAGAATGGATCAATGAGCTCAAGTCTACACAACTAGTGAAAGTACATCTTGTGTGTGGTGTGCCTAATTAGTGCCTAGCATACATTCCTATCAAGCATTCATAATTAGACAATTAAACTAACAATGCTAAAATATTAATGTGCTCAATTCAATCACAAACACAAGCATGTATAGTGGTTCAACTTTGGGTCTACTCCACTCCCGGTTCAACTACTCAACTCCTTTGAGCACACCGGCATTCACTATCGGAAGTTTTAAATGAGGTTCACCTCTCAACCTTTACGCGAAGGTTTTACCAGTTCACTTTTCAACCATAATCGGAGTTTTGGACAAAGGGCTAACTCTCAACTCAAACGGAGTTTTGGACATAGGCTAACTCTCAACCCGACTCATGTTTACTCCCGTGACGGAGGCTCCCCCTTGGAGACTTAGTTTAGGCCCGGCTAACGGGCCAAGGAACGGCTAACGTCCCTAGATCGAGTTTGACAAACAAACTCTAAATGGACTCTCAATTAAGACAACCTTACTTGTCGGATGAGCCCCTTGTTTAGCACCGGTTTGGGTTGCTTGATCTCCACTCTCCCGTGCTTCAATCAGCTTCCCTTGCTCCCACGATTGTGTTACCGTTGCGTCGCCAATACCTCAGCCACACTTGATCAAACACCTTGCATGTGATGCCTTTGAGATGCCCAAGGTGATAGGAGGATGGTTGAATCTCCTACATGGGATATATAGTTTGTTCTAACTCGGAGATTCACCTAGAGGGTCTTCTAGAGGTCTTGAACAAGAGATATGCCTATATGGTATAGTGTCTTACCTCTAGAATTGAGAGAGGAATCAAGTCATCTCTTAGTTTGCATTTGAATGCCCTCACTTGTGTTTAAACACAAGGGATATGACTTGAAACTCCTCCTCTTTGAGGCCCCAAATGATGTACACAAGGTGTGGGTAATGGGCTCTCAAAACCCTCTCTCACCGCCCTCAAAACGTGTAAGACCCGTACCCTAAATTGCCCTCCGTACGTTTAGTTTCAGGTACTGGTACGTCCTGAATGGACCAGATTAGAGAGCCTTGATCGCGACCCTGATTTAATACCGCAACGACCTAAGACTTGTACCCTTGCGACCGCGCGGGCGCCACGATTCCAACGCCACGCGGCACGCCCCATTGCGATACCCGGTGTGTGAGATGCGTACTTTTGAGCAATCCGAGGTGGGCCGCGCAACGCGCGTGTGGCGTAGGCCCCACTTGCACAAATCCTAACAACATGTCAAATCAATCACCATCACCCTCACCCATACCCCTATCATTACCCTAACCTACACACACCATACCTATCCCATTCCTCTCTCACCAAAGTCAACTCCAACCCATTCCTCCCATGTCCTCTCCCATCATCATCATCATTACATCATGCACCCCCCTCTTCCCATACAAGAGCCATACGTAGGGAGGGTGGCCTTCTCATTTTCCATTTTTGCTAGGAGAGAAAGAGATTTGAGAGAGAGAGAAGAGAAAGAAGAGAGAGAAGTAGAGAGATTTAGAGGGAGATCAAGAGAGAGAAAGAGAGAGTTAGAGAGATTAAAGGAGGAGATCAAGCTTGGAGGACCCCGATCATCATCCGGACCGTCCGATCGGCAATCCAACCGTCCAACCATCATTGTGAGTGCAACTTCCCCCCCTTCTTTCTCGTTTATCTTTTATTTTCTTTTCTTGGGCCACCTTGTGATGGGCAATGAGATGGATGGGCTGGATCATCAGGAACGGGCCCCACGTACTTGTAATAATAGTAATAATAGTAATAATAATAATAATAATAATAATAATAATTAGTATTAAAAAAAAGGAATGAAGAGATGGCCGCTGGACAGCCAGCGTCCAGAGGATGCTGCTGCCCAGCAGCGCTGTGTCGAAGCCCCTTGTGGGCGTTGACGTTGGGGCCCACTCGTGGGACCCCCTTTGATGCATGTAGTTGATCCACGCCGTCCGTCTGTTTCTCCAGCCCATTTTATGTCTGGACACAAAAAATGAAGCAGATCCAGATCGCAGGTGGACCACACCATAGGAAAACAGTGGAGATAATGATGTGGACTGCTGAACTTCTTTGGGCCACCTTGATGTTTGTAGGCCCCGTAGCACACCCAATATAGGGTTCTTTGGGTTCCCTAGGAGCTGAATAACCTGATGGACGGATTGGATCTTCACTAAGTGGGCCCCACTTGATATGAACAAAGAAAAAGATAAGAGAAAAAAAAGAAAAAGAAAAAGAAAAAGACATGGACGCTGGACGTCCTAGCGTCTCTGACGCTGGAAACGTCCAGCGTAAGCTGGAGGGGTTAGTGGGGTCCCCACTCGTGGGACCCACCTTGATGTTTGTGTTCCATCCACGCCGTCCATCGGTTTTCCCAGATCATTTTATGGCCGGGGCCGAAGGATGAAGCCGATCCAAATTTTTAATGGACCGCACCACATGAAACAGTGGAAATAATGATGTCTACTGCTGTAAAATATTTGGCCCACCTTAATGTTTCTAGACCGGATTACATACCTAATATTGGGCTCATTGGGCCCACAATGAGATGGCCCAGCTGATAGACGGAGTGGATCATCCTCTTGTGGGCCCCACTGGGCGAAAATCATTGAAAAACAAAAAAAAGAAAAAAGAAAGAAAGAAAGGAGGAGGGGCGTCCGGGCGCTGGGCGTACCAGCGTCCACAGACTGGCTCGTGCTGCCAGCTGAGGCCCACTCGTGGGTCCCACCATGATGCATGTGATGTATCCACACCGTCCATCCATTTGGGGAGATCATTTTAGGGCATGATCCCAAGAATGGGTTAGATGCAAGTCTCAAGGGGGCCCCACCACAGAAAACAGTAGGGACAGTGACCCTACTGTTGAAACCTTCCTATGGCCCACCATGATGTTTATTTGAGATCCAACCTGTTCATAAGTTCACATGTGCATGGGAGAAGGTAGGGCAAAAATATCGGCTTGATCAAAAGCTTTTGTGGGCCCCACTTGAGGAGAGAATAAAAATAAAAAGAAATAATATATATATATATATATATATGCAGCGCTGGCCGCTGGACAGACAGCGTCCAGGGGACACTGCTGCCCAGCAGCGCAGCCCTCTGGGCATGGCGACGGGCCCCACTCGTTGGGCCCACCTAGAATGTATGCGCTTTATCTATTCCGTCCATATGTTTGTCCAGCTCATTTTAGTGGCTGAGCCAAAATTTAAGCATATCCAAATGTCAAGTGGACCATGCCATGGGAAACAGTGGGAATAATGATCTCCACCGTTGAAATCTTCCCAGGCCTATAGTGATGTTTATTTGTCATTCAACCTGTTCATCAGATCACATGGATATGGATATAAGAGAAAACCAAAAATATTAGTTTGATTCAAAACTCTTGGGGCCCATTTGGGTGCTACGCTCTGTGGGTCCCACCACGATGTATTTGTTTTATGTATGCCACCCATCTGTTTTCCATATTATTTTAGTCCATGGGCCCTCCAAGAAAAGATGAGGCAATCCAAACCTCAAGTGGACCACATTGTAGGAAACAGTGGTCATTGATGCCCACCTTTGAAACCTTCCTTGGGGCCATTGTAATGTTTATTTATCCATCTAACCAAAGGTGATGGGGCCCAACTTTGGGTCCCACCTTGATGAATGTTGGGTATACTTTGTCGTTCTTCTTGGCAGAGGTGTGGGCCCAGTTTTGAGTGGGCCATACGTAGTAAATAAGGGTGATTGAATGCCTACCATTGGAAACTTTACAAGACCCATCTGTTATGTTTATTTGCCATTCTCCTTGTTCTTAAGTCACTCAACCATGGGTAGGGTTCCACACGTGTGGTGTGCGGGCCCCACCATGGTGTTTGGTTGCCATCTCACTTAATTAGTGGGAAAGTACAAATATCGGGTTAATCCCAAACTGTTGGGGCCCACTGATGTATGTGGCTTCCCCACTCCTTTGTGCGGTTATACCCAACCACGGGTCCACCTTGTTATGCATGTGTTCTATCCACGTCAGCCATTGGCCTCCATGGTGCGATATGTATGTCGGCTATCCATTAGGACCGCCTTAAATTTGTGAGCTTGATCCAAACCATCCAAATGAATGGACCCTAGCATGTTATGTACAGGATGGCTTTGGGACCACCTTAGTATGTGTGTTTGAATGACCGCATTGTCCATCCCGTGGACCCACCTTGATGATTAGTTGTGTAAACCCTTATTGAAAGGTCATCCTTAGAGTTTGCTCGATCCAAGTCACAGGGCTACCTTCTTAAACTCACCCTGTTGAACCGTCTTGTCAATTCACCTTGTTAACTCACCATGTTGATCCGCCTTATCAACCTGCCTTGTTGACTCACCATGTTGACTCACCATGTTGATTGATCCTGGTAACTCAGCTTGTTGTATACTCATATGACTCACCCCTCCTACCCTTGTACCCAATTATTAAAGACCACCATATCATGTATATCCCATCCACACCGTCCGTTTACCTTTAGGACGAGTGTGGGGCTCATCCTCGACGTTCGTATGTCATCTAGGCCATCCATTATATGGAGCCTATCTTGTAGTATGAGGTTAGACCTGTTGTCCCTTTTTGGACCTCATTGTATTGACCATCTATCGCAGATTACCCTACCATTTATAATCGATCCTCTGTCATGACACGTCTATCTTGCAACCCCTTCTATGACATTCCTTTTACGGACCATTATTGTGTTCATCTCCACTGTACTACAGGATTATGGGTCTCGACATGATTTTGAGTATTCCACTCTTGCCGCTCAAGTAGGTTCTACCTTTGATGTGTCGGTAGTGTTTTCAATCATTTTCTTTCCATTTGGGTTATCTGAATATTGAAGGTTAATCCACACTGTTCAGTTGTTGGACCGTCTGTATTGTTGTATACCATCCATTTAGAGTCTTATCTCTGTATGTTTGCTTGTATTATAAGTGAATTATCTTTTTATACTATTTTTGGTATGTCTGTTGCCACACGTAGTGTTGTTGGAATACTCATATGCGATCTTTATACTATATGCTTCGACGACCACCATGCATGTGTAATGAGTATGCATCCCGAATCACCATTGTTAGTTGGGGACCACTAGGGCATAAACGCATTCATAAAGCATTCAAGATGTAGTTGCGCAAATGTAATTCATGTGCTCTCTATCGCAAACCTCTCCAATAGGTATGGGACTATTCGAGGACAGGAATCTATCATCCTGACTTACACTGTATGGTAGGAATAGCTTAGCATACCTTGTAGCCCTTGGTGCGAGATTCTTTGGCTAGCGACATCCCGCACTATGACTCGATCATTCATATATGTCCCCTCATCTTAATCATATCTCAAATAAGTTTGACTAGATTGATTTATAGCCATCGTGGTAGATGGACTACTTGTTGGCACTCATACTGTATACTTGACTCATGCATCATGAATGCTTGGCTCATCAGATTGTCTTGTATCAACTGGCCATATCGGTCGTGATTGTCGTGCAATTCATTACCAGCTGACGGTGACTTTGTGCTTGAGACCTTATAGTTTTATGGTGCTCTTTGGAGACTTGCACGGGCATGTCGTCCCACGTTTGTATGCATGGTTGCATTTCGCACCGTCTGCTTGTGCCGCATATAGCATGGTTACTACGTTGCAACCACAGCTCCATCGTGGTTTGCAGAACACCGAAAATATGTGATCTTTAAACTGGATGCCAAAGATGTCCTTGGGTGAAAGTCCCTGATCCCGTTGTTACCAAGGTGGGTGCTCCATTCAAGGACCGGGTGGTTTAATCATGCACCAGTATGCCGAATACCAAACGGCGGTGTTTTCCACTGCACGTGGTCAGTTTGGAAGGAGGTCTGACCTAACTTGCCGGAAGAGTGTTGGCAAAGTGGGTTGAGTTTGACCAGCTGTGAGTAGGTCCGCTATTGCACCAGATAGGCTTTGGCATTCTACTGGTGAGTAGTGAGGTCTGTGAGACCCCGGTGATGTTCCGGTTCAGAGATGGTATTGGTATCAGTGATGTGACTGATGTTCTGTATGGTGTGGGACGGTCCTGACGTGGGCGGGTGTGATGTGGGCGGGGCTGTAAGCCTGGGCGAGTTACCACACTGGGCGAGCTACCAGTTCCGAGTCCTGCATCGCTTGGACGATTGCGATATGACTGTTCGTATCTGGACTACTATACTTAGAGGTGGTGATTTGCATACATGCATTGGATCATTATATGCGACATTAGGCCCTGTAGGCCATTGCATAGTATGAGTATATAGCCTTGGTAGGCTGGTTACCTGTATTGCATGCTTGCATAGCCATGGCAGGCTATTTATCTATATTGCATGCTTGCATAGCCGTTGTAGGCTGGTTATTCATATCATATGATCGTGTAGCCTAATTAGGCTAAGTTTTGGTTTAGTTTTCTCATCATGCTTTACTGCTTACTCTGATATTTATCATGTTTGTCATACGCATTGCGCACGTACACACGCACTCACAAAGCTTCATTCGAAGCTTATGCGCGATTGTTACGCTGCAGGTTATACCAGAGTGTATCAGCAACGTTGAGTTGGAGTTGGGAGTGCAGTAGCAGGAGGTGCCGGATTGTGCACAGTTTTTATATTTACGCATTGTGTATTTACTTTTCAGTACTGTATATAAACGAAATGATTTAGTGGAAATATTGTATTTGTCTTTGATGGTACTCATATGGTGATGCACATGTTTAAAAAAAAAAAATTCAGACCCTAAAATCCTCCTTGTGGTATCCCAGGATCGGAACCTGACGTGTAGGGTTAGGATCCGAGATCGGGGTACTACGGAGGCTGCCACCTCTGAATTCGGGTTACAGCGAATGGACGTCGAGAACCGAATTTGGGGTGTCACAAAACGAGCCAAGCCCTTATATAGAAAAGTGAGCAACGGATACAAAATGAGCAGAAAACGGCTAGTCCCTACCGGTCGCACGACCGGTCGGCCAGGGTCCTACAACCGGTCGTCCAGGGTCCACGACCGGTCGGCCATAGGCCAAATGCTTACTGACTTGCTGGAGGGGGTCTGCCCGACAGGTCACGACCGGTTGTTGAGCTCTTAATTGTGCATATTCTAACCCCAATTCATCACTCATTGTGCGAGGTTTGCATGGTTTATAGACAAATCTAATGTTTTGTGATTGCAGGTTTGAGAGGGAACTCCGCCTAATTGATGATGAAAAGAGCTGATTTAGAACCTTGGATGAAGACCCAAGGAGGGCCGAAGGAAGAAGGAAGTAAAGAAAGAAGCAAGGAAAGAAGAAAATAGAAGAAAGAAAGGAAGAAAACAAGAAGAAAAAAAGACCGACCGGTCGGCCAAGAGAGCCAGACCGGTCTTGACCGGTCAGCTATGCACACTGGAGTGCATCTGAATAAGCCCAACTGATCTTGACCGGTCAGCCATGCCTGCTGGACCATTGCTGAAGAGGCCAGACCGGTCGTGACCGGTCGGCCAGCTTAGTCCGACCGGTCCAAACCGGTCGGCCACGTGAAGAAGTAGGAATTGCTATTCCTGGCCCGATTTTCTCTGCGCACTACGTAACTATTACGCAGATTCTCGATCTTTCTGAAGTTGCGGAGCCTCCCCACAATAAAAAGACACCTAGGGATCGTTCCTAGGGTATCTAAGAAGGGTTGAAGTGAGCTTGGAGGCGGCGGAAGTGAATCTCGGAGTTCCACAACTCCCTCTAGTTTGTTTTGCTGTTTTTATGAACTTTTTAGTTGTTTCATGTTTCCTTGGATAATGAGCAGCTAAACCTCTTAGCTAGGGCTAAGAGGTGAAGCTTGTAGTGGATCCAAGATGTTTCAATTCGTAGTTAGTTGGTTTTAAGTGTGAAATTCATGATTATGAATTATGGTTTGAAGTTTATACAAGTTTTTAAGTAGTTTTTCTTAGTCTTATGATGACTCATGGATGTTTGGGAGAATTACTTAATTTCTTAATTGGTTTGTATCAGTCTAGACCTGTATGATCCGAGGAATCGGAGTGCGCTCTAGTACTATGATCTTCATGAAGGAACCTCCTACCAAAGTTCTATATTTCTGATTTTCAGAAATATGTATGGACTGTGCATGTGATTTGAATCCAGTTCAAATCCTGATCTAGCCTTGTCTTGTGACAGGACTTGAGGATGGTTATGATTGTGAACTAGACCTTTTGGAAAGGGGAATGACCTATGCAATTGAGCATGCTCAGCTCAGCTTACATTGAGTGAATCCTATGCATTGAACTTACATATGACAGATTGTATGGTTTAACAGCTCTATCATCCGACTAGATAGACCTTAATGTCGATTCTAGTTGAGAGAATGAAAAACCACAGCGGATTGAACATCAGGGATTGCTACAAGTGGATCCTTGAACCCCTAGTGCCTTTTTATAATTGTCTACATTCAAATTAGTTTAAAATTGCTATTCACATCAATTTTATTCAAAATCTGATTATTAGCTTTCAATAGACACTTTTAGATGTGTTTTTGAAATCCTACATAAGTCCCTGTGGATCGACCTCGGTCTTACCGAGTTTATTACTACATCGCAACCCTACACTTGGGGAAGCGAACAAGTTTTTGGCACCGCTGCCGGGGACTTTTACGGTTTGTCACAAATTTCTAAAATTAGTATCTATTTAGGATTTTTTTAGGATTTTAGGACTAACTTAGTTTGCTTATTTGATTTTTCTTTTTAGGGATTTCTAGGAAGCTGAAGAAGATACAAGGGATTCAAGTACCGAATCAGGTTTTATCTTTCTAAACCTTACTCTTCTCCTTCTCCTATTCATTCCTATCTTATTCATCTCTTGTAGAGTGGGTGGAGACTCCTTTTGGATCTCTGAAAGGTCAGCCTTGTGCCACTTGGATTCCTATTGGTCGGCTCTGCCGTCTTGGATCACCTTGTGCTCAGAGATTTCTTTTCTCACCTCTACTCCTCTTTCTCCTTTTTCTGCACTTTTTCTCAAAAGATTCAAAGAGTGGGTGGGGAGTTCCCTGAACCCCTATTGACCAGGAGAAATCGGTCTCTATCCTTGCTTCTGGCTTAGCCATTGCAAGACACCTTGTGCTTCGGTCTTAGAGAAAAGTAAAGAAAGGGAGGAAGAATTCTTCTTTCTCTTTGTTTCTTATTATTTTTGGTTTTGCATGCCACATTGGGCTCGGGATTCCAATAACCGACTCATAAGTGAAGGGGGGATAGTAGAAGGAATTGACAGAGAACCACGTGCTAGGAGACATCTAAACTCTCCAATTTTGTCTGAAAATATGGCTACAAATCAACCTAATCTGGGCCAAAACCAAACTGAAACAGGGGAGAATGTGGTTGAGAATGTTCCCCGACCTAGGACTTTACGTGATTTCTTGCAACCCGCAAGAGCGAGCACCCCCTCCTGCATAATTTTTCCACAAAATGCATGGAATGTGGATTTAAAACCAGGAGTGATCCAACTTCTCCCTAAATTTCATGGATTAGACAGTGAAAGTGCTTATCAACACCTTAAGGAGTTTGATGAGGTAATTACCACCATGCACTTTGCAAATGTGACTGAAGATGTAGTAAGACTCAAATTTTTCCCTTTCACTCTTAAAGATAAAGCCAAGGGTTGGCTTTATGCATTGAGGCTAAGATCAATTGGTGCATGGACTGATATGCACAGAGAATTTATAAAAAAATTCTTCCCTACTCACAAAACGAACATGTTGAAGCGCCTTATCATGAACTTTGCCCAAAAGGAAGATGAAACCTTCTTCCAATGTTGGGAGAGGTTTAAGGATTTATTAAATGCATGCCCACATCATGGCTATGAAATTTGGCGAGTTATAAGCTTTTTCTATGAAGGACTGACTTCACTCATGCGCCAATTTGTAGAGATGATGTGTAACGGGGAGTTCATGAATAAGGAAGCTGATGAAGCATGGGATTATTTGGAAGAATTGGCTGAGAGTGCACAGGCTTGGGACACATCGAAACCAACTAATTCCAAGACTAGCCAACAAAAGGAAAAGGGGGGAATGTATGTCTTATCAGAAGAAGATAGCATAAGTGCACGGGTGGCTAGCCTCACAAGAAAGGTCGAAGCCATGGAATTAAGGAAAAGTGAAACGATCAACTCCACTGATGTTGAAACTGTTTGTGGAATTTGTGTTGGAAATCAACATGCAACACAAGATTGCCCCACAATTTCAGCAGTTCAAGGCATCTTACAAGAACAAACAAATGCCATAAACAGTTATCAACAGCAATTTGGTGCTCCAAACTCAAACACGTTTAATCCTAATTGGAAGAACCATCCCAACTTCAGTTGGAGGAATGGACCCACTGCAAATGCAAGCAACACTCCAAAAGTATCACTAGAGGAGATGTTGGGTGCATTCGTATCGGTCCAAGCTGAGTATAACAAGACAAATTCTCTAAAAATAGATGGGTTCATGCAAGAGCAATTGAAATTCAATCAAAATTCAACTCAAGCCATCAATGAATTGAAAACATCACTGGCTAGAGTTGAATCTCATCTTAGTGTTAGAGAGAAGGGCACACTTCCTGCCCAACCTCTTCCTAACCCAAGAACCCAGTTTGAGATACAAGATGCAAGCTCATCCTCCCACCACACGGAACATGTTCAAGCTATCACCACTTTGAGAAGTGGGAAAGAAATTGACAAATCTAATCCGGTGAAGGCCCCAAAGCCTAAGGATCCGAAAATTTCTAAAGAGGATGATAGCTCGAACAATACCCCACAAGAGAAAGAACCGGAAAGGCAATACTAGCCGGTTGCTCCATTTCCGTAAAGGTTAATTTCGCCTAAACATTTAGATAAAAATCTGGAAATTTTAGAAGTTTTCAAGCAGGTGAAGATCAACATCCCGTTGTTGGATGCAATAAAACAAATTCCATCTTATGCCAAATTTCTAAAGGAATTGTGTACAGTCAAAAGGAAACACAACGTTCACAACAAAGTTCTTTTGACTGAGAATTTGAGCGCCATCATCAAACAAGAGGTGCCCCAAAAATACAAGGATCTGGGTAGTCCAACCATCTCATGCATCATAGGAGACTACCGGATCAAACAAGCCCTACTCGACTTAGGGGCAAGTGTGAATTTCATTCCATATTCGGTCTACGAACAACTTGGGTTAGGTGAATTGAAACCCACCAAAACCACACTCCAACTTGCTGATAGATCCATCCGTATATCGAGAGGAATGATAGAGGATGTTCTAGTCCAAGTTGATAAATTCTACTACTCAGTAGACTTTATTATCTTGGATACACATCCCGTGATAGGCACCGGTGCTCAAATTCCCGTCATACTTGGACGACCGTTTCTAGCTACTTCAAATGCCATTATCAATTGTAAAAACGGACTTGTACAAATGTCCTTTGGAAATATGACCCTTGAGCTTAACATATTTGATTTATGCAAACAATCACGGGAGGTTGATGATGATGTCCACGAATTAAACATGATTGAATCATTCGTGGAGGATACAGTCCCCTTATCACTATCTTCCGACCCTTTGGAGGCATGTGTGGCCCATTCTCATGAGATAAATGATGACACAATACAAGAAGTGGATGCCATGCTAGAGATGATGCCAATGCTTGATAATAAAAGATGGAGGGCCCTATTTGAGCCTTTTCCTGTAAATGAGAACAAGGCCCTCCCTTCCAACATTAAGGCACCAACACTCGACCTATCCAGTGAGCTGAAATATATTTATTTAGGTCGAGATGAGACATATCCAGTGGTGATTTCTTCCCACTTGGATGAGGAACAAGAGAGTAGGCTAATAACTACTCTATTAGAGCACAAGAGTGCCATTGGATGGTCAATTGCGGATCTCAAAGGCATAGACCCACTGATTTGTACTCATCGCATACACCTTGAGGAGAATGCGAAGACATCTAGGCAACCACAAAGACGACTAAATCCAAATATGAAGGATGTGGTTAAGGCCGAAGTGGTAAAGCTATTGGATGTGGGTATTATTTACCCAATATCCGATAGCCAATGGGTGAGCCCAACTCAAGTGGTGCCTAAGAAATCCGGAATAACCGTCGTAGCCAATGCCAATAATGAACTCGTGCCAACTAGAGTCACTACCGGTTGGAGAATGTGCATTGACTATAGGAAGCTAAACACTGTCACAATGAAAGACCACTTCCTCCTACCATTTGTTGATCAAATTTTAGAACGGTTGGCGGGTCATTCCCACTTTTGCTTCCTTGATGGCTATTCAGGGTACAACCAAATAGAAATTGCCCATGAAGACCAAGAAAAAACTACATTCACATGTCCATTCGGCACTTTCGCCTACCGACGGATGCCGTTTGGACTATGTAATGCCCCTGCCACCTTTTAGCGTTGTATGATGAGTATTTTTTCTGATATGGTGGGGACCATTCTCGAAGTCTTCATGGATGATTTTTTTGTATTTGGTTGTAGCTTTGATGAGTGCCTTGAGCATTTGAAGTCTGTGCTGAAAAGATGTGAAGAGAAGAACCTTGTGCTCAATTGGGAGAAGTGTCACTTTATGGTTCAAAAGGGAATTGTACTTGGTCACATCGTTTCTGTTCGCTTCCCCAAGTGTAGGGTTGCGATGTAGTAATAAACTCGGTAATACCGAGGTCGATCCACAGGGACTTATGTAGGATGTCACAAACTCATCCACAAGTTTCTATTGAAGCTAACAATCAAAGTTTGAATAGAATGTGTGTGACTAACAGTTTAATCTAAATTGAATGTAAACAATTATAAGAAGGCACTAGGGGTTCGAGGATCCACTTATAGCAATCCTTGATGTTCAATCCGCTGTGGTTTCCCATTCTCTCAACTAGAATCACCAGTCAGGTCTATCTAGTCGGATAATAAAACTATTAAACCAGAAGTCTGTAACATGTAAGTTCTGTACATAACGTTCACTCAACTCTAGGCTGATCTGAGCATGCTCATTGCATAGGTCATTCACCTTTTCTATAGGTCCAATTCCCAATCATAACCATCCTCAAGTCTTCTCACAAGACAAGGCTAGATCATGATTTGAACTGGATTCAAATTATATGCACAGTCCATACATATTCCAGATAATTAACCAAAACTAGAACTTTGGCATGAAGTCCCTTCATGAAGAGCTTAGTGCTAGAGCGCACTCCGATTCCTCAGATCATACAGGTCTAGACCGTTGCAAACCAAATAAGAAGATAAGTAATTCATCCAAACATCCATGAGTCATCACAAGACTAAGAGAAATTACTTAAAAACTTGTATAAACTTCAAACCTTAGTTCATAATCATGAATTCCAAAACTGAAAACCACTTAACTACGAATTAAAACATCTTGGATACACTACAAGCTTCACCTCTTAGCCCTAGCTAAGAGGTTTAGCTGCTCATGATCCAAGGAAACATGAAACAACTACAAAAAGCATGAAAACAGCAAAGCAAACCAAAAGGAGTTGTGAAACTCCAATCTTCACTTCCACAGCCTCCAACCTCGCTTGAGCCCTTCTCGGATACCCTAGAAACAATCCCTAGGTGTCTATTTATAGTTTGGAGGCTCCCCAACGTCGGAAGAATCGGAAATTTACGTAACACTTACGCAGCGCAGAGAATTTCGGAAAGAATTTAGAAAGTTCTAACTCAGTACGCATGGCCGACCGGTCAAGACCGGTCGGCCTCAAGTGAAAATACTCCAGCAGGTATGCCCGACCGGTCAAGACCGGTCGGGCCTTGTAGAACCGTAATCCAGCAAGCCACTCCGACCGGTCATGACCGGTCGGATGTTTTTCTTCCCATTGCAGCAACACTGACCGACCGGTCTTGACCGGTCGGTCTTATTTATTGAATTCCCAGCAGCACTGTCCGACCGGTCATGACCGGTCGGACGTCTTCAGCAGCATCCTCCATACATGGCAGACCGGTTACTGACCGGTCTGGCTTCCTTGGCCGACCGGTCACGACCGGTCATCACTTTTTCTTCTTTGCTTTCTTCTCTTTCTTTCTTCTTTTCTCTTCTTTCCTTGCTTTCTTCTCTTCGATCTTCCTTCAATACTTCATCCTATGGTCTTCAATACTTGTAAGGAGCCTCATTTAGCTTTCAAATGGTAAGCTCTCCATCTTGTCCCTACAATCACACATCATGCATTAAGTTAGTTCTTTAAACGTATATATCGTGCATAATGAGTGATGCATTGGGGTTAGAATATGCATAATTATGAGCTCAACAGTTTCACAAAATGGAATCGAGGTGGACAAAGCGAAAATTGATCTTATCTCTAACCTTCCACCACCCAAGAGCATACGAGATAAACGGTCCTTTTTAGGACACGCGGGATTTTACAGAAGGTTCATAAAAGACTTCAGTTTACTCTCTCGCCCTTTATCTAACCTACTTCAAAAGGAAAATTCATTCGAGTGGAATGAAGAATGTCAAAAGGCCTTTACCACCCTTAAAGGCATGTTGACATGTGCTCCCATAATGCAACCACCTGATTGGAGCATTCCTTTTGAGATTATGTGCGATGTTAGTGACTATGCTATTGGGGCCGTGTTAGGCCAAAGAAAAGAGAAAAAGCCATGTGTCATCTACTATGCAAGTAGAACCCTAAACTCAGCCCAAGCAAACTACACCACTACTGAAAAAGAACTTTTAGCTGTAGTTTTTGCCTTGGACAAGTTTAGGTCCTACTTAATTGGATCCAAGATCATTATATTCACTGACCATGCCGCGCTTAAGTATCTTCTTTCTAAGAAGGATGTTAAACCACGGTTGTTAAGATGGATCCTTCTACTCCAGGAATTCGACATAGAAATACGTGATAAGAAAGGTGTAGAGAATGTAGTAGCTGACCACCTCTCTCGACTTGTCCTCACTGATTCCCCTGAAATGACTGCAATCAATGACATGTTCCCTGATGAACAACTTTTTGCTGTTTCCCAATCGCCATGGTATGCGGACATTGCTAACTATCTTGCTACAGGTACAACTCCTAAATATTGGAAAAAATAAGATAAGGATAAATTCTTCACGGAGGTGCGAAAATTCCTATGGGACGACCCATACTTATTCAAGTATTGTCCCGATCAAATCATAAGGAGATGTGTGCCAGATGAGGAACAACAAAGTATAATCTCCTTCTGTCATTCTCAGGCATGTGGTGGCCACTTTTTGGCTAAAAAGACCATAGCGAAAATTCTGTAATGTGGGTTTTATTGGCCCACCATGTTCAAAGACACACATGAGTTTTGCAAAGCATGTGAACCTTATCAGAAATTAGGAGGAATCTCCCGTAGAAATATGATGCCACTCAATCCCATCTTAATAATCGAAAATTTTGATTGTTGGGGCATCGATTTCATGGGCCCATTCCCATCTTCTTTTGGAAACCTATACATCTTGCTTGCCGTTGATTATGTTTCCAAATGGGTTGAGGCCATACCTTGCCGGAATAATGACCATAAAACGGTCATTCGTTTTTTAAAAGAGAATATTCTTTCCCGGTTTGGAACGCCTCGAGTCATCATAAGCGATGGAGGGTCTCACTTTTGCAATAGCCCTTTTGAAACCTTAATGAAGAAATATGGCGTAACACACAAAGTGAGCACTCCCTATCACCCACAAACTAGTGGACAAGCTGAGATATCCAATAGGGAGATTAAACACATTTTAGAGAAAACGGTGAATCCCAATCGCAAGGATTGGTCACTTCGGCTTACCGATGCGCTTTGGGCTTACCGTACTGCTTTCAAAACCCCTATTGGAATGTCTCCCTATAGACTTGTCTACGGGAAGGCTTGTCACATGCCTGTGGAGTTGGAACATAGGGCATATTGGGCTATTAAGAAGATGAATTTCAATTCTGACAAGGCAAGCTCGTTACGCAAACTACAATTGAATGAACTTGCAGAAATCCGGAATGAAGCTTATGAGAATGCGAGAATTTACAAGGACAAGACGAAGATATTCCATGATAAGAATATTCTTCGCAAGACATTCACGATCAATAAAAAAGTCCTCATGTACAATTCTCGCTTACATCTATTTTCGGGAAAATTGAGATCTCGATGGATCGGTCCCTACATTGTGCAAACTGTCTATCCATATGGGACTGTCGAGCTGTTGAATCCAAGGAACGGCAACATTTTTAAAGCGAATGGGCAGCGATTAAAGCCGTTCTTTGAGAAGTTTCCTTCAGAAGGTATGTCCATACCCCTGAATGATCCTGTGTATCAGGATGACTGATCTCCTAGTCTGACAGAGGTATAGAGTAGTTAGGATTAGGATTTTGTTGCTTTGGTTTACTTTTGCTTAGGTTTGTTAAAAGGAGGAGGAATTCCAATTTTCACCTGTCAGGTACTCTCACTCCTCACTCCCTTTATGTTCACATTGCTCTCATGTTTGTTTACTGCACATCTTTTACATTGAGGACAATGCAAGATTTGGTTGGGGGGTGTAGGATCACTTGGATAAATCCAGCGTTTTGTAACATTTCAAGCAATTATGTGGAAATTTTTTGATTTTTCAAACATTCGAAACTCTTGTGGAAAATATCGGTTCTATGCATTCAAGATGATATGAGCATAAGAGGAGGATATATGAAGTGCATGGGGCTGTATGTCTGGAATCTCTCATAGCATAATGGTTTTATATGTGAATTCCCCTATTTCTGTGATTGATAGAAAATCTGAACACTTTTACACCTAGTCCACATTACACGATTTTCATGGGTTGAAGGGATTAGGTGATTTATGGATTGGCTAGACTTTGAATTAAGGTATTGAGAAATCAGGCCGGGGTACTTTGTCCATCCTTGTCCATGGGAAATAAACGAAAGATATGGATTTCTAAAAATCCTATCCAAATTAAAAGAAAAAGGAAAAGGAAGGATGAAATTGGGAATGATGGAAAAATAGTGGAAAATTCCGATTAGGGCTACCTACTACCAACCGGGGGATGGTCTACCCGTAACCAAAGCCGAAAATGGGACGTAGTGTGAAAGTTGTCGGAAGGACGGTAAGGCAAATTCCTGTCATTGGCTTGATGTTGCTCCATGTACCTCGAGTTCTATAGTCTAGATGATTTATGAAGAAGATAATCCTAGAAACTCATGAGATGAATTTTCACTATCCACACTAGATTGAATTTGTTCAAGTTCTTCCATTTATCAACCAATTAGCGAGAATTTCATATAAATGCTTATCATGTCTTGAGGGATTACAGTCTCAACCTCTGTCACCAAATAGTTCTGAATCTTACACTTGTATGTCTTGGGATGTATAGAAGAAGGGTTTCTGAAAGAGAGTTGAGTTTTGAAGAATGGGATTAGCTTCACGCATGTTTTGCTTGGGACTAACAAAATGCTGGTTGGGGGGTGTGTTGAGCTCTTAATTGTGCATATTCTAACCCCAATTCATCACTCATTGTGCGAGGTTTGCATGGTTTATAGACAAATCTAATGCATGTTTTGTGATTGCAGGTTTGAGAGTGAACTCCGCCTAATTGATGATGAAAAGAGCTGATTTAGAACCTTGGATGAAGACCCAAGGAGGGCCAAAGGAAGAAGGAAGCAAAGAAAGAAGCAAGGAAAGAAGAAAATAGAAGAAAGAAAGGAAGAAAACAAGAAGAAAAAGAGACCGACCGGTCTTGACCGGTCGGCCAAGAGAGCCAGACCAGTCTTGACCGGTCAGCTATGCACACTGGAGTGCATCTGAATAAGCCCGACCTGTAACGCCCCAGATTTTCGAGATTTATTTGAAACTTTTTTGAAAATTCATTTTTAATTTATTTTTTATTAATTATCGTACATTTACTGTTGATTTGCGAATAGCGGGACATCCGTAGGAGATCCGATAGGGGACCCTTTACAAAAGTTGCCTAGAATGATCCCATAAACATCATAGAAAGATCAGATTTCAAAAATCACGCACTTTTTAGATAATTACGAAAATGCCATTAGTTAAACTTAAGTTAAGATGCCATTTTTTAGTATTATAGTTTCTGACAATCACTTTCATGCAAAACCCTGGATTTAAGCTTTTGGGCACATATTAACCATACACATCAAATTTCAGCCCTTAAATCATAGTAGAAGTGGTCCGATTGTCAAATCAGCCCCTTAACCCTTGATTTTCATCTCCATCGAGTGAGGAAAGTAGATGTTAGTCGTAGTCGAATATTTCTTTTCATATGAGTGACTTGGATCGTCTTTATCATGGACCAATAGTGTGATTTGAGTGCCCCACCTTGATAAGCATCTTTCTTATCCGCGAAGTTATCCCGTTTTAGAAATTAATGAGTTACCAACTCTTTTTAAATCTGAACCTTTCAATTTACCCACTTCTCACCATCAATCACTTCTCAAATTTGGACCATTTATTATACTCATATGACTACGAGTTTATACAAAATTTGGAACTCGATCTATAATCCTACACCGTTGAACCACAAAGCTAGCCCCTTCCTTTTCCGCCAAAAGTTGAAATTTCAGATCTATGCATTTCTCACCATCAATCAACCACTAAAATTTGTATAATTATTTGCCTATCATGACTACATATATTTCCAAAATTTGGGCCCTGATCATCAAGCATAGACCGTTAATTAAGATTAAGCCCATTTTAGCACCCGTTAGGCCATTTTGAAGGATCGGCCAATCTAGAATGTGGATCATCAAGAAATTTACGTCTTCTGACTCTACTCTTCGAGCTTGATAAGATGAACGGATTGGAATTGATCATAGATCACCCAAATATTGAAATTTGAGAAACCCACCTCAAGAAGTTGTTACACAAGACCTCGCGTGCACATCCATCTCCATATTTCTACTACGCACCTCCAAATCCTTCTCCTAACCCTAGCCTCCATGTCGTAGAGAGAGAGAGAGAGAGAGAGAGAGAGAAGAAGAAGAAGAAGAAGAAGAAGAAGAAGAAGAGAGTTCTTTCTCATATTTTTCCAGCGGCTAGGATCTTCTACAACCCTCTTCTTCTAAGTCCATCCTAAGGTGAGGATTTTCCTTCAAGCCTTTCATTAATAATTTCTCAATTATCATAAGTTTCTTTTGTGGCATGTAAGGTTGTTTTGTTTTGAATTACTTATCCATATAATATGAAGTTTGATGTGAGATTTATAATGAATATCATTATATGGTGATGTGATTCCTTTTTTTAGATTTTTGACTAAGAAGCATGTGTATTTGTGTTATTTATTTTTGTGAAATCTATGCCCTTATTTTCTTAGTCCATGTATTACAAATAACATTGGTTTTCATATTGTGATATGAAATATGTGTATAAGATCATCATATGGACATCCCATTATTGTATACTCTTTGTCCTTAAGTTGGTAAGATTATTTGATGTAGAGAGATGGAACCCGTGAGAGGTGTCCATGACGAAAGAATATATCTTGACTTAACTGAGAGAATGAAGTGATTGTTTGTTAATGGATCCTTACATGTACATGATGCTTGATTTGATCCATTTACAGTACATG
Organism: Liriodendron chinense; assembly: GCA_003013855.2. Lineage (NCBI taxonomy): Eukaryota > Viridiplantae > Streptophyta > Magnoliopsida > Magnoliales > Magnoliaceae > Liriodendron > Liriodendron chinense. Next base: position 2,391,689 of record ML058584.1, read on the forward strand.
GGTATTTTAATGAATTTGGTCATGATGTACAACATTGGCTTTTTGGGACATGATGAAATCATAAAACGGGACAATGAGTGGACACTAATGGTATACAAATTCTCATGAGCCTGGGTTGGTGCTGTGGACACTAATCCCGTGCTGTCGGCCTATGCTGAGTTGCTTGCGACTCCCCATAGTGACCACTGAGTTTTATTTAAATCGGTTGTATGCGAAAACACTTAAATAAAGGTGAAACTAAAGTCATGCATTCACTTGGCTCCATGTGGGTATACGGAATTGAGAATAGGCTAGAGCGTCCTACTTCTCCCGTACACTGTCACGTGTAGATTTGGGCTATGAGCGTCCCGTTTCTCACGTGGTCGGGCAAAACTATGGGCTTGTGCGTCCCAGGAACCTCTGGTGACTAGTGGCTAGCATGAAGTCGTAACAGGGAGTCTCCCACTTCATGTATTGTGATTCTAGCCAGGGTGCCTTAGCCAGAGCATGCATTCCATGCATCGCATTAACAAAGATTTTTACTTGATTGTTTTGTTTGAATAAAGATATTAATGTGTTGCGTTACTCTGAGTTTTGTACATTATTATTATTAATTGTCTTGGAGGAAATATTCCCCACTATGATAGCGTTTAACGCTATCCCAAATACAATTTAGATGATGCAGGTGAAGATCCAGGTATTGAACCCGATTTTTAAGGAAAAGAGTTCGATGGTTCGTATGATCACATGGCGGATGACGATGTTAGATAAATTTAATTGATGTTATCATTTATTAAATATTTCTTTTGAGTAGTTGATACATTTATGGAATTGTAATAAGTCTTCAAGAGAAGACATGGTTTTGTATTTTAATTAATCAGTATGGATATTGGTTGGTTCCCTTATTTAAACATTGATGATGACGTAGTAAGTTTGATAGAATAAGATGATAATTGTTTCCGCCATTGTGCTTGAATGCTATATTTTATTATTTAACAAATTAGTTATTCCATAAATTACTTGGGAATTCGGCCGTCGTGTTATACACGAGAGTCGAAAATCTCGGGTCGTTACACGACCGGTCTTGACCGGTCGGCCATGCCTACTGGACCATTGCTGAAGAGGCCAGACCGGTCGTGACCGGTCGGCCAGCCTAGTCCGACCGGTCCAGACCGGTCAGCCACGTGAAGAAGTTGGAATTGCTATTCCTGGCCCGATTTTCTCTGCGCACTACGTAACTATTACGCAGATTCTCGATCTTTCTGAAGTTGCGGAGCCTCCCCACTATAAAAAAAGACACCTAGGGATCATTCCTAGGGTATCTAAGAAGGGTTGAAGCGAGCTTGGAGGCGGCGGAAGTGAATCTCGGAGTTCCACAACTCCCTCTAGTTTGTTTTGCTGTTTTTATGAACTTTTTAGTTGTTTCATGTTTCCTTGGATAATGAGCAGCTAAACCTCTTAGCTAGGGCTAAGAGGTGAAGCTTGTAGTGGATCCAAGATGTTTCAATTCGTAGTTAGTTGGTTTTAAGTGTGGAATTCATGATTATGAATTATGGTTTGAAGTTTATACAAGTTTTTAAGTAGTTTTTCTTAGTCTTATGATGACTCATGGATGTTTGGGAAAATTACTTAATTTCTTAATTGGTTTGTATCAGTCTAGACCTGTATGATCCGAGGAATCGGAGTGCGCTCTAGTACTATGATCTTCATGAAGGAACCTCCTACCAAAGTTCTATATTTCTGATTTTCTGAAATATGTATGGACTGTGCATGTGATTTGAATCCAGTTCAAATCCTGATCTAGCCTTGTCTTGTGACAGGACTTGAGGATGGTTATGATTGTGAACTAGACCTTTTGGAAAGGGGAATGACCTATGCAATTGAGCATGCTCAGCTCAGCCTACATTGAGTGAATCTTATGCATTGAACTTACCAATGACAGATTGTATGGTTTAACAGCTCTATCATCCGACTAGATAGACCTTAATGTCGATTCTAGTTGAGAGAATGAAAAACCACAGCAGATTGAACATCAAGGATTGCTACAAGTGGATCCTTGAACCCCTAGTGCCTTTTTATAATTATCTACATTCAAATTAGTTTAAAATTGCTATTCACATCAATTCTATTCAAAATCTGATTATTAGCTTTCAATAGACACTTTTAGATGTGTTTGTGAAATCCTACATAAGTCCCTGTGGATCGACCTCGGTCTTACCGAGTTTATTACTACATCGCAACCCTACACTTGGGGAAGCGAACACCGGTCAGACCAGCCCAGCCGACTGGTCGCACGACCGGTCATCCTTATGGCCTGCACAACAGTAGGTTTGTTGTTTCAACTAGACTGACTGTCTGACCGGTCTTGACCGGTCGGCCTGGGGTCCACGACCGGTCGTGACCGGTCGGACATGCTTGGGTTCAGTCCACTGTTTTGCTGACCCATCCATTCTTCAACCCTCTCACTTAGGCCAAGATTTAGGTGAGGTTTTGGGACACCTAGGGCCAATCTATGATGACTAAAGGTTCCCTAATATGGTTAAGGTCATCAAAGACGTTAAGGAGTTAGGTTTTGGTCAAGGTTAAGGCATATCAAGGTATCACTTTTACCTGTATCTTCTTCCTTGATGCAGTAGGGCCACTTGAGTCTTCGGTCTTCATCTTCATTAGGCTCAACCGACACTAGACTCATTGTCGTAAGTGATTGACAAACAAGGTGCACTAGTCTGCCACTAAAAAGTGCACTAACAGAAAGCCCCCGAGAAGTTAATCCCAATGTAGTTTTAGGTCTTCGGACCACTGGGGATAGATTTGTACAATTAAAATCAGATGGTAAATCTTTTTTTTTTTTGAGAAAGTTTCAGACCTTGACTCGAGTGGTCGAGATTGGTACTGGCTTTTATAGAAAGCTTATAAAATATTTTTGGTATTTTTGAAATGATTCGGGTCATCGAACCTTGACTTGAAGGGTCGAGATTGATGCCTTTTTTTTAAGCAGGAAAGTTCCTTGAGAAGTAAATCCCAGTTTAGTTTAAGGTCTTCGGACACTGGTTTTCATACATGCTGAGGTACATTCTTTTTATGATTTTTTGAAAGGATCCGGACTATTGGACTTCAATTTGAGCGGTCGACGTCGATGCCGATTTTTGTTTGAAAGCAGAAAAGTCCCCCGGGAAGTTAATCCCGGTGTAGTTTAAGGTCTTCAAACCACGAATTTATACATGCAGAAATGACATTTTTTTGTTTTCGAAAGATTTGGACCATCGGATTCTACCTTGAGCAGTTGAGATCGAATGACAGTTTTTATTACGAAATCTCTCGGGATCTTCATCCCAATGTAGTTTAAGGTCTTCGGACCATATTTATACATGCTTGAAATACATCTTTTTGTATTTTTTAGAAAAGATCTGGGTCATTTGATCTTGATCCGAGTGATCGAGATTGATGCTGGTTTTTCTTAGAAATCTCTCGGGATTTTGATCCCGACGTAGTTTAAGGTCTTCAAACCAAGAATTTATATAAATGATTGGAAATTAGGGTTGGAAATTTCTGATGTATTCTGAGAATGATTCAGGTCATCAGATCATGACTTTGGATGGTTGAGATCAAATGTTGACCGAGACAGTAATCTTTTTTTCTTTTGAAAATATCATGGAGCCTTTTTCCACATCATCTTCTCATTTTCTCATCATTTTCTCAAAAGATGAGATTTTATCAATTTCTCCTCATTTTCTCTCTCTTTCTCTTCCATCATTTCCATCTTACACAAGGATGAGATTCCTTACAATTCATCTTCCTAAAAGGGGGAGTCCTTCCTACGGACGGACGGGGGGGGGGGGGGGGGGGGGGGGGGGGGGGGGGGTGTCAAATCTTGTCAAGTGGGGAAGGACGACTGGCCTTTTAATGGCCCCCCGTTCGCCCCCTTGTCCACTGGTTTTTCCAGTGGCTTGGATAATAGGGGTGGCCCATTTTGTGTATAAATCCAATGGCATGGCCCCCCTCTCATTCGTGCATCTCTTTCTCTCTTATCTCTTGCTCACTTTCCTCCTTTCCTTCAAGTTTTTCTATTTTTCTTTTGGTGGTCCCTCATTCCTTCTAAGTGGTGGGGCTTTTGGTGGGGTTTGGGACAGCAAGGTGGAGCTTGAGACAGCAAGTTGGTCTCCCATTGGTGAGTGGTGAAGGTATGGCCCACTTCTTTATCTTGTTTCTTTTTCATTCTTTCGCTTTCACTTTCTCATGTCTCTCTTCTTTCTCTTTCATGTAGGTACCCTTCAAGAGGTGTGGTGGGGCCAACTTTTGGAGACTTCAAGACTTGTTCCAAGCTTCGAGGTGGTGCATTGGAGTGGAGCTTTTAATTTTTCCTTCCACTTTCTTTCAAATCCCTTTCATGTGTTCAAGTGTGCCCTTTTCATGTCCATCAAGTGTGCATGGGAAAGTTTCATTCTTTCTTTCCATTTGAGTTGGGCCCGATTTGTAAGAAATGGGCCCAAAGTGAAGTTAGGGCCTTTGGTGTATTTGGTTGGGCCCAAAACTTCATTTTGGACTCTCACATGTGCATTTGCCATTTTTCTTCTCTCATGTTTCTCATGCTTCTCCTCTTTTCTTTTCTTTTCAAGAGTTGGGCCCATGGGAGTGAGTGGGGCCCACTTCATATTTTTTTGGGCTTTCAATCATCATTTGAGATAGCCCCATTTCTTTATTTATGCATGTATGGCCAAGAGGAGCCCAAACCATACCCTACTTGCTTTTTCTTTCCTTAAGTGGGCTAAATTTCTAAGTTGGGCTTCCATACCTAAGTGGCACACTTCTCTTATCATTTTTTTTTTGTCTTGTAAACATTCCTTTTAGAATAAAGTGTGGCAAGCCTCTTATCACCTTTCAAGATGGGTGAGCCCTTGGCCCATTTGTGGCTCATGTGTATTTTGGCAAAGGGGCTTCCACCACATTTGTGCATTTGGAATTCATTTTTACATTTTTTGTTGGAGAGAGATTTGGGCCACTTGGGTTTTCAAAGAGGGTCGAAGGGGGCTAAGCCACCAACTTTCAAGTTCAAACGGGTCCTTGAGTAGTGGAAAGAATGTAATGTCTACAAGTTTGCTTGTAATGTTTCCACCTTAAGTGGGTCTTTCCTTGAGATTTCTAAGTTGACCTTCCACCATTCTTAGCTTCCTAAGCCCATTTGGTAAGTCATTATTCCATGTTTCTTTTGTTCCAAATGACTTCCAAATCATGGAAGAGGTTGGTACACATAAGTTGCCCATGTTGGGCCCAAGATTTGGCACTTTTGACTTTTCTTTGCAAATAGGCTATGTGCACCAAAACTCAACCTCTTTCCCTTTGTTCCATGAAGATTGGGTGGTCCACTAAATCAAGCTTTCACATGTTCAAGTAACTTCTCTTCCAATGAAGAGAGTGGTGCACATAGGTTGCCGAAATTTGACCCTTGGATGGGTACTTCCAATCTCATTTTCTTCAAATGGGCTATATGTACTACTTTTGACCATTAAGGTGGTGACTTTTTTTTAAGTTACTCTTGACATTCCATAGTTTCCACCATTCTTCCTTTGTCCATGCATTCATATATGAAAGAAATGGGGGTGTCTTAAGCGATGGCTATGAAGCTCATTTCCTTTATGTGGCAAGTGGACCATCTCTTTGTTCCCAAGTAGTGGCTTGTGAATTTGGATCTTGCCAAGACCCCTTTTTTCGAAATATGCCATTGGCCTTGGGGTTTAATTTGTCGCCCCTTGGTGTTCTCATGTGCATTGATATGGTTCCCTTGCCATATATATAGGCTTTGATGTATGGCCTCTCTTAAGCGAACCCCATTCTCTTTTGAATGGATGCCCAACATATACCAATAGTGAGACATGAGGTTGGGGTTCTGGACTTTATCTTTGAGACATGGTTTTTCCCTCTCATGGCTTTCTATGGTTCAATTTTAAGAAGTTTGAAGGTGAGATGCTTACCTTATCAAGTTCATAGGGATTGATGGCAAATGGCACTCGGGGCAGTGGCAGCCACGCTCAGGAGGATGATCCTGCTTATATTCCCTGCCGTGGGGACCATATGTGCTCTTTGGCCAGAGAGCATCAGCCGCTTCCGGACATCAAGGGTCGAGGGACCCGAAATTATGGGATGACTGGGTGGAGCTTTCTCACCCTCTGATTGAGCATGTACTAGCCGACACTGCTTTCAATGGCCTTTACTCTCTTAGATTCAAGAGAAGTAAGGCCAATCGTATGCTCCTTGTTGCCTTGTGTGAGAGATGGAGAGACGAGACTCACACTTTTCAGCTTCTGTGTGGCGAGTGGGGGATTACTCCCCTAGATGTCTATATGCAGATAGGCTTCCCTTTCCATGGGGTGACTTTACCTCATGTTAGTTCCCTTTCTTCTATCGAGCCTGAGGATTGGCTTCGACTTGTGGGGGGCCGTTCCCCCTTCTTCAGAATTCCAGCATAACCAAGTGAAGCTTCACTGGCTGAAGAACTCTTTTGCTTCATTGGTACCCATGACTAAGCCCGAGGCTTTGTATAAGGCATGGGCGATGATTACTTATGCCATTGGTTCATTCCTCTTCTTCCATACAAATGAGAGGTTTGATCCTCGTTTTCTTCGGTTGACTGAGGATTTGCATCAGTCTTATAACTAGAATGCCACCATTTTAACTCGTATTTTTCAAGGTCTGGACAAAACCTCCAAGTCCAGTCGATCCTTCACTGGGTTTTGGCCTCTGGTTGAGGCATCCTCTAGCTCTGTTCTTACTTTAAATTTCCTTCTTTTTCTCAATTTTAACCCTTTTCTGTTGTTCAAACCTGTTTCTTTGAGCATTTTCCTCATCTTTCTCCCTTGATGAGGACTGACATGGAGCCCCCTGTATGCCGCTGCATGTACTGGCATATTAAGAATCGAAAGCCCAACCCTTGTATTTCCAAAGATAACTGGAGGGCTGATGTGGATGGACTCACTGATGCTGATGTGAGTGCTCCTCTCTTCTTAACTGCTGATTTGTTTCTTTAGATGTCCGTTTTAATTATGCCTTTCTCTGTCAGTTTGTCTGCATGCCATATGCTAGTGTTCCACAGTATTATACCCCAGAGCGGGTTGAGGCGTATGAGGCCTCTTGTATGCGGATCATTCTTTCTGATGTTGAGTCTCTCCAGTGGTACTTGGGTGAGAGATTACTTCGTCAGGTGACAAGCGTCGCTAGAGTTCCTATTTCTCTGCCACCACCTACCGATCAGATGCCTGTTGAGGCTATTGATGAGGCTCTCAGGAGTCAGCCAGGGTATTGCTTCACTATCCTTGATCGAGATTCTACCGAGTGGTATCTTGAGTTTGGGCAGGGGACTCTCCTTCCTCCTCTATATGATTCGTGTGGTCGTCACCGATATGCTGGTGGTTCTGTGATGGCTCCAATGATGGATCTGCGTTGCCGAGAGCAGGAAGAGAAACGTGGGGATGATGACTATGTCGGCGACTTGTAGTTGCTTTCTTTTAGATGTTCGATTTTGCCTACAGCTCTTGTGAGGCTCCTTTTCTGTATCTTGATGATGTATAAACTTTCCTGATCAATGAAGTATGCTTTGATTTCTTGGTGTTCTGCTGCTTATATGGAGGTTATTTTGATGTCTCAAACCATACTTGTATGTTTGCTCTGGTTGTTTCTTGCTTTCAATTTGACTTGAAGCTTTCTGCTCTTCAATTGATTGTGCTTGATGACTTTCAGTGGTCTGGATCAGCCCAATTTGGCCTTCAAATGGCTTGGATTGCTTGAATTGTGCCCATCTGCCCTCTTCAAAATTAGATCTGGGATTAGGCCTTCTTTTTCAATGATCAAACACTTGATTTGGCTTCTTGATGGCTCATGTAAAATTTCTCATGGTTCAGATTACGCCGACTCAGCCCTTGAACGGCTCAGATTGATTGAGGACCCCACTTGATAGTTTTTCTCTCTTTTGTCTTGATCAGACCTGTGTCAGCAGTAGTCCTTCATCATTTGATGGGTGGAGAAATTTTTGGATAGTGCAGATCAACTTCTATCCAAATCTGGGGTCAATCAGAGTTTCGGGCAGCCTTCAGAGGGCCACTTGCTGAGGTGGCCCGACAAATCTCACCTACCATCATACTATGAGGCCAATCTCACGAAGGGAGAGGCGGAGTGTCAGTACAGGTGGCCCAGTGGCGACCGCCCATCTCTCTATTCATGTGTGGCCTGGGCTGGTCCTGGTTCGGACATCCCACTGTTTTTCTCTGCTGCTGTCCCCCTCCTTCCTCGTACGTAGTTTCGACACCAGCCATGAATCCAATATTCTCTTTGTTTTTTCTTGCCTTTTTGTCTTCTTCTTGCTTTATCTTTTCCTGGGCAGCTATGGATGATGATTGGTGGGCCATCATGGTAGATATTGATGGGTCCCATGTGTTAGGAGATGATGGTGGCTTTAATGGGGGGGGGGGGGGGGGGGGTGAGATTTCTTTATTGGATGGAGTGGATGAAGCCTTGAATGGGGGCATTGATGGAGGCTTGAATGAGGTTGTTGGAGGAGCTTTGAATGCCCCCATTAATGGTGGGATTGCTGAAAATTCTGATCTTCATGGGGCATTGAATGGTGAGTATTTAGATGTTGGGAATGGATTTGAGAGAAGGGCCATGGGTGAGGCTATACATTCATCGGATGTGGCCCATATGGATGGTGTGATCAATGGTGGGGATGAGGCTATGATGGACATAGATGGGCTGATCTCATATTTGGATGGTATGGATGGCTTAGATGACACTTTTGATGGCTTGGATGCACTTGATGACGGCCAAGATGCACGGTACACTTACTTAGGCGGACTTGATGTGATCATTGATGATGCCCCTTTGATGATGGACGGTGTGGATGTCCCAATGATCCCTTTAGCTGGACAGAGTGACAGTTGGATTCCTAACTTTATGACGGAGAGGACTGCAGGTCCAAATCTGACCGTTGATTCTTCGATCGGGGCCATCAGGACCTTTCTTGATGGTTCAAACGTATCTTTAAGTGGTCAGATCGTTCGGGATGCTACGATGTCCGGGTGATCTTTACAGACAATCTTCTTGATGGAGATTACCGACCTTCTCCTGATCAGTGGTCTTTTGCACACTCTATGAGGTGGGCGGGTCTTCTCATTCGGCCAAGATGGTGACAATTCCAGACAGTGATGCGACTATATCAAACATAGTTGTCACAGCGGCTGTCCCAGGGATCATTATTAGTGATGACGCGGTGGTTTCAGCTTTTCCTACTCCCTCGCCTGTTGACCTTTCGATTCTTGAGGAGCTGTCAGGGATTTCTGGACCTTTTATTCTGGAGGGGATCCTTGTGAGGACCTATCAGTTGCTTCCTCGTATTTCTTGCTTGCCATGACTGTTTGCATGGCTTGATAGATTATCAGCTTACGAGATTTGGGAGCTGGAGTCATATGGCTTTGGCGGTCTGATTTGTATGGCCAGAGTTGATATTGACTGGAGGATGCTCGGTGCCGTGCTGATTGACTGGGTCCCTTCATTGAACTTGTTTGCATTCAATGATGTGGAGATGGGACCTTCTTTGGAAGAGCTCGCGTGCTTGACAGGTCTTCCTTGGGATTATGCACAGTATTTTTCACCGAAGACTGTGTTCGCTCCCCAAGTGTAGGGTTGCGATGTAGTAATAATCTCGGTAAGACCGAGGTTGATCCACAGGGACTTATGTAGGAATTCACAAATACTTCCAATAGTTTCTATTGAAAAGCTAACAACCAGATTTGAGAAGATTGATGTAAATAGTAACTTTGAACTAAACTGAAGATAAACAATTAATAAAAAGGGCACTAGGGGTTCAAGGATCCACTTATAGCAATCCTTGATGCTCAATTCGCTGTGGTTTCTCACTTTCTCAACTAGAATCGAAATTAAGATCTATCTAGCCGGATGATAGAGTAGTTAAACCAAACAATCTGCCATATGTAAGATCAATGTATATGATTCACTCAATGCAAGCTAAGACGAGCATACTCAATTGCATAGGTCAGTCCCAATTCCAATAGACTAAGTTCACAATCATAACCATCATTAAATCTTGTCACAAGACAAAACTAGATCATGATTTGAACTTGATTCAAATCACATGCACAATCTCACATACTTTAGAATTTCCAGAAAAGTAGACTTTTGGTAAGAAGTTCCCACATAAAAATCATAAATCTAGAGCGTATTCTGATTCCTTAAATCATACAGGTCTAGGCTAGTTCACAACAGTTAAGAACTCAAGCAATTCTTCTAAACATCCATGAGTCATCATAAGACTAAGAAAAACTACTTAGCACTTGAATTAAACTTCAAACCATTGTTCTTAAACATGAAATCCAACTTAAAACCAACTTAAACGAATTGAAACATCTCAGATTCACTACAAGCTTCACCTCTTAGCCCTAGCTAAGAGGTTTAGCCGTTCGTGATCCAAGGAAACATGAAAACAACTAAAAAAAACATAAAACTAGAAAGCAAACTAAGAGAAGTTGTGGAACTCTGAAATCCACTTCCGCCATTTCCCACCATGCTCAATCCTTTCTAAGATGCCCTAGGAAGAGCCCCTAGGTGTCCTTTTATAATGGGGAAGCTCCGCAGCATCGGAATCTTCCAGAATTTGCTTAAGGTTACGCAGTGCACAGAGAAAATCGGCGCAGAAATAGAAAGTCCGTTGTTTGAACGCATGGCCGACCGATCTGGACTGGTCAGACTGGGCTGGCCGACCGGTCACGACCGGTCGCGCCTGTTCAGAAACAGTCCAGTGTGCACAAGGGACCGTCAGATCTGTTGGCCGACCGGTCAGGACCAGTCGGACCATTTTGGTCATTGGTCCAAAGAGTTCCAGAGAGTCAGGGGGAGATGGCCGACCGGTCTAAACCGATCGTGGCTCTCCTGGCTGATCGGTCACGACCGATCAAGCCCTTTTCTTCTTCATTTTCTTCTTCTTTTCTTCTTTCTCTGCTTCCTTCTTTCTTCGGCCCACCTTGGGTCTCCATCCAAGGCTCTAAATAGATCATTTTGGTCTCCTATTGGGTGAAGTCCACTCTCATTCTTGCAATCACAAAACATGCATTAGATTAGTCTTTAAATCATGAAAACCTTGCATAATGAGTGATGAATTGGGGTTAGAATATGCACAATTAAGAGCTCAACACATCCCCCAACTAGCATTTTGCTAGTCCCAAGCAAAACATGCGTGAAATTAATTCCATTCTCCAAAACCCAACTCTCCTTTAGAAACCATTCTTCTATACATCCCAAGACACACAAGTGTAAGGTTCAGAAATATTAGGTGACAGAGATTGAAACCGTGAACTCTCAAAATATATTAAGTATCCATATGAAATTCCCGCTGATTGTTTGATAAATAGAAGAGCTTGAACAAATTCAACCTAGTGTGCATTGTGAAAGTTCATCTCATGAGTTTCCAGGATTATCTTCTTCCTAAATCAACTAGACTATATATCTCAAGGTATATAGAGCAACAATCAAGCCAATGACAGGAATTTGCCTTACTGTCCTTCCGACGGCTTTCACACTACGTCCCATTTCCGATTTTGGTTACGGGTAGACCATCCCCCGGTTGGTAATAGGTAGCCCTAATCGAAATTTTCCACCATTTTTCCATCATTCCCAATTTCATCATTCCTTTTCCTTTTTCTTTTAAATTAGATAGGAGTTTTAGAAATCCATATCTTTCGTTATTTTCCCATGGACAAGGATGGACAAAGTACCCCGGTTTGGTTTCTCAACACCTTAAATCAAAGTCTAGCTAATCCACAAATCACATAATCCTTTCAACCCATGAAAATCGTGTAATGTGAACTAGGTGTAAAAAGTGTTCAAATTTTCTATCAATCACATAACTAGGGGAATTCACATATAAAACCATTATGCTAGGAGAAGTTCAAGACTTCCAACGTCGTACACTTCGTATCTCCTCTTCTTATACTCATATCATCTTGAATGCATAGAAATAAAGTTTTCCAAAAGAGTTTTGAATTTTAGAGAAATAAAAAATTTTCTACATAATTGCTCGAGATGTTACAAAACGTTGGATTCATCCTAATGATCCTACACCCCCCAACCAAATCTTGCATTGTCCTCAATGTAAAAGATGTGCAATGAGCAAAACATGAGAGCAATTCTAAAATAAAAGGGAGTGAGGAATGATAGTACCTGAGAGAGTGAAAAGTGGAATTCGTCCTCCTTCTAACAAACCTATGAACAAAAAATAAACAAAAGCAACAAAATCCTAATCCTAACTACTCTATACCTTCATCAGACTAGGAGATCAATCATCCTGATACACAGGATCAGTCAGAGGTATGGACATACCTTCTGAAGGAAACTTCTCAAAGAACGGCTTTAATCGCTGACCATTCGCCTTAAAGATGTTGTCGTTCCTTAGATTTAATAACTCGACGGTCCCATATGGGTAGACAGTTTGCACAATCTAGGGACCGGTCCATCGAGATCTCAATTTCCCCGGAAATAAATGTAGGCGAGAATTATACAGAAGGACTTTTTGATTAATTGTGAATGTCTTACGAAGAATGTTCTTATCATGGAACACCTTCGTCTTGTCCTTGTAAATTCTTACATTCTCATATGCTTCGTTCTGGATTTCCGCAAGTTCATTTAGTTGAAGTTTGTGCAACGAGCTTGCCTTGTCAAAATCAAAATTCATCTTCTTTATTGCCCAATACGCCCTATGTTCCAACTCCACAAGCAAGTGACAAGTCTTCCCATAGACAAGTCTATAGGGAGACATTCCAATAGGGGTTTTAAAAGTGGTACGGTAAGCCCAAAGTGCATCGGTAGGTCGAAGCGACCAATCCTTGCGATCGGGGTTTACCGTTTTCTCCAAAATGTGTTTAATCTCCCTATTGGATATCTCAACTTGTTCACTTGTTTGTGAGTGATAGGGGGTGCTCACTTTGTGATTTACGCCATATTTCTTCATTAAGGTTTCAAATGGGCGATTACAAAAGTGAGACCCTCCATCACTAATGATGACTCGTGGTGTTCTAAATCGGGAAAGGATATTCTTTTTTAAGAAACGAATGACTGTTTTATGGTCATTATTCTGGCATGGGATCGCCTCGACCCATTTGGACACATAGTCAACTACGAGCAAGATATATACGTTTCCAAAAGAACATGGGAATGGACCCATGAAATCGATGCCCCAAAAATCGAAAATTTTGATTATTAAGATGGGATTGAGTGGCATCATATTTCTACAGGAGATTCCTCCCAATTTCTAACAAGGCCCACATGTTTTGCAAAACTCATGTGTGTCATTGAACATAGTGGGCCAATAAAACCCACATTGCAGAATTTTGGTTGTGGTCTTCTTAGCCGAAAAGTGGCCACCACATGCCTGAGAATGACAAAAGGAGATAATACTTTGTTGTTCATTATCTGGCACACATCTCCTTATGATTTGATCGGGACAATACTTGAATAAGTATAGGTCATCCCATAGAAATTTCGCAACTCATTGAAGAACTTATCCTTATCTTGCTTTTTCCAATGTGTAGGAATCGTACCTATAGCAAGATAGTTAGTAATGTCCGCATACCATGGCAATTGGGAGACTTCAAAAAGTTGTTCATCAGGGAACATGTCATTGATCGCGGTCGTTTTAGGGGAATCGGTAAGAACAAGTTGAGAGAGATGGTCAGCAACTACATTTTCTACTCCTTTCTTATCACGTATCTCTATGTCAAATTCCTGGAGTAGAAGGATCCATCTTAACAACCGTGGTTTAGCATCCTTCTTAGAGAGAAGGTACTTAAGCGCGGCATGGTCAGTGAATATGATGATCTTGGATCCAATCAAGTAAGACCTAAACTTGTCCAAGGCAAAAACTATGGCTAAAAGTTCTTTTTCTGTAGTAGTATAGTTTGCTTGGGCTTAGTTTAAGGTTCTACTTGCATAGTAGATAACACATGGCTTCTTCTCTTTTCTTTGGCCTAGCACGGCCCCAATAGCATAGTCACTTGCATCGCACATAATTTCAAAAGGAAGGCTCCAATCAGGTGGTTGCATTATGGGAGCACATGTCAACATACCTTTAAGTGTGGTAAAGGCATTTTGACAATCTTCATTCCACTCAAATGAATTCTCCTTTTGAAGTAGGTTACAGAAAGGACGAGAGAGTGAACTTAAGTCCTTTATGAACCTTCTATAAAATCCTGCGTGTCCCAAAAAGGACCGCACATCTCGTATGCTCTTAGGTGGTGGAAGGTTAGAGATAAAATCGATTTTCGCTTTGTCCACCTCAATTCCGTTTTGTGAAACGATGTGACCAAGTACAATTCCCTTTTGAACCATAAAGTGACACTTCTCCCAATTCAACACAAGGTTCTTCTCTTCACATCTTTTCAACACAGATTTCAAGTGCACAAGGCACTCATCAAAGCTACAACTAAATACTGAGAAATCATTCATGAAAACTTCGAGAATTGTCCCCACCATATCAGAAAAGATACTCATCATACAACGCTGAAAGGTGGCAGGGGCATTGCATAGTCCAAACGGCATCCGTTGATAAGCGAAAGTGCCGAATGGACATGTGAATGTAGTCTTTTCTTGGTCTTCAAGGGCGATCTCTATTTGGTTGTACCCTGAATAGCCATCAAGGAAGCAAAAATGGGAATGACCAGCCAACCTTTCTAAAATTTGATCAACAAACGGTAGGGGGAAGTGGTCTTTCCTCGTGACAGTGTTTAGCTTCCTATAGTCAATGCACATTCTCCAACCGGTAGTGACTTTGGTTGGTACGAGTTCATTATTAGCATTGGCTACGATGGTGATTTCAGATTTCTTAGGCACCACTTGAGTTGGGCTCACCCATTGACTATCGGATATTGGGTAAATAATACCTACATCCAATAGTTTCACCACTTCGACCTTAACCACATCCTTCATGTTTGGATTGAGTCGTCTTTGTGGCTGCCTAGATGTCTTCGCATTCTCCTCAAGGTGTATGCGATGAGTACAAATCAGTGGGTCTATGCCTTTGAGATCCGCAATCGACCACCCAATGGCACTCTTGTGCTCTATTAGAGTGGCAATTAGCCTACTCTCTTGTTCTTCATCCAAGTGGGAAGAAATCATCATCGGATATGTCTCATCTCGACCTAAATAGACATATTTCAGCTCACTTGTTAATGGTTTTAGGTCGAGTGTTGGTGCTTTGATATTGGATGGAAGGGGCTTGTTCTCGTTTATGGGTAAAGGCTCAAATAGGGCCCTCCATCTTTTGTTATCAAGTACCGGCATCACATCTAACATGGCATCCTTCTCTCGTATTGTGTTATCATTTATCTCATGAGAGTGGGCCACACATGCCTCCAAAGGGTCGGAATATAATGACAAGGGGAATGTATCTTCTACGAATGATTCAATCATATTTATCTCGTGGATCTCATCATTAACCTCTCGTGGTTGTTTGCATAAATCAAATATATTCAGCTCAAGTGTCATATTTCTAAAGGACATTTGTACAAGCCCGTTTCTACAATTGATAATCGCATTGGAAGTAGCTAGAAAAGGGCGGCCAAGTATGATAGGAATTTGAGCACCGGTACTTATCACGGGATGTGTATCCAAGACAATAAAGTCTACTGGGTAGTAGAATTTATCAACTTGGACTAAAACATCCTCAATCACTCCTCTCGGTATACGAATGGATTTATCAGCAAGTTGGAGTGTGGTTTTGGTGGGTTTTAATTCACCTAACCCAAGTTATTCATAAACCGAGTATGGAATGAGGTTTACACTTGCCCCCAAATCTAGTAAGGCTTGTTTCATCCGGTAGTCTCCTATGATGCATGAGATGGTTGGACTACTCGGATCCTTGCATTTTTGGGGCACCTCTTGTTTGATAATAGAGCTCAAATTCTCAGTCAAAAGTACTTTGTTGTGAACATTGTGTTTCCTTTTGACTGTGCACAATTCCTTTAGAAATTTGGCATAGGACGGTATTTGCTTTATGGCATCCAACAACGGGATGTTAATCTTCACCTGCTTGAAAACCTCTAAAATTTCTAGGTTTTTGTCTAAAGATTTGAGTGAAATCAACCTTTGGGGAAATGGGGCAACCGGCTTGTGTTGCCTTTCCGGTTCTTTCTCTTGTGGAGTGTTGTTTGAGCTATCATCCCCTTTGGAATTTTTCGGATCCTTAGGTTTTGGGGCCTTCACCGGATTAGATTTATCAACTATTTTCCCACTTCTCAAAGTGGTGATAGCTTGAACATGCTCCATATGTTGGGAGGATGAGCTTGCGTCTCGTATCTCAAATTTGGTTCTTGGGTTAGGAAGAGGTTGAGCAGGAAGTATGCCTTTCTCCCTAACACTGAGGTGAGATTTAATTCTAGCCATTGAAGTTTTCAAGTCATTCATGGCTTGAGTTGAACTTTGATTAAATTTCAATTGCTCTTGCATGAACCCATCTATTTTCAGAGAATTAGTCTTGTTATACTCAGTGTTGGGGTCCGAAAAGGTAGGGGCCCTTAAAACAAACAAAACATCCATACACCTCCGAAAGAATCACGCAAAACGCCTTTCGGTGCACGTAAAACAGAGATTTACAAAAATCCCTTAGCCAATTTTGGCTGAAATCTCCAGCGGGCCCCACGAATCACCGTGATCAGAACCAGCCGAAATCGAACCCATAATTCTTTGTGATTTATGATGAACAATGCCTGTGATTTTACGATCAAACGGGCCCCACAAACCCATCAAAATTCAAAACCCAAATGGCGGTGTTCACATTAATGTGCCATGCACCCATAAATTCGGGTACCCCACGCACTCAAAAATCAGCGAATACAGAAATTGATTTCAAGGTTGCGTGAAGCCCCACGCACCCCAAAAATGGGTCCACGCACCCTTAAATTCGACACATTTTAGGATTCTCATTCAAAGGCATTTCGGAGTCCCACGCACCCGAAAATTGCCCCACGCATCCATAAATTCGACCAAAAATCAGGGACTTAATTTTAAGGTGCGTTGAGTCCCATGCACCCGTAAATTAAGTCCCAAGCACCCAAAAAATCAGATATTTTTAGAAAACATATCTGGGTGCGTCGGACCTCCGCACGCCAATTTTGAGGTACGTGGAGGGTATTTCAAGGGTGCGTGGCATGTGGCAGCCCCTCATTGGTTGAAATTCGGCGTCTTCGGCTATAAATACCCCGTCCACCGAGTCATTTAGACGTTTTTCAGAGAGAGAGAGAGCTGCCATCCTCTGGAAATTCGAAATCCCCGCCGGAAACCCTCACCGGAATACTTTTCCGATCGCCGAAAACCCTTCCCGGTCACCGGAATTCCTTCCGATCGCCAGCATTTCCCCCGCTGGTCTGAATCCTGAAAATCATAAGTGTGGGCATGCATCCATAAAATGGTCCCACGCACCCGAAAAATGGCCCATGCGTCCATAAATTCGTGTCCCACGCGTCTATTAATTCGACATAAATTAGACAAGTGCATCGGACTCCCACGCACTCGAAAAATGGCCCACGCGTCCATAAATTCGAGTCCCACGCATCCATAAATTCGACGAAATTCAGATTTGCATATTCGGTCCCACACACCCGAAAAATGCCCCACGCACCCCTAAATTCATCAAAATCTGGAACTTCAATTTATAGGTGCGTTGGAGCCCACGCACTCATAAATTAACTCCCACGCACCCAAAAAATCAGCCAATTACAGAACATGTTTACAGGTGCACCGGACTCAATTTTAAGTGTTTTCAAGTTCCGTTTGAGCCTAGTTTGGGTATTTCGAGCGTTCCGGACGCAATGAAATAGTCAAATAGACGTTCTGGGATCTCTAAACGAGCAAAATTGCACACCTTTGAGGTTTGACCCGATTCGACGCGATGAATGAAATGACTTCTCGAAAAGAGCCGCCAACATCCAGAGCTATGTAAATATGTCATCATTTATGTCTACTATAAAGATGTGGTCCGATTTGGGTCGAAAGCTAGGCAAACAGGATTATGGTTATCATGATAAACCATGTCAAAGAGTTTCAATTCTCTATAAAGCAATTGTTATGAGCTGCCACAACACAACAGTCGATGCCTTACCCATCCAAATGGTATCCGTCGGTTGGGTTGCTCAGGTACACATAACTGAGGACCGGTCTTCCCAGAGTCGTACCCTCTCAGTATAAACCCTGACAGCCTCTGCCCGGATCTCAGGCCAAAACATAGGACATAGACATCTGACTAATACAAAGATGGTTCAGTCCATAACAAAACAAATACAGGTCTTTACGACCGCAAACTCTAAGACCATAGTCCCTGCTGACTAGTCTTCTGCCTTTTAATCAAGGGTGATCGATCCATTCAATGTAATTAAGGGCTTGTGCTAGATCACAACCTGGAATGTACAAGATCTCAGGATCTCTGGAATAAAATTCGCCTTACGATATCTCTTCTTGTGTATCTTTTGTGAATGCTTGTGATTGTCAATGAATGTTTCCATTACTCAGAACCCCAGAACAACAAAACACCATTTTTAAGGAAATGTCCTCGCGATCCATTTTCTAGTTCTAACAAACTGGTGACTCTATTGGGGATCGAACCTAGAATCTCTGGTTAGCTCTGAGTATAGAAACGCTCTAAGATCAATCATTCGCAGGCACGAATGTGTACGCAAGAGACATATCGCGAGGCATAATGTTTCGGCGCCCTCGGGTGCCAAACTGGCGACTCTCAACGGGAACGTTCTTCCCTTCATCTTTAAGGCAATAGACAGTAAATTAAAAGGTTTTCAAACCCACGAACTCCCACAACTACACGTACTTGTCTTCCTCTTGCTCATTCCTATTAGTTTATGTACCGCGATCGATGGGTTCACGCTCCCGGCCGCGTTTATGAACTGTTCTAATGATTTTCTGACACCGCAGAGTTAGCAAGATAGTAACACAGACAGAAGAAATGACATGCTCAATGATGAGTTCGTGCACCTTCCTTGCCGCTGGAGGCTTCAGCTTCCCCTGTTTCACCGCGACTGCAAATCCAAGCTCAGAGTGGCAGTTGGTTGAGACCTGAAGGCAGAAGAAGGAACAGAGGAAAGCTGCCATCATAACAGCATATAGGAAGGCAAGCATCGCAAGACCTCGCCCCATGATCAAGAAACAATGGCAGTCGAAGCAGGGGCAGAAGATCCTTATCAACAGGCAGGTCACATCAGCCAAGCCCGCAGCACCCGCGATGACAGTCGAGCAGTTCCCGCCGTTATCCAAAGCTGTTCGTACCTCGCAGAAGACTACTAAGTCCGCGCATGTAAAGTCCAAGCCCATGGCGACCCCTGAACAGAAACAGGGGCCGGCTCAAAAAATCCCGTTTGCACAAGTAGTGATGGTCTAAGTGGCTGCAGAGGAAGAAGAAGAACCTTATAAAGCAGAAGAATTACCCCCATTCCAAGATCAGATCGATAAATTGGTTGAGGCTAATCGCGAGACAAATGATCGAAGGAGGGCTATCCAGGAAGACTTGACCACCCTGATAGTGCAGAATGCCACCAAAAGTATCGCGCTGCCCACCAGTCAGTTGGCAAAGGAGTCTCAAGGGGCAGCAGAAGGTCCGGCTGAGCCTGAACCGCCCACCCAACTCAGGGTCGCACCAATAGGACGTGCGCCGTTTTCCATGTCTCACGTATCACGAGAAGAGCTATCCCAAACAATAGCCCATATGATGCAGCAAGAAAAAGAGTAAGAGAGGAGAGGCAGCTACAAATATCGGGTCTCATACCCACCAAAGGTAGAAGAGGTACCATTCCCGGCTAATTTAAGATGCCCGGACTTCAGAAAGTTTGACAACAGAGGATCGCTGGAAGAGCACATCACCCACTTCTTGACCACGTTAGGAAAGTGGTCCATAGTCCCGCAGTATTGCATGCTGCTATTCGGATATACCCTGACAGGGAAAGCCTTTCAATGGTATATGTCGTTATCGGTCGGCTCTGTAAGGACATGGGAACAAATGCAGGATAACTTCATCTCAAAGTTCTTCACGACAGAGAGAGAGATCTCCCTAACAGACCTAGCGATGGTGTTCGCTCGCCTCAAGTGTAAGGCTGCGATGTAGTAATAAATCTCGGTAAGACCGAGGTCGATCCACAGGGAATAGAAACAAGCTTCCAAATTACTCCAGCAACTCAGTTTATGAAAGAAATTCAGATTCAATTGGGTATTTAACTAAAACAACAACTTAATGAAAAATCAGAGATATAAAGTACTAAGGCTTTCAAGGATCCACTTGTAGCAATCCCATGTCAATTCAGTCAATCCAAGTAGAGAACACAACTAGATTTGAAGTCCTATCTCTCATCTAGTTGGAAAATAAAGCATTCACACACATTCCGTCACATTCAAGTTGAACTTCCAAGTTCTAGTTCCATTCAATCAATACAAACTCGGAACCATAGCCTGCGGAGTAACAGCCATGCCTCTGGACTATGGCCTGCTCAAGGATTACTATAATCCGAATTTAAACAAACAAATATGATAATCTCAGAGAATTAAAAGGAATTCATGTCCGGAGCACATAAACTCAGATAAAACGTCTCAAACCACCACTTTTTGGAACTAAAGCATGCAAAAATCCAAACTTGAATGTAAATTACTTGAATTAAACTGAAACCAACATGAAATTAGCTACAAGCTTCACCTCTCAGCCTTAGCTGAGAGGTTCTAGCCGAGCATTGTCATGCTACAACTAAAAACTCTGAAATAAAGCATAAAAACAGAAAAAACCGAATAGGAGAGTTGCAGCCGCTCCACAATCGCCTTCACTCTCCAAACTCACGTTCCTTAGCCTCTCTGATGACCTAGGAAGAACCCCTAGGTGTCTTTTTATAGCAAGCAACCTCCCTTGCGTCGGATTCTGTGAAAGATTACGTAGTGTGCAGCGTTTTCCGGAGTCCAGATTTAGAAAGGACTCTCCATACGCAGAGCCGACCGGTCGTGATCGGTCGGACTGGACTTTCACACATTCCAGGGAGCACAGCCGACCGGTCATGACCGGTCGGACTAGACTGTCCATTCATCCAGCAAGTGTGGCCGACCGGTCATGACCGGTCGGACCAATTTGAATATGTTCCAGCATATACAGCCGACCGGTCGTGACCGGTCAGCCTTCTCTGTCCATCTCCCAGTGTGGATGGCCGACCGGTCAAGACCGGTCGGCCTGTTCCTCAGCAACCTGGCTGACCGGTCAAGACCGGTCAGCCCTCTTCAATTGTTCTTCTTTCTTTCTTTTCTTCTCTTCTTTCCTTCTTTCTCTTCTCCTTGCTTTCTTCTATCTTTGATTCTCTTTCATTCTTCATCCAATGACTCCAAAAGCTTTCTTTTAATCCCAATTGAATGAAGTCCGCTCTCATCCCTTGTAATCACAAAACATGTGTTAGATGGGCCTTTAAATCATGAAAATCATGCAAACCATGTCATGTAATAGGCAATGCAATGCATAAATTGGAGGTTCAACAGATGGTCAGACAGAGAAATGGTGAACCAGTCGAGAAGTTCATCGACCGATGGGGGATAACAGTGGCTCAATGTAACGCCCCAGATTTTCGAGATTTATTTGAAATTTTTTTTGAAAATTCATTTTTAATTTATTTTTTTATTACTTATCGTACATTTACCGTTAATTTGCGAATAGCAGGACATCCATAGGAGATCCGATAGGGGACCCTTTACAAAAGTTGCTTAGAATGATCCCATAAACATCGTAGAAAGATCAGATTTTAAAAATCACGCACTTTTTAGATAATTACGAAAATGCCATTAGTTAAACTTAAGTCAAGATGCCATTTTTAAGTATTATAGTTTCTAACGATCACTTTCACGCAAAACCCTGGATTTAAGCTTTTGGGCACATATTAACCATACACGTCAAATTTCAGCCCTTAAATCATAGTAGAAGTGGTCCAATTATCAAATCAGCCTATTAACCCTTGATTTTCATGTCCATCGAGTGAGGAAAGTAGATGGTTAGTCGTAGTCGAATATTTCTCTTCATATGAATGACTTGGATCGTCTTTATCATAGACCAATAGTGTGATTTTAGTGCCCCACATTAATAAGCCTCTTTCTTATGCGCGAAGTTATCCCGTTCTAGAAATTAACGAGTTACCAACTCTTCTCAAATTTGAACCTTTCAATTTACCCACTTCTCACCATCAATCGCTTTTCAAATTTGGACCACTTATTATACTTATATGACTACGAGTTTACACAAAATTTGGACCCCGATCTATAATCCTACACCGTTGAACCACAAAGCCAGCCCCTTCCTTTTCCGCCAAAAGTTGAAATTTCAGATCTAAGCATTTCTCACCATCAATTAACCACTAAACTTTATACAATTGTTTGCCTATCATGACTACATAGTTTTCCAAAATTTGGGCCCTGATCATCAAGCGTAGACCGTTAATTGAGATTAAGACCATTTTAGCACCCGTTAGGCCATTTTCAAGGATCGGCCAATCTAGAATGTGGATCATCAAGAAATTTACGTATTCTGACTCTACTCTTCGAGCTTGATAAGATGAACGGATTGGAATTGATCATAGATCATCTGAATATTGAGATTTGAGAAACCCACCTCAAGAAGTTGTTACATAAGACCTCGCGTGCACATCCCTCTCCATATTTCTGCTACGCACCTCCAAATCCTTCTCCTAACCCTAGCCTCCATGCCATAGAGAGAGAGAGAGAAGAAGAAGAAGAAGAGAGTTCTTTCTCATATTTTTCCAGCGGCTAGGATCTTCTACAACCCTCTTCTTTTAAGTCCATCATAAGGTGAGAATTTTCCTTCAAGCCTTTCATTAATAATATTATGATTATCATAAGTTTCTTTTGTGGCATGTGAAGTTGTTTTGTTTTGAATTGCTGATCCATATAACATGAGGTTTAATGTAGGATTTGTAATGAATATCATTATATAATGATGTGATTCATTGTTTAGATTTTTGACTAAGAAGCATGTGTATTTGTGTTATTTATTTTTATGAAATCTATGCCCTTATTTTCTTAGTCCATGTATTACAAGTAATATTGATTTTCATATTGTGATATGAAATATGTGTATAAGATCATCATATGGACATCCCATTATTGTATACTCTGCGTCCCTAAGTTGGTAAAATTATTCGATGTAGAGAGATGGAACCCGTGAGAGGTATCCATGATGGAAGAATATATCTTGACTTAACTGAGAGAATGAAGTGATTGCTTTTTAATGGATCCTTACATGTACATGATGCTTGATTTGATCCATTTACAGTACATGGGTATTTTAATGAATTTGGTCATGATGTACAACATTGGATTTTTGGGACACGATGAAATCATAAAACGGGACAATCACCATCGATTGGGGAACCTGCAATCACCAAGAAAGGTTAGGACCACCGTCGGTTGGCCCGGCTTATGGCCCTCCGATGGAAAAGTCAGTACTGGTACTGTGATAGTAAGATGAAGTGTGAAATGTAGGCTTAGAGATTGTGTACCTTTATCATCTGTGAGGTCATCTATTTATGCAGATCCGGGTGATCTAGTCTGTTACGCAAGCTGTTAAGATTAGTACTGATTTCATGGGATAAGAAGCTTATCTTGTTAATCCTTGGATAAGGAAGTAGTCAAAACATTCTAGACGTCTAGCTGATTACGTCTCTTGATGGAGATCTCCCATGGTTCGGAGCTATAAATAGAAACAAGCCAAAATCGGCCTATATAGGCTGCTAGTACTATGAGCTGAAGGACATCCTCGCCAGAGACCAGAGATCAGAGAGTAGAGACCAGAGAGCAGAGCTGCTCACATGACGGAAGCTGCTCATATCAAGAGTGCTCGCATGTGAAGATGCGACCCCTTCGTCGAGCACGAGCCGGGCTGGTCACATTGTGGAGATGCGACCCCTTTCTTCGAGCACGAGCCGGGCTGGTCGCATTCTGGAGATGCGACCCCTTTCTTCGAGCACGAGTCGGGATGGTCGCATTTTGGAGATGGGACCCCTTTCTTCGAGCACGAGCGGGGCTGGTCGCATTTTGGAGATGCGACCCCTTTCTTCCAGCACGAGCCGGGCTGGCCGCATTTTGTAGATGCGACCGTGATTCCTCACTTCTCTTTAAAGCCAAATTTGTTTACAATAAGTGCCCCCCAAACCCTTGGCGTTGAGGAACTATGCTAAGGGTTTTGCTTGTATGCGTAGCTGACTGCTGGGAGAGAATCGCGCATGATTCATTGAACATGATTCTTAATTTATGATGGCCAGCTTTTACGCAACTTTTCCTGCCGCAAGAAATGAGGCGTCGGTCGCCACGTGTCTCCGCATTTAATGCTTATGCCCGTTCGTCTGTCGTGCCGGATGAGAGGCTGCCGCGTGTCAACCAAATCAAAGAAATGATTGCGTATAAATATCATACCCTACAGAATTTTCTTCATTTTTGAATTTTCGGCTGCAGGGTATAAATAACAGAAGAATGGATCTCTAGCCTTCATTCAGAATGGCTGCAGGGTATAAATAACAACAGAATGGCTTTGCTTTTGGCACTGGAATAACTTCATTCTGGGGAACCCCTCCAATTGCCATGGATGGAGGAAAAAATGGTTTTACGTCTCCGGCAACTGGGAGTCTGAAGCAGGCACCGACCCCAAAGGCCATAACAATAGTCGCATGCTCGGGAGCTGCTCACATGTCAGGAGTGCTCATGACGAGAGTGGTCATACGTCGGGAGTGCTCATGACGAGAGTGGTCATATGTCCGGAGTGCTCATGACGAGAGTGGTCATATGTCCGGAGTGCTCACGAGCCGAGCTGCTCGCATGTTGATCAGATGGCATTGCTCGGGGATCTGAGATGAACTATAAACGGAGGAGGCTCGCTATCGAACAATCTGATAATGACTTTCCTTAGTGTTGAGGAGTTACGCGAAGGACTTGTATGTATATGTAACCGCCTATTTTCGGAGGAGAAGCCGTACATGATTGAGTATGCATTTATAAGTTCCAGCTTTCTGCATAGAGATAGGCTGGCCTATCAATTGAGTCTTTGGCCCTGCGGTGAGCAGATGACTTAGTCACTTCATGCTATAATGTGTTACTCAACTCATGAAAATGAGTTGGGCTCAATCTGGGAGGTTTTGGCGACCATATCCGCATAGAGATAGACTGATCTATCGATTGAGGCTTTGATTCTACCAAGGGCAGAAATTGGCCAAGAGAATGTATGTATTCCCTTCGGGGCTATTCGGGTCCAAAAAATGGAGTAGCGACCAAGTTATAGATTCCATAGCTGAACAGCTGGAATGAGAGAGATCGTCTTTATTTAAGAATGGTCCAATATTTACATGCTTTATGAAAAATATCAAAGTAAATGTTCCATGTACCAAGGGTGACGTAGGGGTCTTCCTCGCATGTCTTCTAGATAATATGTACCTGGTCCAGCAATCTCGATGACTCGATACGGGCCTTCCCAGTTAAGATGCAATGACCGAGTGGCTGTTCCGATGTTTTGCCTGAGCACCAAGTTGTCGAGCTAAAAAACCCTGATTTTGACCTTTGAATTATGACAACGGGCTATACGTTGTTGATAAGCCACTACTCGAAGACAGGATATGTTCATTTTCTCTTCTAGGAGATCGACGTGAAGTAATCGACTGCCACGTCCTTTTCCCATTGGTAGTGGTCTGATTATATCGATTCTCCATTGAGCGAAAGGCCAAGGACCGTCCATCGGCGTCATTTACTCAGACGGTAAATGAGAGAATGGAGAATATCTCTGATATTTATTACATTTCTTTGAGAATTCGATAGCATCCGCCTTCATAGTGGGCCAATAGTATCATTGTCTCATTGTTTTGTTTGCTAGAGACCGTCCTTTGGGATGATTACCGCATGCCCCCTGGTGTATTTCATCTAGAACACGGTGTGCTTCTTCTGGATGGAGACACTTTAAATACAGTAAAGTAAAACTTTTACGTAACAAATTTTCATTTTGTAAGATGTACCTGGCAGCACGATAGCGAATTGTCGGGCTGATTTTTATCATCTAGGAGTCATCCGCTTTGGAGTAAAGGATGATGGGGTCCATCCAACAGGAAGATAAAAGTAATGTGCGAGCTGCTTTGGAGCAACTTGATCGACACTCGGGGTAGATAGATGCTCGATAAGAACAACTTGCGTCAGATCGGACTCACGTGTAGAAGATAATTTTGCCAAAGAACCTGCGAGCTTGTTCTCCTCTCGAGGAATATGACTTATTTTATATTTGTTCAATTTGAGCGAGCAAGATGAGTACCTGAGATTTGTACGAAGCCATCCGCTCCTCCTTTGCCTTGAATTCATTGAGCACTTGATATACAACGAGCTGAGAGTCGTTGTTAATGAGTAGGTTCCTTATTGCCTGTATATTTGCTAATTTGAGGCCGACAATTAAGGCTTCATATTCCGTTTCGTTGAGACACGAGAGCTTTAACGCTACAACGATGGAATCCTTATGAGGGAAATGGATTCCTTTAGCATCTTCGTGAGAGAGAGAGAGATTGGATGATGGCTCCAAACTTAACGTGCTGGATGATTCCTCCACCCAATAAATATGCTAAGGCTTCTGGCATGCCTTTCGAGTATATGCTTTTCCTAAGGCTTGGGAATCTCCTCCACAAGCCGAACCATTTGCAATGGATGGAGTGGATGACCGCTAGCTGAATGATGAAGATCAGCTGGGCGCCGTTGATGGTTGCTGGCCCCACATGTGATGACGAATGGTGATCCATTACGAGGTAAGATAAGGAGATCCAAGTCATTGATTAGTTTTGCGAGATTCAGATGATCTGTGAACTTAAATACGAAGCAGGTCTTGAACTCTGGTGGGCTACATAATAGGAAATAATGAAAAAGCTTTGGACGATCAAAGTTTTCGAAGAGCTTGGATCAAATGGACGGTTTGGATCAGGAACATGGGTTCCATCACTATAGAAGGTTTGGATGTCGCTGGTGGTGCGTGTGTTGGTTCATGAATGAAGGAGGCGTCCTAGCTCCTAGAGTGGATAGTTAAAGAGGATGGATTATCCATGCTAGATGTTAGATGATGCAAGCTCCATTGTTGGTTGACGGTGTCCTTAACATGGAGTTAGAGGTGTGGTTGACCGCATGAGATGGATGAGCGGTTGCTAGGAAGAGCTTCATGTGCTAAAACGACTGGGTTTTTATTTGCTGGGGACGTTGTAGCTTGCTGGCTCTGATGGACGGTTGGATGATGAAGTTGGTCCGTGAGATCCGGATATGCTTAAGAATGATTGAATTGGAGGGGTTTTGCATGAACTACCAGCGGGAGATGTGTGCGACATTGCCGCTGGTGAGGAGCGAGTCCCGCTATGACGGATACTCTCGAAACAAATGCAGGTGAGGAGCGATTTTGCTATGGACGTTAGGTGGGATCCACCGAGGAGTCTTATGAGAAATCCAAGTCGTTTATCAATTTTGGCAGATCAAAGTCTGTGACAAGGTTCTGGATGAGGCAACTTTGTGGCTGAGGTTTCTCATGTTGATGAACGAGGCATATCTATGAGGTGTGATCAACGGCTGGGCTTTGAGGGGGTTTCACGTTCCAGACAGCTGCGGAATGTCGAAGCTGAGAAGATGTGATGGTTGCATGACATGTGAATGCAGATCCCGCTGGACAGAGAGGATGGACGCCCATCTGCATCGTTGGTTGATCAGGTGCTGATGATTGAAAATGGCCCACCTGTTGGGCGTTGATGATGTCCACCATTAGGTTGGATGTTTACACTTATGAAGGCTAGGTGACGTGGAATCAGGAACGTTGGATGAGGGGTTGTACACTTATGATGCCCTGGTCTCTGGAAGACGGGATGTACATGCAAGATGAAGGCCATCGATGATGGGTGCGACGTCCTTAACTGATGGACGACTGAGCGGCTTGGTGACGATGTGGGCCCCTCCTGACGTTGGAGTGCTGGAGAGGAAGATGAGACTGGTGGAGATGCACGTGTGAAATGATCCACCAACTCTTGGTTGAGCATGTGTGGTAGATGATGCTAACCATTGATTAGGTAAAAAGGGAGAAGATGACTGATCGACGAAGGAAGAAATAGGCGAGAACAATTTAGTCGTTCCCACAGACGGCGCCAATCTGTTAACGCCAAAAATTGGCTAACAGATGTTGGTCAGAGACCAACTTTGATTCTTCGTCGTCTGACCTCCAATCGGGGATGAATGGTGTAGATTGGGGAACCTGCAATCACCAAGAAAGGTTAGGACCACCGCCGGTTGGCCCGGCTTATGGCCCTCCGATGGCAAAGTCAGTACGGGTACTGTGATAGTAAGATGAAGTGTGAAATGTAGGCTTAGAGATTGTGTACCTTTATCATCTGTGAGGTCATCTATTTATGCAGATCCGGGTGGTCCAGTCTGTTACGCAAGCTGTTAAGATTAGTACTGATTTCATGGGATAAGAAGCTTATATTGTTAATCCTTGGATAAGAAAGTAGTCAAAACATTCTAGATGTCTAGCTGATTACGTCTCTTGATGGAGATCTCCCATGGTTCGGAGCTACAAATAGAAACAAGCCAAAATCGGCCTATATAGGCTGCTGGTACTATGAGCTGAAGGACATCCTCGCCAGAGACCAGAGATCAGAGACCAGAGACCAGAGAGCAGAGCTGCTCACATGACGGAAGCTGCTCATATCAAGAGTGCTTGCATGTGAAGATGCGACCCCTTCGTCGAGCACGAGCCGGGCTGGTCGCATTTTGGAGATGTGACCCCTTTCTTTGAGCACGAGCCCGGCCAGTCGCATTCTGGAGATGCGACCCCTTTCTTCGAGCACGAGCCGGGATGGTCGCATTTTGGAGATGCGACCCCTTTCTTCGAGCACGAGCAGGGCAGGTCACATTTTGGAGATGCGACCCCTTTCTTCGAGCTCGAGCCGAGCTGGCCGCATTTTGGAGATGCGACCGCGATTCCTCACTTCTCTTTAAAGCCAAATTTGTCTACAACAATCAAAGAACCACGACTCTAGCAGATGTACTTTAACGGAGCCTCTAAGTCAACAGGGGCAGGGGCAGGAGTTATATTTATCAGCCCGCAAGGAGATTTGCTGCCCTACTCGTTTACAATCGTGCCAGCTTGTACCAACAACGATGCAGAATATCAAGCCCTCATTATTAGACTACAGCTCACCCTCGAGATGCGTATCAAAGCGATACAGATCTATGGTGACTCCAGGCTAGTCATCGGATAGCTGACAATAGAATATGAGGTTCACAAACTCGAGTTATCACCTTTCTGCCACCAAGCGCAATCACTGTTTGACCAGTTTCACAATAGCAGCATTTCACATATACCAAGGCAGGAGAATGTACAAGCTGATGCATTGGCTAGCCTAGCCGCTGCTCTGACTAATCCTGGAGGCAGCCTACTTCAAGTAACAATCGAAGAAAGGAGGATCCTACCAACAACCGTATTGTGTGGTGGTGAATTAAGCGTGAATCCCATCTGTTGCTTCGAGATCATAAAAGAAAACGACTGGAGAAGGCCGTTCGTCGACTAACTGAAATATGGATTCTTACCAGAAGAGCCCAAGATGCGCACGCAGGTCAGGAGACGCGCTGGTTCATTCATAATACAGAATGACGTTCTTTACAAGTGCTCATATGAGAGTGTTGCTGCACTGCTTGGACCAAGATGAAGCGTATGCCACATTGAACGAAGCTCACGGAGGAGAGTGCGGTGCCCACCAAGGAAGCAAGAAGTTACATCATCGCGTCCGACACATGGGGTATTATTGGCTCACGATAACAAAAGATGCGATAGAATATGTCAAGAAGTGTCATCAATGCCAGATACATGCAGATATAATACACTCGCCACCAGAAGAGTTACATCAATCAGTAATATCTTGGCCTTTCGTCGCCTGGGGCATGGACGTGAGAGGACCGATTAGTCCGCCATCCTCTCAGGGGCACCAGTACATTCTTGCTGCAACCAATTATTTCTCAAAATGGGCTGAAGCAATTGCCCTGAGAAATGTGAAGGTCATACACGTCGAAAGTTTCATTCGTCACTCCATATTATATTGACATGGTGTTCCTGAAAGAATCACCACCGACAACGGAACGCCCTTCAAAAATGCCACTGTCGATAAGCTGTGCGCAAAGTTCAAGATCAAGCATTGCTATTCATCTCTTATTATCCTCCTGCGAATGGGTTGGCCGAGGCATTCAATAAGACTATCGTGAAGATTCTGAAAAAGACAGTGGCAGAGAATAAGAAAGACTGGGACAGACGATTACCCGAAGCATTATGGGCATACAGGACCACATATCGCATAGCCACGCGAGCTACACCCTACTCGTTGGTGTACGGTACAGAAGCTATGATCCCGATAGAGATACAGGTTGAGTCATTACAGGTCGCACTTCGACACTCCTTGACGACCGAGTACAATGCTAAGATCAGAATGGCTGAGCTGGATGATCTAGATGAAAAGAGACTCGCTGCTCAGCAAAGGCTTGAGATATATCAGAAACAAATCTCAGCCTCGTATGATAAACGAGTCCGCGGTAGGTCGTTCAAAAGGGGCGACTTGGTGCTAATGATGAAACGTCCGGCACTGGCTCAAGGTCCCAAGAGTAAATTCGATCCGAAATGGGATCCAGTGTGTATCATCGATGAAGTGTATTCCAATGGAGCCTATCGGGTAATAGATTGCAAAGGACAGGGTGTCAGTTCACTGGTGAACGGTCGATTTTTGAAGAGATATTATACTTGACATAAAATTTTCATTATAGTTTGTAAACACCCCATTAGAGGGAAAGTGTAACGAAGTAGATACCGAAAGAAATGACATCATATAATGACTAAACCAAAGTACTAATCATCTATTTTTGCACTTCCACAGGTATCAGAAAGTCGTTAAGACTCAAGACATGTCAAGTATGGCGTCGTGCCCCTTTTCGAGACCATCAAGAAAGGGGGACAAGCCCTTAACTAAGGCCCGATCACATCCTTGTTCACACAAGCATAGGTTTGGGTCCTAACAGGGGGACGCTCTTTCCTAAATAGCTCAATCAGTTTGCATTCAAAATTAAAAAAAATTGCAAGTAAGCTAGGAACACAGCATAAATCCAAAACTGCAATAGTATACATATTGATACATTATATATTACAACGTGTTCTAAAATTACAAACGAAGATCATTACAACTCAGCTATTTAAAGTTTTTAAACACTGGTCTAACAAGTTTACTGCAGATTCCCCAATCGCCTTCCACGCTGTTTCAGCCTCAGCCAAAACCTGGGCGGGGTCAGGAATGTCCTGGAAAGACTGCTCCAACTCTGCAACCTGAGCCTTCACAACGTTACGCTCCGCCTCATGCTGATTAAGGGAAGACTGCAAACGAACCTTTTGACCTCTAAGCTTCGAAAGTTTGAGATGGACAATCGAACGTTCAACTTGCAGCCGAGCCACCTCATTGTCTATCTCCGCCAGACGTTCGATGGCCTCTTGGCACCCAGCATCAACAACCTGCTAGTCCTTCCTCACTACAGCCACGCCTGCCTCATGTAACTCGAGTCTCGGAAGAAGAGATCGCAAATGACCGCGCTTTTCCTTGACAGAAGGGTCAACTTGAAGATTCTTCGCCTCATTCACTCGAGCCACCTCTTCCTTAAACTGAGCCACATGACCGACTATCAAAGATAGGTCAATCCCGAGCCAGGCAGCATTGAGTTCTCATGCCTACAGTGCTTCATCCAAGATAGACCATTCATCCTCATTCTTCAAAGAGTCGGCAATGTCAGACAGGAGGCTCTTCAGAAGATTCGCCTTGGTCCTTGATAGGCCACGAAGGGATGAAATGAATACCCCGGACAAAAGCACAGGGCAGGGGCACGGATCGGAACTGCTGTTGACGAAACAAACGATAAACATCAGTACAGGGAAATCACCATCAGAAAGAAAGCAGTCAAGACAGTAAAAGCAAGTGATATACCAGCAACTGCAGGAATGTCAACAGCAAGAGCACTGGATGAGGCAATGGGCACGGACGATACCGGGGTAGGTTCCGTTACTCCCTCAATCAACGGTTCAGGTAATTCTGGAGAAGATAGCACCACGACCTCAGGAAGGCATCAGAGGCTGGCCCAACAGCAGGAGGAACTTCGGCGGCAGGCTCAACTGATGATTGTACAGTAGCAGAGGGTGCATTCATGACAGGTTCAGTGGATGATGGCTCGACAGAAGGAGGGGCTCCCACAGCAGATTCAGGCGCACTTAGTCCGATAGCAGCGGGTGCAATCCTTTCCACTGCGACAATGACGATCGCTTCGGGAATCGTGCTCTGACCAATTTCAGCCTCTGCCACAGGAGGGTTAGGAGGAAGGACGGATTCAGCAGGTGCCTCATCATCCAAATCCATAAAGATTGCTCCCATGTTCTCCTCAGGGACAGACTTATCATATATTGGCTCGCTCTCATTGCTCCCCCCGATATAGCGATCTTCACTTAAGTTGGCCTGAGAGCTCAATTCACCCTCTTCCCTGGCCTCCACCGCACTACTAGCCGGAGCGCCACCGATCTCTTCGGGGAGTCATCTCCGCGAACACTTGGCTTTGTGCAATTTCCATAAATCCTTTATCTTCTTGCCCCCACAGACGACAGGAAGACTAGGGGCAGTTTTCACCCGAGGACCAGTACGCTCAATCGGTACCCTTTCATCACCATCACCACCATCGTCATCACCATCACCACCATCATGGCCCCCACCTTCATTGCCACCCATATCATCATCACCTCCACCAGCACCGCCCATAGTAACATCACCACCTCTATCACCACCGTCAACATCCTCGTTACCCCCGCCTCTACCACCATCGCCCTCAGCAGCATCATCATCATCATTACCCCCAGCCTTGCCCATGTCATTATTATCATCATCTTCTTCATCATCATCACCTTCATCACCCCCTCTCAGAACATTACCTTCTTCAGGCAACTCATCTATGGGCCCAAGGGGTGGGAATTCGGGCTCCTCCAATGTCACATTTCTCTCCATATGAGCAACCCAACCTTCCAAAGTATGTTCAGGTTTTTCGTGGTCGATCACTACATTCAGGGAGGTCTTCAGTCTCTCTGTGACCGGCACTGCAGGCTGATGAAGATTTTCTGATACATAACCAAGCCCGTCAGCAGGAGCGAGGGTAACAACAGGAGGTGTGACGAAGACGGGCTCAGTGACAAGCATCTTGTTTCGAACCAGAGTATACTGTGGGCCCACCACCTCATCCATCCAAAGGTAGCCCCAGCGAAACACTGTGTCCCCAGGATGGAAAAAGAACAACCAGTCCCCATCAACATGAGTTGTCGCCACATCCACTTCCAGTGAATTGGCCCAAGACCATACGCTCGTTGCTCACGCGTTACCGGTTCCAACATCCCAGGCACCCCTTGGCATACCCGAACTGACGGGCGAAACGATTCGGATAATAGGGTTCCCTCTAAAACTCCAACCCTTCGCGAAGCGGCAGCGACGATGGACGAATCGCTGTCAAGAAGGAACGCTCATAATAGTCGATGCTATCATCGTCTGTGCATAGGATCGATTCTTTGCTTCGGGTGCCGGAGAAATGGTAGAAATATACATCGTCGAACCATGCTATGCTCTCTTCAATAGTGGTCAAATTATGACCAATCATCTTCTTCTTTTGAAAGAAATGCAGCGGAAGCTTCCCTTCTTTGATATAATCTCCACGCCGCGCACCG
Source organism: Liriodendron chinense (assembly GCA_003013855.2). NCBI lineage: Eukaryota > Viridiplantae > Streptophyta > Magnoliopsida > Magnoliales > Magnoliaceae > Liriodendron > Liriodendron chinense. Next base: position 2,425,521 of record ML058584.1, read on the forward strand.
TAGACCCAAGGGAAGTATACCCCGAGGCAGCCGGAGAAGAAGTGCCACCCGCAATAGGCCAAGTTCATCCCGTAAGCAGCACGCTCCTTATTGCTGATGATGTAGCCAAATGCCCGATAGATAGAACACAGGACCACTGGAGCTAGTGCATACCGATGACCGTTCGTCAGAGCTCCCGCAATGGCAAAACATGATACTCTTATATTATCCGCTTGCTTGGAACTCGGCAGTGCTACACAGCTGAGGCGGTATGCCAGGAAACCAGCCAGCTCGTAGGTGGGGGAGAGCTTATTGGGACGGGGGAAGTTCTCTTTCATTCGTTTCTCCAAGAGTGCTTGTCGCCACGGCCTTCATCATAAGCCGCGTAGTCCAAGCTGAAGGAAAAGAAACAAGGTGTTAACAAAAGAAAGAGAGGTATAATGAAGTAGCAATGTACAACTCATAACAAAGCACTTACTTCAGACCTTGGCTAAAGTAAACCAGCCAATCCTTGAATGGAAGTTTGTCCTTGAAGCCCCAGAACTGAGGAAGCTCCGCGAACAACTCGTAACGGGCCTTAGAAAAGAAGCCTTCGTTGACGCCCTTCTTCCTCCGCGACAACTCGTCATCGCTCGGGACCCATTCGTCGTAGATTCTCCCACGAATCGGGAGGCCCGCGATCCGGTTAAGGTCCCAGAGCGAGATGCTCATCTCACCACACAGCATGTGGAAAGAGTTGGTGATGGAACACCAGTGATTGAGGAAGCCCTTGTAAACCCAGGGTTCCTGAGAGAAATAGATGGACGTCGCCTCGATGGCCTTATATAAGCCAACCGCCCATAGAGTGGCCCTGTGCTGCTCGAAGATACGATTCACCCATGCTTCGTAACCAGGATGGAGAACCAGATGGCAGCGGGTTCGAAACACTCCGGTCAGCCAAACTTCAGTATCCCCTAAATGATGAAACCGCTGGCGTAGGGTCTCGAAATAATGCTTGGGGAATGGTTGATGAGGGCTGTAGTTCGGCTCTAGGAAAATCATATCCTTCACACCAAAGACGGATTGACATTTCCCATTCTTGGACAGAGAACAACTGAGAAATGGTGCTGGGCCGGATGTCCAGGTACCGACACTGTAGAAGGAATTGCTCCGGCAGATGTCAGATGGTTCGATGCTCGGGAGGGAGTGCTTCCGTTGGTAACTCTTTGAATACCGAATGTATTCTCGGGTGTAAGGGTTTCTTATGATGAACGACGCGGTAATGAACTTGACAGTAGACCAGGCCACCTTCATCTTATCGGACTTGGACTTGGCCTGGTTCTCCAAGTACACCTGCTTGGCACCCTTGCCAGCCCTCTTCGGACGACCACGCTTAGAAGTCTGCACGGGAACTGACGGGCTCGCTTCACCGTCCTTAGAACCTATGGTCCCATCTAACCGAAAGCCGTGCAGGGGAGCATACCAAGCGTCTCATTGTTCCTGTGTGCCTCTGTCTGGAGGAGGCGGCAAGACCCGATCACAGAAGATCCTCTGTTGCATATCCTTGGAGAGTGTTAGGATACGCTCATAGAAGTTAAACGTCTCCGGAGGGAGGAACCACTGTGGATTCTGGTCCGTCGGCCTGGCAGCCTTCTTCGAAATTGCGCGCTTACGCTTTGACGGAGTTACTAGCGGACTTGAAGGCCCAGCTTGCGAGGGATCACTGGCCATTGCGATCTGCAACGGCATGGAAAAAGCTTAAGTATAGCTTAGAGCAAGGAAAAGAAAAAAACACGTGCAGAAAGAAATCGACATTTGGAAAATCCAAAGGGATACAAAGCAGCAAGTAAGAGAAAATGCAAACGCCAATCAAGACCTCGGTAAAATACACCCAAGCCGGCAAAGAAAGAAACAACGCGACAACATTCACGCCACAACATCATCATCACATATATCCAGATAAGAGAGGACAGAAGAAAAAGAAAATGATATAATTATCATTCATCAACTGTGAAGACAATTCCAAAATGTTTGGATTGTCGTAACAATTGTTTAAATATTAGAAGTTAAATGTTTATCATGAGATGGCACAAAATTGCGGGGCCCTCTCCCCATGGTCAGAAAAAGGATTTCAATCCTGCAGCAGCGGAAGAATCCGAGCCTTCAACTCATCCACCTTCACCTGAACCCGGGCTTCCTTAGAAATCAGGTCCATTAAGTAGGAGATGCATTGCTGCACGAAATCGAAGTTCACGTGTTCAGCGTTGGTCCAATTCCTCACGATAGAGATGTCGATCGCGAGCATGTCATGTCCCTCAAGGCCTCCCTAACCATTCTCCAGATTCCAGCGCGAAGGTCTGGAAACTCGGCCTCCGCCAGTGGGAGAGCCCAAGCCAGGAATCGTCTATTCTCCATTTTCTCCTTCTTTAAGGAGTGAAAACGACTTAGTAAGGCCAGGAAAGAAGCAGCCAAAGGAGGCTCCACCACTTCGAGGATCGCTAACTCTTTCGAGAAAAAAGAATCGCCGATGAAGTTAAGCATAACTTCCTTATGCTCGTCAGAGATAGAGGCCATGAGGGAGACGTTCTAAATAGCCTTCAAAATGGGGCGAGAGTCCACGTCTAACCGGGTCAGAGCCTCAGCCACCTCATCATGCTGAGTGGTGAGAGATGACCAAGCCTTAGGATGGTCGAGGGAGCCAAGAAGCTGCCGTAGACAATCTTGGGCCGCCCACAAGGAAGCACGAGTCATGACCATTGTCTGCTGGAAAATAATACTGACAAACCGATCTGAGAAACATAGCAACCCGATAAAAAGAGAGGAAAGAGAAGAAGCACATAAGGCCAGCCATGTAAAGTCTAAAAGTCGGAAGACGCATGTAAAGGTACGCTCGAAACATCACTTGAATTAACCATTAGGATCACCCCTTAAACTGATGCGATCTAGAAATCTTTCAAAGTTTATGAGACCCTACGCCTCCTCAAAATAATTGTCACATATATGCAAATGCGAGGCAGAAGTATAGGGGCTCATACCCTTTAGAGATCTAGTACAGCAAGAATTATTAAAGTAGATTTCACAAAGTTTCAAAAATTCACAAGTCTTATAAACTAGGTGCGTAAGGCTCCACGCACCCCAAAATTCTAAAAAACTAAGTCCAATTCCAGGGTGAGTGGGGCCCCACGCACCTCAAAAATCCGAAATCTACCAAGTTGCATTACAGGGTGTGTGAGGTCTCACGCACCTATAAAATATAATTTCTTTTCTGCAGTCCATTATTTGGGTGCGTGTGACGCCACGCACCCTTAAAATCGATTTAAAACCCAATTTTTGGGTGCGTGAAGGGCAAAACCTTCCAATAAATTCGAAGAAGGGTGCGTGAGGTCCCACGCACCCATGAAATATAATTTCTCTTTTTGCAAAGTCCATTATCTGGGTGCGTGTGACCCCACGCACCCTTAAAACCAATTCAAAAAACCCAATTTTGAGGTGCGTGAAGGGGCCAAAACCCTCCGTGTTTTGACGAAGGGTGCGTGGGCCCCCACCACCCCAAAATCTGAAAATTCCTCCAAAGTTGAAAAATTCCTGGGTGCGTGACAGCCCACGCACCCCTAAAATATTCATAATTCGAAGACCGAATTCCTGGGTGCGTTGGACTCCACGCACCCGAAAAATCATTTTACCTTGAATTAAAGGGTGTGTGGGAAATAAAAAGGTGTGTTAGAGGTAATTTTTTGGTGCGTTGGCGAATAAAAAGGTGCGTGAAGGGCACAACGAAAATCCAATGAGAAATGAGAAATGAAGAAGAAATGGCTATCTTCTATATTTATAGTAGGGACCCAACGGTCCGATACGTCACACTGAACAGTCGTATGTCCATCGTAACGCATCGGAGGGATATCTGTTGGGGTCCGAAAAGGTAGAGACCCTTAAAACAAACAAAACAGCCATACACCTCTGAAAGAATCACGCAAAACACCTTTCGGTGCACGCAAAACTAAGATTTACAAAAATCCTTAGGACAATTTTGGCTAAAATCTCTAGCGGGCCCCACGAATCACCCTGATTGAACCGTCCGGAATCGAACCCATAACTTCTTTGTGATTTATGATGAACAGTGCCTGTGATTTCACGATCAAACGGGCCCCACAAACCCATCAAAATTCAAAACCCAAATGGTGGTGTTCACATTTACGTGCCACGCACCCATAAATTCGGGTACCCCACGCACCCGAAAATCAGTAAATACAGAAATTGATTTAAGGGTTGCGTGAAGCCCCACGCACCCCAAAAATGGGTCCACGTACCCTTAAATTCGACACATTTTATGATTCTCATTCAAGGCATTTCGGAGTCCCACGCACCCAAAAATTACCCACGCAGCCATAAATTTGACAAAAAATCAAGGACTTAATTTTAAGGTGCGTCGAGTCCCACGCACCCGTAAATTAAGTCCCACGCACCCAAAAAATCAGATATTTTCAGAAAACATATCTAGGTGCGTCAAACCTCCGCACGCCAATTTTGACGTGTGTGGAGGGTATTTTAAGGGTGCGTGGCACGTGGCAGCCCCTCATTGGTTGAAATCCGGCGTCTTCGGTTATAAATACCCCGTCCACTAAGTCATTTAGACGCTTTTAAGAGAGAGAGAGAGAGAGCTGCCGTCCTCTGGGAATTCGAAATCCCTGCCGAAAACCCTCGCCGGAATACTTTTTCGATCGCCGGAATTCCTTCCGATCGCCAGCATTTCCCCCGCAGGTCTGAATCCTGAAAATGATAAGTGTGGGCATGCATCCATAAAATGGTCCCACGCACCCGAAAAATGGCCCACGTTTCCATAAATTCGGGTCCCACACGTCTATTAATTCGACATAAATTAGACAAGTGCATCGGACTCCCACGCACCCGAAAAATGGCCCATGCGTCCATAAATTCAGGTCCCACGTGTCCATAGATTCGAACAAATTTGGATTTCCAAATTCGGTCCTACGCACCCGAAAAATGGCCCACGCGTCCATAAATTCGACGAAATTCAGATTTGCATATTGGGTCCCACGCACCCGAAAATGCCCCACACACCCCTAAATTCATCAAAATCCGAAACTTCAATTTATAGGTGCGTTGGAGCCCACTCACCCGTAAATTAACTCCCACGCACCAAAAAAACCAGCCAATTACAGAACATGTTTACAGGTGTACTGGACTCAATTTTAAGTGTTTTCAAGTTCCGTTTGAGTCTAGTTTGGGTATTTCGAGCTTTCTGGACGCAATGGAACAGTCAAATAGACATTCTGGTATCTCTAAATGAGCAAAATTGCACACCTTCGAGGTTCGACCCGATTCAACGCGATGAATGAAATGACTTCTCGGAAAGAGCCGCTAACATCCAGAGCTATGTAAATATGTCATCATTTATGTCTACTATAAAGATGTGATCCGATTTGGGTTGAAGGCTAGGCAAACGGGAATATGGTCATCATGATAAACAATGTCAAAGAGTTTCAATTCTCTACAAAGCAATTGTTATGAACTGCCACAACACAACAGTCGATGCCCTACCCATCCAAACGGTATCCGTCGGTTGGGCTGCTCAGGTACACATAACTGCAGATCGGTCTTCCCAGAGTCGTACCCTCCCAGTATAAACCCTGACAGCCTATGCCCGGATCTCCGGCCAAAATATGGGACATAGACATTTGACTAATACAAAGATGGTTCAGTCCATAACAAAACAAATACAGGTCGCTACGACCACAAACTCTAAGACCATAGTCCCTGCTAACTAGTCTTCTGCCTTTTAATCAAGGGTGATCGATCCATTCGATGTAGATTAAGGGCTTGTGCCAGATCACAACCTGGAATGTACAAGATCTCTGGATTTCTAGAATAAAATTCGCCTTGTGATATCTCTTCTTGTGTATCTTTTATGAATGCTTGTGATTGTCAATTAATGTTTCCATTACTCAGAACCCCAGAGCAACAAAACACCATTTTCAAGGAAATGTCCTCGCGATCTATTTTCTAGTTCTAACACTCAGCTTGAACCGATACGAATGCACCCAACATCTCCTCTAACGTAGCTTTTGGTGTAATGACTAGCGATGGACCTAGTAAAGGTTGAGCTTGAGGGATATTGTTTGCATTCGCTGTGGGTCCATTCCTCCAACTAAAGTTGGGATGGTTCTTCTAATTAGAATTACACGTGTTTGAGTTTGGAGCACCAAATTGTCGTTGATAACTGTTTATGGCATTTGTTTGTTCTTGTAAGATGTCTTGAACCGCTGAAATTGTGGGACAATCTTGTGTTATATGTTGATTTCCGACACAAATTCCACAAACAGTTTCAATGTCATTAGAGTTGATCGTCTCTCCTTTCTTTAATTCCATGGCCTCGACTTTTCTTGTGAAGCTAGCCACACGTGCACTTATGCTATCCTTTTCTGATAGGACATAAATTCCTCCTTTTTCCTTTTGTTGGCTAGTCTTGGAATTTGTTGGTTTAGATGTATCCCAAGACTGTGCATTCTCAGCTAATTCCTCCAAATAGTCCCATGATTCATCAGCTTCCTTATTCATGAACTCCCCATTACACATCATCTCTACAAATTGGCGCATGGGTGAAGTCAGTCCTTCATAGAAAAAGCTTATAACCCGCCAAATTTCATAGCCATGATGTGGGTATGCATTTAATAAGTCCTTGAACCTCTCCCAACATTGGAAGAAGGTCTCATCTTCCTTTTGGGCAAAGTTCATGATCAGCCGCCTCAACATGTTCGTTTTATGAGTAGGGAAGAATTTTTTATGAATTCCCTATGCATATCAATCCATGCACCAATTGACCTTGGCCTTAATGCATGAAGCCAACCTTTAGCTGTATCTTTAAGGGTAAAAGGAAATAATTTAAGCCTAACCAAATCATCAATTACATTTGCAAAGTGCATGGTGGTTATTACCTCATCAAATTCCTTAAGGTGTTGATAGGCACTTTCACTGTCTAATCCATGGAATCTTGGGAGGAGTTGGATTACTCCCCGTTTCAAATCTACATTCCCTGCATTTTGTGGAAAAACTATGCATGAGGGAGTGCTCGCTCTTGTTGGTTGCAAGTAATCACGTAATATTCTTGGTCGAGGAACATTCTCAACCACATTCTCTCCCGTTTCGGTTTGATTTTGGCCCAAATTTTGATTGGCTATCGGATTGGGTTGATTTACAGCCATACCTTCAGACAAAATTGGAGAATTTAGATGTCTCCTAGCATGTGGTTCTCTATCTATTCCTTCTACTATTCCCCCTTCACTAATGAGTCGGTTATTTGAATCCCAAGCCCAATGTGGCATGCAAATCCTAAAAGAATGAAACAAAAAAGAAAGAAGAATTCTTCCTTCCTTTCTTTACTCTTCTCTAAGACCGAAGCACAAGGTGTCTTGCAATGGCTCAGCCAGAAGCAAGGATAGAGACCGATTTCTCCTGGTCAATAGGGGTTCAGAGAACTCCCCACCCACTCTTTGAGTCTTTTGAGAAAAGTGCAGAAAAAGAAGAAAGAGGAGTAGAGATGAGAAGAGAAATCTCTGCGCACAAGGTGATCCAAGATGGCAGTGCTGACCAATAGGAATCAAGGCAGCACAAGGCCAACTTATCAGAGATCCAAAAAGGAGTCCCCACCCACTTTACAAGAGATGAATATAGTAGGAATGAATAGGAGAAGAAGAAGAGTAAGGGTAAAAAGATAGAACCTAATTTAAGATGCCTAATTCTTCTTCAACTTCCTAAAAATCCCTGAAAAAGAAAAATCAAAATAAAACAAACTAAGTTAGTACTAGAATCCTAAAAATCCTAAATAGATACTATTTTCAAAAATTTTGTGAAAAATCGTTAAAGTCCGCGGCAGCAGCGCCAAAAACTTGTTCGCTTCCCCAAGTGTAGGGTTGCAATGTAGTAATAATCTCGGTAAGACCGAGGTCGATCCACAGGGACTTATGTAGGAATTCACAAATACTTCCAATAGTTTCTATTGAAAAGCTAACAACCAGATTTGAGAAGATTGATGTAAATAGTAACTTTGAACTAAACTGAAGATAAACAATTAATAAAAAGGGCACTAGGGGTTCAAGGATCCACTTGTAGCAATCCTTGATGCTCAATTCGCTGTGGTTTCTCACTTTCTCAACTAGAATCGAAATAAAGATCTATCTAGCCGGATGATAGAGCAGTTAAACCAAACAATCTGCCATATGTAAGATTAATGTATATGATTCACTCAATGCAAGCTAAGACGAGCATACTCAATTGCATAGGTCAGTCCCAATTCCAATAGACTAAGTTCATAATCATAACCACCATTAAATCTTATCACAAGACAAAACTAGATCATAATTTGAACTTGATTCAAATCACATGCATAGTCTCACATACTTCAAAATTTCCAAAAAAGTAGACTTTTGGTAAGAAGTTCCCACATGAAGATCATAAATCTAGAGCAAATTTCGATTCCTCAGATCATACAGGTCTAGGCTAGTTCACAACAGTTAAGAACTCAAGCAATTCTTCCAAACATCCATGAGTCATCATAAGACTAAGAAAAACTACTTAGCACTTGAATTAAACTTCAAACCATTGTTCTTAAACATGAAATCCAACTTAAAACCAACTTAAACGAATTGAAACATCTCAGATTCACTACAAGCTTCACCTCTTAGCCCTAGCTAAGAGGTTTAGCCGTTCATGATCCAAGGAAACATGAAAACAACTAAATAAAACATAAAACTAGAAAGCAAACTAAGAGAAGTTGTGGAACTCTGAAATCCACTTCCACCGTCTCCCACCATGCTCAATCCGTTCTAAGATGCCCTATGAAGAGCCCCTAGGTGTCCTTTTATAATGGGGAAGCTTTGCAGCGTCGGAATCTTCCAGAATTTGCGTAAGGTTACACAGTGCGCAGAGAAAATCGGAGCAGAAATAGAAAGTTCGCTGTTTGAACGCATGGCCGACCGGTCAGGACCGGTCGTGCCTGTTCAGAAACAGTCCAGCGTGCACAAGGGATCGTCAGATCTGTTGGCCGATCGGTCAAGACCGGTCGGACCATTTTGGTCATTAGTTCAGAGAGTTCCAGAGGGTCAGGGGGAGATGGCCGACCGGTCTAGACCGGTCGTGGCTCTCCTGGCCCACCGGTCAAGCCCTTTTCTTCTTCATTTTCTTCTTCTTTTCTTCTTTCTCTGCTTCCTTCTTTCTTCGGCCCACCTTGGGTCTTCATCCAAAGCTCTAAATAGATCCTTTTGGTCTCCTATTGGGTGAAGTCCACTCTCATTCCTGCAATCACAAAACATGCATTAGATTAGTATTTAAATCATGAAAACCTTGCATAATGAGTGATGAATTGGGGTTAGAATATGCACAATTAAGAGCTCAACAGACTGCCATTCTGTAGAACTGGTTCAGGATTCCATATCTTCTTCGGCCTGCGGTAGATGGCCAGGATGCTATGTTCTTCTCCTTAGACTTGCTATATGATCTCTTTTCGGGCCCTCAGAGTGTGGCAGGGTCCATGCTTTCTCAGAATGCACTGATGTTTTATTTGATAGCTAAGGTGTTATTCTGGGTATGGCGCCAATCTCAGACTCCTCTGCTCTTTGAGGTGATGAGCCGAGGTGTTCGTCGGCAGAGGGTCATTTCTCTTATCATGGATGAGCTGTTCAACGGGTTGACTGATTGTGCCCTAAGCTGTACCCGTGTCCTTCGCCGGTGTTGTGCATTTCTTCAGGTAATTCTTTCGTACATTACTTTTCTTTCTTATCCTTAGAATTGTTTGCTTTGGCTGAGTTTCTTTGCCTTCTCATGATTAGATTTGGTTTTGGGAGCGTCTTTCGCTGACCATTCCTGTATCATTTCCCGACACTCGTTGTCCTGATCTTTTGCACCATATCATGGAGTTTCTTCCGCATACAGCCAGGATAAGCGAGCCCTTATACCATAGGATGTTCGTTGAGTTACGTGACTGGAACGTTCGTTGGGAGTCATCTTAGCTTTCACTTCCTCCAGTGCTTTATGATGCTCTTCGCCTCCCTCTGATGTTGGTAGGATTTCGCTCCTATTTCTCTTATCATCCTATCCGATTCTTGCGGCAGTTCGGGTATGAGCAGGATGTTCCACTTTTTGCTTTCTCGGGTATCGGACGTCGATCACTTCCAGTTAGATCATCCGATTTTAGGACTTGGGTTAATGGATCCTAGACATGTCAGTTGACTGCTGATTTGCTTGGATTTGAATTGCGGACTTTCCCTATGGCAACTGCCCCATACCAGCATTGGGTTGCTGAGTAGTCTTTGTATCGACGTATTCCTTGTTGGCATCTGACGGCTTATGATGATGAGCTGGATGTCCTCGGGGATGCTGGTTCGTATGAACCCTTTGAGGAGCGCCCATTTATCGACCCTGGCTTCCTCTTGGCCACTCATGGCCATTTGCTGTCTGAGATTTCTGCACTTCGGTATCATTGTGAGATGATGTCGAGGAGATCGGTCGTTGATAAGAGGTTGTCTGATGCGGAGGTGGCGATCCATAGCCTTGAGAGAGATGAGGTGCACTACCTGCATATGGAGGTGAGCAGGCTAAAAGCAAGGTTATTTCATTATGAGTCAAAAGACTTACCTGACATTGCTTTTGAGGAGGAGGGCAGAGATTGATTTTCCGCCTTTTGAGGGTTGTATCGACTGTCTGTACGTCTTGTTTTGCATGGTAATGACTGGCTATGATTCATTTTTTTTATATATATTTTGAAAGAAATGATATGATATATGTAAAAGAAATACGATGCATTAATGGAAAGAGAAAACTTTTGAGATTTTATTGTGCCATGAGTTGTCTTGTGAGTGTATGTTCAAATTTTGTGCTGGGATATAGGAATCAGAACTGAGGTTCGGCCAATGCTTTAACCGATGTTTCAAGATTGACTTCTGGGGAATCCCTTTGGTTTCCTAGAGCAGTAGGAACTGTTACTTTCTGAGAATTTTGTCAGAGTTTGTAAAGTTCCCGTCCCTGACTGTACTTCTTCTTGCTCTTAAACTAAGACTGCATGAGCTGATCTGGATTCTTCTTGCTCTCGAACTAAGACTGCATGAGCTGATTTAGACTTTCTTGTCTCTCAATACCTGCACTTTTTATTTTCTTTTTTCTTTCTGAGCCATTTTTACCTGTAGTACTCTTTCGAGTTTTCACCACAGCCGGCTTTTCCCGTCATTTTTTCCCGTGGTGCCCTTTTGGGTTTTCACCATGTCCCGAGTATTTGATTTTGCCAACCTCTTGGCAGCTATGCTATTTTTACCCTCGGCACCCTTTTGGGTTTTCACCAAGTCCACTATATGCCCACTATTTTTACTTGGAGCGCCCTTTCGGATTTTCACCCCGCCCTCTTTGTTTAGGCACACATTTCTTTTTTCTTTTTCTTGATTTTTTCTGGATAACTGCGGCGACTAAAGGTTGGAAATCCGTCGGTGCCGGCCGATGGTAGCCTTTCAGCTCTTATCCTAAGTTACGATGGTAAAGCTGTCTGTATGAGCTAAAGACCTTCTGAGATGAATGGATGGATGGCTGTGTTTCCTTTCGGGTTGATTTTTTTTCTCGGGTGCCTTGTTTTAGGTTCCCTATTTTCCTTCTCTTTTTGTTCTTTTCTTTGTACTCTTTTATTATCTCTCTTTTTTCTCTTTTTCCATTTTGAAACCCTTTATTTGGAACACTTGTTGGTGGATGGAAATGATTCCTTAGAGGTCTTAATTTTGACCTCTTGACTTCGGCTCTATTGAAGTAACTTTTGATAAGGTTAGAATGAATTACCCGTGAAAGATCTTCACTTTGTCGGCGTTGATTGGCTCAGGAAGATTCATCCCTCTCATGTTGGTGAGCCTAAGGGCGCCTCCTGGAAGTAGTTCTCTGATGATCAGCGGTCCGTCCCATGATGGTTTGAACTTTCCTCTGGGATCTAGAAGATGTGATGGTAGAATCTTCTTCATGACCATGTCACCCACCTTGAAACTTCTTTTTCAGACTCTCTTGTTGTAAGCCCGAGTAATCCTTTTCTGATAACATTGGGAATGACTTAGCGCACGCAAGCACTTTTCGTCTGCTAGTTGTAACTGATCGAATCTGGCCCGTTGCCATTCTCCTTCTTCAATTTCGCTTTCTAGTAACACCCGTAATGACGGTATTTCCACCTCGACTGGTAGAACTGCTTCCATTCCGTAAGTAAGCTTAAATGGAGTAACGCTTGTAACAGACCGTGCAGACATTCGATAGGCCCAAAGTGCATATGGGAGCATGTCTGTGTTAGTGCACTTTTCCGTGGCATACTAGTGCACCTTGTTTGTCAATCACTTACGTCAGTGAGTCTAGTGTCGGTTGAGCCCAATGAAGACGAAGACCGAAGACTCAAGACGGACCGGCTGCATCAAGGAAAGAAGAATCAGGTAAAAGTGATGCCTTGGTGCCTTAACCTTGACCAAAACCCAACCCCTTTGTATCTTTGATGACCTTGACCATATTGGAGAACATCTAGTCATCATAGATAGGCCCTAGGTGTCCCATTTGAACACCCAAACCTAGGACTAAATGAACAGGCTGAAACAAGTGGTGTTCAGTAAATATGTGGGGAGAACTAGGCTGGTCCGACCGGTCATGACCGGTCGGCCAGCAGCCCTGCTGCATTTTCTCAATGGCCAGCCGACCGGTCATGACCGGTCGGCCTTCTCAACTCCTAATGGACAGCAGGCACTGCCGACCGGTCATGACCGGTCGGCCTGGGAACTTTGTATGGGCAGCTAACATAGCCGACCGGTCATGACCGGTCGACCTAAAGATCTGCAGCCTATCCAGCAAGGGAGTCCGGCCGGTCATGACCGGTCGGCCCACGTATTGGCCCTGTACACTTGATATACTTCAGCAGGGGGCTCCGACCGATCATGACCGGTCGGGACAGGTCGGCTTATAGCCGTTTTATGCCCGTTTTCTGACCGTTGGGGCTCTCTTTTCCTACATATAGAGCTCCGTATTTGGGCATTGTATGAGGGATTTTTGAGGAAGAAAAGCCACCATTGAAGGAGATCTTTTGAGGCTCATTCCTTGACCTATGCAAGGTATCTTCCTTGTGCTTTAACACAAGATTAGAGCATTCCAAGCTCATGAAGAAGATGACCTTCATCCCCTCTTGATCTCTAGAGTTAGGAAGCTTCTTGATTGGCAAATCCTTGTCCTAAACTTGAAGATGAGATCGTTGTAGGTAAGAGACTCTAGGCAACCCATTCCCACTAAGTTGTAGAGCTCTTAAACCTATCCTCCTAGCACCTTGGGCATTTCAAGGCATCGCATGCAAGGTGTTTGATCGAATGTGGCTGAGGCATTGGCGACGCAACGGCGACATGATCGTGGGAGCAAGGGAAGCTGATTGAAGCACGGGAGAGCGGAGATCAAGCAACCCAATCCGGCGCTAATTAAGGGGCTCATCCGACGAGTAGGTTGTCTTATTTGAGAGTCCATTTTAGAGTTTGTTTTTCGAACTCGACCTAGGGACGTTAGTCGTTCCTTGGCCCGTCAGCCGGGCCTAAACTAAGTCTCCAAGGGGGAGCCTCCGACACGGGAGTAAACGTGCGATTAGGTTGAGAGTTAGCCTATGTCTAAAACTCCGGATACGGTTGAGAGGTGAACCGACAAAACCTCCGTGTAAAGGTTGTGAGGTGAACCTCATTTAAAACCTCCGATAGTGAATGTCGGTGTGCTCAAAGGGGTTGAGTACTTAAACCGGGAGTGGAGTAGACACGTAGTCGAACCACTATACATCCTTGTGTTTGTGATTGTTCTTGAGCACATTCATATCTTCACATTGTTAGTTTAATTGCTTAATTATGCATGTTTGATAGGAATGTATGCTAGGCACTTTTTAGACATCCCCACACAAGATGTACCTTCACTACTTGTGTAGACTTGAGCTCATTGATCCACTCTCATAAGTCTACACAAGATGCATATGCTAGGAGCTTGATTAGTTAAATATTTTCTTTACCTATGCATGCTTAGACTAGGATTATTTATTGCTTATGCTCTTGCTAGTCTTGTGATTGGACCCACCAAGGCTTGGAAGCCGAGGTGTTCTTGCTTACATAGCTTATTTTGTTGAATTGTGCAAGTAGGCGAAAAGAATTTCAAAGGTCCCCCCCCCCCCCCCCCCCCCCCCCCCCCCCCCTCTAGGACATTAGGCACATCTCCAAGTATCTCTATAGGCGGTAAAACCGCAATTTCAGTCTGACCATTCTCGATAAGTCACGACCATCTTCTCGAGTGTCCTGACGATCATCTTGTTTACGGTTTCTACCCCACCATTCATCTGGGGACGGTAAGGGCTTGATCGATGACATTGAATCTTAAACTTGCTAAGGAAGTCATCCATCTTCTCGTTGACGAACGGGGTCCCATTATCTATGATGACAGCATTTGGGATTCCATACTGGCATATGATGTTGTTCTTCATGAATTTGATCACCTAGGATGCTGTTATCGTGGTGTAGGAGGCTGCTTCTACCCACTTGGTGAAGTAATCGACTGTCACAAGTATATACTCATGACCATGTGATGCTTTTGGACTTACCTTCCCAATGATGTCAAGTCCCCACATAGAGAAAGCCAGGGAGTTGTCAGGTTGTACAATTCTGATGAGGGGGCATGGATTTGATTCACATACTCCTGACACTTGAAGCATTTTCTGACGTGCTGGCAACAGTCTGTCTCCATGGTGAGCCAATAGTAGCTGAGTCGTAGAATCTTCTTCGCCATCATATCCCCGTTCATGTGTGGGCCACAGATTCCTTCATGTATTTCTTTCATAATTTTAGCAGCTTTTGTTTCATCAATACATCGAAGGACTTGATTATAGGATCGCTTATAAAGAATTTCACCACTAATGGTGAACTGGCCGGCCAAACGCTGGATAGTTCGGCGATCGGTTGCTGTTGTTGCCTCCAGATATTCTTAAGTTTCGAGATATTGCTTGATGTCGGCATACCAGGGTTTGTCAGGGGCGGCTTCGGTCTATTCTATCTGCAGATAGAAGGCAGGTTCATCTTGAGTTTTGACTGTGAGCTCCCATTCTGAAGCTCCTTTCGGGATCTCGAGCATTGATGTAAGAGTAGCGAGAGCATCTGCAAACTGATTCTTGGCTCTGTGCATGTACGAGAAGGTGATTTCTTTGAATTCTTAGACCAGATTTTCAAGGTACACATGATATGGTATCAACTTCTCGTCCTTGGTCTTACATTTGCCATTGGTCTAATTGATGATAAACTGTGAGTCTCCAAATACTCGTAGCTTCTTAATGCTCAAGATTATGGCTTCCCTTAGACCAGCGATGCATGCTTCATACTCTGCCATGTTGTTAGTGCATTCGAATGCTATGTGCCTTGAGATAGGAATAGGGACGTCGTCTGGAGAGTAGAGGATTGCTCTGATTCCACTTCCTTTAGAGTTGGCTATGCCATCAAAGAATAGCGTCCACTCGTCTTTCTGCTTCTTCTCTTCACCTTCGATGAGCAAGAAATCTTCATCAGGGAAGAATGTCTCGAGCGATTAATAATCCAGGAGAGAATGAGCAGCGAGATGATAGGTGAGGGCCTGACCCATGATTACCTTCTAAGTGACATAGGTGATGTCGAACTTTGACAGGAGTAATTGCCACTTAGCTATCCTTCTAGTGAGTGTTGGCTTCTCGAACAGGTATTTGAGCAGATCCATGCGAGCGAGGAGGAGAATAAGGAATGCAATCATGTATTGTCGGAGTCATTGAGTTGCCCAGACTAGGGCGAGGTAAGTCTTCTCGATTGGGGAATACTTGGTCTCGTAGTCGGTGAACTTTCGGCTCAAATAGTATATCGCTTGTTCCTTCTTCTCGGTCTCGTCGTGCTGGTCAAGGACACAGCCAATGGCTTCTGCTGCTACCGAGTGTATAACAATAGTGGTCGTCTGGGAGTGGGCGGCACTAGAACTGGAGGATTCATGAGATATTTTTTGATGCGGTTAAAGGCGACTTAACAATCATCATTCCATTCTTTTGGTACATTCTTCCGAATGAGCTTGAATATGGGCTCATAGATAGGTGTGAGTTGTGTGATGAAGCAGCAGATGTACTGGATTCTGCTGAGGAAACTACGGATTTCTTTCTCAGTTCTTAGAGGGGGCATCTCAATGATTGCTCTGATTTTGGTCTCATCGACCCTGATGACATCCTCGCTCACCATAAAGCCAAGGAGTTTGCCTCCAGTTACACCGAAGGCACATTTCTAAGGGTTGAGACGGAGCTTGTACTTTTCTAACCTGTTGGATAACTTCTTCAGATCTTCAAAGTGTCCTTCAATTGTGCGAGATTTGATGATCATATCATCTACATATACTTCGAGCTCTTTGTTCATCATATTGTGGAATAATGCTGTCATTGCTCGTTGATATGTTGCTCCTGAATTCTTCAGACCGAACGGCATTACCCTATAATAGAAAGTTCCCCATGGAGTGATAAACGATGTCTTCTCATGATCTTCGACGGCCATCTTGATCTAATTGTAACCTGAGAATCGGTCCATGAATGAGAAGAACAAGTACCCTGCGGTGTTGTCGACCAGAGTGTTGATATGTGGCAGAGGAAAATCACCTTTAAGACTAGCTTTGTTAAGATCTCGGAAGTCAAAGCACATTCGAACCTTGTCATCCTTCTTCGGTACTGGTACGATGTTGGCGAGCCATTCAAGGTAGTTGGAGACTACCAAGAATCTCGCGTTGTACTGCTTGATGACTTCATCGTGAACTTTCAGGGCCCATTCTGGCTTCATTTTTTGCAATTTCTGCTTAACTGGCTTCATATATAGCTTTGTTGGCAGATAGTGTACAACGATCACTTCGTCAAGCCATGGCATGTCTTCATATGAGAATGCAAAGTTAGATGGTCTTGGAGCTAGGAACTCCATCATTCTCTGCTTCATTTCTGGTGGCAACAATTTCCCAATGCGTACTTCCCTAAGGATCTCTGGTGTCCCCAAGTTTACTATCTCAAAATCGTTGGCTACAACATTAGCTTTAGATTCAAACTTTTTGAGGAGATCCTCTAGTTCGGGAGCCCGGTCATCATCTTCCCCATCCCGAGCTTCGTCCAGACCCATGAGTTTAAAATCTAATTTGATGTCAAAATCATATGATTCGACTTTATACTTATGCGACTCTTTAGACGAACTTGGCACATTATTAAATGCAAGAAAAGAAATATTTTTTTATTTTTGAGAATTTTATGAAATTGAAATGCTAGATGTTTTTGGCTTTTGAAAGTTTTTTTTGGATTTTTGAACTTCACGGGACTAGAGGTGTACACGAACCGAGCCGAACTGAGCTTTAACCAGTTCGGCTTGGTTTGGTCAGCGGGTGACTTGGGCTTGAGCTTAGCTCGGCTTGGTCCTCGAGCCCAAGTGGTGGGCTTGGCTTGGTTTAGACGAGCTTTCGAGTTGAATTCGAGCCTGTCCGAGCTTCAAGCTTTTGAGCCTGAATTCAAGCCGAGCAGTCGGGCGTTGGGTAAAGCCGCAGAGATAAGGGAGAGATGGAGAGGGAGGAGGTGAGGCCGAGCGACGAGGGAGAGAAATCAGAGATGAGGGAGAGCTAGAGTGGGAGGAGGTGAGGCCGACGGCCGGTTGTCCAGAGGGGTGGGGGTTTTGTTTTTTAGATTTCTAGGGGTGGGCGGATGAGTACGAAAGGCGCTGGAAGAAACGAATTAGGGCGGGTGTGAAAAAAATATTTTTTATTATATATATATAAGTAAAAAAATATACCGAGCTTTTTATGAGCCGAGCCGAGCCTAATTTTGAGCTGAGCCAAACTGAGCTCAAGTCAAGCTCGGGCATGGCTCGAATTTCCAACGAGCCCACATATTTGGCTTGGCTTGGCTTAATACGCCCTCCGAATCGAGCCAAACCGAGCTTTTTCCAGCTAAGCCGAGTGAGCTTTCCGAGCTAGCATGGTTCGTGTACAACTCTACACGAGACCCTGAATAAGTGAACATTGCAAACCATGATTGATCCCAGCTTGCCCTAATTTACCGATCGTTACTTAAACTGGCATTTTTTTTTTGGAAACTAGAGTCCTCAGATGACTTTCTACCTGATTCAGAAGTTAAGGGAATGTATGACCATTTAGGACTACACACTCCTTCCCTTAGAGAGGTGGGGGTTGATGATTTGGGCAAAGAATCATGGTCTGGCCCAATGACCATGATTTCTTGCTGGTCAGGTTCGAGATCTGAGTCGTACTTAGTCCCTCCCGGATCACTTACCTCGCATTGCAGTTCATCTGGTTCCACGGTGAGACACAGGCTTGGAATCTGAACATCAGACCAATCCAAGGCTGGCCATTTCCCTTTCTTGGTCCAATGGATGGGCTACTTTTGCCCTTTGTTGATGGTTGGTGGTGTTGATTCCACAGAGATGGGCAGGTTATGCCCCTTGTTGATTGATGCTGAGATGGACAAGTTGTGCCCCTGGTTAGCAGGATTTAAAGTCGGAACATTGTGCCCCTGGTTGACTGTTGGTGATGCAATGAGGGCAAGTATCAGAGTACCTTGGTCCTGAAGTTGCTATATTTGATCTTCTTCTTCATCTTCATCCTCTTCTTCTTCTTCTTCTGGAGGCTTAGACGGTTCGAGAATCTAATCCCATCAAATGGGAGGCCACATGGCCCAGGCTAGGCTCATCGGGAGGCCTTTATATAGCGCAATTGGTAGATTTCTTCTTGGATCTCTGCAAAGCTCTCCTGGCCTGATGAATTGGATTATTAGGCACTGAAACTTCTTCTTTCTTTTGTCCATGATGACTGACCTGTACCCGAGTCCCTATTTGCATTGATTATATACCAGCGGCATCTTTCTGAACTTGAAATGATTCTTCATGAGGTACTTGAGACTCAGACGTTTTACTGGTGAGAAAACACAATCCATCCTTATCGGTTCCAGATTGGCGATAGCGTTCACGGTCTTGAACTCGAAACTATGAAATGGGACGTCTTCTTCAGAATGTTGGATGTCGATGACGGGGATATCTGGTTCAGTGGCAGCGAAATTGGAAGGAATGATGAGCTCCTTCTCTACAAGGACATAGATCACTTAGTTCCCACAGATATACTTCACCCGTTGATGCAAAGTTGATGGCACCGCCTCGACCTTATGTAGCCAAGATCGTCCGAGCAACATATTGAAAGAGGCTGATATATCCAGGATTTGGAATGTGATAGTTGAGATTTCTGGACCTACCTGTACCTCTATGTCGACTTCTCCTTCCACTGATCGGCGGGTATTGTCGAATGCTCTGACGTACATTGTGCTGGGTCAGAATGAAGAGGGACTGATTCCCAGACATTTCGCAGTCTTGAGCAGACAAACATTTAATCTTAAGCCGTTATTGATGAGGACCAGTAGGACATAGAGGTCTTTATATCATAGGGCTATGTTGGGGGACCGCTCATGATTGCGTCCGTCTGGTGGTAACTCATTATTAGTGAAGGTAATGGCGGGCGTAGCCAAAAGTTGTCTGATCATCAATGCTATCATTTCAGGTACTGTATCTAAGGAGACATGGGCATTACTCAGGGTCTTGGCGAACATTTCTCAATGTATGCGAGATGTGCAGCTCCCATATCAAGATTTGGGCAGGGATTGACTTGAGCTGAGTTGCAACATCATATGCAGCTTCATTTTTGTTGCTTAGGCCTGCGAGAGCGCTTTTGGGATCTCCTTTGTTCTGATTATCTCTTCGAATGCAACACCCATTAGGGTTCATGTTCTCTACCTCAGTACATTCTGGGTAGTGCCATGGGACTTCTTTGTAATTTTCCACTCTACTTTCTAGGACCACTGGTTCTTACGACTTTGTTGGTGGGGGTATCAGATCTTCCTCATAAGGAGCTTTTGCCTTAAGGACTACATTGTTGCCTGTGATGAAGGGATAATATTGAGGCTTGTCTTCATAGATCACATAAGGTCGCGGCCCTGGCTTGACTATTCCTGGAGAAGGAGGTTCCCACAGGATGAACACTGGTCCTCTTGATATGGTGATGGGTCTTTCTGTTCGACTCAGCTGTTGTAGCGTAATTGACACAGCTCCAAGACGCCTTTGTGGCTCGGGGACAGGACTTGCCCCTTGCAATATGACTGGCTCGACTAGGGGAGCCCCTTCTAAGAGAATGGATTCTTGCTGTTGATAAGTATAATCCCTCCATTGTGGATTGGATTGTTCCTGAGCTGAAGTTGCCCCTTGCAAAATGACGGGTTTGTATGCGGGCTCGATGTATGATTGCGCTCCTACCAAAATGACCGGCTCCCAACATAAATGATTGTAAGGTGCCCCTTGTAAAAGGACAATTCCTGGAGCAACTGGTGCTTCATATGGTGGTGCTCTCTCGAGAACTAGCGGCTTGAAGACTGAAGGAAGGAAGGGGTTTACCCCTTGTAGGTTTGAAGGAGAGTTTATTGGCCCATAAGTGTAAGCATGAATGGACTAGATAGGGGAGAAGAAGCGATCGATGCGCTCTCCCTCTTCTATGCTGTTAATGGCAGGGCTGCGAGATGAATTAGGGTCTGTTGGGTGCTGAGGTGGAGGATTCTAAAGGATGTTGGTAGGAGTAGCTGGAGTAGTTCCAGGGATCGAGATGACGATCTTACGGTCATCAATCAGATTTTGGATGACATTCTTCAGAGTCATGCATCGATCAGTGGCATGGCCACGTCCTTGATGGTAGGCACAGTACTCATTTTCTCGGTAGTTTCGAGGCAGAGGATTTGGAGGAGGCCTGGGTGCCATTAGAGTGAGTAATTGCTTTTGTATCAGCATAGTCATGACTTGACTAAATGGTTGAGTGAGAGGAGTGAATTTCCTAAACTCTCTGTAATTTTTCCTATTCTGATATGAGTATTGGCCATTTTTCCTGAATTGTTGCTGCTGTCAAGGTGGTTGCGGCTGTGATTGAGGATTTGGTTATGTGGGGATGGCTACGGTTGATACCTCTAAGGTTGATGCTGAGCTTGATTCTGTTGATATGCTTGGCGTCCTTGTGGGGGAGCATATTGGTTGCCCTGAGCAATAGCGATGATGTCGTTTACCTATGTCGGGCGAGGAGGAGAACCGTTGTGGTTTTCATTCCCATATCCGATAGGTCTTCCTTCCACTCTACTTCGTTTGACTGGAGTGGCCTGGTGAGGCCATAGGGATATTATCCATGTGCAGATTCCTGCTTCGACTTGCTCTCCAGCACAAATTAATTGAGAGAAGTTCGCATATGGATGCAAGATGAGATACCCAGATATGCCAGGATATGTTGAATGGACAATCATGGAGATTTGTTCTTTGTCGTCAATGGGTGTCCACATTCTGGCTGCCATAGCTCGCCAACGTCCTACATAAGATGACAATGTTTTGTCACTCCATTGCCTGAGAGCTGCGAGGTTTGCTCTCCTGGGTGCCATGTTAAGATTGTATGCAAATATGTCGACGAAAGCCTGGGAAAGCTGCTCTCAAGTCCTGATGTGATGGCAGTCCGACTATGTATACCAGTCTAAAGCATCACCCTTCAGAGATTTTTGGAATAAGCGAATGAGGGCTCCTTCATTTTCTGCGATTGCACTCAGCTCTCCACAGAAAGCCTTGAGATGTATTGTGGGACAACCGTTGCGGTCGTATCTTTTGAATTTTAGGACCTCAATGTTTCGAGGTATCTGAGCATCTGGAAATGAACACAAGTCTTTGAACTTGGTCGAGGGTAAATCGATTCCCTGTTGTTGCTGTAGTTGATTTTGCAAGGTCTGGAACTGCTCCCGCAACTCGTCTAGTCCTGCATGATCTACTCGAGTGATTGGCGCCTCTCATTGTAAGGCACGTTCTTCTTCGGCATAGTGGTCAATGTCTTCAACCCTATGGGTTTGCTGGAAAGCAATTATGAGTTGCTAAATTTGATTTGATGATTGAACTGGATTCTGACGAACTTGTGCTTGAAATGACTGTAATTGAGCTGGAGATTGAACTGAAGGTTGAACTGGAACTTGTTGGAAATTAATTGGAGTTTGCTGAATTAAAGATTGCTGAAAATTAACTGGAATCCTATCGGCGGGGATATGCTAGAATTGAAAAGTTCTCATGTTTGTAGGAGGCTGAGATGTTGGGAAGTGACCCCCTTGTTGAGTATTCGCCATTGTCTGCTGATTAATGTGGGCTTGACACTGACCCCATTGTGGGCATTCGTCAATGTTGTCCCTGCTGCTGAAAATTGAATTGAAATCCCATCAACGAGGATGTGCTGAAATTGAGTAAACGTCCCATCAGCGGGGACATTCTTGTTAGAACTAGAGAAAATGAACCGCGGGGAACATTCTCTGGAATGTTGTGTTTTGTTGCTCTGGGGTTCTGAGTAATAGAAACATTCATAGACAATCACAAGCATTCACAAAAGTATACACGAAGAGATATCGCAAGGCGAATTTTATTCCAGAGATTTTGAGATCTTGTACATTCCAGGCCGTGGTCTGGCACGGACCCTTAATTACATCGAATGATCGATGACCCTTGATTAGAAGGCAAAAGACTAGCCAGCCGGGACTAGGGTTTTTAGAGTTTATGGCCATGGGGCCTATATTTGTTTTGCTGTGTACTGAACCACTTCTGTGTTAGTCAGATGTCTATGTCCCATATTTTGGCCGGAGACCCGGGTTAGGACTGTCAGGGTTTATTACTGAGATGGACGACTCTGGGCCTGCGCCTGTCAATGTAGGGACAGATGACCTCGGGAAGTCCGCTCTACAGTTGTGTGTACCTGCGCAGTCTAACCGGCGGGTACCATTTAAATGGGTAGGGCATCGACTGTTGTGTTGTGGCAGTTGAGCAATTGGTTTGTAGGGGATTGAAACTCTTTAGCACGGTCCATTGTGGTAATCAAGGCCCGGCTGGTCTAGCTTTAGCACAAATCGGATCATGCCTTTGCAGTGAACGTAAATATCAGCATATCTGCATAGCTCTGGATGTTGGCGACTCCTTTCCGGGAAGTTACCCCGTTCATTGCGTCGAATAGGGTTGAATCTTGAAGATGCTCGATTCTGCTTATTTAGAGTTCTCGAAACGTTCGCTTGGTCGTTCCATTGCGTCCGGAATGCTCGAAATACCCAAGACCGGTTCCAGTAATCCTTGAAAATACTCAAAATTGAGCCCGGTGCGTCCGCTAACATGTTCTGCAATTGGCTGGTTTCTGGATGCGTGGGACCTAATTTACAGGTGCTTGGGGGCTCCACGCACCTGTCAATTCAATGTTGATTTCCAGACGATTTAAGGGTGTGTTGGTGCATATTCAGGGTGCGTTGGGTCCTTTTCACCGAATTTGGTTTAGATGGATTTACAGATGTGTGGGGACCGAATTGACAGATGCGTGATGTCCTTTTTGGATGCGTGAGGTCCTTTTACAGGTGTGTTTTAAATATATGAAATCCGGACCTTAATAACGGTTCCGCGCCCGAAAATAGGATTCCGATGGACAGAAAGGTGTTTCGGCGAGGATTCCGGCGGATCTTTGGGTTTCCGGCGGCAATGGCTCTCTCTCTTTCTCTCTGTCGTCCGTAAATGGGCGGGTCGAGGGGGTATTTATAGGTGAGGTCGACCAATAGCAGGACGCCACATGCCACGCACCCGTTGGATGCTCCCAACGCACCTGTTTATCTGATTGTAAGTCCGAAAAATCATACGGGTGCGTGGGGTTTTATTTCCGGGTGCGTGAGGCTCCACGCACCTGGAATCCATCTCTTAATCCGTCCATTGATTGTAAGATGCGTTGATCAGCTTTCGAGGTGCGTTGATCAGCTTTCAAGGTGCGTTGGATGCGTGGGCCTTCGCGAGATGGCGGGTCGACGTGCTGTTTTTAAGGGTGCGTTGGATGAGTGGGTCGCTCGGATTTCAGGGTGCGTCGGACACGTAAATGTGGGCTCCATCGATTGGGTTTTGATTTTTGGAGGGTTTGTGGGGCCCGTTTCGCTGCGCAACCACTTGCACTGTTCATCATAATTTATAAAGAAGTCACGGGTCTGATTCCGGATAGTTCTGATCATGGTGATCAGCGGGGTCCGCTAAGGAATTTGGCGAAGTCCAGGGAAGTCACGTAACCTCCGTTTTGCGTGCACCGGAAGGCGTTCTTTGCGGGATTCCTTCAGAGGTATATGGTTACTAGACTTATTTTTGGGAATGTCCATTATTTGGGACCCCAACAATTCTAAAATCTACTAAGATCATTGCTTGCAAGATTGACTAAAATTGATTGGAAGTCCCCGCGGCGGGAATGTTTTGAGACGGTCTTGTTGTCACAGGAAGGTATTGAGGAGGATGCCCCATAATAGAGGATTGAGATGGCTGTTGTCGATAGTTTTGGGTAGACTCCGACGGTTGTGCTTGATTTGAACTAAAGGTTAGAAGGGCCCGGCATGGCTATTGAGATTGCTGTACTAGGCCAACCTGATTGTTGGCTCCTGCGATAGCTTGTGCTTGCCTGAATTGCAAGAACATTTCTTGCATTGCTCTCATTCCTTATGCCAATTCTTGCATGATTGGCGTATTCTCAATTGGTTGTTGTGCTGGAGGTTGCGCTTCGGCCATGTCGAGGGCAGGGAAGAGGTAACCTTCCTCTTTGTGGTCGGACATGGCTTGCTGAGCTTGGGTGTAGATTATGCTACAGTAAGGAGGTTGTTTTCTAAGATGTTGAACCCGAGGAGGCGCAATGGTGAGGAATATGCTTTACTCCTTTTTTGGGTTTTGGGATTTTCTATTTTTTTGTTATAGATAGAATGCGATGCAGATGAGATTATATGAGGACTATTGGCTTTTAAGTACAGGAAGGATTCTGTTTTTTTTCAAGTTGGATCACGACTAGCGGGATTAGTAAATCCCCAGCGGAGTCGCCATTCTGTGGACGCTCACCTTTCCGCGCTCCCGACTCTCCCTTTTAAAAAGGGGTTACGTGAATCACTGTTGTGCCACTGGCTTGCCTCTTTCTCGAGGGCTTTTTCGGTTGTCATGTTATCGGGTATATTTATATGAGTTCGTATAAGACCAGAGTCGCTACTAGCTAGTTACTTCAAATTTACAGTCGGCTAGACCTTGTAGAAATGTTACAGAAGGGAATCCTAAGATTCATTCCTCTAAAATGACTATTTTTTATCTGCGATCAAAGATTCGAGGTAAGGGATCACGGTTACAGGGTGGGAAGGTATTAGGCACCCACTTTACCCGTACCGAAGTACAATCTTTACTTCACAGAATCTAACTAATACTTCAAAGTCTGAATTAATCCTCGTACATTCTCATGAATGATATGATGCATGAATGTAGGTCTAAACAGTAAGAGTTTCTGATGGGCAGGTTTTCATTAACAGGTAAGCCCAGAGCATACGATCAAACTGACAGGTGCTTTATGCGAGATGCATGATGTGTGTTTGATCGATCAGAGTTTCTAATGAGTAAATCTTAGATGAGTCGGCAAGCCTCAGAACAGATACTAAGATCTAATCAAGTGTTTTGAGTGGAATGACAAGCAGGGGGTTGGAAGGATAATAAATGTTACACTATGCTTAAATGTGAATGAGATGATGCTGATATAAGAGTAGCAAGATGGATGGAGGTTTCGCAAGGATTTGCTTTGAGCAGCTAAGATCGGGACTTAGATAGCTTGAGAGGCTTAGACCAAAGTCAGGCTGGGCTGGACCAGGGCTAGACTCTTCACTCACTCGGGCTCTATTTGCTTCCCCAAGTGTAGGGTTGCGATGTAGTAATAATTCGGTAGAGACCGATCGTTCTCAAGGGCTTATTAGGAATTCACAATACTTCTAATATTCTCTAATTAAGATCAAACTAAATAGATTTTAGAATTTGTATGAGAGAAATATTCTTAAACTAAAAGTGATTATAATTAATATAAAAGAGCACTAGGGGTTCAAGGATCCACTTGTAGCAATCCTTGATGTATAATTCACTGTGGTTTCCCAATTACACAACTAGAATCGAAATCAAATCCTATCTAGCCAGATGATAGAGTGGTTAATTCATGAAAACAATCTAATTCATGTGTTGTTCATAAACATAATTTCCTCAATTCAAGTTAGGACTTAAGTACACTCAATTGCATAGGTCATCCTAGTTCCAATAGGTTAAGATCACAATTATACTAATCATCAAACACTGTCACAAAGCTTAACTATATCATGATTTGAACTTCATTCAAATCACATGTATAAACAACACCTAAATTGGATTTTAGAACAAAAAGTAGAACTTTGGTTTGAAGTTCCCACACGAGGATCCAAGTCTAGAGCGTCTTCAATCCGATTCCTCAGAGCGTATAGGTCTAGATCCATGTAAAACAATTAAGAACTAAAGCAATTCTTCCAAATATCCATGAGCCATCATAAGATTAAGAAAAACTACTTAAAACTTTATTCAAACTTCCATAAACCATTGTTCTTCGATAAAAATTCAAACTTGAAGTCATATAAATGAATCAAAGCATCTTAGATTCACTTACAAGCTTCACCTCTTAGCCCTAGCTAAGAGGTTTAGCCGATCATGATCCAAGGAAACATGAAATCAACTAAAAACATGAAAACTAAAGGAAACAAACTAGGGGGAGTTGTAGAACTCCGATTCCTCCTTTCTCCACTTCCCACCTTCGTAGATCTCTTCTAGGATGCCCTATGAACAAAACCTAGGTGCCTTTTATAATAGAGAGGTCCTACCACCTCAGAATCTTCCAAAATTACTCAACACTTACACAATTGCGCACAAAATTCGGAACTTGCTGAAGAAGTTGCTGATTTTCAGCAAAAATTCACTGACCGACCGGTCTTGACCGGTCAAGGCTAGCTGGCCAACCGGTCTTGACCGGTCGGACCTGTCCAATGGACAGTCCAGAGAGCACAGTGGGGAGCCCGACCTGTTGGCCAACCGGTCTTGATCGGTCAGTCTTCCTTTTTTCATCTTTTCTTTCTTTCTTTCTCTCTCTTCTATTTTCGTGATTCTTTGGCCCACCTTGGGTCCTCATCCAATGGCTCTAAATATGATCTTTTAGCCATCAATTGAGCGAAGTCTCTCTCATTCCTACAATCATAAAACCATGCATTAGGATAGTCTTTAAACATGCAAATCATGCATAGTTAGTGACGTAGTGGGGTTAGAATATACACATTTAAGAGTTCAATAGGCTCTCCTTGGTGGAGGAATGGGTTAAGAGAGATCGAGATGGACTCGAAATTGACGGATTTTCTGGGATGTTGAGGATGTTAAATACGAAGGGGAGAAGGGATATTTATAGCTGCGAGAAGTGGCAACTCTCGTAAATAGGGACGGGCAGCCGTCTGAGGGCCGCCCGTACAGCCACCTTGCTCCAGCTTCGGAGCGTACGGCCTCCGAACCTGAAGCAAGAAAGCCTCAGGCTCGAGGTTCGAAGCTACTCCGAAGCTGAGGCTCAGAACCGGGTGAGTTGATTGGGTTTAAAAATGGGTTTGACAAGGTGAGTTGACTGGGTACGAGGACTGGGCTGACTCAGTGATTTAACTCAACAAGTTGACTTACAAAGTTGGCTTTTTAGGATTTTTGGATTGATTTTTTCTATGGATGGTTTTTCGGGCTGATGTTTAGGGGTGAGTTGACTGGGTTCAGGCTTGAGTTGGGCTATAGATTGGGGCTTGCAAGGGCGAGTTTGGCTGGGTTTTGGATATAGGGTTTGGGGTATGGACCTCCATCCATTTAGCTATCTCAACCAATTTTATAGCCGAAGGTGGGGTGTCTATAGTCAGCTATCAGATCTCTCATGGATGATTCATTATTCTTAAATCAAAGTGATTTCGTGGTATTTAATTAAAATAAAAATCAAAGTAAAATTCTGAAATATCCAATTAAATTCTAAAAAATTCGAGGCGTTACAATCCACCCCCTTAAAAATAAACTTGATCCCCGAAGTTTTCTAAGCAGGATCGTCAAAAGTTGAGGGTATTCTCCATTCATTTCTTCATTTGAATGTGTCTCCTGCCTTATCAACCCGCTCGACTCAAACACTCTTACGAGTCTTTAGTCATCTTTGACCTATTTTAGGTTAGTCGTGATATTAGTGTCATCACATTCCACCCCGCTTAAAATAAGATTTTCGTCATCGAGGTTTATTTTAAAGCTCTTCAATTTTTGCCTGACATGCTTTCATTGTGCACTCTGATTCCTAGATGGTTCTATATATATCAACGAGTCCCTTAAACTCAATCAATTATCTATCATCCTGATATCTCTCAGTCAGCTAGGGCAGTATCTAATTCTCTCTTGCGGTATTCTTCAAGGGGCATATTGTTGAGAAAGTGCGAGGTAAAAGGACCCAGCTACGAGATCTATGGTTCCAATCCACGAACTCCTTTGATCCCTCCTTGGCTAGCTTAGTCTTCCGATAATATCACCATGTTGCTTAACTAAGTCTTACATCCATTGAGTTGGGTTAGATCTTTAGCTTTGGTACAGTCACTACTCTTAAGGTTCTTTCCTAAGTCGAGGGTATCAACCTACCATGGGCGTATTACTCTTAGTCTTATACTTAGGTCTGGAGGTGCTCCTATAGTCAAAGGGTTTAGGAGGATCATTAGAGTTAGATAATTACCAAGGATGTTTGTTCTATATTTGAGATAACCAATCGGGGGTCTAAAAGGATGGATCCGGGTTCCATTAGGTAGGCATGATCGAATGGTCAAGTGAAGGGGTGGATATAGGAGCGGGTAACTAAGCGAATGAGATATCATTGATGGTCATTTAATGGTTAAAGGTGCGACGGAAAGATGAGATTAGGGATACCATATTTTAGCTCTTGATAGGTTCTAAGCGGCTAAGTTTCTACGCCCTACAGTTGTCTATACTTCTATTTCACTCTAGTCATCATACAAAGAAGAACACACTTACACTCATTTCAAGAGAATGCATAAATATCCCCAAGTTAGAACAAAGATGCAGTTTGTATACTGTCGGTATTATGGGAAAACGGTTCAAGTAGATTCGGGTCCGATACTTAGATCTTCTACTCACATTGAGCATTGAGTTCATTAGTATCCATTCAAAATTTTGAGTGTCAACCCTCGGGATTCGAACATGGATCCAATCGCTTACACAACGTATCGTGTATGGTTCTGTCCTTCCGTATGGCCAATTTATTCTAACATGGTGGGAACCATTATTTATTCTCTCAAAATGTATAAAAAGTAAGTATAAAAAAAGATCACCGAAAATAAAATTCATCAATACAACACATCAAAACTTTACAAGGTCTTATTTACTTTCGTCGTCAAACATGTCAAGTGTCTAGGTCGAGTTGGTAAGTGGCAATTTATGATTGTGATATCTTACCTAAAGTAACTGAGTGGGGCCTAGGGTCTAGAGAGACATGCAAGAAGGCACTAGGGTAACACTTCTAAGGGCACAAGCATACAAACTAAGTCTAATCAAGGAGGTTCCAAGGCTAAGGGACTAGGGTAGCGTTGAATCTGAAATATAGGACTCATAAGCATTCTTGGAATTCTTTCTCTCAAACCGGCCATCAATTTCTCCTAAAATTTGGTTGGTCAGTTATATGTTAGGTGTGAAATAATCTTAATTTTTTTCAGATCAAAATTTGAACGGTAACACATGTTTCTGTCCTAATCAAATCCATAAAATGCAGCAGGTCAGCATAATTTTGTGCAGAGTTTTTGCTAGTATTAAAATTTTCCAGATTTATCTATCCATCGGATTGATATGAAATTTTATAGGGGTTATGGGGGGTAAGTTAAGAGTCTTTATAAAAAATTTTAATAATTTTCTCACTTGGATGCATGTTTTCTAATTATGAAACAGCAATTAGATTGGGGAATTTATCCTATCTCGAAAAATTCTAAATAAATTCGCTGGCTCTAGGAGTTTGATGGAACTAACTCACACGACTCATCAAGTTACTGATCTAGTTATGGGAAATAAATGAAAGCCCCAAAATTTCAAACAAAAGTGGGAATTCTCTTCCTGAAACCCTAGAGTTCATATTTATACGTTCAACGGCAACCCTAAAAATCTTCAAGGAGCCTAAGTGTGGGTTTCTATGTTCGTACATTACATACAACCATGAAGGGACGTACCTAGGTGTTTTGTCACTAATTTTTAGAGACCTAATCCCTAGGGTGAGTTCATTATGCAATGGATTGGGATACACACCCCAAGGTCACATTTTCTCTCTGATACCATCTTTATAACACCCCCAGATTTCGACTCTCGTGGATACCGCAAAAAGTCAAGTTCCCATGTGTTAACTAGTGTCAAGGACAATTCCTCAACATCCCATCAATCATTCATACATTTAATACTTTGTGGTATTCAAGCACGGTGACAAAAATTAAATTATCTCATTTCATGGATTTTTAAACTAAGTTATTAACAAAATGTCCTTAACATACCAAATCAAATATTCAATTATTGTCTTCATTGTAAGACTTAAAACAATTTTGTAAAAAATAGTAAATTATTCTAAGAATGCATAAACAAATAAAGTTTTCATTAAGTCGCTCTAGCTTTGTCACTCGTCATCTGTTGCCACGAACCTTCATACTCTTTATCTTAGAGCTTGGTTCACCTACTAAATCTTCACCTGCATTATTTGGGTTATGGTTGGATAGCGTTAATGGCTATCATAGTGAGGCATATCCCTCTAAGATAAATATGACAATAATAATAACCAAACAGAGACAGTGCAAGCATGATAATAATAATGATCAACCAAAACATACCAGATAAAATCTTATTAATGCATTGCATGATATGCATGCTCTGGCTAAGGTACCTTGGTACCTTGGCTAGAATCATAATACATGAAGTGAGACACCCCCGTTACACTTCACGCTAGCCACTAGTTACCAGAGGGAAATAACCCAACTAATGGAAGTGGAAAACCCACAATACACTTCCACTAGATAGCGCATGACAAGAAGCGAAAAACCCCCAATACACTTCCTCTGTGACACCTAGAGGGGCTGGCCCACCAAGTCAGGCTCTAGTGAATGCATGAATTTGTTTCGCTTTAAATTAAGTAGTTTTGCATGCAACTATATTAAAAGAACTCAATGGTCACTATGGGGAGGTGTAAACAACAGAGCATAGGCCTACAGCTCGAGCTTAGTGTCCATATCACCAACCCCGGGTCATGAGACGACATTTACAAGTACTGTCCACTTCTTACCCCAATTCATAGTTCAATTATATCCTTCCCTGGATTCATCATAGGTAACGTATCAATACGAGAATCCCTTTTGCACTTATCCAACAATGTGCACACGGTAGTGCCAAACTTAATAACATGGCATATACATTCAACAATACCCATACAGTGATGCCAACACTTAATACCCAACAATCAGTCATATTCATCCAACAATGCATACGGTAATGCCAACTCTCAACCCATAACAACAAGACATACTAATCGAATAATATCTACATGGTAATGCCAACGCAACAAGGTCCTGTACGGACTCCATCTCTTTACATGAAATGGTTACAGCAGTATGGGGTTAAAGGGTGTGCATTAATGTAATATCCAGATACATAATCTTATACAGACATCACATTGATCATCTAAAATATCATCAACCCATGTAAAGCATGATTTCAAAGTAATTTATACATGGTTCTCACATAAGCACAATATTACACATATTTTCTCATACCAACATCCATACAAGCATCACAAAGGCACTATAATGGAAATCAACAACAAACCTATATAAAAGATCATATTAAATCTTATTCAAATTAACAAATACAAGTTAATCCCAATCAACACTGTAAACTTGACTATTAACACATGAAAATCCCAGAGAAGCATATTATAATTATATTTGGCTTGAAGGGAGATCCTCAGCTTAGCTTAGGATGAACTAGAAGAGAATAACCTAGAAGATAAGGGTGATGATCATCAAAGTGGTAAATGCTTTGCTAGAATTTCACACGTGTGTTAGATTGGGCGTCAACACTCTTAAGGGACGGCTTGGATGGATCATCTCCTCTCTCTCTCTATCTCCTCCTCTCTTTCTTTCCTTCTCTCACACCTAGGGTTTGAACGTGCAAGGGGGTCGCGACGGCTGGATCTTTTTTTCTCTTTCATACACGTTAAGAGAGAGGCTTTCTCTCACATTTAACACCTCATGTGCATAAGGGTGGACGTCCATATCCTATGGCACATAGAACGACTCTACAAAGGTGCTCCTTTTTCAATTCTAATCCATTCATCATGTGTAGGTCGAAGGATAGAGTCGAGATATATAATTTTCTTGGTGATCCATAATCTAGATTGACTAATCTTTGAAAATGACATGGCGAGTGCCAAAATGGAGTTTATCTCAATTAATGGTCCAAACTTGATTATCAAGGCCCATATTTGGAGAAAAATGTGTAATCATGATAGGTAAATGATCTAACAAAATTTGATGGTTGATTGATGGTGGAAAATGCCTAGATTTGAAATTTCACCTTTAGCGGATAAATGAAGGGAGTGGCTTCAGGGTTTGACGTTGTAGGATCATAGATCAGGATTCAAATGTTGTGTAAACTCGTAGTCATATGAGGACAATAGGTGGTGCAAGCTTGAGAAGCGATTGACGGAGGGAAGTGTGTTAATTGAAAGGTACAAATTTGGGAAGAGTTAATAACTCGGTTATTCCTAAAACGAGATAACTTAGTAAGAAAGAAAGAGGCTTATCAAGGTGGGGCACTCAAATGACATTATTGGTCCATGATAAGGACGATCAAAGTCACTCCCATGAAGGAGAATATTCGACTACGACTACCCATCCACTTTCCTCATTTGATGGATATTAAAATCAAGGGTTAAGGGGCTGATTTGACAATTGGGTCACTTCTACTATGATCTAAGGGCTGAATTCGAGTGTTAGGATATGCAAATGGAAATACTACATATTACAGAATAAGAGAGCTTTAGCTAAGCTATTACTTGCTCGGGCTGAGCAAATTTAGCTTGAATGTGAAAATTTCAATAGATGAATGGCCAAACAAACTGAGAGCATAAATCGGTTAATGGCTCTTATTGCTGAAAGGGCACAAATGACACAAGTGACACATCACCTGAATGTTCCAAATGTTGAGTATGTATGGAATGCTCAACCACCCGTCGAGTTCGGGTGACCAGAGGCCACGGCCGGAGCATTAGAAGTGTCCTTGCCCGTCTACAAGCAAGATATCATGCCATTAATCGACCAGAACGTTGAGTTGCAGAATGTTAATGAAGGCAAGCAATCTGGTTAGGAAACACTTGGGGGGTAACCTTCCCAGCATTTTCTTAGAAATTCAGTATTCAATGGAGGACAAAATCAGATAGGACCGAAACCTCGACCAGTGCCTGAACTAAATCCTCTTGATAGCAACCAAATATACATCTGGTTCAAGAAGTGGCCGGCCATGGTCCTTAGTTGTACCATTATTTTGGTTTATCATAAGCCGTATTCTGAATAGATCGACTGACAATCTCTATGCCATGGCCGACTTAGTTCTTTTTCGATCAAGATGACCAAATGCGAATGAGATGGCCAACTTCGATGTTTTTCGATCGAGACAGCTGATTTTGACCAAGACATTTGCATTTAATGTTTTCTAATCAAGACGGCTGATTCGAACAAAATGGCCGACTTCGATGTTTTTCGACCAAGATAGCCGATTCGACTAAGATGTTCGAATTTGATGTTCTTCAACTAAGGTGGCCGAGATGATTCCGATGATAGATCGAGGAGCAAAATATCACACCCATTTTCAAAAATTTTGAAGAGAAACATGTTCTGAAAACACAATCAATGTTGCTTTCACCTTTTATTCAAAGGCGTAGCGACATGGGGGCAATATTGGCCTATTTCTGACGATTCTTGGAAAAGGACATGTGTGATTGCAAGAAAGATATTTGGAAGGCGTTTTTTCCGACGCTAAATGAATGATACATGCCATCCAAGATGGAATGTAGTCGAGCAACCTAGCTGTGCACAGAATGCGTCCAAGCGATCTAGCTGAACACGGAATGCCGTTGAGCGATGAGGAACTTGGTTGTACACGGAACACGGCCAAGAGATGTTTGTAGGCGAGAGACAATGACTGAGTGTAGTTTGTGGCAATGACTGTAAAGACAGGTGACAAGCATAAAGAATGATCTGGAAGGTGAGTATAATGACGAATAATCATTGTAATTACCAAATGTGGGAGAGTGGAGTAGGTCCCATAAGTAGTTATAGGACAGGTGGTAAGAGGAGTGATACCCATGGAAGAACATAGGATGCATCAAGAGAGTTCTTCACCGTCAGGAAAGCCTATAAATAACAGAGTGGAGTAACACAACAAAGGGTCTAGCACCAACCAAATCAAATCAAATCTAAATTTATCTTTCAATTATCATGCTTCTTAGCGTTTTTCTCTTTACATTCCTTATTGTAATTAGCAGTTTTATTTTCATAAGCGTAATTCTGCTCTTTACATTCCGTAGTGAAAGTTATGAATTTATGTTCCATAACAATAAATCCATAACGTAGTTTTTAACTAGTAATTTTAGTTGTAATCGAGGTCTACGCTCACATGCTGGACTTATTTTAATGAAGCACTTAACTCAAAAATGTGATCTGCAGCCTGTTCTTAGTGCTCGACTTTAAGTATTTCCTTTCTGTTTTATTTTATTTTGTATTGAAAAGTCCTTTTGTACAGAAGGTAGAGGTGCAATCCACTATTGTAGGACGAACTCTACCCTCGAAATATTGTCTGGTCATTGGAAATCAATTGTGCAAGTGACTGAATAGGCAACCGATCTATATAGGTCTCGGTCATATACGACCGATTACGTCGTATCTGTCTATCTTAGCGCTTGGGGTAATCGTTATTTGATTTGAATGGAGCTACACAGTTGGTTCTAGCATACCCGTACACACATTACACGCGTGACAAAAAATAACGAGTGCAACAACTTTTACATAATTCTATAATTTTTTTAAAAATATTTTTAACTTTTTTACTACTTGTACATGTACTTCTCTTTTTCCTTATATTTTGAAGGAAAAGAGTGTGGCTCAGTTCAACTTTTCCAATACAACTCAACTTAAGGCTTGTTTGGATGGAAGGAATCCAATGTAATTCATTATAAAAATTTCATTATTACTCTGTATCGCCAGTTGGATACACCAAGCTTTCAAATCATAGGAATCCATTGAATGCAATGGGTAGATGTGCCTTAACGTGGCATAGTTTCATGGCCCCCACCATGATGTATGTGTTATATACACACCGTTCTTTCATTTTGTGAGAGCGTTTTATGGAAATAGAAAAAAAAAATGAGCTACATCCCAAATGAAAATTGACCACACCGTAGAAGCAGTTAGGATTGAACGCCTGCCATTAAAAAGTTCTTGCGGCCCACAGAAGTGTTGGATGAAGTTGATATTTAGGGTCATACCCTAAATGATATTGCAAAATGGATGGACGGTGTGGATATAACACATATTAGGCATGTTGTATCCACATGTGTCTACTCACTGAGTAAATTACAAGCATATAAAAAAAATTAAAGCCTTGATTGAAATTGGCATACATGGGCTTTAGTTATGACTAGTATGGTAGTTGTGATCATTGCTTATTTACAGTTGACGACACCCCATTACGGTGGATTCCTTCCGTCCAAATAGGCACTTAGGGCAAACCACCCGATAAATCTCATATTCTTAACCCCATGCCATGAGGATACTCTTTTTTAATTTTCCCATTTGCTTAAAATTTAATTGACAAATAGATGCTCTAGTAATTTCTCGAGATTCAAGAGCATCTTTGCCCATTCTCCTGGTTCCACCAACACCCATATAAAACAATAGCTTAACATAATAAATAAAGAAAGCAAAGCTCGGTATTATATGTGACTTAGGCCCCTATAAAATCATACTTTATAGTGCATGAAAATGACATACGCAGACAACTCCAATGCACCAATTTGTTGTATTTGACTTGGACAAGGAGGGACGTTTTATGCCACTCCGTAACCAGGACACTCAATAGAACAAGTCATCATAGGTTTTAACACCACCACGTGGCACTCTCTCACTTGAGCCGGCCGTATCCCCCTTACATACACCCACACCACTCCTTAAAGAACACGCCACCCTCCTTTCTCCCCACTTCTCTTTTTCTTCCTCCAATCCTCTTCATGGGTTTTGTTTAGTTCCACTTACAGAACCCAGATACAAGGATTAGAAGAAGATCCTCATCTAAGTGAAATTTCAAAGCGACCGAAACTGCCCAAGTGCCCTTTCCTACCAAAGAAGAAGGCTCACCTCCCAAATCCTATGTGTGGTCCATATAAAAGCCCAAGTGCTCAAAAATCAACAGCTACAACAACAATCAGCCCAAGTGCCTCTCACTAGCGATATCAACAACAACAACGAGAGATGGATAGGTTGATAAGGTTGGAGCCATCGAACAGAGTCGCGGTCCGAGTTGAACTGGGTCAACGGTGCTACGGCGAGCTCACGTTACGTAACGTCATGTACACCATGCCTGTCGCGTTCCGGCTGCAAACCATGAACAAGAACCGATACATGGTGCGGCCGCAATCTGGCATCATCTCCCCGCTCGCCACGCTCACTGTAGAAATCACATATATCTTGCCACCGAATTCTACTCTGCCTGATTCGTTTCCTCACTCGGACGATTCCTTTCTACTGGATAGTGTTGTGGTGCCAGGTGCAGCCGTTAAGGACCCAACCTCCACGTTTGACTCGGTCCCTAATGACTGGTTCACTACCAAGAAAAAGCAAGTGTTCATTGACAGTGGTATTAAGATCATTTTTGTAGGATCGCCCATCTTGGCTCGGCTTGTCACGGATGGCTCCATGGATGATCTCCGGGAGGTGCTGGAGCGGAGCGATACCACCTGGCAAGCTGCAGACTCGATTGACGATCATGGCCAAACATTACTACACATAGCCATCGCTCGGAGCCGTGCTGATCTCGTCCAGCTCCTTCTGGAGTTTGAACCGAATGCGGAGGCTCGGAGCCGAGCTGGGCAGACACCGCTTGAGGCTGCAGCCGCGGCTGGGGAAGCCTTGATCGTGGAGTTACTGCTTGCACGGCGTGTAAGCACGGACAAATCGGAGTCGTCAGCATGGGGGCCACTTCACTTAGCAGCAGGGGGCGGGCACCTGGACGTCATGCGGCTCCTGTTGCTCAAGGGGGCAGAAGTGGATGCACTAACCAGCGATGGGCGGACTGCGCTGCACCTTGCGGTTGAGGAGCGGCGCAGGGACTGCGCACGCCTGTTGTTGGCCAGCGGTGCACGAGCTGACATCCGTGGCTCAGCTGATGGTGACACGCCACTGCATGTAGCTGCGAGCCTGGGCGATGAGCACATGGTCAAGCTCCTGTTACAAAAGGGCGCCAACAAGGACATACGCAACCAGCTTGGCAAGACGGCTTATGACGTAGCGGCCGAGTGTGGGCACAGTCGGCTTTTTGATGCGCTGCGTCTCGGGGACAGCCTCTGTGCCGCGGCACGCAAGGGCGAGTTGCGAGCGGTGCACCGGCTCCTCGAGAATGGTGCATTGATCAACGGCCGAGATCAGCATGGGTGGACCGCGCTGCACCGAGCGGGGTTCAAGGGCCGTGTGGACATCGTCCGGACTCTCCTCGACAAGGGTGTCGATGTGGACGCTAGGGACGATGATGGGTACACGGCGCTACACTGTGCAGCCGAATCGGGCCATGCCGAGGTGATAGAATTGCTCGTGAAGAAGGGTGCCGACGTCGAAGCACGCACGAACAAGGGTGTGACCGCTATGCAGATCGCCGACTCATTGCACTACACAGGGATTGCACGTGTGCTTATGCAAGGTGGGGCCGCCAGGGACGCGGCGGCCCCATTAACAACACCCGCGACACTCCCATTAGGTGGTGGCGCGGGACGCGAGCGGGACTCCGGTCCTAAGAAGAAGGCGCACCGGCCGAGCACCCTTCGAAGTAGCTTCGATAGGACTTTGCCGTTAGCATGCTCTACCTAGCACGTGTGGTACCCTCCTTGGCACGTGACATGAGCTTTTTTTTATTTTATATTTGAGCCCCCAAGAAATCACATCATTCTTTTTGGAACAAGTCAAAACCAATGTTTATTAAAAGTAATATACGCTATTATACAAACTATATTTATGTAGCAAGTAGTTGTTAAAATGGTTTTATATAGTCAATGGTGTAAGGATGGACCTAGTAGTTACTCTTCCTGTATATGTATTAGTGCAAATGTTTTCTCACCCGAACGTGTGCAAATGGTTTGTTGTGGGCCCCACCATCTGTTGATGACATCCACAAGGACCATCATGCACACCCTCCCCCCTTTGCCCATCGCCTAAAAAATCAAGTCAATTCTTGACTTAGAGGGGCAAAGCCAGTAAGACAAGTTGAGAGTGGACACCAACCCTTGATTCTGATCATAGAGGGCCCCCATGTTTGTATATGCCATTCAATCCATTGGATAGATGGCCCACTGCAAAATCAGACCATTCTGATACTTGGTTGGGGCCTAAAAAGAATCAAGGGTCAGGGTCCCTTCCTAACTGTTTGTTCTTGTGTGGCCCACCTGAGTCATAGAATGGCCTGATTTATGGGCCATGGCCAAAAAAGAGAGGACATGTAGATCTTCCAAGTGATTGGCAATACATGATGATGCGGCCGACAACAACCGTTCGTTTCACATCCGAGTGAAAAAGTTTGATAGGAGAAATGTCAACATTCAAACGTTTCATATGTGTGAACTTCCACATAAATCTTGTTCTTTCTTACCGACGTAACGCATATGGTGCAATTCAACCTTTCATGGGTGGAATGTCCTACAAAAGTAACACGTTGGCTGGAAATTAGGAAGTGTTGTAATTGAAAGTTCAGATGTAACGTTGCATGTCAACAGTTTTCTAAATATATAAGACATTTTCCAAAACTGTTTATGTGAAATGTATTAACGTTCCTTTGTACGATACTTCCCTATCTAGGGTTACTAATGACAATGATGATAAACCAAACTGGGGAGACTGCAACCCTCTTAAGAAATATCACTTAGGTATAACAATTAATGGTCCACACTGGCAAATGTGTGTGAGATCTGAGCCATCCACTGGATGGTAGGCGTCATTGTGCATGTCCATTAATTGTTCCCATGATCAGGCTAGCTGTGTATTGGAAATATTGGCTGACGATCCATAGTCAACATGCATATGTGGCCCACCTGATTATTGCCTCTTAGTTTCAAATTTGGCCACATGTGATGTACGCAAGTGTGTCATAACCGACTGTGCGTCTCAATTCCAACCGATCAACTTTGACCCCAAGCATAGGTAGATACGTCGAACTCAACTGTATATGACTAAGATTTGCGAACATTGTTTCAACCACTCGCAAGATGTTATTTAAGACGATTAGGTGATTATCATAGGGTAGGGTTTGTCCTCCTTAAATGGGTTGCAGATTGCTTTTCAAATAAAAGGACTTTTCCAAATACAATAATAAATCAAAAGAAAATACTTACAGTCGACCGCAGAAAACAACTATAAAACACATTTCCAAAAGGAGAACTGCTTGTATGAAATGGTGCGTATAAGCATAGACTAGGATTACAACTGAGGATTAGAGCTAGTAGATTACTGTTACTCCTATTGTAAGACTAAATTACTGATTACACTAATTACGTAATGTAAAAGACTGATTATGCTAAGAAACATAAAAGATAATTGATTGGTTTGTTTATTTGTTTCATATAAAACACTTCGCTTTGTTGATTTCCCCTATTATTTATAGATCTCCTTGGAGAGAGAACCATCTGGATACTCCCCACGTTCAGTCAATTATAACAACTGCTTTGGCAACACTCTGCCCTTTTAGAATCTTCCTGGACACCTGTCCCAGTAACTACTTCAGCACCACTTTTCTCTTAACCAAGTTCTGACTTTCACTGCTCAGCCATGCTCCATCTTTAAATGATGTGTATTATCCAACTAGAAAATGTGTCTTTTCCAAATTGGCTCTTCTAGAAACAACAAAAAATAGGGTACAACATTGCCATCACGTTGCTTCGCCTTTGGGTAAAAGGTGAAAGTAATGTTGGCTCGTTGTTCGATGCAATAAATGCAACTACTCAACCAGACGAAAACATCAAATTCGGCAATGTTGGTCACACTCAACCATCTTGGTCGAAAAACATCAAAGTTTGTCATCTTGATCAAAAAACATCGAAGTCGATCATCTTAGTAAAAAAAACATTAAAGTCGGCCATCTTGGTCTGGCCTGGCCATCTTGGTCAAACTCGGCCATCTTGGTCAGGCCTGGCCATCTTGGTCAAACTCGGCCATCTTGGTCAGGCCTGGCCATCTTGGTCAAACTCGGCCATCTTGGTGAAAAAAACATTGAAGTCGGCCATATTGGTTGAACTTGGTCATCTTGGTCGAAAAATATCAAATTCGTCCGTGGTAATGGAGACTATCGGTCAATCCATTCAAGATAAAGCTTATGGTAGACCAGGGTAGTAGTGTGGCTAAG
The DNA here is from genome assembly GCA_003013855.2 of Liriodendron chinense. Lineage (NCBI taxonomy): Eukaryota > Viridiplantae > Streptophyta > Magnoliopsida > Magnoliales > Magnoliaceae > Liriodendron > Liriodendron chinense. Next base: position 2,466,152 of record ML058584.1, read on the forward strand.
AACTTGGCCTACTACTTCTTAAACCAATTACATAATTTGATTGCGAACCAGATGTTTAGGTTCGACCATTGTTGGTGGATCTGGACCGACCAAGTATTGTCCTCCATTGTAAGGAAGATTTCTAGGGAAAGGCTACCCCCAGGTGTTCCATGATTTCTACCTTCAAGACCTCCCGCTCCGGTCGCCTAAACTCTACGAGTGGTGGAGCATTCCGTACATCGTGGATCGGAGCAGGATGTGTATATTCCGTTGACGATGAAGTAATATTGGCAGTACTTGTGCCATGTTACCAATAGAACTGACTTCAGCATTATGCTAAGGTGCATTTGGTGTTCTCTCAATAAGGATAGTCATCAACCAGTTCATGTTCTCGGTCGTTGTAGCCATCCATCTATTAAAGCTTTCAATTTGAATTCGTGATTGCTTAGCATGAGTTTGTGATTGCTCGGCTTGAGTTCTTCCTTGCTCTGCAATATACTGAATCCTCATTTGCATATCGCATAATCCGATTGATATCACCTCTAAAGGGTCACTCAGAGATGAAGATATATGGCACATCCTGGTTTGTAGGGTTAGGAGTCAATTTGCATTCAAGTTTGGTAATTCAGGTATTGGTTGCACCTTCACCTCCTCGGCTAGAGGCAGTGTGGATGGTGTTATAGGCTCAGGCCCAAGAGTTCGAGTATTCTTTTGACTTACTTTCCTGATCAATTAATTTTGCGTCAGAGGTTGTTGCGGCAAGGATGATGCGCAACAAATACTTGTGATAACCAGGTAGACTTTCAGGGTCCTACTAGACGTACAAAAAATGTTGCATCTCGATTTCAAATTCAGCTACATGTGATGTATATGGGCGTGCCAGAATCGACTATGCAGCTCGATTCCTACCGAACACCCAAGAACCAAGATAGGAAGATACGTCGAACTCAACTGTATATAACAAAGATCTGAGAAGATCGGTCGCCTATTCAGCCACTCACAAGATGTTGTTTAAGAAGATCAGGCGATTATCGGAGGGTAGGATCTGTCCTCCATAAATGGGTCTCACCTTGCCTTTTAAATGAAAGGACATCTCTAAATACAATAGTAAACTAAAGGAACATATTTACAATCGATCGCAGGGAACAACTATAAAACACCTTTTCGAAAGGAGAACTGCTTGTATTAAAATAGTAACTTGTCCAACGTATAAGCATAGACTTGGATTACAACTGAGAATTACAGTTACTGGATTACTATTACTCCTAATGTAGGATTAGACTATTGATTACGCTAAGTAATTTAAATAACTGATTATGCTAAGAAACAAGGGATAATTGATTGGTTTGTTTGTTTTATTATTATAAGACTATTTTGCTTCGTTGATTTTTTCTGCTATTTATAGACTTCCTTAGAGAGAAAGAATCATCTGGATGCTCCCCATGTTCAATCAGTTATAGCAATTGCTTTAGCACCATTGCGGCCTTCCAGACTCTTCCTGGACATCTGTCCCAGTAACCGATTCAGCACCACTTTTCTCTTGACCACGTTCCATCTTTCACTACTCAACCATGCTCCGTCTTTAGATGACATGTATTATCCAACTAACAAACTTGTCCTTTCTTGATTAGCTCTTCCAAGAATGGTAAAAAATAGGGTACAACACTGATGAGTTGAACAACTTGATTCTTAATCAAGGCACATATCGTGATTAGGGGAAACAATGGATTCGGTTCGTTGGATCAAAGCTCAAACCCACCCATGAACCATACACTATGACGGGACGTGACTCATTAAAAAATTCATCAAGCGCGAACTGGTGCAAATCAATGGACCTAAATGGGCCAAGATATCTTGTCAGAACTCACCCACAACCCATTACCCTCTGACCCAACAAGAGGCACTTAAAATTCATCAAGCCTGAACTCAAGCCCCATCCAACCCATTTAATTATAAATGTATTTACACTTGACCTCAACACGGCTTAAAAGATGTCACGTGGTAACATTATCTCAAAGAAAATCTTTACAGCAATTAAAACAACAAATCTGGCCATTAAAATGTAAAATTAATCCTTAAAACATAAAATAGACAACTAACAACCAACAACTGAAATTTGATCGACAACGTTTGACAATGGCTGACCATGCCCATAACGGCCAATTTCGGCCAATGACCAAACAATCGATTTTTTTGTCAATGGACGTCATGGCTGGAGGAAGATAGGTCGCAAGGAATCAGATAAAGGACCAAGTAAAAAAGGGATATGATTTTGGGATACATGTCACATGAGCGAAGTGATAAGAGAGAATAATCTTCACTATACGTGATAGGAGAGAATAATCGCAACAAAGAAGGTGTCAAAGTAGGTGCATAGCAAACTCTCCAGCAACTGCCCAAAAATTCTCAAGGATTAAAGTTTTTATGGCCTTTCACCAAATCAACGAAACCTAGCACAACATTGTTTATCTTACGTCCATCATGAATGTTTATCCTTTCATTTTATTTTTTTACTTTTAGTATAATTCCCTTCCATCTACGCCAAGTGTTGTATCATAAGGAAGACATTTTCTTTTTTACTTCTTAGTGTAATTCCCTTCTATTTATACCAAGTATTGGATCATAAGGAAGATCTTTTCTTGTTTACTTTTTAGTGTAATTCTCTTCCATCTATGCCAAGTGTTGGATCATAAAAATTATCATAATGCAATTCTGTTCATCTAAGCCCACATTATTGGACTAAGGAAGACCTTAGTTTAGGAATCCTCTTGTCTACGTCCATGTCGTTAGACCTAAAGGAAGTTAGTGTAAATTATGTTGACCGTCTTTCCTATCCTTGTGGCCTTCACCCAAGTTTAAAATAAATAGCTGACACACCGCCCATGACTCCACCATCTCGCCTAAGAAGCTTGGTTCTCATTGGGTTTCTAACAGACAATCATCATCCTCTACCAGATGATCACCACCCTTCATTAAGATGATCACCATCCTCTATCAGATGACTATCCTACTATGAAGCTTAGTCTTCACAGGGCAATAGAAAAAAAATTATTCTAAGAAGTTGTGTAATCAGTATTTTTTAAGGTCGGCTTGTGAAATTAATTGAGTATCCGGCCTCGGTCGTTCGAGCTTGTCGGGTGTAAACCTTCGAAGCATTGTTGGAGTCTCCTCCAGTGGCTCCACCGATGATGGTGCAAATTTTCCCAACTGGATCATTGTTGATGGTCTCCTCATGCTATTGTTCTTAGGAATCTGTCGCCCTCTGGTCATCTTGACGCTAGGCGACAAACTCGCGTAAGAAACCTTGCTGAATGAGGGTTTCTATTTGTTACTTCAGGTTATAACAGTCTGCAATGTTATGACCGTGATCCTTATGGTAGAGGCAATACTTGGTTTTGCTTCTTTTTGCAGGATTGATTTTGATTTTGTTGGGCTGCTTGAGCATCTGTTTATCTCGTACCGCCATGAACACCTGATCAGCGGGTGTATTCAGAGGCGTGTATCGTTCAAAGTGATTAGCCAAAGCTTTTGCTCCTCGGGGGGCGTTGCTCCGGCTGGATGACCCTTGGTCATCCTTTTGTCTCTTAAACTCGGTGTCCTCTTTAATTTCCTTCCTCTTTTTTGAGGTTTTGTGGGCGTTAACTAATTCATCTGTGTTGGCGTGCTTCTAAGCCCTATCTAAGGGCTCGGCTACTGACTGAGGAGGGTCGAGCCCGACCGACCAGAGGAACCTTCTGTCCCTAAGACCCCTGATCATTGTGTGTAACATCACTTCTTGAGACAGATTTTCGATATAAATTGCCTTTGCATTGAATCGGGCAATGTACTTTTTCAAGGACTCGTCGTTTCGTTGCTTGATCGTAGCCAAGTGCATTGATTGCTTCTGCGAATCGGTACTCCCAGTAAATTATGTTGCAAAAGCGTGGCTGAGCTGAGTGAACAAGTTGATCGACCTTGTTTTAATATTACGAAACCAAGCCCGAGCTAAGCCTGTCAAGGTGAGGGGAAACGTTTTGCACATCAGTCGGGTGCTTGCATCCTAAAGTTCCATCCAGACGCAAAATGATTCTAAGTGCTCAGCGGGGTCTCCCGTCCCATTGGATGGCTTAATTTGGGGCACTTTGAATCCCTTAGTAATTTTCTCAGCTCGTATCTCATCAATGAACAAGGATTCCGTTTGTTCAACAATGGCATCTATGGTAATTGGGGCCTTTACTCTTTTAGCCTATTGTCGGTCATTGAGACGTTATCTGAGCTCACGCATCTCGGCCTCCCATGGGTTGACGTTGTCTCTGACCTGATATGGTGCCTTGCTTTGACGAGCCTGACGTCATTCCTCCAACCTATGTTTGAGGTCGGATGCAAGGAGCTCAACTGTAGGGCGAGCCCAGGCTGTCGTGGCATGACTGTCATGATCATCCTCATCCCTAGGCTGATCTTGCTCCCGTTGACATGTTTGTGGCCGACCCGCCTGGGATGGCTCTCCCGCCACATGAGGGACACGTTGAGAAGGAGCCTTGGACGGTGTTCCCTCCTCCACTGGTGGGGGTTGTGGCAAGACCAGCTTGGCCAGGATGTTCCTAATGTCGTTCAGCTATTGAGTGAGTACTCCTCCGACATATTTCTATTCAAGAATCTAGATAGTTCTGTTTAGTTTATAAATATAAGAGATAGTCGACAGAGGAAGGGATCTCACACCAAATCAAACGATAAACTCTCTTTATGTTTATCCTTAACATATTTCTCAATCTAGGAGTAGCAATAATTGCTCGTCCACGCTCACTGGGAAACTTAGTTGTAATCACTCGTCCACACTCGCTGTGCAACTTAGTTGTAATCGCTCGTCCATACTCGTTGGGCAACCTATCTTAATACAATCAATTCTATATTTGTAGAATTGTTTGTTCAAGCATAGATTGTTCGGTCGCTAGTCATTGAGCATCAATTAGTACCTGGAGGATCGGTCACTGGTCGTTGAGCATTGATTAGTACCTGGAGGAAAGTCCTTTCTAGTGAAAGTCAAGGCGCAACCCATTTTCGGAGGACGAACCCTACCCTCCACCAATCACCTAATCCCTTTGAATCCATCAAACGAGTGGTTGAGTAGGCGACCAAACCCTTCCAGCTCTCAGTCATATACAGTTGAGTGCGACGGATCTGCCTATTTTGACTCTTAGGGTCGAAGTTGAACTAGTTGGAATCGACCCGCACAATTGGTTCTGACACGCTCGCACACACCACACACGCATGTCAGAGGAGTTGATCTCAGTTGACCCGCCCTCCCTAATTGTGATGGGGCTCACCAAATGAGTGGCTTGGATCTCTCACATGAGTGTTACATTGGCAAGAGCGGATGCATGTACAAGGGCTTGAATCCAACTGCCTCTTGGGTTAAACAACCTACCTGGGTCTAAGTAGGACAACCAATGATCAACAAGGACGGTATACATTGGTGTGAGAAATAAGGCCTTCCAAAATAAGTGGTATAAAATGAGCCAAAGATTTTGAAAACCACGTGATAATATCGTGAAAATGCACTAAACGATGTTATCACCGTATTAACTTCGAAGTTACAAGCTGAGTGGACCGTAACTTGTGGTCCGTTCAATCGATTAGACTTGAGACGTCTATATTTAAATTTTAAATTTATTTACTTATTTAAAATAAATATTCTTTTGACGAGATTTTCCTAATAATATCCGCTGAAAAAATTTAAAAAAAAATTGAAAATCTCCTTAGAATTTCCAACAGAGAAATTGTAATGTAGCGAGGCAACCCCCTGATCGAGGAAGGAAGAGAGCTAAGAGAAAGACCCAAGAGTAAGCCCAAAAGAATCAAAGAAAGGACCAGAGTAAACACCAAGAGGTGGAGAAAATTCTCAAGTCGATGCCCTCTGAGGACCGGTCCCCATAACCGGTCGAATTTGCAAAGGACTGCAGTCTAACTCATTGGACTATTGGGATGCCCTACGACTGATCGACCAAGCTAACGACTGGTCATCCAACTGATATGAAATTCCCCTAAAAGTAGCTGATCTTGCTGGATTGTTGGGACCATTCCCGACCGGTCGAGGCCCTCTAGTCCGACCGGTCAACAATTATGCCGGTTATGCGTGAACTTGCTTCAAACTTACTATTTTCAATTTTCTTCTTTCCTAGCTTGCTTAGGACTCTTAATTTATGCCCATTAGGGTTTCTTTTACTAGACCTAGGTTATAAATACTTATTTTAATTTGTTTTTACATTATTGAATATTATTCCCCTTTTTTATTAAAAAACTTCAGTTTTCTCTATCTTTTCTTTGTGGATTCGAAGATAGGTCTCATGGATTCGAGATATCCCCTCATGGATTCAAGGAAGATTGATTGAGGAGTCCCGATAGTTCCGTGGATTCAAAATAGTAATCCTCCGAGAGAGATGGTGATCGATTTTGTTCTGCCAACAGCTAGGCCAAGTTGGTATCAAAGTAACAAACAACCTCTAGAAGATGGCATCTAGTGACGAACGTGGCAACAATCTCATTGACAGTGATCAGAGGATGCAGTATTTAGCGGAGAAGATGGAGACTCTCCAGAGATTGTTCGAGACGTCTATGCAAAGGCTACAAGTGTCGCTCGATCAGATCGCTGTGGGTTTGGCACCGCAAAAGGTTCCAGGTGTTGCCCAACCACCCATGATCGAAGTTCGAAAAAATCCAACATTCCGTTCGGATCTTCCAGCCGTAGACCGTTGACCGAATGCCGATGAATTCGAGGGCAGCGACGATGACGTAGAGAATATCTTCGCACAACAATAAGTGCATGGTAATGATCGCGGAGATCTTGCCAAGCATGATTACAGAGGCAATGGCGAACTTCCTACTTTCAATGGAATGTTACAAATAGAAGAATTCCTAGATTGGTTAGTGGAAGTAGAGAACTTCTTCGATTATATGGAAGTTTTGAAGGAGAGGAAGGTGAAACTTGTGGCTTACAAGCTAAAGTCAAGAGCTTCTACATGGTGGGAGCAATTACAGTTCTCTCGAACCCAACAGAACAAGTTGGCCATCCGGCTGTGGCCCAGGATGCGACAACTCCTTCGATCGCGCTTCTTACCCCGCAACAATTATCAAGTCCTATTCCAGCAATATCAGAATTGCCGATATGGCAATCAGACTATTGAGGAGTATGCAGCCGAATTCATCCAACTATCCATCCGTAATGATTTATCAGAAACGGATACTCAAAAGGTTGTAAGGTATATTGGTGGCTTGAGGGCCAACATCCAGGATCGGGTATAGATGCAACTGGTCTGGACCGTGGAAGAGGCCATATGGTATGCTAACCACGCCGAGGTTCAACTCACTAGAATCACTGCGTGTTCCTCTTCCTCGACTCATATCACTATGGTAGATTCCACCCAAGACTCATCCCTATCTAAACGGAAGGAACCCATTGTTGGGCATTCTTAGTCCCCTGCGATTGTAACCCGTGCATCGGGAAGCGGTCCTATGAGGCCCTAACGATCAGCAATTGTGTTGGGCCCGAGCGAAATCTCAAATCCCTACAGTTGACCTAGGCCTGATCATTGTTTTAGGTGTGGACAACCAGACCACCTATCAAACACTTGTCATCAACAGCCCGCGGCTAATGTAACCATCGCCGTTAAAGATGCACAAGCTGAACCAGAGGATAATGGTGTTGAAGAAGCTAAGGAACTCTTTGGTTGTACAGAGATAATCTCCTATCCGAGGCGTCACAACTAACCCCCAGTGACACAGTCTTTTCCACACAAGCTGCACAGTGGTGGGAAGGGTTTGTGCCGTAATCATTAATGGTGGTAGTTGTGAAAATATAGTATCGCGAACAATGGTGAAGAAGTGAAGCTCAAGACCGCGCTGCATCCCTCACCATACATGATTGGATGGATTAAGAAAGATAGTGCAATGACGGTCAAGGAACAATGTCTCGTCTCCTTTTCGATTGGCAAGATCTACAAGGACCAAGTTTTCCCTCGCCATACATGATTGGATGGATTCAGAAAGATAGTACAATGACGGTCAAGGAACAATGTCTCGTCTCCTTTTCGATCGGCAAGATCTATAAGGACCAAGTTTTATGTGACGTCGTCAACATGGACGCTTGCCACATGATACTCGAACGACCGTGGAAATTTGATCGCGATGTCGTACATAAGGGACGTGACAACATCATAACCTTCATCAAGGATGGGAGGAAGATCGTTCTCACTCCCACGATTACGAAGGAGAGTCCCAAAACTTTTAAAGTAGAGGGACAATCTTTCCTTGCAGTGCGCGGAGTAGGACAGGAACCCAGATGGAGGATAAAAGACTGCTCACCCTAGTTGTTAAGAGAGAAAGCTTCCACGGCATGTCCAATATTGACGTTGAACGTGGCTCGAGATCCGAGACCGAAGCAAAACTCAAGGTTGAGTTTCTTTCAAGTGGGGGAGACGGATGTAGCGAGGCAACCCCCTGCTTGAGGAAGGAAAAGAGCTAAGAGAATGACCCAAGAGTGGGCCCAAAAGAATCAAAGAACGGACTAGAGAAAACACCAAGAGGAGGAGAAAATTCTCAAGTCGACGCCCTCTGATGAACGGTCCCCCTCTCTGAGGACTGGTCCCCATGACCGGTCGAATTTGCAAAGGATTGTAGTCCAACTCACTGGACTGTCAGGATGCCCCATGACCGGTCGTCCGACTGGTCGACCAAGCTAACAACCGATCGTCCGACAGGTCTGAAATTCCCCTGGAAGTGGCTGATCTCTCTGGACTGTTGGGTACCATTCTCGACTGGTCGAGGCCCCATGTTCGATCAGTTGACAGTTGCACCAGTTGCACGCGAACTTGCTTCAAACTTGCTATTTTTTATTTTCTTCTTTCCTAAATTGCTTAGGACCCTTAATTTACGCACATTAGGTTTCTTTTATTAGACCTGTGTTATAAATATTTGTTTTAATTCGTTTTTGCATTATTGAATATTATTCCCCTTTTTTATTAGAAAAACTTCAGTTTTCTCTATCTTTTCTTCATGGATTCGAAGATAGGTCTTGTGGATTCGAGATATCCCCTTGTGCATTCGAGGAAGATCGGTTGAGGAGTTCCTATGGATCCGTGATTCGGAATAGTTATGATGAGAGAGACATGATCGATCTTATCCCGCCTACGGCTGCACCAAATTGCTGATAATGAGATTTATCTCTGTTGTAAATCAACGTTGATTTCGGGCCATGTTCAATCTACAGTGGATTGCCTCCAATCCAGCATGGGTTGTACCGTAGATTGTATGTGTGTATCACAAGTAATTATTATTGAGCGCCACTTGGCTGCGACCCTAAACTATGCATTGTATATCCACGCCGTTCATCTATTTTCCAACTTATTTAAGGCCATGATCCCAGAATTAAAGCAGATACAAATCTTATGTGGACTACACTACAGGAAACAATGGTCATTAAATGCTCACCATTAAAAAATTCCTAGCGTCCACCTTAATTTTTATTGACCATCCAACTTGTTGATAAGGTTACATAAACCTGGATGAAAGATAAAAAACAAAATATCAGCTTGATCGGAAAGTTGTGGCCCACAAAAGGTTTTAATGGTTAATAACCACTATTTCCTGTGGTGTGGTCCACATAAAATTTGTATCTGCTTTAATTTTGGGACCATGGCCTAAAATAAGGGGGCGTTTGGCATCTCTACTCTAATTCAATAAGAGCTTTTTGAATAAGAGTTATTTCAATAAGCTCTTTTTATTCTAGCTCTTGTTTTAAATAAGCCCGTTTGGTAAAATCTCCAAAAAAAAGCTCTTATATAAAATAAGCACATTTGGTAAAACTTTCAAATAAGAGCTTTTTTAAGGGTAGTTGATGTCATTTTTAAAGATTACAACAACTTAAATATAAAAGCAATCCAAATGGTTGTTTGGGTGGACAGTCCATCATGTGGGGCCCAACATCAATGCTAAGTGTCCTTTATGTGGGGCCCCTCAATGTCCACTACCCATTACTATCACATGGACTCCACATTTGATGTGTCCATATTGTGGGCCCTACCTTTGAAGTGTTCATCAAGTGGGGCCTAATTTTGATATACCATTTATCTTGTGAGGTGCACCTTCTATATGGATCATCCATCATACGGCCCACTTTGGATATGGGTCGTCCATCATGAGAGACCTTGGATGTGGACCGTCCATTAGGTGGGGCCCACTTGATGTTAATTGTCCATTATGAGGGTCCACACTTTTATGTGAGCCGTCCATCATGTGAAGCCCACTCCGTACATTATGTGGGCCCACCTTGATGTGGACCATTCTTTGTGTGGGGCCCCACCTTCATTATGGGCCATTCATCATGTGAGCCCATCTTTGATATCAACTGACCATGATGTGGGCCCACCTTCAATGACCATCATCCATCATGTGGATCCCACCTTTGACGTAGGCTGCCATTTAAATGGGACCTACTTTGATGTGCATGTTCCGTCATGTTGGGCCACAATTTGATGTGGGTCATCTATCATGTGGAGCCTACCTTTGATGTGAACCTTTCATTATGTGGGCCACTTCAATATGAGTCATTCATTATGAGGGTCCCATCTTTGATGTCCACCATCCATCATGTGGGTCCTACCTTTGTTGTGGACTACTATCATGTGGGGCCCACATCAACTAGGTAGTCCATCATGTGGGATCCATTTGATGTCCACCATCCATCATGTAGGTCCCATCTTGGTTGTGGATTGTCCATCATGTGGGGTCAAACCTTCCATATGGGTCATTCATCATGTAGCCCACCTTTAATGTCAACCTTCCATCATGTGGTCCCACATTCAATATCCACCATCCATCACTTGGATCCTACCTTTGATGTGACCATCCATCATGTGAGTCCCACCTTTGTTGTGGACCATCTATCATGTGGGGCCCACTTGATGTGGATAGTCCATCATGTGGGACCCACCTTTGATGTCCACCATCCATCATGTAGGTCCCACCTTTGCTATGGACCATCCATCATGTGGGACCCAACCTTCAATATGGGTCATTCATCATGTGGTCCCACATTTAATGTCAATCTTCCATCTTGTGGTCTCACATTCAATGTACACCATCCATCATGTGGGTCCCACCTTTGCTATGAACTATCCATCATATGGGGCCCACTTGATGTGAATAGTCCATCAATCATGCAGGGCCACATTTTAATGTGGGTCATCCATCATGTGGGACGCACCTTTGGTTTTCACCGTCAATCATGTGGAGCCCAACCTTCAATATGGGTTGTTCATCATGTGGGTCTACCTTTGATGTCAATCTTCCATCATGTAGGTCCCACCTTTGATGTGGGCGTTCATCATGTGGGACCCACCTTTGATGTGACCATGCATTATATGGGCCCACCTTGATGTGGAAACCACATTCAATATGGGTTGTTCATCATGTGGGCCCACCTTAGAGATATTCTAAAGAAGAGAAGAGGGCAAGATGGGAATTGCTTAAAAAGTTAAAGGACAACTTGTCCAAAAATTAATTAAAAATGTCTACCCGCTTAAGCTAAATAAGCTCTTAAAGAAAAAGTGACCTCACTATCACTTATTATTTAAGAGCTTTTTTGCTAGTTTCTAAAAAAAAATAAGCTCTAAAATAAAAGCTTTACCAAATGGTTTATTTTCATAATAAGAGCTTATTTTTTTAGAATAAGCAAATAAGCTCTTATTATGAAAATAGATCATTGTGTTTAGTGTCGAGTGACGGATTGATGCTAGTTGTGCTATTATGTGGATTGATGTGTACTTGTGATGTGGAATGTGTGAACACTTGCATAACCCCATGACTATGTGTGGAGAGTGCACACCAAACCACGGTTTTACTTAGTTGGCATTGTATTGGTTTCCAACTAGCCTCAGGATGTTATGCACATTGTATTTGCACAAACGCACCAATATACATGCATCATGGATGAGGAATGCATGGTGTGCATAATGTGATATACAAAGATCATATGCATATGGTGAAGGATTTTGGTGTGTGGTGCACATGATGGAGCATGTGCAAATGTGATCCGTTTTGAGAGACCGTTGATGTTGGTGCTTGATGCACGTTGTGTGAATGTTGCACGTATATTCGGTCCATAATGACCGTGAATTGAGGTTGGATGCAATTGGGAGAGGAGCCCGGTTGGCATTAGGGTTGCCTCGTATGCATATCTGGCTTACATGCATAATATTGCTTGAGTGCGTTATGTTGCATGATATGCTTGTGGATTATCATGGCATTTCGCATTGCATTCTTCTATAATAGATTGGGCACCACATCAATACCGTGGTTGATTGATATGAACACCACAACAATACTATGGTTGTATTGATGAGACCACCATAGCGGCATTGTGGTTGGGATTGTGATACCGAAAATTTTGATTTTTATACTGGGTCCCAGGCCCCTGAGTGAAATTCCCTAAAACTCGAGTGGTACTATCTAGTCTCATTGTCAAGATCGGGTAGATGCCATGGATCACTTAGTGCCAAAGACAATGTAGGTGTAACTCCCACTGGCGCCGTCAAGTGAGAAGAGGTTCGGCCACACCTAATTGAAGATGTAGAGTGAATGTGGTTGTGTTTGACCACTTCTGAAATGAGTCTGCTACGTCGTGCCAGGTGCCCACCCCCCACCCCCCCCCCCCCCCCCCCACACACACACACACACAAAAGACGGGTATGTGAGGCCTCTATCCAACAGTCTTTGGGCTTGCTATGAATATTAAGCCCCAGTGATTTCCAGTTGGTAACTATGCGGAGATGCAAATTCAGAGTTAAGGATTGGCATGCCTGCACACAAACAATATTTCCTTGCATTGCATCTCTTACATTGCATCATGCCTTCTCAGCTTCATGCAGCATTGCGTTGTTCATCATGCTTTAGTTGCATATTCTAATATTCCAAAAGTTATTACATGCTTGTACATTATGCACACAATCAGTCGCTCACTAGGCTTATAGCTCATGTCATTCCTACTCTATTTTATTTTTTCCAAGGCAGGAGTATCTTGGGTGATCTTGCTTCATGGATGCATCTTGTCTTTGTTTTGTACGCGATGATCATTCTATATGTATATTTTGGAAGAATTCTATACTTGTAAACATTTTGGATATATAATGGAGGAAGACTACTTTTGCTTGGTATAGTAATCATGAGCTTTTATACTCAAAGTATTAATTTAAAAAAAAAATCACTTAAAATCTTCCTTATGGTGCATCGAACTTTGGACTAGGTATATAGGTGCCGGATTCAAGGTACTATGGAAGTTGTTGGCCCTGAATTTAGGATGTGACAGTCTAAATGAGATTATTCTAGTCTTGTTTGAAAGGTCTTTGTATAATCTTTCCAACGAGCCCAATGTCGCTTTGATCCAACCAGTAACAACGAGGGAATTATTATCATTTTCATGAGATTGTGTAATGTTGGATAAACTGTCGTCACAATTGCGGTTTGTACACGTAAGCAATCATGGTTTATACACATAAGTGATCATGGTTTGTACATGCAGGGAATTGCGGTTTGTACAAACTACGATAGCTTACGTGTATAGACCGAAAACGTGATCGTGATTTTTCCTTCATTGCATGGTCATGATTTTAGAAAGGTCCTGAGGGTCCCTGCTCATGGCTTGGTGATAGACTCACGAGAGTTTCAACACAGGTCATGGGTTTGAGTACCCATTGTGGTGGGTCTTCACTCATGCCACAGTGGTGGACTCACAAGAGTTTCAACACGAGGTCATGGAATTGAGTACCCATTGTGGTATTAAAAAAAGCCACTGTGGTGAGTGTGTGGTGTGTGTGGGGTGAGAGGGTGAGAGAGAGAGAGAGAGAGAGAGAGAGAGAGGACCTAGGTCACTTATTTTATTTAAAAAAAAAAAAAAAAAGAAGCCTCCTGCGATTACCTTAGCCACCACTCACACCCTCGCTACACTCACCCTCTATTTTTGTCATTCCAGTAGGCCTTGGCGCAAATTCTCTCCACGATCTCTCTTCCTTCGTCTCTCCACATGCAGCATCATAGTTTCAAAAACTAGAAAGCTTTGTCTAGCCAGGTGGGGTTGACTCGCAGACTCAGATGAGTCTTTACTTGACTCGATATTTAATAATTAAATTATGTTATTTATAGAGATTTTAAGTAGTTACATAAAGATAAAATAAAGAGATGAGATGCAAGAGCGTAATGCTTAGCTTCTTGGTTAGAAATGCTGTTTTCCCTGCTTTTTGTGTTTTAGCCTTGTTTAGGTATAATAACACACATGGATATGTGCATATATAGCCGCTTTTTTCTCTCCACTTTTTTAGGCATACGAGTGTGGTATGAATTCGGATCATCTGCTCGGCTTCAATAGGATTTTTCTGTTTGCAGATGCCTGATTGGTCCAGTTCAGCATACGTCAGCACTCACGGCATTAAATACAGCAGTGCTGACAACATCAATGCTAATCAGGTGGTCGGCAAACATGAAAATCCTGTTGAAGCCCAGCAGACAATCCAGACTGGTATTGTATATATTAAAATTACAAGGTGATGATCCTACTTGGTAGTGGTGTCTGTACCCTGTGACACATGGCAGTTAACAGTGGGGGCGCAGATTAGGTACTTCCCCGCCTGTCCCGAGCTCGAGACAGGCTAGGGATCTGAGGGCCACCGTGACGTACAGATTTTATCCACACCGTCCATGCATTTTTCCATGTCATTTTAGGACAGTACGAAAAATGAGGTAGATCTAAGGTTTAAGTGGGCCACACCACAGTAAGTAGCAGTGCTAATGATTTTTACCGTTGAAACCTTCCTAGGGCCCCTGTGATGTTTATTTTCCATCCAATTTGTTCATAAGATCATAGAGACCTGGATGAAGGTAAAACACAAATATCAGCTTGATCCAATACGTGGCACCCAAGAAGTTTTCAACTGTCAGCCTTTAATTCCCATTTAATGGTCCAATTGAGCTTGGATCTGCCCCATTTCTGGGCTCATGACCTGAAATGACATGGAAAACTGAATGGACGGTGTGGATAAAATCCATACAGCCCTAGCCTGTCTTGAGCTCGGGACAGGCGGGGGAAGAACCTAATCGGCGCCCTTAACGGTGAGCTGCGTAAACTTCTGAGTGTACTCACATAGGCACCTAAAGCCACATCACGATACCTTATGCAAGCTGTTCCTCATACGCAACTTTGATTAGTGCCAGATGGAGTTCACACACACACACACAAACAAAATTATTAGAAATGTCAGAAGGTCATGAAAAAAAAAATCACCTAAAATTAATATATAATGAGAACTGATCATTTACAACCTATTGCATCATGCAATTCCTTTCTTTATGCCTTATGGATTCTTATTGCCGCATTTTCCACCATTGGAAATACTTGAATTTTGCAACAACGAAATGCTTGCGATAAGTGGGCTGCATGTTTTAGGTAGTATAAGATGGGCTGTAAGGGAGCTGTTCTCACATACAACAAGATCGTATTTTTGTATCGACCAAGTATCCTTTTTCACTTCTCTTAGTGCCAGCATCTCTTTTGAGCTTTTTCTACTCCACATCCATCCATAAATTAGGACTTGATGCCGGGCATGCTGCAATGTTGCAACCCCATAATCTGCCATGTGGCAACACTTCAGGGCTTGAGAAAGACATGTCACCCAAATCAGCGACACTCACCAACCATGTTCTGCCAAGTGAATTTGGATTAAGAATATTGACCACAACTACCATGGCCCGCCATCAACCTGGCCGGCGCTTGGAACGCCGACGCCGCCCAAGCAACTTCAGCATGTTATCGGTGACATCAGGCGGGGAGTTATCCTCTTCATCCCTGTTCCTATCGGAGGTGTGGGTCAGCCAGCCCAATGCCTCGATGGCAGCATCCCTCTCAGCAAGCTGCTTGTTCTTTTTGGGCTTCCCTACAAACTGCATCCCTTTGAATTCCACAAGCGCCCTGAACTCATTCGTCTTGAGGTGTTTTGTTTTGTACTTTGGGGGGCTGTGGCCCGCCCTCATCAACAGGGTCTGGAGCAAGCTTTTTGGGTTTGTACCATCCTTCAATCTACTGCTACTGTCAGCTTCACTGGTGGCTCGGGTCTTCTTGCTTTCACGGCCAAATACAAACCGTCCCTCACATTGGTCGGCTGATACCAGCTCCTGCACAGAAAGAACAAGGTACTTGCCAACCTTGTGAATGTCCACGCCCGGCTCTTCAAGCTGCAAACACACAAGATCTGTTTAGAAGCCTTGATAAAGTTCTCGAAGATTTTCAATGTAGTAGGAAAAACCTAAAAAGTCTGGGAGGGGGTCAGGGACTGGTGCACTTGTCAGATGGATCCAGACAGTCCAATTAGTAGATGAGACATCACAAAAGTTCAGTAATCGGAATTAATCTTGGGTTTTTATCTGATCCATCACCTAACTTTGGATGATGGAGATGATCACAAAAGTTCAGTGATCGGAAGGTTTATATCTGATCCATCACCTTAACTTTAGATGATCAAGAGAAGTTTAGATCAATAGCCCAGGAAAGAGCCTACAGACCAATAGGAATTTAATGATACTTGACCCACAGATATGAATAGTATATTCAAATTGTCAACGTGTAGAAGTGTGGCCCATGGTTTAATGATTCAGACAATTGGTCTGCTCGGTCCCACTGTTGATTGACCATGTGCCTAAATTTCCTTGATAGACTGATCATCAACTCTCAATTGGTAGCCTAACAATAAATGGTCAGGAAGAGACATCAATGATCCACCTTCTACTAGAAGAAGGCTCAAGATTGGTGGCTATTGTTAGCCATTCTGGGAATTCTTTTGCTGCATGGCAATTCACAGTGGGACCCAACAGAATAATGTTCTGATTCATGGGCCCCACTCGCACAAACTGAAAATGCAGAATACTGCAGATCCTCTGGTCCAGCAACTATAATTCCTCATACATTGAATGGTTAGAAAAACCAACTTCTGCAACTTTCTAGGATTGGCCTATCCATGAAGGGATTATGAGTTGGTCAGTCTGGATTGATCAACAGACTTGCCAATTTCATTGCTTTATAGGTTTACCAGAACTTTGCCTGGTAGCAATGAACCAGCCAGTCCTAAGCCTGGGTAAAGGAGGGTTGAGGTCGGGTTGGCAGCTGACTGGTGAACTTTTGCCAAGTGAGCCACACAAACTAGCTGACATGATGCTATGATGATGATTGAGTCATAGGGCTGGTGCCGTATGAAATGGTACAGACAAACACTAGGTCTGACTACAACTCAAAACAACAGAAAAATTCAAGGTCTTTGAACAGCAAAGCTGGTTTTGTGTACTCAACCAGATTTGAATCAACTCTGGCTCATCGGCAATCAAGTCCTTCTGCATTTTTAAACATGGCAAGAAATAAATAGCAGGTGACGTTTCAAAGGGAATCTGAAAGTTCTGAAATCTTGCAATTTCTGGCAGGTGAGCTGGAGTTAAACCGGTGGCATCAGTGCTGGGACACTTGTATTCTGGCTGCTTGGGTACAAACACTTTGTATTCCATGCCAGGGTGGGTTGGTCCCATTGGAAAAGTCAATCAAGTGTTTGTACAAATTGACACAGTATTTTATTAATACTTAAAATATCATAAAATTAAAATTCGTAATTAGTAAATGAAATGAACATGGAAAATTCACAAAATCCTTTTGGAAAACAAGGGCTTATTCAGAACCAAAAAAAGAAATCCTTCAGAAATTAAAGTTATTCTGCCTTGACTGTATGAAACGAGTCTTGATGAGCCTTGGCCAAAACAAGTTACACTGCAACTAGACTCAAAATTCAACCGAGCCAGGTTGCAGCAACGTTTGAACTCAACAAGATGAGTTTCGGAGAACAATGGGCACAACAGTTCAAGATTTTCTCATATGTTTTGGCTCACCTTCTTTTGGATAAGTTTGTCAAGCTCCACCTTGAGATTCCAATACAATTCCGCCAAACTAGGATCCATGAAGAAATCAATGTAGCCATCCAACATTTTCAAGTGCCCGGCCTGAAATATAAAAACCATGTCAGTTGCCTCTGGTGTTTGGACTGCTGATAATCAAGAGGCGAGAAAATTTGCACAAGATCTCACCGAAGCTCCATGGGCAAGAGCACCTCCAAAAAGGATAAGAATAGAATCAGAGACACCTGTAGAGTCTCGTATGAATACTGAATTGACTTTGACTTTCTCGCCAAAGACCAGCCATGGATGGACAATTGTCTGATAGCGTGCATTCACAGAATTCTGAGGCAGATTCACAGCCAGTGTTGATAAAATCAAATTGAGGGATCAAGTTGTTATCTAGTTAGGTTCAAAGAAAACTAAGGAAAGAGCAGGCATGCAAATAATTCAGAGATACATTAAACATGCAGGCAGGCATTGAAACAACCACAAATGCATAGCTCTACCACCAATACATATAAAACATATATGAAACTTGAACCGAATATCTGCATGTCCATGGAATATCTTAAGCCATATACACATTTGTTGCCCATATAAGAATTTCTTGACAGATAGACACACACTAGCACTTCTGCACATCCCTTTTTGTTGTATGGATGCGTAGATTGATGGATGTGTTTCCATATAACCCAAAGTGTGCAAGTATCTGTCCATTTGTACGAGCGTATTTTGATTACTTGCACATAGTTATGACCCGTGGTGCATGCATATCTCCCGAGTCCTACTAGATGAATGCATTCATGCATGAATATATATATATATGTGTGTGTGTGTGTTTGTGTATGAATGTATTAATGGATGCAGGTGCAGCTCGAACAACACCCACGACTGCTTGTGAGAGCTGTTTACTTCAAACAATTCATTTAAAGTTGCGTGATAAGAGAATAACACCCATACCCTGCCCCCACCTAACAACCTTTTTTCTTTTTTTTCTTTTTCTACTTACATCAGCTCCCCCTAGTAAAAACACCAATCATGTTTCATTCAAAGTTATTTTACCAATATTTTTTAAAACACAAGGGGGGGAAATTAGGTGTCAATGGCCATTGAAAAATCCAGTTCCTCTCCACTTTTAGTACGGTTTTCTCCCCACTTAATACATTTGGGTAAAAGGGAGAAACCTAAAACTATGGATTTTTTTTCTTCCTTTCTGTTATGAAATTATATAGGGAGCAAAGTAGACAATGGTTACCTGGATCATGGATCACAACGGTACATGGTATAGGAATGGGTACTGTATGCTATGTCACCCGATAAGCGGCACACTAGGTGTAGGATCATTGTGTTGCTCAGACATTATCAAGTCTACACAATGTAACTCTTTTCTTTTATAGGTACGAAAATTTTATGGAAAAGAAGAAAAAGGGGGGAAAAGATGAGGAATCAATGCTCCACATACTACAAAAGAATAAACCAAAAGGAATCAAAAGACTCAGAAGAGCAACAAACAAAAGGCTGTAGCACCAAGGCCCAAGCAACCAATTCTGATTTGACCTTCATGAACACCTCATCAGGATTACGAGCATGATTACAGAAATATCTATTGCAATACTCCCCAAATCAACCACAAACCCACAAGGAAGAATCTCCATAGAATTCTCCCTTATGGCCCTACAGAGCCCCTGTGATATGTCAAGGAGCCAATTGGAGAAAGCATCATGTAGCAACACTGAAACAAATCCAAAATCTCTCCAAAATAACCCTAGCAAAGATACAACACAGAACTAGGTGATCCACGGACTCAACATCAGACATTAGTAGTGACTTTTTGAAGACTGTCAACTGTGAAATTCTTGCAAAGGCAATGACCTGGGTGGGCCTTTGTATGACCAAATGACCTCAGCTAGATCACAGAATTCTCAAGCATATGGGTTGTGTAGAGCGGATAGAAGGATTTAACAGAAAATCTTCCTGACCACTCAAATCTCCAGCCCATCCATTCCTATAGAACAAAGAAGGAACCCGTCATTGTAGAAGATCCAACAAACCAAATCTTCCAATTTCTCATCATTCAAGTTCCTTTGACAAGGAGGCATAGACCACTTTGCCACCCAAGATAGAATAGCATTGGGAGATCCCTGCCTCTTTATCTAAAGCTATTTGAGAGACTGTAGGAAATACCATCATCCCGAAGACAAAAATATAGACATTAGCAACATTCATGTCTATTTCGAAAACTATCCACTGTGATCACTTTTTCTTGCCCACCGACCATCCAAAGGCAATGACAATAAGAAGGCCTTTATAACACTATATGAACTCCATCGGATCATGGGGGTCCCGAGCAAATAGGGTTGCGTAGCATTGCATGGAAGGATTTAAAAGAAGATCATCTTTTCCTCTCTAATCTCCATGCCCATCCATCCCTATAGAACAAAGATGGAACCCGTTGTTGCAGAAGATCCAAAAACCTGTCATATCCTCCAATTTCGAATCGTTCAAGCACTTTCACCCAGACCACTCGGTCACCCAATACAGAATAGATGCGAGAAAGCCACCTCTCTTTCGAAAGCAAGACAAGCTAATCTAGGGAATATCAAGCAAAGAGGCCAATTGAAGCACCAAACATCCTTCTAGAGTTGAATCCAAGTGAAACTAACCACACAAAACAATATTCCTTCTTCAAGAGGTTGGCAATTCTAAATATCACCCTACGAGGACCCGAGGCTCTATAAAAGGAAGAATCCTCATTAAACAAGCCTCCCTTTGCCACCCCATATATTCACCGTATTCCTACTTCCACAAATTGTCCCCTTCCACCCTAAATCTCCATAGCCACTTCCCAAGAGGTAGTGTTCATTGATTTTATATCTCTATTGTTGAGAGCCACACAATGCTGCCTTTTCTTCACTTCATTCCCCTTTTACCAAGAGACTTTGTATCCAGTCACTTCTACATCTGGCACAAGCAATTTTATGGTAAAGTTCTGTCTTCTTGTTCCCCTTTTTAAGCTGAACTGATCTGGAGTGCTGCCAAGCTGCCACTACTTGATTTCCTCTTCTTTTAACTTATTTTTGTATTCCAGTTCTAGATAGGACCATCAGTTCTTATCCACCTCCCAAAAATAATCTTTCTTCCACTGCCTTATCATCCCCTTGAGAAGCTTGACTTTAGTCAAAACCTTGTGACTCGTCCCTCCATTAGACGAGAAAGACCTCCGTTGTTCCTTGACTTTCTAAAGAAATCCCTCTTCCTCTAACCACAAGAATTCTAACCCAAAGGGAATCAAGCCCCAAAAACCTTGAGGCCCATCCATCCCTCGAACACAAAAGGTCCCCGCCATTCCTTAACATCCAATGGAAATCCCTCTTCCTCCAACCACATGATCTGCCAACTCCCTCAAAATTTCTGCTACTTTGGTGCCTGGCAAAATTAGGGATCAAAACCCCATCTCATAACTTTGAAGGATCCTTGGTCTATATGTAACATGGACCACCAATCATCTACTGGCAAACCATTTCAATCCATCCCCCAAAAATGGCTACCTCTACTTCCTCTTAGGCTTCAAATCAAACAAATGCAAATCCCTAAATGATTGTAGACCACTCTAAATGGGGGATGACTACCTCATATCTCATTAAGTTCTAATTAGGGATCAAAACCCCATCTTATAACTTTGAAGAATCCTTGGTCTATATGTAACATGGACCACCAATCATCTACTGGCAAACCATCTCAATCCATCCCAAAAATGGCTACCTCTACTTCCTCTTAGGCTTCAAATCAAACAAATGCAAATCCCTAAATGATTGTAGACCACTTTAAATGGGGATGACTACCTCGTATCTCATTAAGTTCCTAAAGAACTCCACCTTTGAGCAGTCTTCTTGGAAGTGCTCCGCAAAGAACGCCAGATATGCACCAACAACCGACAAATTTTTCCCCCTCATAAAACAGTTTGATATCTCCTTTCGTCTCTTAACAGGGATTCATTCTTCCCCTTTAGCATCCACCAAAAGAGAAGGCTCCATCTTCTTTTCTTGCAATACTCCTCTAATATTTTATATGCAAATTGATGGAGAAATATAGGGAGAGGAGGAAGGACCTCCACATGGTATTCATCAACTTAAAAAAAAAAAAAAAAAGCATAGGATATGGTCCCTAGTGAGTTAATCTGGTGGGTGTTGAGAGAGAAATGAGTTTTCAAGAGGATATATTGACATGATTAAGGATATGTATGAGGGAGCAATAACAAATGTGAGGATCACTAGTGGAGAGATAAGTGGGCTTCCAATTATTGTAGGCTTGCACCAGGAGTCGTCACTAAGCCTGTACCATTTTTCATTGATTATGAATGAGTTAATAAGGCAGATCCCATGGTGTATGTTTTTTGCAAATGACATAGTTTTGATTTACAGGATGAGGGAGGGTGTAAGCATAAAGCTAGATTTATGGAGGGGAGCTTTAGAATCTAAAGGATTTAAAATTAGTCGAACAAAATCAGAGTATATGGAGTGCAATTTTACTGACAACGGGATTGAAAAAAAATACATTGCTCCATTGGAAATACATTGCCAAAAATACATTGAACAAAATCAGAGTATATGTATTGCAACGTATCGCTGATAAATATCGCAATGTATCAAATGTATCGACACTATGAGGGAATTTTATGAAGGGTTTTTGGCAAAATGTTGCAATGAATTGATATATCACTGACATGTTGGCGATACATTGTGAAATTTTGTGTGATAAAGGGGAAATCACTGATAATTCCTATCATAATAATCCTGTAATGATATTTTCCATTTTCTGTTTTCTGGATGGCCAAAACTTTAACCCAAATCTCCTGGTCCTAAACTGCCACAAAATAAAAATAATAATAATAATAATAATAAAAGGAACCTTACTCTTAACTCCACATTATCACACCTGAACAGTTTTTGCTACAATACCCTACACTTACCGCATATAGTAGAACCTGCCCATCATCCATTGTCTTGAAAGACATAGACTTCTCTCGGTGCTGCACATAGAGGATTATTATACATCAATACTCACAATGATTGGATTAACGCATTGGCGCCCAAAATACAATTACAAGAGACAAATATCTTACCACAACAGATGCTATGCCAGGAAAGAGACCGGAACAGATGATTGCACGAACCAATGACTGGTTGTGGCTCAAATTATTGCAAGTGCCAGAATCTGCGTCTAATAAACCAGCGTCTTTTAAGATGAACTGAAATTGCTTCCGAAGGGAATGGATAGCTTGCAGAGTTTGGGCTGAAAGGAAATTCCTCCAGCAATATTCATAGGCTGAGCCCTCTCTTTCAGCATCTTTCCATCCTTCATATGCACGAACAAGGGCCATATGATCACTGTAGTCCTTTGCAGAGAATCTTGATTTTGCTGTCCCAGCTAGCTGAATAAGAAAAATAGAACCATTAGTAATTCTTTTTTCTTTTTTTTTTTAAAGGTTAGAACCATTAGTAATTTGTACAGGTTTTTGTCAATAAATCACTAGCTGTCAATTGAATTGTGAACATTCAGTTTAGACAAGTGGAAATTACCCAATTCACTTATGTTTCCTAGTATTTGCAGTGACGAAGTAGCTGCCCTCAAGCTGATTTTACGTTTCTTTCAAATCTAACGTGAAAGTAACATGCTTGAAATGTGTAACCCAGACTCAATACAGATAACAAACAATCACAATGTGGTTACTTCTACTTCATTAAACTAATACTATTTCATCAAACTAATAATTGCAATTCAATTCGACAGTGCAACCAAACATGCCCTGTAGAAAACTTCTTTTTCTTTTTCCCTTTGTTCCTGCCGGTTGATTGCAAATTTCGTGATCCAAAATGCACATTCATATAACGTAAATGTTAAAGCTGCATTTGGATGTATGATAAATTGAATTACAATAAAATGTCATATAAGTAAAAATTAAAGCTGAATTTGGATGTATTGAATTAAATTGCCATAAATAATTCAATGAAGCAGAAATGACCAAATGTCGAATTACCAGTATTCGTACATACTTTTGAGGTTGCACTGGAAATGTGAGAGCTACATGCTAAGAATGCTACAGTAATTAAAATTCAGCCATTTCCTCTCAATTAAAGTATTTATTGCAATTCAGTTCAAGAGAGCATCCAAATGTACCAAAATCCTCCTGAAGAATATATTATTAAGATTGAAGAGGAATCGGAAAATTGCAAGTGAACTTCAACATTATAGTAGTCAAATTCCTAAAAATAATTGCAGTCTATACTCAGATTTATCGAGGAAAGCTGCAGAGAAAACAAGAAGAGCACATTCTGCACATGAACTTACGTTCTTTTTGTCTTGAGGTAACAAAAAAGGATCTCTAACACTCAGTCCAGACACTACAGTAAGAATAGGATCGAGACAGCGGAAAACAGCAGCCATGATAAGCATCTTGCCTAGCTTCGGATCCACCGGAAGCATTGACAGGTATTTTCCTAAAAACGACAAGAAGAAAAAAAAAAAATTAGAGTCTATGGTATTGAGCTATAGGACAAGCAAATTGCCAGGTCCATCCCCATCCACATCCACCCCCTACATGCCTTCTGTTTCAGCGCAAGAAAGATACCAGACTCACCAAGATTTGTTAGGTTCTCCTTCTTATCTAATGCTCCAATCATCTTCAGGAAATCAACTGCATTTTGGACCTGCAGTGCATGGAGCAGCAGCAGAGTAAGCAAATATGACATGAATAAAACTATTCATCACAAGCACGCATGCACGCACACACACACAGATAGAGCGAGCGAGAGAGAGAGAGAGAGAGAGAGAGAGAGAGAGAGAGCAACACACACACACACAAAGCCAATTGGTTGGACCACAAGTAACGGTGATGCAGAGAGAGAGAGAGAGAGAGTCCAACTGGTTGGACCACAAGTTACGGTCCACCACCATGAAGATTCCCTAATACAAACACAAGCACGCACAGACACACACAATCATGCATGCATGTCCAACCAAAACAAAATGAATATTGATCTTGACTTGTGAAAATTTGAGACTTATCTAAAACAAAATGAATCAAAACAATATAGCCAGGGATCATAAACACACAAGTTATAAGTGTCTCTTCATAGATAGTACCAAGTCCAAAGTATAGGAATTGGGTGTTGTTTATCCAAGTTCTTTCCCATCATTGTCATTTGTCTTTTATGTCCCTAAATTTCGTTAAAGTCTTTTGTCTGTTAGCAAGCTTACCAAACCTCTTAATTGCTCTGTGTCTTTGTATCCTTCACATTGTATTTTCCAAGATCTAAAGACGAAGAAGAAGATAGGTGAAAGACATGAACATGATGGGTTGTATTACCTTGATCATGAAATTGTTGCGCAGCCACACAGAAGAACATCCCTCCTTATCAGTGGAACTACTGTCTCAGTCAGCCATCGTTGAAGATCCTCAAAAAGTGTTATTCCATCACTATTGTCTATGTCAGTTCTAAAGTGTGAAATTTGTGAGCTTTTTTGTTTTTTAGAGATAACAAAAATAATTGATTAAGAAACCCGCCCAAAGGTGAGAAAAGAATACGACTTTGCACCAAAACATGGAAATGAACAAGGAAATAGCCACCTTAGCTGCTTTGACAAAGGAGCCTAAGCCAAAATGAAACCCTTAATGATTCCCACCAACCCCTTGACCGAAGTTTTCTCATTCATGAAGCACAACCCATTCCGTTCTTTCCAAATAGCCTAGAAGATGGCCATGATGAGAAGTCTCCCAATCGCTTTAGCACCTTGCCCACCGCCCTTACCATGCGAGGGCATCTTGGTGTGACTCCAAGGATGCACCGTATCTCCATGCTGGGGGTGGGGTGGCCCACGAGGTGAGGCTTATGAGATGCAAGATGGCCACGAGGTGGGACCCATTGTGGGACTGTGTGATGAGGGGGTTGCCACGGGGAGGACTCGCCTGGGTTTGCCTAGGAGAGCCAGAATATAGGGATAAATCGATACTCTCCCAACAGCTATGGAGCTTTTGGTACATTGGCTGGTTGTCCGCTATCAAAGTGGTATCAGAGCAAGAGCGTAGGGATCGAGTCTCCTCACCGATGTGGTTGAATGATGAAGGGCATCTTCATGTGACTCCAAGGATGTACCGAATCTCCACACTTGGGGTGGGATGGCCCACGAGGTAGGGCCTGTGAGATGCAGGATGGCCACGAGGTGAGACCCATTGTGGGATCGTGTGATTTGGGGACCCGTGCGATGCAGGGGTTGCCCACAGGGAGGACTCGTCTAGGTTTGCCTAGGAAAGCCAGAATATATGGATAAATCAGTACTCCCCCAACAGCTCTGGAGCTTTTGGTGCGTTAGCCGGTTGTCCGCTATCACAAGCCCACAAGAGAACCTCTATAGGTTCCGACATCACTCAAGGCGTATTAGCCACCTTAAGGAAATAGCCCCACACCTCACGAGCATAGTGGCAATGAATAAATAAGTAATCAATCAATTTTGCACTCTCCATACACATAAGGCAAACATTCGGAAGAATAGAGACCTATGTATCAATAGTTAGCACTCTCTTTCTAGCCACCAACCACACAAATACTGCCCCTGGAGAGGATCACCGTAAAACCAGTGGTGAAACGAATGAGAAGGCAAAGTTCATTTTTTTCTATCACTTGGACATGTGTGAAAAAAAATATTATGACATTTCATTTTTTTACTGTTTTTTCAAAGTGATCATTTTTATATATCGCAATGGACGATTCCATCGTTTATAGTCGAAAAGAAGAGTCACAAGAGGTTTTTCAAACCAGAAGAGGTCTTTATCTTTAAGTATTTCCAACTTCCAATTTTCTTGATACCCTTAATGGACTTCGAAGTACCGCAAACAGAACAGAGTAAAAAGAGCGCACGAAGAATCTTCCAAAGTTGTGACCTAACCAAATCATAGTCTTCTTCTTGAATCAAAGGGGCTACGTTCTTAAGAAGATCCAAAAGGCCAATTAACTCAACAATCTCATCCTCCAACATATTCCTTCGAAAAGTAGGGCTCCACACAACCGAATTGCCCCAGATAGATTAGCATCGCTGAACTGGAATGAAACGGTCCGAGGCCAACACAACAAGCCTAGGAAACAAATCTTGAAGTAGCTTGTCACCATCAACGTCAACCTAGAAGCACATGTGCTTTCCATTCCCAAGATCGAAAGCAACACCTTTACAAAAGAGACGTTCAGACGTTGCTATCACCTTTCATATAGAAGAAGCCTGATACAAAGAGGAAGACTTGACCACCCAACCTCCCTTTTGTAAACTATACTTGCTCACAATAATGTCTTTCCAAAGCCGACTCGAGGCGGTTCCCAATTTCCAAAGCCACTTAACAAGGGGCATAATTTTAGTAAGACCCAAGTTCTTTATACCCACTCCCCCTTCGGGGATCAGCTTGCAAACCTCCCTCCATTTTAGGAGATGAAACTTGTCACCATCCTTAGCCCCTCTCTAAAATAAGTGACTCCTCTTTCAATTCTGTCCAACACCAATTTAGGACAGTTAAAAAGGGACATGGAGTACACCGGCATGTTGGAAAAAGTTGTTTTAATGAGAGTCAATTAGCCTCCGAAAGAAAGGAACCAGCGCTTCCAGCTAGTAAGCTTCCACTCAATTCTTTCAAGAACCCTATCCAAAAGATGCTTTGCGGGCTTCCCAATACAAAGAGGTAGACCCAGGTATCAAGAGAGGAATGAACCTGTTTCACAACCGAAAACGTTCATGAGTTGCCATAATTCATCAATGGGAGAACTCCTAGCATCTCACCCTTTGCCATGTTGATCTTAAACCTCGAGATAGCTTCAAAACAAACCAAAATCTTGCTCAAGTTATCCGAAGACCTCATATCCACATCACAAAACAATAATGTATCGTCCGTGTATTGAAGATGACTCACATAAAGACCATTTTCAACCACTTTGAAACCTCTAATGAGACCATTCTCCTTCCCCCTGTAGAGAATCATGCTTAATGCTTCTCCAATGACGGTGAAAGGATAAGGGGAAAGGAGGTCCCCTTGCCTTAGACCCTTAAAAGCATTGAATAAACCATGAGGCGCCCCATTAACCATAACGGGTAAATGAGCAGACCACACATAAGACCTCATCCAACCCCTCCATTTATAGCTACATCCCACCCGATCTTTCATATGATCCAGAAACTTCCAATCGACTTGATCTTATGCCTTTTCTAAGTCCAGATTACAAAGCAAGCCATTATTCTTCTGTTTGTATCGAGAATCTATGCATTCGTGCGTGATTAAGGTGCTATTGGGAATCTATCTACCTGACATAAAGGTCCCCTGATTATTGGCAATGATTTTCGAAAGGACTCCCTTGAACCGCAATTTTAGGATCTTGGACAGGATCTTATACGGGCCCCCAATAAGATTTATGGGATGGAAGTCTATCAATTGTTCTGCCCCCTTCAACTTCAAAATAAGAGCTATAAACGAAGCCCCCTAAATCCATAAAGAGTCGACTCCGCTCAAAACATTATGTCACGAACACCATAACATCCGTGTTGATTGCCCACCAGAAAATTTGGAGGAATGCTATAGGGAATCCATCAAGGCCAAGAGCTTTGTCACCATCTAAGGAGTCAATGGCATTTTTAACTTCGTCTTTTGAGAGAGGAGACTCGAAGAAGGCCGCCTCCTCAAAGATCTTATTGAATTCCAAGTTGTCGAGCCGCAACCTATTCTAATTGATTCCTCAAATCAAATTCTCATAGTAAGGTAATAATCGAGCCACAAATCTTCCCTTTGTTCAAAATTCTCTTACAATCAACAATCAAGCTACCAATACGGTTGCATCTAGCCTAGGCACTGGCTATACTGAAGGTAATGAATGCTTTTGTCTCCCTTCTTTAGCCAAACATGTCTAGATCATTGCCGACATTTAATTTTCTCCTCTTTCGAATGATTAGAATATCTTAAATAGATATCCGCCCTTTCGTCCCTATCCTTGTGCAGTAGCTCGCTAGCTTCTTCTAAGAGGTCCAAATCATGAATCACCATAGCCATACTATCAAACTCTGCCTCCCAAACCCCAAGAACATCTTTTTCTTCCAATTTTTAATTTTTTCTTTCAATAAGCTAAGCTTACAGCACAATCTGAAGCCAGCATAACCTATCACTTGCAATGAACTCCATTCAGCAATCAACTCCCCAAAGCCCTCAATTTCCAGCCAAGCCAACTTGAATCTAAACGGTTTGGGACCCCAATTCTCGTTTGCTGCCTCGAGTACTATCGAACGATGATCAGAGAGGGGTCTCAACAGACCTCAGTGTCGCGCCAACAGATACTTCTCTAGCTAGCTCGTAGAGACTAAAAATCTGTCCAAACTCAAGAAAATGGGACTCTGCTAACCATTAGACTAGGTAAATTTGGCTCCCTCGAACGGTAGGTCCACCTTCTCGCACCAAGCTACCCAATCGGCGAACTTTAACATGTTGGTGGTCATCCTGCCCCCGTTCGACTTCTCACATAGGAAGCGCACCACGTTGAAATCTCCCCCCCAACGCACCATGGAAAATCCCATTTATGTCTAACACAATCTAATTCAGCCTAAAACTATTCTCGCATACTACTACAGCAAGGGCCATAGACAATAGTGATAACCCATTGACACCCCGAAGAGATTTCCCCAAGAGAACAGAAAGATAAAAAGAACCCAAAGAAAAATTGATCCTCTTCTATAAATTAGAATTCGACACCACCAATAAACCCCCTGCAGCACTAGTTGAATTAACAGATTCCCACCCTTTGTTTTTAACACTCCAAACATAATCTAACACTACCTTTGTCAATCATTGGAGCTTCGTCCCCTGCAGCGCAACGATCTCTGCCTTTGCCTTGGAACAATTCTTCCTAATCTGGGCTCTTTTGAACTTACAACCCCTACCTGTTCTAGGAGAGAACTAACATTGTTCACCTACTTTTCCCCAATCTTCACCTCTTGGCCGCACTTGACCTGCCTAACGAATCGTAATTAATGGAGCATTTGAGGCTAAGGAGCTCCCTACAGCCCCTTGGAGACTTCTTACCCTTCAAATGTTGGAGCACATGTAGTCTTTGTAGCGCTCCGTTCCTGACAAACTAATAGAAGTCGATCACATCTTCATTGCGGGCCCCATGAGACATGCCTACCAATCCTCCAACCCTATCGAGAATATCCTTTGACAATTGGAAATGTTCTTCTAATATAGAATCTTCACCTGAAGGGTGGTCATAGCTCCTTTTAACCACCGCTACATGCAGGTGATCATCTAGCTCAACATTGGAGGCACAAAGAGGCTAATGATAACAACCTCATCCAACAGAGCGTCAGGGTCCAACTCCCCCAAATCTTCAGCTGCATTCGCATCTACCCATTAATCCTGAGAGCCATCACTTTGAGTATCTTCACTTGAGAAAACCTCTGATTCCATTTCACCGCATTTATCTAACTTCAAGTCGCTTCTCTCTACTATCGTCATGGTAATCTGCAAAGGAGGAGCACTAGACGCGTGAGAAACCCCAGATGAGCTTGCACTGATGAAGAGGTTTGGAAGTATGTTGTTTAAATTCGGAAAAGGTTTCTCGATCGATCGGAAATTGAAGGGCAAGACTTCCCGCGTGCGGCAACTAATGGCACAAGCCGAAAAATCTGAATTTTCCACATGTATAGGGGATTCTAGTATCATGCTTGAAATTGGCACGTGTGAAATGGCATGTGTCGAAGAACCCGGCCTGGGGCCCGGATACATGTCTGCCGCAGAAGCAATGTCTTCGCCTAATGCCATCTCCCCCTAACATGTAGCCCGAACCAACGACCTTCCCTACTCTGGACTGTCATCTGTCAACAAATAAGAGAGAGAGAGAGAGAGAGAGAGAGAGACGAGGTAGGGTCGGAAACCGAACCACGAGCCTAGAGGCTCAGGCTCAAAGACGCATCACTAATAGAACAAACTCCCGAAGTATACTCGACAACAAGCGGCGAGACCTCATTTGCCAATGCCTCACCTACCATGGGCTCACCAATGGCTAGCTGACACTTCAGTTGTTCTTTGATTAGTGCTCTGCTGGAGCATTTGATTGATGGTCCTTCTTCCATCGCTCTACAATGGATATGGGTACTTCGGTAGCTCCCTACTACTAAATGAATATGTCCCCCCCCCCCCATCTTAATCAATTTATGGCCGTCCGACGACCTCTTCTTCCTACTTAGAATACGGCCCACCCCAACCTCGTCTCCCTTTTCTGTCACTTCGTCAATGGAGAGAACCTCTCCCACAGAAGAACCCACCCAACAGACTTTCCCTATCCTTATCATCTCATTCTATTCATAAGCTATACTAGAAAGCATTGTTACATAATGGGGGAAGCAAGTAATGAAAGAGGAAATGGCTATTCTTTATCAGAACAATACTTGGGAATTCACCCATCTACCTACCGATAAATGTGTTGTTGGTTACAGGTGGATATGCACCATTAAGTTTCACGCTAATGGTACGATTGAACGTTTAAAGGCCCGCTTGGTTGCAAAGGGATATCCTCAGACCCTTGGTGTTGATTATAGCAAACCCTTTTCTCCCATTGCCAAGTCTTAACTCTATTCATGTTATTCTCTCCATGATTGTTAATCTTGGTTGGCCCCTCTTCCAACTAGACGTAAAAAAATGTCTTTCTTTACGATGATCTCGCAGAGGTCTATATGGAGCAACCGCCTCAGTTTGTTGCTAAGGGGGAATCAAATAAGGTGTGTAAACCGAACAATGAGATTGATGAGCTGAAGCAGTCACCACATGCATGGTTGGACAATTCGGTAAGGTTATGTTGAACCATGGCTTTGTTTAAAGTCATGTCAATCATTCCATCTTCGTATGAAAAGGCACCTCAAGTCTTATTGTGCTAAGGGTGTATGTTGATGATATTGTTGTTACAGTATGTGACAAAAGGGGAGTTGAAGAGCTTAACAAGTATCTTTAGAGGCATTTTCTCACAAAAGATTAGTCATCTTCGGTACTTAGTATAGAAGTTTACAAATAGAAAGAAGGAATTAATGTCTCAACGGAAATATGTTTTGGATCTACTCACGGATACAGATCTTCTTAATATTGTGCTAGTTGATACACTAATGGATCTGAATCACAAATTGGTTGATGATCAAGGAGATATATTTGAAGACCCAGGGAGATAGAGAATATTGGTCGGGAAACTCATCTATTTACTCTGCTGGACATATCTTATGTTGTAAGTGTGGTGACCCAGTTTATGAGCTCTCTAACGGTACCTCACATGGATGCAGATTTTCGAATTCTACGGTATCTTAAAGGGCGCCATGATAGGAAATTTTATGCAGACAAAATAATTATCTTCGGATCATTAGGTACGTTGATGCATACTAGGCAGGTTCTTTAACAGATAAGCGATTTCTTGTTAGGTACTGTATGTTTATGGGAGGAAATCTAGTCATGTGGAACAGTAAGAAGCAGAGTTGTGGCCTGATTAAGCGTTGAAGCAAAATATATAGAAATGGCTCATAGTACTTGTCAGTTAGTGCGAATAGAGAAACTATTACAAGAAATGGGGTTTGTGGTGAATCTACCTACACAATAATTTCGAGATACTCAGGCAGCATCTCACACATTGCAAACAATTTAGTCTATCATGAGAGAACTAAACATATTGAAGTCATCTTTCACTTCATACATGAGGTCTCTAATGGAGAAATCTCTATGTTATATGTCCGATCTCAGGATCAACTTGCTAATGTGTTCACCAAGGCTCTTAGTCACGGTCAATCTACGGGCATAAAATCCAAGCTTGGCATTAACAGCAACTATACCCCAGTCTAAGGGGAAGTGTTAACAGATGTGGAGATGTGGGCTGTATCGTTGTATGACCCACCTAGACTTTTTTTTTTAGTTACTTCTTGTTGTTAGTTATTTATTTTGGTCTGGGACATGTAATGTATTTTTGCTTCTGTTAGTAAGGGCCTTTTTGTCATATTGACTTTTTATGATTAATATGATGGGGAGAGGGTGGGCGTCCAACCCTAACTCACCTTCCCTCTCTTCTCCCAACTCTCTTTCCTCCTCTTCTATTCTTCTCTCTTTAATCTATAATTCTACAATTATAATTAAAATTAAAATAATTGCATGAACATAAAATAGAAGAAAGTATATAGCAGGAGGGTACTGCGCAGGTCTTTATTGAAATGGTGTCCTATGATAGTTATCCCTGTAAATTTAAACAAAAAATGAGAGAGAGAGAGAGAGAGAGAGAGAGAGAGAGAGAGTTGTTGCTTAATCTCCCTCTCTTTAGTCCTTTATTTATAATTGTTAATGTGTACACAATTCCTATACACCTGCAATGTATCTTATAGTGTATTAGTCTTAGTATCTAATTTCACGTCTCTTATCCTTTCAAGTATTCTATTATAATTAGGTTTTGTCACCTAAACTCTTATAGATAAATGATTCAAAGGGAGAGAGTAAATATGAATACAATTCCCCTCTCCCATATTCTCTTTCTCATGTCTCTTTCCCCTTCATTGTATCAGAGCATCTCTAATCCATCTTTTTACCAATCCTTCCCCGCCCCCCCCCCCCCCGCTTCCCTAACAACACTCTAGTTTGGAAGTCAATCAGACCTCCTCCTTCCCTCCCTATAAAATGGTGAAAATGTGATAAAAACTTCCATCACCATGCTATAGATGCACTCGTAGTGGTCCGTTGTCTAAATTAGAAGGGATTCCTCCAACAGCAGTTCGCTTTGGAAGTAGCACTCACCAGAGAAGCTTCATGCAACACCAGATCTACACAAAGATCAACCCCGCAACACCAAACCGTGCTGGAAATCCATATAGATCTGGATTTTGGTGCCAAAACTGCAAAATAAGCAGTCCAACACCTCTAGATCTCACCGGAATCCACCCCAGCCCCTTAAGCTTAACGAAAATCAGTTCAAATCTGATTTTCGGCACTGAAACTCGATCATGAGCCCTACAACATCGCAGGAAACCACTAGAGAATCACCGGAAGTGACTAGAAAACCCTCCAGACATCGCTGGAAACCCTTCTAGAGTACGGACTTTGGGGGAAATGCCGAATGTCACCGAAAACCCTTTAGTGTCGCCGAGTCCTCTTTGACCCTTGATCTGCATTCATTACTGACCTAGACCACGGGTTTTCCGTTCTAGACCCCTTTTCGGGCCCAGAATTTAGTCCCAAGGACTCTTGCTGCCTGGAGTGCACCATGGACCACTTATTGAGGTTTGACTAGAAGCATGGACCATCTTCAGACCTCTCGACCATTCATCCTCATGCCGTTTCTACTTTCTGAACTTTCATCAAACACAGAGGTAATTCCGATCTAGTATTATCCCTAATATATATTTTTTTCTGCTTCCTTTTGTTAAATTGGGGAGAACAAACATACCCAAATTCCATCTAAACATATGGACAGCCCTAGTCTTACCATTACTATGTTAGTGCACTTTTCTGTGGCATACTAGTGCACCTTATTTGTCAATTACGTAGGTCAGTGAATCTAGGTGTCAGTTAAGCTTAAAGAAGATAAAGACCGAAAACTCAAGTGGACCTGCTGCATCAAGGAAGAAGAAACAGGTAAATGAGATGCCTTGGTAAGCCTCGAACCTTAAACCTTAAACCAAAACCCAAATGATGAGAACATTAGGCGCTTCAAGGTATATCAACGAAGGAAGCGCGTGCCTCAAGCCTCTTCCTTGTGGCTAGATAATCATTAAGGAGCATTGAAGGCCCTACACATGTGATGTGGCACATAGAAGACCCCACAATGGGAAGACACATGTGTAGGATGAAGAAGACCCGGTTGGACGTCGTTAGGCACCCGAATATTGGTCATCGGGTGCCCGAAATTCGCCCGCTTTAAAGCAGAACTCGCTAGACAGTTTTCACTGTCTTCGAGCACCCGACCAGTAGCCATCGGACGCCCGAACATTGGTCTTCGGGCGCCCGAAATTCATCCGTTTTTATGTTTTAGTCGTTGGACGTTTTTTACTGTCATCGGGCGCCCGACGACCATGCAAGTTATTTTTTTTGTTCCGTTTTTTTTTTACTTAAGTTCAAGGGTATTTTAGTCTTTTCTTCCTTCATAGTGCTTATTTAAGAGGGTTAAGCCCTAAACTCGAATTTAGTTTTGATTATTAAATGAAAAGCCTTTTGGTTGCCTCCTCCTCTCTCTCTCTGTGGAACTCCATCCCCTCTTCTCCAATCTTCTTCTCTTTTCTTCTTCCTTTCCCCTCCAACATTCTTCTAAGGTATTTCTTTGATTTCTCTCTTCCTTATAACCTAGTATTTCACATCTTCTACAACCTAAATCTGAGAATTGATTGAAAACCTTAGTCTCTCAGATTTTCGATTCCCTAATCCGAGGAATCCTTCAATCTCCCGAACTAGTGAATCCCATTGCACGATTGGATCAAAACCATGCAAGATCGGGAGGTTCCATCCCTCGTCGGATCCATTCCACGCAGTAATTGAATACCACACCGTGTGATTGTGATGTTAGCCCACATTGTTGCATGTTTCTTTTCTGCTTCTCTTAGATTATGATGATAGATGCTGATTTTTTACTGTTATTTTGTTATTCCACTGGATTATATATGTTCATGAGCATGCATCATAATTAGGGCATCCTGCATCAAATTTTGGTATCAAAGCTTAGAGGTTGCATGGTTACATTTGATCGAGTTATCAAATTAGGGTTTCATGTTAGATCTGCTTTAGGAAATTTCTAGATTTAGAGACTTTCCAATTTTAGAAACTTTCCTAATTTGGAAGATTTCTAGATTCGAGTCATAAATTTTTTTAATTAAGTAATTGTCAGTCCATTGTAGGTTTATATTTATCGCATTCCTCTTGTGAGTCGCATAACCATAGAGATAAGTTGGATAGAACTTAGTTCAAGTCCTTATTTGCATGCCCACAAGAAAAGGTAGAGGTTTTAGACTTCAACCAGTCATGAACAACGAGCAGTTATCTGAGCAACTTGCTCAATTGATGCAAAAGATAACCGCTTTAGAAACGAGCCAAAGGCGTGAATTCGCTCGCCTAGACAACCAAATCACCACCACCATGAATAAGGTACAGCAATTAGAAACATCCCAAAGGGAGAACCCCGCTATTGGGGAAGATGCGCAATCTCAAGTAGGAGGAATTGTTAAAGAACGTACTCCCACACGTGGAGGTCATGGTGGAAGAGATCGTGGAAATGGTCGTGGTGTTGTGCGGGAGGCACAAGCCATATAAGATTATCAAGACCGATACCATCCAGATGAGCGTGCAATGAAGAATGTGAAGGTGGAAGCCCCAAGTTTTGATGGGCGTCTAAATCTCAAGGCATTCCTTGATTGGTTAGCTGACATCGATCACTATTTTGAGTGGTATGGCATGTCAGAAAACCATCAAGTACAGTTTGTTAAGATGAAACTTGTGGGCCAGGCCAAATTATTTTGGACTAACACCGAGTGTAAGATTGATAGAGTTGGTAGAGCCTCTATCGCACATTGGTATGAGATGAAGGAGAACTTGAAGTATCTCCCTCTCTCATACCAACAGAAGCTCCTTGATCAATGGCAGTCCTTACGCCAATAGTCAATGTTTGTCGCTGACTACATCACTAAATTCGAGGAGTATATGATGCGATGTGATATCTAAGAGGACCCTTTGATAACACTTTCGTGTTTCAAGACGGGCCTTCAAACGGATCTTCAGCGCGAGCTTTTGACTCGGCCCATAATAGACTTGGATGAAGCATACCAAGTCATGCAGGAGTTGGAACAATATCTGAGGGGCTCCTGTCATCCGACACTTTGAGTCCTGAGACTCTAATGCTAGAGTTGGTTCCCAGAGAACTACATCTAACATTGATAGTTAGCCCAGGGCCCAGGCGACTAATCCACCTAGGCCTAGGGATGATAAGGGCAAAGGTGTCCTTGGTGCTGGTCCTAGTGGGGGTAGTCAAGTGTGATGCTATGAATGTGTGAATATCAGTAACATGTCAAATCAGTGTCCCACGAAAAACCGTGGAAAAGCCTTAGTTATAGGCGAGTCCCACGAGGGTGTAGATGACCAGGGTGATTGTGAAGTGGAAGAATATCACCCTGAAGGAGGTCTTAGTGATGAAGACGAGGTGGCCGATGAAGCAGCGCTTGCAGTTGTCAGGCGTATGCTAGCTTAGTCTAGAAGTAGTGCCAATTGGCGTCGAAGTACTATTCTTCTATACCCTCACCAAGTGGGGAGAAAAGAATTGCAAGGTGATAGCGGACAGTGGAAGTTGTCAAAATGTGATTTCTGCTAACACATTGGATCGTCTGAAGTTGAAATCCACCCCTCATCCTGACCCGTACAAAGTCTCTTGGGTTGATAAGACCTCCCTTCTTATCACCCATCAATGCTTAGTTCCCATTGAATTCGAGTCATACAAAGAGTCTCTGTGGTGCGACGTTATACCTATGGATGTTGGTCATATTATCCTAGGTAGGTCGTGGCTATTTGATAATGATGTTACGATTTTTTGCCGTTCGAATACGTGTACCTTCATGCATAACGGTAAGAAGATCAAACTTAATCATATGCCACTAGAGAGCACATCATGGAAAAAAAAGGGTGAGAAGGCGAATGAGCCCAAGGAAGTGAAGAAATCCAAGCCTAAGTCTCTTCACATAATCAATGCAAGAGAGTTTGAGAAAGATTAAGGGGAATTTGATGGTGTATGCCCTTGTGGCAAGAGAGATTACACCCGAGGTTCCATTCGAGTTACCCCATGAGGTAACATCGGTTTGAAGTGAATACAGAGATGTAACCTATGCGGAACATTTAGCATGCCATTGATCTCGGCCCAGGGTCGACTTTACCGAACCTTCCTCACTACAGGATGAACCCTGCAGAGCATGCAAAATTGAAGAGGCAGGTTGATGAGCTTTTGCAAAAGAGTTTCATCTAGGAGAGTGAATCCATGTGTCGTGCCCGCATTGTTAACGCCAAAGAAAGATGGCACGTGGCACATGTGTGTGGACAGCTGTGTCATAAACAAAATTAATGTCAAGTACAGGTTTCCTATACCTAGGCTTGATGATATGCTTGACATGATGACCAGGTCCACCATTTTCTCCAAAATTGATCTCAAGAGTAGATATCACCAAATCCGCATACGTCCAGGAGACGAATGGAAGACGGCATTTAAAACAAAAGATGGGTTGTATGAGTGGATGGTCATTCCCTTCGGCTTTACTAATGCACCTAATACTTTTATGCGGGTGATGACACAAGTCTTGAGACCGTTCATGGGTAAGTTCCTTGTGGTTTACTTCGATGATATTCTTATCTATAGCACCACTAAGGAATCACACATTGAACATCTGAAGCAGGTCTGTAGCGTCCTTAGGACTGAAAAATTATACGCTAATCTTAAAAAGTGTGCGTTCGTTTATGTCTAGTCAAGTCGTGTTCTTAGGATTTATCGTGTCATCAGAAGGAATGCGCGCAGACCCTGAAAAGGTTAGGGCTATAGTTGAGTGGCCAGAACCGAAGAACATTCATGAGGTGCGAAGCTTTCACGGCCTAGCAAATTTTTACCGTCGGTTCATTACAGGATTTAGTACGATTATGGCTCCCATCACTGAATGCATGAAAAGGGGAGAGTTCGTATGGTCGAAAGCCGCAGTCAAGGCTTTTAAGGAAATCAAGGGCAAAATGGTAGAAGCTCTTGTCATGCGTCTACCTAACTTTTCTAAACTTTTTGAGGTGGCGTGTGATGCGTTCGGTGTTGGTATAGGTGGAGTGTTGAGCCAGGAGGGCCATCCAGTAGCCTATTTCAGTGAGAAACTGAATGAGGCAAAGTAAAAGTACTCCACTTATGACAAGGAATTTTATGCGGTAGTGTAGTATCTCAAACATTGGCGTCACTATCTCCTACCGCAAGAATTCTTGTTTTCTGACCACGAGGCCTTAAGATATTTACATTCCAAAAAGAAACTTAATCCTACTCATGCGAAATGGGTTGCGTTTCTTCAGGAATATTCGTTTGTCCTAAAACGCAAGGTCGAAGTCGAAAACAAACCAACAAATGCCCTTAGTAGAAGAGTGGCGTTGCTCAACTCCTTGAGTGTAGATGTAGTCGGGTTTGAGCAACTGAAGGATGAGTATCCCAAGTGTCCTGATTTTGGGAATACTTATGCGTCACTCTAGTGACCAGCGTAGCACGGGTGATTATGTTATTAAAGATGGTTTCCTTTTTAAAGGAAATCGACTTTGTATTCCTCGTATGTCCCTTCGTGAATTCCTCGTCTGGGAGCTTCATTCATGAGGAATAGCTGGCCACTTTGGTCGAGACAAGATCATTGCCCTCGTTGAGGATCGTTTCTATTGGCCTAGTCTCAAACGAGACGTAGCCAAAATTTTAGGGCAATGTCGCACGTGTCAATTAGCAATGCAGTGAAAGCAAAATATTGGGCTATATACGCCATTGTTAGTGCCACACGCTCCGTGGCAGGACATTAGCATGGATTTCGTGCTAGGACTTCCCAAGACGATCAAAAAATACGATTCCATTTTTGTTGTGGTAGATGGTTTTTCAAAAATGGCGCATTTCCTTACATGTTCGAAAACGTCGGATGTGTCTCATATTGCTCGTGTCTTTTTTTATGGTGTGGTGCATCTCCATGGTTTGCCTAAGACAATAGTGTCTGACCGTGATGTCAGATTTACCAGTTACTTTTGGAAGACACTATGGCACATGATGGGTACTCGTTTATAATTTTCTACTGTATACCACCCTCAAACAGATGGACAAACTGAGGCAGTAAATAAAAGTCTTGGTAACCTTTTACGATGTCTGGTGGGTGAGCATGTTAAGACTTGGGACTTGGTACTACCTATTACTGAGTTTGCTTATAATGGTTCTGTCAACAGGTCGACAAGAATGAGTCCTTTTGAAATTGCCAGTGGTTACAAACCTAGGATGCCCACAGATCTTTTACTCATGTCTGTCACCCAAAGGTCTTCAGAGTCAGCCGATGCATTTGCACGACACGTTCATGAATTGCATACATATATTAGACAGCGGATTAATAGAAGCAATGATAGTTATAAATGTTCAACTGATTCGCATCGTAGATCACAAGATTTTCAGGAAGGAGACTGTAATGGTGAGGATAAGGCCAAAGCGGTTCTCATAGGGTACTGCTAAGAAATTACAAGTGCGTAGTGCTGGACCATTCAAAGTATTGCAAAGAATTGGGTCCCACGCGTATAGGATAGACCTTCTACCTAAAATGGGCATTAATCCAACGTTTAATGTGGAAGATCTAGTCATTTCCCCTAATCCTATAATTGATCATTCCTCCCTTTCATGGTCGTACTCTGAGTTTGCTTCACAACCCATTCCACCCCTTCCCTCACCGATTACTCGAAAGGAAGAAATTGAGGGAATTGTGGACAAAGAGATGGTTTCCACGAGAGATGAAGGTTTCCATAGGTATCTTATCAAATGGAAGAATAAACCTACCGTCAGAATCTACATGATTAACTGAAGCGGAGTTGCAGAGCGTTGATCCAGATTTTTTAGAACGCCACAAGAGTTTTAACTCGTCATATTCGAGTTTTCCTTACCCAAGGGGAGTTGATGAGGACATCAGGCCCATCGAGGTATATCAATCAAGGAAACGCGCGGCTCAAGCCTCTTCCTTATGGCTAGATAATCATTAAGGAGCATCGAAGACCCTACACATGTGATTGAGCACATAGAAGACCCCACAATGGAAAGACACGTGTAGGATGAAGAAGACCTGGCTAGACGTCATTGGGTGCCCGACCGTTGGTCATCGGACGCCAAAATTCGACCACTTTGAAGCAGAACTCGCTAGACAGTTTTCACTATCTTCGGGTGCCCGACCACTAGCCATCGGACGCCCAACCATTGGTCTTCGGGCGCTCAAAATTCATCCCATTTTATGTTTTAGTCGTTGGACGTTTTTTACCGTCATCGGGCGCACGACGCCTGCGCAAGTTTTTTTTTTTTTACTTAAGTTCAAGAGTATTTTAATCTTTTCTTCTTTCATAGTGCTTATTTAAGAGGGTTAAGCCCAAAACTCGAATTTAGTTTTGATTATTGAATGAAAAGCCTTTTGGTTGCCTCCTCTCTCTCTCTCTCTCTCTCTCTCTCTCTCTCTCTCTGTGGAACTTCGTCTCTTCTTCTCCAATCTTCTTCTCTTTTCTTCTTCCTTTCCCCTCCAACATTCTTCTAAGGTATTTCTCTGATTTCCCTCTTCCTTCTAACCTATTATTTCACATCTTCCACAACCTAAATCTGAGAATTGATTGAAAACCCTAGTCTCTCAGATTTTCGATTCCCTAATCCAAGAAATCCTTCGATCTCCCAAACTAGTGAATCCCATTACATGATTGGATCAAAATCATGTAAGATCAGGAGGTTCCATCCCTCGCCGGATCCATTCCACGCAGTAATTGAATCTCACACCGTGTGATTGTGATGTT
Source organism: Liriodendron chinense (assembly GCA_003013855.2). Taxonomy (NCBI): domain Eukaryota; kingdom Viridiplantae; phylum Streptophyta; class Magnoliopsida; order Magnoliales; family Magnoliaceae; genus Liriodendron; species Liriodendron chinense. The sequence goes on from ML058584.1 coordinate 2,507,658, forward strand.
GGCCCACATTGTTGCATGTTTCTTTTCTAATTCTCTTAGATTATGATAATAGATGCTGAATTTTTACAGTTATTGTTTTGTTATTCCGCTGGATTATATATGTTCATGAGCATGCATTATAATTAGGGCATCCTGCATCACCAAACCTCTACATGACCTAGGCATACTTGTAGTCATCTTAGATTGGCCTTAGGTGTCCCAAAAGATCACCCAAAGAATGGCCCAAGAGGTTGCCCTTGCTGCTGTAAAACACAACTCAAACAGCAGCAAGACAGGTCTATCGACTTGACTAAATCGGCTTGTCCCTGGGTCAATTCAACCAGTCGTCTGGTTTGACCGACATCGTCCGACCGGTCGTCAAAAGTTCAAAGAGGTCAGCAAGCAAAGCCTAACCCGGGCCTAAATTTGACCGGACCAAGACCAGTCGTTGGCATATAAGATGAAGTAGCGAAAATATACTCCTATCAGGAAGACTAGGCCCACCTATATCAACTCCACAAAAATCTCAAACAAGGAAATCGGACCGTAGAAGAATATTTTGCTAACTTGAACAAAAAATGAAAGGAATTGAATAATTGTCAGACAACTATTCTAGATTTGGAAGATTTGAAAAACCAAAATACGACAATTATGAATCTTTAAATTTCTTACTGGTCTTTATTCAGATTTCAAACCTCAGCATATACAAATTCTTGGAAGAGAATCTCTTCCTACTCTCAAACTTCATATGCACAAAGGCCTGATGACAGAATGCTTCCCATGCCATCCTTTCAAAACAGTTAGCCTTGACTACAAATTCTAAAAATTCAGAGTAAAGAATTGGACGAGGAAACAGGGACAAGGATAAGCTCAGAGGCATGCATTATGGAAAAAGAAAACATCAAAAGGAATATTTATGGGTTCTTCATCCTCATCTTCGGCCAAAGGATATCAAAACGAAGTCTTCTACTAACGTAAGCACAACTGACGAAGCTTCCACCCATATTGATCAAGACCCCAAGGACAAAACCATTGATGAGCTACAATAATAAATGGTAACTCTCCAAGCCTGCATCTCCGTTGCTAACCAAATAGGGAAGTCAAGTACTTCTGCAACTGCAAACCATGTCTCTAAGACATCCTGGATCATTGATTCAAGGGCTTCTGATCACATGAAGGATACGAACGATAGATATACTTTCTATTCTCCTATTTCAATAACATTATGTTGGCTAATGGTTCTCTCTCTAAAGCTCATGGAAAGGGATCCTACCGCTATTCTAATTCTATCCATTTTTTCTGTAGCCCATGTTCCCTTGTTTCCTTCTAATCTTCTTTTTGTAAGGTCATGAACTAAACAAATGAATTGTTGTGTCACTTTTTATTTATCTCATTGTGTTATTCAGGATCCGCTAATGAAGAAGACGATTGGTGATGGTCATGAAGATCAAGAGCTTTACCTTCTCAACTGAAAACAATCTGGTTCCCCCATGTTTCTACTTCCATCATTGAGAATAAAAATCGGGTGACCATTTAGCACACCAGTCTTGGTCATTTAGCTTTGCAATCATCATATCTTTTATTTCCTAGAAAGTATCAATAAAAATAATAACTTACAATGTGAAATTTTTCGGTCATCCAAGCATTGTTAAACTACTTTTCCCTTGAATAATACAAAGACGCTTCATACATTTCAACTTATTCACTCAAATATCTAAAGACCTACTCCAATAATCACTGAATTTGGTTTCAAATATTTTCTATCATTTATTGATGACTTCTCATGATACACATAGATTTATCTTCTAAAGAGTTGTAATGAAGTCCCATTGATTATAAAAATGCTTTGTCAAATGATTTCTACCCAATATGATAGTAAAATTAAAACATTTCAATCTGATAATACCCGTGAATATTTATATCATAATTACAGAAATATTTTACAAAATCATGGCATAGAATTTCAAACCTTGTGTCCTTATACACTACAACAAAATGAGTTGGAGAACGTAAAAATCGACACTTACTAAAGGTCATTCAATCGCTATTGATAGGAAAACCAGTACCTAAAACATATTGGGATGAAGCCATTCTTCTTGCAACATACATAATCAATTGGACTACGACCGATGTCCTCAAGGGTAAATACCCATTACAGGTTCTACAACCTCATGTGTCTCTATTCACACTACCACCAAAAATGTTTGGGTGCATCTGTTTCTTCCACATTCTTGGACCATCTCGCACCAAGCCTGGACCATAATCAATCAAATGTGTTTCCTAAGCTACTCAAAATCTTAAAAAGGATACAAATGTCACTGCCCTATAATTTGCAAAAGGTATGTTTCTACAGATATTTCATTCTTTGAAAATATGCCTTATTTCAATTCACGAGACAATACACACGTTGCACCTTTTCCTACCATTGATGAGTCTTGGATTGAACATAAACCAAGCACCACCCTACCCAAAGAACTCAAGCTCTACTCTCGATAGAAGAACTCCTGCTCTTTCTGAGCACCACCACTCTTCAACAATTGAACTAGATCAAGTGGATCTCTCAATTGCCCTCCATAAAAGAACCCGTTCATGCACACATCATCCAATTCGTAACCATGTCTCATACAAAAATCTCTCCCTCTTATCAATCAAACATTTTCTCTATGTCATCTATCTCTATACCAAATAAGATTGTAGATGCCCTTGATGACACTAAATGGAATACTGCCATGGAAGAAGAGGTGGTTGCCCTTGGGAATTAGTCACCCTTCCACCAAGCAAACACATCGTTCGATGCAAATGGATGTTTAGCATTGAATATAAGGAAATTGGTTTGATAACAAATACAAAGCACATCTAGTTGTCAAGGGTTTCACCCAAAAATATTGAGAAAATTATGATGAAACCTTTGGTCCAATAGCAAAATTAAACTCGGTGCATATCCTACTATCTATTGCCACCAACCGTGATTGGCCTCTCCATCAATTAGATGTTAAAAATGCGTTTATATATGACAATCATCATGAATATATATATATATATGGTCCATCCTTCCAGTTTTCAACCTAAGGGGAGAACTGGCAAATTTTTCGACTTCAAAAAGCTTTGTATAGCCTCAATCAGTCTCCTCAAGCCTGGTTTTGAAAAGCTTGGGAAGACAATTTCCAACATTGGATTCAAATGAAGCGCCTTTGATCACTGTGTTTGTAAAATATATAGGTGGCAATATGACAATTATTGTTGAATATATTGGTGGATATTATTCTAAATAGCATTAGAACAACTGAGATAGACAATGTTGAGAAATTTCTCACCTTGTCATTGGAGATGAAGGACGTAGAGATACTAAAATACTTTCATGAAATTGAAATGGCTCGCCCAAAACGTGAAATCTTCTTATCCCAATGTATGTGCTTGATCTTCTGACCAAAGCACGTTTACTTGGTGCACGCCCTGTTGACATACCTATCGAAGTAAATCATAAATTGCATGACTCATGAGAGAATTGGATGTAACGTTGACTAGTAGGTCATCTTATTTAACTCAGCTTTATTTGTCCAGATATCTCTTATGCTAAAGGAATGTAAGTAAGTTTATGCAACAACTTTATCAGCATCCTCTTGAAGCAATCTATCGAATACTTCATTACTTGAAAGATACACCTAGTCGAGGTCTTCTATATTCAAATCATGGTTATCTGAATATCAACGGTTTCTACAATCCTGTTGACTGGGTTAGCTCCTCCTCTAACCGACGCTCCACTACACAATATTGCACGTTCATAGGAGGAAATCTAGTTATTTGGAAAGTAAGAAATAATCTATTTTTGCTCGCTCTTCTGCTAAGGCCAGTGTTTTAAATAGCTACGCTATGTAGCGTGTAGCTTACGCTATGTAGCTCATTAAAATAGCTTAAGTCATGTGTAGCTTACGCTACATGATAATTTGCATACGCTACACACTACAGACTATACACTACACTACAAACTATATGCTACACACTATAGCTTACATTACAAGTTTTTTTCACGGCAAACATTAATATCAATTAATATTTTCAATGATTTGTTACATTTCTATTTTCAATAAAAATTAGATAATCTTTTCAATGCTTTTAGAAAAATAATATAAATAACAATATTAAATCAGTTTCGTTGCTCTTCTTTACCTTTTTTACTTAATCATTGTCCTTTCCTATTACTTTATGTTGCATTTGGTTGCACCGAATATCATACAATTTTGTTAAATTTCATTATTAATCAATATAATTTGGTTCAAAATATCATAAAATTGGTGTAACCAAGCGCAACCTTGAAAAAAAATTAGTGTAGCTTATGCGACATATGTAGCTTACGCCTTACACTTCAGAGGGGTGAGCGCTACTTTACATGTTATTCGCTATTTAAAACATTGGCTGAGGCTAAATACTGTGCAATGGCCCATGCATCTTGTGAACTACTGTGGGTGAAAGGCATCCTTCAAGATATGGGTTTCACAACATCTTCTCCAATTCCAATACACTGTGATAATCAAGTGGCTATCCATATTGCATCTAACTCGGTCTTCCACAAACGTAAAAAGCATATTGTAGTCGACTATCACTTCATTCGAAAAAAATCGGTTGCCAAGCTTCTATATACGTCTTTTGTTCTTTCGGAAGATCAGTTAGCAAATATCTTCACCAAAGCCACATCAACATCGCACCTTAAGACCATCACTATCAAGCTCGGCATGAATGATATCCATGTGCCAGCTTGAGGGTGAGTGTTAGTAGGCGTACACATTCTCATACACCTACAATGTATCTTATAGTGGATTAGACTTAGTATCTAATTAGGATTAGTCTTAGTATCCAATTCTGTATGTCTCTTATCCTTTCAAGTATTCTATTGTAATTAAGTTTTATCACCTAATCTCTTATAAATAAATTATTAAGAGGGAGAGGGTAGATACAAATACAACTCCCTTCTCCCACATTCTCTTTCTCGTATCTCTTTCCCTTTCAATAATGAAAAGCTTTACAAAGAGGAGAACGAATTGCGATAGGAGATTTATAGATATTAGGAAGTCTAAATCTAATCCTTAAATGGTACATCGCAGGTGGACTTAGAACTAGTGTACACTACAGGTAGTAGGTGCACAGCAAGTACACACAAATTTGTGCACATTAACACACCCCAAAAAGCTAGTGTATGGATATCATTCATGTCACGCTTAATAGTGATGGTCTTAAGACAAACTGTTGATGTGGCTTTGGTGAAGACATGGTCTTAAGACGTACAGTTGATGTGATTTTGATGAAGACATTCGCTAATTGATCTTCTGAATGAACAAAGGATGTATGTAGAAATTTGGCGACTATTTTTTCTCGAATGAAATAACAGTCATCTTCAATATGTTTTGCGCGTTCGTTGAGGACTAGGTAAGATGCAATATGAATGCCTGCTTTATTATTGCCATGTAGAAGAATTAGAGAAAACGTCATAAATCCCATATCTTAGAGGATGCTTTCACCCATAGTAACTTACAAGTTGTATGAGCAATCGCACAATATTCGGCTTCAGCAAAAGAGCGACAGCAGATAGCTTCTTACTTTTCCAAGTAACTAAATTTCTTCCTACAAACATACAATACCCTTTACTAGATCGTCGATCAAAGGAGAAAGCAGCCCAATCAGAATCATGAAAACCGTTAATATTTAGATGATCATGATTTGAATAGAGAGGACCACGACTAAGTGCAGCTTTCAAGTAACGAAGGATCCGATAGACTACTTCAAAATGATGGCGACAAGGTCGTTGCATACTGGCTTCAAGACAATTCCAAGAGCATAAGAGATTGTATGGACAAGTAAAGCTGAGATCAATTTCGTAGCCCACTAGACGACAATACGTGCCTAGATTAACGACTTCTTCTATATGCCTTTCATGTAACTCATGATTTACTTCCATGGGTATGTCAATAGGACAAGCACCAAGTAAGCCAGCCTCAAAAAGAATATCTAACACATGCACTAAGGTAAAAAGATTCCTTGTTTTGAGTGAGCTACTTCAATTCCAAGTACATCAGCGGCCGTAAATCCTTCACTTCAAATGACAAGGCTAAGAATTTCTTAATATTGTCTATTCCAGTCATTGTTCAGAGTATACTCGATATTATCAAAGTATCCCTAATATTATTTGTCCCTATCTCTGGCTCGGCAATACCAACAACACTGGTAGCTATATCAATAACATTGGTAGTCTCAGAAATTCCAGGCATCGGCAATGTATCACTAAGTATCACCATTCACCAATGTATCGATATTACTAATGTATCACCAAAATTTTCGACTGTGTAAATTCCAAGTGTTGCTTGCATCGCCACTGTATCGGCAATATTTTGATAATATTGTCAATGTATGGATATCGCCAAAATTTTATTCATTAAAAAACTTTCCATTTCAAATTTTTTTATGGGTGCATAGTTATATGCGGTGTTCAAATTGTCAACAATAATATCGATCATATCACAATATTATCATTATAGCAACATGGGCGATATCGAGACCACAATCTTTCATTTCCTTTCCAATTATCGATGATTTCTCTGCGAAATATTGTGTGTTGTCAATATTGTGAAATATTGATAGATATTTGGATGGAAGGTTAGATTGACGGTTGGATGGATAGATGGGATGGAAGGGATGGTTGGACTGGTTTCTTATGACAACATACGCTTTTAGGCACCCACTAAATGGAAACTTATAACGTATGAATTTTGTTTTACAATTTTTTATTCCTAAATATGCAAATGTGTATATTTTAGCATCTCCTGAGGTTTCACTGAAAAAAATCCACTGTTTTCCCCATGTTTACTCGCATTTCCAGTTATCAACAATATTATCAGCGATATCGATATTGTTTTCGTATCCCAGACCAGCGAAACTTGCAGTGATACCGATACTTCAAACACCAATTCCATTTATGCTTGTGTCAGTAAGAATAATATCACCAACATATACAACAAGAATTGTCGTGTTGTCCTCCACCTATTTTACAAATTGAGAATGATTAGAGGCACTTCTTTTAAATCCAATTTTGGAAATTGTATTGCCTTATTTCTCAAAGCAAGCCTAAGATGACTGTTTGAGGCCATCTAATACTTTCTAAAGACGATAGATTTTGCCAGTCTCCCATTTAGGTTGAAACCTAGGGGGAAGGGTCATATATATTTCTTCGTGAAGATCATCGTGTTGAAATGCGTTTTTATAACTAACTAATGCAAAGGCCAATTATAATTTAGGATGATAGACAATAAGATGTGGACAAAGTCTAATTTTGAAACCGGAGCAAAAAAAATCTCATAATCTTCTTCATACTTTTGGGTGAAGCCTTTTGCAACTAGCCGAGCTTTGTATTTGTCCATCGATCCACCAGCTGTGTTTAACAGTAAAACTCATTTGCACTCAACGATATGTTTGTTTAGTAGAAAAGTGACTAATTCCCAAGTAATCATGTTTCTCAAGGGCAGACATCTCTTCTATCATGTTTGCTTTCCATTTAGAGTTACTGAAGGCATCTACAACCTTCGTAGGTATAGAGATAGATAATATAGATAAATCGTATAACTAATAAGCAAGAAAGATATTGGTACGAGACATAGTTACCAATGGGGAAATGTGTACGAGATCTAGTTCCCTTCACGAAAGGCAATTAGAAAATCCACGTATTCTAATTCCAATACATTAAAGAGTGGTGGTGTGCGGGAAGAGTAAGACTTGTCTTCTTTCGAGAATAGACCTTAAGTTTGTTGGTTAGAATGGAATTGGTACTTCGTTAATATGAGACTCATCATGACAACAAGAGGAAGATGTGCATGAAGGGTATGTGTATTGTCTTGTGAATTGAAATGCGATACATTTTTAAAGAATGTGACATCCTTAGAAATGTATCTTTTTCGATTTACAGACAGTAACATTTGTATCCTTTCTAAGAGTTTGAGTACTCTAAGAATACACATTTTATTGATTATGGTATTAGCTTGCTACGAGATGGTCCAAGAAGGTGGACAAAATAAGCTCCACCCAAACAATTTACATGGCAGGGTAAATAAAGACGCATGATGGTGGAGTACTTGTGAGGGATAGTAGTTACCTTTAAGGACACAAATTGGAGTCCGATTGATTATATATGTTGCAAGAAGAATGGCTTCATCCTAATATGACTTTAGTACTAACATGCCTATCGGTAATGAATGAATAACCTTTAGTAAGTACCGATTTCTACACTCAACTACTCAATTTTGTGTGGTATATAAAGGTATGAGGATTGAAATTCTATATCATAATCTACAAAATATTTTTGTTGATCATAGTGTAAATATTCTTGGGCATTGTTAGATCGAAATATTTTAATTTTGGTATTATATTGCGTAGAAACCATTTGATGAAACATTTTTATAATCGATGGAACTTTATCGCGACTCTTTGAGAAGATAAATCCATTTATATCGTGAGAAATCATCAAGAAATTATAGGAAATATTTAAAACCAAATACAAAGACTAGTGGAGCAAGGTCCCCATATATCTGAGTTCGTAAGTTGACATGGGTGCAATGTTTTTGTATTACTTAAGGAAAACTAAGTTTAACAAAGCTTAGATAACTGACAAGTTTCACATTGAAAGTAATCACTTTCTTTAAACTTTCGAGGAAACAAATAACATAATGATTGCAAAGATAAATAACCTAAACGGTTGTGCCAAAGGGTTGGAGAATTTTTGTTCTCAATGTCGAAAACTAAAACATGAGAAGAATCAAATCATTCTCAGTTGAGAAGATAAAGCCCTTAATTTCCACGAACACCACCAATTGTCTTTTTCGTTGTCAGATTGTAAATAACACAATGGGATGGATAAAAAATGGCATAACAATTCAGTTGCTTGGTTAGGAAACTTCCACGAAAGAAGATTAGATGGAAATAATGGAACATGGATTACAGAAGAAATAGATAGGGAATCAGAAAGACAGAAAGTTCCCTTTCCTAGAGCTTTAAAAAGGGAACCATCAACCAATCATGTGGGAATCAGAAAGACATCGTTCCCTTTCTTAGAGATAGGAGAGTAGGAAGTATATCCATAGCTCGTACCAGTTGTGTGGTCATATGCCCCTGAATCAATGATCCAGGATGTCTGAAAGACATGGTTTGAAGTTGCAGAAATACATAACTATCCTATCTGGTTAGCAACAAAAATGGAAGCCTGGAGAGTTGTCACTTGTTGTAGCTCATTGATAGTTTCATCCCTTGGGTCTTGGTCACCATGGGTTGATGGTGTTAATACTTGTGAAAGATTTGTTTGACGTCCTTTGCCAAAGATGACGATGAAGAACCAACAATATTCCTTTAGATGTCGTTTTTTTCCACAATGCGTCAGAGCTTATATTTGTCTATCTCACCACGCTTATTTCCTTGCCCTTTAGCACTTTTAGAGTGTGCCGTCATGGCGAACCATTCTGGAAGGATAATGTGGGGAGTATTCTGTCGTCTAGCTTCTATTCATATGTAGAGTTATAGACAGATTCGAGGGTAGGAAGATATTCTCTCCCAATAATTTGTATACGTTGAGGTTCGAAATTCGACGAAGACCAGCAAAAATTTTAAAGATTCTAAGTTATGGGTTGTTGTATTTGATTTTTTAGATCTTCCAATTCTAATATAAAGGTGTTTAATAATTATCCAATTCCTCCAATTTTTTGTTCATGTTAGCAAAGTACTCATCTACAGTTCCATCACCCTTAAGATTGTTAATCTTTGTCCGGAGTTGATAAAGGTGAGCCAAATCTTCTTAGTGGGAGTACATTTTGGCTATATATGCCATACAAACTTTCAGTTTTATTGGGTTGTATAGAATTCAGTAGCCAAGACATCACAAGCCAGTTTTCACTTTCCCATTCATCATTAGTGAGATCTTCAAGATTGGGTTGCTTCTTAGATCCCGTAATGTATCCCAATATTTTCATGGTCTAATATACATTCGGGCCACTTGGGACCACTCCAAATAATGTGTCATCTAGTTTTTTTGTAACTATCATAAGACTAGGGCTACCCATATCTCCAGATGAAATTTGGGTGTTTATTCTCTCCCATTTAATAAAAGGAAGAAGAAGGAAAAAATGATGCGGGAAAATGCTAGTTTGATGTAACCTCTTAGTGTCTAATGGAGGTCCAGAGAAAAGTAGCGTGGGAAGGAATCCTGCTTGACAGATCTGAGAAGTGGTCCAAAGGGCTGAATGTGATCCAAGCTTCAGATCGAGCCTCAATAGGTGGTCCACGGGTCACTCCCAGAAGTGGCAGGGGCCCCTAGACTCGAGTTTGGTCCCAAAAGGAGCCACAAGTAGACAACCTGTGGTCCAGGAGCAGATCCAGTGAATCAAAGAGGGTTTCCAGTTATTTCCAGAAACGCTAGGCTATTTCTGGTGCAATTCCGATACCAGAGTCAAGGTCTGAAGGCGTTTCCGGCGAGATGCAACTGTCCTAGGCTAATTTCCGGTGAGCTCCAGGTGACGCTAGAATTCTCTATGTAGATCTGGCTTCAGAATCAAGGTCTGGAGATTTTCTGGCAAGGCCTAGCGATTGGGGGTTCATTTCCAGAGAGATCTGGTAGCACTAGGATGTTCCTTATGCACTTCCTGGAGTTGGAAATTGGATCTAGGGGTGATTCCAGATAGATCCGGCGACTCTAGTCTGGTTTCCAATAAGATCCAGGGGGGTGGATGCTTCTTTGGTGTGGATTTGAGATCCATGTTCCAGAGGAAACTGCCAATGGAGAAATCTCTTCCAAAAAAGATATGGATGCTTTAAGATTGCATCTATAGAATTGTGATGGAGGTTTTATCTCGCTGTCACCATCTTACAGGGGGGGGGGGGGGGGGGGGGGGGGGGAACCATGATCGGCTTTCAAAACCAGAGATTTTCTACAGAAAAGAGAGAGAAAATAAGAAGAAAGTAAAACAACAACAAAAAAAGGTAGATGGACCAGAAAGGCCCAGATACCATATAAATGAAACAGAAATTGGGGGGGGGGGGGGGGGGGGGGGGGTGGTTGGAGTTGTTGCTTAATCTCCCTCTCCTTAATCCTTTATTTAAAATGAAAAGCTTTACAAGGAGAAGAGAACTAATTCCAGTAGGAAACTTACAGAGATTAGGAAGTCTAAATCTAATCCTCGAATGGTAAATCGCAGGTGCACTTAGAACTAGTGTACACCACAGGCAATAGGTGCGCACGAATCTGTGCACATTAACTATCCCCATCTGACAAAACATATTACATAATTCAACCAAAAGATTGCAACTCAAGCACAGTCTAATGATATGTTCTGAGGCTGTTCTCAAGAATGTTTCGCCTAAACATTGAGCTATATAAAACACAGCCACATTGCAAGTGGAACTATGTGGAACACAAAAGACCAAAAGTCATAGTTCAAAAATAACAGCAACGGAATATGATGACAGAAGAAATAATTACAGCCAATCGTTCTGGTGGTTGCAGAGCAGCTGATAAGAACTCTCCTATAGTTCCAAGCTGCAAACTTTTGATTTGCAAGCAGAGAGAGTTCAAGGGAGTCCTCAGAAGTTCAGGAAGCTGGTATTCTGCAAAAGCATCATATACACATCTAGGATATAGGTGATAACACTCTCCTGGCTGCACACGCCCTGCTCTTCCTCTTCTCTGTGCACACAAGTCAAAGACGGAAAAAAGATAAGACTGGTGATGCAATAATCAAGTTAGAATATCGTGATAGTTACAAGCTGAATAGATCCTCAGATGTCAACAATTCCTCAATTCCACAATCATCTTTTGTATGTGTGCTAGTGAAATCATCCAATGCAGAGACATTACATGGGTGTCTCAAAAACAGAATATCATTCATTTATTCAACATGAAAAGTAAAAACAACACCACCAGTGCCTATCCACGAATAACAGAAAGTATAGGTTAGAACTTCAAAGTTTCTTAGTCCCAAGTAAGACTACTTTTTTATTTACCTTGATTTGGCATAACCAAGAAATTATTTTACAGTTATTAAAGAGTAAAGCTTCTTCTTCCATTTTTTTGTCCTGAAGTAACATGGATCCTTCCCCCGTCAGTGACAAATCTTATAGATAGGTGGCCAGTAGGCGTTTTTAAAGCTAGAGCTTAGAGGTAAAGTTCAGTGTAGATGCTTCCTGATGATATTATGTGGAGTCTATGAAAGGGAAATAATGGAAAATATTCGACAATAAGTAACTCCCACTTTGAAATTCTCCATAAAGATTAAAGCTTTTCTCTTGAGATGAGCCCTCTCCTCCAATGAATTTAGAGCATTAAGGGCTGCTGATCTGGATAAATGTTCATTATCTGAGACCCAAGGCTGATTGCATCATTAAGAAGGTGAAGGAGCCTTGGAACCTGTGGCCCTGAAGGTTTGTGAAGATTTAACGTAAGTGGGTATATACTGTGGCGAAACCTGGTAATTATGGACTTGTTGTCCACAACAATAAAGGCTTGGTAAGGCTGGTTTTCTAGGGGCCAATGGGAGTAGGCAACTCTAATAATCTTCCTACCGAAAAAGAAAAAGAAAAGAAAAGAAAGTAGTTAACTCATGGAGCTCTCTCCTGAATCATTCAACGGCCCACTGGTAGTGGAAGGTGATTCTAGGATTATCATAGCTTTGGGGGAAAGGAATTGGTTCTGCTCCATGGAAGCAGTATTGCATTGTATTGAATTTCCCATGAGATTTTTCTTTTTTACTTTTTCAAGATGTCCCGTGCGAGTGTATTTTAATCATGGCATAGGAGAAGCAAAAAATTAGGGCAACTCTTGTAGAATTGGAACTTTTTATGGATAATTGTAATGGGAACCAAGTTTTGAATGTAATTTCATGGCATCTAAATCAGAAGAAGAGAAACCATGGAAATTGTCACTGAATTTTCACAGCAATGCAAATATTGTTTTATCTTATTCCTAGAGAAGACAATTAATTGGAGACAAAACTGCAAACCAAGAGAAGATCGTTGACAATGAATTGAGAAGCGAAGATCGTTGAAGAATGGCGAAACCGAGAGAAAATCGTAGGGTTGAACCAGTGTTTTAAATAGCGAATAGCGTGTAGCGTAGCCTTCACCCTTCTGAAGCATGAGGCATAAGCTACATAGCGTGTAGCGTAAGCTACTCACTAAGATTTTTAATCAAGGTTGCACCAAATTAGATGATCAGTAATAAAATTTGACAAAATTTCATAAATAAAAGTGAAGAAAGAGCAAAAAAACTTATTTAAAACTATTTCTTATGTTATTTTACTAAAAGCATTGAAAAGACTAACTAATTTTCATTGAAATAGAAAAATGTAACAAATCATTAAAAACATTATTGATTTTAATGTTATAGTGAAAAATGACTTGTAATGTGAGCTATGTAGCGTGTAGCGTATCCAAATTAATCATGTAGTGTAGGCTACACGCAACTTAAGCTATTTTCATGAGCTACGTAGCGTTTAGGCTAAGCTACGCTACGTAGCGTAAGCTACACGCTACATAGTGTAGCTATTTAAAACACTGGGTAGAACGCAAGGAAGAAGATAAAGATCGTAGAGCAGAAGCGGACGATCGCCGCTTCCATTAGGTTAGATTTGAAAGAGATTGATGGCTGACCTATGGAAGGTATCATTAGGGATGATGATCATGTGCTCCTTGTTGGACCTCATGGAGAAGGCACGGTCATTGCAGTCGGAGAGAAGGACGACGACTCCTGGAAGATGTCGCTCCACGACGTTCCCCCATCATCTATCTTCAAAAAGGAACCAGCAGATAGGGGAGGCCCTCGCCATTTCCATGGCGGACAAAGAGGCATCCTTGGGAAAGCTTCGTCTGTGGCTTCAGGAATGGTAGTTACTTCAATGGAAGGCTAGAACAAAGTCACAAGGAAAAAGAATGAGAAGATGGCCTCCAAGGAAGGGGCACAGACCAATTTCGCCCGCTATCCTACCCTGTTCGTCCTAGGTTTTCTGATAGGTTGGGATGAATTCACCATTTCCAGAGTTTTCCAGAAATCAAGGAGATCATCCTCCCTTGCAAGAAAGGATCTGGTGCCCCCAAAGGATTTGTTTTCATGAGGATGGGCTCCATGGAGGAGGCGTAAAAGGCGATCTCCACCCTACACGGGAGACGCTTCTATGGTCAGAGCATGTCCAGTGCACAAGGCACATTATGGACCTCAATGGAAAGTAGCGCCACTCCTCCTTAATAGTGAGAAAGGCCATCGCAAGGATCCTCCTGCAATGAGGGTTAAAGACTTTCATTTGCCCTCTGGCCCCGCTCTCTCCAGCCTCTCCTATCAGGAGGCCTTCACTCAAGAGATCTGCAGAGTGTCCGCTAACCCCTTTGCCCATCCACTTCATGAAGCTCAATCCCCTGGGGAGTCCTATCCTCCCAAAGTAAGAACGGCCTTTTCTTCCTCAGGGCAGAAGATTACCATTGAAGAAGTGAAGGTTTCCGATGCCTTTGTTGCCTATAAGTAGAATCTAGTGATTCGCACCACCAATGGAGCCTCCACAGTCGAAATCACAGCCTGGCTAGAGACAGTTTGTTCCTCGTCTTGAGTGACAGTTTTGGTCTAAAAGCATTACAGGAGTTAGTTTATCTCCTCGATCTCAGGCCGGAAGTATGCCGCCTCGCCATTCTAGCTGCAGGAGTCTCTCCTCGGGATGGCCATATGTCCTCCATTAGCAAATGGGAGGATTTTTCCTATTTTGGTTCCAACAAGTCGTAGTACCACTTCACGGGGATCCCTCTCGAGCTGTGGAACCTCAAGTTCCTCCTCGCTTTGGGATCATGCATCGAAGTTGTTCTAAGTTCGATCTAGCCACTAAATTTGGATGGGAACTGTGTTCAGCAAGATTACTCATTCAAAAGAAACGATGCCAAGTCAAAACCTCCACCATTCCAATCAAGGTAGGCAGCGTCAATTTCTCCATCTCTGTTTTCCAAGAATCCCCCACCATTACAAAACCTTCTATAGCGTATGGACTCGATTGCGCCGCCCTCGAGTTCGATGGAGATGATGACAGAGTATGCTTGCCAGTTTGCTCCCATGGTGTTTCGGATCAAAGAGGGACGACCAATGGTCAACAGGTGGATGCACAATTGTCCGCCTCTCCTCAGGTGGATCTAATCTTCACCGTTCACTCTTCCACGAGCATTGACGGTCAGGATCAGCAACCTCAAACCAATATGTCAATGACACGTGTCCCCTCCCACAATCGACCATCTGCGATCAAGCAACAGGATCAAATCCCCTCCGTCCAAATGGTGAATCATACAACTCTCGAGCCCAACAAATTTTTAGACGACATCAGCAGATCTCTAACCTTCATAGACTCCGAAGCTCCCCTCCCACAATCGACCATCTGCAATCGAGCAACAGGATCAAATCCCCTCCGTCCAAATGGTGAATCATACAACTCTCGAGCCCAACAAATTTTTAGACGACATCAGCAGATCTCTAACCTTCATAGACTCCCAAGCTCCCCCCCAAATGACCATCTGCAATCGAGCAACAGGATCAAATCCCCTCCATCCAAATGGCGAATTGTACAACTCTCGAGCCCAACAAATTTTTAGACGACGTCAGCAGATCTCTAACCTTCGTAGACTCCGAACCCCCCCCCCCCCCCCCCGATCAAGCAACCCTTTGTTCAGAGGGAAATCGAAAGAGGAATCCTGCGAAGATCTCTCGCAGGGTTACGTGTCTGAATCTCCGGAGTTCCCGCCCTCTCCAACGGCCACGAATCACTTCTCACCCTTCCCCAAGCCGACTATTCCTGAGTTTCATCTCAATCTCAAGAGGAAAGATCAAACCCAACCATGGTCAATTCCTACTTCGGTTAAACCTTGCTTTCCTGGAGCCAAACCCAAAGACAACTTAACCATGGCTTCTTCCTTTACCCAAAACCCAACTCCCTTCCTCCAATCCGTTTCTCCATCCCTCCTCCCTTAATCCCTTGCCTCTTGCACCCTTCTTCCCCCGACCTTTTCAGCTCAATGCAGATCTATCACCACGCTCTCTCCTCATCCCTCGATTGATAACCTATCTCCCTTCATCGTACCTTCCTCTCTCCCCCAACCGTGGGTGATCATTCCTGCTCAACTAGCTCCATCACCTTTTCACTCCAATACTTGTATTCTAAAAGTGCCTCCTATTCAGACTATCCATAATGACATCTCCACTCCGAATCTCCAGAATTTTCTTAATTCTTTACGACTAGGGTTGAACTCTTACTTTACTAATCACAAGGACCCCCAACGTATCATCAATGCATATATCCAATTCGAGAAATCATTGGGAATGTCATTTGGAAACTCGAAGGAAGACTATGCTGCAGTGTTTCAATTTATCGAGGAGCACGGAATCAAAGCAAGCTTAGAAGCAAGAAAGTCTCCAAAGTCCCCTTGTGAATGGAGAGAACTAATGAATCTCAAATCCTCAGTCAACTACAAAGTGAGATCATCCTCAGGGACTTCCAAGAAAGGAAGAAGGGGTAAGTCAGTGGTTAAATGAAGATCATCTCCTAGAACGTTCGGGGCCTTGGTAATGCTTCCAAAAGGGCCCAAGTCAAGCTCTTCCTCTGTAAGTACAAAGTTCATATTCTAACTCTTCAGGAAACAAAGCTCCCCTCAATAAGTCGCGTTGATCTCGACTCCATCTGGAATTATCAATTTAAAGATTGGTTTTCTTTAGACGCTTTTGGTTCCTTGAGGGGAATCCTCCTTGCCTGGGATGCTCAATCGTGGGCAAAAGAAGATTCCCTTATCTGAGCATTATCTGTTTCGATGGTTCTTAAAAATCGTTCCTCCGGGTTCAAATGGATCTTCTCCTATATCTGTGGTCCTTCTAGTGGATCGTTGAGACACCTTCTGTGGGAAGACCTCAACTCCATTAGAAACAAATTGTCTTATCCTTGGTGTATAGGCGAAAACTTCAATGTCATCAGTTTCTTCCATGAGAAATCCATTCCTACTGGCATTTCAAGGAACATGAGAATTTTCTCTAAATGGATTGCAAACAATGACCTTATTGATCTCCCGCTTCTCGATGCCAGATACACCTGGACTAATGGGCAATCCCCACCCTATTCTTCGTCGTTTGGACGGATTTCTCGTCTCCCAATCTTGGATTGAAGCTTTCCCTGTTGTCTTCCAAAGAAGGCTTCCCAGACCTATCTCTAATCATTGCCTCATTCTTCTAGATTTGATTGAAGACAACTGGGGCCTGAAGCCTTTTAGATTTACGCTCTCTTAGCTTCAAATCAAAGGTTTCCAGGATCAGGTCTCCTCTTGGTGGAGGTCCTTCTCTGTCTCAGGTAACCCAAGTTTTGTTCTTAGCAACAAACTTAAGTTACTCAAGTAGTGCCCCAACATTTGGAGAAAGGAGACTTTGGTTTATCCCAATGTGTCCATCAGCAACTTATTGCATTCTATTCATCTTCTTGACTTGCAGGAAGAATCCAGACCTCTATTGGAGGAGGAACAATCCCAAAGGACATCTCTCAAAGAAGAGGTCGGCAAAAGTGCCATACAACAAGAAATCAAGTGGAGACAAAGGTTAAAAGCCCTCTGACCATGGAAGGGGACAAAAACACTAGATTCTTTCATGCAATTGCTAGTGTGAGGACTAGATCCAATAAGTTCAATCTCCTGTAATGGCTCTAAGATAGAAGAACCTTCTCGGGTATCAAACCACATCGCCTCCTTTTACACTTCTCTTTTAACTATTGAACCTTGGTCTAGACCTTCTCTGGACAACATGGAATTTCCTCAAATCTTGCCTGAGGAGACTTCGGCCTTGGGAGGCCCCTTTCTCTGAAGAGGAAATTAAATCGATTTTCTTCTCTTGGTGGGGACAAGGCCCCTGGCCCGGACGGGCTTTCCCTTAGCCTTCTTTCAAGTCTTCTGGCCATCAGGGTTGATTTGACCAATTTCATTTTAGAGTTTCATAACTTGGCCAATTTGTCTCGGGCCATGGGGGCCTCGTTCATCGCCTTAATTCCCAAAACTGAGGGGGCTGCCGAGCTCAAAGATTTCAGACCAATTAGTCTACTTGGTGCTCCATACAAAATTCTGTCCAAAGTGTTGTCTTCTAGATTTCATCCTGTTCTATCTAAAATCATCTCTCAATCATAGGGAGCTTTTCTGGCCAATAGGTAGATTCTTGATTGTGCTTTGCTTGCACATGAGTGTATTGATAGCTGGCACAGAGAAGGTTTGGGTGGCTTGGTTTGTAAATTGGACATTGAAAGGCTTTTGACCATGTCAATTGGAGTTATATTGACTATCTTCTCTGTCCTGGTGAATGGCTCTCCTAAAGGGTTTTTCGGATCCTCAAGGGGACTTCGCCAAGGGGACCCCTTTTCTCCCTTTCTCTTTGTATTGGCCTTTGATGGGTCCAGTAGGAAGATGTCCAAAGGAGAGGTTGCTGGCTTTCATAAGGATTTAAAGTCTCTGCCCTCGGCCCTCCTATTTCTCATATTCAATTAACGAACGATACCCTCCTATTTTGCGAAGCTTCCCTTCAGGCAGTTATCAATCTCAGAAAAGTTATTCGCTACTTTGAAGCTATTTCCGGTCTTAAGATTAATCTTTTCAAAAGTGAAGTGCTTGGTATTAATATTCACCCTTCTTTTCTTGCTAGATTGGCAGAAGCTTTTGGTTGTAGGGTGGGTAGCTTCCCTTCAACATATATAGGCCTTCCACTGTGTATTGGCAAACCTGCCAATCATATCTAGGACATAGTCATAGAGAGAATGAAAAGGAAACTTTCTTCCTTGCAAAGTCATTACCTATCCTTAGAGGATCGTTTAACTCTTATAAAATCAGCCCTCTATAACCTGCCTTCCTACTTGTTCAAATGTCCGAATTCAGTCATGGCCAAAATTGATAAGCTCAGAAGAGACTTTCTCTGGAATGGAAGCCTAGACAGCCATAAGCTCCATCTCCTAAGTTGGTCTAAAGTTTGTAGGCCTTATACAGAAGGAGGGGTTGGCATTAGGGTCCTTTTCGAGGTTAATCAAACCCTTCTAGGGAATGGCTTTGGCGTTTTTCCACAGAAACAGGCAACAGATGGAGAGAAGCAGTTGCTCTCAAATATGGCTCAAATGATGGGGGGGTTGGTTTACTAAATCTTCCTCATTATATAGAGCCTCTATTGTTTGGAAGGCCATCTGCTTCACTTAACCCCTATTCTGTGAAGGCTTATCTTTCGGCCTACGAAATGGCTCCCGTATTAGATTCTAGAAAGGTTGTTAGATATCTAATGAACCCTTGGTTATCTCCTTCCCAGCATTGGCTAGGATATCTTCCAACACTCCAATCACAGTAGCTAATTGCTTCTCCTATGATGGTTCAGGGTAGTGGTGTCCTCCTTGTAAAAGAAACCTTTCCAAATTAGAGACCTCAAATCTTCTGGAGCTCCAGCAACTTTTGCAAGGCATTCAACCTACCTCGAATTCCGATGACTCCATTCGCTAGTCTACCTCCTCCACGGGACAATTTTCCTCCAAATCCTTCTGGAAGCTCATTAAGGCCCACCTCCCTCCACATCTCCCAGACTTTCCATCCTTCTTCTAGCATTATGGAGCCCTGCCAAAGATGGCCTTCATCTAGACACTAGTTAGAGGAAGGACTCTTACAATCGACAATCTCCGAAAAAGAGGGTTGATCCTAACCATTGTTCATGTTGTCGGCGGAAAATCAATAGTATTGCCGATGATTTCGGTATCACTGGAGTTGCAATACCAAAAAACCCAAAAATTCGTTTCTCTTCCAAATATCAACGATATATCGTCGATTATGTCAATGATAATGAAAACTTTGACAATCCGACAATAATATCTACATATATAGCCCTAAATTCAAAAAATAAAAATAAAAGAAAAAAGCGAGAGATTTTAGATTAGATAGAGAGAATTGAATAGAGACATACCTATGGAAGGAGAATCGAACAGAGAGATTCCGATAATGCGAAGGGAGAATCGAGTAGAGGGCTACCTGCGTTGCAACGGCCACTGTAGAGGGAACCTGCGTCGACTTTTAGGGTTTTGAAGGAGGGGTCGAAGCTCTTTTCTTTTTAAATTTACTTTTTAAGTTTTTTTCTAAAATGTGCATTTTACACCATTTAAAAGCATGGGTCACCACTATTTTAAATCAAAATAAAACTAATAGTTTAGATAACTTTTAAGTTACAATTTATAGTGTGAGTTTCACACCATGTAATAAGACTGGTTCACCACCATTTTACGAACAAAAATTATAGTTAAAACAAAGCTATAAAAAAATAAAATAAAATAAAATAAAAAAATCGGATGGGATGGTTAGGGGAACGGATTAGGTGCGCCTAGGCCTCACCCAAGACGGTGCGGCCCTTACTATGGGGCCCACCATGATGTATGCATTCTACATACACGTTGCCCATCCGTTTTTCCAAAACATTTTAGGGCATGAGCCCAAAAATGAAGAAGATCCAAATCTCAGGTGGACCATACAACAAATTAACAATGGTGATTGAATGTCATACCATTAAAAAATTCCTAGGGCTCACCTTAATGTTTCCATAATGTTTATTTGACATCCAACTTGTTGATAAGGTCACATAAACATGGACGAAGGGAAAAGAGAAATATCAACATGATCCAAAACTTTTGTGGCCCATTAATGGTCAATCACCATTGTTTCCAATCGACAAGGTCCCACTTGAGAATTGAATCCACTTCATTTTTAGGCTCATGCCCGAAAAGGATCTTGCAAAACATATGGATATAGAATACATAAATCAAGGTGGGGGCCACCATCTTAGGTGAGGCCGAGGCTACACCTAATCCGCTCCTGATAGTTATAGATGGTTGGATGCATGGATGGGATGGTTGGATGGATGTTTGGATGGATGGACGGATGGATGTTTGGATAGAGATGGGATGGATGTATGGATGTTTGGATAATTGGATAGGATGGATGGATGGATTGGATGGTTGGTTGGATGGGATGGATGGATGGATGATTGGATGGGATGATTAGATGGATGGATGGATATTTGGATGATGGGATTGTTGGATGGATGTTTGGATATTTGATGGGATGGATGGATGATTGGATGAGATGGTTGGATGGATAGATGAATGTTTAGATGATTGGATAGATGGGATGGTTGGATGGTTGGATGGATGGGATGTTTGGATGACTGAATGGATGGATAGATGGGATGGATGGGATGTGATGGTTGGGTGGTTCGATGGTTGGATCTGTAGAGTTGCAACATATGGGAGAGAAAGGAAAAATGGGAACAGAGAAAGAGAGCTTCTTAAGCCCCACTTTACTTCTCATCGTTTCTATTGCTTTTATGCTAGAATATATACATCATAACCCCCTGATAAAAATGAACATTATACATAAGACCCTACTACAAGTATTTATAAATAAACCCTTACAACACTCCCCCTCAAGTTGGTGTATGAATGTCTATCATATTCAACTTGCATAAGATCTCTTGCAGCATAGAGGAACTGAGTGCCTTCATGAACATGTCAGCTAACTGCTTAGTTGATTTGACGAAAGGAGTGCATAATGTTCCGGAGGAGATCTTTTCTCGAATGAAATGAAGATCTACTTCAATATGTTTCGTCCTCTCATGGAAGACTGAATCAGATGCAATGTGGATGACTGCCTGGTTATCACAATAAAGAGGGGTTGCAGAGTCGACAGAAAAACCAAGTTCTCCCATAATAGACCTTAGCCATAGGATCTCACAAGTTGCCTGAGCCATAGCCCGATATTCTGCTTCTGCACTGGATCTAGGCACCACAGATTGCTTCTTACTTCTCCAAGTCACTAGGTTAACTCCAATGAAAGTACAATAACCAGAAGTTAGACTTCCTATCAATTGGACATCCTGCCCAATCAGCATCCGAATATCCAGTAATATCAACGTGTCCATGATTGGCATAGAGAATGCCACGTCTTGGACATGATTTCAAGTATCTCAGTATGCGGTACGCAGCATCAAGATGTGATGATTTCGGTGAATGCATGAACCTACTAACAATGCTCACAGCTTGAGTAATGTCTGGCCTTGTAATCGTTAAGTAGATTAGCTTCCCCACCAACCTTTGATACATGCCAGGGTCTGTCAGGCTTTCACCCTCAGATTCATGTAAAGAGTGCTTTTGATCCATAGGAGAGGATGCTGGATGAGTGTCAAGTTTGTCGGTTTCACTAAGCGAGTCCAACGTGTACCTTCTTTGAGATATAAAGATACCTTTGGATGAGCGTGCTACCTCAATCCCTAAGAAATACCGAAGATGACCAAGATCTTTGATCTCAAATTCCGTGCTTAACATCTACTTGACATGCTCTATAAATGTCATATCATCCCCAGTGATGATTATATCATCCACATAAACCAGTATAATGGTTCTGCCCTCTTGCCAAGTGTGAACAAACACAGTATGATCTGACTGGCACCGCCTAAAGCCAAATGAAAGAACCGCATAACTGAATCGGGCAAACCACGCTCTTAGAGATTGTTTAAGGCTATAAAAAGCTTTCTTCAGCTTACACACCTTCCCAGTCTCCCCCTTAAGCTGAAAGCCAGGAGGAAGAGCCATATAGACTTCTTCAGAGAGATCTCCATGAAGGAAGGCATTTGTAACGTCCAGCTGATATAATGACCAAGAAAGGTTTGCTGCTAAGGATATGATCAGGCGAACGGAGTTCAATTTGACCATAGGAGAGAAGGTCTCATTATAATCCACACCATAGTTTTGCGTGTACCCTTTCGCAACTAGACACAACTTGTAACGCTCAATAAATCCATCAGCCCGATACTTGATAGAATAGACCCACTTGCAGCCCACAGTGCGCTTACCTGCAGGTAAGGGAACAAGATCCCATGTGCCATTCTTATCAAGGGCAGCCATTTCTGCCTCCATAGCTTGCTTCCACTCAGGAGCTGCAAGAGCCACAACAACTGATTTAGGAATAGAGGAGGAAGATATGGCAGCAAGGAAGGCACGATATGTAGGAGAGACAGAGTCATAGGAAACAGAATTAGAGATAGGATGCAAGGTGGGATGATGACTACGAGTACGAGAAGCAACAGGAGAAGATGGATGAGTAATGAGAGTGGGATTGAAAGAGTTACCTGACGTAGGAAGAGGAACTACAGGGAGCATTGCTGGCAGTCTCGACTTCCTGCGAACATAGGTGAGAGTCTGCTTAGGCACCGTAGTAGGAGAAATTGAGTGGTCAGTAACCACAGGCATAGGTAAAGAAGAGTGTGGGGTAGCCAAGTCTGGAGTAGTAGTTATGGTGGAAAAGAATGGTCAATCTTCAAAAAACGTAACATCCAGAGACACCAAGTACCTTCTCGAACAAGGATCATAACACCTATAGCCTTTGTGATGAAGCGAGTATCCAAGGAAGATGCACTTGAGGGAGCGATGCGCAAGTTTATCCTCAGATGGGCCCAAAGAGTGGACAAAACAAGTGCACCTGAAAACTTTTGGAGGAATGCTAAAGAGAGGACAATCAGGCTTAAGTGTATGGAACGGTGTCTTGCCATTTAAGACATGAGGTGGTATTGGGTTGATCAAATAGCAAGAAGTCAACAAGGCAGTGGACCAGTATGATTTAAGAACTTTCATTCCCATCAAAAGAGAGTGGGTGACTTCCAGAAGATGGCGATTCTTGCGCTCAGCCACTCCGTTTTATTGTAGAGTATAAGGGCATGAGAATTGATGAAGAATGCCATTTTCTTGAAGATAGGAGGTAAAGTTTTGGGATATGTATTCACCACCATTGTTAGTTCGAATGGATTGAATGTTGCAATCATACTGAGTCTTAATGAGCTGATGAAATGACTTAAACAAGTGTAACAGTTCATGACGTCATTTCATTAAATAAACCCATGTCACACGAGAAAAATCATCAATGAATGTCATAAAGTATGAAAAACCATCAATTGAGTTAACAGGACTGGGACCCCAAACATCAGAATGTATTAAGGTAAACATCTTGTTAGAACGATGTGAGTGGGCATTAAGAGATGTCCTTACATGCTAAATTGACATGTTTCACACTGAAAAGGAACATTGTTCAATTTACTAAACTTAGGAAGAAAGAACTGTAAAGTCTTGAGTGACACATGACCAAGCCGTGTATGCCATAAGGTAGCCGACTCCGGACTAGGCTGAAAACAGTGAGATACAGAAGTAAAAGAACTTGATGAGGCATCACTCCCAGCAGACTGCTCCCCCTGATGCAAAAAGTAGAGACCGCCACGCTCATGGCCCACACCAATAGTCCTCTTCATATTCAAGTCCTTAAAGATACAATGAGAAGGAAAGAAAAGCACACAGCAGTTAAGAGCCTTTGTAATGCTATGAACAGAAATCAAGTTTGCATGGAGTTTAGGCACATAGGACATTGGATAGGGTAAGGTTAGGAGAGAGAGACACAGAGCCAATGGATTCTACCGAAATAGAAGTTCCATCAGCCAGTTGTACAAGACGGCTACAAGTAGAGGAGCTAGAAGGGATGAGACTAGTGTGCTCACCAGTTATGTGATCAGACGCCCCAAAGTCAATAATCCAGGTAGTTGGGGCCGAAGAGGCATGGAGTGCAGTACCTGTGGTTGCAACAAAGGAGAATGCAGATGGCTGTGAGGCAGGAGAGATGGGAGGCACAGTCTGAATTTGAAGCATGCGAAGGCACTAAAGATCCAAAAAGTCCGCTTTAGTCATTGTGACTGTGTCCAACTGATCGGGAGCAGTAGAGATGCCAGAAGGATGACTGCGAGACGGGTCAGATATAATGTCAATCTGATTAGAGGCAACCACATGTACTGTGGGACGTCCTTGCAACTTGTAGCAACGATCTCTAGTATGACCAGACCGACTGCAGTGAGTGCAAAATAGTCTGCCACGACCACGGCCCCGTCCTCTAATAAAACCTCGATAATCAAAACCACCGCTGCGATCACCAGATGGGATAGTGGTGGACGTAAATGCAGTCCTTTCCTGAGTTACAGTTGGTACAATCATCACCCGCCTATGTGCCTCCTCAGTATGAACAATCGAGTAGGCTGCTTGAAGAGAAGGGGGTTGTAGCAACCAGCTGTGTCCTTAGTGCCTCATAGTCACGATTCAACCCTGCCAAAAAATTGTATGTCTTCGCTTCGTCTTCTCGTAACCGCACAATCTTTACACTTCTGCTATCTGGAAGCTCACTCAAGGGTTGGAGATGACTTAATTCCTCCCAACAGCTCTTCAGTGCACCGAAATACTTGGTAACTGATAGGTTCTCTTGAATAAGAGAGTAAAGATCCATGGTCAACTGAAAGATACAAGGCTTGTTAGATATCGTCCCATATGTCTCATTCAAGGACTTCCATAGATCCGCAGCCGAATCATAGAAGACATAAGAGGTTGCGATGCTTGGTTCAATGGAGTTGAGAATCCATCCTATGACAATGGCATTTGAAGAATCCCACGCATCTGCTTGTGATGAATCGCTAGATGGAGGGATAGATGGCTGCTTGGATGCTCCAGTGAGAAAACCAAGTTTCTCCTTGCCGACAACATATATGCGGACAGCTAGGGACCATAAAAGGAAATTATCCCCATTGAATTTCGTGGAGGTAATTGAGAGAGGCCCCTTGGAGCCATGTCCAGAAGCTTTGGAATCCATAAAGAACAAATATAAAGAGGAATAGAGAGGTTGGGAGCTGCAACAAGGTGGAGAATATAGATTCCCCAAAAAATGAGACGTGAACAGTGTCGCACAAGGTTAACCGGCCGTATAGGGTGCACAAAATGCACCAAAAACTCCTCCTCTTTCCAAAAAGGTTGTAAGGGATGATAGATCACCCTAAACCGAACACTCCACTTGGGGGAAATCAAAAAATTCCTCCTCGATTTGAAGAAAATGAAGGAAAACACGAAATCGGGCCGTTTCCGAAACTTGGGCAACGGGGCTCGAAACACCACTCAAACAATCTCCAAAAATTCCACAAAAATCACCATAAATCCTCTAACATCATGATCTACCAGAAGATGAACTTTTCAAGGCAAACCTGATCGTATATGGCCGTACGACTGACGTCAGCGTCCATACGGCTGACATCAGCAGGCCCGTCCTCCAGATTTTCTTCCGAAATCGTCTCTCCATGTACATGATGTTATTCTCACTCAAAACTGACCGAATCTGGCTCTGATACCATGTAGAGTTGCAACATATGGCAGAGAAAGAGGAAAAACGGGAATAGAGAAAAAGAGTTTCTTAAGCCCCTCTTTACTTCTCATCATTTCTATTGCTTTTATGCTGGAATATATACATCATAACCCCCTGATAAAAATGAATATTATACATAAGACCCTACAACAAGTATTTATAAATAAACCCTTACAACAGGATCATCACGTATATGTATTGTGTTTATAAATTATATGCTTATTTATGCATGGCTGTAAAATGTATGAATGCATTATGATTGTTAATTGGTTTAATGAGATTTGAGTGATTGTTGTGCTACTATTGGATTGATTTCTTATGACAACACATGCTTTTAGGCCCTCATTAAATGAAAACTTATTATGTATGCATTCATTTTACAATTTTTTTATTCCTAAATATGCAAATGTGTATTTAGGTGTCTCTTGAAGTTTCATTGAAAAATTCCACCGTTTTCCCAATTTTCCTCGCATTTCCGGTTATCGGCGATAACGATATTGTATCTTTATCGATACTGACAACTCGAACACTGATCCTAACCAACATCGACTCGCTCTGTTGGCATCAAGCGGAGACAATCGAACATCTCTTCTTATTCTGTCCCTTTTCCACCAATATCTGACACTCCATTCAGCGGAAATTCAACCAATGTTGGGTCATGCCTTGAAGCATCCCTCATCTCATGCATGCCTGGCATGGAGTGAGCTTCGCTAGTGATTGCAGATTTATCTGGAAACTCCTGCTAATTGCTTCCTTGTGGAACATTTGGCAGGAACGCAAATGGCCGCTGCTTCAACAACTCCTCCAACATGGCTCCTCAGGTTGCGAATCGAATCTTCTCGCAAGTTAAAGCCTGGTCTCGGGCCTTTTTGCTCTCAGATAACCCTATGATCGACGCAGTTTTGGATCATGGCTGAGAGTTATTCTCTTACTCTGGTCCGTGCCCAGTGCTTTGGGTTGTGGTGTAATTTGGGTGTTTTGGTGTTAGTTGTAGGGAGACTCCCCATCTGCCTGTGCTTGAGTTGTATAGCTTCTCCAAGGTTTTCTTTTGTTTTTCTTTGCTTCTGTTCTTGCTGTGGTTTCTTTGCTTCAGCTGCTTTGTTTTCCTTTCCCTATATATATATATATATATATATATATATATATATATATATATATATATATATATATATATATATATATATATATATATATATATATATATATATATATATGCATCCTTCAAAAAAAAAAACTGCAAAACAAGGGTTTTCACAAGCAAAGCATTGTTCTGGGTTTTCTTATGCAATGCTTAATGCATGTCTTGTAACTTCTTAGGTCTGTTGAGCCCAATTAATACAATTGACATTTCTGATAAAAAAAAAAACAATACAACTAAACAGGCTAAATGAATGACTTGCAAGTAGGGCTTGGACAAACCATGGCCAGACCCGAACCCAACTCACTGACAACCATAGTCCCATCCCCTCAAATGGTGTTTAGTCTCTTTCCCAGAATCCCAAGCAAAAAAACAAAAGAAAGGCAACTTAACTACAAATTGGGAACATATTCTCTAGGTTTTGTGGTGGAAATTTTGGAACATGCACCATGAAACGTCTACTTTCCTAGCCATCAATTGGGTATTTAGGATTATCCAATCAAATTATCATTGAGGGGGGCAGGCAATCAAGGAGGACCCAAGGCCTCACATGATCTATGGTCTAGGTTAACAAGTTTCAAAAACACAAAAAACTCAACTTGAGTTGGTTGAGTAGAGTAACTTCGGCGAGTTTTCCCGAGTCTTGAACACAAGGAGTTGGCAATGTTCAATAATTAAAAATATAACAATATGTAATTTTTTTGGTGAGTGGAGTTTTGTCAAGACGAGATGAGATTTTTTCGAGTCATGACCAATATAGTTTTTTTTTTCGAGTCTTAATGCAAAAGTCAACTTGTTTCAGGTTTTTAAAATATCATCATGGCTACCCATATGGCCCGGCCCAACATGGCAATGGGTATGGGTGTGGGTGTGGGTGTGGTGTCAACGGGTCGAGTGCACCCAATGAGAACCCAAGCCCGGCCCAAAATGGCCCAGATATGGGTGTAGCTTAATGGGTGGCAACAACTAATGTAATTCTTTTTTCCTGTTTGTTCTGTACAATCTATATTATTTCCATTATTTTAGGTTAAATGATAAGAACAGATTCTATAAAAGTGAGAAAATGTGAATCCAGTATCAGGACCCCTGCAGTTTGTGGCCCATAAATAATAAAGTTGTCAAGAAAACCAGCAGGGCAAATTTTTTTTTAAGTTACCTATGTATTGTACCATTATGACAATTAACTTGAATGGAATTCTTCACGACCATGAGCAGAAAGGATGGAACTAGACTGCATCCTGATTAACGTTGGATGCTTTGTTTCTCCTCTTTGGAAGCAAACACAGACAAGAATAGCTTCTAGTACTCTATGTGGTTTGAAATAAATTAAAAAATAAAAAAATTTAAAAAAAATCTTATCATGCCTCCATACAAATAAAATATAGTACAGATGAATAAATCCTTATTTACAAGGAAAGTCAAGTAAACGAGGCCTTCTAGCTCAGTCGATAGAGTGTAAAGCTCTTAATCTTGTGGTTGTGTGTTCAAGCTCCACGGTGGGAGTTTATATTTTAGCCAACCCCAATTAATTGGGATAAGGCTTAGATGATGGTGGTGGAAGTCAAGCTACAGCATGAGAGGTCTTACTTGGCGGGCAGAAGCCTGTGATATCCAGGATGGTAACAAACAGGGTGTATTGTTTAATGCATCATATGTAGTCTCCTTTGCTTTTCCACAATCAACTACGAAAACAATATCATTGATTGTAATGCTTGCCTCTGCCATGTTTGTAGCAAGAACTATTTTGCGTACATTCGGAGGTGGCTTCTCAAATATGAGCTTCTGCAAATAAAAACATTAGAAGATTGTGAAGAATCAGAACGGGAAAATACGTCAGTTAGTTAATAATTTTAGACATGCATTCATGCAATATGAATACAATACAAAAAGTTTTATTCATAGATTAGAACACGCAAATCAATCGTGACTTTGTGGTGATAAACACAATTTGCACATTGAATAACTGTATTTCCAAGTAGGCCTGGGGTTCATTTGGGAATTGAGCCCCAATCTCGAACCAATCAGGCTGGGCCCATTAAAATTTTGACTCTTCTTGGCATGGACCCAGCCCATCTACATTAGAATACGCATGATATCATACAGAAAAATAGATCAATGCACTCATCATTCTCCAGCATCCCAGATACTGTAATAGCACACGATTAGGAAAGCGGTAAAGCTTCAGAAGACAAGAAATGAAATCAGATTCCCAAAGGCATTTTAGTAGAGCATAGTCATTTCATGCAACAATTAATAACAACTAGAATGTGCGACCTTTGCATGCATACGTTATAGGAGCTACAATATGCATAAAGTCAGTGCTTTGCAATTTCTAATTATACTTCATGCCTAATAGCCCCTCTAGCATTGTGGACCGTATTGATTTGAAAAAAGAAAAAAAAGGAGGAAAAATCTTTGGAATGCTGAGGAGAATCCTTGTAAGTTTCACCTAGTTCAGTGGAGTGAGGTTAGAAGGCCAAGAACAGATGGTGGCTTTGGGATTAAAATTTTGAATTACGCATATTCGTAAAAGTCTTTGGATATCTGGAAAAGAGGAGAATCTTGTAGGTTAGAAAATCATTAAGGATAGCAAGGTTCCGACGTTGCTGGATGTGCCCAAATGAACATCAAGTCAAATGGATCTGCATCTGCAAAGTGATTTGCAGGGTGGAAGCATCCCTTTCTTTTTCTTATTCTTCTTCGTCTTTTTGAAGGGTAGGGTGGTAGCATAATTGATAAAAAGGCATCTGGTTTTTGTAACGGGATTAGATGTAGGTTTTGAAGGATCCACGGTGTAGTGTTACCACCCTTCATTTGCCTTCTCTAAAGCTTTACCATTAGCTCCCAACCACTGAACATGAGTTAGCTAAAAACAAAAAAAACAAAAACAAAAACAAAAAGGGGGAAAAGGAGAGAGAGAGAGAGAGAGAGAGAGAGAGAGAGAGAGAGAGAGAGAATCTCTACTATATGAAGAGCAACATCTTAGCAATTTTTTTCATTCGATTAATGTCTCATGTGTATAGCTTAAAGCGATACACGTGCACACATGCAGAGAAAGGGAGAGAGAGGTCTCAAGTCCAACTTGTTGGACTAAAGTTACAGTCCACCCAGCAGATAACGTCCAACCTTTCATGTGTGTGCAACATTGTTGATTGCAATTTTGGATCAGATATAAATATTGCACCGGGGATCGCATTCATCCATACACTCATAAACATTTTCATCACATTGTCATACACACAAGAGAGATAAGAGCACATGTAATTAGAAAGCCTCTATTATTATCTGGGTTCTTATTATATTCCAGGCAGTGATTTACACGAACCCTAAATTACATCTCTTTAGAATATCCATGATTCTAAGGTAAAATAAAATATAATGACAAAATAGTGATAAGTAATTCTTTTTTTTTTTTTCTTAGAGAGAGAACTGAAAATTTTATTAAGAAAAGCCAAAGCTAAAGAAACAAGCCACAACACAAAGACCTCACTAAGCTAACACTAAGGCTTTGCTAACGTACATCGCCCATTTGGACACAAGACTTTCAATCTAAGCAATGATAACATTCTCTCCTATAATTCGACTTTGGAAACACCGCCCATTCTTGGACCCCCCAAATGACCCAAAAAATGGTCATCACGGTAAGCCGCCCGATCGCTTTCCTGCCCTTCCTTCCTCCCACTCCCTGCCAGGCCCATAAAAGCTCCTCCACTAACTTGGCATGACCTACGACAAACCCATTTGAGATACGAAAAAATCCCAAATTTTGGAGGCAAACCTATAGTGGATGAACTAGTGATCAATTGATTCTCCGTCACTCATACACATGAGGCAAATATTGAGCAACACAAGCGCCAAGCGCCCTCCTTTGAAGATTGTCTATAGTGAGAATTCTTTTCCGACCCATTAGCCAGACAAAAGCTGAAACTCTAGGCGGGGCACCATAAGACCAAAAGTGAAAAGGATACTCTGGTCAATCTGAAGAAGGGGACGCCGAGATGAGGAGAAACAATGCCTTGACCGAGAATTCTCCCGTCCTGGTTCCCACCCAACACATACTATCTTGTCAGTTAGGATCAGGGTCAACCATTTCCAGAATCTTAAATAACTGAATGAACTCATCCACCTCGACATCTGAAAGGTTTCTTCTACAAGGGGGGCACCAATTGATCCTTCCCCCTTCCATCGAATAACAATCGACCACCCGCACCTCCATAACAGCGGCTAACCTGGAAAGAGCGGGGAACACTTCAAGGAGAGGTTGAGGGGCACACCAGGGATCCCTTGAAAATCTGACATGGGTACTTGACCCCACTTTGAAAGAGACACCTCTATTCACCAAAGAATTCATACCCAGTACAGATTTCCATATTCTGGACATTTTATATGCGGACGAAGTCTTCACAAACCATCCTCCTGCACCCCGTACATAGCCGCAATCAGCTTTCTCCACAAGGGGTCCTCCTCAACCACGAATCTCCAAATCCATTTCCCAAACAAAGCAGAGTTCATGAGATGAAGGGGCTTTATGCCCCCCCCACCCTTGTCTCCATGCCACAAAAATTCCCTTCTCATTCTTTCGAAAATGTCTATAACCGACTTGGGGCACTTGAAAAGGGACATAAAGAATAAAGGCATGTTAGCAAACACTTTTATCTGAGTGATTCTAGTCCCCAGGGACATATACATGCATTTCCATGCTAAAAGCTTCCAGTCAATCCTTTGGATAACCTTGTTCCATAAGTGTTTCGCCAGCTTACCCACTGCTAGAGGCAGGCCCAAATACGTAGTCAAAAATGACCCAATCCAACTGCCAAACATAGAAGCCAAGGCGGACAGCTCGTTATGATGGAGGTGAATGTCGAGTAATTCCGACTTAGCCACATTAATCTTTAACCCTGAATCTACCTCAAAACATACCAGGATTTTTCTCAAGTTCACAACATGTTCCATCTTCGAGTCACGAAAGAGCAAAGTGTCGTCAGCATTTTAGAGATGCGATATCCTTCCTGGGAAATTCTGCACCTGGATACCATAAAAGAGGCCATTCTCCTCCCCCTTTTTTATCATCCTATTTAGAGCCTCCACCACCACCAAGAAAATGTAAGGAGATAAAGCATCACCTTGTCTGAGCCCTCGAGTACTTTTGAAGAAACCCTTGGGCGAACCATTAACCAAGACCGAGAAGGAAGCCGAATGCACACACGCTCTAATCCATCCCCTCCACTTTAGGTTGCATCCCATCCTTCCTAGCAAGTAGTCCAGAAAGTTCTAGCCCACATGATCGTACGCCTTTCCTAAGTCCAGCTTGCATATAAGACCTAGCTTCTTCTCCCTGTGCATAGAGCATACACATTCATGAGCAATCAAAAAAGTATCTAGAATCTGTCTTCTCGGCATGAATGCCCCTTGGTTATCCGATATCACTTTTACAACGCACACTTTGTATCTAGAAGCCAAAATTTTCACCAAGATTTTGTAGGTACTTCCAATCAAGCTGATAGGTCTAAAATCTGTCAGTTCCTCGGCTCCTTTTTTCGGGATAAGGGCAATAAAAGTTACCCCAAGCTCTGTTTCTATACGGCCGATCTCTGAAAATTCCATCACAAAGTCCACTACACCCTTCCCCAGCACATGCCAGAAAGCCTGAAAGAAAGTAATAGGAAACCCATCCGGCCCAGGAGCTTTTACTCCTTCCAGAGATCCCAAAGCCACTTTAACTTCTTCTTCAGTGATCGGTCTTTCCAAGAAACTCATATCTTCTGCAGAAATTTGTGAAATTAGAGCCCATCCAATTTCGGCCTCTCCCATTCAGTCTTGGACAACAGCTTCTCGTAGTAGGAAACAATAGAATCTACTATTTTCTCATTTTTGGTCGTAGTTATCCCATCCACAGTAAGACTTTGAATTTTATTACAACAGGCACTAGCAATGCTATGAAAAAGTCGAGCATTTCTGTCCCCATCTTTTAACCAGATTGTGTACGACCTTTGCCTCCACCTGATTTCTTCTTCTCTTGCCCTACTAGCGTATCTCTTGGATAGGTCTTCCCTATTATTTCTTTCTTCTTCAGATAGCCCAACGGCCTCTTCTCTTAGATCCAACTCGTGAATCTCATCAGCAATCTTGTCGAATTCCTCTTCTCTTTTCGCCAACGTCTCCTTCTTCCAATCTTTCATCTTGTCTTGCAACATCTTCAATTTCCTCGCAAGCCTAAAACCGGCAAAACCCTCAATAGAGAAAGAAGCCCACCAATCAGTGACTAACTTCCTGAATTCGTCCACTTCTAGCCAAGCCATTTTGAATCTGAAAGGCTTGGGACCCCAGTCCTCCTCCTCGACATTCCGCACAATAGGGCAATGATCAGAACAGAATTTCGGCAGTCCCTTCTGGGACACAAGCGGATATTTATCAAGCCAGGAATTAGAAACTAAGAACCTATCCAAACGAGACATTCAGCACAATAGTGATAGTTAATAAGATGCAAGAGATACATGATATACAAGAATGCATGCACTTACAACTGCTCTTTGACAGTCTTGGAATCGTCTATGCGATCCATGCTTCGACCTCTATCGCCTCCTCAAATGGTGAGTTATCGGGGCAAAGTCCCTTATTGGTAATCTCCTTTCCAGTACGAATCCATGGTTATTCAAGGGATTCGGAATAAGGGAATGTACATTTGTCGCGTATCAGTCTCCTAGACAGGGTGTGTATCACCATGTCAATTATCAAAGAACGCATTATCCGCACATTAGAGGATGGTGCTAGAGCACTACATTGGATATTGTATGTGGGGTGTATCCACAAATCAATGTTGGATTGGAGAATAGAGATTATTCATCTCTTCTTAGTCTATTTAAATCACCATAGTAGTAGCCATTGGGCTAGCTTTAGTGCATTAACTGTCTAATGTTGTCAAAGAATAGAGGAATGAATAGTTAATGTTAAAGAAAGGGTTAAATATGAGCTGTATGGAGGATGGCACGGCCGTGCCATCGCCTTGGACGGTGTGGTGGCTAAGGAGACCCACTCAAACGCTGATAAAATAGCAGAAATAAGGGTAGCAGGGCTTTTCCCCGGCTCATAAGGGGTAGCGCGGCTTTACCTTTGGGCCAGTTTGGTGGCATGGCCACACTTTCACCAAAGATGGCAAAATTAGTGCATTTCTTCCAGAATTTCACCTCAGGAAAACCGCTCAATCCTTAGAGCTCAGAACTTGGGGAAAATGAAGAAATGAAGTAACTGTGTAAAAGAGACCCCCCATGGGTTATTTATAGACTTCCTCGGGGCCCGAACAATGATGTGGTGCTCCTGCATTGGATAAGGGCTGTGCCATGCTACAAATACACCCATTTGAATAATGTTTTGGTGACGTGGCAAGAGTAGGGTCCCAGTCAGTCCACGTGGCAAGGGATGGCGTGAACTTGGCCATAGAGCCGCACGATCGCAACTTCGGGCTGCACCATTGGGCAGCACCTTTAGTACTTAAGTCCGCGCCTTCAAGCCGCACTACTGCAATTTCAAGCTGCACATTCCAGCCGCGCCTTCGTCACTGAAGGGCCGTGTTTTCTATTGACTTAGAATTATTTTGCACTTTTTAGACTCCAACAGACATCCAACCTATCCAATAGGTTGGCCCTATCATGAGGATCCAACTTGTGCAAAAAAAAAAAAAAAAAAAAATGCACAGCCGCATACACACCGGCATGCATGCACACACGCACGCGCGTTGAGCCACGCACACACCAACCACGGCATGAGCACCCGTGACACGCATGCCCACACGCCCGCCCACATACACATGCAGGTGCATGCACAGACTCACAGAAAGGACTCCAGAAGTATCATACATGGCTTATTGGCCAAATACAAACATATGTTCCAAAAATTACCATTCTTATGAGTCAATAGATTGTTGTATACACAGTCGTACTGTTGTGTATACAGATAGCTATGGGGATTTAAACAAACAAACAAACAAAAAGATAGCTATGGGGATTTGCCACACTTGTGAAGAGACAGTGACCAGATTGGGTCGTCACTGGCATGTGAAAACTGGGATTTGATTGTGTCAAGCTTGTTGCGTGGAGGTTATACGAATAGTGTTCCAAGGTTTATGAAGGTTTAAAAGATAAGAGTTTCATTGTCATGTCTGTACTCTGTCATATTATTAGACCAAATACTAGCATACATTCCAAAGATACCATTCATATGAGTTAATAATGCTATATATGTCTGTATACACACCATGCCATTGTGTACATGGCTATAAACACTTACATGCAGGTTATTTTATGATTTAAACGGATATCTGTGGGGATTCGCCACACATGCGATCAGACAGGGCCCACATTGGGTCGTCACTGGCACATGTGTGAACTGAGATTTGACCGTCAAGCTTGTTGCGGGGGAGCATTATATGGTCAATTGCTCCAAGGGTTATTAATGCCAGTACTCTGGCTTGAGTTCAGAGAAATTTTACATTCCAGTGCGTGGCAAGGATAATGGTGTGAATGTGGGAGACCTTAGTTGGATGATCCTCCTAACCTAATGCCGCTCTCACTTTGAATCATGCTTTGGATTTCGGTAGAGGAGATTCTTGATTTACATGGCCTTTTGGGAGTGATGTAC
Source organism: Liriodendron chinense (assembly GCA_003013855.2). Classification (NCBI taxonomy): domain Eukaryota; kingdom Viridiplantae; phylum Streptophyta; class Magnoliopsida; order Magnoliales; family Magnoliaceae; genus Liriodendron; species Liriodendron chinense. Next base: position 2,543,701 of record ML058584.1, read on the forward strand.
AGGCTGGTCCCAAGCCAAGATAAAGGAGGGTTATGTCGGGTGGGCATCCAGTAGTGAAATTTTTGCTTAGGGCTCTTTTGGGAGCTTGTAAATGGAAGTAAATGAGAAATGGATTTGGAGGTAAATGAATTGGGAGTAAATGGCTTTAGTAAGTTGTGTTTGCATGGAAGTAAATGAAATGCATTTGAAATCAAAATATTCTGTTTGGATGGGAGTAAATGGGAGGAATTGCAATGCATTTGAATTTTTCAATATAGTCACAGGAATATATGTGATATCCCAAATCAGCTTTAATATCCCAAATTAGTGTACATACGTGATATTTAATAGAATGATTGTAATAAGCCCATTGAAATATATACTTTAGCAAAAAATGAGGAAATTTCAAGCCTCGGATAGGCCACAAACATAAGATCACACATAAGCAACTTGCTAACGTTTTTTAACCATCTATTTAGATGGCCATCTTGTGGATGGTTTGTATCATTCTTTTTGGTGTGATTTTAGTGATGTAGCCAATATTTGGATTGTTGGGGAGTATCATTAGTGTGACCCACATATGGCGGACATGTGCATAGCGGCACCTTTGTTTACACGTGAGACTCTCAAAAGGAGCTCAAAAAGGCATTTCACCCCATTTACTTCCAAATCCTCTACCGTAGAGAGGATTTCATTTACATGCACATTTACTCCCATTTCATTTCATTTATATGCATTTACTTCCATCCAAACACACCCCAAATACCATTTACCTCCATTTACTCCCAATTCCACCCATTTACCTCCATTTACTCCCATCCAAATGGCCCCTTATCAACAATGCAAACAGCCTATGGCAGGGACAAGGCTATGATGATTACAATGATGATGATGATGATATGGATTTTCATAAGTTTTCCTACATCATGTATGTTCAGAAGCAAATATGGAAGCAGACTTCTGTAGATGAGGGTGTTATAGTAGGCTTTCATTGACAATTAGAAAATGAGAACTTATTTCTGGTTGCGTATTAGTGTTGGTTTACCAGGCCTTCTCTTTTACCCCACTTGTTTTCCTTCTCCTTCTAATAGGATTTGCAATTTGTTTATAAAAAAAAAAGATTATTAACTTGCAGTGGGAGAACCTCATTTGCAGATTCCTTGCATTCCTTCCCTTTTTAAAAGTTCATAGCGGTTGGGTATGGGCCCATGGCCCTCTTGATTTTGGTTTTGGGCCATGGTCCACAAGTTTCTTAGTGTTTTTAGTTTTGGGATATGCTGGAAATAAAGTTTATTATACAGGGGCATTTTTGTCATATTTGTTTTTTATTACTTTAATAAAAGAGAAAGAAAAGGGGATGGGGACGTGAAACCCTAACCTATTCCTTTCTTCCTTCATCTTTTCTTCTCTCTTCTTTTCTCTTTCTTTCTTCTCTTTTTCAATCTCTATACCAATCTACATATTACTTTAATAAAGGAGAAAAATGGGTGGGGACGGGAAACGCTAACTTATTCCTTTCTTCCTTCATCTTTTCTTCTCTCTTCTCTCTTCTTTTCTCTTTCTTTCTTCTCTTTTTCAATCTCTATACCAATCTACAATAACTTTCCAGAAAAACTTATTGTGAATTATTTCAAATGTGAAAATCTGGTAATATGGAAACAAGAAGAGATCGTCCATAGATCTGATAGATGTAGAAGTAGTGAACTCCTTGATAAGCAATTTTACAAAGAAAGAAAAAACACCAACAGTAGCAGACAGAAACTGTTGACAACCAAAAGACTAAGCTCTAAACTAGAAATAATTACAGTAATCATTAGAAATGCGCCATCTGTATAGGATCAACCTCATAGGCACTATGGGACCATCAATAGTAAGAATTTGAGAGACGGAAGTAACCATCAATAGTAAGTTTGAGAAACACAAATGGTCATACCTGTTCAGATGTAGCCATTGAGCCATGACATGTAAGGTGGAGAACCCTGTTTGGATCTCCTAAGAGGGGATGTGCCTTGAGCTGATCCCTCAAACAATTAATATCATCCCAGCCTGTCATGAACACTAACACTGCACCCTCTCTTTCCTTTCGACATATATGGCATAAAACAGCTTCAATAAGATTAAATCCTATGCAATCAGGAGTCCAACAAGCTAGAGAATCACGTACTCTGGAACTATAATTTTCAAAGCTTGACTTGTTAAGAGCATCCTGCACAGCAGACAACAAGAAATAGAACATTTTCCACCAAAGTTTATAGTAGAAAGTTAATGAAATGGTATAGTTCACTCAAACGCTTCCCAACAATGTTATACCTCAACAAGTGAAGTTATCTGATTTTTTCGCTTCCGGGATAATAGCTGCCTCTGAGTTTTCCACAATTTTTCTTGGCCATAGTCATCAATCTGATTGAAGGAAGTCAACTTATATCCAGTCATTTCCAATATATCTTCCAGAAAATGTGCCCTTACAGGGTATGTGAATCCCTGAAGCCAAGAAAGGTATTCAGCTGAAATTTAAATTGGTAAACATAGTGAAAGGTTGCAAGCAAAACAGTTTATTAGCAAACTAAATAATAAAGGCTAATTAAGCACTTCATTTCATTTTTTTTTCTTTTTTGTATTAGAGATCTAATTAGGAATTAGAGATCAAGATCTCTAATACATGATTACTGTTAGCTAAAATGAGATGAACTCATTTTTACTCATCTACCAAAAAGAGTCTAAAACCACCACCACAACTCATTTTGGCATTTTTTTTCTTTTAGATCCTAAATACAGAACAACATGGAAATCATCATTTGGGGGGGTTGGAAATCATCAATATTGATCCACCTTCTGAAAAATGTCAAGGTAAATTTTCGATAAAGAGCTCACTTCCTTAATATTCCAGTAGTATTAGCTCACCGGAATATGAATTGTCGGTGCTCCTCCAAAAAAGCTTGAAAATAACTCAGCATTAAGAGTTGCACTCATCAAAATCAATCTCAGATCCCGACGACGAGGAAGAAGATCCTTCAACACGATTAATAAGAAGTCTGTATTACAAAATAAAATTAACAGCATCACTAAATAAATCTGTAAGACATTTATCAAGGAGAAAAGGTAAATAATGTATACGCCGGCCCAAATAGCTGGAACAGCCTATGATGATGATCATCATCATCATTATCATGAGGGAATAATGTATAAACACTGCCTACTGCTAATGCTTGCCTGTGGAAACTTAATGATCATGACATCAAATCACCTACTTCAAATATCATACCTTCATTCATGCCTCGCTCATGAATTTCATCAACAAAAACATGTGTTATGCCATTCAGATTACGGTCTCCCAGCAACCTCCTTAGCAAAATGCCACTTGTACAGAAAAGCAGATGCGTGTTTTTTCCTTTCATTCCCTCTAACCGAACTTTGTAACCCACCTAGCACAAAAGCTTATGTTTCTAGCAGCCAGAACAAAGAAATTCAAGAAACATTTTTTGACGAAAAAAAAAATCGACAAGAAATGAAAATAAGCACCAAATATAGTAGCAGTTACCGATTCTCCCAGATTCTCTCCTCTTTCTGTAGAAACTCTTTCTGAAACAGCCATGGCAGATATTCTTCGAGGTTGTGTACAGATAATGCTGCAGAATGCTCCACGACCAGATTCTATCTCAGATTCTAAAATATATTGAGGAAGTTGAGTAGTTTTGCCACATCCAGTCTCCCCCGAAATGACTACAACCTGTCAATATAAACAGTGAATGCTCATCAACACCAACATCAATGAAATCTTTACCAAAATGCTAATCAATGTGATAGCAATATTTGTGGAGTATACTGATTTCGAAACAAGAATAATTTGTAGAGCAAAGTAAAAAAGCAACAATTTATGACTTCCACCAAAATCTTAGGCTCCAATATGATTCATGAGGATATAGTCAGATAACATGACAGCTTCAGAAGGTCAATCCTACTACAGTACAGTCACAAATTATTTGCTAAGTGCAATAAATTCAAACTACAAGCCGAATAATTTAAGCAAATTGATACCATCAAATCCATAAGCTCCATGAATATCTGCTAAGTACAATAATTTCAAGTGTGCAGGTTACTCGGACTATGAGAGGAGGCTCTTGCTAGAAGCCAGATATCTTGATTACAAAAATAACTAGAAACTGCAAGATTTCATGAATCTTTATAAGAATTCCACCTCTATGGATATGGATGGAATGTAGGAAAGAATAACCAAGATATCTTATTATTCATTTTTCCTACTGCATTTCATTTCTTTCATTCATGATCTCCTTTCTCACTAGGAAGAGGGGATTGAAATAAACATTTTGAATTCAACTTCTAAAATCCCCACAAACGAAACATGAGCCCTCAGATCATCATAGATCACCTGTAAATGTGGTCAACACGAAACCGCTGCATATCCAGCTCTGGTATGCTATGTTACTCAGGTCAAATATGACTAGGTGGCCAACTCCTCATCCCCAAATCTCAACATATGCGGATACGGTGATGTATTTGTTCTTTTTTACTATTTTTATCGAAGTGATCTGTTTTAGTTATCTTTGCTCTGTCATTAAAAACAATGGAGTGATTGAGGATGATGCTTCCATTGGAATAGAACTGGGTGCATGTAGTGGAGATGCGCCTCTAAAGAGTTGTGTTATTGCCGCATGTCAACAGAACTAGAAGGAAAATTTTATGAGATGGGTATTAGACGACTATGCTTTGTGGATTAAGATTGTTGGGCAACTAAACTAAGAGGCAACATGAATAGAGGATGGGTGTAATAGAGATCTGGATGTTGAAATGAATGTGCAGGAAGTCTATAAGGAAAAATTACAAATGATGTCATTCAAAGCAGTCTGGGAGTAGTAGTTCCAATGCAAATAAAATGAGATATCTCATCCATGCGCTAAGAAAATCAGAAAAGTCCCTGAAAGATTGAAGGCCCTAAAAGGAGGGAGAGATAGAGACCTATATCATGATAAGGGATATGAAGGTTTTTTCACTTACTGAAGATAAGGCCTTGGGAATTTATTACAAAACAAGATCTGTAAAGCTGACCCTCAATAGTTGGTACAGGTGATGGGGACATCAGAGGATTCACACGAGTTTACCAAAGACGGAGACGACCATCATTTTCCTCACAGCTTTCCCTTTGGATGAATGGAGACTTCCAGGTGGGGCCTGCCGGGCCATTTTGAAGACCCCACATGCATTGGATGTGCATCAGGAAGACCCCACACTGGGATGATGCATGTGGGTTGCTCAGGAGTCTAGTTTAGCCATAGGTTTTGATTTTCAAGTTGATCTGACCATTAGATCATAGTGATCGGGCCACCAGATCTACCAGATCTGGACCCTTGGACCCTGATTTTTTTATATTTATGTTTTTGTTATTTTTTTAGGTTTATTGGATAGTTTAGATTAATTATTTGACTTGTAGTTTGCTTATTTTGGATGATGGGCCATTTTCACTTAAGTGAGTGGCAATCTTGTAATTTTTTTTAGACTCTTTAATATAAATACAAAGGGGGGGACGTCCAACCGGATGGTTGCTTGAGAAAAAAGAAAAGAAAAGAAAATGAAGAAAAGAGTTTCTTCCTCGAGTGAGAGTTCTCCTCCATTGTTCCTTTAGGGTTTGTGAAAACCCTCCCTTCCAATCAAAGTGTAGAAGGGTATATCAAAGCTTGGTGTGGGTTCCTCCAGATCTTTTTCTCGTTCTTCCTTCAAGGTATTCATCTTTCCTTCCTCTTCCTTCATTCACGACTCCTCTAAACCAAAAGCCCTATCATCCCACATTCTGTTTCTAATTTTTTTCACCCCCATCAACCACCTTCATCAACCATAAATCCCTAATTCCCTAAATCTGAATTTTATTGGTACCCTTTTTTCCTCACGTGGATGTGGCATATTACCCATGCTAGATTAGAAGTCCTTACTTCGAAGGGCCATTTTTGTGATTTCTTTATAACTTTATGCACTACACATGCGATTAGCCTAGGCCACTTCATAATTGAATCTGAATTTTTTTTTTATCTTCCACGTGGATGTGCTTGAGTTTGCGTGATGATTATCTAAATTAATGTGGAACTTGATCTCACCTCATTCATTATAGGCTATGTCACGCACATCCTACATCAACAAGGCTATGATGATGATTTTTTTATGTACTTTTACCCATCTTTAGACTTTATTAGATATGTTTAGATCTTTTTTACTTGTGTTTTAATATAAAATATGTGGGTACCGTATGGCTGACCATATCCAACATGAAGTGCATATTCTGTGTTATGTCATATAAGATATTGTGTGCTAAAACATTTAAATGATCTAGGTCCGTCGTTGGGAAATCCAGTTCTGCCTTTTCTTTCATACATGACATGCTTTCATCCTATAAAATTCTTAAAACTACTCTGAAAAGATAAAAAGCTTAAAGATTAGTCAAGTGGCCACTTTGTAACATATATCATATATGTGGAATTTTATAGAGGGAACTTGAAAATTGAAATACTTCTATCAAGGAGGACAAAAAAAAAACTGTGACTGTGATACTTTCATTGGATCATAAATGCAAACTCTTTTGATGCAAACTCTTTTGAGGCCCTTTGGATATTTGTTTTAGTTGAGGATTGCTGCTACAGCTCCCCATTATTGGTCAACTAGAGACTAATAGATGTTGCTCCTTAGATTATGTAATTTTAAAATTTAACATGTGAGGAACTGTGAATAGATTTAGATTCTTTTGTTATTGATCGATAATAATCATTGAGGAATCTTTCCAAAGATTAAAAAAAAAGGAAGCTTCATTGAGGAAAAACGAATTGCAAAGAGTTAAAGCATACCCCTTTTTTCCTTTTTTTTTTAATGGCAATGATAGTTTTATCAACAAAAGAACCAAGGTATTCCGTAACGGTATCAGTGGTGGTTACAAATACAGGCCGTAACGGCCACTACACCATCTCTCTCTCTCTCTCTTTTTTTCTTTTTTTTTTTCTTTTTTTTTTGAAGAAAGCATGACCATTACGGGGGTCGTAATGGGCCTTTTTTACATAGCCGTATCATCTCGTAACGTGTAGCGTTACCACCATTATTGTTACATAACAGCCATTACGGCCCCGTAACGGCCATTACAACACACCATGCAAAGAACACACAATACCAAAGAGGTTTGGAACACCAAACCAAAAGGCTTAAATCATGTCTATGATTAGGCCAAGGCCATCCTTCATGATGCATCAAAAGACCCTCTACTAATCAAAACGTTTAAATTATCTATCTATCGAGCATTGTCGCGCTGGCATTCATGACCTCTTGTTTCCTCGTGAAGTATGTGGCTCTTTGCCCACACCCTGCATCGCATGCTTCCTACTGCTGGAGGAGTGGTGGAGAGAGTTAGTAGATTTAGGAGGGCTCTCCTAACTAGGCTTGTGGCTACCCCCGCTAATAGCCTACCATGGATCCTTGCTTCGTCAGAGTTGTCCTCGCTTATTCCCCACTCTATGTATCCCTAGCCCCCTCTCTTGAGGGTTTTTTCTCCTCTCGTCTCCTTCCCCCTGCCTTAGGTTTGGGTTTTGCATAGGGCTCTCAATGGGTCAGATCTGGATCGGATCCAGTTGGATCCAGCTCCAGGTCCAAAAATCTGTAGCCGAATTCGGATCCAAACGGTGATATCCATATTCAATCCACTTATAAATAGCCAGATCCATTTCCGATCCAAAAATCCAAATAGCCATCAAATTCGGGTCGGATCTAAGCCGAATCCACCACATCACAAATCTAAAAATATATAAGATAATATATCCCTAGGGTCCACAATGATGTTAATATGCCATCCATACCGTTCATAATATCATTCCTACTGGGATGAACTGAAAATACAAATATTAGCCTGATTCAAAACTTATGTGGACCCACGAATATTTCAACCATGGACGTTCAATCCTCACATTTTCGGCAAACTCGAGTCTTTAGATCCAACTCATTTTTGGTCGCACGTCCTAAAATGAGCTCACAAAACGGACGGACGGGGTGGATTTCTCACAAAAATCATGGTGGGTCCCACCTAAGTTCCCAACACAGGAACTTCCTCTCTCTCTCTCTATCTTTCGAAGGAAATCCGCATCCGTTGCTTGCCGAAGCGAATTAGGTGTTACCCGGGGAACAGCTTATGGGTGTAACCCCTGCCGTATGGCCCACATGGGTGACATTTTGTATATCCACGTCGTCCATCCATTTCTCCAGCCCATTTTAGGATGGGGTTTTAAAAATTATACGGATCCAAATCTCAGGTGGACCATACCACTAGAAACAGTGGTGACTAAGTGCCCCACCATTAAAAATTCCAAAGAGCCCATCGTAAGGTTTTAGTAGTGTTTATTTGCAATCCAACCTCTTGATAATGTGAAGAAGATCTAGATGAAGGGAAAATATAAATATCAGCTTGATCAAAAACAATTGTGGCCCACAAAAAGTTTTTAATGGTCGTTCATCACTGTTTCTAGTGGTATGGTCCACCTAAGATTTGGATCTTCTTAGGGTTTCGTATCACATCCTAAAATGAGATGGAAAAACATATGGACAGCGTGGATATATACACGATACATCAATATGGGCCCCACACAGTTAGGGTACCACCCACTAAGTTGTAGCCGCATAACACTAATACGCTCTCGTTGCTTGCCATTCTGGGAGAAATTCTCGAAAAAGAGAGCGAAGAGAGAAGCTCGCTCTCTCCGCATTAAAATCTACTCTCAAAATACGAAACGGTTGAAGGCTTGAAGCATGCAATAGTGGGGATCCGATCGGATCTCACTACTAGATCCAGATCCGACTTGAATATGATTCAGATTTATTTTTGTGAACCCAAATCCGGTCCATTTAATTAATTGAACCTATTTTAAGATCCAACTCCGCATTATACGGGTTCAGAGCGAATCGGATCTCAGATCTGACCCACTCCATTGAGAGCCCTAGTTTTGCCCTCTGCCTAGGGTGTAGGTGCTAGAACTTCTCATCTTTGTTAAATCTCACATTGCACTCCTAAACCAACCATAATCCCACAAGACGAATGAGGTGCCATAAGGCTCTTCTTTTACCCAATCAAGCTCCCTGCTATGTGTGCTGCGTGGTGACTGATAGAGCTTTCTGCTATGATTGAAATAATTCATGGATTTAGTCCCCTGGAATTCACCAAAACCATCTCAGCTCTCCAGGGGCTTAGGAAACTGCACTAAATCTCTATTGAGTATCCACAATGCATAAAAAGGTGATCCACCAATTGTTAAGATTTTACCCCTTCCCACAAGCCAACGTAATGCAACCACCCACTATGGTTCCAAAAACCTCCACGCGCATATTTACGTAGGAGCCACCCATTGTCTACTTAAATCCCCCTTCCCACAAACCAAAATAATGCAACCACCCTCGATGGTCCCAGAAACCACCACATACCCACTGTAAGAGCCTCACACCTTCTGTTTAAATCCCGCAATATCATTGAATAGGAATTGACAGAAAAGTTCCACTACTTTTGAGTATGCACACCACCTACCCCTCTCCTCTTCCATTAGGGAATGACAATTCAAGAATCCCATGGGATGAATAGATTCCTCGATCTCCTTGTTCAATAGAGCAATCTTTTTTTTCCGAAAAGATGACAAAATTCATTAAACAGTGAAAAGCAAAATACACAATGTACTAAGAAAGCACAAGCATTAGGTGACCCTCTCATCACCCACCTCGAACAGGGACCGCAGGGCGTAAAGGAACCAAAAGAAAAAAATCAAAAATCAAAAGCAACGGCCAACAAGCTGTGCATGAAGCTCCTCAAGGGCCACATCATCCAAAAACGATTGACTCCCACTATTTATTAAGTGAGGCGAGAGATAACCTAACAAAATCAGGCATCATCAAAGCCAATTCCATAGCCAAAGAGAATTGATCTAGAAATGACCTCTAGGGACAATCCTTTGTCTTCAAAGATTCTAGCATTTCTTTCCTTCCAAATATCCTAAAGGATTAAGAATGGGATTAGCTTCCAGATGGAGACCAAAATTCCCTTTCCAACTACCACCTCATACAACCTGGGAAAGGCATGACATAAGGCAACATTTCACACCAAACATTTTCCTAAAAACAAGTGTGCACCCCATCCCCAATTTTTCCTGCTACCACTTCGAAGAAATCCACATGCATTTGAACCACTGGTTTCCGCAACCAGGATGTCCTATAAAGAGATGAATCAAGGTATACCACCCACCTGGCTTAGCCCATATTTGAACAAAATCACTGGCTTCCCCCAACTCATCTTCCTCCATCCGAAATCTCCAAAGCCACTACCCAAGTAGCGCTATATTATGCACTTCAGCAATCTGATCCTCACTCCCTCTCCACCAGCTTTTCAGTTTGCTAACCTCTCCACATTCACAAAAGAAATTCCTTTGAACACTTCCAAAACACGACCCCAATTTGCCAAAGCCATCTTTATCTAGGACACCAAATCGACCAAGATAAAGATGAGGAAGCATTGCCCGCAACCGTCCACTAGTTTCAGTACCGAACTCGGAAGGACCAAATCGATAGCAAAGGCTAAGTCAAACCAAGATGCATGACAATGAACAAATACATGATCCACAGTTTCCGCATCCTTCCTATCAAGCATGTCTGGGATGGTCCAATTGCACTTTTGAAGTTATTGATCCAGAACATGCGATGGTTGCAGCCAACATGAAGGTCCCCAGATGAAGAGCACAAGTGACCCATACTGAAGCCCACGGCAGTTAAGGATTTACCACCAAACGTAGCACCTTGAGAAACTCCTTGGAAGACAATTGTCCCTATCAGCAAGGTGTCCGCAAGCAATTGTCCTCATCATAAGGGTAAAGGGCCATCCCATCCAGAAAATTTAGAAGCATTGCAATCCTCTCGAGTTTGGAATCCCAAAGATTTATTCAGAATTGAATCAGCCACAATATCTTATTTCCCACCCATGTCATGATTATATTCATGAGTTGTAAACAATCCCGATGCCCATACCATGGGAATTCAGGATTTAGAGGATCCACCATATCCAATCCTTGCCACACTTGAAAGTGCTTTAGATAGCTATGCAATGTAGCATGTAGCTTACTCTACGTAGCGTAGCTTAGCCTCAACACTACGTAGCTCGTGAAAATAGCTTAAGCCATGTGTAGCCTACTCTACAAGATAATTTGCATACACTACATGCCATTACAAATTACTTTTCAGTTTTCACTACAACATTAAAATCAATTAATATTTTCAATTATTTGTTACATTTTTTTATTTTCGATAAAAATTAGTTAATCTTTTCAATGCTTTTAGTAAAATAATATGAGTAACAATATTACATTGTTTCATTGCTCTTTTTTTTTACCTTCATATTTAATCATTGTTCTATTGTAGTACTTCATATTGTGTTTGATTGCACCAAATATCATGAAATTTTGTTAATTTTCATTATTAATCAGCATAATTTGGTGCAAAATATCATGAAATTAATGCAACCAAGCGTAAACTTGACTAAAAATCTAGAAGTAGCATGTGATAGCGGGTAGCTTATGCTACACGCTATGCAATGCTGTCATAATCGTTATCATATCGCAAATCATAAAGGGGTATGAATCGTATCGTATCGTGAACATATCATAAATCATAAGATTTTTTCAGATTTTCATAAAAAATATAAAAAGTGTAAATCCGCCTATGTGAAGGCGGCTCAAATGTTAATGGAAAAGAGGGTAGACATTGTTTTGGTCTCCATGTGCTGCCCATTGTATAGATTTAATGCTTGCGGACATTGGACAGTTGCAAGTGCATTCAACGACAGGCGAAAGTAAAGGCTATGATGGTCTATATTTACAAACATTGTTGGGCCTTGAGTTTAATGAGGAAGCACACAAATGAAAAGTTGACAAGACCGGCCATAACACGATTTCCGATGTGTTACTTGACTTCGAAAAGCATCCACGAAGCATGTTCAAGACATAGTTTTGGCTGATGTAGATTATTAGTCATCTATCAAGTTTTGTTTGAAGACCACTTTCTCATTGATCAAGGTGCTACAACTAGTTAATTCAGATGAAAGGCTAGACATGTGATATATTTATGAAGCAATGAAATTTTTTGTGCAAAATATCATGAAATTGATGCAACCAAGCGTAAACTTGACTAAAAATCTACAAGTAGCATGTGGTAGCGGGTAGCTTATGCTACACGCCATGGAATGTTGTCATAATCATTATCATATCACAAATCATAAAGGGGTCTGAATCGTATCGTATCGTGAATCATATTGTAAATCATAAGATTTTTTCAAATTTTCATAAAAAATATAAAAAGTGTAAGGGGGCGTTTGGCAAATCTATTAATAAGAGCTTATTTGTTTATTCTAAAAAAAAAAGCTCTCATTATGAAAATAGACCGTTTGGTAAAGCTTTCATTTTAGAGCTTATTTGTACAGAAACTAGCAAAAAAGCTCTTAAATAATAAGTGATAGGGAGGTCACTTTTTCTTTAAGAGCTTATTTAGCTTAAGCAGGTAGACATTTTTAATTAATTTTTGGACAAGTTTATCCTTAAACTTTTTAAGTAATTCCCATCTTGCCCTCTTCTCTTCTTTATAATATTTCTAAGGTGGCCCCACATGATGAACAACCCATATTGAAGGTGGGTTTCCAGGACGTGGTTTAGCTAGTGACGCTACCACTAGCCAAGTGAATAGTGGTCAGTGCTCTGTGGGCCCCACCATGATGATTTGTTTTATCCACGCCATCCATCCATTTCTCAAGATCATTTTAGGCTTGATCCAAACAATGATCCAGATCTAAATCTCAGGTGATCACACCACAGGAAAATAGTAGTGATTGAATGTCCACCATTAAAAGCCTCCTAGGGCCCACTATAATGCTTATTTGACATTCAACGTCTTGATTAGGTCATACAAACCTGGATGTAGGGAAAAAACAAATATCAGCTTGATCCAAAACTTCTGTGGCCCCCAAGAAGTTTTTAATGGTGGGCGTTCAATTAACACTGTTTCTTGTGATGTGGTCCACTTGAGATTTGGATCCACCTCATTTTTGGGTTCATACCATAAAATGATATGAAAAAACGGCGTGTATGAAAAACATACATCATGGTGGGGCCCATAGAGAACTGACCACTAGCCATTGGCTAGTGGCAGGGTCACTAGCCAATCCGTGTCCAAGTTTCCACATCAAGGTGGGCCCACATAATGCATAGTCACATCAAAGGTGGGCCCCACATGATGAACGCCCGCATCAAAGGTGGGACCTACATGATGGATGGGGGACATTGAAGGTGGGATCACATGATGGAAGGTTGACATCAAAGGTAGACCCACATGATGGACAACCCATATTGAAAGTCGGGCCCCACATGATTGATGGTGAACACTAAAGGTGGGTCCCACATGATGGATGACCCACATTAAAATGTGGCCCCATATGATGGATTGACTATCCACATCAAGTGGGCCCCAAATGATAGACGGTTCATAGCAAAGGTGGGACCCACATGATGGATGGTGGACATTGAATGTGGGACCACATGATGGATGGTCCACATCAAAGGTAGGATCCAAGTGATGGATGGTGGATATTGAATGTGGGACCACATGATGGAAGGTTGACATTAAAGGTGGGCCTACATGATGAATGACCCATATTGAAGGTTGGACCCCGCATGATGGACAGTCTACAGCCAAAGTGGGACCTACGTGATGGATGGTGGACATCAAATGGGTTCCACATGATGGACTACCTACGTGATGGATGGTGGACATCAAATGGGTTCCACATGATGGACTACCTACGTGATGTGGGCCCCACATGATAGTGGTCCACAACAAAGGTAGGACCTACATGATGGATGGTGGACATCAAAGATGGGCCCCTCATAATGAATGACTCATGTTGAAGTGGGGCCCCACATCAAAGTGTGGCCCAACATGACAGAACATGCATATCAAGTAGGTCCCATTTAAATAGCAGTCCACATTAAAGGTGGGATCCACATGATGGATGATGGTCATTGAAGGTGGGTCCACATGATGGTCAGTTGATATCAAAGATGGGCTCACATGATGAACGACCCATAATGAAGGTGGGGCCCCACACAAAGAATGGTCCACATCAAAGTGGGCCCATGTAATGGTCGGAGTGGGCTTCACATGATGGATGGCTCACATAAAATTGTGGCCTCTCATAATGGACAGTTAACATCAAATGAGCCCCACCTAATGGATGGTCCACATCCAAGGTCTCTCATAATGGATGACCCATATCCAAAGTGGGCCGTATGATGGATGATCCATATAGAAGGTGCACCTCACATGATTAATGGTATATCAAAACTGGGCCCCACATGATGGACAATACACTTCAAAGGTAGGGCCCATACTATGGACACATCAAATGTGGAGTCCACGTGATGGTTATGGGTAGCGGACATTGAGGGGCCCCACATAAAGGACAATTAGCATTGATGTTGGGCCCCATATGATAGATGGTCCACCCAAACAACCATTTGGATTGCTCTTATATTTAAGTTGTTATAATCTTTAAAAATGACATCAACTACCCTTAAAAAAAGCTCTTATTTGAAACTTTTACCAAACACGCTTATTTTAAATAAGAACTTTTTTTGGAGATTTTACCAAACGGGCTTATTTAAAACAAGAGCTAGAACAAAAAGAGCTTATTAAAGTAGCTCTTATCCAAAAAGCTCTTATTGAATTAGAGTAGAAATGTCAAACACCCCCTAAATAAATCAAAAAATTAAAAAAACACATCAATCATCCATTTTTTCATGAATATGCAAAAGAAAAAAACATTTTAATCTAAAATTGGACCTAGGTTGCAATTCTTTAAACTTAGGTTTTATCACATGCGGGGTCACATTCGCCATCCCCCTCTAACATTTGCCACAGAAAACAGGTTCCACACCTTGTACGTCGGAATGACGTAAGTCCGGTGAAGGGTTTTGGGTTTCCAGTGAGGGTTCCTGAGGGTTGCTGGCAAGGGTTGGCGGATGCTCAGGAATGTAGGTGCAAGTTTCGAGACAGTTCTCTCTCTCTCTCTCTCTCTCTCTCTCTCTCTCTCTTCTCTCTCATTCTCTCTCACACAAGAACGCAAGGCTATTTATAGCTGAAAATTCCAAAAGGCTAACCACTGGCAGTCCAACGCACGTTGTTTTAGCGTAGCGGGGGATGTTTGGAAAACTGGGTCTAACGCATGCATCTGGACCACTTCTTTGGCCATTTTGATGTAATTTTCAGCTGGCACATGCCATTTTAGAACCAGGGCATGCCATTAAGAGCTGGCGCATGCCATTTCATAGGTGGTGCGTGTTATTGTGGTCCAGCGCATGCCTTTTTATAGGTGGCACATGCAATTGTGGTATAGCGCTTACATGTGCCAAGTCCCTTTTTATATGAACTTTTCTAGCTTTTGCCAAGTTTGATCGCCATTTTCGAGTCATCGCTTCGTCTCTTAGTGTTTGCTAACATTTGAGCCCCAACAATAATATTGCATGAGGCTATTGGTAATTACATGGTGAATTCATAAGTTGAGTAATAAATTCAATAATGTCTCACCTGCTCAAAAGTGCTCTAGTTACACTCATAACCAGTAGTACTACATGTCAAACTCAAAATACGAATAGCTAACTTTGCCATTCTAGACACTCATCTATGTAACTCTCCTACTGTAAACCTAAAAATTAATCACATATAATTATATAAATAAACTAATTCACAAACCATAGGCACACCATCAAACCTAAAGAAGCAAAATAATTATAAAATTACACTGTTGCCTTGCCGTTTTAGTTAATTTTGCCATCTCTCTTCCAAATAAACCATAGGCCCTTTTGAACTTATCCATCTACTCATCAACGATGACCCTTTGCCTTGATTCCGGGATCATTTTTTCAATACAGTCATACAGGTCGGTTTTAATCTCTAAATCCAGATGGAAATTGTTATCATACTAAAATCTAAGATTTAAGAAATAAGTTGCTGCATGTAAGGGCCTATGCAACTAAAGATTCTACCGTTGATTTATGATTTCACATATGGCTGAATGTCGCTTCTTCACCTCTCCCAAGTTCTTTGTTATTGCCTCTTTCGCCTGACCCATCGCTTCATAAATATATCCCTTGGCTGGCCTTTCATCTTAATCAACTAGTCGTAGCACCTTGACCAATGGGGAAGTGGTCTTCAAGCAAAACTTGATAGATGGCCAAAAATCTACATCAGCCAAAACTATGTCTTGAACATGCTTCGTTAATGCTTTTCAAAGTTAAGTAACATGTCACAAATCGTGCTACGCCCAGTCTTGTCAACTCCTCATTTGTGTGCTTCCTCATTAAACTCAAGGACCAACAGTGTTTGTAAATATAAACTATCATAGCCCTTACTTTCGCCGGTCTCTGAATGCACTTGCAACTTTCCAATGTCCGCAAGCATTAAATCTATACAATGGGCAGCACATGGAGACTAAAACAATGTCTTCCTCTTTTCTATTAACATTTGACCCGCCTTCACATAGGCGGATGTGCTATCCGTAACATGTACCTTGTTCTCTTCACCCACTTCATCAATAACTAACTCAAGTAAGCCTAACAAATTGTCCACATTTTTTGAAATATCGGACATATCAACAAAACTCAAAAAGATAGTACCACTTAGACTCTTAACCAAAAAAATTGTAATAGATTGATTCACTCCATCGTTCCACCTATCTGACATTATTGTGCATTCGGTCTTCGCCCATTCCTTCTTATAAACATCAATAAATTTCTCCATCGACTCCACCGCCATCTTCAAAAATGTATTCCTTACTTCATGATATGACAAAAACTTCAATCCCAGCCCAAATGCAGGAACCACTTCCATCATAGGTGCGAAGGGGCTCTTTGCAAGGTTAAACGGTAGAGCATTCACATATATGAAACGAGAAATGGAAAGGCACACACTATCTCTATCTCCATTCTTCCAGATTTTGTTTAGAGTGGCTTATTGTTTTTCTATTGGCCCACTCTTTCTTCCCATAAAATTATCCATACTTCTTTTTCTTTTTTATTCACCCATTTCATCCACATCATCAATAATAAGAACTCTTCTAACATTGCACATCATTTCTTGTTGTTGTTTCTTCTCATCAACATTACCATCCAACAAATTCTTGAATTTTTCTGCTATATCGTCACCGACTCGGGGACATGCCGCTACATTTTCCTTCGTTCGGACTAGGTAATGTTCCATTCGAAACAAATCTCCCCAATATGCATTCCCATAAAAATTACATCTTAGGTGAAGATTATTGTTCTCATCCATCTTCGAACACTATTCCCAAGTAAGATCATTGTCCTTTGTCTTTGATTTCTTTCCCATCTCTAATGCTCAACAAGAATAAACACACAAGAGACAAACCTACATATTAAGGAAAAAACTATTTAGGCTCCCACGAACGTAGAAGATTATAAATGGTTAAAAAAAAGGGGAGAAAACTCTTGAAAAAAAAAAAAAAACTATTTAGGCCCACAAACTCCAAATCTCACCACTCTCTCAAAAGAAGAAAATATGTAATACTCTAATGTATCTTTTAAAAACAAAAGCCCTAAAAAACTTGGCAAAAACTAGAAAAAAAAAAATCAAAAATCAAAATCAAAATATACTATTTTTTTAAATGCATATTTTCACCTAAATATGAAAGAAATGAAATAGAAAAGATTAAATGATTATTTTATATGTATTCTTACCTATTTAATGTGGAAATCAAATGCAACAAGCGGCGTTCAATTTCGTTGAGCAACAAAAAAGAAATATTGATATCTTTCTCTAGTTTTTCCATGGCCCTCCAAAATCTCTTAAAAGTAACAAAAGAAGCGGTATTCTAATGTATGTGTCTAAATAGCTTTCCAAAACGAAAGCACCAAAAAAATTGCAAAAACAAAAAATGAAAAATATAAAGAAAAATAAATCAAAACTTTCACTAGAAACTGCTTGTTTTTAGACACATTTATTGAATCATACGATTTGATCTAAATTGTATGATTCACGATTAATCGTACAATTCATTATTGAATCGTATGATTATCCCCAAGTTGCGATTCAATTGTATGATCGTATGATACGATTTGATATGAATCATATATCGTACAATATTGACAACAATGACACTATGTAGCTTACGCCTCACGCTTTAAAGGGGAGAATGTTACGCGACATGCGTTTTGCTATTTAAAAACACTGCATGAAACTCGTTAAATGGCTACATGGTGCTAATCTTGAGGAGGCTATAAGAAGCTACAATGAGAACAAGAAGAAAGAAGGAGAAGAAAGGTGGAAGAGAGAAACAATGAGGGAGGGATGAGAGATAGCAAGAACATGAGATGCTTAGGGTATATTGAAACCTAGCCTTCTACCCTATGGGCCTTAATAAATGGACTTGGAAATGGGCCTTATTACATAGACTTGGGCCCAATGGGCCTTATTCAACTATTAACCTTTCAACACTCCCCCTCAAGATGGAGCATCTTAAATTCCTAATGAGACCCAACTTTGAACAAAGGCTAACATAATCAAACCTAAGAAAGAAAGAAATTCTTCTCTAACATCCTCCCTCAAAACTCAAGGTGCTTTGGAAAGAGGACCTTCAACTTGTCGAGGCAAATAAAAGATTTTTTAAATGCAGGAAAAAAAACGCAGTGCACTGTGGAGATAAGTAGCGTTGGTTGTGATGAGAGGCGAGTGAGCAGATGAGAAGTGGAGGCAAAGAGACGAACAGGCACTTCTGCAACTTTACTAATGTGCGCCACCGAAACAATCATCCGGCACAAACGAGTCTGGATAAACTATCCAGCTCAACCAAGGCTAGGCCAACTAGCCCACACAATCGTAAGTCTGGATAACTATCCGAAACAAATAAGAATGGACCAATTGTCCAATATAAACAAACGAGTCTGAGTCAACTATCCAACAAAAACAAGGCTGAGCCAACTGCCCAGCATGATCATAAGTCTAGACGACTATCAGGAACAAATAAGACTTGACCAACTGTCCAATAAAAACGAGTCTGAGCCAACTACTTAAAGATTAACAAGCCCAGTACAATCATAAGTCTGAGGAAAGCTTGGGACACCAATATAAACAAGACCAATATAATCATAAGTCCTAGCCAAGCCTAGGACAAACAATCCAAACCAATTGTCTGGGACATAGATGGGTCCGAGCCAACCACATAGTATAAATACTGATCACATCACATATCCTGGTAATGAGAGCCTGAAACGAAAAAGTTGCTAAGTCGTTAAATGAAGTGGTAGAGAAGAGGCGAGCACGCGTTACACAAAAAGAGAATCGATTCAAATACCTCCAACCTAGACATCCACCAATACTAACCATTTAGCAAAACATAGTAAATCCCTCAGAGGAAATCTTCATAGAAAGGAATAGAACAAGAATTTCCAACATCTTCAACCGAACAGCAAAAAATCGGCAAGAGCTTCAACCGCATATCAAAAAGGCATCAAATCCAGCAACACATAATGCAAAACGCTATAAGAAAGTATAAAAAAATAAAATCCAACCGCAAGCCACCCCGTTCTCAGGAATCATAAAAAGTCAATGAGGAAAAAGCCCCATGACTCTCAAAACAGAAAAGAACGAAAAATAAAAATAACAGACGAAAGGAAAAGGGTTAATAAGAAGTTATACAAGGAAGGAAGGGACCCACCACTTGTTAAAGAATGAAGGGTGAAGTGAAAATGGTTAATAAGAAACTGTGTAGGAAAGGAAAGAGGAAAGAAAGAAAAGAAGATTAGGAAGGAATCAAAGGAACCACCAAAGATTAAGAAAGTAAGGAAGGAAAACACCACTTGTAGAGAAATATTAAAAGACTAAAAACTCATAGAGTTAACAGAAAGAAGAAGGAAACAAAGAAGAATGAAAAAGAAAAAAGAAAAGAAGGGAACTGCCGAGGATTAGGAGGGGAAACACAAAAATATCCAAAAATGTCCTAATAGAAAAAATCAACAAATCTTATCCAAAGCAACAAAAAAAATTGCTTCTGAAGATTTTAGAGAACATTGAGAGATTGTAGAGAGAGAGAGAGAGAGAGAGAGAGGAAAAACCTTGGAGCTCAAAAACGTTAGAGCTCTATTCTGTCTTATTTTCTTTTTATATATAGGGTTTCCCCTATTTATAAATAACATCCTAATAAACACAAAATTACACATAAGACCCATACTTTGCATATTTACAAATAAACCCCTACATAATGAGAAAAATGTTCCAACACTCCCCCTCGAGTTGGCGTATGAATATGGTCATATCCAACTTGCCAGACACATCTTATAGCATAGGAGAACTGAGAGCCTTTGTAAAGAGACCTGCTTGTTGTTCTATTGATTTGACAAATGGTGTACTCAACACGCGAGAAGAAATCTTCTCCCGAATGAAGTGAATATCGACCTCAATATGCTTGGTCCTCTCATGGAGAACTGAATCAAAGGAAATATGTAGAGCAGCTTGATTGTCACAGTAAAGTGGGCTAGTAGAGGAAATGGAGAATCCAAGTTCTACCATTATAGACCTCAACCACAAAATTTCACATGCCCGAAGGGCCATAGCTCGATATTCTGCTTCCGCACTTGATTTGGACACAATGGACTACTTTTTGCTTCTCAAAGTCACCGAGTTCCCTCCAACAAATGTACAATAGCCAAAGGTAGACTTTCTATCTGTTGGGCAACCTGCCCAGTCAGCATCAGAGTACCCAACAATATCAACATGTCTATGATTAGCATAAAGAATGCCACGTCCTGGACATGACTTCAAATATCTCAGAATGCAATACACTGCATCTAGATGAGATGATCTTGGTGAATGCACGAATCTACTAACAATCCCAACTGCATGAGTAATGTCTGGTTTTGTGGTAGTTAAATAAATCAACTTGCCAGCCAACCTCTGGTACATACCCAGATTAGTAAGAATATCACCTTCAGATGCATGTGATGAGTGCTTTTGATCCATTGGAGATGAGGCAAGATGGACTCCAAGTTTGCCAGTCTCACTCAGTAGATTAAAAGTATACTTCCTTTGAGATATGAAGATACCCTTGGACGAACGAGCAACTTCAATACCTAAGAAGTATTAAAGAGGACCAAGATCCTTAATGTCAAACTCATTGCTCAACATCTTCTTAGTATGTTCAATAAATTTCAAGTCATCCCCAGTGATGACAATATCATCCACATACATGGGTATAATGGTGAGACCCTCTTGCCGAGTATGAATATAAATACAGTGTGATCTGACTGACATTGCTTGAATCCAAACTAGAGAGCTACAGTACTAAACCGTGCAAACCATGCTCTTGGAGATTGCTTAAGGCCATATAAGGCCTTTTTCAGCTTACACACTTTCCCTGTCTCCCCCTTAAGCTGAAAACCAGGCAGAAGATCCATATACACCTCTTCAGTAAGATCATCATGAAGAAAGGCATTCTTGACATCTAGCTGAAATAACGGCCAGGAGAGATTCGTCGCCAAGGAAATAATCACATGAACAGAATTTAACTTGGCAACGGGAGAGAATGTCTCGATATAATCCACGCCATAATTCTAAGTGTAACCCTTAGCAATCAGGCAAGCCTTGTACCTTTCAATTAAACCATCCGCCCGATACTTTATAGAGTACACCCATTTGCATCCAAAAGTATGCTTTCCCACTGGTAAGGGGACAAGGTCCTAGGTGCCATTCTTATCCAACGCAGCCATTTCGGCCTCCATTGCATACTTCCACTCAAGGACTGCAATAGCCTCAAGAACGGACTTAGGAATAGAAGAAGAAGAAGAAGAAGAAGAAGAAGAAGAAGTAGCTACGACGAAAGCATGATACAATGGAGATACAGTGGCATAAGAGAGAAAATTAAAGATAGGATGCAAGGTTGGATGATAACTACAAGTGCGGGATGCCACGGGTAATGATGGAGAAATAGGATTGAGGGAGTTACCTAAGGTAAGAAGAGAAACTACCTATGGTGCAGGAGGTGGTCTCAACTTCCGGCGAACATAGGTAAGTATCTGCTTAGTTGCCACCGTAGAAGTAACAGGTGGGGCATCAACCAAAGGCATAGGCAAAAAGACTTGCATATCAGCAACATCCATGGAATTAGATACAGAAAAGAATGGACGTTCTTCAAAAAAGGTGACATCCATGGAAACATAAAAAAATTTAGAACATCGATCATAACAGCTATAGCCTTTGTTCCTAAGAGAGTAACCAAGAAATACACACTTGATTGATCGATTATCAAACTTTGCTCTCTTTGGGCCCAGTAAGTGAACAAAACAAACACAACCAAAAACCTTCAGAGAAATAAGAAAGAGAGGACAATCAGGTTGAAGCGTATGAAACGGAGTTTTACCATTTAGAACATGTGAAGGCATATGATTGATTAAGTAGCATGAAGTCAAAAGAGCAGCAGACCAGAATGACTTAGGAACCTTCATACCAATCAAAAGGGAGCAAGACGCCTCAAGAAGACGGCAATTCTTGCACTCAGCCACCCCATTTTGTTGGAGTGTGTAAGCACAATTGAACTGATGAAGAATAAAAAAAATTGATACATACTCAACCCCATTATTAGAACGAATTATTTGAATATTACCATCATACTGTGTTTTGACCATTTGATGGAATGATCAAAACAAGTATAGAAGTTCATCACGCCACTTCATCAAGTATACCCAAGTAATACAAGAAAAATCATCAATAAAGGTAACAAAATAAGAAAAACCATCAAAAGACATAACTAGACTAGGACCCCAAACATCAGAATATATTAAAGCAAACATTTTATTAGTACGTTGTGCAACAGCAGGAAAATTAGTTCGAATATATTTACTAAACTGACATGCTTTACATCGAAGAGACAAATCATCCAACTTACTAAATGCAGGAACTAAAAAATGTAAAGTCTGACGTGGATGCCACAATGTAGCAGACGCCTTTCTAGACTCTAAAGCACTAGAAGCATAAACAAACGAAGAAGATGGAGCAAAAACACTATCAGTAGAAAGCTCCCCTGACGCGAAAAGTAGAGACCACCACGCTCATAGCCCACACCAATAGTCCTCCTCGTACTCTAGTCCTGAAAGAGACAATAAGATGGAAAGAAAATCACACGGCAGTTTAAGGCTTTAGTAAGACTACCAACAGAGATCAAATGTGCACTAAATTTAGGAACATGGAGGACATTGGATAAGGTGAGAGAAGAAAAAAATGAGACAGAACCAATATATTCCACTGGTGTGGAGGTTCCATCAGCAAGACGAACTAGACAATGGCAATCAGTGGAACTGGAAGGGATAAGACAACTATGCTCACCAGTCATATGATCTGAGGCTCCCGAATCAATAATCCAGGTCGCAGGAGATGAAGAGGCATGAAATGCAATACTTGTGATCACAATGAAGGAAGAGGCAGAGGGTTGTGAGGCAGAAGAGGCAGAAGGTGAGGACTGGGCCTGAAGAGTCCGAAGTCGCTGAAGATCGAGAACATCAGCCCGAGTCATGGTGATGGTATCTGTCTGATCTAAAGCAAGAGATGGATCAAGAGAAAGGCCACCAAGAGTATCAGATGTGGCTCCAATCTCATCAGAAATCACAATATGAACAGTAAGGCGATCATGTAATTTAAAACACGTCCTCTGCTGAAGGCCCCTCGAGTGTCCAAGCCACCATTGCAACTCTCAGATGAAATAGTGGTAGATGAATAAGCAATCCTCTACTGGGTGAGAACTGGTGTTGTCATCACCCGTCTACGTGCCTACTCAGTATGAACGATGGAATAGGTTGTCTGGAGCGAAGGAAATGGATGTGTAGCAACCAACTGAGTGCGCAGTGCCTCATACTCACCACTCAGGCATGCCAAGAACTTATAAGTTTTGTCTTCATCTTCCCGTGTCTTCACGATTTCTACGCTACGATTGTCTAGTAGGTCACTCAGAGGTTGTAGGTGGCTTAACTCTTCCCAACAGCCTTTCAAGGCCCCAAAATACTCAGTAACAGACATATTCTCCTGAGTGAGAGAGTAAAGTTCTATAATCAACTGGAAGATGTGGGGCTTATTAGAAACAGTCCCATAAGTATCATTTAGAGACTTCCACAAATCAGATGCAGTCTCATAAAAGAAGTAAGCAGAAGCAATACTGAGCTCCATAGAATTGAGAATCCAGCCCATCACGATAGCATTCGAGGAATCTCACGCATCTATCTTTGCAGAATCAGCAGATGGTGAAGTGGAAAGTCTTTTGGAAATGCCAGTGAGAAACCCAAGCTTTTCCTTCCCAATAACATACATTCGGACAGCCCAGGACCATAAAAGAAAGTTACTCCCATTGAACTTGGTGGAAATAATGGAGAGGTCCCTCAGAATGATGTCCAACGACCTTGGGATCCATAGATATATGAAATCACAGGTAAAACAACACTAACAAGAGATACAAATCATAAGAGGGTCGCAGGATTATACACCAAGATGGTGAATGTGCACGCCTAAAAAAAGGGAAAAACAGTCCAGTCGGCCCTTATTTTTTACCAAATCATCATGTATATGCGTCGAATCTGCCCGAAACCACTTCCAATGTGTAGATCATCCAAAAACAGTCCAAACAATATAAGTTTTGCACATTAAAACCCCCTGATTAAGAAAAAATCTGAAGAATGGATGATAAATGGGCCAGTTTCCGAAAAATTTAGAAAATGCAGGAAAAATATCAAACGATCCCCAAAAATTTAAGAAAAATCACCATTAAGTCCTCTTATTTGGCTACACAAAGTGGAGGTGGATTTGACCCAACCCGACCGTATGGCAACCATACGGTTGACGTCAGAAGGGGTCTGGGATGGGAAGTCTTCTCCTCTTTAGCTCCTTGAGATCTTCTTTCAACCTTGATTGCAACGTGGCTTTGATACCATGAAGATTTTAGAGAACGTAGAGAGATTGTAGAGAGAGAGAGAGAGAGAGAGAGATAGAAAAAACCTTGGAGCTCAAAAACGTTAAAGCTCTATTCTGTCTTATTTTCTTTTTATATGTAAGGTTTCCCCTATTTACAAATAACATCCTAATAAACACAAAATTACACATAATACCCCTATTTTGTATATTTATAGTTAAACCCCTACATAATGAGAAAAATGTTCCAACAACTTCAATAGGAAAAATCTAACAAACCCTAGCCCAGGCAACACAAAAATCTACTTTAGCGGGAAAAATCCAGGAAACCCTGACCAAGGCAACACAAAAATCTACTTCAAAAAAAAAAAAAAATCAACAAACTCTAGCCAAGGCAACACAAAAATTAGCAAGTCCTTTAGAAAAAATTTCAAAAAAGGAATTAATAAAAAATAAGCAAAAAAGGAATTAATAAAAAATAAGAAAAAACAAGTCAAGGGAAAAGAAGAGAGAGAGAGAGAGAGAGAGAGAGAGAGAGAGGAGAAGAAGAAGTAGAAGAAGAGAAAAAAAAAAGAAAAAAGAAAAAACTCTGAAAAAGAAACCCTAGGAGCACTTAGGCTCTGATACCATGTTAAGCGGCTACATAGTGCTATCAGTGTTTTAAATAGCTACGCTATGTAGCGTGTAGCTTACGATACGTAGCATAGCTTAGCCTAAACACTACATGATTAATTTGGATACACTACATGCTACAAAACTCACATTACAAGTCATTTTTCACTATAACATTAAAATTGATAATGTTTTTAATGATTTCTTACATTTTTCTATTTCAATGAAATTCGTTAGTTTTTTCAATGCTTTTAGTAAAATAATATAAGAAATAGTTTTAAATTAGTTTTGTTGCTCTTTCTTCACTTTTATACTTAACCATTACCCCTTGCTTTTACTTTAGGGTGCATTTGGTTGCACCGAATATCATAAAATTTTGTTAAATTTTATTATTAATCATCTAATTTGGTGCAACCAAGTGTAACCTTGATTAAAAATCTTAGTGTGTAGCTTATGCTACATGCTATGTAGCTTATGCCTCACGCTTCAGAGGGGTGAAGGCTACGCTATATGCTACTCGCTATTTAAAACACTGGTGCTAATCTTGAGGGCCTATGAGAAGCTACAATGAGAAGAAGAAGAAAAGTGGAAGAGAGAGACAATGAGATATAGAGAGAGGAGACAAATGGCAAGAACATAAGATGCTTAGGGTGTATTGAAACCGTAGCCTCTACTCTTATTTATAATAGAAAAAACGTGAATGGGTTCTATGGGCCTTATCACATGGACTTGTTGAACTCTATGAGCCTTATTACATGGATTTGGGCCCAATGGCCTTATTCAGCTATCAACTTTTCAACACTCTCTCTCAAGTTAGAGAATCCTAATGAGGCCCAGCTTGGAATAAGAGCAAACATAATCAAACCTTAAAAACTAAATAAACTTCTCTAACAAAACTCATACTATATCTGGGTAAAGTAGATTCTTAGCCAATTTTCTATGGCTAAAGCACGTTTCTAGACATGCAATAAGAACAGATTTTACAGGGAAATCACAGTCACACTTCTTTCACAAGTTACATGCAGTTGTGATTAGATGAAATGCACTTTAACATAATCGGCTGAAAATACCCTGCAAGTAGGGAAAGATCTCAGCTCCAAAGAAACACCTGATTCCGTGCAATTGCAGAGAGCAGCCTCTCCTTCTCCTTGTAAGCAGGGAGGGATTTCCTGAAAGTTAGCATCTTCACACCCTCAGGTGACTCCTGCAAATTGAGGTTACTAATTTATTAATTTACTATAATCAGCAATGAAATAAAATAATAGACAGTAGTATAAGTTTAGAAGTTACCGGATAAGATACTGCATAAACACAAAGTCAAGAATGATTTCTTTAAAGTGGCAATGAAGTTCTAGCAATCAAAGAGAATATTCGTCTAAGATCAATACATCCCCCAAAAACAGGGATGTATAACTCTGATCACATTTCAAGTCCACATCACCTTGTTCACAAATTGTCAGAAGAATTACCAGAAACTATGGAAGGAAGAAAGCAAAAAACTTCCATTTTTGAAGGATTGTTGCATTCAAAACAGAACTAGTCATAAACATGGTTATTAGTGAAAACCATCAACATTTTTTTTTCGAATTAACTGCACACAAACAATACATTAACGCTTTTATATTTACTATAAGGTTTTACAGTACATGAATTAATGTCTGCAGTGAGGTTTGCTAAGGCCAGATGCAAGTAAAGGGATACCATCTACAGGCTGCCACATGTGCCAGCATAGCAGACAATATCCAAGCCATCCATCAGGTGGGTCCAACCTTGAAGATGTTCTCTTGCAAAAACTACGTTCGTCCAGTCAACAGGTGGGCCACGATGTTAGAAACAAGCGGATGGCTTGGAAAACTAAGGCCAAGTTTTCTTCAGCCATATATTTCTTTCATAAAATGTGACCCACCAGATTAGTAGACTGACCTGGTTCTTGGGCCGAGGCATCTACATTTTAGGAGATCTCATAGATGCTGGCAAGCATGTTGATGTGTACATTATCTGCCTTGGACACGCCTATGAGCATAGCAAAGTTCATCTCTAATCATACATCTTTTGATTTTATCATATCACCGTACAGACTGATCAACATGCCAAGCTTTTCAATATCAGTGTTCGACATATCACGGTGTTTGACACCAATGCATGTGGCTGTCCTGTAGGCTGGAAGCAAGATAGATAGATATAGCAGGTAAGCTGAGTATACATTAAGGGCCCATTTGGATCCAGCATTGGTCAATCCTGGATTGGCCAATGAATCATTTGCTTCTAATCCCTTAGCCGGGGGCTTAAGGTATTGGAAGATTGATGAGTCCATCCCCCCTCCCCAAAAGTGGGGGTCGACGAGTTCCCTCAAAAAGGTGTCAACCCTCCCCTTCGGACCCACCCTCACCACAAAACTCCAACTGACACCCCTTTGTGCCCAACATCTATCCAGCTGGATTGGCCAATTGGCTGCTCCCAGCCCCCAAGACTCGTAACTGCACTAGGATTGTGAAGTCCCACCATCCAAAGAGCCCCTAAGAGTATCACAAAACAATCATCAAGAGGAAGGGGGAGAAACTATGACACAAGAAAAAGAACAAGAACAGGTTATAAATACACATCCAATGCATACAACTTGATGGGACCTAATTACCATGCACCAATTATTAATGACAAAAAAAAGGGAGTCTCATGATTCACCTGCCAAGCTCTCTGCAAATTACGCATACGTGAACTCTTTCTCTGTAGAATCTTTTCCATGACCGACGCATCAAGCAAGGAATCCTGGTTTTCATCCTCATTTACATCTTCAATTTGATTGACAGCCACATTTTCAACCAAATTATCTTTGACATTTTCAGAATTTAACTGCATTCGGTCAAGGTGCTCCTGAAGTAGACCCTCAACTCTCCTTTGTAAGCTAAGTGGGATCACAACCTATCGAAACAATGTCGGAAGTTCCAAATATCCATGAATACAAAATTTAATTTCTGCATGAAGTATAAATAAACGCTGCATCCTTGCATGCCAAAAACTATTATGGTATTACCTCTCTTTGTGGCCTTTTATCATCAAGATCTGGTCTGTAATTAGGCAGAGGAACCTTGCTTGCAACTACCACTTTCCCATACAGTTCACTAGCAATGCAACATACATTATACCAGAAGAAAAATAATATTTTAGTAGTGACTAGTGAGAATCATCAAACGATGGTTAAAATATAAAAATAAACAGAACATAAAATTTCACTACCTGTAAAGTCCCATCCTTTTGGCGAGGTTGGAGATTTGCTCATAGTCCCGCCGATCTCTTTTATCTCTAGAAATTATTTCTTGGTCTTCTTCGCTGCGTAAAAGTAAGCTAAGTTTCCATTTCCATTCGTCAATGTTGGCTACCGACGAAGATGCCTAACAAACCAAACTATGTCATCTTCAAACTGAAAGTAGCTTTCAGTTGACTTTCAAATAAATAAATAAACCTAAAGACCTAAGGAATGAGTATCAGTGCCATTTTGAAGCCTTTAAATGCAAATTCAAATTTTCTTTGCAAGCAATCCAACAACTTATACTTCATTTTCCACATTTCCCATCACTGTTGTCGTCGTCATCTTCCTCGTTTCTCAAGAAGAGGAATTATAATACTCTCACAATGTATAGTAGGTTACTTCGCACATACATCCAGAGAACATGAGGCATAGACGCCAGGCAGTCTGAACTGTTCAACTTGTGAGACCAATGTGAGATAGAGCATGGCCAACAAAAGAATAATCCCACCTGTGGTTTTTCCTCTTTGTTATTTGTCCTAATCTTGGGCACATGGACCACATGTTGGGCAACATGTGCCACGTGTGGCGATGAGTGGTCTTGATAGTCTTTCCAAGATCTATGATTGTACATTGTATTTGGAAAATGCCCGCACTTAATGTACATTGAATCTGGACAATGTCCACATTCATTGTACATTGTATCTGCACCATGTCACGTTTTCTCATTTGTATTTATACCTCGTTGATACAGTAAATAATAATAAGCACTTTCTTCCCTTTGTCTCTTTCATCCCTTTTTTTTTCTATACATGATTTATGACATGGTATTAGAGCGTGATTGATCCGGTACCTTGCTTCTCTCTTCCATTCTTCTTTCTCTTTTTTTTCCTTCCCTTATGGTGAAATCCTAACGTGTTTGGGGCTGACGTAAGTTAAAACCATTCTCTCATTGTAGCACCTTTTGGTGGGTCGTGTAATCATGTTCTACAAAGGTTTGTAAGGTCCACTTTTATTTCTAAGTGGACCACCAATCGTCAAGAGTTCAATTTACGGTTCGATTTGAAGTCAAAGGTCAGATTTGAAAACAGGAGTTGTGTGTGGAGTTTTTTTATGGCCATGATTGAAGATCAAGTGAACAAATGAAAGCCATAATACAAGTCCTAATTGTTTGTGTTTGTGGATTCGTATCATCCTGGAAGTTTTGTTGTGGTAAGATTAAGTTGAAAGTTCTTCCCTTTTGCATGTTCAAGTTTCTTATTTTATGGAATATGGATGCCAAGAGTGAGACAAAAAAATTTTAAAAAAAAATCATTGTTCAAAAAAAGAGAGAAAAAATAGTATGTCTTTTTTTTTTTGAAAGACAAAAATTAGTATCATGTCTCCATCTATGACTCTGCAATCACATCAACAAAACTTAATGGAGCAAATTACCTAAAATGGGCCGCATCTATAGATCTTTTTTTTACGTGAAAGAGAGTTAAAAGTATTTAACTTCTCCAAAACCTGTAGAAACTTCAACAAAGTATGAAGATTGGATGGCTGAAGATGCTCAAATTAGAACATTATTGAGGAATAGTATGGAAACATATACCAGTGCGAATGTCATCTTCTTCAAGACTGCAAAAGAAGTCTAGGAAAACTTGAAGGAGATATATGCAGGTAAGAAGATCCTAACCCGCATCTATGAATTACTTCCAAAATATTTTCTCCTTCCAGTAGGGAGATAAGAGCGTGGTAGACTACTACTCTACCTTGCAAGGCATGTTGGAAGAACTAAATGTGTATCGGCCGGTATCGATAGATTATGAAACTATGCGACGGCAGAGAGGAATTTCATGTGCCTAAATTCATCTCAGGCCTCCACCTTGAGTTTGAGACTGTAAGAGCTCAAATCCTTGGAAGTAGTGAAATTCCTTCCGCCACTGAGGCGTTCGCTAAAGTTGAATGCACAACTAGTGTTAATCCGCAAGCTTCATCCTCATATGATCAATCTGCATTTATCTCTGCATCTAGTAAAGGATATGGGTGGAGCCAAGGTGGTCGTGGTCGGACGATTTGGCGATAAAGATTCTGGAGGAGGTTGCATGGGAGGCAGGAGTACATGGGGTGGTTGTGGCACGGATTTTAGCAGTAAACCTGGCCATGGTCGTGCTAATCGACAATGTAGACATTGTGGCCTCACCATTCATATAGCTGACATGTGTTGGGATCTTGTTGGAAGACCAGCTTGGGTGAATCAGGTTCACTTGTCGAATGATGGTTTCGAGGGTTATGGCTCCAAATCTATCTCCACCCATATCGAGCCAAGTACCTCAGGTGACACAGTTACTATGTCTAAGGAAGAGTATGCCAAGCTTCAGAAAAGCTGCTCCACTTAGCCTTCATCCTCCAAAGCACCTTTTGCCCAATTAGGTATAGCATATTTCACTTTCTCTATGAGTTTCCCTTGGATTATTAACTCTGGTACTTCCGATTACATTACTGGTAAGCATGGTATGCTGTCTCAGTTAGTTCAGTCCTCATCCATCCCCTTTGTGTACATCTCTACTAGTGCGTATCTAGGGTTAGTACTATCTGACCCCAGATCTCTCATTATCCTCAATTTTGTATATTCCTAAATTTCCTTTGAGTTTGTTATCTGCTATTAAACTAACCAAGCCTCTAAATTGTTCTGTCAAATTCTATCCTTCTTATCGTGTGTTTCAGAATCTAAAGATAAGGAGAATATTGGTGAAGGATATGAATTAAATGGGCGCTACTATCTCAATTGTGGAATAAAGGAATTGGAGTACCTTTGCAGGCCAACATTTCTCCTAATCAGTGGCACTCTAGACTAAATCACCCATCCTCGAATAGTTTAAAGAGTCTTATCTCATCTTTGTCGCATGCGTCTAGGTTAGAGTGCAAAGCTTGTGAGTTAAGCAAGCATCGTTGAGTGTCCCTTATTTCTCGTGAAGATAAAGTCAATGATAAACCCAATTACTTAGTACATTTTGATGTTTGGAGTCCACTTCATGTTTCCAATTTGTCTAGTTTTAAATATTTTATTATCTTTGTGGATGATTGCTCTTGAATAATATGGTTACACTTGATGAGACACCATTCTGAGGTATTTACATGTTTTAAAGAATTTCATGTGCAAATAGAAACTCAATTTGATGCTAAAATATGAATATGAGATCTGACAATGCTAGGGAATATATGCTGAACCTCTTTCATTCCCACCTTTCCTCCCATGGCATCATTCACCAAACATCATGTGCACACACCTTAACAAAATGAAGTTGCAAAGCATAAGAATCATCACTTACTTGAGGTTGGTAGAGCCTTTTTGCTGATATGAATGTTCCGAAAGGTTTTTGGAGTGATACAATTTTGACTACACGTTATTTAATAAACAGGATAACTTCATCAGTCTTAGGTGGGAAATCTCCTTCTTCTATCTTATATTCCCTATGTCAACCTTTTATATTCCTCCTAAAGTTTACAAGTGTGAGTGCTACGTACATCAGTTTGACCATGTTTCTGATAAATTTGAACCCAACGATATAAAATGTGTTTTTCTAGGTTACTCTTATACTTGGCAAGGTTACAAGTGTTAAATCCAGTCACTCGTGGGCGGTATGTGTCAGCCGATGTTACGTTTTGCGAGATTGCTCCATATTTTTCTTAGGGAGGAAAATCTTTACAACTTGAAGAAGGCTCTATCACTATTTCCTTTGGTGTCAAACACAACTTTGTCCATTAAGCGCAAGTTCCTGTGTAACATTCAGATCCCCCTCTGCTACAGGTCTACTCCCGGCGTTCCAAGAAAGGATATGAAGAGCATACCAACATGTCCTCTATCAATAAGCCGCCCCATCTAAAGATCCTTCTTCTGTGTCTTCACCAATACTGCCCAATGAGGAAGATCTACCCATTACTCTATGTGAGGGTATAATCCTGTACCAACCATCCAATCTCTAATTTTGGTTATTTTGGTGGCTTATCTCATTCATTTTGCCAGTTTGCTTAGTCTGTGTCCTCTATGCTCATTCCTCATTCTTTTTATTCCTCCTAAAGTTTTCGAGTGTGTGTGCTACGCACAGTAATTTGACCATGTTTCTGATAAATTCAAATCCAAAAATGTAAAATGTGTTTTTCTAGGTTACTCTTATACTCAAGGAGGTTACAAGAGTTACAATCCAGTCACTCGTAGGCAGTATGCCATAGGTGTCAACTGATGTTGCGTTTTTAGAGAGTGCTCCATATTTTTCTACGAGGAGGAAAATCTTTGGAACTAGAAGAGGACTGTATCACTCTTCCTTTGGTGTCAAACACAACTTTGTCCATTAAGCAAGTTCCTATGCAACATTTAGATCCTCCTCCACTACAAGTCTACTTCCGGCATCCCAAGTCTATCGATTAGGCCACCCCATCTGAAAATCCTTCTTTTGCGTCTTCACCAGTACTACCCAATGAGGAAGATCTGTTCATTGTTCTCCGTACGAGTATACGTTCCTATACCAACCATTCAAACTCTAATTTTGTTTTTTTTGATGGCTTATCTCACTCCTTTCAGCAATTTTCTGTCTTTATCCTCTGTGTCTATTCCTCAAAATATCCACTCCTCGTAAAGTGATAACCAAGCTGCATCTCGCATTGCCAATAATCTGGTTTATCACGAGAAAACCAAACACATTGAAGTTGATTGTCACTTCATTCAGAAAAAGGTGGCTAACAACGAAATATGCATGTCATATGTCAAGTTCCAAGATCAAATGGCAGACATGTTTACAAAGGCTCTTGATTGTGCTCATATAGATCAGTTCTTTGTCAAGTTGGGCATTAACGATATATATGCTCTAGCTTAAGGGAGTGTTATTTGATCTTATCTCGAGCAAGTGTGGACCACATGTGGTGATGAGTGGTCTTGATAATCTTTCCAAGATCCATGATTGTATATTGTATTTGGACAATGTCCACATTTGTTGTACATTGAATCTGGACAATGTCCACATTTCTTGTACATTGTATCTAGAAAATGTCCACATTTTCTCATCTGTATTTATACCCCCATTGATATAGTGAAAAATAATAAGCATTTTCTTCCCTTTATCTCTTTCATCCCTTCTTTTTTCTATATGACTATTAATTGGAATTGTTAACAAACTTTAGTTGAACAATCTAATAGTCATTGATTGGCAAGCTTTAAAGGCTCAATGAAAGTGGTCAGTATGTCTGAAACCCTACATAAGATGGAAAAAATACTTTCTTGAAATTGTGTCCTCTCGGTGCGTCCATGTCCACTTGCCCGACACTCAAGAACACGCTTCATATTAAAACTAATTCTTTACATTTAGTTTTGGGATGCTCTTCTACACATAATCGTTTTATTACTATTCATTCTTGGGATTTTTTACACAGATAATTACAATATACTGATAAGACATCTGACTTTTAAAAGTCAGCATATCCACACATCACCAAGCCAAAAAAAAAAAGGCAACCCTGTTACATAACTGAAACCAATGCTTACCAAGCCAAATGTGACTAATCTTTTGATACAATCAATTGAGTTGTTTTGAATCCTTTTTTAAAGAAAATTCTAGAAAAATGTGGATATAGGAAATTATTAGGAAGAAAAAAACATTGTGCACCGTTTATGTAAAGAAAGGCCTTTACCACTTCCTTCAGAATGAGCCATTCACCATGGAGCTTGGGAAACTTCAAAAAGGGCAGGCAAGGAGTTAGCAAGCTCAACATCTAGCTGCAGGGTGTTCTTAAGCTATTGAAGAAAAGGGACTCTCTCAAAAGAGGTTCATAATGGCTTTAGTGGTTGGCCTTCATAGGGTTGTTCATTCTCTCCCCCTTTAGGGGAGCCCTAGGGTAACAATTTTTATGATCCTATCCTTCTTAAGTGGTGCTTGAGGCAATAACAAAAGAAAGCCTTATCAACACAAGATCTAGGATAGGCAGCCAACCGCCTGAAGAGAGCAATGTGCATGGACCAGGTGAGTAGGGCTGTAGCTTCGTGGACCACCCGTTGGGCCTAATGGGTGGTAGTATCACACCTTTTCAAAGGAACTGTACGTGACACTCACGTCATATAGCTCTGTCCCCATAATCTAGACCTCCCCTTTCCTTTAACCGACGGGTCCTACAACCAACTTGTCCTCACAACTTCAAAATTCTTGTTACATAAAGCATGCATTGGGTCGGCCTTTGATTAGATAGTCATAAGCGTTTTGAAGCAAGCAACAGCTGAAAAACCATTGCACGCGTTGGCCTTTTGACTTAATAATTGTTTTGAAGCTGAAAAATGCATGCGCGCTAGCGCACTTTTGTTGATGAAGGTTCTCTCATTTAGTTACCAAAAACAACTAGGGCATCATGAATTTGATTATCTAATCAGAATAGCGCCATCATTCGGAAGTGAATAGTATCAAAACCTCCCTTCTATCTCTGCCTAATAATAGCATGGACTAGCCTTACGACCAAGAATTAGGGAATTAAAGACGTCATGTATTAACCTTCACTACGGGTTTG
This sequence comes from Liriodendron chinense, assembly GCA_003013855.2. Taxonomy (NCBI): domain Eukaryota; kingdom Viridiplantae; phylum Streptophyta; class Magnoliopsida; order Magnoliales; family Magnoliaceae; genus Liriodendron; species Liriodendron chinense. The sequence goes on from ML058584.1 coordinate 2,579,078, forward strand.
ACTACATTACTAAGAATACCTATTACCTTCCGTATTGTATAATGTTCATATTGAGTGCATATTGAACCAACATTGTACACCCAAGATGACTACCATTCAAGCACTCCTATCTCTTGCAGCCAGCAAGTCTTGGCTCTGTGGAAAATGGACGTTAAAAATGCATTTCTTTGTGGTGATTTGGATAGAGAGATTCATGGAGCAACCAGCTGGGTTTAGGAGGAGCGAGTTTGGTTGCAAAGGAATAGCTCCACTTAAAGTGAGACTGACGAAATATCCCTATAATAATGAGAAGGGGGTTGCTCTTCTTTACATTGATTTTGGCTCTTTCATACTCAAGATTATTGACCAAAAGAGGATCCAAGTGTAATGAACATGGTATCCCGAATTAGTTACATAATGGCCGTTACAGAACAGTAACGGTCCATTACGCGTTACAAGGCCGAAACAGCCGTAACAGTTATTACATAAAAAACAAGTCGTGATGGCCCTATAACAGTCTGTAACGGCCCATGGCGGTCCCGTAATGGTCTAGAAACAGTTTTTTTTTCAGAGAGAGAGAGTTGTAACGGCCATTACAAACTGCACCATAATAGTAACGGCAGTGGCCATTACGTCCACCATTACCATTATGGAACACCTTGGTAATGCAGCAACATGCACCTCACTAAGGTGCAGCAACCATCCACCACGCATGTGACATGCATGTACCTCAATTTTGGACTATTCAAATCATGGCTCCATTTTGTATGGAGAATGGCCTGAAAATGACATTGATATGCTGATCCTTACTGTCTGATTTTTCCCATTGCATTTAGGTTGCTAACCATTTCTATTTAAATTATCCATCTTAACCCATTGTCCATTGTCTCTATTCAACGTGGTTTTCATCCACGCTCCATCCAAATTAAGGTTCATGATTTGGATATCAGGATTGGCATGCATGCATGCCACGTGCACAGCAGATGAGCTACTGCACCTGACTGAGGCACAATTGCACAAATAGCCAGATTTTGACTTTTCCAACCAAATAAAGGCCTCTACATTGCCACAAAGGTCAAGCTGCACATGCTTCTTGGGCATTACAGATGTGTTAACCCAGCTGATACACAAGTATTGGTGGAGTTGAATAGCTTAATACAACTCTCCAGATGCACAAGCAACTCTCGTCGGTAACCTCCAAATCTAAGTTGACGTGGCTGTCTGGAAACCATACCAATTGAACAGTTAGGGTCATTTGGTCTATATTAGTTATGATCCATGCCCCATCCATATTTTATGATTTTTATCTATGCCAGCAGCTTGGTTTTCATCACTCTGGATTCTGAACTTTTGTGGCAGCAAACAACACCAGAAAATTGCAAACTTGATACTGTTGGAAAGCTTACCAAATTATACTTCAAACTGATCTAACATCAGGCAATTCTACAAAGAATTGAGCAAGTTGTGACCAAATAACAAGCATTTACAAGGCTATAACCAGAATGAATAAGTCTTTTGAGTCATAACTTACGGTGGCCGGTACCTCTACAAGTCATAAGCTTATTCTATAAGTAACTCACCTGTGTAAAAAGTTATTTACCTGCCTATTCCTCTGCTTATACACTATCATCTGTGTGGGGCGCAACATTTGAGTCAATTGAGCTATCGCACTTTCAAACTAAGTTCAGAACTAGTAAAAATTCTTTCGTTTCTTCATTAAAACAATGCTATCTAGACACTTCCATTGCAAATTAAAACAAATTATGCCAAAACTTTCAACTTGCTATGTACAGTTTCAATCAAGTCCAAAGGGTAAAAAAAAATCCATCTTGCTATGTATAGTTTCAATCAAGTCCAAAGGAAAAAAAAAATACATGAGATATTAATTTCAATTAAAAAAAACTAAAATTTAAACAATTAAGAGAAAAATAACCTTATGACTCTCGAAATCGCACTCATACTCATCGTCCGAGAACTGCTCGACAGCATATCCGCTGCTGCAGAGACCCTGCCTTCCCACTTTCCTGAAATCTCCGCCATTGAAGACCGAGAATCGTGGCAGGGATGGCGACATATCGACAGCAGCCATCCATCCGCGATTCGATAGTGCAGTTGCTGCTGACTTGCCGACCTTCAGCAGAAACCCTAACCCCGAATGCATTTTCTTCAGATTTCAACAGGCATTGCGCCTGCGAGAACCGTGAAATGGCGCCGCTTCTTTTGCGAGGAGCGGTCGAAGAGGGTCGGGCGCGAGATTGAGGGAATGAAATTTGTATTAATACGAGGGAGAGGGAGATTCATAGAGGGTCGTAGGGTTTAGGAAAAACTGAAATTTCTGCTGCATTTGTTCGGAGAAATGACGAGGACTCCCGCGAGGAGAGACTGAAGAGAAGATCATTCACAACGTGTCTGCATTGGATGCGTGTTGGAGACAGACCACTCATCGAACCCGCCCATAACTTATTCCCAGACTTAGGGCCTGTTTGGCTGCAGAATCCAGATTCTAGAGAAAATCCAGATTCCGTTGTTGGAATCCAAAATTGCAGAAGCTACTTGAAACCAAGTTCCATATGGAACTTGCTGTTTGGTTGAAAATTATGTAATTCAGGTTTGTTTCAACCGTTGCTTATGGTATGGCCCTCAGATCCGCCTGTGAACCTAACCCTTGGCCCATTCTAGCCCCACAAGACAGATGGCCAGGTTGGATGGCAAATAAACATTACAGTGGGCCCTAGGAAGTTTTTTATGGTGGACATTCAATCAACACTGTTTCCTTGTGGTGTTGTTCACTTGAGATTTAGATCTGCCTCATTTTTTTTGTCTAATGCCCTTCATTGAGCTTTCAAAAAGGATGGACTGTGTGGATATAAATTGCATATGTCATAGATGTACGATGCATACATGCAGGTGGGTGACACTCACTGCCGTCTCTTTTCCCTTCTCCAGAAACAGTTACCTACACTGTTTCTACTAATCCCGGTTCCAGCCAAATTAAGTTTCCGTACGGAATCCTGTTTGGCTGGAACTTGCCACCAAACACACCAGTTAAAGTCGAATTCTGCTGGAATCCCGAATTCAAGTTGGAAATAAGTTTCCAAATGCCAACCAAACGGGCCCTTAGGTTGCATAATCTAGATTCTAAAGAAAATTCAAAACCCAATTTCCATCTAGAACTTGCTGTTTGGTTGAAAACTATGTAAACTGTGGCATGGCTCACTTGGGCTTCAGATCGGCCTGAGAACTTGACCCATGGCCTATAGTAGTCCCACAAAATAGATGGCTGGGTTGGATGGCAAATAAACATTATAATGGGCCCTATGAAGTTTTTAATGGTGGAGGTTCAATCAACACTGCTTTCCTATGGTGTGGTCCACTTGAGATTTAGACTGCCTCATCTTTTGTCTAATGCCATTAATTGAGCTCTCAAAGCGGATGAACCATGTGGATATAAAATGCATACATCAAGGTGGATGATGCTCACTTCCGCCTCTTTTTCCCTTCGTAGAAATGGTCCCCTACACCGTTTCCACTAATCCAATTTAGGTTTCAAATGGAATTCTGTTTGGCTGGAATTTACCACCAAACACACCATTTAAAATTGGATTTCACTGGAATCTAAATTTTAAGCTGGAAACAAATTTCCAAATGCCAACCAAACAGGCCCTTAGTCCTGAGGAAATTGGATTGTGTACTGAGTTGCTCGGTATGCTTTTATCATACTGAGTAAACTTTGTTGGACCCAGCGTGAATGTATGTGGTTTATCCAAGCCGTCCATCCATTTTTACAGGTTATATTTAGGGGTTGAGCCCAAAATTGAAGTATATCCAAAGCTCAAGTGGACCATACCATAGGAAACAGTGGGAATAATGATTTCCACCGTTGAAACATTGCTAGGGCCCACAGTGATGTTTATTTGTCATCCAAACTGTTCACAAGATCATAAAGACATGGATGAATTTGAAAAACAAATATCAGCTTGATCCAAAACTTCCGTGGCCCTCAAGAATTTTTCAACGGTAGACGTTCAATTCACACTATTTCTTGTGTTGTGGTCCACGTGAATCTTTTACTCTAGCGGTAAAATTTATCTGATAAAATGGATGAAGAATCCCACGGAGGCACTGTTTGATTTTTTGAATTCCATGAGTAAATACAGGTAAGATGGTCATTATTACTTACAACGTTGCCTATGTTTTTGTTAAACTTTCCTAAAACTCGCCTATGGTTCCCGTAGTTGGCCGATAAAACGCTTGTTGTGTTACATATGAGATGCAGTATTTTTTACAAGACATTTTTACCCTTGAAAAAATTCCAAAAATCACCTCTCGTGCTCTCTCATGCCCGAATGCACCAACCTCACCTGCAAACCCCCTCTCCTCCTCCTCCTCTCTTGACCTAGTAAAGCCCTCTCTCTCTCTCTTTCCCTCCCACGATCTTGCCTTCGCCTGAAGACTCCCTCTTACTTGCCCAAGAAAGTGGGGATAATGACAAACACCATTGAAACCATACTAGGGCCACACCATCTCCACATCGCTGGTTTGGAAGGGCGCGAATTGGGTACTACCCCCACCGGAACCTAGCTAGAGAACGAATGTCATGTTAGAGGATTGTGGAGCCCACCATAATGTCGAAGTTTTATCCATGCATCCATCCATTTTGACGGATCATTTTAGAGCAAGTGTCCAAAAAGGAAGCAATTTGAAGGCTCAAGTGGACCACACCACATGAAGAAGTGAGAATTGAATTGTTATTGTTGAAAACTTCCTAAAAGCCTACTTTGATGTTTATTTGTCATCCAACTTGTTCATAAGGTTACATAGACTTGTATGGAGGGAAAGCATAAATACCAACTTATCCAAAACTTATGTGCCCCTAAAGAAGTTTTCAACGGTCAGCTTTCAATCCTCATTGCTTCATGTGGTGTGGTCCACTTGAGCCTTTAATCTACCTCTTTTTTCAGATCATCCCTAAAATAATATGTCAAAATTGATGAACGACATTAATAAAACAACTACATCACGGTGGGCTGCATAGAGACCCTTGCAAGACTGTCTGTCTCTAGCTAGGTCCTGGTTAGGGTAATACCCAATCCGCCTCCGTCCTGGAAGGGATTCCGAACTGAGTAACTCATATGCTAAGCGTACTGAGTAAACTCTATGGACCAAACCGTGATTTATGTATTTTATCCACCCCGTCTATCCATTTTACCAGATAATTCTTTCTTGAGCCTAAAAATAAAGCATATCCATAGCTCAAGTAGACCACACCACACGAAACTGTATGAATCGAACGTCTACTATTGAAAATTTCTTGGAGGCCACGGAAGTTTTGGATCAAGTTGATATATTTGTTTTCTCTTCATCTGTGTCCACATGATCTTATGAATAGGTTAGATGACAAATAAACATCACTGTGGGACCTAGGAAGGTTTCAATGGTGGAAATCATTATTTCCACTGTTTCCTTTGGTGTGGTCCACTTGAGCTTTGGATACGCTTCAATTGAGCTTTAAATATGCTTCAATTTTGAGCTTAACCCCTAAAACGAGCAGGAAAAACGGATGGACAGCATGGATAAACCACATACATTCACAGTGGGCCTGACAAAGTTTACTCGGTATGATAAAAGCATAACTCGCTACGCAATTAAAATCATCAGATTTTGCTAGTTTCGGAAGCAAATTAAGCAGATTTTCTGTTGAAACCATTCACAGGTAGTTCTTGCGCTGGTAACTTAAGTGGGCACATGGTGATGTCTGTGAGTAACCCACCCCGTCTACCCGTTTTGTGAGCTCATTGTAGTACATGCGACCAAAATTAACCCGAATCTAAGACCCAAGTGAGCCATACGAGAGGGGAATATGGGAAAAGAAATGCCTACCATTAAAACCTTCTTGGCTCCACCTTGATGTTTATATACCATCCAAATCGTTTATAAGGTCACTCCCAATAAGATGATCTATAAACAGAAACAACTTATCCTGATACAAAACTTTTGTAGCAATACAAATATTTCAATAGTGGTCGTTCAATCCCCAATTGTTTTCTCTCGTGCGCCCCACTTAAGTCTTAGATCCAACTCATTTTTCGTCTCATCTCCTAAAATGAACTCTCAGAATGGATGAACGGGTGGATTTTTACAAAGATCATAGTGGCCCCACCTAACTCGTGGAAAGCCTTTCCACCAAAATCTACGTCAACTAGTTCCACGGTGTCAGCCAAGGGTCACCTTCTAACACAACCTTCCCTACTAGTTTTTCAAAAGCCATAGGCCCTATCATGATATATTTGGTATACCATCTATCCATTTTTCAGGGTCATTTTAGGGCATGGGCCCAAATACAAGGCAAATCCAAATCTTGATTGGACCTGTTTGTACCGAAAACTGGTCAACAGATAATTTCTTCAACAGTCCTCTCTAATGGATTGAGATGTTGGTAGAATGAAGATTGTTCCGCCCTAAGACCTGCTAAAACCAAGAAGAGGGGGGGGGGGGGGGGGGGGTAGCTTGGATCCAGCCGTTAGCCCTCTGATGTTTAATAAGTCAGTGTTTGGACCTTAGGGAAGAGGTTTACTGGGAACGAATTGCTTACCCCATTTGGTGAAGATTGATCCTTATTTATAAGCTGCTCGGAGAATTGAAGATCCCTTGATCGGTGGCGAGATATCCACTTTAAGCGTAATCTTTGGTGACCCGACGATCACGCCCTTATTCGCCCGATCCCGACTTCTTCGAGCCTTATCCCTTGATCATCACCGACACATTCTCTTATGGCTCGTCGAGATCAAGTCGGTCCAAGTCGATGGTTGTCAATGTCGACCTGTGGCTGCCGACCTATGGTTGTCGACCTCTCATCCAGGTCGACATTGATCCGTAGATAGCCATGAGGAATATCTTAGGTCGCTTTTGCAAGAGTTATGCTTTAGGCCATTTAGAGTCGCTGGTCCCTAATTCGACCTGTCTGGTTAGCTCGGATTTACCCATAACAGTAGCCCCCCTACTCCTTAGTTTGAGTAAACGAGGAATATGGAGTAATAGATAATTGTCGTGCCTAACCAAGCCAAGCTGGTGGAGTGTGAAGACTTGTAGAAAATCTAGTTTTTCAGGAGGGCAATCTCCTGCCTTAATTACAAGATATGGATTATCATTAGCCCAACACGCTTTCCAATATATCACAATCATATCTGTACGGCACTGTTGATGCCTCTTGAGCTCAGGTGAATGACCGCCTGATCCATGTTGATGGTTGTCTCAGCCGATTTGATGCATTGAATGCTTGCCCTCCTCTACTTGCTAAGTGGTGCTATAGCAGGTCGAGGAGATGCCCCGTTTGCACAGATAACTGAGAGGGAAACGTGTGGCCTGGCAGCGGAACCGAGGGGACGCCTTTTTTAATGAAACCAAGAGTTGCTTCACACATGTCCTTGTACGGATGGCAGGCGGTGCTCCTATATAATCTTCCTTCCTTAGCCATTTCTCCATTTCTGTTTCTGCGTGCTCGAGCTTCTATTCTACTTGCCTTAGAACCAATTAACTTCCAGATCAGTTTTCTTAAATTCTCGTGCTAGGCTTTGGTACGCTTTCCTTTACTTTGCTCTTTCGATCAACTTTACTTCTTTTTCATTTCTTTTTCTTCATTCTTTGTCATGTCCGGGTCTTCTGACTCCGATTATATCTCCCGGGTGGGTTCTAAGGAGGATAGGTCTATGAGCCCTTCTCCGAACTCCCGGGATGATGCTCAATCCGAGGAGTCCAGTTTTAGGACTGTAGTTGAGGATCAGGGGATTGAGTCCTCATCACATCATTCGGAGCAAGCCCCCAAATCGAGGCGGATGCCCTGAGGACTTCTGCTCCTAGAGTTGGTGCTAGTCTGAGCACTGCCTCCCGATTTGAGCTGGATGACGTGACCTCCTCTATACCTGAGAAGGAGCTCACCGAGCTGAGGGAGATATACAAAATTCTGGAGTCCATTGGTCTTATGGTTCATGAACTTGGGGAATTTCTAAGTCGCCCGCACATAGGGGAGATCACTCTAGCTCCCATTTTCTTCACTTCAGGCTTACGATTGCCCTTCCATCCTTTCGTGTGAGAAGTTTTGAACATCTTGAACTTGTCTCCCGATTAGTTACAACCTAACGCGTGGAGATGTATTTTTAGCTGTTACATCTTGTGGCGGCGTATAAGAAATAAGGAGCTGACTTCCGATGAGCTCTTTTCTTTATTTAGACCTAAGTGCCTTGGAGGTCGGGGACTGTATTACTTCTCTTCTTGTTTAGGTCAGGGAGGTCCCCTCATTACCGGGCTCCCTACTTCCATTGAAACTTGGAAGGGAAAGTGGTTCTTCGCAGCTAGAGGTTAGAAAGCAACACCTAGTGAGCGCTCGCCTTTGGAGTATCGAGTCCGTATCAAATTTGCAATCCCAAGTTGGAATGCTATCTGACTTTAGTGACTTGTCGTTTTGTGACCTTGGATTTTTTTTTCCTAACCTTTCTGGTTCTGTCATTTACAGTTTCTTCGACTTATCGGCAGGAGCCTTTCTTCCGAGCTGCGCGCGAGTGCTCGGTAGAAGAGGAGAATTACGAAGAGCTCATCACTCCTGAATCTGTATGAGAGGCTGAATTTAGACCTCAGAGGTATGAATCACCAATCTTCTGCGCCCGATCTCCTTTTGCAGTTGTCGGTATTCTGACTGAATGTCACTTTTGATGCAAGGATGGCTCCAAAGGCTCCAACTAAGGTTTGGAAGCTTCCAGCTAATCTTGCAGCGGGGGGAAGCCTTCCCAGCCCCTAAAAAACAAAGTAGAAACGGGCCTCAGGACTGAGGACCCTGCCACGCAAGTCAGTTGTCAGCATGCCTTCATTTGTGGAATTGGTCAGTCATTAGCTACAACCACACTAATTAGGGCGGCCCCACAAACTGTCATCCCTTTGTCTGAAGCTCCATCTGCCCAAGAGCTGATAATAATTGTAAATGACCGACCTTAAGCTCGGGTCGATACTGGTGGGTCGTCTCAGGCCCTCCGGGACGAACCTTAGAAGGTTCCCATGCCTCCTCTCACCTAAGAATATTCATCTTGTTTGGACAGTATTACATCTTACGACCGTGTTAATCTTGGCATTGTCAAGAAATTGGATGCTCTGTCGTCAACCACTCCTGACCAGCTAGTTGGGACAATTATCGAGAGCAACCTCCAGGTAACTATTTTACTTCCCTATCAACTAGTAAAATCAGCCTAATTCTCACATTTTTTGGCTTTTTGTAGGACACTGCTCTTGGCATTCTAATATGTCAGGCCTTCGCCGACCAATCTCGGCGGATCAAGGAAGTCGTGCGGGCTGCCTCATTTTGGAAGAAGAAAGTCGAGGCCGCCGAATTGGAGGCTAAAGTCACGAAGTCCAACCTTGAGGTCGCACAGGTTCAGATCAGAACTGCCAAGGATGCTTTATCTCAAATTGAGACAAAGTTGCAGTCCACAAAAAAATAAGGTCGAATCTATCGAAAATGCCCCCAAATTGGTTGAGAAGGAGAAGGTCATGCTGGCTATCCTTTTGGAGGACGTCCAGACCAATTCTCAGGCCGAGCTTGAAAAGATGAGGATGGTCCAATAGAATGTCTACAACTATGGCTTCCAAGACTACCAGACCTTGGTGGAGAAGCATTATCCAGACCTCGATTGGGCCCCTATAGACGAGGACGAGGTGGATGCATCTGACGAAGAGGGTGTGACCGAGGTAAGGTTGTCAACGACATGGATCATGATCCGAATTTGATCCAGATCCGATCCGATTTAATCGAATTTGGATCAATAATCGGATCAGCGGGTTAGATTCGGATAGAAAATCTTGATCCGTTTAATATTCGGGTCGGATTCAGATCGACCTCGATTTGACTTGTTAATGATCTGATTAAGCCAGGTATAAAAGGAAAAAAAACTAATGCAGTAATACTCCTCTCGGCTCTCAATCCTCGCCACTCTGCTCTCCACTAGCGGTCCAGCATTAAGCTCCCGTCCCGCACCACACCGCTACCAAGGTAATAGCCCATCGGTCCTTTCATCAGGTATCACTGTACTAGCATCTCTCTCTCTCTCTCTCTCTCTCTCTCTCTCTCCCCCCTTCATTCTCTGGATGGCCCACAGTTGTGATCCCTGTCATTACGAAGTCTCTGTATGGTCCACCGTTGGATTCAAATATCTAAATTTAAAACGGATTCGAAATCGGATCGGATTTAGATTTTGAAATATTCAAACGAGTCAGATCCGAATCATACTCTTGTGATCCGAATCGAATTCAGGTCAGATCGGAATCGTACACTTGTGATCCGAATTGAATTCAGGTCGGATTCAGATCAGATATATCTTAATCGGATCGAATTCGGATCATCATTGATCCAGTTCGTATCCAATCCATTGATAGCCCTAGGCCGAGATGACGTCGACGGGGGACACAGCTGAGGTGGTGACAATTGAGGTCGAGGCTAGAGCTTAGGAAGGGTTTACTCAATTCGGCCCTGCTTGATTTGAAAATTTTCTATCTTTTGTTGTTTTTTATATAGCCAAACTTTATGTTATGTGAACAATTTTGGGATATAATTGCATATGACTTGTTGGTAGAACATTATGAGATTTTGCTAGAACGTTCTGTATTTTGCGTAATACTTGTTTTGCTCTTGTCACCTCTTCCCCCCCAACTCCATTGTAAAGTAGAAGCTCGGGAGGGGGAGTGATTCAATAGTACATGAGCAGGGATGATCCTTACAGATCTTTCCTCTTACTGTGTAAGGTGAGGTGGCATCTTAGCCTTTCGGCCTTGTGTTCTCTCCCTCCTTAATTGTCATTATACCTCGATCATTAAAAGAAGAGCTTTTATTCATCTAAAAAGGAAAGATTCTTAAAAGCTCATCGTTGTAGTATGTCTATAGTAGAAAATCGTAAACCATCGTAGAAAAGTAGAAAACTTTATTGGTAATATATCTTGAGGTGTTCAGCATTCCAATGATGTGGCAGTGGTTGGCCTTCCATATCCTGTAGCTAATATGTGCCGGGCCGAGTTGTCTTGATGACCTGATATGACCCCTCCCAATTTGGGCCCAACGAACCTACAGCTCTATCTTTCGTCTCTTTAGAGACCTCTCTTAGGACAAGGTCGCCCACTCTGAAACCGCGCTTTCTAACCTTTGAGTTATAGTATTTGGACACTCTATTAGTACGCGGCAACTTGTAAGCGGGATTCCTCTCTGACCTCATCAAGTAAATCAAGATTGACCCGTAAGTGGTCATCGTTATCATCCTGCTAGAAGTGTCGAACTCTGTAGAAGGTCATCCCGACCTCTATTGGGACCATAACCTCAGCTCCGAACACGAGATTGAATGGTGTTTCTCCGGTAGTGGACCGAGCTGTGGTCTGGTACGCCCAAAGGACATTCAGAAGCTCTTCAGCCCATGCTCCTTTGCATTGGCCAAGCTTACTCTTAAGGTGCCCGTAATGATTTTATTTACAGCTTTGACCTGCCCATTGTAATGTGGATGATGAGGAGAAGCATAGGCATTGCGGATGCTGAGGTCGCGACAGAACTCCCGAAATTTAGTGTTATCGAATTGGTGACCATTATCCATGACAGTGGTATGAGGGATCCTGAAGCGGCATACGATTGCCCTTCTAATGAAATTAGTTGTCTTCTTTTCAGTTATTGAGGCCAGGGCCTTGGCTTCCACCCACTTGGTGAAATAGTCCACCATGATGATTGCATATTGTGTTTAACCTTTTCCTTTAGGCAGGGGACCAATGATATCAACTCCCCATTGGGCAAAGGGCCACGAGCCAGTCATGGGAGTTAGGTCTTCAAGAGGTAGGTGGGAGACCGGGGCAAACCACTGGCACTTGTCGTAAGTCTTCACCATTTCTCGGGCATCTTTCTGGATCGTCGGCCAGTAGTATCCTTGTCGAACAACTTTAGGGGCGAGGGCTCGACTCCCTGAGTGGTTCCCGCAGCAGCCCTGGTGGATTTCTCAGAGCACATAATTAGCTTTGTCAGAATGTACGCAATGTAGACATGACAAAGAAAAACCATTTTTATAGAGTGTGTCTTCAATCATGGTATATTGAGCTGACTTGTATCCGAGCTTGCATGCTTCTCGTTTATCTTTTGGAAGCTTGCTGCTTTGCAAGTAGCAGATGATGGGATCCATCCAGGTCAGCTTGGCACTCAATGGTAGGGACTTCATGTCTTCCTTCTCGGTGATACTCCTGCTAGGCAGGAACTCAACGGGTATTGTTCTAGCAAGGCCGTCGTCCACAACAGATGCCAACTTTGCCAAGGTATTAGCATTCGAATTGTCAAACCTCTGGACTCGCACAATCTCGAAGTGTTCAAAATGAGCGAGGAGTTCCTGGGTCCTAGCTAGATAGGCGATCATCTTCTTTTTCCTCAGCTTGGTATGTTGAGGTTACTTGGCCGACCACCAACTGTGAGTCACCGTGAATCTGTAACTTGTGAGCTCCTAAGGTTTTAGCTAGTCGTAGACCGTCTAGGAGTGCTTCATATTCAACCTCATTGTTGGAGGCGCGAAATCCAAATCTCAAAGCATAATGGACTTTTTCTCCTTCTGGGGAGGTGAGGATGAGACCTACCCCACTTCCTTGTGAATTTGAGGAGCCGTAGACGAAGAGAGACCAGCTCGGCAATGCCGAGCTTCCCTCTGATGATTCTGCTGCTACTGCCGCTTCACTTTCTTGAGTGTCTGTCAAATCCAGCAGATCGGTGAACTCTGCTATGAAGTCCACCACAGCTTGTCCCTTGATCTCGCTGCGTGGAATGTATTGTATGTCAAATTCCCCAAGCTTGATGGCCTACTCTGACAGCTGACCCGACATCTCTGGTTTTTATAGGACCTACCGCAAGGGCTAGTCGGTGAGCATTGCTATCCGGTGAGCCTGGAATTAGGGCCTCAGCTGCCTAGTCGAAGTGATGAGGGCAAGGGCCAACTTCTCAAAATCTGAGTATCCGCATCAAGGAGGGCTTTACTCACATAGTATAATAGCTGCTGAGTTCCCTCGTCATCTCGGAAAGATAGCTGAACTGACTGCTGACGTTGAGACGGCCAGGTACAAAAGTAGCTCTTCTCCTAGCACTGGTTTGGATAGCAAGGGTGGCTAGCCCAAGTACCTCTTTAGTTCCTGAAAAGCTTGTTCACAATCTAGTGTCCATACTGCCTCTGGAGCTTTCCACAGCTGCTTAAAGAAAGGGAGGCACCTATCTGTTGCCCTAGATATGAATTGATTCAGTGCAGCGACGCGACCAGTGAGACGTTGAATCTCCTTGACTGTGGTGGGTGAATTCATGTCGATTAGGTCCTGTATCTTTTTAGGGTTAGCTTCAATTCCTCATTGGTGAACCATAAACCCGAGAAATTTCCTCGAGCTAACTTCGAAGGCGCATTTGCTCGGATTGAGCCTCATTGGTACTTCCTCAAGATGTTGAACATTTCACGAAGATCTTGAATATGCTACTCCAACCTGGCGCTCTCAATGAGCATGTCGTCCACGTAGACCTCCATGGTTTTACCAATTTGGTCGGCAAACATGTAGTAAACTAGACGATGGTAGGTCGCTCCTGCGTTCTTCAATCTGAAGGGCATCACTCGGTAGCAGTAGAGACCTTTATTGGTGATAAAGGTCGTCTTCTGTTTATCTAGAGCATGCATCTGGATCTGGTTATATCCAGACTAGGAGTCCATAAAACTGAGTAATGCGTAGCCCGATGTTGTGTCGACGGGCCGATTAATGTGAGGCAGAGAAAAGCTGTCCTTCGAACAGGCCTTATTGAGGTCAGTGTAATCCACGCAGACTTGCCATTTCCTGTTGGCTTTTTAACAAGTACAACATTGGCGAGCCAATCGGGGTATTTCACTCCCTCTATAAAGTCGGCTTAAAGCAATTTTTTTTCTTCGTTTATGGTTACGTACCTTTCTGCGGTGAAGAGTCGTCGCTTTTGTCGGATTGGCTTAAAACTAGGGTCCACATTGAGGTGGTGGACCATCACATCAGGGCTGATGCTAGATATATCCTGGTGCGACTAGGAGAACACGTCCACATGCTCTTTTAAGAGATTGCCCAACTCATGATGGAGCTCGGGGTTAAGCTGCGACCCGACCTGGACTGTTCTCGCCGGGTCGTCATCATTAATTTGCACAACTACTAAGTCCTCGACAGGGGATCCCCTTTTCACGGAATCCTCCCTAGGATCCAAGGAGGGATCGGGGGCGATGGTTGAAACATGGGTCCTTTTATGCAGCGCTAGTGCGTAGAGCCTCTGAGTTTCCTCTTGGTCACCCATTAACAGTTCTGACCCCTCCTTCAATTGGGAATTTCATCATCAAATGATAAATGGAGATGTCTGCTTTCAACGCTCTGATGGAGGGTGTTAAGCCTTGAATTATACATATTCTAACTCCAATTCATCACTCTTTATGCATGATTTATAGTGTTAAGGACTCATCTTATGCATGATTTTGTGTTTGTAGGAATGAGAGAGACACCTTATGAATTCAATGCTAAAAGATAGCTTTAGGACACCTTGTGGAACAAAGGAAGAAAAGCCAAGAATGGAAGAAAGAAGCCATGGAAGATAAAATAAAAAAATAAAGAAAAACCTTGAAGAAATCATGTTAAAAGACCTGTAAGGGCCAGCAAAACCTAATTGCAGAGTTGCAGGGCCAGAAAAGTAAATTGCAGAAACTGCAGAAAACAGTCCTGCTGTTACACCTCTGACTGGTTGGTGGCTAGTTCCGATCGGTCGCTCGACCGGTCGGCCTTGGGGTCTGGACAGGTCGAATTTCTAGCCTTTTGGGCTGAAACTTGCTGGACCAACAACATAGGTTGACGACTGGTCGGCCAGAGGCGCCGACCGGTTGGCCACGTCCAGAAAACATAAATTCCTAATTTTGCTCCAATTTTTCCTACGCAACTGCTAACCTTTTGCGTGATTCTGAAACTTTATGAGGCGATGGAGCTTCAAAGCTATAAAAGTACACCTAGGGGTAGATCTAAACTCATCCTAAAAGAGATCTAAGTTCGTGAGAGGTGGAGAGGATCGTTGTGGAGTGTCTACAACTCCTCCGAATGTGGTTTTTCTAGTTTATTTATGTTTTTAGTAGTTTTTCTTTTGAGTTTTAGTTCAATCTTCTTAATGATTAGCTAAACCTCTTAGCTAGGGCTAAGAGGTGAAGCTTAGGGTTATTTACAATGTTTAATTCAATTCAATTCAAGTATTTTTTAGTTTAATGCGAAACACTTCTAGTTCAAGTTTGAAATAAAGTTAGTATTTTTAGTTAATCTTCTATCTCTTGTGATTTCTCTTACATGAGATGTTTTAATTACTGAGATTGCTTAATGAGGTGTTGATTAATAGAATTTTGGGTTGTAGAGATCTTAGATCCATCATTATATGTTAGATGCTAGGAGATCTTACAAACCAAGTTTCCTAAGTGCTTATCTAAAACTAAACTAGAAGAAGTTCTTATCTTTGGGATTGATCTGAGATAGATGTTTATATATTGATATTGGTTTAATAGAAGTTCAATTCATGCTTCTGAATCAAGTCTAGTGACAAGACTTGAGGAAGAATCATGAATGTGATCTCAATTGTTTTGTGAAGGATTCGGTTGTGTGATTGGATATGCCCAATGCCATAGTTGTTATGAGAAAACCATATCAATGGATGATCCATCTATGTTAGATATGTTATGATGATTTGATTGCTCTATGTTCTGATTGGATAGGGATAGAACTCCGATTCCGATTGAGTTATTGGATGGAATGGTTTGAATTAACATTGTGAATGATTATAAGTGAATCCTTGGTGCTCTAGTGCTTATTTCCCTGATTTAAGTCTAAAGTAGATTCTTTTATGTTATTAAATTCCATCCATCGATACAAATCCGAATTTAGTCCATCTTAGTTATAAAGTTTAGAATTGTTACGACAATCCCTGAGGATCGACCTCGGTCTTACCGAGAATTATTACTACATCGTAGCCTTGCACTTGAGGCGAGCGAACAGAGGGTCGACCTAATATTGCATTGTAGACTGATGGTGAGTTGACAATCATGAATTCGACCATCAGGAGGGCCTTATGGGGAGCCTCTCCAGTTGTGGCGGGGAGAGTGATCTCGCCCTCGGAGGTGCAACTTTCTCCGGTGAACCCATAGAGGGGGGTCTTCACTGGTTTTAATTTTTCTTTCCCAATCTTCATCTGATCAAATGCTGAGGTGTAGATGATGTCCACTGAGCTCCCAATGTCTACCAGAATCTGGAACATCTTCTGATTATAGATTATCATGGACACCACCAGTGAGTCGTCGTGAGGGTGGACAACTCATCGGGCATCTTCCTCTGCAAACGTAATGGGGGAGGTATCCAATCTAGGTGCCTTGGTTGGACGTGCTATAAAGTTGACCAGATAGACGTCCTTGTCGGCGCAGGCTTCTCGAGCGTATGCCTTGTGAGTGCTATTCGAGTCTCCTCCGGTAGGTCCGCCAAAGATCATGCGGATTTCTCCTATTGGATCATTGTTGATTATGTCCCCGTGCTGATCCTGTTGAGGAGCCGACCCATGGTCATTCGTCCTACGAGCAACATCCTCTTGTAAGTGCCCGTCCCGGATGAGCTTCTCAATCTGCTCCTTTAAATCGTAGCAATCTACAATGTTATGGTCATGGTCCTTGTGAAAAAGGCAGTATTTTGATTTGCTTCTTTTGTTTAGCTCAACTTTCATCTTCCTTGGCCATTTGAGCACGTTACGATCCTTTACCGCCATGAACACCTAGTCGACTAAGGTGTTCAATAGCGTGTATTGGCCAAAGTGGTTCAATGTTGATTTCGGTGCCCACGGGGGCTTCCTGGATGAAGCATGGTCGTCCCGTTGTCTCTTTCTCTCTGACTCCTCTTTTGGGTCTTTCCTCTTCCTCGAAGTCTTGTGCGAATTCTCGAGTTCCTTCGCATTGATATGCTTCTGAGCCCTATCCAGGAGCTCGACAACTGTTGATGGGGGATCATGTCCGACTGACCAAAGGAATCTGCTCTCCTTAAGTCCAGAGATCATTATATAAGGCATGACTTCCTCAGACAAATTCTCAATCCGCACAACTTCAGCATTGAATAGCGGCAAATACTCCTTCAGTTATTCATCCTCTTTGTTTTACCGTCAAGAGATGCGTAGAGTGTTTCCTTGGGTCGGTGCTCCCGAGAACTAAGTGGTGAAGGCCTTGCTAAGCTGGGTAAAAGACCCGATAGACTTCAGCTTTAAATTTTGTAACCAGGTCCAAGCCGAGCCATTAAGAGTCAGCGGGAATGCTTTACACATTACTGGCCCACTGATTCCATAGAGCTCCATCCAGACATGGAATGTCTTAAGGTGCTCAATGAGGCCTCTGATGCCCTTGTACACCTTGATCTGAGGTACCTTAAGCCCTGGTGGATACATCTCTGATCTAATGTTGTCGGTGAACGGAGGCTATGTCTGCTCGAAGATGGCATCGATAGTGACTAGAGCTTTTGCCTTATACGCCCTCTATAGATCTCCGATCTGATCTTGAAGTTCACGGAGCTCGTCCGACAAAGGGTTGTCATTACCTAATGGGTTAGAGCCACTCTCCGCAACTTGTTATGGGACTCGGCTCAGACCTCTCTCCGAGGAGCGACTCTGTGCTTGATCTGACGCGAGACTATCGAGCTTGTCATCGTTCTTCTAACGTGTGACTTAGGTCAGAGGCATGGAGACTCGCCATCGATTGGGCCCTCGCGATATTAGCTCGACTTTGGCGATCGTCATCAGCTTGACCCTGGTCACGCTGATCCTGATCCCGCCGTTGAGACGACTACGGTCGATCTACATGATATGACTCTTCAGTCTCCCAGGGTTTGTGCTGGGATCAAGCCAATTCGGTTATAAGGGTCCTCATTTCACTGAGTTGCTGTGTTACCCCCCCCCCCCCCCCCCCCCCCCCCCCCCCCCCCCGAGCTATTTTGTCACCTCGTCGAGCTGGTCGTTCTGAGCTGATCTTCAAGGGCATAGATTATGGCTCCATTCCTACGGGATCTACTACCTTGAGAAGGATGACGGGGAGATTTGGGTGGAGGAAGACGAGTATCAAGGACATATTCCTCTTCTTCTTGGGTAAGCCGCGGCGGTTCTACTCTCATAAGAGCCTTCCCTTTATTTTTTTCGTCCGCCGTCGGCCATTAAGCAATAGATCGGAGAGATTCGTTGAAGAAGGTAGAGCGAGAACACGGCTTAAATCGTCGTTTCCCACAGACGGCGCCAATCTGTTTGTACCAAAAAGTGGTCAACAAATAATTTCTTCAACGGTCCTCTTGAATGGATTGAAATGCTAGTAGAAAGACGATCCTTCCGCCTTAAGACCTGCCAAAACCAAGAAGGGGGGGGGGGGGGGGGGGGGGGGGGGGGGATCTAGCCGTTAACCCTCTGATGCTTAAGTCAGTGTTTGGACCTTAGGGAAGAGGTTTACAGCGAAAGAATTGCTTACCTCCTTTGGTGAAGATTAATCCTTATTTATAAGCTGCTTGGAGAGTTGAAGATCCCTTGATCGGCGACGGGAAATCCGCTTTGGGTGTAATCTTTGGTGATCCGACAATCACGCCCTTATCCGCCCGTTCCCAACTTCTTTAGGCCTTATCCCTTGATCCTCGTCGACAAGTTCGCTTACGACTCCTCGGGATCAAGTCAGTCCAAGTCAGTGGTTGTCGATGTTGACCTGTGGCTGCCAACCTATGGTTGCCGATCTCTAATCCTCAGATAGCCGCGGGGAATATCTTAGGTCGCTTTTGCAAGAGTTATGCTTCAGGCCATTTAGAGTCGCGGGTCCCTGATCTGACCTGTCTGGTCAGCTCGGATTTACCCATAACAGGACCATATCATAAGAAACGAAAGGAAATGAACACTTATCCTTGATAACTTTTTAGAGGCAAAAAATGTTTGATGGTAAAAAGGAATTTTAGTGGGGCCCATAATTTAGGTCCAAATCATCTAGTGAACAGTTTGGATGGCGAAAAAGGAATTATAGTGGGCCCTAGCATTTTTTTAATGGTAGAATTTAATTACCACTATTAATTCTTGTGGGGTCCACTTGAGATTTATATCTTTTTCTTTTTTAGGCTCATGCTCTCAAATCATGATCCATAAAGAATGAACAACATAAATCAAACAAATGCATCATCGTGGGGCCCACGTGTAGTGGTTGGAGTGGACTTTGTGACCCCTGCGCAATGAAAAAAAAGTTTAAAAAAAGGCATGATATTCCTTTTAGAATATGACAAATGGAATTACATAACTGCCATTAGTGAAAGTTAAATGTATGGTTTTTTTTTTTTTTTACAATATTTAAAAACTTTAGGCCAGTTTTAGGAAAGAGTTTAAAAGTAGATTGTTTTTTTTTTTTTTTTGTAGAATTCAACCAAAACATGTGCTTCTATACTGATACGGCATTGTGTCTTCTTACTTAACGTTGTAAATGAATGAAAAATGTCAGAGAACTGTTTACTTTCTAGCCATGTTTGATTTTTTAACATTTGGGAAGAAAAGTAATAATTACATATTTCTTCTATTTGTTAAAGAATGCAATTGTCAAATTAGAAATAAACCACAGCCGAAGGTGCCTGACATCTGACAAATAGTGGACGGTGGATACATATAAAAATGCACATTTGTCAAGCCCCAAATAAGAATTGTGCAAAATGTGTGAGATTTAGATCGTTCGTCAAACACTCCACCGAGCAACGTAGGTGTTAGGGGCTTTGTGTGGCCCACCTAGATGTATATATTCCAAGGTGGGTCCACCACATGGGCGGTCCTAATAAATCATCGCGAGACAGCTAGCCATCTCGCGAACTCCGCTAACTCCTCAAAATCATAAATCGTTGGATACACACTAGTTGGTTTTGGATCCAAATGGAGCGCCTTATTCCACCACATTCCACGTGGCATCAATGGCATGGATCAATCCAGACCGTCCAGACTGCGGGCTCTCTTTCTCTTGAAACACGTGCCAATAATCAAGTTAGTTAGATGGTCTCAACCACTTAATTTCATTGTTGAAAATTGGTCCCTTGGATATATCTTTAAAAATGCATCGGTGGTCATGATGGGAGAGTGTGGAGGGTCTGATCAATGTGGTTGTTGATCTCTCCTCCATCCCAGCTATTTTAATGGTCTAGATTGTATACATGTGAGCCCTATATATGCCTGAGATGTGTTTATGTGGGCTCATGATTTCAATGGGGCTCCATATTCAACGCATGAAGATTATAGAAGGAGATAAATGATGTTTCAGGTGTCACCCAACAAGTAAATAGGGAAAATAACACCCATTCACATAAAAGTAAAATAAACCAAGTACATAAATAACTAAACAGTCCAATATGTCCATATGCGTAGCAAAATAACTATAAAAAGGCCATAGAGAAAAGTAGGTCCAAGGAGACTGCAAGAGTAAAATTGTTATGCGTTTCCATCCATCTAAGCTAATTCATCCATCCGAGTTTATTTGTAACAGTAGAGCACCGTGAGCTGGAAGGTCATCATCATAATGATAACACCAACCACAAACAACAACACCAATGTTGAGTCACAGTCAGATTCGTGACGTACTGCAGCACGGTGGGGAGCCCTTACATATGGTGGTGGCAATCCTCTCAAATGTGACGTACCCGCAGTCAATTGAAAGGCATGGCTAGCGAGATCATCAACAGGTGGAATGACGGACCTGTTTACGTTGTCGTTATCGAAATTGGTCACCTGTAGGTTTGGATTTGGGATCACACCTACAAATTCTTCCCATGTTTTATTGGCCTTATCTACAGTTCAACTCTTGAAATGTGCGTGGTTGAATTCGTCAACTTATGCATGACATTCATCCCATGTATGATAAATTCCTGATTCTCTTCCGTTGAATACTATGTATACCTTACCCATCTGTACCATAAAAAACAAATACAAAATAAGGACTACACCATAATAAAATGTTCAATCCTCAACAAATAAAGTAGCTAAGGCTAATATTATACATTGCGATAGTTAAGCTACAAAGAGGTTTGAATGGAGATCACCTGTAATTGATTTATCAATAACATAAAATTGTGTAGCAGGGTAGGAAAGACTACATCCTGCGACTAAGTCATTAAGATGCAATATATTTAAGTTACTAGATACTAACTTCCCAACATATAATATTGTTTTAAAATACTTTTACATGTTCACTTACAAGAAGTTAGAAAAACAACCAATGATATGACAACCACAACATTTGATATCCATCATCAATTAAAAAGTCATCAATAGTCTATTCGTTAGATCAGTCCTACCCACTATATATGTGGCCCTGCCAAAACCGAATGAAGATCAGTATGCCTGTCAAACTAAATTGTGTCCAAATATATAAAAAGCTTATAAAAGAAACATGTAAAAAAAAAAAAAAAACCAGAAGTTCTCAACGACATCAGTCGAATGGCTATGCTTACGTCCTAAAAAATGATGTTGTAAACCACAACGTTCATATGGTTCCCCCAGGACCTCCTAACCATTCATATTGACTGAGGTTAGCAACATCCTCACAAACTTAAGCTGATCTTCTCTTTCGAAAAATAAAAAAGAAGAAGCTCCATATGCTTCTTCTTTAGACAATAACTTTGTTGCGAGTAACACCTCATTGCCCGTTAGGCCATTTAATTCCTCAAATGCTGGAATAATATAAGACATCCGCCTAAAATCTTTTCCTTGGTTAATCGTTATTGTAATTGATTTCATTGTGTCGCCTTTGTTGACCATCCCAGTGCCAATGAGCTCAACCGGCCAAACAATTTTTTATCTCTTTCTTGAATGAACTGTGCTATTTGTGTTCCCAGAAGCATTTCCATCCTGTGTTGGACCAGGATCCGATATATTTTTCCTTTTATGGTTGTCATATGACCAGCGGATATCCAGTGCCATGTCTCCGAGCTCATCAAACTAGAGGACATTGATGTCGCCATTAAGATTGACAGTGTGATTTATTAAATCATCAGTATCTCTCCATCTCATAGTGCTTGTCTTGGAGATAGATTGCCTATTGCATATGATTTACCTGTAGCCCGTCGTTTCCAAATATGTACTCTAGATCGTCCTACCTGGGCTAAGGTTTTTTGTGAAATTGTGCGGCATTCGGATGGAGCTATTACAAAACAGAAAAAACATTCTGCCATGCTTATTGATAAACACATAATGATATAATGTTAATGTGGAATGTAAAGATAAGTAATAGAAGTGAATCTCACCCTAATATAGTCATCTCATACTCATTAGAAGCAATAATGATCTTTAAATTGTCATCTCAGCCAAAGCTCGAAGTATTACGCAGATCTCTCATAGTGAAGTAATTTTTTTAACTGTGTAAAGCTAGTTCTTAACATTGTCGTTGTTGATCACTAGCCCTAATTTATTTTGCATATTCTTGATGATTGGCATATACAATTCTTTCTTAAATCTAGCACCGCTCATTCGTCCAGATATCACTAATTTCATTAGACCATCGATTAGTATGCTATTCATGTCATCCGTCTAACAAAGCATACTACCCAGTGATACGATGTCATCATTTGTCTTAGAGGTATACTTTCGTAGAGTTCTCCTTGCGGTCAAGGAAGGAGATGTGGCAGTGTTTTTCGTAGGAGTGGAATATTCGCAACACTTATTCAGTAAGATGTTTTCGATACTCTCTTCGGAAATCTATAAGAAGATGAAATATATAATAGGAATTTAAACTTATAAAGGCACTAGTGGTAAATGAAACAGTAGAAAATGTAGAGTAAAGATGAGAAATATTTGTAGGACACTAGTTATAAATGAAATAGTAATGCGTTTAATATATCACACTCTGACCAATCATTACATTTTTAACTATACAAAATAAGTCTTGGATACTAATTCCTAAACTTAATTGCAAGTCGTCAGATAAAAACCAGCCTAAATCTTGTGACTCATTAAATGCAAGTCATTCCACATTCGAGTCACAATTTCATCACATTTTTTCACCCATTCATTCCTTTATTGCTAAGTGGCATTTAGTAGTATACAACCTTCTTCTAGAGGAGATATATCTACAGGTGACAGAGTAACACTATCACCAACATCCCTCGATATGCTCTCATTGTCGATTATGTCTTCATCTCATGACATGCATTTGAAGTTGTGCAATACACAAAAAGGAAGTGCAATATTCACCTAAGTGAATACAAGATATTGTAGATCCATCATTAGAATTGGGAACTTGACTTTCAATACTCTAAAGCATCATTTTATAACATTTCGTAGTTATGCATGCAGTAGTTGAATAATTTATTTGCGTTTGATGGATTACAGCTTGTAAGATATTCATTGAAATGATAATGTAGGCCACGATATGGACAGGGGTGGAGCTAGGATTTTCTTCTAGGGGGGGCGAGGCGCAAGCATGAAGCAATGGTCAACAAATCAGAAAAATGATCATATCTTTTCATACCTTGATCAAAGCAGATATATAAACCAACAAAAAATAAAAAAATAAAAGAGAGAGAGAGAGAGAGAGAGAGAGAGAGAGAGAGAGAATGGTGGGAAATAAAACTTACTAGATTAGATAAATGATATTTGAGATCTTTTGAAAATCAAGATAAAATGAAATCTCTCATTTTCTCCTTCATTTTTTAGCAAAAAAAGAAAACCCTATGGTTTGACCTTTTTAGAACCCCCCCCCCCCCCCCCCCCCCCCCGGTCGCTCTCTCTCTCTCGGGAGGTAAAAGAGGGGAGCGGAATAGCTGTTATCTTGGTAATTGTGTGGGGCCTATCTTACTGTATTTTTTTGTATATCCACACCGACCATATGTTTTTTCATATTATTTTAGGACGCAATCCCAAACCTTAAGAAGATCCAACTCTCAGGTGGACCATACAACTAAAACAATGGTGAATGACCATTAAAAACTTTTCGTGGGCGACTAAAGTTTTGGATCAAGATGAACTTTGTATTTTCCCTTCATTTAGATCTTCTTGACATTATCAGAAGGTTGGATTGCAAATAAACATTAAGAAAACCTTAGGATGGGCTCTTTGGAATTTTTAATGGTGAGGCTCTCAATCACCACTATTTACTGTGGTGTGGTGCAACTAATATTTGGATCTGCATAAGTTTTGGTACCCTCCTAAAATGGGCTGGAGAAATGGATGGACGAAGTGGATATACAAAACATCATCAAGGTGGGCCATATGGTGAGGGTAACACCTCATCCACCCCTGCAAAAGAGGGATTCAGGACATAGATTTCCTTTGAAAGCCTTTTGTGGGAATTTGGGTGGGGCCCATCATGATGTTTATGAGAAATCCACCTCGTTCATACGTTTTGAGCCCATTTTAAGACACAACAAAATATAAGATGGATCCAAAACTGAAGTGGGCCACACGAGAGGAAACAGTGGGGAAAAAATACGTACGGTTGAAACCTTCCTTGGCTCTGCCTTGATGTTTTTATACCATCCAAACCGTTTGCAAGGTCATTCCCATTGGGATGAACTGAAAACACAAAAAGATTAACCTGATACAAAACATTTGTGCCCATATGAATGTTTCAAGGTGGTTGTTTAATCCTCACTGTTCCTCTCGCTTGGCCCACTTGAGTTTTGGATCTGTCTCATTTTTTGTCGCATGTCCTTAAACGGGCTCGCAAAATGGATGAACGTGGTGGATTTCTCATAAACATCACGGTGGGCCCCACCCCGCTTCCATGCACAGGAACTCCCCGCTAAAGGCTTGCGTCCTGAATATCCAGTAGAAAACCGTCTCTCTTACGCGGTTTGACACGCTTTGTGAGACATGTCAAGATGTATGTATTTCATCCATGCCATCCATCTATTTGTTCAGCTCATTTTAAGGCATGGTCCCAAATAGGCCTGCACACGGGTCGGGTTAGGGTCGGGTTGGGCCCAATCCTGGACCGAACCTAAACATATTTTAAAGGTTCGGGTTTCGGTCCGGGTCGTGATCGGGTTGGGCTGACCCAACCCTAACCCTACCCTACTTCTAAAAGGGTCAACCCTAACCCTACCCTACCCTATATGCTAAACCGGGTCGGGTCGGGTCGGGTTGCGAATATGTTATACTTATTTACATTTTATTTTTAAACTTTGTATATTAAAAACAAAAGTGTCTCATCCCACGAAGACGTAGATGAACGTCATGTCAAATGAACCGGTGGCTATAACATTTTGAGAAATGACCCTCTTTTATGTTTTGATAAATTGCACTATCCACATCTACAATAAAAGTAAGAATATGTGTCTCATCTATCGCACCAATACAATCTTAATTTCCAATTGACATGAGTTAGACAATTGCACAATGTACATGTGAACGACAATTTGGGCTAGACAATTGTAGTGACTGTGTATAAGCGTTCACCTCAAAGTATACACTCCAATTTGGGTTTGACATCATCTCAATTGGGATTTCAAGTGCAAGTAGTTTCACATAATCTTCATAAAGTGAAACTATTGTATCCGATACCCTATAAAAATACCAGCTTACAATTTTCCCTAATCTTACGAAATGATGCCCAATCACTTAGTCGCGGACATTATGACTTAAAGTGTGAAGGAACATGATAAGTTGTCTTCCATACTTACATGTTCACATCAGTCAAGAGACCTTTGTCTCGAAGAGTTGTGCACAGTTTGAAGAATGTAATCTTCCTCATCCTTAGTTGGGAGATGTAATCACTGTCCCCTACCCTTATAATCCTGTCAATAATATGGGCACGGTCATAATCAGTATGTCGAGGTGGTTAAGAAATAGGTAAGTGCGACAATACTTCCCAACTGCTATTATAGAAGACACCACAACCATTATTCTTCTTCATCCAGCCTTAAAGATCCATTATTGATAGCTTGCTTCTATAGACCACAAATTTGTACTTGGTTAGAAGTGTTACATATTATATATTTCAAGACCAAAAATAAAAACTTCTTCGTAGATAACCATAAAGACTTCTTCATGGCCACATAAGTTTTGTACGAAACAGGTGTTTTTTTTCCTACCATTTTCAAGCTCATTTTAGGGTATATTACAACTATATGGCTGATACAGTATGAATAGTTCTATGCTGGAAGTTGTTCAAATTTCACATGTACCATTAATAAGAAAATTAACCAGATTTGATTATTTTATTATCCCACAATGAATGTATTTATTGCATTAACACATTCCATCCATTTGGCAAGATCATTTAAGGGCATGAGAAAAAATGAAGCAGATCTAAAGATCAAGTGGACTCCATTGTAGAAAAAAGTGGGAACAATTGGAAGCATATTATAAACTGAGTAACTCAGTACACTAAGCATACGTAGTAAACTCTGTGGGGCCCTACTATGATTAATGTATTTTATCCACTCTGTTTATCCATATGACTAGATAATTTTAAGCCTTAATCCAAAAAATGAAGCCTACCAAAGCTCACGTGGACCACCCATAGGATACAATGTGAATATATACTGTTGAAAATTCTTGGGGGCCACAAAAGTTTTGGATCAAGTTGATATTTATGTTTTCCCTTCATCCATGTCTATGTGATCTTATGAACAGTTTGAATGACAAAAAACATCACTGTGGGCCGTAGCAAGATTTCGATGATAGAAATCATTATTCCACAGTTTCCTGTGGTATGGTCCATTTGATCTTTGGATATGCCTTAATTTTGGCTCAACAACTTAAATGAGTTGGAAAAACAGATGAACAATGTGGATAAACCACATACATACATGGTGGGCCCAACAGAGTTTACTCAATACGATGAAAGCATACTGAGCAACTCAGTATGCAATCTAATTTCGGAACAGTGACACCCACCGTTAATATCTTCTCGGGGATTCATTTGTCACCCACAATTGAGATCTTCCCGAGGACTCATATGATGGTTATTTGTGATCCAACTTGTTATCAAGTTCAGACAGATAAAGACTGAAGGGAGAACACAAATAAGCTTCATCGAAAACCTCTGTTGCCCTAAAGAAGGTTATAATTGTAGGCTTTCACTCAACACTTGAAATTGCGCCATTTACTCACACTTGAGGTGCTTGTGCTTTGCGAAAGTTAGAGTGTAGCTACTAGGAACAATGGCTAAGTCCTAGAGGGGGGATTAGAACCTTTTTAAAAATCATGCCTTAATTAAAACTAATTAACAATTATACTAAATTAAAGCATTAACACTTAGGCTTCCAAGCCAAGTGGGTCCAATCACATAGACTATAACTGATAAATCATTTACGCAACTAGTCTATAAGTGAAAATTCATATTGTGTGTGAATTTAGTGCCTAACATACATTCTATTTAACATTTATATAATTCATTCGAATTAAACAACAATGCATGCAGAGAAATGTGCTCAAATACATCACCAACACAAGCATGTATAGTGGTTTGACTACTTGTTTACTCTACTCCCGGTTGTCGTACCCAACCCATGAATACACCGAATTTCACAATGAAGGTTTTAAATCAGGTTTACCTCACAACCTAGGAGTTTTAAATAGGTTGCTCCCAACATTTACAATCCTACACAAGGACCAGATCCTACACGAGAACCTTCACATATGCACCCGTGTTGGTGGACCATGTACTCACCCATGTCGATGGTTCCCCTTGGAGACTTGACAATTTAAGCTCTACACAAGAGCCAATGTCCTACACAAGAACCCGAATTTAGGCTCAACACATGAGCCAATGTCCAACATAAGAACCTCACGTATACTCTCGTCGGAGGCTCCCCTTGGAGACTTGATTTAGGCTTTACTAAAGAGCCAAGGTCTTACTCAAGAACCTAGATTGAGTTTGGGTCACAAACTCTTCACTATACAATCCTACACAAGAAAAGAGCATGAACCAGACTCTTACAATTAACAACTTACTTGTCGGATTGAGCTCCTTTTATAGCGCCTTCCTGAGTCGCTTCTTCTAGTTCCCGTGCTTGAATTAACTCCTCATGCTCCTTCGATCTTTGTTGCCGATGCGTTGCTAATGTCTTAGCTCCAACGATCAATTGCCTTGCATATGATCTTCTTTTAAGATGACGAAGGTGATGGGAGGTTGGTTGAATCCTCTACAACAAATAGAAAGTTGGTTGCCTATAGGGATTCACCTGAAGGATCTCTAAGAGAGGTTTAGACTAAGGTTTTACCTGTAGACTTAGTGTCTAAATATTTAGAGATCACAAGGGAACAAGTTCATCTTATTTGAGCTTTGAATGCTCCAACATGTGATGAACCACAAGGAAGATTGACTTGACTGGGTTAGGATTAGAGCTTAATGGTATTTGCTATGATTGTGGCTTCTAATGCACTAAATTTCCTATCTTAATGCCCAAGAACCAAGCCCCATGTACATAAAGCAAAAGCTTTAACGATAAAAAAATGGGCAGAAAATGATTCTTTCGATAAGATCGAAGTACCATTCGATGGGATCGAAGGCCCATTCGATAGGATCGACGTCCCACTCAATGGCATCGAAGATCTGTCCAGAGAGTTCAAAAGTTTGCTTGACAGTCTGTTTGATGCCATCGAACATCCTTTGATAGCATCGACCAAGGCATCGATAACATCTAAGTCCTATAAAAAAGTACTTTGATGGGATCAAAGTCCTATCGAAACTGCTGTTTGGGTTGTTTGTTTTACAACAGCTGCACCTCTTATTATCCTAACTTATCATGTTTTTCTAAATGTTTTACGACTTAGCATGATGACTAATGGTATTCCTATCAAGTCCAAGTCATCTAGAGGTTTTGGGTTATTTTGGTTCTAAGGATAGGGTCACCAAGGTACCTCATTGACCTTTTCTTCTTCCTTAATGCTTCTTGTCCACTTGAACCTTCAATCTTCAGCTTGGCAAGGCTCAACCGACATTAAGATACAAGGACACACATGATTGACAAATAAGGTACACTCGTATGCCACAAATAAGTGCACTAACAATATTATTTTCTCTGTTGGGATCCACTTGAGCTATAGATCTACCTCATTTGTTGGCTTATGCCCTAAAATAATCTATTGAAACTAATGGACGGTGTGGATACATGACATCACTAAGTGATGGGCCCCACAGAACTTGATGAGGTCCCTCTGTGACCATGGTTATAAGCATTACGCGTAGCAAGTCAGAAGTTTGTGATAACAAAATCCATTCCACCAAAATGAAAGCTACCATCTTTTTCACGCAAAAAGGAATCTCTGTCATCTTATGTCTGGGGTTGTAGTGGCCTTCAAAGTTCTCAGTAACAAATTCACTCTATCCACGTGTCTTTCAACACCATTATTAGATAGGATGCAAAAAATGAGGAAAATACAAAACTCATGTGGGCCAAACCACACGAAACAATAGGAATTGAAGGCCTGGCGATGACAAAATATATTTATCAGGATGATATTTGTGGTTTACAAGTTATCTTAGTGATAATAACCATATGACTAGTTTTGATGACATTTGAATATGATGGTTAACTTACTTTAGAATTCAACGGTCTTAAATTTTGTTCCTACAGTTTCGTTTGGTATGGCTCGATTGAGTTTTTGATTTACTTAATTTTTTTATTTATGCTATAATGTTATCCTTTAGGACAAATGGATGAAGTGGATTAGTTAAGATCATCTCTATACACCCCACACTGCCCACGGGAGAGGTACATATCTAAGCCCAGTGTTAAAGGCAATCCGCCTCTCTCTTTAACACCATCATCTAACCCCTGATTTATAGTTTATCACAAGTATAACGTGGTTGTGCACTCATGCAAGTACTTACGTGGTGACAACAATGCCAATCATGACCGTTCAAACCATCCTATATCGTGATTGCAAAGTAATAGACTATCCATTTCATCCAGATTCATGCAAAGTAAACATTCATCAACCCAAAGAGATTTGTAATGGTGGTATTTAAGGAACACCGTTTGTTATATTATGGACCACTTAATAGATTTCTTCTATCATGGCTTAAAATGGCACCGAAAAACCATCCACCGGTTTGGATTGAACAAAACTACAGCATGGTGGGACATACACCAAGGGAGTAGCTGACCTTTTAAATCCACCAAATCCGCGTCCATTTTCTACCACAAATTGTAAAATTTAATTCCTCCAATGTTCTTTCCTCCATTTTCGTGGTGGGTTCGGCTACTTTTTGAATTTTTCAATTGTAGGTGGAACAAAAAATCTCCAAGGCCCACTTGATGTATGCCAATGCAGATTGATGTAAAAGTTTTTTAGCCCACTGCCAATTTTAAATATTAGAGTTGTACACAAACCGAGCCTAGCTCAAAAAGCTCGTTGGTTTGGATCGTTTCGTATGGTGGATTAAGCTAAGCCGAGCCTATTTTATGGCCTCGTTGAAAATTCGAGCCAAGCTCAAGTTTGGCCTGAGCTCGATTCGGCTAAGCTCGAAATCAGGCTTGGTTTGGCTCAAATAAGCTCGGTTTGCTTTTTAAAATATATATAATAATTTTTTTTATAGAATCGAGCACCCTTCCCCTAAACCTAATCCCCTTTTTTCATTCGAGCGCCCTAGCCCTCACCCGGCCTAACCAGTGACCCCCTCCGGCCGTCCGACTTTCACTTTCTCTCTCTCTCTCTCTCTCTCTCTCTCTCTCTCTCTCTCTTCCCCCCCCCCCCGTCACCTGGCTAGCGAACGCCCAGTCCCCAGATGACCAGACCGGCATAGCCGCTCTCTCAATCCTCCATGTCCGAAAGCTCGAATTTAGGCTCAAAAGCTCGTCCAAACCAAGCCAAGCTTCTTAGTTGGGCTCGATGACTAAGCCGAGCCTAGCTAAGGCCTAGCCACTTTGCTGGACGAGCCGAGCTTGACAAAGCTCAATTCGATTCGGCTTGGGTACACCTCTATCAAATATACCTGAAAGGCTTTCCCAAGATATGCCTAAGAATAACTCCCCCCTAAAACGGATGGATGGGGTGATTTTCCAAAAAAATGATGGTTGTGGTGATCCCGTCAATCAGAATTTCAATGGGCCAAACCTAATTTCTGCAGGTTTTTGGGAATGACTTTTGTAGGCAATCTATGTCCACAAGGTTTACAACATTAATACGTGGAGCTTACCTTTTCGTCGATGGAAAGTGGACGAGAAATGGGGATGACACCGAACAGGAGGAGGTAATGAAATCATTGGACCTACAAGCAAAAGAAGAAGCATACCGGGGGGGTGAATCTTCTCAAGCTCATATAAAATGGTCTAGGTTGTTATAAATGGGGATAAAAGATTTAGAGACTAATTTGGGTATTGAACATTCTACAATAAGTTCGGAAGGGGAAAACTGAAATGTTGTAGCCATGCTATATAAACGTGATTGTGGGTGCATTTAAAATGTAGTATACCCTTGGAATATTGGAACAACATCAGTCAAAGTTACTAGATGATCGATAACAGTAGTAGATTTCTTTGGAATTCTTCAAATTTCCTCCCTGTCAAAATTTCTGACTTTGTATTTACTTTCATTTCACAATCGGCATTTACCAATTGTACTTTCGCCTATATTTGCAACTAACCAAACGTCTGTCTTTGGTCATTATGACCTATAGGGCTCTCAATGGAGTGGGTCAGATCTGAGATCCGCTCCGCTCCAAACCCGTATAATGGAGAGTTGGATCTTAAAATAGGTCCGATTAACTAAATGGGTTGGATTCGGGTTTACAAAAAAAATCTGAATATGATTCGGGTCGAATTCGGATATGGCAGTGAGATCCTATCGGATCCCAGTTATCGCATGTTTTAAAATTGCAATGTTTAGGCTTCCACAAAAGTGAGTATGGCTCTTCAACTTTAATACCCTGTATTAAATACCTAATCAACACCCGCTCTCCCCACCTCTCTTCCCAAATTCTTCTATTTTAAAGGGTAATCAGATTCATAAGCAACGAGAAGAATAACAAGCAAAGGATTAGGTGACGATCTGAGCCATTCAACCATACAATATTGTGAGTATTCACCATTCATTGTGAGTGTTTTCCCTTTATTTTTTTATTTTAACAGCGTATTTTATTTTTCTAACCATATATCATGTAAATTGGGGGTGTTGGGAAATCCCATAATGGTTCAGATCTATGATAGGGTGGGCCACGATTGATGTGGGATCATTTTACACAAACGGTCCATTCTAAAACTAGTGTTATACAACCCAATTTGCACAAATTCGATTCTTAATCTCCTATGCAAAAAGTTACTCTGAACGGATGCCCTTTTGGACGTGAGTGGGGTCCCAGAGTGGGACCCACCTTGATGTATATGTTATATCCACACTGGCCATCCGATTTTCCACATTATTTTAGGCCATGTCCCAAAAAATGAGACATGTCCTGATCTCAAGTAGACCATACCACAGTAAACAGTGGGATTTAAACGTCCATTGATGAAACTTTCCTACGGCCCGCCTTGATGGATGTGTTTCATCCAATCCGTCCATTCAATTTTACAAATCATTTTAGGTCATGGTACGAAATCTGAAGAAGATTTAGAGATTAGGAGGACTATACCATATGAAACAGTGAGGTTGGTTGTCCACTATTGAAACTTTCCCAGAGCTATTATAATATTTATTTTCCATTGAAAAATAAACGAACAATGCTCTTTGATCCCGTCATGGACTGGCCGAGCTAATGAACGGAATAGATCGTGCAAGGCGGACCTCACATAGCCATAAAAAAGAGAAAAAAATAGAGGGAGGAGTGTGGATCGTCTGTGCATGTGGCAAAGGGAAGCGGATTGCGTACTTAGTAAACTCTGTGGGCTCCATTGTGATTTATGTATTTCATCCACTCTGTTCATCCATTTTAATAGACAATTTATATCTTGAGATAAAAAATGATGCATATGAAAAGATTAGGTGGACCATACCATAAGAAACAATGTGAATTGAACTTGTACCGTTGAAAAATTCTTGGAGGCCGCGGAAGTTTTGAATCAATCTGATATTTATTTTTTACCCTTCATCAATGTCTGTTTGATCTTGTGAACAAGTTGGATGACAAATAAACATCACTGTGGGCCCTGGAAAGGTTTCAACGGTGGAAATCATTATACCCATTGTTTCCTGTGGTATGGTCCACATGAGTTTTGGATATACATCGATTTTGTTTTCAACCCCTTAAATGATTTGTAAAATAGGATGGACGGTGTAGATAAACTACATACATTTACAGTGGGCCCAACTGAGTTTTCTCAGTACAATAAGAGCGTACTGAGTAACTAAGGACGCAATCCAATTTCGTGGCAAAGCATCCCAATTTTCTCTCTGGCGGATGGATTGCGTGCTACGCAACCCCACTTTTACCTTGTGGAATTTCTTTTAGCCTTACCATGATCTATCTGTTAGATCCACACGGTCCATAAATTTTTTTTAATTACTCTAAAGCATGAGACAAAAAAGTGAGGCACATCTAAAGCTCAAGTGGACCACATAACAGAAAGCATGAGGATTAAATGTGTAATGTTAAAACGTTCTTATAGTCTATTGTGAGGTTTATATGCCATCTAACCTCTTCATAAGGTCACGCAGACCTGAATGGCTGGATGAGGGGAAAAAACAAACATCAGCTTGATCAGAGATGTCCGTGGCCTCAAGAAGTTTTCAATGATAGGCATCTAATTTCCAATGTTTTCTGTGGTGTGGCCCACTTGAGCTTTGGATCTGCCTCGCTTTATTAATTATGCCCTAAAAGGTATGAAAAAAATGAATGGACAGTGTGGATCTAATACATACATTATTATGGGGCCTAGGGAATTTCCACATTTCAATTGTTTCGATTTTCTTCTCTCCATCGAATAGCAGAATTTATTGACGTGTGATTTTTTTTTTTATGAAAGAAAAGCTTAATCCCTTAGTAACAACTGAAATTAGAAATCTTAACTAATCTCAGTTGCATTTTGCAATAAATCTATTTTCAAACGAAATATACAGACCAAACAAGTCCATGAAATGTCTTGTTCTACAGACTTTGCATGCCAAAAGTTTCTAAGTGCCAGCCATAGCATGAGAATTTACCATGTTAAAATCTTGTGTGCCATCACTGTGACCATCCATCAACAGGACTTGAATAACAAGATTGCCTTCTAATCTAGATAAAATAGACAAAGTGGTTTACGTGGCTCATGATGAAATTTACGTGTGATCAAATCTTGTGTGCCATCCCAATCTTGTGTGCCTTTAAAATCACATGGTGTAGCCTACTTGAGTCCTGGAATATACTTAAAAAAATGAATCCATTTATGCATGCTTGTGTGTGTGTGGTGTGGCTCACATGAGTCTTAGACTAATTTTCAGGGAATTCATTCATCCTTATTTATTTTTGATAAAAATTACAAATTAATAGCTATAAATAAATGATCTAATACTTGAGGAGGCAGATCCAAGACATGTGTCAATGATTTGATAATTTTTTTATTTTATTTCACTTTTTCTACAATGCATTACTGATTTTTTTAGTATTTTTAATGCTACTTTTCTTTTCCTCTTGATGGGTATTGTAAAAATACGCTAATGGTGTATCATTTTTTTTTTTTTTTTTTGTATTGTGCATATTTTTAGTAGAAATGTCTTTTCCTACCGTTGTTGAGCCTAATGTTACTCCCATAACTTGTGAAAGTAACGAGGAAGTGGTTGAGGTAATGAGCCAATCTGATGGTCCAACAGAGGTCACTAACCAACTTGTTCTTAAAAAATCAAGGAAGTTGACTTCTTCTGTATGGAAAGATTTTGAAAGAGTGAAAAAATATGATATTTTTATTACTATTTGCAAGTTTTACATGAATAATTTTACTGGAGCAAGTACAAGTGGGACGTCACATTTGAAAAATCATTTACTTAGGTGCCCGAGAAAATTTCAATGTGATATATCTCAAAAAATACTTGCTGCAAAAGAAGTGATAAATGATGAAAAAATGGTTATTAAAACATTTAAGTTTGATTAAGATCAAAGTAGACTCATGCTTGCTCGAATGATTATCTTACATGAGCACCCATTTTTCATGGTTAAACATGTTGGATTTAGAATGTTTGTTAAAAGTCTTCAACCAATGTTTAAGATCATGTCTTCCAATATTGTTAAGAACGATTGCTTGAAGATATATGAGTATGAAAAAGGATAAATGTATGAGATGTTAGATAAGTTTTTGGGTAGAATTAGTATTACAATTGATATGTGGACATCTTGTCAAAATCTTAGATATTTGTCTTTGACGACTCATTACATTGATGTAGATTGACAACTGCAAAAGCGAATTTTGAATTTTTAAAAGGTAGATGTTCCTCATAACGCAAGCAATCTTCCAGAAATTATATTGAAGTGTTTGATGGATTGGAAAATTGATGGCAAGTTCTTTGCTATAACCATGGACAATTGTTCCACAAATGATAGCATTATCACCAAACTTAAAGATCATTTCAACTTTAAGAATATACTTGTGAGTAATGGTCAGTTATTTCATGTTCGGTATGCCACTCATATTTTAACTTGATTGTTCAAGATGGGTTGGAGGCAATTCCTGATGTGATCAACAAGATAAGAGATAGTGTGAAATATGTTAGAGGTTCTCAGAAAAGGCAATACTTTTTTTTATGAAATTGCAAAACAAGTTTGAGTTAATAGTAAGAAAAGCCTATGTCTTGACTGTCCCACAAGATGGAATTTAACATTTTTAATGCTTCAAGTTGCTTTGGAATATAAAAATGCTTTTTATCGTTTACAAGATTGTGACTTGGACTACAAGATTGCACCATTTGAAATTGAGTGGGAAAGAGCAAGTGTAGTTTGTAATTGCTTGAAGCTCTTTTATGAAGTTACCAACATTTTCTCAGGTATTAAATCGTTAACTTCATTCTTTTGAATTTTTAATTTTCTAAAATTTATTATACATGTTTGTCATTGTTTAAATAATGCAAGTGTTCTTTTGAAGAATGAGTTAAAATTTTTTTTTTAAATTCTTTTTTAGGTGTCAAATATGCAACTTCTAATCTTTATTTTCCTGAGATATGTGAGATTAATTTGCAATTGGTTGAATGGTCCAAGAGCTTAAACAATTTTATCAGCTCTATAGCATGGAAGATGAAAACCAAATTTGACAAGTATTGGGACATTTGCAATTTGACTTTATCAGGGGCAGTCCTCTTAAATCCTCGATTTAAAATGAAATTGATAGAATACTACTATCAACAAATTTATGGTAGTAACGCCACATTTCACATCAAGGATACTTTTGAAGCTATTGTACATCTATACAATGAATATGTTGCTCACTCATTAACTTCTTCTGTCCAAGATATGGCTCGCAGAATTGAAAATGTTACAAGAGTTGGTGATGCTTGTTCATCTAATAATAGTAGTGATAAATTGAAAGGGTTTAATAAATTTCTTCATGAAAATTCACATGGCTAACATATGAAGACATATTTGGATCTTTATTTAGAGGAACCGGTCTTCCTTCGAACTGCAACTTTTGATATATTAAATTGGTGGAAAGTGAATAAAGATAAGTATTCTATCTTATCTGAGATGGCCCGTGACATTCTAGGGGTCCTTATATCAATTGTTGCATCGGAATCGGCTTTTAGTACTAACGGTCGGGTACTTGATCAATATCGAAGTTCATTAAATCCAGAAACTGTACTAGCTTTAATATGCACACAAGATTGGTTGAAGACTGAAGTAGAAGGTAAATAAGTTTATAATTTATACAATTCTCTAATTTAGTTTTAGTATGTTTATTAATTCATAGTTTAATAAAAATTTTAATTCAATAGTTTTTTTACCGTACAATTTTTTATGATATTCTAATTCTTTGATATATTCATTAGGTTATGCTTCATCTTTGGATAGTTCTACCACATCATGCATTGATTCAGATTAATATATTCGTGGTATGTTCTCTCTTTTATAGCAACATTTTTTTTGTAATGTAGATTTATTTTTGTTTGTATGGAATTTTTAATACATAATTATATTTTCTTTTATAGGTCAAGTGAGTTTTGGGAGGCAAGATATTGTAGTTGTGACATCTTTTATAGGGCAAGTATGTCTTTGCTATATTTTTATATTAATATGTCTTTAATCTTTATTTATTTCTTAACTTTTTTTTTTTTGCAGGTAAAGTAAATGATAGAAAATGAAATGAAGATTAAGACAACCATGTTTTGTGATTTTTTGGAGGATGTCCTACTTAATATTTTTGGACTGTTGGGTTTTATAATGGAGCTAATTGCATTATACATTTTTCAATTTTTTTGGGGGAGGTCTTTATTTGAAATTAGGGCAAATGATGATATATGTACGACCATTAGATTTGTTGGTGATCTCTTGATACCTTTTTTTATTGTATTTTTTTAGGTGTTTAGGATTTAAAATCATTTGATGATAGTAAGGTTTGGATATTTGATGTTGCTTTATTTGAATATTTGCACCATTTTGTGGCTAAATTAAATATATTATTTTATATACTTTTTAGATTTGTGATGCGGTGGATTCGGACTAGATCTGACCCGAATCCAATGGCTATATGGATTTTTGGATCGAAAATGGATCTAGGCTATTTATAAATGGATCGGATATGGATATCACCTTTTGGATCCGAGTCGGATCCGAATCCGAGTTCGAATCCGGCCATAGATATTTGGATTTGGAGCCGGATCTAGTGGATTCGATCTAGATCCAATCTAGATCCGACCCATTGAGAGCCCTAATGACTTATGTACTTAGATTTACGTGGATTTACACGGGAACTTTAAAAATCAAACAAAACCTAAGGGCTTGTTTGAGAGTGTCAATTCAGAATCCCATAAATTTGGAACCTCCTGGATTTGAAATACCTTGGCTGTGTTTGGCACCTTGGATTTGGAATCCCCTATAATCTTAAAGTAGCTATGCATAGTAAATTTACAGGAGTTTGAATTTAATTACTAAATCAACTTTAATATCCCTAATTAGTGTACGTATGTAATGTTTGACATAATGCTTATACTAAGGCCATTGAAATATGTACTTTGGCAAAAAAATGATGCAATTCCATGTCTCAGATGGGCCACAAGCACAGGATCACATCCGAGTGACTAACCAATGATTTTTAACCGTTGATTTATATGGATAATGTTTAGACGGCGCAGATCATCCTATTAAAGTTATTTTAGTGTTGCAGTTGATAATCTGATTGTTTTGGGATATCATCAGTGGGCCATGTGCCCAATGGATTAGTAGCCTAGTGACCACATGTTACACATGCGACTCTTAGAATGATTTTAAATGTAATCTTGGCTTTGACCTTGGATTTCAAACTCCCTCTTTGAGGGAATTTGAGATCCCCTCAAATCTCCCCGATCCATGGTGCTAAATGACCTCTAATGCATTTAGAATCCTTAATCCTATTGGACATTTTGGGACTCGATTGCTTTGAAATTCAAAGTTTGTGTATTTTAAAAGCATTTGAATCTTGTAATATATTCACATAAGCCTAAATTTAATTAACTAAATCATTTAAAATATCTCAAGATAGTGTACACGTATAACTTTATACATAGTTATTATAATAAGCTCATTAAACCATATACTTTGGGTAAAATTGAAGTATTTTCGAGCATCTATTAAACCACAAAAGTGGACCCTCTAATTTTAAACAAACATATTAAAAGTTCACGTGTAAAAGATAGAAAAATCAATCGATTTCAATATATTTGAAATTGATTCCAATGTATTTAGCTATGATCCAAGTGCACACAAATCATTATTATTCACCAATTTTTAAAAGGAGTACACAAATAATTATAAAATGATTACTTATCGCATCATTCCTTCTAATTTATAAATTAGTCAAGATTTTCAATTTACTTTTTTTCTATTATATGAAGGTCATAAAAGGTTGTTGAGTTCAATTAAAAA
This sequence comes from Liriodendron chinense, assembly GCA_003013855.2. NCBI lineage: Eukaryota > Viridiplantae > Streptophyta > Magnoliopsida > Magnoliales > Magnoliaceae > Liriodendron > Liriodendron chinense. The sequence continues at coordinate 2,618,044 of ML058584.1, forward strand.
ACTGAATAATTTATATTTATTCTGAATAAAGCCATTTGCCTTTTTGTAGCATTTTTTTCAGGAAGAACATATGTAAGAGCAACAGATAACAAATATCATGTAATATTTATTATGTAGTATTGGATGACAACTGTATAAATTATATACCAAATATAATTTAGAAGCTATCAAAGATATAATGAAAACTCATAACACTTAAAGAAAGCATACATACTAATAAATATCAAATGTTTATAATTATACATTCTGAATTATGCAAGAATTGATAAAAGTAAATAGAAGGACAATCTGATACCCTCATCTGCAATTTATGCAAGAAGTTGATAAAAGTAAATATGAAGACACCTTGATGTCCTTGATCTCTCGTAATAATTATAAAAAACTTGTATTTCAATTCAATAGGCATTCGAATAAAGAGCTTCTGCAGTTCCTTGTAAACTACGAAATGCTTCAGTATTTATCACGTGTACCATTCGCCAGTGTCTGTTGTCCTTAATAGGCTGTTTATTATGTATTGCTCAAACTCACTTTTCTCGTTCACAACTTGCTTGTGCGTTTGCACGATATTATTGAGGGTGTCTTAAATTTAATTCATTGTCTTCATGTAATATCTCACAATTAAGGTTAACTGTTTCAGCTCCCCTGCCACGTCATCAGATATTTTGGCCTTCTTCTTCTTCTTTTGTGGCTTAGATGATGATAGTTTAGCTAGTGAAATGTTACTTGTTCCGAATACAAGCAATGTAGATGGGAATCATTCAACTTATGTGTAGACACCCCACTATCAAAACATGATTATTTGGCTATGTAACTTTAGTGCCCCCCTGATCATAGTGGGTACACGATTTAAAACATGCCAGGAAAGCAATTGAAGGTCTAGATTGAGCTAGGATTAGCTCGAGCTGATAGGCTACCACTTTGCACAAAGGCGGTTGTGTTTCAGTCAGCTTTGTGCAGAGCTGGTGGACTCTAAGTTGGTTGTGGGTTTTTATCAATGTGTAGTGGCTCGGTTGCTCTGATCCCTTTAGTTGTGCTTCAGTTTCCTCGAGCCTAAAGTACTTCTAATGACTTAACACTTCGATCAAAGGCTCGGGAGAACTGAACCTATCCAAATACCCTCATGTATTGCTTTCCAAATGCCTATTTAAAGGGACCTCGTACCAATGAAAGAAAGAGGAAGGGAGGGTATTCGACAGTTCAAGAGAGTCTGAGTTCTAAATTTAACAGATTCGAGAGTTTGTGAGAGAGTTGATAGTTCTATTTCTAGTTATAAGATAGAGATAAAGAGTTTACCTTTTCTGTTCTCTCAATTTCTCTTATTCTTTCAATCTTTTCTATTCTATTTTCATTTCAAAGCCAACCGTGTTCTCCATATATCTCTTTTCTAGTCCGTACATACCCACAAAATCTTTACTGTTTATGTGCTGAACACTTGAGTTAGTTGGCTTTGCTTCGACGTCACGTAAAGTATGCTCTACATTTGTCTCTCTTGAGGATCTTCTGTATCAGAAAATGTAGTCTAAAGGAGTAACCGAAAGCTTTGTGTTCTTTTCTTTTTTACACTTTCATTGGAAAAAAAATTTCCTACCATTTTCATTTCAATTTCAGTTTACTTTTGTAATTTAGACATCTAAATTTTAGTATTTTACTTAAAGTTCATTGAATCCCCTTTGAAAGCATGTTGCCTGGCAAAGTAGAGACTGTGTTTTACACGGGCAGTAAAAGTGTGCTTAACCTCTTCCTTTTCCGTAATCGAGGCCCTTACTTGGAGTCCATGGCGCAGACATATTCAAGAGTCACTCAAGTCAAGAATCCTTTGGATTTCTTAATCTCAAGGCAATTCCAAATATTCAAGCCAATTGTGGATTTTGGAACCTTTATTTTGTCTACTGGCGACTCCAAAATAGTGTTAAGTCAAACAACTCTATTAATCTTGTGAAAGGTAGTGTACAACCCAAAACCAAACTCGATTATTACAAACCAGGCACACCCCCTGGGGGGCTCAACATCCAATGATACGAGTATGTTGCCTCGAGGTGTTATGGACAACATTTATATCATCACCTTCTCTTCTTAACCCCTCTGCAAGGCTTGGGCAAGGAGGTCTTTTATTTAGGTTCTATTGATTTGGAATTTTTGGATCGAGCCTACATAGCTACTGCTCGTGTGAACTGAGCACACATGCATATGCATTCTAGCTTTGCGAAGGATGCATGCTCTGTGACTTTTCGAGTATTCGGATCCTGTCACGTCAGAAATATGAGTAAATTCTAGTCCTATATATCTATGACTCTACGTAAATATTTATCGCCAACTCCATGCCAACCATCATACGGTCCAAAAATTTTATAGAGACGCCTTGTGGGCAACCTGGGGGGGAATTTTCCTGAACGTTCACATTGTGTATCTGCATCGGAAAGATTAGATACTCTCCAATAAGGGGTATTTTTATGTGGTTCTAAGTAAAAGATTCTCATTTGAAATGTTCAGGAATGTCAAGTGATTCATAATAGGCCCAAGATCCAAAGCCAATAGCATGATCGATCCCAATTATTTTTATCATGTTGTCATAATAAGGAAATGGGTTGTACTAGAAGTCATCTCATCTAAAAATTAATAAACCATATAAAAATTAATTAAAAAAATTTATGTTGATATAGGCATCCATACTTTGGGTTCTGCAATAATGCACTACTGGTCGCCATCCCATCCAAATCCACCCGTCTCATTAAAAAATGTATAATTTTTTTTTAATATTTTGATTTGATTTATGTAGTGCTTGTCAATTAGCCCATGCGTAGTTTGTCGTGAATTGAACTACTTATTACAGAATATGTTGTTAGTTTAAATGTTTCATTATCACAACAATAGCTAAGTCGATATGTTCTAATAACACCTCAATCATTGTGCTATCGATTGTTGTATTCTACTTAATTGTTCTCCCATGAGCTGAACCAGATTCGTTTTGTGTCGATATTTCTAATATAGTGCAATTGAACATGCAAAAAGTAAGGTATAAGAAAAAAATATGTAATTCTTCAAATATCAAAACATTCAATTGCAAAAAGTAAGGTACAATAAAAAATATATATAATTCTTCAAATACCAAAATATAATTACTAGTAAACATTTAACAATTATAAAATATCTATTCTAATAATATAATTAAAATTTTCATACATAGTTTCTACAAGTCCATCTCAAAACTGGTTTCAAGCATTTCTCTCCCTTCTACTTGGTTCATTTGACCAAAAGCCATCTCTTTCTCCAATTCCACCTGTTCATTATCAGTTTAATTAGTGCGTTGAAGGTCTTCATCATTTGAACTTCTATCGTCGCCTATATTGTTATCTTCATTAAGAAGTACATCATTTCTCTTGTTGACAATATGATTATGAATGATAAAACAAGTTATAACAATCTTCATCGTGTCTTTATCGAATAGGATAGGGCACATATCAACATTAGAAACCTTTATTTCAATACTCCAAATTCTCGTTCTATAACTTTTCTTAACGATAAACGAAGAAGATTAAACACCTATTTTTTATCTCTCAGCATACAACCTTAATTTTTTTGAGATGGTAAAGAACACTTCTATAAGGTGCTAGGAAAGTAGGAGTGTTGGAAAAACTCACATCAACTATATTGCTGCCAATTCAATCAAACAAGGTCACGCGTGTAAATGAGGGCTTATATTTGAATTTTGTGTGTGGGTATGATGCGCGGGTGTGTCAAAGCCTACTCAACTCAAGGTTCGATTGAATTGCTGATGTCCCTTGTGTTGAGTAGACTAATTAGAGACTGGACGTAAGATCCAACTATCCTCCCAACCATCGGTTACGCTTAGCATTTAGGTGATTTGTGAAAGGGTAAGGGTTCACCCTTCCGAATGGATTCTTTTGCCTTGTGTCAATAGACTTGTGTTTACGAACGTAAAGACTTTTTCTCTCACCAGTACTTTAGCTTAATATTTTTAAAAGGAATAAAGACAAATTGATAAATAAAAGAAAGGCTAACACTGCTGATTTTATTAATACTTGAACGTATGACCCATTACAAATGATAATATTTTCAAAGAATAAAGAAATAAACAAAAAGATAAATACATGATTCATCTATTGAAATAAACGGTCGAGGCGAGTGGTCAGCAGGAAATTACCAAATAGGTGTGATCACCTAATGGAAACTTAGACGATCATGATCTAACAACTTAAGGTCGATGATATTTAATATATTTCTATGATACTATAGCGGAAGCTGTTAGGCAGTAGAAATTTATGCTATAACTAAGCTAGGCTAGGTTTAAAAAAAAGATAAATTGAAAAGTAGATATATGTATTTGGCGTAGGACGTCGAACTCTTCTTTGTGTGCTCTTTTTAATGGCTTATCGATGCGGCAAAATTCTCTATGAGTTTCCTTGATGATCCTAGATCCTCCGCATATTATGATTGCATTGGAAAGGAAGGACTCTAGTTAGATATGAAACTGTTGACTTCTCGGATCTTCTTCTTATAGTTGATCCCGCTACTGAGATCTTTGTGGCTCACTAATCGGATTCAGGATCAGTCCAGAAATCTCAAGATCCCTTACAAAAGACAATCAGGCCAAGATTAGGAACCCATCAAGGAAATCAGAGCCAATCCTAGACATGAAGTCGGCCACATTCATGCATCTGCATGACCCAATCGAACCACTTCCTGCATTTAATCCAAGGTCATCGTTTCTTGATGGTTTGGAGTGCTGGAAGGGATACACGGATAAGATCTATCACATCATGATGTCCTAAACTCTTGATACTAATCAGGCTCGGATAATCAAATGGGGCATTTTGATGTCTTGAGGTGTTGGACGATGTCCTAAACTCTTGATACCAATCAAGCTCGGATCATCAAATGGGGCATTTGGATGTCTTGAGGTGTTGGACGGTCCATACCCTCCTAATACTGATATGTTATTGGACATATCGGATCTTTCATTGAGGACTCTCATTCTCTTAATTTCGATTGCTATATGGATGGGGACCTGATCTAACCACCGTCCATTTTCTTTCAACTTGGGTCCGAACCACAATCGGATTTGCTTAGATATCGGTCCAATCTCTAGATATTCAAAACTTTGTCAAGTGCTACAGACTCTCCAAACATTTTTAGAAATATCTCTCATTTTAGAAGGACTGTGGAAGACGGCCTCACCGAGTGTATCATAGCCAGATGTGATAAGATACATTCTCTCGGTTGGTCTTTTATAGATGTGTTAGGTACGTTGCCTAGTTAATGAGTATGTTGAACGTGGCCACGTGGCATCAATCTATTTATTCTTCTAAAGGCATAGATAAGGATTTGTGCCTCCATATTAATAACAGAATGCGTAAAGCTGAAGGAAGATTAAGCGGATATACACTCGGGCGTAAGTAGGATTCATGCCAGTACTAACCTTCATAGTGTCAACACGTGGTGGCCTTTCATTAGTCCATGTTAGGGCACAAAAAAATGGGTGTAAACGATGCCCCCACACGTCCCTTTGGTATCGAGAGATGCGATGGGACGTTTGACGTTCCAGTTTCGATGGCTGTTTCGACATGTGACAAGTGGTAATATAGGGTTCGCATTCGATTGTTGTGCAAGTTAATGTGAGTGTCAGAATTTCTCCTGGTAGTTATACTATGTATCTGTACATATATGAACTTAATGGAATGAAATTTTGGTTTTACCTTGGATAGAGAACTTACTACTCAAATATATTTTGGATATAAAGGAAAAAAGTTGCAAAAAAAATTTCAATTGTGCTTCAAATTTGGGACATGTCACATTGTTCACTCCCCAAGTATAGGGTTGCGAAGTAATAATAAATTTAGAAAGACTGAGTATCGTCCCATAGAGATTTGTATATGGATATTCTCAGAATTTATCTAAAATAACCCAGAATCGATATTATATTAAGAGCTAATTCTGAAAAATAGTGAATTGGAATTAAACAGTGAATATAAGAGGTAAAACAATAATCTAAAAGGCACTAGAGCGCCAAGGATCCACTTTTGATGGTTTTTAATGCATCAACCCAACTAGGTCTCTCACAACTCAACCGGAATCAAATTTTTATCTCTATCTGATCGAAATATAGAGTGGTTCAATCAACACTTATTTAAAACAATTACTTGTTCATTGATTCAATTCCCACAATAATGCTCAGGCCTTAGGCACACTCAATTATATAGGCCAAGCCTCTTTCCAATCTAGTTGAGATTCACAACCATAGCTTTCATCAAATCTTATCACTAAACTTGACTACGACTAATGATCAGAACTCTAATTAAATCAAAATCAACTAACAAAACAACTGTCTCAGATTATCATAAAAGATTAGAACTTTAGTTTGAATGAGTTCCCACATGAAGATCGTGCCATTGTACTAAGGCAATCAAAGAGTCTATCATGCTCGGAGTCGATGATAGATCAATGGACTACACAAGCATAAACAATGCTAAAAAGGTAAGCTACTAGGTTTAGATTCACTAAGAAGCACATGAGCCCGGAGTCATCAAGAGATCAAAACAAAATAAAAATAATATTTTATTCAAACTCTTATCAAACTAAATTCTTCAATCAAAGAATAAAAAAGAAACCTAGGTTACATCAATCCATAAAAAATGAATTAAAAGCTTCACCTCTTAGCCCTAGTTAAGAGGTTTTAGTTCATCTCTAACATCCTTGAACTAGAAGCCTAAAAAACATGAAAAACAACTAAGAATTAGAAGAAAAGTAGAAAGAAATCATTCTCCAAAACTTTCTTGATCTTCCCCATGTCCTATCATGCCTTGAGGATGAAGAGGAGGTGTCTTTTTATAGTACAAATCACCCACTGACGAAGAATCCTTTAGACTTGCGTAGCAAAAATTGGAACTCAAAATAGAAACTCGAGTTCTGGATGTTGATCGGCCAGCTGGACCCCCTGGCTGGCCGGTCAGAGCTTGCACAGCAACTTACACATGAATCTGGAGTTTTAAATACATCGACTGACCTGTCAACCAACCGGCCAGTCGGACAAGAGATCGGTTAGTGTAAAAATAGGTCTAGTGAAAATCTGGTTTCTAAAAGGTTTGGCCAGTTGGCCGGCTAGCTGGACAGTCTATAAATTGTGACTTTTGGCTCTTCTCTTTCTCCATCTCCATTGCATCTTTCTTCCACCTCTTGTCCTTTCTTCCATTGATCTTCAAAGCATGTAAAGCGTGTCTTTCATCATCATATAATTGAAATCTCTCTCGCATTCCTAGAAACACAAAACCATGTATTAGATTAGGCTTTAAATCATAAGAAACATGTATAACGAGTGATGAATTGGCGTTAGAATATGCACAATTCAGAGCTCAACACACGTGTGTGTCGAGCATTGGATTCAGGGCATGATAAAATGCTTTGTTAATTTTCTACTGTGTAACAAGCAAAATATAATGAATAAGGTACAATATTGTACTTATTACGAGCTATGATCACATACACACAATACAATACCATCATATTAAATTCACCATATGTACACATCATTTGACTAAGTCTAACCATGTCACTGAACCTTGCCACGATGACTTGAAACTCATTTTGAGAAATTGAATTACAATTTGTGCTATGCACTTCTAAATAAGGCAATTTCAGTTTATTCTCCGCCCATAGAGCCAATCTCCATTGAAAAATCAAAGCTACTTTTTGTCTAGTGTAAAACTTCTGTTGAATTTTGTATATCACCACATCCAGGAGCCTGGTGACGAGACATCTATTGCTACTTTTGACAATAAGTTGAGGCTCTTGACTATGTCTATGGTTACGATATTTACCTTCTCATCGAAAAGAAGGAAGATGCCCATCTTTTGTTACTTAGTGTAGCAAGCCATTCATATGCAGGTGGGTTGGGCAATTCTAAAGATCATATATGCTCCTCGAATCTGGCTCACTTTAGTCTTAATAGTTGGTTAATAATACTTCTCAAATCTAACACAAATACAAGTCAATCCTAGTGATGGGCCTCTTGGTACTGATCCACCAATGTATTCTCCAACAAATCCAACACTAAGAGTCTATTCACATGGCACACTCAAACTCTTATGTGGGGTAGGGCAAGGCATCTTCTCATTATAAAGCTTGGTGGTAGAGACCTATCATGCCTCATCATTAGTCCCCTCACACAGAATGATCACATAATAACAATAATGGTAACTACATATGTCCTATAACTTACTTGGTGATCATGGAACAACAAGGTACTATGATATGTAACACAATTCTCCCCTTACTCTCCCTTTACTATTAATCATCGTGCCCACTCTCAAGGGAAACCATAGAAATCCCTCTCTTTTAATCCAAATTTGTTAATGTTCAAGGTACTCACAAATACTATGGCACAACAACATGCCCATCTAGGATCTATGGTCATCATGATTTGTGGATAAGATCAACTGCATCACATTCATGTCATCCACAGATAATATCCACATTGATTTTTTTCAGATTATAAGTTTAACAGTTTTTCCACCGCTCTATTAATTTCAAGCATAAATGAAATTTAGAAACTAACTTTAAACTAAATTTAGGCTTGTTTTGAGAGTCTAAACATAAACTTTGTGTGAAATTCAATGAAATGAAGTGGAGTGGACCATTTTGAAAAAACCTTTGAAGAAGTGGTAAACCATCACCTTTGTAAATTGTAACCCCCCCAAAAAATACTTTCTTTTATCTAATTTATTTTTGTTGCCTTTAAATGTAACAAGCACAAATAACCAATTCATGCTTGATTTATGCCTACTTAAAGCTTATTTAGCCGACTTTCAACATGTTAAGACAGAGAGCATTCTTACCAAAAAATGGCTCTCTCTCTCTCTCTCTCTCTCTATATATATATATATATATATATATATATATATATATATATATATAGAGAGAGAGAGAGAGAGAGAGAGAGAGAGAGAGAGAGGAATGCTTACTTGTGCACCAATTCTCACAAGAACTCGTGAGCACTTTTTGAGGACTCATCACACGTGATGTGAGTCCAAAATCTAAACCGTCCATGTGATGCAGCACCCCAAAAAACCCTTAGGGCCCAACTTTTAACTTGATCCAAAATTATAGTGGGTTGTAACAGAGAGAGTGGCAAATCAAGGGAGGAAACTGTTTCCTTTTGCCATGGCCCACCAAAGTCCTATAGTAGGTTGAAAGTTGGGTCTGGAGGTTTTTTGGGATGCTGTATCACGTGGACGATTCAAATTTTAAGCTCACATCACATGTGATGAGTCCTCAAAAAGTGCTCACGAGTTCTCGTGAGAACTATGCGCAGGTGAGCATTCCTCTCTCTCTCTCTCTCTCTCTCTCTCTCTCTCTCTATATATATATATATATATATATATATATATATATAGAAAAATGCTCTCCTACGCACTGGTGCTCATGAGAACTCTCATGAGCAGGACTCATCACACATGACATGAGCCCAAAATTTGACCCGTCCACGTGATGCAGCACCTAAAAAAAGCCCTAGGTCCCAGCTTTCAACCCGATCCAGAACTTTTGTGGGCCATGGCAAAAAGAAACAGTTTCCTCCCTTGATTTGCTCCTCTCTCTGCTACGGCCCGCCAAAGTTTTGGATCAGGTTGAAAGCTGGGCCTTGGGGTTTTTTTGAGGTGTTGCATCTCGTGGACAAATCACTATTTTGGGCTCACATCACGTATGATGAGTCCTCGAAAAGGTGCTCGTGAGTTGCCATGAGCAACAATGTGCGGGAGATATATATATATATATATATATATATATATATATATATATATATATATATATATATATATATATATATATATATATATATATATATATATAGTACTGTGAGGTCGACCTCATGGGAACTTCCCATGAGGTCGAGCTGTGTGGGCCCCACTGTGATGTGTACCGGACATCAACACCGTCAGTCAGATGCAACATTCCATGGTGGGCCACGAGCTTAAAAATCAGGTCAATCCATGAATTAGGCGGGCCACACCACATACAAAAGTTGAGAGGGGTTACCCACCCATTAAAATCCTCATGATTGTTTATTGAGCCGAATGACATGTGATTCGTGGGCCCCACCAAGTGATTTTAGATGTTTTAAGCATGTCTTGACATAATTTTAGATGGTATGACCCACCTTAGTTCCATATACAGCTGATTTTCAGGATATACCATAAATTAAAGGGGCCCATCAAATGGACGATGTTGATGTCCGATACACATCACAGTGGGGCCCACACAGCTCGACCTCATGAGAAGTTCCCATGAGGTTGAGCGCATAGCAACTTTTCCACACACACACACACACACGCATATATATATATATATATATATATATATATATATATATATATATATATATATATATATATATATGGAAAAGTTACTATGCACTCTACCTCATGGGAACTTCCCATGAGGTCGAGCCGTGTGGGCCCCACTATGATGTGCATCATCCATCCACACCATGCATTTGGTGGGTACCTTGTTGGTTATGGGATATCCCAAAAATCAGTTGTATCCAGAACTCAAGTGGGTCTTACCAACTGAAACAGTGTAAAATCATGCCTACAACATCTAAAGGCACTTGTTGGGGCCACTTGAGTTTTGGATACGGTTGAAACTTGGTATGACCTCTTGTTTAAGTGGGACACGAACAATGGATGGGCTGGATTTCTCAACCACATCTCAGTCAACCCTATAAATGGTGATAAAGGTTTTAATGGATGGATATCCACTCTTAACTTTTGTCTATGGTGTGGCCCACCCAAGTCATGGATTGGCCTGATTTTTAAGCTCATGGCCCACCACGAAATGGTGCATCTAACTGATGGTGTGGATGCCCATCACACATCACAATGGGGCCCACACAGCTCGACCTCATGGGAACTTCTCGTGAGATCGAGCACAGAGTACCTTTTCCCACACACACACACACACACACACACACACACACACACACATATATATATATATAAATGATCACTTGCGCACCTTTGCACGTGTGTCATGGGCATAAAATCTGAATGGTCCACGTGATGCAGCACCCCTTGAAACCACACAAGCCAAAATTTCAGCCCAATCCAAAACTCTAGTAGTTTATGGCAAAAGGAAATAATTTCCTCCATCAATTTGCATCTCTCTTTGCTATGGCCCACTAGAGTTTTGGATTAGGCTGAAAGTTGGGCCAGGGGGGTTTCAAGGGGTGCCACATCACGTGGACTATTCAGATTTTGTGTCCCATGACACGTATGCAAAGGTGCACACAAGTGCTCACCTAATAAGGCACGCAGGTGAGCATTCCTCTCTCTCTCTCTCTCTCTCTCTGAGAGGCTTGCTCTCCCTCGCACCAGTTCTCACGAGAACTCATGAGCAATTTTTGAGGACTCATCACACGTGATGTGAGCCCAAAATCTGAGCCGTCCACGTGATGTAGCACCTAAAAAGCCCTCAAGTCTCAACTTTCAACTCGGTCCAGAACTTTGGTGGGCCATGGCAAAGGGAAACAATTTCCTCCCTTGATTTGGCTCACTCTTTCTGCTACGACTCACTAGAGTTTTGGATTAGTTTGAAAGTAGGGCATTAAAGGTTTTCTTTTAGGTTCTGCATCACGTGGATGACTCAGATTTTGGGCTCACATTACATGTGACGAGTCCTTAAAAAGTGCTCACAAGTTCTCGTGAGAACTCGTGCGCAGGTAAGAGAGAGAGAGAGAGAGAGAGAGAGAGAGAGAGAGAGATAATTTTCTATGTAATTGCCCTGTAAAGTCAAACATAGGCCCAAACTTGACCCCTTCATCCACTTTTGTGTAAGATCCAAGTCATTCATTAGTTGTGCTCCACTTTGTATATACCTTGGCAAAAAAATCAGGTTATTCCAGTTGCATGTTGATAGTGATGTACACGAGTTACATTCCAAATGCATGTTGATAGTGTTGTAAACGACTTGAGCTTGGCCCTGCGCGACACGGCTAGCAACCAACCCCTGCTTGGTACTTGACTTAGCTCAGCATCGACCTAAATATCCGGCTTGACTCGATTTGGTCAGCAGTTCGAGCCACATTCAAGTTGAGTTTTTGATCCAAGCCAAATGCATTAAAGAAGGGAGGAGGGGAGAAGGAGAGAATTAAAATACTGGATGATGGAAGCTGGATGAGCAGGGCAGGCCGATAGGAACGAGTTCGGAGGGTTTGATTGTTCGGGCGAGCTGATAAAGCGTAAGAGGGAGGGGGTGGCTGGAAAGGGCGATTCAGCCATTTGGGCGAGTTGACAAGTGATAGCGAGTGAGAGAGAGAGAGGGGGGCGGGGGTTCGAACGAGGAGAGAGAGTGGGTTAGGGTTCGGGTGAGCCGGGGGGGGGGGGGGGGGGGGGGGGGGGGGGAAGTGTTAGTGCACCTTATTTAGCAATCACAAGTGTTCATGTGTTGTAACGTCGGTTGAGCCTTGGCAAGCTAAAGACTGAAGATTCAAGTGGACTAGAAACATCAAGGAAGAAGAACAAGTAAATGAAGTGCCTTAGTGACCCTAACCCTTACAACCAAAATAACCATAACCTCTAGATGACTTGGCCCATATAGTAAAACCCTTAGTCATCTTCATTAGTTTTAGAACACTTAGAAAAACATGATAAGTTAAGTTAATAAAATAGGTGCAAACTACTGTAAACAAACTGACCCAGACAACAGTTTTCGAATGGTCTTCGATGCCATCGTAAAACATCTCGATGGATCTTCGACGCCATCGAAGAACGGTTTGAGCCATCGAACATATGTCAAATGTGCTCAAATACATCACAAACACAAGCATGTATAGTGGTTCAACTACTTGTCTACTCCACTCCTGGTTGTCGTACTCACCCCTTGAGTACGTCAGATTTCGTTAAGAGAGTTTAAATCAGGTTCCTCTCAACTTAGGTGTTTTATTCCGGTTCCACCCAACCTAAGAGTTTGACAAGGTTTCTCCCAACCTATTAAGGTGTTTAACGGTTCCACCCAACCAAGGAGTTTAACAAGGTTCCTCATAACCTTAAACATATATGTATACTCCAGCCGGAGGCTTTTCATGGAGACTTGATTTAGCCCTTTTACAAGGGCTTAGAGCCTCCAACCAAACCTATCAAGTTTGACAATTCAAACTCTCATTCTCAATCCAACATAAGAAATGAGCATGTAGACTCTACAATTTGACAACGTGTCAGATTTTAGACTCGTTGATGCACCACTTGGATTGCTTGATTTCTGCTCTCTTGTGCTTTAATCAGCTCCCAATGTGCTCCCCCGATCAATGATGCCGATCCGTCGCCAATGCTTTAGCTCCAAGATTAGCTACCTTGTATTTGATGCTCCGATGTAGATGCCAAAGGTGTTAGGAGGTAGGTTTGAAATCTCTACACCTAATAGACAATGGTTACGTAAAAATTTTTCCCTACAAGGATTTCTCTATAGAGTTTAGACAATGATTTAACTATTGATTTCAATGTTTAAACTCTAAAGATCAATAAGGACAAGTTCATCTTCTAAGTGAGCTTTGAATACTCCATTCTTATAACGAATCACAAGAAAGATGGCTTCTATGAGTTAGGGTTAGAGCCTAAGGGTGTTGGCAATTATGGTAGCCTTTAAATCTCTAAAATCCTTCACCTCAGCCCAAAAATCGAATCTCCCACTTTTATAGATAAAGCTCCAACGGTCATAACATAAGAAGAAAAACGGTCACTTCGATGGCATCAAACTCAGCTTCGATGGGATCGAAGTCGCACTTCAATGGAATCGAAGAACTATCTAGAGAATTTCTTCAGTTGCTAGACATTCAGTTCGACGACATTTAGCACTCTTCGATGTCATCGAACAAGCACCTTTGATAGGATAGAAGGGATGTTCTATAAAATCTGCTCCGACCAGCAGGTCGGGAGCGTAGTTTTAGGGGGTGACACAAAAAATTGGCTAGATTCGAGATCGGATGGCCCACTTATAGACTGATGTTTTATTTACCTATTTGTAGGAAGATCGGAGGGCTGAAATTCGACGTGTATGGCTAAAATGTGCTAAATAGCTTAAGTCTAGGGTTTTGCATCTTAATGATAGCTGAAAATTAGTGTACTTAAAAATGAAGTGTTAACTTAAGTTTAACTAATGACATTTTTGTAATTTTCGTAAAATTTTGAGTTTAGTGAAATCTAACCCTTCTACGTTGTTAATGGGGTCATTTTAAGAAACTTTAATAAAGGGTACTCTTCCTGATCTCATACGGATGATCCGTTATTCAAATTTTAATATCAACGGTCGGTATTTAACTAAAAAAATATTAGAGATACATTTTAGAAAATTGTAAAATAATTATGGTAAATTCAGGGCGTTACAGTAGGCTAAAAGAATTTCAAAAGGTCCTAATCAACCCCCCTCTAGGACTTAGCCATAGTTCTATTAGCTCCGCTCTGAGCTTCCGCAAAGCATAGCGCCTCAAGTGTGAGCAATAGGTGCAATTATAATTAGTTTCAGAGCAGGTTGCCTTGAAGGACTTAACCATTTAAAGCAAAATCTGTAGGAGCTTTAGGATAATGTCTACCTAAGATGGAAGCGTTAATCGTCCACCGTACTTTGACGGGTCTAACTATGTCTATTGGAAGGCTAGGATGAGGATTTTTCTACAATCCTTAGACCGTTCGATATGAGTTAGCGTCAGTCATGGATAGACTATACGCATGGACCTAGTGGAGGTTGACGACAAAGTCATTACCACTCCTAAAGATGATGAAAAATGGAGTGTTGATAAGAGAGCTCGATATGCCGCAAATGCCAGAGCTCTTAATGCAATTTGCTGTGTTGTTTCCCTAGATCAACGCATTCTCATATGCATAACTGCAAAAGAAGTGTGAGACATATCGGAAGTTACCCACGAGAAAACTAGCATAGTAAAGCACTCTAAACTTCAGCTCTTAACCACAAAATCTGAGAACATTAAAATGAAAAAGTCTGAAACTTTATGGAGTTCTACACCCAGTTGTCAGATATTTGTAACTCCATGTTTGGCTTAGGAGAAAGAGTTCTGGATGGGCGAATATGTAGAAAGATACTTAAGTCCATCTCGGAGATATTTAGCTCCAAAGTCATTGCCTTAGAAGAGTGTAGAGATATAAATTCAATGAAAGTAGAAGAACTCATGGGTTTCCTAGAAACTCATGAATTACACTTTAAGGCCCCCTCTAGAAAGAAGAATGATGTCTTAAAATATTCTTATAGGCCCCCACATAGGAAAATAGTGAAAGAAGAAGAAGAAGATAGCAGAGATGAGGATGAGAAAGAAAAAATTCAATAGACAATTCAAGAAATTCCTCAAAATGTATACAGGGAAGAGTTGTGATAAGAAGAAAAAATGATAGAAAATTAAAAAAAAAATCATCCAAATCCAAATCAGTCCAATGTTACAACTGTGATGAATATGATCATGTTACCAATGAATGCCCAACCAAGCTTAAGAGATAAGGCAAGAAGGCTATGACAGCAATATGAGATGATATAGAGGAGTCCAAATCTGAATCAAGTGACTCTTCTAGTGATGAGGATAAAAAATATGTGAGAATTCTAATGGCCTTAACCATTACGGCATCAACCATTACCTCTCTTTCCCCTAATATGAGAGAGGATCCTGAGCATTACCCCTTCTAGGAGGAGTTCCTAACCCCTCATCATTTTTTGTATTTCATGAGGGAGTTGAAAAAATTAGGTTACCCTTAGGATGAACAAACTAGAAATAGTTAGTAAGGGTAGTTAGAATCTGAATACTATAGGTAAATTTGATGATTTTAGCATTATTTTGTACTTATGGGCATATCAAAGGATTGAAGCCTTATTATCCCACTTTGATAGTTTAGCTTATGCTTTATTTTGGTATTATTAGTACTAAATTGTCATCTTGCTTAGATTAGCATGATCATGTTGAATTATATGCTTAATGTATGCTAATCTATGCCTTGGTCATCTATACATTCATGTTTATTTTAGAATGACCAACTATGCATGATCACCTATGCTTAAATAGAAATTTTTTTCTTATTGATTATGTTCCATGCATGCTCCATGTTTTAATGTTCATGCACCCCTTGTCTCTTTAGTTAGCATATGATTATAGTTAAATCTTAGACACTCTAGTCTCTATTCCCTTTACTTAATTAATGTATCATTAAGTGGGAGAGATTGGCTTGTCAATTGCTTACAAAAAAGGGAGAAATATCAAGTCCCGCCAAAATAAGTTTGTGTTTTGTGTTGCAGGGATCGACAATATTACATGTCTTAGTGTTAATTCGAGTTGTAATCTTTTCTTTGACATGTAATCTATTTGTTGTTTTGGTATTGCCATTGGTATAGACCATAACAATGTCTATGTTAGATTTTATCATGTAATTGACAAAGGGAGAGATTGTTAGTGCACTTCTCTATGACATACTAGTGCACCTTATTTGTCAATCACGTGCGTCCATATGTTGTATCGTCGGTTAAACCTTGGCAAGCTGAAGACCGAAGATTCAAGTGGATAAGAAGCATCAAGGAAGAAGAATAGGTAAATGAGATGCCTTCGTGACCCTAACCCTTAGAACCAAAACAAACATAACATCTAGATGACTTCGACCATATAGTAAAACCCTTAGTAATCTTCATTAGCCATAGAATCCTTAGAAAACATGATAAGTTAGGCTAATAAAAGAGGTGCAAATTACTGTAAACAAACTGGCTTAGACAACATTTTTCGATTGGCCTTCGATGTCGTAGTAAAATATCTCGATGGATCTTCGATGCCATCAAACATATGTCTAGCATCAAATGATACTCTTTGGATAGTTCTTCGATGCTATCGAATAACCCTTCGATCCCATAGAAGGTGCTTCTTCGATGTTATCGAAGAGCGCTCAATGCCATCGAACTGAATGTCTAGCAACTGAAGAAACTCTTTGTTCTTCGATTCTATCGAAGTGGGACTTCGATCCCATTGAAGGTACTTCAATGCCACCAAAGTGACCCATTTTTGCCTGTTTTATGACCGTTGAAGCTTTATCTATAAAAGTGAAATATTTGATTTTTAGGCTAATGTGAGGGATTTTAGAGATTTAGAAGCTACCATTATTGCCAACACCTTTAGGCTCTAATCTTAAGCCTTACATCTTCCTTGTGATTCATCACAAGAATGGAGCATTCAAGCTCACTTAAAAGATGAACTTGTCACTCTTGATCTCTAGAGTTTAGACATTGAAACTAATAGTTAAATCCCTGTCTAAAATTTATAGAAAGATCAGTGTAGGTGAAATTCTCTAGGTAACCATTGTCTATTAGGTGTAGAGATTTCAAACATACCTTCTATCACCTTGGATATCTCCATCGGATTATCAAATGCAAGGTAGTTGATCTTGTAGCTGAAGCATTGTTGACACATTGACATCATTGATCGTGGGAGCACATGGAAGGCTGATTAAAGCACAAGAGAGCAAAAATCAAGCAACCCAAGCGGCGCATCAATGAAGCTCAAATCCGACAAGTAAGGTTGTCAAATTATAGATTCCACATGCTCCTTTCTTGTGTAGGATTTAGTATGAGAGTTTGAATTGTCAAACTCGATAGGCTTCCGTTGTAAGACCCAGGCCCTTGTAAAAAGGCTGAATCAAGTCTTCATGAGGAGCCTCCGGCAGGAGTATATGTATGTGTTTTAGGTTGAGAGGAACCTTATTAAACTCTTGGTTGGGTGGAACCATTAGACACCTTAATAGGTTAGGAGGGACTTTATCAAAATCCTGAGTTGAGTGGAACCCTTAAACAACTCGGTAGGGCAGAACCGGATTAAAACACATAGGTTGAGAGGAACCTGATTTAAACTCTCTTAATGAAATTCGGTGTACTCAAGAGGTGAGTATGACAATCGAAAGTGAAGTAGACAAGTAGTTAAACCACTATACATGCTTATGTTTGTGATGTATTTGAGCACATTTTTACTCATGCATTATATATTTAATTGCTTCATTATGAATGCTTAATTGAAATGTATGCTACGCACTAGATATGCACAAGATGTATTTTTCCTAGTTGTGTAAATTTGAACTTATTTGATTGCATCTCCCATAATCTACATAAGTCGCATAGATTAGTTGCTTGATTAGTTAAATCATTAATAATCTATGCATATAAACTAGTTGCTTAATGGTTATATCTTTTTTAGTCTATGTAATTGGACCCACCAACGCTTGAAAGCTAAAGTGTTCTTGCCTACTTAAACTTGTTAAATTAGTTAAGTAGGCAAAAATAATTTCAAAAATGTCCTAATCACCCCCCACCTCATCTAGGACTTAGCCATAGTTCTATTATCTCCGCTCTAAGCTTCCGCAAAGTATAGTGCCTCAAGTGTAAACAACAAGCGTAATTTCAGGCAGGAGTTGGAAAGTTGGTTTCTTTAGGGTTTTTTTTTTTTTTTTTAATTTATTTATTTATTTATATTTCCCTACTCGAGTCAAGTTTGAGCCACATGCCACGTGAAGCCAAGTTAAGCTCGGTCTTGCTCAGAACTCAACTCGATTTCTTTCAAGTACTCAAAAAATAGCTCGACTCGGTTCAAACTCGGTTTCAAATTGAGTCAAGTGACTTAATCGAGCCGACTCGGTTCATGGACAGCGGTACATGTTGATATGCGTTTATAAATAACTACAACATATTAAAGGCATGTAGGCAATGCTCAGGCCAATGGCTTTTACACCCAAACATGGACCACGCCCGTCCAATTAAAAATCATGCATGAATTTTAGGCCCAGGCAAAAGCATGCCAAATCCAAAGCCCAATAGTCCAGGGGCGGAAGCCAGATTTGGTTTGGGCGAGGAATTAGGAGCTAGAATTTTTGGAGGGTACGGGTGTGTTGCGTTGCCCCAAATTTCATGAAATGTCATGACATTATGCACTAAATTAGACCGATTAATCATGAAATTTACCTAAACTACATTGGTAGAACTTGACCAAAATGCAGAAAGTTCAAATCCTGCACACTATAGTTCAAATCCTGCACACTATATTTACTTTCTTAAATTTTTCCTTTTCTATTAATTAAAGGCTCTCATTTGAAGGTTTGAACCATCTTGGATGGGTTTAGAAGAGCAAAAGTCTCATTTATGCCACCATTTTTTGTTTCCAAAATTTGAACCAGACCAAAACACAAGATCTGGTTGAAATAATTTACATCTATAGAGATCAAGATCAATAACCCACACCTTAATATACATTTTACAGTTTTCCTTGCAGCCTCTCTGCACACAAAACTGGCCACTGTATGGATCCATACTGACAAGAAGAAGTCAGAGGCACTGCCGAAGGCTTTCGCCACTGAGGGTCTCCATCTCCTTGAGAATCTCTTGGGCCAGAGTTTTAACGGGGAGCTCTACATCCTCAAGCAGCTCCCCAAGGAATGGGATTGTTTCGGCCAGGAAGACGAGATACTCTTCTTTCAGGTGTTCCACTAGATACTTCACAACTCTTAGACCCAGAATCCGCGGCCGCACCTTT
Source organism: Liriodendron chinense (assembly GCA_003013855.2). Classification (NCBI taxonomy): domain Eukaryota; kingdom Viridiplantae; phylum Streptophyta; class Magnoliopsida; order Magnoliales; family Magnoliaceae; genus Liriodendron; species Liriodendron chinense. Next base: position 2,637,602 of record ML058584.1, read on the forward strand.
TCGCTTCGTGTTTGCATCAGCACCTGCAATACAAGGGCCACAAATCACAAACTTGTTCTATTTTTATATGACTTAATTAAATCTGATTCTGAGACCAACACAATGTAAGATGCGTCTTCGAGGAGTCCTTCAGTCAGAATTGAAGTGGACGACTGCAATCTTTCTGAGCCAAATGTAAAAGGTACTTTACTGGGTCAGACATGTTTTGGGTACTATGTTATTTCATTGTATGCGTGTGCCTGAGCATGCACCATTTTTTTCTCCCTTTTGCACAAACAATTTAGCACCCACCTCATGGTTCAAGGGTTTCCATAGAAGGTCAGAGCCTGCTGTTACAGCCATCTGGCCCAGGCAAGAGACCACTGTGTCATCAACTTCCTCCACAGTCGGTACATTGGGCAATTGTTCCAGAGAAGCTGGTGGTTCTGCTACAAGCTGCAAGACTATAGGTTTCAACAGAACCTGCAGTAATTGCAATCATAAATCAGTAATAAGTAAAAACAATTCCAATCAAGAAATAAATGACAGTAAGTTGATAGTTTCCAGAGAAGAATGATTCAAAGAGCTACTACATCTTGACTGCTGATAGATAGATGGACGGGACAGGATACGCTCATTTGTTTAAATTCATTCCATCCAGACATATGATGACTTGAAAATATTTCAAATGGAGAAATGTATAATACCAAGGAAAAAATGGGTTTAATAGCAGATACTAGGAATGTAATATAATATTTTCTGTTTCTGCTTCATGTGAATGTATAAAATCAGAGACACTGGGAATAATATAGTATTTTTCGTTTCTCCTTCACGTGCATGTATCAATCAATAATTAATTAAAAATACAACAATCAAGCAGTGAGAAATAAAGAAGGTAAAACAGGTTTAAAAAAAATGCACGGCATGTGTTTACATCTAATCTTATTTTTGGTTTAAAGATAATGCATGGCACAATAGCAAATTTATTTATGAAAAGTAGATAGAAGTACAAAGGGATAGTGATGAGCTCATTAAGGCTGTATCAGAAATCCAATGCTTGAGATCATTGAAGCTGTATCAGAAAATACCAGTTAAGTTTCAGAGACTATTTAATAGGTCTGTGAATGGGCGGGGCCTGGGTTGGGCTGAGGTCTAAGCCGGGTCCACAAACTAAAAATAAAATCTTGGCCCAAGCCAAAACAAACATACCCAAGCCCCTGTTCAGTGATGACAGCCCGTGCCCAAGTCCAGCCATCTAATTTTGTGTAAGATCCAGGCTGTTCATTACATGTGCATCACCATGCATGGTATATTAAAAAATTCCTTGAAATGGTAAATGGGCCGGGCAGGGCCAACAGGCTCTTATACACAGCCTGATCAATAAATGGGCTTTAATTTTAGGGCCAGTACCAGCCCTCAAGCCTAATATTCCAGCCCAAAGCAGGTCAGGTCTGAAAGTCTGACAGGCCAGCCTGGCCCTAGCAGCCCTACTATTTAGTATCCTTGCATCCAGTAAATAGTTGAAGTGCAATATTTTCTGCTGGAAATCCCAATGCTTGGTTTCAATGTTGAAACTCAGAAAACCTTTCGGAAATGACAAAGACATCCATTTTGTAATTCCTGTTTCTTTAGTGTTATCCAGTGCTGACTTAAAGAAAGGTGAGAGGACTGGCCTGAAAATTTGATGAATCAAGAAACTTCAGGCTCCCAGTATCATAGAGGAAGCATTTCTTCAATGACGATAAAATCAGTGCCCTCAAATGCCACTGGCAGGGCGACAGTGCTCCTTTCATTTCTCTATTACTGTTTTCTTCATGAACCTTGGTCTTCTTTCGTTTTTGGGTTGAACCAATAGTCTCTGGGCCCTGATCATCAATTAGGTAATGCGTACAACCCTCAAGCAAGTACTTAAAGTAGGGCACAAACAAGGATCTGCACAGAGGCATAAAATTTATTAAAGAACATCAGTTCAATACAAATATCAAATTTAACCAAAATATTATCTATTACAAAACACCACATCAATAACATGCCAAGTAATATTTTAAACAAATGGTGATTGACCAGATTAGGTGATTGATCGGATGTGTGCAAATTACTCTTACCGTGGTAGACAATTTACCAAATAATTAGTTGTGTCGAACTGGGCATCCAATAACTATGCAGTGTGCTTCCTAACATGTGGTGATGAAAAAAAAAAACTATTTTCCACAAAACTGACGCAGAATGCTTTGATATCCACCAGTGAGGCTTGGTACCAGCATGTCCTAAAAATGAGCTACTGGTTTTGTCATCTGTCATCTTGGAAAATACAACTATGCAGCTAGAGAATTGATCGTTAGTTGACTTCAGCGATGGCTGAATAGCAGAGGACCCACTATGACGTAGATCAGGTACTCCATGCAGTTAAAAGAGTAAATTAAGTAAAGAGATCTACATGTTCACAATGGTTGTGTGCCGAAACATGGTGCACACCCATCTAGACTGTGGACGGAAAGCCCAGAATTTGTTTTGAAGGGCTTTGAATTCTCATTTCGAAAGTGTTGGATTTTACAGCCCGATAATGGAGATAGATGTATGGCAACTCCTAGTGTACACTCCGCACACTGAACTCAGGCCCTTGAAACCATATAGAGAAGAGTCCCATGCAAAGACTTTCAAAGAAAAAAAAGGATTCTTCTTCTGCAAGCTATGTTGGACTATTCCAACTGTAGATTGGATCCATTGAACAGAAAACTTAGCAAAGATGGAAACTGCTAATTGTTTGAGCCTTCTTCTTATTCTTCTTTTTCTCAAGCCAACAACAAAACAGAGAACCCACCTTTCAAGGCCCAGAATGGGGGGTGGGCCTCATTACAGATTGAAGATGCCCCCAAATATTCCCAAAAGCAGACAATCATAGCTAATATTTGGGGATCTTTTTCTCTTCAACGTGGATCCTTGGGAAGGTAGGCCATTTGCAGTCCACCAGAAAAGCAGTTAGAATTGTCTGATGACTGGGCCAAGCATCATGTAATACCACATCGGCAAATGCTAGCAGAAACAAACTACAGAAACAGTGATAAATTTGGATTACTTACCGATGCTGTTCAGCAAGTTTATTAACCAACTTGTAGAATGAAATACTTCGGCTAAAATTTCTGCTTTTACTTGACCCAAATTCTTCCAATTCTGACTCTGCCCAATCAAGACTCTGAATGAATAGAGGCCTAAACATTGTCTCAGTAAGTTTCATTGTCAGAACAATTATCGCATGGATAACACTCTGTTCTACCATATCAATATTTTGAACTGAGATTGGATGCTGACGACGAAGATCGAGTGCTAGCAAGCACTGTTCAAATATCTTTGCGTGGTAAGTTCCTACAGATGATTTATCCATGGAAGTGATTGTGCTTGCTAGCATTTCAAAAGCAACTGATATACTCAACTCCCCATATTTGACAGCTTCAGGATATATCTTCAGCAGAGGTGACAGAATAAGGCGAACCTGCACAACAAAAGCACAATTAATTAAAGAATATTCAAACTAAAATAAGTCATAGAAACACTGTGCACCCTCAGTTTTTTTTTAAGGAGAAACGTACAGGAATTTTCTCAGTGACAAGCCTTCTCACTGATTCAGCTTTCAGTTTCATCTTTGGATCTGATTCTGAAACATACTCAGAATGTATCACCATAAGCTCTAAAATATCTTCAAGATATGGATTCAGGAAAGAACCGAGTTTGTCTACCACTGCCTCCAAGGTGACAAGAATAGACGACAGAAGAGGCTCCTTATTGCTTGAAAGCTCACTGAGAACCCTATCATGGCTATGTTTGAATTTTCTCACTGAACAAGAGGAAACATCATGAGCTCTCCTGAACATATGTTCCATAATGAGGGGAAGTTCAGCTAATGCCTTTGGACCGAGCACATGGACCAAAGCACCTGTGCTTCGGAGGCAGCTGAAAGAGACAGCCAAGTCATCTGAACCAATGTGCTTTGTAACAGATGAAAGGCCTGCTGAGAAAACAGCACTATTAGCTGAAAACTTCTTCGCCAGTATTTCCAGTGCAGAAACAGCCGCCAGCTTCACTGAAGTATCTGAATTGTCTCTAGAATCATCAACCAATTGAATGATTTCCAAACACATCTTGTTAAAGGACTCCCAAGCACTTTCATCCATATGAAATTCAGAAATGTTCTGATTCCTCTTTCGGGTTCCCTTGTGTTTCTGTTGAACTATGTTGTGATCCTTTGCAGTGTCACAAAGAAGCCCAAGAGCCTGGTTGCAAGGGAAAGAACAATTGAATGTGATCTATCAAGGCAACCCAAAAGAAATATGATACAGGATAAACAAGCACTGAGATTGGCAGAAAAAACTCATAGTAACAAAGTACCTTCTTTCTAACGTTTCCATCTGCATGCCCCAACAATAGAGTAATGGCTTTAAAATATGCAGAGGGGACCATACTCTTTGTGATGATCTTTAATACAGCATGCATGCACTCCTTTAGTTCTTTTTTGAGACTGGAAGGAACACTTATTTTCTTGCTTTTGACACTTAAAAGTTGCATGTGAGAGAGAACTAGCTCCATAAGTGCTCCAAGTGTTCTCTGTAAAATTTATAGAATTTCTGTCACAAAAAAATAGCTCAAAGAGGCAGCTGTTGATAACCACAGTATGCACAACATTATCATAGGAGCAAGTGCAACCTATAAATACCAGACATTCATAATTGGTCAAGGATTGAGCCACAGCTCAGCAATCAAGCCAAGTATCAGGTCCCAAAAAATCTTTTTATATCATGAATGGTGAAACAAAATACTTAACATTCAAACAAGACTCGGACATGTTTTAAATGACACCAAAAGAGAAGTGAATCAAGCAGCCAAGCAACTTTCAAAGTCAGCTAGGCTCGCCATATCTGTCAGATTCTACATGGGCATGTACCCATGACAACCCTTGAGTTCTTAAACCTTTCTGGATAAATCAGGATTCAGTAGAATCTCCCCATCAGTCCTGTCAAGCCATTCACAGCATTGGTTCAAGTATATGGCAATGCAGATAAACATTGGAGGACGGCCATATTTTAGAAAAGGTAATTCCGAGGAAGTGTTAAGAAGAACAGTGATGAATACTCAAAAAGGACAGATGTGTGGACATAAAAATGAAGATGCAGTACCTGAAGTTCATCTTGATCTTGCCCAGATTTGAGCTTGAAAGCCAATTCAGTATCTTTTAATTTATGTAAAATAAACTGAATTGCCAACAGTAATTCAATAATTTGCTCATTACGTTGATAAACCATTCCAATTTCTTGGAGAAGCATGACTAAAGATGGAAGCCATATTGCGCAAGAATACTGTTCGCATATTTGTACTGCAAACACATACTCCCACTCTTTGTAGGCAATAGAAGCAAGAGATGCTGAATATATACTGCCATCAGGACTAGATTTAGTTGTCCTTGAAACCAATGAACAGAAAAGAAGAACAAGCAATGCACCCAAGCTCTGTTTTTCACCCAAAGTCCTGAAAGAGAAGTAAATCATGTCAGAATATGCACAGCGCAGAGAACTTCGGAACTCTGATGTTTCAATAAAAAGGTACCAGGAAAATTTCTAGACAGCAATGATTTCAATGGAAATAAAAGAAAAAAAATATTATATTCAAATAATTTACATTGGTTGTACCTCAACAGATACACCACAACAGTCAGTCTTCTGTGTTCAGCAACTTCAGGAAGTACATTCACAAAAATCTGAAAGCAAGATCAGTGCAATCGCAGTGTTCCAAGAAACAAGAATAAGAAGCTTTAAGAAGCATGAGCAAGAATGATTCCCCTTTGTACTCACAGTCATGCTAAATTAATGAAAATTTCAATACCTGAAGCAGTTTCTTTGCATTGTCTGTTTTAGATAGCCAGCATGGAACTATTGTGGATATTAGGTCCTCAAACACATGTTGCGAATGGCTGTCACTCTAAGAAATGGATCAACAAAAGTCGCAATAGTCAGTTTATGCATAACAGGCTAGGGAAAAAAAAGAAAAGACAACATGCAACATAGGATTCATCCCTTCATTTGGTCTACTTTTCTCTACTTGACAGATAAGAATTGATTTTTCTTTCTTTCTTTTTTCTTCTTTCTTTTTTTTTCTTCTTTTTTCCTTTTTGTTATTGTTGAAAGGCGACAGATAAGAATTAATTTTGTTGAAACGAAAGACAAACAGGATATTGTCCTAATCACCCACTACAATACTACGAAGGGCATATCTCACCACACCATCTTTGGCATGGGAATTGGCAAACTCATTTGCCTCTCTCGCTACATGGCAAAAAGAAAACCAAGCTTACATGCTAACTTGTCACATCATTAACAATGAATGAGTATCTATGGTGTGGAAACATGAAATGACGCCAATTTAATCACATTATACTCACCTTCAACAATTAATGTCCAGAAAAAGATGGACGTATTCTCAACTGATCTCCTAATTCCTAGCTTCTGCATCAATTGAATTTGAGAGACCACAAATTTACTAAAAGGAGAAAACCGTGAAGCGATAAAAAAACAGAAACAAGGTGAGGCCCAACACGTAAACATGAGTTTGAGGAATCTCCTCCAAATGTGAGAAGCAAAAAGAAAAAGAAAACACAAACTACACCTGATAGGCTCCAAACGGAGCCTAGAATAAAACTCCCCCTCTTTAGGAATTATCCTACCTAGAGATCACTGCACTATCCAATTACGGAAGAATCCAAATCCTGTAGTACTATGAGATTCTGGTCCTGCCATAGCCCAATCTAGCACAAAAGTAGCATTCTTCTTTTGATGGATTCTGATGATAAAACATTGTTATGGAAACATTATCCCATTTCTTCCAAACAAGAGCTGGACAGGGGAACTCCTTCACTCTTTCCTCATAAAATCCAAATGAATTGGAACCCTCATGATAGGCTCATGCTTCACTTTTTACACTGCCTCATTCTAGAAAATTCTCTTATTTCTTCCCTTAAACATTCCCCACGATTTCTTTCGAATGAAAGTTTCTTTACAAAAAGCCAAGAGAAATGAAACAGCAACAAAAAAAGTGGATTACAAGATGTCATCCTCATTACAGCAGTCAGCAGCAGGAGAAGAGCTCCTCGATTACAATTCTTCAAAACTGAAAATCCAAAGGGCCCATTCAATGACTTTCTCCCACGCTGCAGTTTGTACTTCCCGTTTAGAAGTTCCCCATGCATTGAAGTTCAATTATTTTTCTTTCTGATCATCATCACCTATTTTTGTGGCTGTTCCATTCTTTGATATAAGACTTGTGTTCATATCCCCCGGGACTAGCATTCAAAGTATCAGTATTGCTACAAGTTTCACTGCTTAAGGATACGGAAACAATATCGATATCATTGATAATATCGCCGATAACCGGAAATGAGGGAAAACATTGAGGAAACATAGGAAAATGGTGGAATTTTTCAGTGAAACTTCAGGAGATGCTAAAATACACATATTTGCATATTTAGGATAAAACAATTGCCAAAAGAATACATACATAATAAGTTTCCTTTTAATGGGAGCCTAAAAGCATGTGTTGCCGTAAGAAACCAGTGAAACATCCCATCCATCTCATCTATCCATCCAAACATCCATCGATATTTCAGAATATCGACAACAGACAATATTTCATCGATAAATCGTCGACAACTGGAAAGGAAACGAAAGACTATGGTCCCGATATCACCCATGTTGCGATAATGATAATATTGCGATATGATCAATATAATCGTTGACAATTTGAACTCTGCATACAACCATGCGCCCATAAAAAAATTTGAAATGGATTTTTTTTTTAATAAACAGATTTTTTGTGATATCAATACATCGGTGATATTATCAAAATATTATCAATACATTGGCAATACAAGCGACAACTGAAACTTACACAGTCGAAAATGTTGACGATATCGATACATTAGAGATACAAGCCACACTTGGAATTTACACAGTCAAAATTATTGGCGATATCAATATATCGCCAATACCGGGAATTTATCGGAATACTAGTGATATTGATATTGCCGAGCTGGAGATATGGATAATATCGGGGATACTACGAACAATGAACGTGATGCATGTCACTAAAGCACTAGCCATCATACTAAAAACTCTTAAGGGCTACCGTAAGCAACATGTTATGCCAAAACGGTTACGAAAAATATGGAATACCTTGGTAATCATCATGCCAAACTATAACGAAGTCTTTTATAATGATGCTAGCAACTTGATAATTTTATGCACTCATATAACAAATTATAACAAAGTCTTCTACAAGGATGTTAGCATATTGATAATTTTAGGCATTTGAATTGGAAAGGTTACAGACCAACCAACAAAGGAATTATTCTCTTGCTAGATAACCAACAACAAAAAAAAAAACTCCTACATCAGCTGGTCTTTCAATAGATAAAATGCTCAATTGATAAACATAACCACCAGACGATGAAAGAGTTCCATGAATGAGAACAGAGAAGCCTTGGAAAAGACGATGCTGGATATCCTTTAAGTCCTCAAAATGAGTATCTAAAACGAACAAATCGATGAGTGTTAGCACACAAGCCTCATTGTTTCAAAAAAATTAGCCTGGCCAGACAGGACAGTATTAGGGCTTGTTTGTTAACACTGAAAAAAAACAACGGAATACGGAACTAGAAAATAATCCGTGTGAAGTGTTGTTTGTTAATGCCGAATTCAAAAAGCGCTCAGTGATTTGTACCTGATTTTTTTTTTTATTTTACGACAGAGGTTTAGCTAAATGGTGAATGCTGAAAGTGCTCTTCGAATTCTTCTAAAAAATGTTTTTTAATTCCAAAACTGCCCATATGCACGTTGCTACTAAGATGGACGGTCTTATCACGGGCTCCATGGGGCCCACTGTGATATATGAATTTTATCCAAGCCGTCCATCTATTTTGAAAGATTATTTTAGGGCATGAACTTGAAAAGGAGGCAGATTGAAGGCTCGAGTGGACCATACTACAAGAAACAGTGGTGACAATGACCCCCACCATTGAAACCTTCCTAGGCCCACCGTGAAGTTTATTTTCCATCCAACCTATTCATAAGATCAACATAAACCTAGATGAATGGAAAACATAAATATCAGCTTGATCCAAAACTCTTGTGGCCCCCAAGAGGTTTTGAGCGGTGGACAATAAATCCCCACTATTTCCTGTGGTGTGGTCCATCTTAGCATTTGATCTACCTCATTTTTGGGCTCATCACTTAAAATAACTTTTAAAAATGGATAGACGGCATGGATAAAACACGTGCATAATTGTGGGCCCCATAGAGCCCCTGATAGGACAATCTGTCACTAGCTAGATCCTAGCGGGGGTAGGTACTCAATCATCGCCCGATCCAGACAAGAGCGGATTAGGTGAGACCTCGGCCTCACCCAAGACGGTGCGGCCCTTACCGTGGGGCCGACCTTGATGTATTTATTATGCATCCACATCGTCCATCCATTTTTACAGATCACTTTATAACATCATCCGAAAAATGAAAAAAATCCAATTATCAGATGGACCATAGCATGAAACAGTGTTAATTGACCATTAATGGGTCACAAGTTTTGGATCAAGTTGATATTTGTTTTTTTTCCCTTCATCCAGGTTATGTGACCTTATCAACTAATTGGATGGTAAATAAATACCACGTAAACATTAAGTTGCGCCCTAAGAAGTTTTAAATGGTAGGAAGGTCAATCACCATTGTTTCTTATGGCATGGTCCACCTTATAATTGTATATGTTTCATTTTTATCATAATGCTCTAAAATGATATGGAAAAATGGATGAACGGCATAGATACATAATACATACATCAAGATGGCCCCCACGGTAACCCCACAGTAAGGGTCCCAACGTCTTGGGTGAGGCTGAGGTCTCACCTAATCTGCTCTTAATTTGGACACGGATGCCTATTGACGTTGGCAATAGTGAGGTGGCTACTAGACAGTTATTTGTGGGCCCTGCCATGGTGTATGTGTTTTATCCACGTTGTCCATCTATTTTCCAGATCGTTTTATGGTATGAACCCAAAAATGAGACAAATCCAAATCTCAAATGAACTACACCACAAGAAAACAGTGGTGATTGAACGCCCACCATTAAAAACTTCCAAGGTCCCATTGTAATCTTCATCTAGCATCCAACCTGTTGATTAGGTCACACAAACCTGGATGAAGGGAAGACACAAATATCAGCTTGATCAGAGCCTTAGGTGGCCTCAAGAAATTTTCAACAGTAGGTGCCCAATTCCCACTATTTCCTAAAGTGTGGTCCACTCGAGCCTTAGATCTACCTCGTTTTTTTTCCTTATGCCCTAAAATGGTATGGAAAAATGGATGGACAGTGTGGATTTGATAAATACATCATAGTGGGGCTCACAAAAGTTTCAAACCTTAAAAATTGTATTGTGTAGCATGTAGGCTACACAGTAGAAACCAATATGTGTTTTGTTAGTTGTCAAATCTGGTGAGGATTGGGAACTACCCCTAGCAAGACCTAGTTCTGCCAAGGGCTTTGTAGGGCCATCATGATATGTGTTTTATCCAAGCCATTCATCCATTTTGAAAAGATCATTTTAGGGCATGAGCAGGAGGCAGATTGAATGCTCATCTAGACCACACCACAGGAAACTGTGGGGATTAAATGAGGTAGATCTAAAGAAGAAATGGACCACACCTCATAAGTAGTGGGGATTGAATGCCTGCCATTGAAAAACGATATTGCAAAATGGATGGATGATGTGGATATAACACATATTAAAGGATTTACATCCACGTGTATCTATCGATGGTGAGTATTTTACATGCATAGCAAAGGTCGGAATTGGATTTGTGAGAGTGTTATTAGTGGGTGTTCAATGACCACCGTTTCCTATAGTGTGGTCCACCAGAGATTAGGATCTGCTTCATTTTTTGGCCCATGCCTTATTTGAATTAAAGGGATGTTAACTTAATGGTTTATCTCTCATAAGGTAAAACATCTCCAAACAGGAGACGCAAATGTGTCAAATGAACAAATTTCAAGCAGTTCAGATATTTGTTAACAAACAGATTGTTTCAGATTCGGTGCTTAATTTTTAGATTTCAGCAATGGTTACCAAACAAGTTTTAGACTTCAATTTAACAAACAGACCCTCAGTCAGAACATGTGGGTTCTTTGATCAGGTCTGCCTAAAAAAACATCTACTGTTTCATGGCTTTGAAACCACCAGACAACCTGGGTTCAAGCAAATCAACTTTTCCTTCCTTTTTAGCCTTGAAAAAATAGATCAGAGTTGAAACCAGTGTTTGCAGTGTCGATAATATCGGCCGATATTATCGATATCGATAACCGGCGATAAACACTGGCCCAGTAATAACAAGCCAGTGGCTTGATTCTTGTGTATCGTGCGATATCGATAATATTGGCAGATATCGATATCGCACGATATATCGTCAATTTATCGCGTTTTTTTTCTATCACGGATTCCAAATATCATCGATACCTGGATGATCTCGTCCAGGTATCGGTCAGACGCACAAGAGTCCCCCATTTTGTAGGAAAAAAATGATTTTTTGTTCGATTTTCTTTTAGTTTCTCCTCCCTTAAAAATAATAATAATAAAAAAAAACGTTGACCCTTTTTCTAGATTTTATTGAGTCCTCATATAGATCTAAGCCATATAGGGTACCTTGCATTGCGTTGAACTAGGATAGTCAAAACTACATTTGGAGGATACTCAGTCAGTTGTATCATCCATAGGTATATTTCTTAACTCTCTTGCTTGTTTTACTTTGTCAATGAATTGGTTGTGTTTTCATTAATGTCCTCTTACATGTATATATTTTATGGAATCAATTTAAACAATAGTTGCATCAGTTCAGTCAAACAGCGCATAGCTTAGGATCCTTTTACAAAGGAACTCCATTATGTGGACTTTCATTTTTACATATGATGATTTAAATGTGTGTATTAAGGTCCATTTTAACAATCCTTGAAGTTTCATTGAAAAATTCAATCAATTTTCAATGTTTCCCCATGTTTCCCAAAAAGTGCGATACATTACGCAATACAACCGATATATCCCTAGCGATACGCGATATGTATTTGTATCCCAAGGGTGCGAAACGTAACGCGATACTGCGAACACTGGTTCAAACAAGGGCAATTGTTATCCCTAAAGAGGCCAACTCCTTGTTCGATGGTTTGGCTAAGGAGTGGACCGGGAGATTTATATGCTAGAGATGGTGCTGAGGAGAGTTGCATAAATATGCTCATCAGAAAATCTGCTACAAGCACCTCAGAGGTCCATTTGTTGACATCATTTGGTTAGACATTTATAACTTACATCATTAACATAGGAAACCCCTATTTGAACTGCACGACCATTGATTCCACAAAGACAATAGCATCTTGTCCCTTACCATCTAGAGAAATGACACCTTCCACTCATAGAAATGATCTCCATTCAATCCACATCAGATAATCTCCTGAAGTTTGCACTATCATATCCAACTTCACAAACCTCATTGACATTTGGCACAATTTGGCAGCTGAACATTGTATTGAGAAATCAAAAGGCTGAAACCACCTTAAAAGAAAGATATCAAGGACTTCCACCTGAAATCATTCATCCACCTTCACTGAGAAAAGGATCCAATCCCAGTAGACCATGGATTGTTTACTCCATCGAGCAAGCTTCCTCCTCTAGAGAGAAGAATAGGAGAAACTAAATTCTCCAAAGAAAGGAACTAACAAGCTGAATCAACAATTTTGATAAGAGGGAAAGAGAAGGGGAATTTTTTTTCCACATCCCTCTATTCTCAATGAAAAGAATAATGTCTTTTTCCTTCATTCTTTTTATGAACAGTTTAACATTGAAAAAGAAAAGTCCTAATGAAACTTGTTTAGAGAGAAGGTTTGGTTGAAGTTTAAGCTAACTTAACCATGGAGAAAACCCTAACTTAACCATTAAGCAAGCCCTAATAAATCCTAATTAACTCTCTCTCAAAACACGAAAACAACAACTAATTACATCTATGGTACATTGGTGGGTTGAGGACAGATCCGGATGTGGGATCTGCTCTCTTTTTTTAATGATGATGAATTTTATTGGGGCCAGAGGCCAGAACAAACAGAAAAAAAAAAGAAGAAGAGAGAACCAATAAACCTACAAAAAAACAGAAAACAAAAACAAAGTGCAAAACAAAAACAAAGTGCAAAACAAAAATAGAAAAAAGACGGAGCCAAAACAACTTGCCACAAACCCCAAAAACACAAACAAACAAAAAAAAACACAACTAAAGAACCCTATCCCTAAGACACAAAATAAACCCAATTAAGGACCCCAAAGTAGAACCCCCCTAGCATTTAGTAAGCAACAACTATTTCTCTCGCTCCAACTAGACCAGAAGACAACCAACATCATAGCTTTCCATCTCGATTTGCCCAAACTGCCACCACCTTCAGCATGCCATGACTGAAATAACCCTTTAATCGAGCCTAGCATAACCCAAATACCAGAGCATCTTAGAATGCCAGACCAGATGATCCTAGAAAAGAGCAATGGATAAACAAACGATTGATTGATTCTTTAGCTTTGAGGCAGAGGAGACAAACATTCGGCAACACCATCGATCTCTTTTGAAGATTGTCGATAGTCAAGACCCTATTCCTTCCAACTAGCCTAGCGATGGCTGAAACTTTGGGAGGAATTTTATAAGATCACACAGGAGATGCATGGTGCAAACACCCCCGCCATCCAACTAGATTAGAGAGGCAAATAAAGACCTCACCGAGAACCCTCCTGGATTGCTAAGAGGCCATCTCAGGAATCCTCGAGCCAAGAGCAACTCATCAAATTGGGCCACAAAAAGTTTCTTCTCAACTTAGCAATGTGCTTAAGCACACCTGCCAAACACTTAAATAGGAACACAAGTGGAAGATTCCGCTCTTTACGCGATCTTAGCCTTAAATCTATACATCAGACTCTCTGAGTTGGGAAATAAAACTGTTCTTAAGCTTTAAAGTTGTATTGGTATAATGCAATGATCCACTTTTGTCTCACTCCTATGTGGTCCTCGGTAAAAGTTGATGAAGGAAACCAACATTTCTTATCTGTGTCACTTACATTAGATGTTGTTGCAAAAGACTCTCTGAGTTAGGAAATAAAAATGTTCTTAAGCTTTAAAGTCGTATTGGTATAATGCAAAGATCCACTTTTGTCTTACTCCTTTGCGGCTTGATAAGAGTTGATGATGGAGACCAACATTTCTTATTGGTGTCACTTACATTTGACGTGTTTGCAGATCACACCACTTTTGCTATTGCTTTTGCCTTCATTATTTTCCACTTTTTGGATGTCAGTTTCCACTTCTTTTTTAATAGAGCATTTGCTTGCCTCATAATCAGTACATAGCATCTTTCCTTCATCTCGATCAACTTCCAAACTTTGTCGGGTCTTCCAACTCGTTATGATTCTTCATTTTGTGTGCTCTGGTTATTGTTGAGCACATCAAATTTAACGATATACGAACAAGTTGCAAATAGAGTTGTCAAAATTTCCTTCCACCTTCCTAATAACCCTATTATTGATTCTTTACATATATCATGTATGACAATTCCAATCGCATCTCGTTTTAAATCTTCGGATTCAACTGATTGAGATTCAACATGATATTTTCTTTACTACACTGATGATCAATGATCTTTGGAGCTTTTCATCGTATTCTTTCAAATCTTCAAACATAATTTCAATATTTGCAACTTCTCCATCTTCATCATCAATGATGGTTAAGGACAATCAGGATTGGGTTATGGACAAAAATCAGTAAACAAATAATCTTGCAATGCAAATATCCTCCTCTTGATCACATCTCATCAATGAAGAATGGGAGGATGCCAATTAAGGTAGAAATCAATTCCAACTGATTTCAGACAAATTCAATGTGGATCCATGTACACATACCTTCACATCAACTAGAGGTAATTGTGGCAATAAGATCTCGAAAGGAATCTCTCCGATACCGCTTAACATAGATAAATCTATGATTTTGATACAAGGGAAAAGAGAAGAGAAAACCTCATGCCTTTCTATTCTCAATGAAAAGAATAATGACATCTCTTTATTACTCTTTACCCATAGTTCAACATTGGCAAAAACCCTCATACAACTTACTCATAGGAAAAGTCTGCTTGAACTTTAACCTAACTTAACCATTAAGCAAATCCTAACTTGGACACTAAGCAAGTCCTAATAAACCCTAATTAACTATATTTATCAAAACAAAAAAATAGTGGCTAAAAAATAACAAGTAATAACATCTATAGCCCACTGGTGAATCCGATCTTCATGCGGGACCAATCTATATGAGGGGTCCATGACCACTGGTGGGTCTGATCTTCACGCAGGACCGATCTGTTTGTGGGGTTAACTCTTTACACGATCACATGATCAATCCGTTTGAGGGGTCCATGATCACTGGTGAGTCCGATCTTCACATAGGACAGATCCATTAGTGGGATCAACTCTTTACACGATCTTCGCCTTTGATCGTGGCTACATTAGGAACCCAACTACTTTGCCTGGCCTCGGGACTAGAAGAAACATTGTGGTGTTGAGTTATCAAGAAAAAGGTGTCACTCCCTAACCCACACTAGAGGTGCAACTCGGGCATGTTGGGTTGGGTTGAGGGTCAACCCGATCCCAATGCAACCTCAAGAGGACCCAACCTGCAACCGGACCTCACCTGGAGTCCAACCTGAGATGCCCAACCCGCACCCAACCTGTATTCCTCTGTACTTGACCGACCTGACCTGACCCAACCTAATGCAAATACATGTGATTATTCCCAACCCAACCTAACCAGACCTGGATTTTCTCAACCCGACGCAGCCAGATTTCAAATCAGGTTGCTGTTTTTTTACCCCAAACCGACTATAGGACCTTGACAACCTGACACAGCTCAGCCCGAATTCGTGTCATAACCCACATACACATGGGGCGAGGGAGGACAACTTTAAACAGCCTTAGGAATTGAGCTCCTAGATTGGCTAAAAGAAAAAGAACATATCCTGAAGAGAAAGTATGCCCAACACACAAATAATGCACAAAAATCGGGATGAAACTGACCAAAAAAACCTCTTAGACCAGCATTGTGGAGTAGCAAAGTTGGCACAAACATCTAACATTTCTGTGGTTCCAGAAATTGGAAAGATAGGCAAATGAGAAGGGATAAAAAGTACAAAGCACAATCAAGATCGCCATATAGAAGCAAGTAATTAATTATAATGCCTCCACAAGTTACCAGGCAATTGTGGTTTCATCACTTAGCCCTCCACATTGCATGAAATAAAGGAGACTTGCCAGAAAACAGCTGAACTTTAAGTCTATGAACCAATGACCAACCTGCATTACTGCCGAATTCCCAACCACAGTAAAGATGTCAATGATATGATCTAAAATCCTGCCAGGAGTAACCTTTGCAACAGAAGATAACAATGAGAATACATGATTGCGGGTTGTTGCATCCTTTGCAGAACTTGCACATTCAACCAACAGATTCACGTCAAACTTATTAAGTATGTCGTCCTGCAAGGGGGAGGATTCACTATCAGATTTTAAACTAAAAGGTGAACAAAATATGCACAAAAGCAGAAAGAAAATGCTGTCCTTTCCAAAAGGGTATTTCCAATTCCACAAACAGATGTGATATACCTTAATAGGAAGATTAGATAAGAGTGAAACAATAATATCTTCTAGGATTAACAATATTGTCTGCTGAATTTCGCACACTGAGTTACTGAAGTTAGAAACCCCAGATGAATCTCCTGTTCCATTTCCATCTTGGACAACAAGCACAAGAAGCCAGTTGCTTGTAACAATTTTTCGAAGAAGCTCAAATAGAAGCTCTATCAGAGAAGCCCTACACATTCAAAGTTTCAATCATGTTAGTCTGAGAATATAAACGAGCACATAGTGCAAGACAGTATAAATAAGATCGCTGATCACTCTATGAGTAAATTTAACAAATTAGCCAACCTAGGCAAATCCATTGTCATAAAATTTCTCAAAACAAACCTGCTTTCTATATTTTTCTTTAGTAGCAGAACATCAAGTAGAGAACTAAGAAAACAAAGTGTGCTTTCCCCATTATCAAACAACTCATGTTGCAGACTAAACTTTTGATGCTTTGTCAGTTTCTTTCTCTTCATCCTTGGGGAACCTTCTTGTGAAAGAATTAAATCAAGAAGCCTGCATATAGTAGAGCAACTAACCTACAACATTCAAAAGCATACTTGTAAGCCTCCACATGACAGGATAAACATATTAATAAAGAATGAAGTGCATGATACAAAACCGTAATCCACTGTTCAAAAAATATAAAACAATAATTGAAGATGCTATTCAGCTCTTTAATTCCATACAGTTTTTGTGTGAAGAGAGATACTAGGAAAATATGATATCCCATAGAAAGCAGAACACACTCGAAAATTGGAGAGAGAGAGAGAGAGAGAGAGAGAGAGAGAGAGAGGCTTTCACCAAGAGAGATTCCAAGAGTATTTAAACAAGGAAAGATTAGGAAACTTATGTTATTACGTTAAATAGAGAACTCCAAGAAGCTTCCACCAAGAGAGACATCCAAGATTGGGAAAAAAGATTTCTCAGTTTAAAAGTCATAGTTATTGGGAATTCGTTCCTAATTAATGGGGTTGAGCAAAATTTGGAAACTTATTAGTCAGTTATGACGTCCCTATTTCATTGAACTTAGCAAAATACAAGAGCTATGCCTCTGGCATGTGATACAAGTCTGGCAAACTTCTGCCTTGTTACCTTGGTCTTCCTCTTTTTATTGGAATGATGGCTAAACATCTATGGGACGTAGTCAGGGCTGTCAACGGATCGGATTAGTGATGATCCGTATCCGATCCGATTAAGGATATATCTGACCCGAATCCGATTCGGATCACAAGTATATGATCCGAACCCGACCCGTTTAAATATTTTGAAACCCATTTCCAATCCGAATATGATACAGCCGATGGAGTTTTGGAAAATGGCAACGGAAAACGGGAGAGAACAGGAGAGAGGGCACCAACCAGCGACCGGTGGCCGGCCATCCATATTCCAGAGGGGAGAGAGAGAGAGAGAGAGAGAGAGAGAGAGAGAGAGAGAGATGCTTTGTTCACCGATGAGAGGACCGCCAGGCGTCGGGGATCGGGCTAGACCGGCTGGTCTCTTGGCAGCAGCATGGTGTGAGACGACGAGACAGCGGGACGGGAGCAGAGAGGCGAGGAGAGCGAAGAGGCGTGGTGGTGCGTGGAGAGCAGAGAGGCGAGGAGAGCGAAGAGGCGTGGTGGTGCGTGGAGAGCAGAGAGCAGACGAAGACGACTGGTTTTTTTTTCTTAATATTAGGTTTTTTTTTTCTTTTATACCTTTTTAATTGAGTTGTTAACTGGCCGGATCAAGGTCGATCCGAATCCGACCCGAATATTAAACGGATCGTCTTTGGGTATCCGAATCCGACCCGATGATCCAATTATTGATCCGAATCCGATTAAATCGGAGCGGATCTGGATCGGATACGGATCATGATCCGTGCCATTAACAGCCCTAGACGTAGTCATTGAAAGAGTTGAAAGGAAGCCTTCTGGGGAAGAGTTGATATGTATCCCTTGGAGAGCAGGTTGATGAAAGTTGTGGTAAGGAGGCATCCTTGTTTCCCAATGATGATCCATCCTTATTTCCCTTGTGTTATGTTCTCAACGATGGTGTATCTTTTTTCTCTTTGTCGATAAAATTTCAGTTATCTATTGAAAGGACTTTTTTTTTTTTTTCATTAGTTTGTCTTTGTTTGATTTTGCATTGTAACACAAACAATATGCCTAGCCTCGAGATTGATTTTGCCCAATTTTAGCCCCTTACAGTATGCATTTTTTAATTGTTTGAGTCTTAAAGTTTAGGCCTCAAAAGCCTGGAAAAACATGTGATTTTTATAAATTTCATGGCTATACAACAAAGAGGTAGATTAAGACCTCCATATCCTCCAATGATGGATCTCATGGCAGAAGAGATAGAGGTGAATCAAGAAGCACAACAGGATGTGACGATAGAGAGATCCAATATGAGGCTAACACTAGGATTCGAGCATGGACTTTTAGACAATGATGGGGATATTGAGCATCTAGGAGAACAGGATAATCCCTTCTCAACTTGTTGCCATGTGAAGAGATGAAGGGTTCTGAGCTCAGAATTATAGTTGCACAAAGCTGAAGCGAAGCGATAGTAGATTCAGGTGTGGGAGTGAGGAAGCATCGGTTTTAAAAGGTATGCAAGGATAAAGAGCAAGAGAGTAGGAGCCCGAAGCACGATTTGAAGCGGGAGCAGCATCTGGTTAGGACTGTGCAACTAAGCTTGGAATTATAAGGTTCCAAATAGCTATGAAGATGATGGTCATGCTAGAATTAAACTATCAACTACATGCTGAAGAATTCACTGATTAATGTCTGTCCAAAAGATTTTTCAACAAGATGGATGTTTTGGAAGCAAAGAAGGTGATTTTGTGGCTCTTAAACACAGGCTACACATCTGCTTGGTGGGACCAAACTCAAGCTCTAAGAGTTTGCCTCAGGAAGTACAAAAATGCCACATGAAATGAATAAGCATTTCAAAGACAAACTTTTATTGTTGCATTGCATTCAAATCTTGCTTCGGGGATTCCAAAGTTTAAACCGACTTCTGGAGCAGATGATTATTAAAGAAGATACTCAACCTTAACAAACAGAGAAAGGAGGTACCGACAAACAAGGTAATGGATTTCATCTTGGATTAATCCTTAGTAAAAAGCATGAGGGGGACAAGAGCAGGAGTTTTTTGTCTCATAATATCAGGAAAAAGATAAAGCTGGAAAGGAGCAGAGCATGAGATCCAAGCACAAGTTCTAAGTGGGAGCGGTACCTTGGTAGAAGAATCCTGCAACTAAGGTTGTGACTCAGTAATATAGGCCCCATTTGGAGCGCGTCATACAACTATATGAATATTGTTGCCTGGAGAAAATTATTTTACCATGATTGAAGTTATGATAATATAATATAAGTTACGATGACAATGGATATATTGAGTTTGGCAGTGATAGTATCTATTTGGATAAACATGTATTGATAATGCAATGGATATATGGTGTTTGGAAAAATGATCACATACATGTGTAAGAGGTGAGTTCCATTTTTAGCTAACAGAAGATCCATTAGTTGACTCACGATGAGGGCAGTGTGAATTTTCTGAAAACCGTCACACGTGTGCAATTTTCTCAGTGCATCTGTATTAACTAAGACAGTCCACCAACCTATCTTTAGTCCCCTTCCCTTTTCAAAAAGTCAGCCTGATTTCTTGCAAGCATGGTGAGGGGTAGGGGTGTGCCTGCCACAAAGGTGGGGTGAACAACTCATTTACATAAGATCCACACTGTCCATCAGATGCATCGACCCATGTTTTGACATAATCTTGAAAATAAGACATATTCAAAACTAAGGTGGGCCAAACACAAATAATGGTAGGAGTATTTAGTTCGACTCTTTCCTATGTATGGTGTGGCCCTCCTAAGTTTGGGATGGGCATGATTTTTGGGATTCAGGGTAAACAAGAGCTGCACACCTGATGTACGGTTTGGACCTAATCTATGTTTCCTCCCTTCACACGACTATGCAACACATGTTAGAACCACAACCTTATTAAAATCGCTGGATTCCGAGTTTTTCTTGGAATCTAGCTATTAGCATAACACAGCAATTAATGTGAGAAAATATAGGTGGTGAATAGTGCTATTTTGCTATTTTGATACCTACAACAGTATAAGCACAGCAAATTTAAGCAACAAAAGCAAGATTACCAATTGTAATAACACCATATTACTCCTAATAGCACTATGATGGGTGCCAAACAGGGCCATAATGTGCTTATGTAATCAGGATAACTATTCACAGGAAGAAAAACTTTTTGATGAAGTCTTGTGTCAGTTAACTCTTAACGATATCAAGTACTTGATTTTTGTAGCCAAACCTTAGCTCCTTCCCATATTTAGAAGTTTCTAGCTTCTTCAGTATCTTAAAGTTCCAGTGTTTACGGGCTTCTTTCACATTTTGTATTCACATGATCAAATATAAATAGGATTTACCAAACTCTCCAATAAAATCCACTCTATGCACGGGTAGGATGCCTAGATGTGTGAAATCGACCTTTCAATATAGTTAAGCAATTTATAGCTCATTAGACGTGAAATGTGTATGTTTTATGAATGAAGAATTTTATTCAAAAAACAAAGAGAAAGCACAATAAACAATAGAACAGTCTAGAACAGCGAACAAACATACATGTCACCAACCAATCCGCAATAGTATTAGCTGAGAGATGCATGTGAACAAAATTCACTGACATGGCAGAGCAAATACCAATTGTTTCCTCAAGCAAGTTTGCAACCTCCCAAGACCAAGAATTGGAGCCGCTCCTTACCCGACTCAGCACCATGCAGAAATCACCTTCGAAAATGAAGTATGAAACCACCAAATGAGATGCCAGCTTGACCTACTGCGCTAAAACCACTACTTCAACATAGTTGGAATGCCTAACCCCACCAGAACCAGAAATTCCAGCAGTGTTGCTCCCCTATGATCTTTTATTATACAAACAGTACCGGCCAGTCCCGGGTTGCCAACAGTGGAAATTATGTTTCACATGACTCATCGGAGGGGGCCGTCTGCGATTGAAGGGTTCAGCAGACTCCACCTCCCAAGAGCAACCCATAGCCAATACCCATTCAAACACCCTATCCATATTCTCTTTGAAATGATCAACACTGAAGACCTTGCCACTTAAATATCCATGCATTCCTTTCCAGACAAATGCGCCACACCACTGATTTTGTGACCAAGGTCCACAGGATCTGCTCTGACTGACACCACGCACTCACCCTCCAACCGGCCAGCAACTAGTAAACTAATCTCGGCAATCGCTCAGAACACTTCAAATCTTCTCGAAATATAATATGAAATGCTCCTGGCATATGGATGATGAATCAGCAAGTAATCAACCTCTTCTTCCTCCTTGCAACATATGATGCATCTGTTCAGGAAAGCGAAGCCCCTTCTCTTCAAATTGTTCAAGGTTAAAATTTTATTTAAGCAAGCTATCCAGCAAAAAGCACAAACTTTTACCGAAACCTCTCCACTCCATTTAAGCAAAAGCCATCCAGAAAAACCAGCAACTAAACGTACATTCGCTATTTATAAATCCAAATAATATGGTGAAACCAAAACTTTCTTTCCTCTCCTTAAAAGTAAATACAAATACATAGACAACTGGGAGTGGGCACACAAATTATCCAGGTCAAAAGGGATTTAATGAAAGAGTCACAATAACATGCATGCTAAGTTTCTTCACAACCACATTGGGATTTAATGAAAGAGTCACAATTTCCATTGATAAGCTCAGAAATAGGAAACATCAATTATCAAAATCTAAAAGGCAAAGCAACTATTTAAGCTAAACAGCTCAGTCTAGTACAATGAACTCTTAAATGTTCTAACAACATATCCAAGTTTTACAAAATATAAAATCAAAACAAAGATGAGAAGAACAAGATTACGAATGACGAGTATCAATTTCTGAATATCAGCCCTAACATCTTTCGACTGGTTAAACACTCTTTGTGAAAACAAACAAAAGTATCCATCTTTGGCACAACAGATAGCAACTTTCAATCTACTTGAATGATGTCAGCTAAATAAAAACTCCACATAAAAAAAAAAGGGAAAGAAAAAGAGAACTGCAAATTTTTATGTGCAAGAGGGAAACTAACATTTATCCGCAAAAGAGCTTCTCTAACTGAATTTTGAATATCACCATTATCATTGCGGAACAAAATAACAAGGTCTCGAAATAGTTCATCCTGGAAAAAACAACAGAGAAACCATGTGAAATTCCAACACATTGAAGAGAAAACATTAATTTAACTTAAAACGTGGCAGCAATTTCCATTGAATAGCATGCATATTGATATCTGCATGGTTGCAGTACGTGTTCTGGATTCATACTAGAAGTAAAATAGGTTTAAGTGGATGTAACTGACAACAAAGAAGTCCTCTGTCAAGTGTTTCAAAATGGCATCTCAAGTGCAACTAGGACTGCCCAGCTGGGGTTCGGGGCCTTGCCTCGTTGGTAGACTCTGCGGAGTTTCAACAAGAGGTCTTGGTCTCAAAACCCATCAGGGTGAAATCCCACTTCTGACAGCGCCAGTGGGTGTGTTGCATGATTGACTGGGTGGGTGGGTTGCATGACTGACCAAAAAAAAAAAAGGACTGCCCAGCTGCAACAAGAGAACAGCCATGATGTTTGCTCATATGACTTATGATAACCATGACCTCCATAAGAGCAAACACTAATTCGAAATGTCACATCAAAAAATTGATATTGCAGCCCGTGGCAGTCAAAGCAAATGATAGATTGAAAGGGTCACAAAATGGTTCCTGAAATCCATCATAAGAAATGAACTTGAGCACAAAAATATGCACAACAACAATGGAATACTTATACAGCCAGATGGATGGGGGATGAATCCCTTGGGTATGGCTCCACTAGTGTGAAACTAGTGATCTTTATTCCTTTTTTTTATTATTTCTTTTTTTAAGAATTGACGATTTTATTAAGAAAGCAAACAGCCAAAAAACTAGAACAGCCTGAAGCCAATGACCTTCTCGTTACTCAACAAGCCAGGCCCAACAACAAACAAAAAAGAAACACAATCAGAAAAGGCATCTGGACGGTCCGCACAGATAACCGAGAAAATAGGTAGAAACGCTAACCAACTTCCCAATAGGTTCCGAACATAAACTCCAGGAATTCCTGATGAGGCAGAACCCAATTAATGATCATGTGAAGGATTCTTCTTTTGCTTTTCTTGGTCGATGACTCCTCGCCATAAAAAATTCTGCTATTCCCGTCCTTCCACACCCTACAGCACTCCAAAGAAAGGCATCTTCCACATAATCTCCTTGTGTCCTTTAAACAATTCTCCAAACCAATCCAACAACTGAAACTAGTTATCTTAAAACCCCTTCTGTCCTCCATCGACCAAACATGAAAACTAAAGAACTATTCTTTATCTCAAAGAAAAACTGATGTAGCGAGGCGATCCCCTGATTGAGGACAAGGCCGAGCCAAGAGAAGGAACAAAAGAATCTGCAAGGTTCAAAGCCGAGATGCAGTAAATCGGCACCATTGGGCGCCCGACCGTCCATCGTCGGACGCTCGACCATCGACCGAAAAGGTCCAGTAAGCTTTGAAGCCCAGTAGGACAATTTCGGACGCTCGACCCTCACTCATTGGGTGCCCGAAATTCAACTGGAATTCATCCAACTCTCCGGACTGTTTTGAAGGTCACCGGGTGCCCGATCACCCTTCACTGGGCGCCCAACCATGCGCGAACAGTTGCGCAAATTTGCGTGGATTTTTCTGATTTGTTTCTGTTTATGAATCAAACTCTTTCTATTACGCATAGGGTTTTTTCTAGGGTTTTATAGGGCTTAGTTTTATTATAAATACCTGCTCTAAACTCGTTTTTTATTATTCTATCTTTGATTAATGAAATTTATTTGAGTTTATACTCTGTTTGCTCATGGATTCAAGTTGTTCTTCGTGGATTCGAAGAAAAGGTTTCGTGGATTCGAGAGATCCCCTCGTGGATTTGAGGAAGATCGGTTGAGGAGTCTCGATAGATCCATGGATTCAGATTAGCTATCTCGTGAGAGAGACGGTGCTCGATCTCACACCACCCCGGCTGCGCCAAATTGGTATCAAAGCGAGGTTTCTGCTTCGGGAAGATGACTTCTAATGCATGCGACGACAACAACCCTATTGATGGTGCTTCCGAGGAGCAACCCCTAACATCGAGAGAGTTCATGGAGTTCCGACGAGAGCACCCTCAAGCTATGCAAGCTTCGATCGAACGCGTCGCCACAACTCTTACACCACCCCAACCTCCTAACGACGTCCACCCTCCTGTGATAGTTGTACCACATAACGACATCGTTCGCCGAGCATCGCTGGTAGCCAATCGTCGGCCTATTGTCGAAGATGACATCATATCCAGCAATGATGAAGTAGAAGCATTGGTGTTCCAACATCCCACCGAGAGAGAAACGTGTGTTGATCGAGTAGATAGAGGATTTCGAGGTAAGGGTGAATTACCATACTTTAATGGAGCACTAGGAATCGAGGATTTTATTGATTGGTTAGCCGAAGTTGAAAGATATTTCAACTACATGGGTGTTCCCGATAACTTACAAGTGAAGCTTGTCGCATACAAGTAAAGTCGAGCGCTTCAGTGTGGTGGGAGCAATTATAGATTACCCGCACCTGCCAAAACAAACTTCTCATCCGTTCATGGCCTCGAGTGAAGCACTTGCTAAAGTCTCGATTCTTACCCAGTGATTACGAGCAAGTATTGTTTCATCATTATAAAAAATGCAAGCAGGGAAGTCGATCCGTCGATGATTACTTGTCTGAATCTTATCGCCTTACAACTCGCAACGAGTTGTCAAAGAAGGAAGCTCAGAAAACTGCAAGGTTTTATCGGTGGATTGAGGCCCGCAATCCATGACCAAGTTCAGTTGCAATTGGTTTGGACCGTGGAGGAAGCTTCTTAGATCGATAATCACGTTAAGGCGCAATTAGGGAGGGTTTCTGCACATGCTAGTCATTCTCTTACTGCCCCCACAAATAATCCCGCTCAAGACCCCTCCCTGTGTAAGGGAAAGGAACCTATCGTTGAGTATGTTCAGCCCTATGGTGGCCGCCAAACTACACAAGTGGTCCGTCAAGGCTGCAACGTTCAACCATTGTGCCTGACCCAAGCAAGATTCTGAATCCTTACGGCCAACCGCGGCCCGATCATTGTTTCAGATGTGGACAACTAGGCCACCTCTCAAACATAATTCCTCAACGGCCCATGGCTAATGTAATTATCATCGCGGAAGAAGCACAAGATGATCCAGAAAATCAGGATGTTGAACAAACCAAGAATGATGAAGAAGGTACTGATTAGATCTCGGAGGATCAGGGAGTATCCTTGGTGGTACATCAACAATCACCTACACAGGTCATACCATCTAACCCTCAGCGATACAGTCTCTTCCACACCAGTTGCACGGTGGTAGGGAAAGTTTATGCCGTAATCATTGATGGTGGTAGCTGCGAAAACATAGTATCGCGGGCCATGGTTGAGAAGCTGAAACTCAAAACCACGCCACATCCCACGCCATACATGATTGGCTGGATTCAGAAGGACCGTACGACGACAGTCAAGGATCAATGCATCGTCTCCTTCTCGATCGGCAAAACTTATAAGGACCAAGTACTTTGTGACATCGTCAACATGGACGCATGCCACATGATACTCGGACGACCGTGGCAATTTGATCGGGATGTCATGCATAAGGGACGCGACAACACCATTACATTCATTACAGCTGGAAGGAAGATCGTCCTAACCTCTGCAGCACCAAGTGAAGGCAACCGCACGACTAAGGGAGAGGAGCAATCTCTTCTTGTTTTACGCAACAAGGTAGAGAAGCTTCAAGGGAGAAAGTGAAACTCGAGGTCTAGTTTCTTTCAAGAGGGGGCGATTGATGTAGCAAGGTGATCCCCTGATCGAGGACAAGGCCGAGCCAAGAGAAGGAATAAAAGAATCTGCAAGGTTCAAAGCCGAGATGCAGCAAGATCGACACCATCGAGCGCCCGACCGTCCATCGTTGGACGCCCAACCATTGACCGAAAAGGTCCAGCAAGCTTTGAAGCCCAGCAGGACAATTTCGGACGCCCGACCAAGTCATCATCGGGCGCCCGACCAACGTCATTAGACGCCCGACCCTCACTCATCGGGCGCCTGAAATTCAACCGGAATTTAGTCCAACTCTCTGGACTGTTTTGAAGGTCACCGAGCGCCCGATCATGCGCAAACAGTTGCGCGGATTTTTCTGATTTGTTTCCGTTTCTGAATCAAACTCTTTCTATTACTCATTAGGGTTTTTTCTAGGGTTTTTTAGGGCTTAGTTTTATGATAAATACCTGCTCTAAACTCGTTTTTTATTATTCTATCTTTGATTAATGAAATTTATTTCAGTTTATACTCTGTTTGCTAGTGGATTCGAGTTGTTATTCATGGATTCAAGGAAGATCGATTGAGGAGTCCCGATAGATCCGTGGATTCGGATTAGTTATCCCGTGAGAGAGACAGTGCTCGATCTCACCCCGCCTTGGCTGCACCAAAAACTCATAATGACAGTCATGCATCCCAATTAGCCTTATCTGTGCTTGAAACTGAGAAAGAAGCCAATGTTAGGAGAAACATCTAGCCTACCCTTACCTTAGTTGTTTCCACAATGAAACCAATAGGAGCATTTAGGACATTTCCAAATTATTGGACTGAGAAAAATCAGAAACACACTAGCTATTTTATGTTTGCCCATTGCTTTGAAGTTGACTAATCAGATGTGAGGATCATTTCCACATAGGTCTTTATTGATTTGCCATCCATAGTACAACCCATGAGATGGAAGGTCCTGACTCATACATCTACCTGCCACATATACTGTGTACAATAAGGCCATACTGTATTCCAGTTCTTCCTATTCTACCGCATCATCTAACTTGTTTTGGTAATTGCATTCTCTTTGAATCTACCATATCATCTCCATTTTGGTAACTGCAACATCTCCTTCCAGTCTCCATAGTTGGAAATTCCCATTCAGTGCTCATCTTCTTCCATCTGAAAAATCATCTCGCCAAGAAAATTAAAGATTTGTCAATGTTAAAAATAGCACAACGGTTGGATGATCCTATAGTTTTCCGTTTTAAATTTCCCCTTTTTAGGGCAAGTTGTAGACCCAAGATATGACAACTAGATTGCCCTAACAGTGTGGTTACTCTAACATGGGCTAACCACAATGGCACTCACAAAATGGATGACATGTGGATCGCCACATGTACATTGATCTACAAACAAGTCCATAATATAGAGCTCAGGGTCATATCAGACAGGTCCCTAAACCTAATTAGATCCAAGTTCAGGACCTAAAATATGGTAACCGACCTAAAATATGGGACCTGGAACTGTTAACACCCAATTCGACAGGACCAACGCTAGATCAGGATGTGTATGGGACACAAGGATCAAACCAAAACAGAGTTTAAGGTTCCCAGAGTCGGGCCCATTAACTCCTTGATTGTTATCGACCTATGTAATAGACTATTAGATAGCACCTGTTTGTAATCGACTTATGTAATAGTCTATTACATTGTGCCTGTGGGAGTTTTGTGTTCCCATTGCCTGCCCCCAGCCTGGATAAAGGAAGGGGGTTGCGTCAGGTTGGCAGCCGGCATCAAACATATGCCATAACTTCCAACATGAATACGAACAATATGACTTAGTTGAAAGTTCTAAAAGAGCAAGGGGAACGCCCAAAAGGACGTGGGTAGAGGTAGTAAGAAAAAACTTGATAACCTATGGTCTCACTTAAGTTTTGGATCTTGATAGAGTGGAATCGCAGAAAAGGATTCATGCACCCAACCCCAATTAGTTGGGATATGGCAATGATGGTGATGAACCAGGCCCATTGACAGCCCTAGTTGTTCATGGTTACACTAAAACCTCAAAAGTATTGTTCAAAAGAAATAAACTTTCGTTAATATGTAAAAGGAATAATATTACAAGCTTAACATGTAAATGATATTATCTGAAATTGTATTATAGATATGACCAAACAAATCTTTGAAAAGAAATATATCAAAATTTACAAGAATATACATAGTTCAAACTAGGGCTCATCTCAGGACTCGATCAGGCACCGGGTGCCGGACTTAGTGGGTCAACCAGGTGAGTCAAGAAACAACTTCAAACATTTCTTCTCATGGGCCAACCAGGGAAACGAGGCCAATTCACGCTGAGCAAGGACAGGTCTGGTTTTCCAACCCCAGTCACCTGGTGAAGTACGTGGCCTGATTGACTTGACTGACCTTGTTCGCAAGGTATTGTAGCATATAATATTACAAGATACAGGGAGATGTAACCAAGATTTACAAATCTAACCCATCAAGGGTGCTTCCTTCTTGGCAAGCTCTTTGTACGTGAGCTGCAGTATGGAATAAGTTACAGAGGATAACTGAACTTGTGTATATTCTAGTACATAACATGGAAATGCAAAGAGCCAATTACAGTAATGATAAATTACCAAAGATAAGGCTCAGAGGTCCACCATATTGAATCACGACTCTACCATTTAACAAGACCAACCCTTAAGCTATAAATCTTGAGACCAACCCATCAGTACAGTTGATATTGATCTGCAGGCTATTGAGAGCACTTAGAGATGAGAAAAACTTTGACAGTGTGTGATGGATGACACACAGGCCAGTGTTCAGAGTATCAATATTGTTACATGTATCGATGACGGGGGATATGGAAACATTTATCGGTACTGCAGATATTATAGCTGATACTCGGAAAAATGGTGTTCTCTCAGGGAAGCATATTGGGGAAATATAGGGGAAAAAGGTGAAGTTCTTCAGTGAAACTTCAGGAGATGTTAAAAGACACGTTTACACATGTAAGAATCAAAATATTGCACAAAAACAACTATATTCAATGAGTTTCCATTTTATAGGGGCCTAAGCATGTGTTGTCGGAAAAATCACTATAAAATAAATATATAAAATTTGTAGCCAATCAATAGATTGGCCAACACTCATTAATATATAAAATTTCCACATTAATTAACAGTGAAAAACACATTTGTAACATAAAAATGGAAAAATTAGGATTCCCCCACTTTTCACTTATATGGTTTTTTTTTTCTTTGCCATAAACCCATGTCAATGCATGAGAATCATGTATAGACATGGATTTCCTTACAATCCATGCTAACATTTGGAAAAAGAAAAAATGCAGTTTTTATGGATTTTTCATCAGCTTTGAGTTCCGGCCTATCTTCGTTTCAAGTCAAGATTTCTACCCAAATCCAAACTTTGATTCAATAAAAAACCAAGAGTGACTAAAATCACATGAAGAACAAAATTCGGAAAAAGAAAATACCGAAAAAATGGAGATTTTTGGGTGTTTTTGAAATTTTCCCAAATTTCTATCAATTTTTGCCTATTTACGGATGTTTCCTTGGTATCTAGGATATTATCGCTGGTATCAGGGATATTATTGATAGTATCACCAACACCAGGGAACTTTTATAAGGGATTCTTCTCAAAGTATCATTTATATCAATAATATTGCCAAATGTCACGGATATTATAAAAACTATCAGTGATATTTTAATTTTTTTACACTTCCAACAGTTTTGATATCGTTGACCTGGAAATACTGATAATATCAGCGATATTATCAATAATATCGACAATATTTGCAACGATGGAAATTGCATTAAGGCACACAAATAATTCAGATTAAAATTTTCAAATTATGGGTCCCATATTAGATGTATCATGATCCAAAAGATTATATTCATTTGATTGTTTGACTACAAGAGTGGTGCAAATTTATTGGACGGTTAAAACTGAAAAATATGAGAAGAAAGAGAACATAAGAGGAGAGGTGGAAGGAAGAATAGGAGAGGATTTGATATCGTCTATCTTAGCACAGCCTTTTTTATAATGGCAAATACAAAAGAGCATAACAAATACAACTTAATCTACAAGATAAAACCATATCTCCTAGATATAATACACTCAAGGACTACAGAATAATATGCTCTTTCACCAATATCATACTCGTCATGTACACCAGAACGGTGTACTCTCAAACAAGAACAAATAAGGCTTTCTAGGACATATTAAACAGTCATGGCTTAGCTAAACTTCAACGACTAATGTCAAAAAAATCATCAACATTCATAGGAGATTACCTGAATCTCAGTCTTCAAACTATCATACAAGGCACAAGAAAGCTTTTGCAAGACAGTGACACAAGGTCGTATTATGGCAGGGTCATTGAGAGAAACTCTTCCTACCTGAAAAGTGTCATTAATCCAAGGAGAAATTAGAAAAATAAGAGTTACATTAGCAAGAGGATAAAACTAAATGACAGTGAACTAAGATCTTAGACCAGTAAAGTGAAAGAAAAAACAGAATTAGCCACAGTATCCTTACTTGCAAAGCTTTAAGCAGATATCCTTTGATAACATCTCCATCTGGTGATAAATTCGGTGCAGAAGCACAGCTCTAACCCGGAGTATTTGTTAAAAACAACCAAGCCATTGAATAGAAATGAGCATCACTAAAATATTACAGATACAAATAACCAATGGATCAAACAGACATTGATAATTCCAGTATATTTACCTCCAACAGCAAGCATAAGGTCTCAGCTTCAGTATGTGACAATTGTTCACATGATTTATCAAGTCCACAATAGAACTGATTGCGTCTTTCCAAAAGTTCAGACAACAATAACTTGACTTCTTCTATTTCCAAAATGGCACTGCCCATTCCTTTGAACAAGGATAGTATCGTAAGCTACAAAACAAATATCAAAATCATTTGCTTTTCATTTCCCAAATTTCTTCTGATGTTCTAGCAGGCAAATGTACCTGATGTAAAAGAATCATATGCTT
The DNA here is from genome assembly GCA_003013855.2 of Liriodendron chinense. Lineage (NCBI taxonomy): Eukaryota > Viridiplantae > Streptophyta > Magnoliopsida > Magnoliales > Magnoliaceae > Liriodendron > Liriodendron chinense. The sequence goes on from ML058584.1 coordinate 2,669,282, forward strand.
TGTACTTGCACCAGTGTAATATGGCAATACCATCCACATGGTAATGTGAATAAGCTGGAGAAAATGGAAATTTTATTGTTGCCGATGAAAAGAAAGACTTTACAATTTGAGGGATGACAAATAAAAACCGAATAGGTTATTGAGTGCAGACCTTCCCATATGGAGAAAAGTTGAGTGAAGATCTCAAAACGAAATGAAATATGGCTTCCTTTGCCTGCTGATCCAACCTGAAATAAGAAGAGAATTTTGATTCATGTCTACCAAATCACAGTAGAAACACTGAGCATTGAGATACAACAAAGACTTGGACATACAACCAACTACAACCAGAAGAAACCCTTTCAAAGGTATCAAATTTTCCTGAGAATGGAGAGAGAGACAAATAGACAGAGGAGATGAACACCTATATGATTGAATCATGTTCCTTGGTGAGGACACAGGTTTGGTAGTAGCAACTGATAACAAGGTTCACTTTCATGGCTAAACAGACTGTCTCAATCTATCATGGAATAAAGCAGCATAGGCATTACCATGATGTTGGAGATGCTGTGTTTCCTTTTCTTATGGGAAACAAATTTTATTAAAGGAGATAAAGGAATACAGCTATCTATTAAGATAATGATACACACTTCCAATCATAATTCACAAGCAAAATCCTCAAAAGTGTGAAATACTTCCTTGAACAGAACATTTGCTAAGGAATTATCTTCTCTAAAAACATGCCTTAAGAAGAAACAGAGGATGAAGCCAACATCCAAATCTGGTTAGTGATAGAACTACGCCTTCCATGGAATGACACCTTCATCAGAAATCCACACAATTCAATTGATGAGTCCCTCTCCATCACAAAATATGAAAGGAATTCCCTATCCATTAAGATAATGGATACATAATTCCAATCACAATTCACAAGCAAAAGCTTCGAAAGTATGAATTCCTTCCTTGGCCAGAATATTTGCCAAGGACTTAGCTTATCTGGAATCATGCCTTAGGAAAAAACAAAGGATGAAGCCAAGGGCCTAATCTCGTCAATGATAGAAGTAGAACCATGCTTTCCATGGAATGACACCCTAAAAAATCCACACAATCACATTTGACCGAGTCCCCTTCCACCGCTAGATGTGAAAAAAATTTATGTCAAAGAGGTTAAGAGCAGCTCTAACAATTGGACACAATAAAGCAAGCTTGATTCTACCTTTATCTTCTCTCACCATGCCAATGATTCCAGAAATCCATGGACCAATCACCCACATTGAAATTCAGATTGGGTGTACAGGGGTTGATTCCCTGATGAGTGTATGGTCATGTATACAACTGTACACACCAAGCGTATGGTTTTTTGCTGGGTATTTTCTGCCTGTACACACCATGCTCAGTTTTTTTTTTCAGAGCAAGGATTGACATACATGGAAAATCAACAGACTTGTGGTAAGATAGGGCCCACTTTGGGTCGTCTCCGGTAAACGTGTGGCTTAGACCTGACTGCATCACGCCAGTTTCTCAAAAGGGACAAGAAAAGGCACCCACAGAACTTTAAAAAGAGAAGATATTTCCCACACCATGAAGGAAAAGATGAGGGATTCTCTCTTCCTTTTTTCACTGGGAGAAGCCAAGTTCCTTCTTTTGAATAGTATTGATGATAAGAATCTTACTGACAATAACAATTTTATCAGCCATTGATAAATAACAAAACTCTTCCCACCTGCGGAGGGGCTAAAGTACCCCCTGAACCTTGGAAAACGCAAGTCTCGAGAGACTACCAAGTCAAGGAGCCTTAAAAAAATCCTAAGAAGAAAACAACCCTAAGTGTGAAGGAGCGATGCCCACTCATCAACTTTGTTTTCAGAAGTAACGCCCCATCGAGAATCCCAAGAAGACCCATCAACATAGGAACCTCATGGTCCGAAAGATTTCTTCCAAAGTTTCCACAACACTTATTCCTAGAATTGAAGCAATCCCAACAAGGAATGTCCCTCGACAAAAGAGAACACATCCTAGGGAAATTATTGGCAAAGTTGTCACATCCAATGTTTTTAGTATCGACGATATTGACCGATACATCCCACGATGCATCTTGTATCCCACCTGTGCAAATATGAAATGCACAAGTAGTGTTTGTTGTAGACAAATTTGGCTTTAAAGAGAAGTGAGGAATCGCGGTCGCATCTCCAAAATGCGACCAGCCCGGCTCGTGTTCGACGAAAGGGGTCGCATCTCCTAAATGCGACCAGCCCGGCTCGTGCTCGACGAAAGGGGTTGCATCTCCAAAATGCGACCAGCCCGGCTCGTGCTCGACGAAAGGGGTTGCATCTCCAAAATGCGACCAGCTCGGCTCGTGATCGTCGAAAGTGGTCGCACCCCAGCATGCGAGCACTCTTGATATGAGCAGCTCCCGACATACCGAGCGGTCGTGGTTTCTGGTCTCTGGCATGGATGGCCCTCATCTCATAGTACCAGCAGCCCGTATACGCCGATTTTGGTTTATATCTATTCATAGTTCCGAATATCTAGAGACGTAATCAGCTAGACGTCTAGAATGTTTTGACTACTTCCTTATCCAAGGATTAACAAGATAAGCTTCTTATCCCATGAAATCAGTACTAATCTTAACAGCTTGCGTAGCAGGTTGGATCATTTAGATCTGTATAAATAGATGACTCTATTGATGATAAAGGTACACAATACTCAATCTCTAACCCCCGTCGTTTATTTGTTCTCATTTCAACCTCACCTTATCTAACTTAGGCATCGGAGGGCCAACGGCTAGACGCCGGCCACCCTTAGTTATTTTCTGTCTCCTTTCAGGCCCAAGGAGGAAATCGCTTGGAGAGAAGGTGAACGTTCGGAGGACCCTGTTACAAAATTCGACGTAAACAGTTTGGCGCCGTCTGTGGGAACGATTTGATCATCAAAGTCAGTCGTTCTTACCACTGATCAAAATCCTTCCACAATGCCTCCTGAAAAGACTGTTCATCCTTCCACATCAAGGCAGACATTACCTCCGCCTGACGTTACGGAATCAGTGCCGGTTCCTCAAACCACTTCAATAAACATCCCTCAAGGAGCTTCAAACGTGCCATCAGCGAACCCGTTATTTGAGGTTTCCGGAAGTCAAGAGGACGTCATGCGTTTCCTCGGAAATACCCTTCTAACCCTCAACGCCGGAGTTCAAGCCCTGTCTAATCGGCTTGATCAGCATTTCCTGGAGCCGTAGAGACAACCTTCCGAAGGGTTGCCAGCGCAACCCATACCGGTGGCTTCCAGACATTCTGTGGACGAGCCACAGGTCCAACCAAATCATCCTCCATCAAATCGAATGCCGCTTGGCAACCAACCCCCTGTGCTACCTCCACATTCCATACATTCTAGTGCTTCTCGTCAACATCAATCTCAGGGGTCTACCGTTGAAACGTCAGGTTATACTTTACCATGGGAAGGAGACATCAAAAGAATCCATGATCGTTTTGATGTCATGGAGCAACGATATCAGGCAAATTGACCATCAGCTGTGGTGGCGTCGATACATCGATCCGAGTCTCCTTTCACCAGCGAGGTCATGGGAGCACCTTTACCTATAAAATATCGTACACCTGTCATCACTCCATATACAGGTATAGGCGATCCTCTCGAACACTTGGAAACTTATAGGTCTCTTATGGAGCTGGAGGGACATGGGTCGGAAATCATGTGTAGAGCTTTTTCCCTAACCTTAAAGGAGCAGCTCGTACGTGGTTCCGGGGGCTGAAGCCTCGATCTATCGACTCCTTTTCACAGTTATCGGAGCTTTTCCTTTCTCAATTCATGGGAAGCATCCACACCAAGAAGCCAGCGTCCCACTTAATGGATTTGAAACAGCAGCATGGGGAGACGATAAAGGAGTTCACAGTACGGTTCACTGCCGAAGCCGTCCAAACTGAAGGATATACCGAAGAAAAAGGCCTCACCGCCCTCATAGCCGAAATTACGAGCGAAAAATTCAGATTTGCCTTAGATAAAAACCCTCCAAAAACTATGGCAGAATTCCAAGCTAAAGCTCAGAAGTATATCAATGCAAAAGAAGTTGCTCTGGCACGTCATGGTATACAGGGTAAGAAGCGCAAGCCGGAGGAAATCTCGCCCTCAGATAAAAAATATCGACGTGATCGACGAGACCGCTCTCCCAAGAAGCCTTATTCTGGTAAATATCATAACTACACTCCTCTCAACCGATCCCATGAAAAGGTGTTAATGGAGATTAAACATAAACCATATGTAAAATGGCCGGCCAAGATCAAATCTGATCCTGAAAAGAGAGATAAGTGCAAGTTTTGTTACTTCCACAAATATCATGGGCATAGAACCCAAGACTGCATATCTCTGCGAGATCACATCGAAGCTCTCATTCGAAAGGGCCATCTCCAAGATTATGTTGCTCGTCGAGGTCGATCACCAGAAAGGGCAAAAGCCTCACCCCACCAGAAGAAGTCGCCTCACCATCATACTTCACAAGAAGACGCTGAACCTACTGGTGAAATTCGTACCATCGCCGGGGGACCAGCTTGCGGTGGCGATTCTCAAGCTTCAAGAAAAGCATACACTCGTAAGGCGTCCAAGAAGCCCCAGCATATCTACTGGCTGGAACAGACGCCCAACGCGTCCAAAACCAGTCATCCTCCAATTTCCTTCTCCCTCGAAGATGCAGAGGGAATTCACTCCCCTCACGAAGACTCCATCGTAGTCGCACTAAAGGTATCAAACTATTTGACTCATCGTATTATAGTGGATACAGGTAGCTCAGCTGATATTCTATACCTGGAGGCTTTCAACAAAATGGCACTCGCCAGAAGCCTACTCAAGCCAGTATCAACTCCCCTCATCGGCTTCGGGGGCGAAGTGGTGACACCTGAAGGAAGCATTGACCTTCCAGTCACCTTTGGGGAGAGTCCAGCGAAGACGACTATCTTCATAAATTTCCTCGTGGTGGACCGAAGATCAGCATACAACGCCATTTTGGGACGGCCATCTCTTAATAAGGTTGGGGCAGCTTTACATCCTTTGTATTTGTGCATCAAATTTCCTACCCCGAATGGTGTTGGGGTTGTACGAGGAAACCAAAAAGAGGCCCGGTCTTGTTATGAGATAGCCCTACAAGATCGAAAGAAAGCACAAGAGACACCAGTTATGATGGTAGCACAAGGTTCATCCAACTCCCCAGCGGATACCTCGTTGGACCCAAGAGAGGATGCTCTCCAATCAGGAACTCCCGGGGAAGAGACAGTAGCGATTCATTTAAATAAAGATGACCCATCCAAAGTTGTTTGTGTGGGATCCTCTTTGAGGAACGTCTTTCGAGCAAATTTGATCTGCCTCCTCACTGAATATCAAGATGTGTTTGCCTGGTCTCACCAAGACATGCCTGGCATTGACCCTAGTGTCATCGCACACCGTCTGAACATCGACCCAAAGTATAAACCCGTCCACCAGCGCCGTCGTGCCTTCACTGCAGAAAGGCAAATGGCGATCAAGGCTGAAGTCGAGAAGTTGCTTACGGTCAATTTCATAAAAGAAGTTGACTACCCAGAATGGGTCGCGAATGTAGTTCTCGTTCGAAAATCTAATGGCAAATGGAGAATGTGTGTCGACTATTCGGATTTGAACTAAGCGTGCCCCAAAGATAGCTTCCCGACCCCGCGAATCGACCAGTTGGTCTATTCAACAGCTGGGCATGCTCTGCTCAGTTTTATGGACGCTCATTCTGGTTATAACCAGATCATGATGCATCCGCCCGATAGCCAACATACTGCCTTCATCACTGACCGAGGTCTATATTGCTACCAGGTAATGCCGTTTGGTCTTAAAAATGCAGGGGCCACCTATCAGCGTCTCGTCAATAAGATATTCGCCGCGCAAATTGGCAGGAATATGGAAGTCTGTGTTGATGACATGCTCGTGAAAAGTGTCGTAGAAGACGATCACCTTTCAGATCTTCGAGAAGCCTTCGACCTGATGAGGAAATATCAGATGAAGCTAAACCCAGAAAAATGTGCGTTCGGAGTGTCTGCTGGAAAATTTCTTGGATTTATGGTCGGCCAGCGAGGAATTGAGGCAAATCCTGAAAAAATAAAAGCATTGATAGAGATGAAATCCCCAACCACTCTTAAGGACGTCCGACGTCTGGCTGGTCGCATTGCATCGCTAAATAGGTTCATTTCACGGACATCTGACAAGTGCTTACCCTTCTTTAAGCTCCTCCGTGCCACAGCCAAATCTGATTGGGAGTGGACACCACAGTGTGAAAAAGCTTTTCAACAACTGAAGCAATATATGAGCACACCCCCTGTTTTATCTAAACCTGTGGCGCACTGAGCAACTCATCCTTTATTTATCTGTGTCCTCCACGACCGTTAGCGCCGCTTTAATAAGAGAAGATTCCGGGATACAAAGGCTCGTTTATTATATCAGTCGAGCAAGTGGACGCTGAAACTCGATATTCTGATATGGAGAAACTAGCCCTTGCTTTAGTCACAGCAGCCCGAAAACTGCGACCATACTTTCAAGCCCACGCTATTTTAGTACCAACAAATCATCCGCTACAACAAGTCCTTCAAAAACCTGAGGCTTCCGGACGATTAACTAAATGGGCGGTCGAGATCAGTGAGCATGACATATCGTTCTGCCCCAGGACCGCAATCAAGGGCCAGGCCGTAGCTGACTTCATCGTCGAATTCACATACTCCTCTTCCGATGATAATGCCGCGATCAGCGACCAGCCCTCCTGGTCACTCTTCGTGGACGGGTCTTCAAGGGCCACCGGCAGTGGAGCGGGCCTAATTTTAGTACGCCCCAGACGGGTCGCATTTCCAATACGCTTTACGTTTCGATTCTCGCATCTCGAATAATGAAGTAGAATATGAGGCGTCCTCTCAATTTAGAATTTACTCATTCACAGTGATTCTCAGCTCATAGTTAATCAGGTACTCGGTGAATTCGAAGCGAAAGAAGAAAGGATGGCCTTACACAAATCTCGAGTGCTCATCCTGCTCGCAAAGCTAAAGAATTATGAAATAATCAACATCCCTCGCGAGAAGAATAAACTCGCTGATTCTTTGGCAAAACTCGCCTCTGCACCAGAATCTGAGTTAGCATATTCAATTCCCATCGAGCACCTTCAGAACTCGAGTATCGACCAAGCAACTCTCGAGCAGGTGATTGCGGTACATCCGTCTCCATGTTGGATGGACCCCATACTCTTTTATCTCAGAGACGGATACCTCCCAGACGATAAGAAAGCCGCCCGACAAATTCGTCATCGAGCCGCCAGGTATACCTTACAAGATGGAATATTGTTACGTAAGAGTTTTTCCTTGCCCTATTTAAGGTGTCTTCACCCAGAAGAAGCACATCGTGCTCTAGATGAAATACACCAGGGGGCATGTGGTAACCACCCAAGGGGGCGATCCCTAGCATATAAGGCGATGAGGCAAGGATACTATTGGCCCACTATGAAGGCAGACGCAATTGAATTCTCTAAAAAATGTGACAAGTGCCAGCGATACTCTCCTATACCTCATGTACCGTCCGAGCAAATGACTCCAATTGATAGCCCTTGGCCCTTCGCTCAATGGGGGGTCGATATCATCGGACCCTTGCCTACTGGAAAAGGACAAAATAGGTTCGCGATAGTGGGGGTCGATTACTTCACCAAATGGGCCGAGGCGGAGCCACTAGTCAGAATTACTGAGAAACAGACCACTAAGTTCGTATGGAGAAACATCATATGCCGTTATGGACTCCCCCATACTATAATCACCGACAATGGAAAGCAATTCGACAACGCCGCTTTCGATGAATTTTGCGAAACATGGAAGATACGCAATATCCGCACTTCTCCCTATCATCCTCAGGCAAATGGGCAAGTTGAAGCAGTGAATAAAATCATCAAACATCATTTGAAGACCAAGCTCGGTGAGTGTAAAGGCATGTGGCCAGAACTCCTGCCAGAAGTCTTATGGGCGTATAGGACTACGACTCGCACGTCTACAGGCGAAACTCCCTTCTCCTTGGCATTCGGTACCGACGCGGTAGTACCAGTTGAAATTCAAGTACCCTCGTATCGGATCGAGCAGTACGATCCCACTTGTAATCAGGAAAGTCTTCGACTTCACCTCGATCTCTTGGAAGAACGGAGAATTGCCTCCCAGATGCGAGCAGCAGCGTATCAGCAGCGCATTGCTCGCTACCGAAACGCTAAAGTTCGGCCTAGAGCTTTCCAGCTTGGCGATTTAGTCCTCAGACAGAACCTCGGAGCTCGTACTCGTTCGTTTGATCCGAATTGGGAAGGTCCGTATCGAGTCATCAAAATTGTGCGACCCGGTACTTATTATCTTCAAGACATGCAGGGAAGACCCGTACATCGCCCTTGGCACGTGGAACACTTATTACGGTATTTCCCTTAATTCGATGTAATTCCGAACGACATTCCGAATGAATAAGAATTAAAATCATTCCTTTTGGTCGTTACTCCATTTAATTGGACTCGAATAGCCCCGAAGAGAATACATACATTCTCTTGGCCAATTGCCTACCCTTGGTAGGGTTAAGATCATTCTTGTTGGTTGCTTCTCCATTTTATGGATAAAAAATAGCCCTGAAGAGAACATACGTGTTCTCTTGACCAATCTTCTACCCTTGGTGGAATCAAAACCTCAATCAATAGACCAGTCTATCTCAACGCGGACATGGTCATACGACCCCCGGATTGAGTCTAATTCACTTTTTCATGAGTTAGTTATGCGAGCAGTCAGTATACGATCAACACAGGGCGAAAAAGCTAGGGAAAGTACACAACATTGAAGAAATGGATGTTTCATTATAATTAACCAAAAAGTCAAGTCAGTTACATACACAAATTCTTCTCAAAGGTGTAAAAAAAAAAAAAAAAAAGATGAAGGCAGACAACACTTTAAGATTGGTCATCCCCATCTGGAGCAGGCTCGCGACTCTCAGCTTCAGGGCCGATCTCAGGAGCAGGCGCGGCATCTGTGGCTTCGGTGACCTCCTTCTCAGCCGCAGCTCGCTCCCTAGCCGCGACCTCGAAAGCCACCCTCTCAAACTCAACGTTGAAAGACGGAGCAATCTGCTGCATAACCCTGACCGCAAAATCGCGACCAGCGATATACGCTTCATAGCGCTCCTCGTCGTAGAGTTGAGAGGTTCGGAACTCTCGGACTGCACGAGGGCCTTCGTCAGATACCATCTGAACAAGAGCCACTCGCTCCTCCTCCCAGTGAATGGAGTCATCCTTCAGCTGGTCGAGTCTCTTCATGGCCTCCTCGAGCTTAGTCCGAGAATCCTTGAACTGCTCCTCGAGGCGGATCTTGTCTTCGTGGAAAATCTCCTTCTCCCTCTCGCTCTTGGTGTGGAGTTCTTGGAGCTTCGCAAGTTGAAGGTCCACTGACTGAAAACGGTCAGTCAGGGCCTGAATCTTGACAAGGAGGATTTGCTTTTCCTCATCCAGTTTGGCGATTTGGGCTTCCAGTGCCTTCACCAGGCGGTCCCTTCCCTGGAGTTCGGCCTCCATCGTCTTTTTCTTCTTTTCTGCATCTTCAACAGTGCGGCGGGCAGCTTCAATGTCACGTCTGACACGAAGCGTGAGATCCAGACTCTGATATAAACAAAGAAAGAAGGATTAGATTGGCTCGCTACATTATTAATCCATAGACAGAACGATAGAGGGGAAAAGAGCTGTTACCTGAATCAATCTCACCCCTACATCAGTGGAGAGAGCCTCTAGGCTTGGCTCAGGGAGGCTCCCGAAGGAGTTGGGGGAGATGTTATCGAACATAAACTTGCATATTGGGTGCAAGTACGATGGGATAACAAAGACTCCCAACCCAGAGGGTTGGGCTACAACCATCTCGTTGGAGCCCGTCTCGCGGGCATTCGCAGCACCCAAGGAAGGTGTCACGGACTCGCAAGCAGCAAAAGGCTCGCATACTGTCTCCTTCAGAGGGAGGCCTCCCTCCCTTCGATCGCCTTTCGGCGAATTATCAGCGACTTCGATTACCGGCTGGCCACGAGCGCCAGACGGAGGAGTCGCAGCAACCGGAGGGGTCGTAGTCGCATGAGGAGTCGGGGCGGCCCCCCCTTTTCCAGCAGCATGCGACTGTTTGCTGCGAGCAGATCCTTCTGCCGGATCGGGCGCAGCTGAAGGACCGGCCATAGTTTTCTTTTGCCTCTTCGAGGCTATACCCTTCAAACGAGGGAGCACCCCTAGCGCACCCCTCTTATCTCCTACGTTCGTCATCTCTTCCTGCGAAATTAGGCCCGCGGCACAGAGGCAACGCGGCTCTAAGGCGACGTTAACGTGGCGCGCGGCCGCTGAGAGCTTGTAAACCTTTACTAGCTTTCGTGAAGTCCTCCCCGGAGGTTCGGTTTTACACCAGTCGGAATGCCTGCAAGAAATATAGGAAAGGTACATCAATCACTATAAGCGAAATTATTGTTCCCTTTCAGACAGACGGGCAGAAACTCAACCCACCTTCGCCAAAATAGCGACTAGCGTTATGGCCTCTGGGGTCAGAGCCCGCTTCGGACTCCCAGTTGCCGAAGACGTAAAACCATTTTTTCCTCCATCCAGGGCAATTGGAGGAGGGGTTCCCCAGAATGAAGTTATTCCGGTGCCAGAAGCAGAGGTAATACCAACCCTCGGTAGATGGGGCCCGTTTTAACTGAAATAACCTCAAAAATTCCCCAGCAGTTAACTCATCATTACCCGCTTGTTTCCAGAGGACGAAGGTACTTATAAGCACCCGCCAGCCGTTTACGATAAGCTGGCCAGGGGCAATCTTATAAATACGTAGAAAATTTCGGATGAATGGATGAAGGGGAAGACGCACGCCAACTTTGAAAAAATATTCATAAAAGGCCACATAGCCTGGTGGTGGTGCATCGGCTGTCTCCCCTCTCCCAGGTAATCTAAAAGTAACGGAATCTGGGACCCGATATCTCTCCCGAAGGCTAGAGAGCCATTCTTCTGTTAGTATTGAGGAGTAATCGGCGGCAAAATACCTTCCTACCGGTACCCTGGCAGTGTTAGATTCAGATGAATCGGGGGTGTGATCTCACAGGGGAACGATCCCTTCATCGGAAGACTCCGCCATTGCAAAAGAAAAAACAAGATAGAAAAAGAAAAGATGAAGGAGGACTACCTCTGCGAAGAGGTTTGCACCGGAAGCAAAGGAGAAGAAGAAAGAAGAATACCCTGCAGCCGAAAATTCGAAAATGAAGAAAATTCTGCAGGATCTGGTATTTATCCGCAATCATTTCGTTTGATTTGGTTGACACGCGGCAGCCTCTCATCCGGCACGACAGACGAACGGGCACAAGCATTAAATACGAAGACACGTGGCGACCGACGCCTCATTTCGTGCGGCAGGAAAAGCTGCGCAAAGCTGGCCATCATAAATGCAGAATCATGTTAAATGAATCATGCGCGATTCTCTCCCAGCAGTCAGCTACGCATGCAAACAAAACCCTTGGCATAGTTCCTCAACGCCAAGGGTTTGGGGGGCACTTGTTGTAGACAAATTTGGCTTTAAAGAGAAGTGAGAAATCGCGGTCGCATCTCCAAAATGCGACCAGCCCGGCTCATGTTCGACGAAAGGGGTCGCATCTCCAAAATGCGACCAGCCCGGCTCGTGCTCGACGAAAGGGGTCGCATCTCCAAAATGCGACCAGCTCGGCTCGTGATCGTCGAAAGGGGTCGCACCCCGGAATGCGAGCACTCTTGATATGAGCAGCTCCCAACATACCGAGCGGTCGTGGTATCTGGTCTCTGGCATGGATGGCCCTCATCTCATAGTACCAGCAGCCCGTATACGCCGATTTTGGTTTATATCTACTCATAGTTCCGAATATCTAGAGACGTAATCAGCTAGACGTCTAGAATGTTTTGACTACTTCCTTATCCAAGGATTAACAAGATAAGCTTCTTATCCCATGAAATCAGTACTAATCTTAACAGCTTGCGTAGCAGGTTGGATCATTTAGATCTGTATAAATAGATGACTCTATTGATGATAAAGGTACACAATACTCAATCTCTAACCCCCGTCGTTTATTTGTTCTCTTTTCAACCTCACCCTATCTAACTTAGGCATCGGAGGGCCAACGGCTGGACGCCGACCAGCCTTAGTTATTTTCTGTCTCCTTTCAGGCCCAAGGAGGAAATCGCTCGGAGAGAAGGTGAACGTTCGGAGGACCCTGTTACAAAATTCGACGTAAACAGTGTTTAAAGTTTTTCATATAACAGGATATATCGCATGGTACCATAGATATTGTGAAATATCGCGACCAGACCTTATAAAAAGTACTTTGTATCAACAATATCTGTCGATATCAACAGATATCGAATGAACGTGTGGAAATTCAGATATCGAATGAACGCGTGGAAATTCAGAGTCTGAGGGCAGAAAAATTGAAGAAAAAAAACATCCAAACCCCTTTTTTCTTAGTTTCTCTTCACTTCTAAATAGATCTACTGTGGATTTTGACCCGTCCTTGTGAATCTTTTGGAAGAAAATACCAATTTCGAGCCAAAATTAAGATCCAAGCTGATTTGTTTATCCGGTGATCATTTTCGATTTTCGAACCCCTTTTTCTGTAAATGATGCTAAATCAGTGCCCATGATTTTTCATGGGGAGATGGGCCGAGTTGCGGAAAATTGGAAAAAAAACAAAATTTCCCAAATTTCTCGCAAATTGGTTGCAATCTTTATGTCCAAACACAAAATCAAACATGTATGTAAGCCGATCTAGTGATTCTTGGTAATTTGGGGAATTTTTCGAAAAAACAAAAAATGTTATAAAAATAAAAATTGAAATTCCACTTTGATCAATAGTCAATTGGCTCCTATTTCAGAGTATTTAGGAGTGTTGATGAAATCATCATCACATATACTCTAATTTTGGAATTTGGAGGAAGATGGGCCGATTTGTAGAAAATTGAGGAAAATTCGAACATTCCCTAAATATTCTCAAATCGGAGAGGATGAGTACCAGTGTTATTTTAGAGAGTATATTCACAGGTATCATTCTACTATGACCAGGGCATAGTATTGTCGGTTTGTGGAGCAACGTACCATACCTAGCCCCGTTGCAACAGAGATGATGATTTTGCGCCACTGCGCAACTCTATGTAGGTCTAAGCCACAACCACACACATTATTCATAGGTATACTTTTAGTTTTCTACTTCTTTTGCTTTTGAATGTATTGCTTCTGTTACCATACATGTCTTCTTACATTTATAAATTATATGAATTTACTTTGAATATACTCGATTAGTTCAGTCAAACCATGCATAGATTAGGACCTCATACAAAGGAAACCTATTATGTGCACTTGTTTTTGTGATGTTTTGATTTCTAAATGTGTATTGATGTCTTCCTTTACAATCCCCGAAGTTTCATTGAAAAATTCAACCAATTTCATAATGTTTCCCCATATTTCCCAATAACAGTGGTACATTACGTGATATAACCAATATATCCCATGCGATAGTCGATATTGCATCTATATCCCAAGGGTGTGACACGTTACGCAATAACAATATGGAAAACATTGGTCACATCCCATGATTTTTCATATTTTTCATGAAAAATTATGGATTTGGAATTGGAGCTTCAATTTCAAGATTTGGAGAAGATGGCCCTGTTAGTGCACTTATTTGTGGCATACTAGTGCACCTTATTTGTCAATCATGTGCGTCCATGTGTTGTAATGTCGGTTGAGCCTTGACAAGCTAAAGACTGAAGATTGAAGTGGACAAGAAGCATCAAGGAAGAAGAAACAGGTAAATCAAAGATGCCTTGGTGATCTTAACCTATTAAGATCGAAACAACCTAAACCTCTAGATGACTTGGACCTAAATAAGTAAACTTTTAGTCATCATAGACTAGGCTTAGGAGTCCCATAAGACCACCCTTTGTAAGGCCTAAGCGGTTCATGAGCTGTTGTAAAAATACACCCCAAACAGCAAAACTCATAAGGCTTTTGGCCCCAAGATCGGCCGGCCGGTCGATTGATCGGGTCGACAGGCCGATCAAGTCGACAAGCCGATAATGGCCATTTAAGGATAGTAACTGAATGTTAGTCCTGGGCCTAATTTGACTAGCCGACGATTAAAATCGGTCAGCTAACAAGTCAAGTATGTGGCTAAATGAGACAACAACCACAACAGGGGGGGATGACGGCCGACGCCCAAATTCGGTCGGCCGACAGCTCGGGTCGGCAGGTCAACAACTAGTTGTTGCCAACCGTTTTCTATCTATTGGAGTTTTATTCTTATATAAACGGGGCTCGGCTTTGGGGCTGAGGAGAGGGATTTTAGTGCATTAGAAGCCACCCACATTGTCAATACCATTAGGCTCTAATCCTAACCTAATCAAGTCATCTTCCTTGTGATTCATCACATGTTGAGAGCATTCAAAGCTCAAATAAATATGTACTTTTTCCCTCTTGATCTCCAAAAGTTAGGCGCCAAGACTATAAGTAAAACCTTTGTCTAAACATTACCTAGAGATCCTTTAGGTGAAATCCTCTAGGTAACCAACTTCCTATTAGTTGTAGAGATTTCAATTTACCTCTCATCACCTTGGGCATCTCAAAGGAGCATCGGATGCAAGGCTATTGATCGTTTAAGCTGAAGCTGTGGCAAAGCATCGGCATCAAAGATCAGGGGAGCTAAAGGAGAGCTGATTCAAGCACAAAAAAGCTAGAAGAAGCAACCCATGAAGGCACAACAAAATGGGCTCAATCCAACAAGTAAGTTGTCATTTGTAAGAGTCTATGTGCACTCTTTCCTTGGGTAGGATTGAGTGAGAGAGTTTGTAACCCAAACTCGACCAAGTCTCCAAGTAGGGAGGTCCGGCGGGAGAAGAGCGCAAGGTTGATGATTAGCCTATTGAAAACCGCGTAAGTATCCAAGTGGGGAGCCTCCGGCGAGAAAAGAACAAGAGTTCTTTAGTAGAACCAAGGTTGAGAGGCTAGCCTATTGAAAACCTCCGTTCAGGTTGAGAGGTGAACCTATGTGTAAACCTCCAATGAAAGGTTGAGAGGTGAAGCTAATTTAAAACCTCCGTTCAGAGAAATCTGGTGTACTCATGGGTTGGGTACAGCAACCGGAAGTGGAGTAGGGAAACTGAACCACTATACGTGCTTGTGTTTATGATTGTTTTGAGCACATTGTTATTTTTGCATTGTTAGTTTAATTTTTAATTATATGAATGCTTAAATGGAATGTATGCTATGCACTTGATAAGTAGATTCACAGACAAGATATATTTTCACCAAGTAGACTAGTCGCTTAACTGTTATATCTTTTGTACTCTATGTGATTGGACCCACTTGGGTTGGAAGCCTAAATGTTATTGCTTTAATCTAGTTAATTGCACAATTAGTTTAATTAAGGCATGATTTTTAAAAGGCCTTAAATGGCCCGCTGCTTAAATCCACCCTACAGAGAACGAAGATCAAGTAGCGGTTGCAGAAAGTTAAGTAAGGAGTGTCACCGAGGGGGCGGGGCCATGTTAGACAATGTCTTCTTAGTCGGTAAACCAAAGGATTAGCCAGTGGTTCGAGAGAGACTCGGCAAAAAGTAAAAAATGTTATAAAAATAAAAATCGAAATTCCACTTCAATCAATGATCAATTGGCTCCTATTTCAGAGTATATAGGAGTGTTGTTGAAATCATCATCACATATACTCTAATTTTGGAATTTAGAGGAAGATGGGCTGATTAGGAAAATTCAAAATTTCCCTAAATTTTCTCAAATCGGAGAGGATGAGTACCAGCATTATGTTAGAGAGTATATTCATAGGTATCATTCTACAATAACCTGGGCATAGTACTGTCAGTTTGTGCAGCAACGGTACCATGCCTAGCCCCATCGAGATGGAGATGATGATTTTGAGCCACTACACAACACTATGTAGGTCTAAACCACAACCACCGACATTATTCACAGGTATATTTTTAGTTTTCTACTTCTTTCGCTTTTGAATGTATTGCTTGTGTTTCCATACATGTCTACTTACATTTATAAATATATGAATTGACTTTGAATATACTTGATTGGTTCAGTCAAATAATGCATAGATTAGGACCTCATACAAAGGAAACCTATCATGTGCACTTGTTTTTGTGATGTTTTGATTTCTAAATGTGTATTGATGTCTTATTTGACAATCCCTGAAGTTTCATTGAAGAATTTGACCAATTTCTCAATGTTTCCCCATGTTTCCCAACAATAGTGATACATTACGTCGTGATACAACCAATATATCTCATGCGATAATCAAAATCGTATCCATATCCCAAGGGTGTGATACATTACGCAATAACAATACGGAAAACATTGTTGACATCCCATTCACCATATATAGCCTCAGAAAGATGAAACCTCTTGTCATTCCAAACCTTTAAATTTCACAACCTTCAAAATCACCTGCCCACATACTAGTCAAACTTAGGAAGTCTTTCCAAATAAAAGAGCACCTGTCTATCCACCACAACCCATCAAAACCCAATCATCTCAGCAATCAAATTTCTCTATAAATCCGAGATCCATTTATCGCACCACCACCACTTGGAAAGAAGAGCCCAACTCAGTTCTCAGATTCTATCAGTCCTAACAGGGCTTTGATTCAATGGACTGACCAAACCAAAGGAATCACCCACCAAAGGAAACAAACTTTTCACAATTGAGAAGTTAATTGCAACCAATGGCACATCATAGATAATGCACACACACAACACTACGATTTGCATGGTTCCATGCATCTTGAGATTGTAACTTGCATCAACAGATGATGACACAGATACACTCTGGTTTGCATAGTTCCATTCAACCTGAGATTCCACACCATATCATAAAAGACGGCTTCATGCACTTTTCGGCTCAAAGGGAAAGATATCATATAGTAAACTACATGTTTTCAAGACATTTCCCAATATCCACATATTAGTTATGCTTCCCACATAACAACGAACAATTTTTTTTTTTTTTTTAATCGCACCATGTTGTTGAGTAAAGAGTACATACTACATGTTTCTAGGATATTGCACAATATCCAAATATAAGTTGTGCTTCTCACATAATAACGATGCATTTTTTTTAATTTTCGTCGTCATCATTTCTTTTAGGTATTTTTTGCATATGACACTAAATTATAAGTTCTATTAATTTAAGTTATTTGCATAGACTTGTTGCAAATCTGACTTTCAAAAGAACTCGCAGTTGTTGAATTTTATTCGAATCTATAGGCTAGTGATGGTGGGAGGTGTCCATTGCTAGACAATTGCCTACGTCACATTTTGGAAGCGGATATGGAATCTCTCAAGAAACCAGTTCTAGAAGAAGAAATCAAGTGCGCCATTGAGTCAAAGACAAGGCTCCGGTGGTTGCAAATCTAACTTTCAAAAGAACTCGCGGTTGTAGAATTTTATTCGAATCTATTGGCTAGTGATGGTGGGAGGTGTCCATTGCTAGACAATTGCCTACGTCACATTTTGGAAACGGATATGAAATCTCTCAAGAAACCAATTCTAGAAGAAGAACTCAAGTGCGTCGTCGAGTCGAAGACAAGGCTCCGGTAGTTGCAAATCTAACATTCAAAAGAACTCGCGGTTGTTGACTTTTATTCGAATCTATTGGCTAGTGATGGTGGTAGGTGTCCATTGCTAGACAATTGTCTATGTCACATTTTGGAAGCAGATATGGAATCTCTCAAGAAACCAGTTCTTAAAGAAGAAATCAAGACAAGGATCCGATGCCTGATGGCTTTCCTATTGCATTCTTTCAAGTATTTTGGGGGACGATTAAAAAGGATGTGTAGTGGACTTAATTCAAGAGTTTGTGAAAATGGTAGGGTTGCTGAAGGGTTAGGAGCCTCTTTCATAGTTCTTATCCCAAAAAGAGAAGGTGCATAATCACTTTTAGACTTCCAACCTATTAGTACAATCGGAAATCCCTACAAGATTCTGGCGAAGGTTTTAGTTAATAGATTCAAGTTGGTGCCAAAGTTGTAATGTGCGGTCGCATATGTGAATATGCGATCACATAAGCACATATTTTTTTACAGATCGCATACGCAGTCATGGCATATGCGATCTGTGCAAATATGTGATCCCATATATTGCATATGCGACAATATGCAATCGAATATGTGATGGCATATTTGGCCAACGGTTATAAATCTGACCTTTTTTTATCATTTTCTGATTTTTTTATTTTTATTTTTTTCAAAATCCAGCATTTTTTCTTTAAAAAAAGCATTCATACCCCCCTATTTGCATTCTAAATGCACTTAAACTCTCTTTCTACTCTCATACACTTTCGAAGTCTCAATTCTCTCACTATCTTTTACATATTTTCATTCTCCATCTTTCAAGTACTTTCAAGTTCCAAGTCTCCAAGGCCCAAGCTCCAACTTCTTTCAAGCAGTGATTGCAGTATCGATAATATCGGCCGATATTATCGATATCGGTCAGCGCCGATAAATATCAGGCCAGTAATAACAAAAAAAATGACCGACTCCTGTGTATCGCACGATATATCATGTGATATCGATAATATCGCATGATGTATCGATATCGCATGATATATCGGTAAAATATCGTGATTTTTTGTACTGTGGGCTCCAAATATCGTCGATACCTGAACGATATCGTCCAGGTATCAGTCAGACGCATAAGAGTCCCCCATTTTATAGAGAAAAAAATGATTTTTTGTTCGATTTTCTTCTAGTTTCTCTTCCCTAAAAAAAATAAAATCGTAGGGCTTTCGGGCGCTCTGCCCCGAACCCTGGGCAGGGGCGTGCCGCCCCCTGCACCGATATTATCGAAAACTGAGGTTTTGACATATGATTTAAAGTACTTTGCGTAGCTTCATAATGCTCAGCTTGACCCGCGTTCCGACTCTGGATAGGGGTTATAGTTTGTTGAGTCCACTTAGCCATTTTCTAGATTTTATTGACTCCTCATATAGATCTAGGCCATATAGGGTAGCTTACATTGCGTTGAACTAGGATAGTCAAAGCTACATTTGGAGGATACTCAGTCAGTTGCATCATCCATAGGTATAATTCTCAACTCTCTTGCTTGTTTTACTTTGTCAATAAATTGGTTGTGTTTTCGTTAATGTCTTCTTACATTTATATATCTTATGGAATCAATTTAAACAATAGTTGCATCAGTTCAGTCAGACAGCACATAGCTTAGGATCCTTTTACAAAGGAACTCCATTATGTGGACTTTCGTTTTTACGTATGATGATTTAAATGTGTGTATTAAGGTCTATTTTAACAATCCCTGAAGTTTCATTGCAAAATTCAATCAATTTCCCAATGTTTCCCCATGTTTTCCAAAAAGTGCAATACATTCCGCGATACAACAAATATTTCCCTACCGATACCTGATATGTATCTTTATCCCAAGGGTGCGAAACATAACGCGATACCGATACTGCGAACACTGCTTTCAAGTTTCAAGTCCCCATTATGTTTAGTTACTTTTATTACTTCTTAATTCTTCTTAGTACTTGCTAAGTTCTTATTAAGTTCTTTTTAATTTCAGCCCTAACTCGAACCTACTTGTTCTGACTCGATCTGACTCGGTCGCTGTGACCGGGTCGGACTCGGATCAGACCAGATCATTCCCAACTCGATTCGACTCAGGTCAGGGCTGGCCAACTTGATCTAGAAACTGATCCGACTCGGTCAAGGCTCAGTCCTTGCTCAAATAGGATCGAGTCAGCCCTAACTCGTTCCGACTCGACTAAATGCCCAGCTCTAGTGGAGGTGAAAGCTCATATCTTACAACCAAAGACATTAGCTAGATGTAGTAACTCTTTGCAATCAACATGAATCCCCAACATCTCACTTTTTAAAGCGTTGACATTCAACTACTATACTGCTTCAAAGCACACCACTATTTTATGAAGGTTATCGACTAAGATCGTATTTGCGTCACATAAGAGAAAGGTATCATCCACATGCTGAAGATGGATGACTTGAACCCTGCATTAGCAACCTTAAAGCTCTTTACTCATCTTCCGTCACTGTGCTTGAATGCCACAAAATATTAAATAAATGAATAATTAATGAAATGTAGAGGAATTTATCCTTGGCGCATTCCAAATAACACCCAGTAACTCGGCTCATCGCAATATCCACGAGAGTCGAAAATCTCAGAGTGTTACATATGGTGCTCCCTTGAAAGTGGCTTCCTTTGCTTGGTTGATGGAAAGGAAGCACATCCTAACTGTCAACAATCCTCAGGAGCGGGTCGAGCCATGATTCTTCCCAACATTTGCCTTCTTTGCAAGGGTAATGCAAAGTCAATCGGCCACTTATTCTTACATTATCCATTCGCATGTCAGGTGTGGTTGCATTTGCTAAAGGTGTTTGGTGTCGATTGGGTGATGCCTCAATTAGTAGACCAAGTGTTTTGGATGTGGTATGACGTCCGGCTTATTAAGGAGAGGCTTGTTCTATGGTGCTTGTCTTTGCTTGCAGCTCTTTGGAACATTTGGGGTGAGCGTAACACTCGGTGCTTTTGTAACAAAGTGGGGCCTTGGGAAGAAGTTGTTTGGAAAATTAAGAGGATGTTTTAGAATGGGCAGCAGGGATCAATCATGTTAAAATTCATATTGCTTTTTCTGTAATGAGTTTATAGTGTAGTCCTCTCTAGCTGGTTTTTTTTTTTTTTTTTTGCCGTCTCATCAGTCGCCGAGCAGCTTCTTAATAAAATGAGCTTATTGTCCTTAAAAAAAAAAAAATCACGTCCAGCACCAGCACACTGTGTATTGTGGTCAAAAGTAAATATAGCATCTGACAAATGAACATAAATACGAATGCTTTTAAGATTTAAACAGATAGTGTGGGTGGCATCACAAGGAGAGTAGCAGTTATGTATTGGCAATTTGTTTGGGTCTGATCAGGATTAAACATTCAACCACTATGGAGGCAGCAGCCATTCTTCAGACCGTCAGGGTGGCACTGGAGCTTCAGTTGTTCACAGTGACTATTGAATGGGACTCTCCCGGACGCTTTTATGTGGGCCCCCTGGAGGGTGGAGGATTTATGGGAAGAAATCAGTGATCCTTGGGAGCACCATGCGGTCCCCTTCTCTAAGGTTCCCAGAGAGGCAAATGGAGGTGAAGATGGGCACGCAAAGAGAAACAAAATTTTGGCTCATTCATCAAATCATAAAAATAAAAAAATAAAAAAAAGGCATTGATAAGTATAAACACAAATGCAGAAAATGCAAGGACAAGGAGAAGAGAACCTCTTATTGATATTCTGAGGCACTAAAAGGCTATGACCAGAAAAACCAAGCACGGATGTCAGAAATGATGGAAGGAAATTCACATCTGAAGAAATTAGCTTCTTCTGGTAAACTATCAACCCTAAGAAATCCGCTAAAGCAGGTGCCAGTACGCTATGATCCAATAGAGAGTCATTCCCTGCCATTGAAGTGTATTAGAACATAGCAATATCAACAAGCAAGATAAACTAAATGGGGTGACTAGACATTCTTTAACAGAGGAAATACCATTTTTCATGGTAGTAGTATCAATATTGTGCCAAAGCCTGAGAAGGGCTTCAATGCAATTAAGTGCAGACACCCGTATATCCTGGAAAATTAAAAAGACAATGCATCATCCTCTAGAAGAAGCAAATTATGGACTAAATCAATAATAAAAATATATAAATACATGCAACGTTTAATAAGAATTCTAGAAGCATATCCAAACAAGTAATGTAAATAAACAGCATGCTTTTCCATATTATAATCAAAGTTTCAAAAAGTAAGACTACTTGTTACAAAACCCAAGAGTTCAACACGCAAACCTGGTTCTTGTTAGAAAGCGGAACAAGAAGCGAAGGAAATTCAAGTAGGAGTTGCCTCTGTCTGCTGGTATTGGTACCCTTTTTGGATGCAAATGTGGAACACAGAGTCACAAAAGAATGAAGACTCTCAACTTGACTTGAGACGGAAAAACCTATAAGACAAACCCACATTTTTATGTTTAGTAAAATTTGATAAAGAAAAAACATTAGTTGTTTTAAAAGATAAACATAAACATTGGAATCTAAAGACACTGGAAACAGAAGCTAAAACACCAAGCATCAGTCATCAACCACATGATGCAGACATCTAGCCCTGCAAAGTACTATCAGCGGAGAAAGCGCCCACCACAAGCATCTTCCTTGTGGTTAGGTGATCATTGAGGAGCACTGAAGCCCCTACACATGCGGGTTGACACATAGAAGGCCCCACATTGGGAAGACACGTGTGTAGGAGGAAGAAGACCGAAGACTTTGCTAGACAGTTTTCACTGTCGTCGGGCGCCCGATCATTGCCTTCGGGCACCTGAACTTAGCCTATCTGGCGCCCGAAACTCTCTGGCATTTTTGGACGTCTTCGGGCGCCCAACCGAGCGCCCGAACTTATGCGCAAATTGTTTTCTTTTCCGTTTTTACTTAAATCTTGAGGGTAATTTAGTTTTTCTACTTGCTTTTAGTGTTTATTTAAGAGAGCTAAGCCCTAAACTCAAAAAAAACTTTGATTATTGATTAATGAAAAGCATCTTGGTGCTTTTCTCCTTCTCTCTCTCTCATGGTGATGTTTCTTCTTCCTTGACCCCTCTTTCTTCTATTTGCTTCTTATGCCCCTCTAAACTTCTTCCAGGTAATCTATCTTCTTTACCATTATTCTTAATCCCTGTTTTGTTGAATTCTCCATGACCAAAATATGAGAATTGATCTTAAACCCTAATTCCTCAAATTTTCAAATCCCTAACCCGAGAAACCTTTTTGATTCCTCAGACTAGTGATCCCCATTGGTCGATTGGATTAAGACCATGCAAGATCGGGAGGTCCCATCCCTCGCCAAGTCCAACCTAAGCGATAATTGAATTCCACACTTCATGGTTGTGATGATGGCCCGCTCCATTGCATGTTTCCTTTATGATTTTCTTAGTTATGATGATTGATGCTAGAATTTTAGATTATTTTTGTCTTCTATTTTCCGCTGATTTAATTGTGTTCATGAACATGCATCATAATTAGGGCATCCTGCATCACCACGCCACTTAGAAGCAAGGCTTATAAACTCAGAAATCCAACTCACGACCACGCAAAACTATCTCATGTGCTACACTGTTCAAGAAAACTCATCTCTGATTGGCAGTAGGATGACTTTCGATTATAAAGAAAATTACACCACTGAGTCAAAAATAAAATTGAAATAGACAACAAAGAATCTGTTGCTGAATCCCCCCCATAAATTTACTTTTGGGAGTCCAAGGGACTTGTGGTAGAATCCATAAATTGCATTAAGTGTCAAACCATTTTTACAGTACTTTTTTTTTTTTTTTTTTTTTAGAAGCAACACAAATTTTATTAAAGTAGTGTTGATATAGCTCAACAACTACAAACCAAGCTGAAACAAAAGCACCTTAGACAAGCAAAAAACAATCTTTCAGCCCCTTTATACATAAGGCCCAGTCTACTAGAAACAACAAAGCCCTGTTATAAACCATTTCCTTGGAACCGATCTTGTTTCGAAAGCATCTTCCATTCCTCTCTCCTCAAATAGCCCACATGTCAGCCAAAAGGTCAAGTCTCCCAAACCCCTAGACTGCTTCCGCAAGACCGCCCCATGCAACACCAATAGAAGGTCACCCATCGATCTTGGCATGACCCAACCATGCTGAATCTTCTTACAATTCTGCTTCACACATAAGTCACAAAGGGGCAGTGGATAAAGAGATGATTCACTGATTCTGCACTTGCCATACACATGATACAAAAACTCGGGATCACCATTGACCACTTCTAAAGATTATCCACTGTTAGGACCTTCTCCTTATCAACTAACCATCCAAAAGCCACGATTTTCGTTGGGGGTAGGGGGGGTGTGGAGTGCATATGACCAAACATATCTAGTTTTTCCCTCCTCGTTGCCCGTCAACAAACCATTAAGGACAGAATAAAAAGACTGCCCCGAGAACATACCGGAGTTATCCTTCCCCCAAATCAATT
This sequence comes from Liriodendron chinense, assembly GCA_003013855.2. Classification (NCBI taxonomy): domain Eukaryota; kingdom Viridiplantae; phylum Streptophyta; class Magnoliopsida; order Magnoliales; family Magnoliaceae; genus Liriodendron; species Liriodendron chinense. The sequence goes on from ML058584.1 coordinate 2,693,371, forward strand.
TGTCAATCTCCCCCTCGATTGGCCAACATAACTGAAAGTGATTTAGTAGTGCTACATACTCTTCCACCTCATCATCAAGAAGAGCTCTTCACCATGGAGGAGACCAAACAACCCGACCCCCTGATATGAGAAAACAACGCACCACCTTGATATCAGTCCTCGGCGAAAAGATGAGCCACACACGGAAATTCCTGTAGGAAGCAATCACCAACTCAAAGAGTCTTCCCAAAATCAAACTTTCTCACCATTACCAAGGGAAAAACTGATATTCTCCATGAACTTTGTGTTGACAAAGAGCACCCCTTTCTAAATAGACAAAGCTTTGTATGTAGAAGAAGGCCTAGTGCACCATCTGCCACCCAAGCAACCGTACTTGTTCACCGTGACCTCCCTCCATAACACTTCCTCCTCAACTTTGAATCTCCAAAGCCACTTCCCAAGGAGAGCTAAATTCATCAACTTAAGATCCCTATTACCCGCCCCTCCATCTTCAAACGTCCTACACACTTTCCTGCGATTTATAATATGAAACTTCTTTCGTCCTTTGAACCTTGCCCCCAAGAAATCCTGTCTCATTTTTTTTCCAATTGATCCAACACCACCTTCGGACAGTTGAAGAGTGACATGAAGTACACTAAGAGATTGGATGATAGGGCAACTTTAATGAGGGTAATACAACCGCTGAGAGACAAGTAACGACCCTTCCACTTGGCTTGTTTCCTTTCAAACCTCTCAATCTCTCCCACAAGTGAATACCTGGCTTTCCAATACAAAGGGGCAAATCAAGTTAATTGGATGGGAAAGACCCCGCCACACATCTAGAAGTCCTCGCCAGCTACTCTGTCTCCCCTTTAGATAGCCAAATACCTAGCATCTCGCTTTTGGCAATATCAACTTTTAACCCTGATAACACTTCAAGGCATCTGATGATTATTCTCATCTTGTCCACTTTTCCAACTTTGGTGTCGAAAAAAAAGATCGTGTTGTCGATAAATTGAACGTGGCTTATCGGAGTTGACAGATTTATGACACTGAACCCATTATATAAGCCCGTCTCCTACCTGCAAACTAACATCATACTCGACACCGTTTCCACAATCACAATAAAAAGGGAAGGAGAAAGTGGGTCTCCTTGCCTAATGCCTCTCGAACTACAAAAGAAGCCTTTTGGGTATCCATTAATTAGCACCGAAAATCTAGCTAAACTTACACACTTCCTTATCCATTGCCTAGTGCCTCCACTTACTACCACACCTGATTTGACTAACCATGTAGTCCAAAAAGAGCCCCAATCGACATGATCATAAGCCTTCTTGACATCCAACTTACAATACCTTTCACCCCACTTTTGTGCCTAGAGTTGATGCACTCGTGATTGATAAATGCACTATTCAACATTTGGCGATCCATCACAGAAACTCCTTAGTTATTTGATATGATAATTGTTGGAGAGCCTTCAAACTGTGCTCAGGTTGCCTGCTCAGACCGGTCGGGCGACCGGTTTGGCTGTTTGGCCCAGATGCATAGACTTGTTGGAGAGCCTTCAAACTGTTTTCTCTCACCCTAGACTTGTCGGGCAGCAGGTCTGCGAGAGGCTTAGATCGATCGGGCAACAGGTCTGCAAGGGGCCTGTCGGGCGACAGGTCTAGGGTGAGGCAAATGTGCGATTTCTGTGTGATTTTCCTCTGGAATGTTTTGTGCCATGTGCGACCGGTCGTGCGCAGTGGCAGTGTTGTGCATGGTTACGCAGTTTTGCGTAACATATTTCTAATTTCGAGTTAGTTGCTATATATATGGCATGAATCCAAGATTATGAGTAATCCTAAGGTGTCCAAGGTTTCCTAATTGCATTAGGAAGAGGAGAGAGTGTTTTAAGAGAGAGAGAGCTTGGGTTTTCTCTGTGTTTTCCTTGCTTGTGGGCTGTCAATCTCTGTAATCTTCTAGAATCATAGTGGATCGCTTTGTGCCGTGGTTTTTTACCCGTTGAGGGGTTTTTCCACGTAAAATCGGATTGTCTCTTGTGGTTGAATGCTTATGTGGTGTGATTGCATTGTGTTTCTCGTTTGATCTTCTATTCTACTATGGTGTTGTTCGGCTTCCACTTCCACTGCCGGCATCCCTATTCCCAACAAGTGGTATTAGAGCTAAAGTTGGGGTGGAGTAGAATTCGGATCTGAGACGAGAAGATGGGATCAAGCACAAGGTTCAATGTAGAGAAGTTCTCCGGCAAAAATAACTTTGAACTATGGAAGGTGAAGGTTGAATCCGTCCTAGTTCAGCAAGGGCTTGATGAAGCTCTTGGAAAGCGACATAAGGCTATGAAAGAGGATGAGTGGACTGAAGCTCGACAAGAAGGCTAAAACCTTGATCCTATTATGCCTTACGGATGATGTCCTCTATCACATCACAAAGGAGAAGACAACGGCTGATACAATGGCAAAGAAAGTCTATGCCAAGAAATCTCTAGAGAACCGGATGTATCTGTTGATGCAGTTGTTCACCTTGAGGATGGCTGAGGGGACGGATGTGGAGGACCACTTAAGCACGTTCAATCGGCTAGTTTGCAAGTTGGTGGAGATAGATGAACCAATGAAGGATGAATATCAAGCATACATCATGTTGAATTCTCTTCCAGATTCATACGAGTCATTCAAGGACTGTGTGCGTAGGGAGGGAGACCATCAACGTCGAGACCGTTATCTCAGCCCTCCAGTCGTAGGCGATGAGAAAGAAAAGCAGTGATGTGGGTTCTCGTTCTTCCTCAGAGGCACTGATTATGAGGGGAAGAAATTCTGAGTATGATGGAGGATATTCGAAATCGGTATCTAAGGCCAAGGGCAAAGGGAAAGCTAAGGTGAAGTATTGGAGTTGTGGTTAGGAAAGCCACATGAGGGGGGGTTGTTAGAATCCCAAGTTAAAGCAAGAGAGGTATGGAAATTCTTCTGAATAGGGAGCCAATATCGTAGAGGACGGTGGCGATCTTTGTTAAGTTCTTACTGTATCTGGCAAGGGATCTCACAGTAAAGAGTGGATCCTAGATTCAGGGGCTTCATGTCACGTTTGTCCTGATCGGAGTTCATTCACGACATACAGGGAGTATGGTGGTGAATCGATGTTTGTGGGCGATGGCTACGCTCATAAGGTGATGGGTATTGGTACGGTGTGCATTAAGATGTTCAATGGGATTGAACAAGTCCTGGAAGATGTGAAGCATGTCCCCAAGATGAAGATGAATGTGATTTCTCTTTGTGCACTCAAGGCAAAAAGGTGCGTGTTCATCGGCTGCGATCGTTGTTGTGAAGTAATGAAGGGGGCACTCGTGTGTATGAAAGGACAAAGGTGTGGCCATCTTTACAAGTTGATCGGGAGCACGATTCACAGTGGAGCTGCGAGAACGGCAGCGAGATCCACGGTTGCTCATATGTGGCAAGTGCTCAAGGGCCACATGAGAAGAGCGGAAAAGGGCGTGAAAGTGCAAAGTTATGGTTGATGGAGGCATGAGAAGCGGTGGAGCTATGATGAAGATGAGATAACGAAGCGAGGATGGTTTGATTCGACATTTGAAGCCTCACTGGAGATTGTTGAAGAGCCTTCAAACTGTGCATGAGTTACATGCTCAGACCGGTCGGGCGACCGATCTGGCCGTTTGGCCCAGATGGACAGGAGGCTGCTAGACTGTTTTCTCTCACCCTAGACTTGTCGGGCGACAGGTCTGCAAGGGGCTTAGACCAATCGGGCAACAGGTCTGCAAGGGGCTTCGACTTGTCGCTCGACAGGTCTAGGGTGAGGCAGATGTGCAATTTCTGTGTGATTTTCCTCTGGACTGTTTTGCGCCATGTGCGACCGGTCGTGCGCAATGGCAGTGTTGTGCATGATTACGCAGTTTTGCGTAACATGTTTCTAATGCCGGGTTAGTTACTATATATATGGCATGAATCCGGGATTAGGAGTAATCCTAAGGTGTCCAAGGTTTCCTAATTGCATTAGGAAGAGGGGAGAGTGTTTTGAGAGAGAGAGAGAGCATGGGTTTTCTCTGTGTTTTCCTTGCTTGTGGGCTGTCAATCTCTATAATCTTCTGGAATCATAGTGGATCGCTTTGTGCCGTGGTTTTTTACCCGTTGAGGGGTTTTTCCACGTAAAATCGAATTGTCACTTGTGGTTGAATGCTTGTGTGGTGTGATTGCATTGTGTTTCTCGTTGGATCTTCTATTCTGTTGTGGTGTTGTTCGGCTTCCGCTTCCGCTGCCGGCATCCCTATTCCCAACAATAATTCCCAAAACTTCCCTAAATGTGGAAGCTAACACTTTGGCGAGAATTTTATAAGGCCCACCAATAAGAATAATAGGTCTGAAATCCCCCAATCTTTCCACACCAAACACTTTAGGGATGATCGCGATAAATGAAGCCCTGATGCCTATTGAAATCCTCCCTCTTTCAGAAAATCCCACCAAAAAGTTCATCATGTCCCCTTTCACAAGATTCCAAAAATCTTGAAAGGCCATGTGGAAGCCATCCAAAACTAGAGCCTTGTCACTAACCATAAAAAACACAACCGTCTTAACTTCTTCCTCTAAAAAAAAAGGAGCCTCGAGGGACGTGACCTCATCAAACGACAAACTGTTAAAAGATAGATTATCAAGTTTAGGCCTACTCTAATCTTCAACTAACAACAGATCCTGTATAGGCGAACCACTTCCGCGCAAACTTTATCTTTTTCTTCAAACCTTTTTTTCCTTCCACAACTACCTTGCTTATCTTGTTACATCTAGCCTCGCACTTGCAATACTATGAAAGAATTTTGTGTTTTTGTCTCCCTCCTTCATTGTATCTCTTCTTCTTCCAAACGACCGACCTGAACAATCTTGCGCCAGCTTCTTCCAGAGAGATAACTCCTCCTTACTGAGGGCTACCTCTTCCACCTTCAAATCAAGATCATAAATGACGCAGGGAAGGACGTGATGAGGATGATCATTGTCTTCCTCAAAGGATAAATACCTTGAATCCACAAGGCGCTCTTGAATCCACAAGAGAAATCTCGAATCCATGTGAGAAAATTGGTAAAAACTAGAATTTTATTAAGAATAATAATGAGAATTATTCATGAAAAAACCTTTAAAAAAAAGAATTATCCATGAAAAATGAATTTAGCAACCTTATATATCCCTAAACAAACCCTAATTTGTACTTACTAAAAATAGTAAGTTTCCCGAAATAGAAAGTTACTAAAAATAGTAAACTTTTAACTAAAGACTATTACTAAGTACAGTCTTTCTAAAACTCATTTATTAAGCAAAAGTAGGAACTTCTAGATAAACAGAACTCTAAAACAAGGAAATACTACAAAAATCAAAATTACTAAAAATAGTAATTTTTTTCCTAAAATCTCGTTTTCAAGCTATAACTGTGCGTTTTCTTGTGAAACGGACTAACATGACCCACTTTGTGGGTCGGTTGGCCCCAGATGGCCTGTTCTAGTCCAAATCCATAGGTTGTCCCGTAATGATACCCGGATCAAAAGTTATGGTCAATTTACGATTCACCTTCTTTTGGTCCAACCGTGTGAAGAATATATCTATTCCACGTCCTACATGGCTTCATAAGTCCCCTCCACTTGGAAAAACTCGTCCTCAAGCTCTTCAACATACTTGGCTCATAATACTCAAAATCCCATGATATTTTCATGCCCTCGGGAAGATCAACAACATGGGCGTTACTATTGATTTTTCTATGGATCAGAACATAGCCTATCTTCTTATTCTTGGCAACTCCTGTAACTTTTTAGGCATTAACGAAGTTGGAACAACACAGACTCATGCTCTCCCTCATTAGACCCTTAGGAATTAGTTCATCCACCTATCCCTATAAGATCCCGCATTCTTTTGTACTCATCTGATAATATGGGCCATTAGACAGACTTGCCCCTGAGACAAGATCAATGTGGTCCTGGATAATACATGTAAGGGATAACTCATCGAGAAGTTCATCGAGTATAATCCCTTCAGACTCCTGCAATACTGGTTTCAACTTTTCTGGGATGTCCATGGGTTCTTCTCTTTCATTTACAACTATTGCATTGATCTCCTCCATCTCCTCATATTTTTTAACAATCTCTGAGATGTTTGTAGGTTTTACTTCTTTTTCCTTTTCTAATGCATTGATCTCTCCCAATCCATCGGATTCTTTGAAGAAACCTCGAACAATTACAGGAGATTGCCCATCTACTTTAGAAGTCTTGAATTGGTCATCTGGTCCCATAGGGGCGAGGAGAGTCTCTCTACCATCTTTGAAAAAAATAAAAATATTATCCGGACCACTATGTGTGGCATCATGATCGTATTGTCATAGTCGACCAAGCCTCCATATCAACCACGTCACACACTGCTTCGTCCTTATAATATTTACCAATGGAGAAAGGAATACGACATCGTTCAGTTACCTTTGTCTCACCGACCTCCTTGATCCATCCAATCGTGTACAGAGAGGGGTGCTTTTATGTCTCTAGTTGCAGCTTTTCTATTATATACTTTGACACGATATTCTCACTACTTCCGCCATCTATGATCACATCACAAACCTTTTTATGCACGGTGCGCCTCGTTCGAAAGATGTGCCGCTACAGATCTCTCCTCCTTCGACATATGCAACAGCTTCCTCACGATCAGAGTAGTGGCCTACGATTCACCACTATCGCATGGTGTCCTGCGATTCATCACCGGTGTTGTAATATGAACATTATGATCAGGAGCTCCACCAATTTCATGCTGCTCATCATTACGAACACCGGAGTTGCCCTAAGGCCTCCGTCATGCGGTCGATAATAGCCTGCAACCCTTGCATGACTAGTCGATTCTCCCGTTGCACCGCCTCAAAAGCCGTCAATGTTAAAGGATAGTTCCTAAAAGCACCGTCCATGGGATCATTGCCCAACCCATCGCTAGAAGCCATCGATCTGAGGAAAAGTCCTCACTCCAATACCAATTGACGCAGGGAAGGACGTGATGAGGATGATCACCATCTTCCTCAAAGGATAAATAGCTTGAATCCACAAGGCGCTCTTGAATCCACAAGAGAAATCTCAAATCTATGAGAGAAAATTGATAAAAACCAAAATTTTATTGAATAATATGATGAACAATCATGAAAAACAAGTTTAACAACCTTATATATCTCTAAAGAAATCCTAATTCGTACTTATTAAAAATAGTAAGATTCCATGATAGAAAGTTATGAAAAATAGTAAACTCCTAATTAAAGACTATTACTAAGTAGAGTCTTTCTAAAACTCATTATTAAGTAAAAGTAGGAACTTCTAAATAAACAAAACTTTAAAAACAAAGAAATACTACAAAAATCGGAATTAATAAAAATAATAATTTTTTTCCTAAAATCTCATTTTTTAAGTTGTAACCGCACGTTTTTTTGTGAAACAAACTGACATGACCCACTTTGTGGGTCAGTTGGCCCCAGATGGCCTATTCTGGTCCAAATCCATAGGTTGTGCGTCCTGTAACAATACCCAAATCAAAAGTTATGTTTGATTTATGATTCACCTTCTTTTGGTCCAACTATGTGAAGAATGTATCTGCTTCGCGTCCTACATCAATGAATACTGGCCAAAATGTTTTTCAGGTTCCCTTTCCCTTTTCCAAAAACCTCCTCTTCCATATTTTTTTTCCTTCAAGAGCGTTAACTCCTGGCCCTACCGGAATCCTACAATGCCTTCAACATTGACAGATCTCCCCACCTCCCTTTTACAATAGTTTGTTCCTTCATTTTAAATTTCTTTTGTTTCGGGACTTAAACAAGATCAAAACTGGTCATGCATGAAGTGATAGACAAGTCCCAATATAAAAGCAAAATTCAAGAACATAAAAAACACTTTGGAAACCAAAATCAACCTTACTGCAAAGCCTATGCTTTAGCAACAACAAATCTCAAAACCATAGAGAGGCCAGAGGTATGGGCAATAGATAAAGCTAAAGATGGGTTTTGTAGCACTGATTTTTGTATATTTGGCAATTTCTGCTCCTTGTAGTTTTTTGGCTTTTCTTTTCCGCCATTTTAATAATGCTAGAGTTACTTATCGAAAAAGAACAAAAAAAATGAAGAACTCAAAACCATAGAACTAACCATGATGTGTAGAAATGGATATAAGTTTTATTACGAAATCCTAGTAAAATTGCCAAGACATTCTGATTCAACCAGGAACAGAACTGGGATGAGTCCAATGAACCCCAAGATCACCAAAAAACCACTTAGAGAGATAAAACTATAGAGAGAGGTCATTCCAAAATGGGTTGAACACGGGTCCAATACCTCAATTACTTGTGCCAATGTCATGCCCACAACATCCCTATATATGCCAATGTCATAACTAGGTAATATGGACAACCAACAAAAATTTGCCACCACAAATAACTTTGGCAATGCAAAAGATTGATGTTAACACATGTATTTCAAGGTACAAGCTCAAGCAAAATGCCAAAGCCTATTTTTTAACAGTCCTCTATTCAACCTATAGATATGTATGTATGATTTTTTTGTTCATCCAAATCAAATGTAAAAAATGCCAAAGGAAGTCATAGGACATGGTCGATGAAGTCCACAATCAAGGGGGGAGGATAGCAATGTTGTCAAATCGCATATGCTATTGTATGTGACCAAAATATGCTGTTTGCATATGCGATTGCATATTGCTTTGGATTTTTTTTAAATGTAAAAAAATTGAGAAAAAAAAAAATAATACTACAAGTGGTTGGATTGGGTTCTTTTACCTATTTCATTGTCGTTTGAGTGCTTGAGACTATTAAACCATCTATAAATTAAGTTATATATTTAATTACTTATATTATATAAAGTCTAACAAAACAATATGCAATCGCATACATAGTATGTAATCATATACTCGCATATGCGATCACACATGGCAACAATGGATGATAGTCACGTACCTTCTTCAGTAAAAAACTTGGATAGAAATCTAACAAGAGGTATGTCACTCTTCATTGCAAGCAAATGGAGATGTTCCTTGAATATATGCTTTAATGGGGATGTCGCAGAAAAGACCAACAGATCCTGAAGTATACCCAGCCACTCTGCATTATCAACCTGCGGAAGGAAGGTTTACAAACTAAGGTGTTAACACATAATATGCCTTTGGATCCAGCAACGATCTGGATATAGAAAACTAGGCAACACCATAAAAGATAAACAACAGCATAAACTAAGGGGCAAAGGAGAGTAAACATGTGAGTAAACAGACCGAGGTATCCTGCAGAGAAATTGTGGTAAATGATTTAAGCAAGCTCCAATATGTGCAAATTAAAATATTTGAATTCAGCACTCCCAAGTTCACATCAAACAGTTGATCCATGACTCCACTGCAAGCCTTTTCCAGCTTTTCCATATTGAACTGCAAACCAGATAACAAAAAAGAAATCAACAGATGAATGGAAACCAAGGCCTCAGCGATCTCAAGATCACAATGTACAAAACCAAATCAAAATCCAGCTCCCCACTAGACAGTATCATGTAAGGACAAACCTCTTCTCCGAAAACACCAATGCCACCGAACTCCATCTCACACCACTCATCCTTAAGAACTGGGAATGAAACTTGAAACAGCGTTGAAAAGCTGCTAGCCACTGATAAGCAGAAGACAATAGAATCAACTCTCTATGCAATTTAGGGTAACTTTGGATCAAACAAGCAATTATCTGCCATTGTGAAAGACATTTAATAGCAGCAGAAGATAGAGAAGGAATTTCTAGAAGGTAATAGGTCCCAGACCCGAAGAAGCGTCAAGCAACACAAAAATGGTATAGCAACAAGAATTGGACTTTCTGGCAATTGAGAATGATCATTCCCTGGCATTAAAGATGGGATGGCAATGCAAACAGCAAGTGTATGACCATCTTGCTGATTTTGGAAGAGCATATACTACCCCACCAAAAAAAAAAAATGAATGTGTGTGTATCTCGTTTCAAGTCAAAGATACTTTAAAGCAGGCTTAAAGCCCCACCACAATGGAGTTTGCATCTATCTTCTTTTTTTTCTGAGAGGTAACGATGATTTATTAAAAGAGCATGCAAAACACGCGAAAGAATACAGCAGAACTATAACCAAAAAGCGGAAAGATTTACAGAGTTGGCATCCTTAGCATAAGGGGCCTAACTTGCCAAAGGCCACTTGATTTCCTAGATAACCTCCTAAACTGTAGAGCTTACTATTCTGGAAACACCTTCTATTACAGTATCTCCAAATTACCCAAAATGAGTAATCTCCAGATGGCTTTGCCAGCCTTTCCAACACCCCCTTCATGCCAGCTCCATAGAAGCTCCACCACCGAACTTGGCATCACCCACGCGGTGTGGAAGACTCCCAGAAAGTGATCCCAAACCATACGGGCAAAGTAGCAATGGATGAAAAGATGGTCCATTGACTTCGCCGCTTCCATACACATGAGACAAATATTAGGGAGAATGAGAGAACACATTTGCAAGTTATCGATGGTAAGCACCCTTTTCTTGCCCACCAACCACCCGAAGGCCGCCACCCTAGGGGGAGCACCATAAAACTAGCAATGAAATAGGAAAGAATGCTTGAGATGACCCCTAGAAATGAGACGGTAAAAACATTTGACCGAAAATCTGCCAGAACTATAGATATGCTAAAACAAAGCGTTTTTCTCCTGGACGACAGGGAGAACATCCTTGACCCTACCAAGAAGCTCAACCATGTCTGTAATCTCATCATCTACCAAATTCCACCTGCAAGGAGGAGACCAAACCATCAAGTCGCCGCAAAACGAATACCAATCCTTCACCATTATATCTTTGTCCAAGGCGATACAAGCGAAACCCAGAAAGGATTGCATTAGGGTCCAGTTCCCACAACACACATCAAACCAAAAACAGATCCGGCTACCATCTCCCAACGAAAAGTAGATACCTTCATGAAAACAAAGTTTGACTGAAGCCACCGCCTTCCAAATACCTGACGCCTGATACAAAGACGAACGCTTAACTCTCCAACAATTTGAATAGACCCCATATTTACTTACCACGAGTTCCCTCCATAATCTTCGCTCCTTAGTTCCGAGCCTCCAAAGCCATTTTCCAATAAGAGCCAAATTAACTTAATCTAATTTTTTAATGCTCGCTCCACCTTCCGCTATCGGCTTGCAAACCTCGTCCCATCTAAGAAGATGAAACTTCTTTTTATCCTCCAAACCTTGCCAAAGAAAGTCCCGTCTCAATTTTTCCAACCTCTGAAGAGCTAATTTAGGACATTTGAAAAGAGATATGAAGTAAACAGGCACATTTGAAAAAGCGGCCTTAATAAGGGTTAGTCTAGCTCCCAACAATAGATACCATCTCTTCTATCTTGACAACTTTCTTTCAATCCGCTCAATCACCTTGTCCCACAAGTGATTGGCCAGTTTCCCGATACACAATGACAAACTGGTATCAGAGGAAGGGAAAGACCCAGTTTTACAGCCAAAGATCTCCGCCGGCCCAGAAAGCTCCTCCTCACGTATTTGAATACGAAGCATTTCGCTTTTAGCGATGCTAATGGTAAGGCCCAAAACCACTTCAAAACACACTAACTTTTCGGTAGATTCCGATTCTGCATTCGCCTCACATAACAAGATAGTGTCATCCGCATGTTAAAGGTGACTTATCTTAGTTCCTCCAGTTGCCACCTCAAAGCTTTTAATTATACCAACCTTCTCCCCTTTGTGAAGCAATCTACTTAAAGCCTCCCCAACAACAACGAAAAGATATGGCGATAGTGGGCCGCATAGACGAATGCCTCTAAAAGCTTTGAAATACCTAAACAAAAACCCATTAATAAGGATGGAGAATGAAGGAGACTGTACACACGCATGCATCTAACCTTTCCATTTCTGACCGCATCCCATCTTACCAAGCATGTAATCAAGTCCGGTCTACATGATCATAAGCTTTTTCAATATCCAACTTGCAGACAACCCAATTTTCATGGCTCTATCTCGAATCAACACATTCATGGGCTATGACAGCACTATCCAAAATATGTCTTCTTACCACAAAAGCCCCTTGGTTTTCAGAAATAACTGAGCCCAACACTTTCCGAAATCGGAGAGCTAGCACTTTGGCTAGGATTTTATAACGATCGCCAATAAGATTTATAGGTTGAAAGTCTTTAATGGACTCAACTTCTTCAATCTTAGGAATGAGGACAATGAAGGTTGCACCCAGCTCATTGGAGAGACAATCCCTCTTAAAGAACTCCATAACAAAATCCATGACATCTTTCTTAACCACCTCCCAATAAAATTTGAAGAATGTCATACGAAACCTGTTCGGGGCTGGAGACTTGTCCCCAAACAGCATACCCAGAGCCACCTTAACTACGTCTTCTAATATAGAAAATTCGAGAAAGCTTGATGCCTCGGGAGCCAATTGAGGGAAGTCAAGGTAATCCAATCAAGGCTGCACCCAATCTTCAGAAATAAGGAGCTGCTTATAAAGGAAACGATTGCATTTTAGATCGGGCCTTCCTCCGAGGAGGAAGTTCCATCTATTACTAGGTTGGTTATGCGAGTTACCCCAATCTTTAGCACTAGCAATGTTGTGGCAATATCGTGTATTTTTGTCCCCCTCTTTAAGCCATAACGCTCTTGACCGCTGCTGCCACTGTATCTTGTCTTCTTTGTTACTAGCCGCATTCTTAGAATTCAACAACTCCCTTCTTTCGCGATCTTCATTAGAAAGCTGCCTAGATTTCTCTTTAATATCAATGTCGTGAATTTCTTTCAACATATGATTAAACTCTGCTTCCAGATTTGATTTTTTTTTCTTTTAAAAGCTTAAGCTACCAAGAAAGCCTAAAGCAGGCATATCCATCCACCGAGCAAGCGTTTCACCACTCCTTAATCAGTAGATGAAAACCCTCCACCTCCATCCAAGCTAACTCCGGAAAAAAAAAAAAGGTTTCAGCGCCCAGTCAGCCTGAGGGACCTCCAAGACAATTGGGCGATGATCAAAGATGGACCTCAATAAAACCCACTGGACTACCAAAGGAAATTTACCGAACCAATCTGAGGAAACTAAAAATCTGTCTAGTCTTGATAAAACAGGATTAAATTGGCCATTGGTCCAAGTGAATTGATCCCCCCCCACCTGCATTAAGGAAGAGACCACCGTTGTCTAATATTGTCCAGTTCTTCCCACAGAAGATCTCGCTGACCAACAACACAAGGCCCGAATGTCTTGAAGTCGTTGCTCACCTCTTTGCTGCATGAAATGGAAGAAAGCATACGCATCTTCACCCCGACCTCCAAACTGAATACTTGACCCCCATCCACTTCAAACCAAAACGAGAGCTGGCTAGCCGCTAGGCCCGCTACTTTCCAGACCGCTTACTATTTCGCAACCCATGGTTCAGGAGATCAATCAATATGTAGCATAGCAGCTGACACATAGTCCCAATACAATACTTTAATGCAAACTAGTCATGCCCAAAAATCACAATGAATTAACCGATTCAGCCAACATAAACAGTATGCGTTGTCCAATTCTAGTGAAACTATTCTATTCCTTTTGTCTTATTTCTGGCAGTTATTCTCTTAGAGGGGTGAATGTGGTTGTTTGTTCCACACTTCCACTTTAGAGTTGTAAACTATTAGCATATATAGTATGTGTTTGAGTTTCACAAAATAAAATCACAAATTTTTTTTTTGGAAATTTATTAACCAAAGGAAAGAGAAACTCACAATTTTTTTTTTCTTAGAGGAAATAAAGAATATTATTGAAAAGGCCCGAAGGCAAAGAATACAAACACACTAACACAGCCACAAAAAAAAAAAACACCCCAACCGCTTAAGGGCCCATTCTCTAAAGAAATAAAAGAATCCTACTAACAACACCCGAAATGGGACCACTCCAATTCCTAAAACAACATTTATTCCTTTTAGCCCAAATAGACTAGAGACCAGCAAGCAGAACCAATCTCCGCTTCTACTTGAGGAGTTCCAGGGGCACCTTCATGCCAAAAGGGGAATAACATCTCAATTGACAACATAACCCTAGGAACTTTGAAGACCTCTAGAACATGAACCTGCACTTCCTTTGCATAAGGACAACGGATAAAGAGATGATCCACGGATTCTGCATCATTAATGCAAAGAAGGCAAACATTTGGAAGCACCACAGCCCGTTTCTTAAGATTATCAACTGTGAGGACTCCTTTCCTCCTAACAAGCCAATCGAAAGCCAGAAACCTTAGGCAGGGCGCCATAAAACCATAAATGGCCAGTATGACTGCAATGAACCACAGACGAACTCCTAGAAACAAGACAAAAGAGCAACTTCACAATGAAACTACCAGATTTATCTTTCAGCCATACCAAAGAATCCTGACATCCCTGAGACAGAGACACGTTGAAGATACTTGAGGAGGCACGGCCGCTCTTTTTTTTTTTTTTTTTTTTTTTTTGAAAGGCAAAAATTTCATTAAAAAATGAGAAAAAGAAGGAAAACAACAGCAAGAGAAACAGACCCAAGCAACAGCCCCTAAACAGGCACGGCAGCTCATCCATCTCATCATCAAAAAGATTTCTCTACAGGGAGGAACTCAAAACCTGTCAATCCCCGCCCCAGAAAAACATTGGGCAACGGACATGTCCAGGTTGGGGGCAAGGGCAACCAACTTAGGGGAACACCAAACCCAGAGGGACTTCGCCAAACCAAATATCATCCGAATTCTCGAACCCCCTCCAACGGAATAGCCAACACCCTCGATCACTTTGCCAGCCATATGGGCTTAGAAGACGCAATATAAAGAGAGCAAGGCTTGATCCACCAACCGAAATGCGAGACACCATACTTTCCAGCAACAATGGACCTCCAAAGGTTACCCTCGTCAGACTCAAATCTCCAGACCCACTTCCCCAAAAGAGCATCATTGACATCTTTGAGGCATCTAATATTCTAATCCTCACACCACCTCCACAATAGGCCTGAAAACTTCCTTCCATTCAAGTAAATGGAATTTACCCTTGACTGAAGCTCCTTGTCAGATAAAGTCCCTCCTCAGTCTATCCCACGCAAGACCGCTTTTGGGCATTTGAAAATAGAAATAAAATAAAGAGGGAGATTAGAAAGAGCAGCTTTGGTTAGCGTAATCCTTCCACCTAAAGATAGATGTCTGATTTTACATGAAGAGAGGTTCCTCTCCATACATTCAATGACCGCATCCTTTCTCCTGTATTGATTGATCTATGAACTATTAAATACCTTAAAACACCAAATCTAAAAAACTAAGATCACACACTATTTCTTTTCATAATGTTAGGTGGAAGGCAAATGATGTAGTAGATCCATTAGCTTGGGAAGCGGTTAACCACAGATCTAATAGGGTCACTGAAAAAGTCAAAACTCAACTTTGAACACTGGATAGACAGCAACAGCATCCATTACACAGACTGGACAAATGCATGCATAAAACCCAAGGCAAACACAAAATAGAAGTAGGCAATTTTCATTTTTCATACTGTTCTTCTACTTCAAAAGGTTCACAATGATTCAGCTGATATGCATATAAATATGGCTGATACAGAACAATTTGAATCAATTTTTTGCACCAACAAAGAAGGCTACCAACTAATATTTTGAACCTTGTTTGTACTTAAGGGTTATAAAGATATCCTAACTAGGTTCAAACAGCGGGGTCTCAGGTTCAAGACATACTAACTGCACTAGTGGGTGCATTGTGTGACTGACCGTGTGGGTGCGTTGCCCAACTAACAGGGTGGGTGCGTTGCGTGACTCACAAAATAAAAATTTCACCTTTCAAAAAAAAAAAGACATCCTAATTAGTATAAACATATAAATTCAATTCCAAAAAATAAATGATCAACAAACAAACAGTCCAATCCAGTTTGTTATAATTATTCCAATCAAAGAACATCTGCCAAGGCAGCTCGGGCAATAGAACAGCCAGGCAATATGACCATCCAATCGACTACACAGAGATGACAAGCAAATGGGAGGGAGGGGGGAGCAATCTGTGGTCCATATTGATCTTTAAAAGATTTATTTTTCTTCTTCTTCTTCTTTCTTAATGCAATCTTTAAAGGGTTTTTAGCCTGTAGAAAATCACAAATTGGAGTTGCTGAAAATAAGGCTTACTCAATTTTCAATGAAATTTTGCTGACAGTGTTTACTTTAAGAAATCAATCAATGATGCAACTAACAATTCAGTTTTTTTTTTTTTTAAGCTGAACTAACAATTCAGAATTAAGGCTTGAACCATAAAAACATCACGTAAAACATAAAATTAAAAAAAAAAGTGCATACCTTTCTTCTGTTTTGTAAATGACTGCAGTATAACAAAAAAGAATAAGGTCTTTGACAGCTTAAAACTGTTGCAGCACTCAACCAACCACAGGCATGTACTCTCCAGGTTGTGTTAAGAAGCTCTCAGCCAGAGCTCCAACTGTCTTCACATTGATTGGCAGCTGCAAAGCTAGGTTTAAAATTCTGCATTGTTTTCAACTCTCAATATTAGAATGCATTCGATCGTTGGGATTTTAAAAGGAAAGCAATAAAGAAATATGGCACAACGTGGTAGTAGAATTTCTTTTACTCTCATTTTTTTTCTTTTTTTTGAAACAAGTACAACATGGTAATAGATAGAAGAAAGTTTAAGAGAGTTCCCAGAAGGAATATAACCTCCATCAAATACTGGGAACAGATAGCCAAAATCACTGGCTAAGTCTTGGCAGAATAAAAGAAATGGAATTGCCACTAGCCCAAAAATCTCAAATCTACAGAAGGCTAGAATCTGTAGAACCACACAACTGAAGGTCGGGATTAGAAGTTCGATTGAGTAACACAGATAGTCTAGCTTTCCAAAGATTCAGGTAAAGGCCTCGGTTACGGAGGGAGGTGTGAGCCACCTTCTCTGCCCATATGTAAGTACAATCTCTACTTTATGGGATTCAAACTAGTACAGTTTGAGGTGTACCCTGTACCAAAGCATGAAGATAAGATTCTTGAAGCCCTAAGATCCTCCTACCCAACTCTTTCTTTAACACTTTGTGGCTCACATACTCTTCTCTCGAAAGGTGGATTTCTAAAGGAATGGGACTCAACTAGAGATTTGGGGAAGGAAGAAAGATCCCAAAGTCTTCCTGGCCAGTAGGTTGTCCCTTGCAGGCAAGGTGAACCCTAGTACAAATGCCTAAAGAGAAGATTCTTGAAGCTCTTAGATCCTCCCACCTTACTCTTTTTCTTTGGGATTTTTGCTCTCTCACCTCTTTTCTCTTAGAAGGGTGGTATTCCAAGGGATAAGCTTTAGTTTTGATCTTTCTTTTTAGCAACAGGGGAGAGAAGCCTGAGAAAGAGGAGGGTAAAGAACCAAAGAGTGTAGAGAAGGTTTTAGGTCAAAGCCACTTGCTTGTAGAAAGGACCTATTTATAGAGTTTGGGAGCGGTTTTTGGTCATTTTGGGGGTGGTTTTGAGATTGAAGACACATTGCACAACATCATAGGACCTATGGTGTACAAGGTCATATGGCACCATCTCAGAGGACACCTGGATATTTTTAAGGCTTTCAAGGGTACAGGTTCATGCAAGGACACATTGAGAACCGATTGGACGCTCTTTTGAACACATGGGTACCACCAGGTAGACCCAATAATCATCTGATCTGATCATGGCCCACTTTGGATAGGCTCATTATTAATAATTTCCTTTTATTTTCGAAAGGAAAAGCATGTTATCAAAGCATATCAAGTTGTTTCTCAAATGCTTGTACTTACAGCAGTAGTGATCTTTCTTATGCATTCAAAGAGGGTGATGCATTCAGCAATTTTAAAGACATAATCCAGTCAAAGATACTCCAATGCATTTGTTTACTGTTAATTCTCTTACTGTAAAACTAAATCACAGGAAGTTTTGAGTCATCAGCAATCCAGCATATATACCAAGCACATGCAAAATTATCCATTATGAGTTTGAAATTTGAGAGTTAATAAAATGGATCTTTGAGAGAAATATGTCAAGCTTGTGCGAAAAGGAAAGGTTTGGTATTTTGTGACTGAATCAACCACATCACAGACGTAGGTAGGAAAATAGACCATCATCATTACCAGTAATGACCAGAAGAAAAAAGACAAAACAAAGATCATCTCCACAGCAATACCTTCTCTTGTGAAGTGGGCATATGATCATATGCATCACAAAGGTTACAGTAAAATGGCCATTTTACTTCCTTGGCTAATTCCAAAGCCTTCATATTTATCCTCCATGTCTGCAAGTAAATAAAAAAGAAAGAAAGAAAGCAAAAGATAACAGCAAGTGCAAGCAAATGAATAAAGGTATAATAACTACTGAAGGAATTCAAACTATAGTACAACTCGAGAAAACAAGAGACCTTGGGAAGAATGAGAAGTAAAGGAAACACTATGGTGGCAACCCCTTTTGAAAAGTCAGGATGCTGTTGTTGGAAGGTCAAAGCACAGTCGAGGCATGAGACAGCGACATCGCAAACCTGTGATAATATGGATGAAGTACCTGGCAAGTGTGTAACCAAAAAAAGTGCCAAGTTTATCAGAGAGCCACAAAAATAAATAGACAAGACCTGAAATGAACCTTCGAATTTAGAAAGGAACAATCTAAAAGCCCACTTTTCTATAATCAAACCTTATTTCATATCTTGATATGAGATTATCTTGCATAGCTTAAGACGCACATTCGTGTATGGGCGCGTGTGCGAGGCTACTATAGAAGCCAGACACATGACAAGAAGTTGCTGCAATAAACTAATACTGCATACAACGTAGAGTAGAAATGTAAAACAGAACTGCGTCTTTTAGACTTCATGTGAATTAGTTTCAAGCTTGTATTTCACCAAACGAATAGACTGTTACTCCTCTTCCCCCATGCATTCCACAGTCCATGTGACGAATGTCCCAAGTCTTGAGTAAGTGATATATGCTGTAAATAGTGTTGCCATCAAGATATTCAATGCGCCCGGTACAGAAGGATTTCTTGGTGAAAATGAAAGAAAGGAAATATAATGGGCACTCTAGCGAGAGGGAAAATAAGCAATGCCCCCAAACATAACCACGTCAGTGAGCTAAGCCCCAAATACTATTCCACAGCCTGACTACTCCAGTAAGCTCATAACCCCAAATTGAAGACCATGTCTATTCTAAACACCAAAATTTATTTTTTGTTTCCTAGATTTTCCACCAAATCTGATGAAATATGCACTCCTACGTTCCTAACAATGCTTTTTCTTCCCATCATACAAGAGTCATCCAAAAAGGAAGGGAAAAAAAAGTGCCTCTCAAAATATCACAACTACATTCCTAGTGTTGGCTTTGTGCGAGTTTAGCACCAAATCCAACACTTGATTGGCATTGATTGGTTCACTGATAATTTTTCTGGGGAAAAAAAGAGAAATTTCTCACCTCATATTCAGTTGCCAGGATAACCCACACACAGAAGCAAATACACCGATAAGATATCAACAAATTATACAGTAGAATGTACTTCAGCAACAAGAGAGTCATTCATTGTTAGGTCATCATTCCCTCTTCCCTAGTTTGTATCTCTCTTTCCTCTCTGCAATTTAATAAGTTTTTTGCCATACCAAAGAAAATAAAAAGTTGACTCAGATATACAAGCACTGCAACCTTTTCCTGTTTAATAGAATGTCCACTGGGTAAAAAGAAAAGATCATGTAGTAAGCGTCATGATCCAGTTTGGGAGCATCATTCTGTTGTCAATCCTACAGATAAGCAATTTTCACACAAAAATCATTGCCAACCTGCATACCTTAGCATTTGCTTCTTGATGCACCACACCTTGCCAAGAAAGACAAAAAATGTGGCAACCTATGTATAATATAGAGAGATGTTGCTTGAAGTTTTAAACAGTACTGTAAAAGATTAATGGATATGGACGTAAAAACAATCCTTGGGTTAAATCGGGAGGCTCAATAACAACTACGGCAGTAGGTACAAAAGAACTGGGTGATCGTAGTTTGTAGACTCGTCATGCTGTTAATGCATTTCATCCATTTAAGTATGTCATGATAGGGAGTTAAATTACTGCTCAAAAATAGATAGGAGTAAAGGCTTACAAACGGAGAAAATTCAATCATGTTTATATACTAAAATAAAACAAACAGTGAGTGTTCTACAGAAAGGAGAACAGGGATAGCACTTGTATTGATATAGCACAATTTTCAAGACTATATACCAGCCTTTTGAATTAACTAAAGGTTCATCTATTCTTTCTGAAAGCCCCTGACTTCATGAACTTGAACAGTCTGAAAGTCTCTACTTTTCATCAGACAAGCAATACATTTCAAAGGGGAAGAGAAAAATGCAGATGGAAGCTTGCACAATGGAAGAAATCACATGAGAAAGTTGCACCATCACAAGCAATGGCTGGACAGTCTGAATAGATCACTGACAAAGTTCTTTGTAAGAGCTTGATTTGTAAAAGATTTTCTAAATAGGTAAGCAAGGTATTAACCTCTCTCCTTAAGAGGCTTAAACACTTTTTTCCATAAATGGCATGTTTTATAAATGGCATCTTATTAACAAGGGACACAAGAGTTGCTCATGTTAGGGGCAAAGCATGACCAACAGATAAAGCTGATCAAGCCACACTTCACTGTGAATTAATTAGTGGTTTCATCAGTGTAGCAATGAATGTGCCCAATAGAAATGCCATCCATAAAATAAAATAAAATAAAAAAGCATCTAAAAGAAATAGCTGCTCTTTCAGACAAGTCAATACCATCTTTACATATCAGCAGTTCCCCACTGCTTATGCAGTGACATTTGTAGATCCATTCAATAGTTCAATGGTAAAATATCTTGAAAAGGAATTAGAATACACTACGAGACCTTCCAAGAGAATGAATCAGCCGCATTAGTATCTTTTGACCAATTGGGCCCAATCACAACGGTGTTAGCTGGAATCTAATAGCCAAACAAACTCCAATCAGAAGCAAGCATGAGTTTTTCCGGGTTTTCCTTATTCCTTTTTTTTTTTTTAATCAAGCATGAGAAATGGGTTTTTCCATCTCCCATTTATTTTGTTTCTGCAGTCACCATCAAGCAACCTTATCAGCATCACACTTGCCATTTGGAACTGCTGCTTTTGAGGTCCTTAGATACCTTTATATTTTGAAGTACATTGAAGATTTGTTCAGGCTCCTATGTTCAATGGTTAAAGAGGTTGGAGCAGAATGCTGTCCCATAGCAGAACTTTGTATGCAACAAAATCAATGGAGAAGAAAGGTTCGTTTTGAACATAATGTGTGGCAGATAATATTGAATAATGCTTTAGAGAGAGGTGAAAACCTGTGCAGAAGATGTTTAAAACTATTAAATCAGATAACAAGCTGGTCCGTCTACCAACTCATTCTGTGGTGATTATGCGATTACTATAGCCCTAGCATATCAAAGTTAACATACAAATTAAAAAATGATTGGATAGGCCAACTGACTAGTCAAGGCATCATTATTTAGACATTTAGACCTACCTGTTCCACATTAATGATTTCATCAACTTCCACTTCTAACAAGGAACAGCAGATTTCTCCAAAGACCAACAAATAAATCGTATGTGATATAAGTATTTCAGTACATAAAATATATAGCATCTGGATATAAAAGAAGATAAGAAGAACCATCACATACAGCATTCTGGTCACTAGCGTAAGAGTTGAACCAAAACCTTCTATAGCCAGCTTAAGTAGATACAAAAACTCAAGCTACAATAACCTGGTTAAGTTACCACTTTCTTTGGCAGCAAATCAATTAAATCCGGGAGAGCATGACCAATTTCCTTCAGAGCATGTCTGAGTAACGCCCAAAAGCGGACTCAATTTTCTAGCATTGGCAACCTAACAAAAGTTATGACAGCTTGGACCTTAAGAAAGGATCCGATGATCCAGTAAAGAGACAATCTTAACTGTCGTGGAATACTAAGAGCCTCACTCTCGTACCATCATTAGCAATGAAAATTGTGGGATGGGGAAAGAAAGAAGTCAAGACATTAGAGAAAGTACTCATAATGAACGCTCACCTGTCAGAATATCAATGCATCTTAAAAGTACACCTTCAAAGGCTTTGAAAAGACAAGAAGGATTTATGAATCCAGACAATCCATCCACAGATAGAGCAGCCTGAACAACACTAAGATCATCGTCATGAAGCCTTCGCAATATTGCTTCTTGAACATTTACAAGTTTCTGGACCATTTGAGAACAAATATGACATTAGAATCTCTTTATAGGCAAAACTGACAACAAAACTTCTAGCAAAGGGGAACTTCAGAAGCTAACAAAAGAGACAGCCTGTTAAAGTGATTAAAAAAACAGCTAAAGCAATACTAAAAATAAGATGCAGGAAGAAATTCAATATGGATTATAAACATAAAAGGAAAAGTTCAGCAAATCACCCCTGTTAAAAAACAATAACAATGAAATGCATAAGAAGAGCCACTTTGCTATAAAAGCAATTACATGAAAGTTACCTGTGGATCAAAAGCACCAGTTTTCAGTGTACCAGATGAAGCCAAACCTAAAAGAGAAGCTCGACGAACTTCAGCCTATGTCATTACCAAAAAATTAGATGAAGGGAACAGAGCTTAATGAAAACTGATTATTGAAGGAAATACACAAACATTCATCAGTCGTGTCCAGGGAGAACTAAATTAGAGGAAAGCATTTGAGAAGAAACGCAGACTCGCTGAAGGAAACAGATCCATTTTTTAAACATGGCATTGCAATGATATGATACCTGTGGATGTTCTAGGGAAAACCAAATTTTTGAATCCGAGATCTCCAGGGACATTTCCAAACTCCCATCAAGCATCAAGCATAAATTCTCAAAGTTAAACCCCTCTTTCTTGGAGTTCATTTTGGGATCCTAAGAATGCAACAAATCAAAGAATAAATTCAGACGGCTGCTAGAACAATAAAGTGGATAGATAAGTAAAACCCTGTGGTCCAGACCTCAAGGAACTTGCGCACAGCTCCACGCAGTTCAGCTGGATAATGCTTATCAATTGCACCCAGAATTTGCTTGGCCCAGCTTCCTGAGAGAAAAGCAAATTCATAGTTGGAACAGGCTAAGATTTCCATGCTGCAACAGAACACTAGATGAGAATTGCAAGAGTAGGGACAATAATAAAAGCAGGACAACAAGTACTGGTGTAGTAGCAAAATACTAAATTCATGAAAGAGCCAAAAGCTATGAGACATGGCGTGGATAAATTAGCACAGGCTAAACAAGTACTATTTTTTATGGATATCAAAAGCTTTATTCATCATCATCATCTAGGCCTTACTCCATCTAATCAGGGTCGGCTACACAAATCCTATTTTACCATTCCACTTTATTGAAGATCATATCCTCAGTTAAACTATAGGTCATCAAGTCTTTTCTTACTAACTCCACCCACGTTCTTTTGGGCCTTGCCCTTGCCCTTGCCCTTTTAGAACCTTCAACTTGAACCGACTCACTCCTACTAACCGGCACAGTTCTTGGTCTCCATTGCAATGACCAAAGCATCCAACTCTGCTTTCCCCCATCTTATTAGCCATTGGTGCTATTCCTAAGTTCCCTCATTTGTAATTATATCCTTACATATCTCGCCACTCATCCATGTCAATATGCATATCAAAAGCTTTATTGCGAAGAAAATAAAAAGGACGAACACCGAGGAAGATGCATCAGACAGAAACCCAACAAAGTAAACAGGAAAAGAAAGAAGAAGACAAAGAAGAGAATTTACCACAAAAAAAAAAAAAAAATCAGCACTATTAGATAGCTCTTGATTGTAATCAGCCTATGTAATAGTCTATTACATTGCACCTGTGAGAGTTCTGTGCTCTCTTTCCAGCAAGGTGTGCCAAAACGGTTACGTATCGGCCGTATCGGCCGATACGTAACGGAAACAGCTGACGCCGTTACGCGATACGGGGTCCAAAACGGGGACCCCCAAAATTTTGACCCGTAACGGCCGTTACGGGGGGCGTAACGGCCGTTACGCCCCAAAACGGCCCTCGTAACGGTCGGAAAACGGGTAGTTTTATTTATATATATAAATCTGATTTTTTTTATTTTTTCACACTTTTTTTCTCCCATTTCTTTTCTAATCTATTCTTTTGCTAAAAACCAGTGTTTGCAGATCGGCCTATTTTACTATATCGGTTATACACACAAGAGTCCCCATTTTGTAGAAAAAAATGACTTTTTTTTTCGATTTTCTTCTAGTTTCTCCTCCCTAAAAAAAAAAAAAGCCGTTGGGCTTTCGGGCGCTCCGCCCCAAACCCCGGGCAAGGGCGCGCCGCCCCCTGCACCCCCGGCGAGCTGACCGCGCAGCTCGACCCGCGTTCCGACTCTGCGTAGGGGTCATAGTTTGTAGAGTCCAGTTAGCTATTTTCTAGATTTTATTGAATCCTCATATAGATCTAGGTCATATAGGATAGCTTGCATTGCGTTGAAGTTCAATAGTCAAAACTGCATTTGGAGGATACTCATTCAGTCAAAACTAGAATATTTCTCAACTCTCTTGCTTGTTTTACTTTGTCAATGCATTGGTTGTGTTTATATTAATGTCTTGTTACATTTGTATATATTATGGAATCAATTTAAACAATAGTTGCATCAATTCAGTCAGATAGCGCATAGCTTAGGATCCTTTTACAAAGGAACTCCATTATGTGGACTTTTTTTTATACATATTATGATTTAAATGTGTGTATTGAGGTCCATTTTAACAATCCCTGAAGTTTCATTGAAAAATTCAATCAATTTCCCAATGTTTTCCCCATGTTTCCCAAAAAGTGCGATACATTCCGCGATACAACCGATATGTGTATCTTCTAATATGTGTTTAAAGGTTGGATAGTATGTGTTACTTATAATATAATATAATCATGTGCATTTTACAGATTATGCACATGGTTTGTTATTTTTTTTTTGTATTTTTTTAATTTCGGAATAATTTTAAAAATTAGGGAAAATCATTTTTTTCAAAAAAAATTCTGGTTTAAAGGTTGGATAACATGTGTTACTTATAATAGACAGTTAGAAATTTGAATTTGTAAGTTTTGCAGTTAATTCCAGGTTATCAGCTTCATAAATTCATCAGACAGCCCGATACAGCTTTTTCACCAAAGAGTAGACCGCTTCACCACCATAAACATGTTCAAAATTATAAATGAATGCATATTTGGGACGTTTGGAATTTTCTGGATTTAATCCATATTTTTTTAGAATTTTTTGGCAAAAAAAAAAAATGGACCGTTACGGGGGGGCATATCGGCCGATACAGCCCGTATCCGTATCGGAAACGGTGGGCACCGTTACGCCCACCGATACCGCTACGGGACACCTTGCTTTCCAGTCCCCCAGCCCAGATATAGGAGGGTGTGTCAGGTTGGCAGCCAGTGCCAAACTTATGTCAAAGCTTCCAACATGAATCCAAACGACATAATCTAGGAGGAAAAGATTGGCCAACAAGAAGCCTGGATCTATTTGCCCTAATTTACCAAGGATACCCATTTCAGCATTTGCCTCCTAGTGAATTCGCTGGGCAGAGAATTGATGAGAGTCCACAAACTGATGACTTCCTCCATGATACAGCTAAGTGCCGGACAAAGACCTCCTTCCACCGGTAGAACTGAATTTGTTGTAACGTAAATTACCAGGGTGCCCAAATAGTGGGCATTAAAGTTCCTGAAATCTGAACAGCAATAGTAAGTCCAAGGCTTTCAGCTTGTTTGAGTCTGAATCCCCAACTGGCCCAGAGAAGCTTTTACAACTGAGCCTATCTCCTATAATGCACCAAATGCCAGCTCTTCCAGGAATGAAGAACAATTAGCTGTCCAAATTCAATTTGAGAACACCTTTATGTGGTGGAGGGCTACACCTCTCAAATATTTGCTTCTCATCATAGCTAAAGACAAAGCCTGCCGGTAAAGGGACCATAATTCTCTTGGACAATTTCTGTTCTTTGTTAGCTACTCCCCACTCAATGATCTTCTGCCTGATTCTCTTATGAGGTTCCCCTCCTTGACAATACCTTGCTTTTTTCCTGGCCAGTTATCCCATTGCTTGGAACGATGATCTTCGCAGATTGTTCCCAGTCATCGGCAGATCGCCATCAGACCAATTTTCTACCAGCAACAAAACCACTTGGGGGCAACTAAGATTATACCAAAGGTCTCCAATATACTTAAACAGATACTGTGACAGAAAAACAACAAGGAAGAAGATGATTCATGGTCTCCTCATTCTTCCAGCAAAGGAAGCACCTATTAGGGAATTGCTGACTTCAGTGCTGCAAGTGGGTCACTGGTGAGAATTCTCCCGGGGGAGGCAGTCAAAGAATATATCCAACTACAATTTCCTGGAAGGGGACTTAACCATGGTATGCAAAAACGGTTACATAACAATCGTTACACAGTGGTAAAGGTGGACACTCTTATGCATTGCAAGGCCATAATGGCTGTTATGGAAAAATGGCCTGAAACATCCATTAGAGGCTGACTTTGGGTTTTTTATTCAAAGGCCATAATGGCCGTTACATCCCATATTATAACGGACGGCAGTGGCCATTATGGCCACTGTTACTGTCATTGAATAACTTGGCCTTAACCATGCACGAAACTTTACCCAGCAAATTGTAGAACAACCAGAAAGAGAAACCAAAAATCTTAAGCCCAAACCTTGTGATCGGCTGCAGTCCTTGGGAAATAGTTTCTCTAACAATTATAACATCTTGAGCACAGAGGACACTTCATCCTCTTTCCCAAAAGACCCAAATGGCCTTATCTCCTACCCTGTTGTGGACCACCGAAACCTTTTCATTCACATTGGATGTTCAGTGCTCCAGGACCTCTGAACATCATTAAATTCTAGATGATTTATGTGCATGAAAGAATCACCATCACTAAGAAATGTAGCTTGGAATAAAAGGTACCTGATTCACATAATTTGGAATTCTCCTTCTTCTGTGACAACTTTGTGCAGGCAGCAAGCACTCTAGTGACAACATTATCAACAAGATCTTTTACAGGAATAGTCTCTATTGTGGTGATCAAGGCCAGGCAGGCATGAATCATCAGAGGAACTATAGAAAAAAGAAAGAAGAAATGGAAAAAAAAAAAAAAAAAGTTAATACCTTAGTATGTAAAAAGAAAGACTTGGGAGAATAAGAAGATAACATTTCACCTGTAATCAGCCAATGCTTCCAGATAAACAAGAAGGAACTTCTCAATATTGAATTCTTCAGACAGTCCCATAAGCAGGGCAGCAAGATCCCTTCAGGAAAAGATGGGGAAAAGAGGATATGTGCATAGTGAAAACAAAGAGATTTTCATTTGCCAGTACGTAAACACTAAAACAGCCTTTGACATGAGGGAAAAAAATTAAAGTAAAAAGTGAACAGCGATCAATCTGAAGTACCTAATTTCAGTAAGGGCCTCCAAAACCTTCTTGGTAAGCTTTTGAACTGACTGCGACTAAAAAGAGAAAACCCAAGATTCGCATAAGTGAAGGGATACAAATAATATGAAAATGCCCAAAAAAAGAGGTATACAGCACCACACTATGAATTAGTACACATAAACACAGATAGAATAGCATTATGAAATATCTTCTGCATGCAAAAAAAAAAAAAATGGAAAGAGAGCAATGTGCACACGCAGATGGAATCGCGTTTTGAAATATCTTATGCATGCAAAACAAAATATCAAAAATGGCGTGCACACGCATGCGCGAGCGCGCGCACACACACATATATATATATTCATCAAATAGGGCCCACTAATTAAATTTTGTCTATAAAAAATCAGTATATGGTCCTCATCACTAGAGCCACACATGCAAGTTGAATCTAGACAGTTGGAATGGATTTCCAACATCCCACTTTTCTTGTAGAAGAATATCCTACTTTTGATCAAAGAAAAATAATATTTTATATTCTTCACATATGTACAAAGAACCCTACTTGATTAACGGACTAGATTTCTGACACGTGGTGCATTGCACGAATACATTACATGTGTACAACTTCTCCAATTATCCCATTTTCTTTGAAAACAAGCCTCTCCCCAAATTTGGAAAAGTAGGGGATTGCCTGTGAAAGCTAGGTGGGACTCGCCATGATGTTTGTGATAAATCTAGGCTGTCAATCAGTTTTGCTAGATCAGGTTAGGACATAGGCCCAAAATGAGTTTGATCCAAAACTTGAGTGGGCCACATGACAGGAACGTCGACCATTGTAACATTTGTGGGGCCTTTGAAGTTTTCAATCAGGCTAATATTTTTGTATTTTTAATTCATCCCAAGAGCGATGACCTTATGAACAGTATGGATGGCATATAAACATCACGGTGGACCCCAGGGAGGTTTCAACGGTAGGTGTCCCCCAACCCACTTTTTTCAGTCGTGCAACCCACATGATTTTTGGATCTGCCTCATTTCTTGGCCCATTTCCTAACATGATCCAGCAAAACGGATGGACAACGTGGATTTGTCATAAACATCACGACAGGCCTCACCTAGCTTCCCATCGCTGGTAGTTCCTGCCAAAGCCTTTGGCAGGCATTCCACGTCCATTGGAAACCGAATGGAGTTTTAGCCCGTTGGGGGACTCAGATTCAGCAGTGACTCCTCTAGTACCGACGTAGATACTGGTTGGTAATCTGTGGGCCCCATCATGGTGCAAGTGTTTTATCCACGTCGTCCATTCATTTTTATATCTCATGGTAGCAGCTAAAAATGAGATAGATCCAAATCCCAAGTGGACCACACCACAAGAAATAGTGGTGATTGAACGCTCACCATTGAGAACTTCATATGGCCAACTGTTATGTTTATTTGCCATCCAACCTGCTGATTAGGTCACATGGACTTGGATGAAAGGAAAACACAAATATCAGCTTCACCTAAAACTTTTGTGGCCCCAAGAAGTTTTTAATGGTGGGCGTTCAATCACCACTACCTTTTTATGGTTTGGCCCACCTGAGATTTGGATGTGCCTCATTTTTTTATCTTATGCTATAAAATGAGATAGAAAATTAGATGGACGGTGTAGATAAAACACATGAACCATGGTGGGGCCCACGGAGGACCAACCAACACCAACCGGTACCAATGTCAGAAAACACAGGTGGCGTAAAAAAATTATGAGAAGGTCTCAAGTACATGAGGCTGGACTAGAAGCTAAGGTCCAACTAGTCGACAACGCCCAACTTTTCATGTGTATATGACATCCAACCCGTCTAATAGATTAGCCATCATGAGCATCACCTTTTGAAAACGATAATAATAGTCATTCATTGAGTATGGTCGGGCATGTTTTGCTTTTTATCAATGTTTGAATGCTATTTTAAATGGTGTGGACCACTTGATCCATAGATATTACTGAGCATTTAAATAGACGATCCAAATGGTGGGGCCAACCTTTTGAAAGGGCTGGATTTCACATGCACGTCACACTTTGTAAGTCATCATATGATGGACCATGGCTTTTCGTCCAACCAGTTGAACTTAAAAGCTCCCTTCTGGGAATATAATCTCGAACAGAACACTGTCAGGAACGGAACAGGTGGGAGGCCAAAGCCAAGCATTGATTTTTGACAAGCCCACCATGATTTATGTGTAGATCCAAACCGACCATTAGATGTGTAACCTCATCCTAGGCCTAGAGTCAAAAAATTAGGCTGATTTGTGATTCAAGTACGCCACACTAATGGAAAAGTTGAGAGAGAAACATCCACCCTTGATTTGTACATGGCCCACCATTATGAGTATGGGAAATCCATATCAACCATTAGGTGCCACGACAAAACCTATGCCTAAGTCCCAACAATCAGGCCCATTTGTGATGCAAGTGGGCCACACCAAGGAACACAGTTTAAAGGCTGAGCTTTTCCCTTGTGCAGTTTTTCCAATTGTGGAGCCCACTAGAACAACAGATCAAGCTGATTTTTGAGCCCTAACTTTAAAATGGGGTGTCTCACCTGATAATCCGGGTGGATTTCATATAAAGCTCACAGTGGGGCCCACACAAGCCGACAACCCCATTCCTCTTAGAAATAACTTTCGCTTAGGCACTATTTATTAGCATTAATTAGTTCTTAAATTAAGTAACTAGTTGGACGTGCAACTAGTGTGTGAGCATCTCTCTCTATGTATGTGGGTGGGTGAGAAAAGGGACTATGAGGTTGTTGAGCTGTGTGGGCCCTACCATGATCAATGTCAGACATCCACCCCGTCAATCAGATGTGCCCTTCCATGGTGGACCACAGGCCTATAAATCAGGCCAATCCATGACTTAAGTGGACCACACCATAGACAACAATTGAGAGTGGATGCCCATCCAACCTTCATGATCGTTTATAAGGCCCACTGAGATGTGGTTTAGACATCCAGCCCATCCACTTGTGTGTGTCCCACTTCGATGAGGGGTCACACCAAGTTTCAGCCATATCCAAAACTCAAGTGGGCCCCAACAAATGCTTGTAGATGTTTTAGGCATGATTTCACACAGTTTCAAATGTTGGATACAACCGATTTTTGAAATATCCCATAACTTGGAGGAGACCCAGACTGTCTGACATAGATCGCAGTGGGGCCCACAGAGCTCGACCTCATAGTATCATCCACAGAGCTCGACCTCATAGTATCCCCCCCCCCCCCAACACACACACACACACACACAAGGTCGACCTCATGGGAGCTTCCCATGAGATCGAGCTGTGTGGGCCCCACCATGATGTGTGTCAAACATCTACCTCATCAATCAAATGCACCATTCCATGGTGGGCCACGGGCTAAAAATTCAGGAGGGGTTACCCGCCCATTAAAACCTTCATGATCGTTTATTGGGCCCATTGAGATGTGGTTCACAAATCCATCCCATCCATTGTGTGTATCCCACTAAGGTGAGGAGTCAGACCAAGTTTCAGCTGCATCCAAAACTCAGGTGGGCCCCACCAAGTGCTTTTAGATGTTTTAGGCATGTCTTCACATGGTTTTAGATGGTATGGCCCACCTGAGTTCCGTATACAGTTGATTTTTGGGATATCCCATAGCCTAAAGGGGACTCATCAAATGCACAGTGTTGATGTCCAATCCACATCATGGTGGGGCCCACACAGCTCGACTTGATGGGAAGTTCCCATGAGGTTGACCTCATAGTACTATTTCCCATATATTTGTGCATGCACGCATGCACATATACGCATATTAGAGAGAGAGAGAGAGAGAGAGGGAGAGAGACCAATATGTGTAAGTAGATGTATGTTGTATACAACCATAGAGATCAAAGATTTGGTGCCAGTTCCTTTGTGGGTACCAAGTGGGCCGACCTATGATCCCCAACAATGTTAGATTGATGTCCACCCACACAGTACCACACACATGCGCACCCCTACACCCATGCACATGTAGACACGTGCAGCAAAGTAAATCAAATGGGCAGAAACTGCACACACAGCAAAGTAAATCAAACGGGCAGAAATCACACACATGCATGCACCCATGGAAAATTAAATCTAATGGGCATAAATTAAACTAAATAGTAAATACTATCATCAGTGGCAGTTTGCTGTTACCACACAGAGAGTAAGAGAGGGAGAGGGACGGCAGGGAGGGACACGCACATGCCAAACAAGGAAGGGAAATCAGTCAGGATAATGTCTATCAGCTGGCATTTTACCTGGACAAGGCTTATTATGGTCATAACTGACGTACGAAGCAATGGCAAGTCAGCTGATTCTTTGGCATCCTGTTGAGTTACTTTTGCAATGAGAAGAATTAATTGTTGAATAAGATTCAAAGCCAATGTTGCTCTGGTTGCTAGTACACCCACTATCATCATAGCACCAGCCTGCAAATAGAAGAGCTTCCTGAGAACCACTGATTGACAACTTGACTACAATTTCCAAAAGATGTTGAAAATATAAACAAAAAAAAAATGACAACATAAGCATAGAGGTTTGTTGCATTGGGCAATTATTCTATTAGCATGTTTGTTATGTTTTCTGGATAATTTCTTTCAGAGACAATGCCATAAAGACGACTATGTTTTGGTTGAATTTCAAAAGAAAAGGCCTGCTTTTAAAATCTTTCCTAAAACCCACCTATGGTTTCGAAATATGGTAAAAAAAACCACTCATTTTGACTTTCGCTGACAGCTGTCATAGAATTCCGTCTATTATATTCCAAAAAAACGGTTGTGCCATCTTTAACCTTTTGTTCCTTGTGCAAGGTCTCACTAAATCAAGGTATCCCAAAACGGTTACGTATCGGCCATATGATCATTACGCGTTACGGGGTTAAAACGGCCATAACGGCCGTTACAGAAAAAAGGGCCATAACGGCCCCGTATTGGACCGATACGGCCCTGTATCAGTCCTATAACAGTTTTTTTTTTTAAAGGGCCGTATCGGCCAATACGGGGTCCGTAACGGCCGTTATGGCCCGTATCGCAACGGTAACGATGGTGGCCGTTATGGCCACCGTTACCGTTATGGGACACCTTGCACTAAATCCACTCCAACGGTGGACTACACCATGGGACCCCACAATGATGCGTTTGTTTAATCCACGCCGTCCATCCTTTGTGGATCATGATTTTAGGACATGAACCTAAAAATGAAAAAGATTCAAATCTCAGGTGGACCCCACAAGAGTTGACAGTGGCAATTAAATCCTACCATTAAAAATGCTAGGGCCCACTGGAATTCTTTTTTGGCGATCCAACCTATTGATTAGGTAAAGTGGACCTGAATTAAGGACCCACTATAATTCTTTTTTGCCATCCAACGTGTTTGGCCCCCAAGAAGTTATCAAGGGTAGGCATTCAATCCCTTCTGTTTCCTATGGTGTGGTCCACTTGAGATTTGGATCTACCTCATATTTGGGCTCATGCCCAAAAATGACCTTGCAAAATGGATGGACGGTGTGGACGTACCACATACATCATGATGGGGCCCACAACTTTTGAAACTCAAACCAAAAAGGTGGTGATGGAGAAGCGTTAGTTGACTGCAACCCGGAACCAGCTAACTCAGATTCCTGCAAGAGGCGTTCACAGAAAGTTACGGGGCAGGAAAGCTAGGTGGGGCCCACCATGATGTGTGTGAGAAATCCACCCCATTCATCCATTTTGTGAATTCATTTTAGGACATGCAATAAGAAATGAGCCGAATCCAAGACTGAGGTGGACCACACGAGAGGAAACAAAGGTGATTTAACGAACACCGTTAAAATATTCATATGGCCACAAATTTTGTATCAAGATAAGTTTTTTGTGTTTTTAGTTCATCCCAATGGGAATGACATTATAAATGGTTTGGATGGCATATAAACATTAAGGTGGAGCCTAGGAAGGTTTCAACGGTAGGCATTTCTTTTCCCAGTTTTCCCTCTCGTGTGGCCCATTTGAGTCTTGGATTCGGCTCTTTTTTGTCGCATGTCCTAAAATGAGCTCGCAAAACGGATGGACAGGGTGTATTACTCACAGACATCAAGGTTGGCCCCACTTAGCTTCCCAATGCAAGAACTTCCTTTCCCAGGAAATTTGCGTTCGGAACCAGTGATGTGGGAAGAGATCATGTGGGAGGCTTCAATAGGCCAAGAGAAGAGAGGGAGAGAGGATTTGAGGTAGGGTGGCAAGATTCATGTGTTCGGGTGAGAGAGAGATGTGTTTTTTGGGTTTTTTCTCTCAAGGGTAAAAATGTCTTTTAAAAAATATAGTGTACCATACACAGTGTTCGAAGTTTCGGTATCGCTACAAGTTTCGCTAGCCGGGGATACAGAAACAATATCGATATCGCCGATAATATCGCTGATAACCGGAAATGCAAGGAAAATGGGAAAAACAGTGGAATTTTTCAGTGAAACCTCAAGAGTTGATAAAATACACATAGTTGCATATTTTGGAATAAAAAAATTGCATAAAGAATGCATACATAATAGGTTTCTATTTAATGGGGGCCTAAAAGCATGTGTTTCTGTAAGAAGTCAGTCCAATCATCTCATCCATAAAAAATCTGAACTTCCATCCAAACATCCATTGATATTTTAGAATATTGGCAACACATGAAATTTCTAAACAAATTGTTAACAACTGAAAAAGAAACTAAAGATTGTGGTCTCGTTATTGCCATGTTGCGATATTAATAATATTGTGATATTATCAATGTTATCGTCAACAAATTGAACGTTGCATACAACCATGCACCTATAAAAAATATGAAATGGGAATTTTTTTAAATATATAAATTTTTGGCATATCAATACATTGGTGATATTATTGAAATATTGTAGATACATTGACGATACAAACAACACTTGGAATTTACACAGTAAAAAATATTGGCGAAACACCGACGAGATCAATGTATTGACAATACAAATGATGCTTGGAATTTACACAATTGAAAATATTGACGATATCGATACATTGGCAATATTTAGTGATACATCACCGATATCAAGAATTTTTTTCTATCAGTGTTATCGGTATCGCTACCGGTGTTATCGGTGTCGCTGAGCTAGAAATAGAGATAATATCGGGGATATTTCGATAATATCGGAGATCATGCAAACACTGACCATACATAACGGTATAAGATGGTAGGCGATGTTTGGGCTAACGGTAGAAACCTTAGGCAGCTTTTAGGAAAGAATTTAAATTTTTTTTTTTTTGGAATTCAACCAAAACGTAGGCGTTTGGACAGCACTGTCTCTTTTTTCATCATGACACAAGTGGACTCCATCTCGAGCCTCTAGTAGTGGTGCGCACTAACCAACTTGACTCTCAAGTTGAGAGTTAATTCAGCTAGGGTTGAAGTCAACAGTAATTGCAATAATATAAACTGCAACGCACATGCGCGCGCACAATCAACACTAATTGCAATAAATTCTAAACCGCAAGTAACGCACAAGCATGCGCGCACACTGCGAGTACCAGATTTTGGAGCCAAAATAACCATAAGACAAATTTATTACTGAAGATCTTAGATACACCTCATGCTATGATAACTAATCCAGCAACTAAAGTTGGGATCAAGAAATAGATGGTAGGGGACAGCAACACATGCCTATAGGAAGAAAGACATGCTTAAAACCTCAAAGGGAAGAACCCTTTTTCATTCAAAAAATAGCATAAACTGCTATCCATCAGGCATAGTTTTTATAGCCAGAAAAACCCTGTTGGTACACTTGACAAGAAACCCCAAACAAGATTACCAAAATCGCCAGCCCCCTACATTTTCCCTTCTAAATCACATGATCTCATTCATTTGCAATCTAGATTCGCTATTTTTACCAACCCAAATTTTTCATGTATTTTTTATTGTTGATTAACTTTTAATGTAACTTGATATTTCGAATATAAAGATTTGTAGTTTGATTTATGCGATAGCATGCATATAACATGATACAACATGCATAATCTATACTAATAAAGTTTGTCATGTCGTGTGTAATTTACCGAATCAATTTGCATAAATAAATATCGCATATTTTAGTGTGTACCAAAACAACACATGATCCTACCCTGTTGAGGCCTAAATATTGCATATTTATCCCCTACCTAGCATTGATTTTATCATATACATTAAGATGTGTGTTTCATGTGCAATGCATGATTTGAAGACCAAGACCAAATTCACGCTAAGAATGAAAGAATTAAAGCTTAAAAAGAATTATGAAGAAAAAGCTTGAAGATATCAAGTTAAAAGACCTGAATTGGCCAGGAAAATCAAAGTGCAAAACTGTAGGGCCGGAAAACAGAGATCCAGAAAATTCAGGAAATGACCCTGTTGTGATGTTTTTGTCCATTTCGAGCGGGTGAAGCTAACTTCAACAAGTCGACAGGTTGAAAATTAGCGAAAATTGGAGAATTTGGGCTAAAACTCTCTGGACTAAAAAGAGCCATTTCAACCGGTCGACCCAATGCGCGAAAATTAGCAAAAGTGCAGGATTTGTTTCCTATTTTTTATGGGATTCGTCCAAGGCGGTGCAAAGTCGGTTCTAAGGCTTATAATTTATAAAAGAACTTCTAAGCTCTTTTTTGGAATCGAAGCAAGGAGAGAGAGAGAGAGAGAGAGAGAGAGAGAGAGAGAGGAGCTCGAGGGTGGAGCAGCCACGCTGATTCTACACCGGGTTTTCTAGTTCTTTTCTAGTTTTCTTAGTTTCTAGTTCGTTTTTCTGTTTGAGTTAGCCATGCTAAGCTAATCTCTTAGCTAAGGCTAAGAAGTGAAGCTTTCTAAATTATTTTAAATGCTTTAGATTACTTTGATTCAAGTTATGGTTTGAATGATGAACAATTGATTGAATTTGGTTTGAATAAAGTTCTAATTTTAGTTTACTTTGATCCATTGTCAACTTCGGGCACATTGGATCATTAGGAAAGCTAAGATTAGTTGTTTATCTGTTTTGCAAGGGATTGGTCTATAAAATTCATTGATCTATCGTAGACTACGGGCACGATAGATGCTTTGGATTCCTTGCAATCAATAACTTGGTGTTTCATGTGGGAATCAATTCAATTGAAATTCATATCTGTTTTTATTTATTTAATTCTGAATTAACCGCTCTATCATCCGATTGGTTGGATAGGACTTCGATTCCAATTAAGTGATCTAATTGAATCAAGTGAATTAAATATTACAAATAACTAGAAGTTGATCCTTTGAAACCCTAGTGTTTATTTTCATTAATTTTCCCTTCTCAATTGAATTCATCCACCTTTAATTCAGTTTTAGTTTAGTTTAGATAGTTTAGTTCTAGATCCTAATTTACCTTTGAGTGTTTGGACCTATATTCCTCCTCATGGATCGACATCAGTCTCATCGAGATTATTACTACATCACGACCCTGCACTCAGGGTTGTGAACATACCCTTATCATTCCATATGCTGGGAGGAAGTGGCGAACCGCATGGTTGTTCCCACACCACGTCCGGTAGCGGACCGTCATCTAGGTAACCCTGACTTTCCTAAATGTTCTTTCTAAACAACTAATGAAGAGCTCGTGCAATTTCGAACTCCTTATAAACCATGCATGCGGGATATTGTATGCAAGAAACCACATTTATCACTCCCCTATACACAACATGAAAGCATCAAGGGGTTTGCAATTGGACCAAAAAACTATGTTCTCCATAAGGTTTACAAAAAGTCCACATACATTTCCTTCTATTTCCTACTACGGAATCTTGTAGTTGTAGTTATGGGCCCATTCACACCGTACTGTTGGTAAACAACAATTAATCATAAGGGTCGGCTGGTTTATAATAACATTTAATAGCATAAAAATGAGCCAATGTTCCTTTTGGAAGGGCTTAATCAAAGTATAGTGTCAAACAATTAGGTGTAACTGTTGAGTTCTATGGCTGTGAACTCAATGGAATCAGTTATAGTGATCCCGGTATGTGAAAAAATATGCTAGATGTGCCAGGTGAAATATTTGAATTAGATTGTGCTACTTTGAAATCCGATGGAGTTTTCTGTAGTAATCCAAGGGTTCACTTTTTGACTTGCTACGTTTGCTCTACTCTTCTTTGTCGGACACATATGGCAAGAACAACACTCATATTTAGTGTAACGTAGTTGAAGTTAGTTGCTTGATCAACCGAGCGAGCACCGTCGTTTCAATTGCTTTCGTGAGCAATGTTGAATGGTGAAGTACACCATTTTGATCTTCATCTATGAATCTGACCATCCTTATTGAATCTAAAACTCTCCGTCCATCCGAATCCCCCCGCTGAGCGAGACTCCATCCAAATCCTAAGACGAATCAGCCACTCGTTGGGTGAATCCCCGGGTTGAGTGAGGACCAACAGATTGAATATAGAGCCAGATTTGAGCCAATTGTATCAGGCAACATAGTCAATCGTATGACCGTAAATG
This sequence comes from Liriodendron chinense, assembly GCA_003013855.2. Lineage (NCBI taxonomy): Eukaryota > Viridiplantae > Streptophyta > Magnoliopsida > Magnoliales > Magnoliaceae > Liriodendron > Liriodendron chinense. The sequence goes on from ML058584.1 coordinate 2,731,330, forward strand.
CTTTATGATTACTGTATACACATGACATACTGCATAAGCAGCAAACATGCGAATTGGAATCTCTATTAGATTAGACTGTGGAGTCCATGGATCCAATCAAATTCCAACTTCAATGGTATCTACAGACATGGGACTGATGTATGGCCTGGATGCATCAAGAGTTAGGTCTATGTAGAGGTTTTTTTTTCTAAACCAAGTAAAACGGAGAACTTTTATTAAATGATACAGCAGGGAACAGATTCAACAGGACAGACCAAAGATGCCATATGTGTAGAATTCCACTTCAATTACAACTTATGAGCATACAACTCCAAAGGTCGTGGGCCTCAAAACCTACAAATTGCTTCATTGTGTAAATGCGAGATCCAGACCAAAAAGAAGACAAAGAATTGTTTAATCTCCTGGTGTATGGAGACCAAATACCAAGAGTCTTTTTCGATCCACACGCATGTTTGATTACTTGTTTCGCAGTATGTAATAATCCACGCAAGAACTCTAAAATTCAACCTTTTGACCATGATTTTCTTTCTTTTTTTGAAGGATTTTTTTCTTAAAAGTAACTGAAAACTTTATTAAAAGGAAGATGAGACGTGCCGAGATGGTGCAAAGCACAACCTACATGCGTGAACCGCACCCCAAAACACAAGGTTCTGAGAGACAACATATTCGCGTCTATCCCCACCTAAAGGACATAGGCCTATAGGGAGGTCTCTATGTGTGTCCATTGCTTCGTAAATCATCCCTACAATCCTCCAAGGGCCATTTCCGGAGAGAGCCAATGAGATAGCACAGCTCGAATCACCTTCTATAGTTGCGGGCCAAAGCTTGTATTCTGTTATCAACTTGCCTCCTGCCGAAGGGTAGCGGCCACTGCAAAAGAAGAGTCTTGAATTCCCACCAGACCAGAGAATTCAAACAAACTCCTGCCTTCATGATTGGAGATGAAACTTCCAATCCCAGAATAGCTGGGGTTGACGAAAGAGCAGCCGTTGAAATTAAACTTAAAAATGACCAATTTGGGGAGGATGCCAATTGAAGCAGCTTATCCCCATGGCCTGATTCCATTTAATCACTTCAGACCAGTCACATCGAGGAGTGCTTGGGGGATCTGATTAGTACTAAACACAAATCTACACTATTCACTCACAGATCAATGCACCTTGATCACCATCCCAGCGGTAGAAGAGAAGTAGCCCCTAAAGATCCAATCGTTGCTCTCTTGCCAGATACACCGAATGGTGGACATCGTAGCCATTTGCCAAAGGGTTCTCCCTGCCTCTCCCCAGGCCATAACATGAGAGGCCCCAATAACCTCCTTGACCGAGCATGGGTGCACCCAAGACAGGCCAAACATCTGGATCACCTTCGACCAGATTCCCAAGCCAAATTGCACCCGATCAGAGGATGATTGACCGATTCTTACTCATGAAAGCACATCACGCGGAGCAATTAACCTTCACTATGCCTCTCTTCTTAAGATTATCCACTGTCAGGATTCTTCCCAAACTCGCATTACACACAAAAGCTCCAAGGGCCTGTTTGGTTGCAAAATCTAGATTCTAGAGAAAATACAAATTCCAGTGTTGGAATCCAAAATTGCAGAAACTGAATTGGAAACCCAGATTCCATCTGGAACTTGCTGTTTGGTTGAAAACTGTGTAATCCAGATTCTGTTTGGTTGAAAACTGTGTAATCCAACAGTTACTTGCGGCATGGCCGACTTGGGCTTTGGATCCGCCTGAGAACTTGACCCCTGGCCTATAGTAGTCCCGCAAGACAGATGACCGGGTTGGATGGCAAATAAACATTATAGTGGGCCCTAGGAAGTTTTTAATGGTGGGCGTTCAATCAACACTGTTTTCCTGTGGTGTGGTTCACTTGAGATTTAGATCTGCCTCATTTTTTATCTAATGCCCTTAATTGAGCTCTCAAAACGGATGGATTGCGTGGATATAAAACACATGCATCATAGATGTACAACGCATACATCGAGGTGGGCACCACCATAGTGGTATTATCGTCGCTCACTTCCGCCTATTTTCCCTTCCGTAGAAACGGTCCCCCACACTGTTTCCAGTAATCCCGATTCCAGCCAATTTAGGTTTCCAGATGGAATCTTGTTTGGCTGGAATTTGCCGCCAAACACACCAGTTAAAATTGGATTTCGCTGGAATCCAGATTTTAAGCTGGAAACAGGTTTCTAGATGCCAACCAATGCTAAATGGCTGTAAAATAGGTAATGATCATTTACTCTTGACAGATTTCTTGTCTCAGCGGACTGGATTGACAAGTATCAACTGCCAGTTCAGCAGCGGCTGCCTAGGATAGTGTCTGATCATCGCCCGATTACCCTTCAAGTATCCAACGTGAATTGGGGGCCTGGGCCTTTTTTATTCGAAGCAATGTGGTTAGAAGTGGAAGGGTTCGACAGGTTGGTGGCAGATTGGTGGGATTCTTATGCTTTGGATGGATTTGCTGGTTTCAAAGTGTGTAGGAAATTTAAGTTGTTGAAGGAGCAGTTGAAGTTGTGGAAGAAAGAGGTTTCGGGGGCGAGGGAGGCCGAATTCAAGAAGATGGCCAACCATATTCATATTTAGGACACTCTAGAAGAAAAAGGGTCACTTTCTAAAGAGGATAGGGTTAGGAGGATCAACCTTTCAGCCAAATATGCACAGCAAGCTAAAGAAGAGGAGATTAAATGGCGGCAGAGGTCCAGAGCGGTTTGGCTTAAAGAGGGAGATAAGAACACTAAGTTTTTTCACAACTTTGCTAGCGCTCGGGCAAGGAGAAATAGAATCGATAGGTTGATAGTTGATGGGGAACATACTTCAGACAAGGAGGTGATTTCCAAAGCAATTATTTCCTACTATCAGATACTCCTTTCGACAGATGTGTGGGGGAGACCTAAGCTAGATAATCTGGGTTTTAATCGGATTACTCCTGAAGAAGCATCAGATCTGGAAAAACCTATAGTGGAGGAGGAAGTTAGGGAAGTGTTGAATTCTATGTGTGGGGATAAGGCTCCTGATCCTGATGGTTTTCTGATATTGTTCTTTCAGAAGTTTTGGCACGTGGTTGAGAAGGATATTCTGGAATTTTTGTTTGAATTTGTGGAACAGGGCAGATTGTCTACAGCGATGGGTGCTACATTTATTGTGTTGATTCCTAAGACTGAGGGGGCGGAGCAATTGAAGGATTTTAGGGCAATTAGCCTCATTGGTGCGCCTTACAAGATCTTGGCTAAGATTTTGGCAAATAGGTTCAAGAAAGTGTTAGAGAACGTTATTTCAGTCAACCAGGGAGCATTCATAGTTGGTTGTCAAATCCTTGATGGCGCGTTGATAGCTCATGAGTGCATAAATGCAAGATTTAGAGAAAAGGAAAGCGGGATTGTTTGCAAATTAGACCTTGAAAAAGCGTACGATATGGTCGATTGGGACTTTTTGGACTGTATGCTTGGGAGAATAGGTTATGGCCAAAAATGGAGTTGGATGAAGGCCTGTGTACAATCCCCTCTCTTCTCCATTCTAGTTAATGGATCTCCTAAGGGTTATTTTACGTCTTCGAGAGGCTTAAGGCAAGGAGACCCACTATCGCCGTATTTGTTTGTGGTCATTGGGAAAGCCTTGAATGCGATTCTTCATAGAGGGGTGGAGTCTGATCTGTTCCAAGGGTTTCAAGTTGCTACAAGTGGACCTCAAATATCGCATCTTCAATACGTGGACGACACCCTTCTTTTTTTGTCAAGCAGAGCCATGAGCAGTTGATAATATTCGTAAGTTGATTATTTGCTTTGAGGCAGTTTTGGGTTTAAAGGTTTATATGGCAAAGTCGGAGCTCTTAGGCATTCCCACGGAAGAAGTCGAATTGCAGGACCTAGCGAATATTTTTTGTTGTAAAATCAGTTCGTTCCCCACCACTTACCTTGGTTTACCTTTATGTTTGAGGAAGCCCCCAACATACCTTTGGGACAGGGTGATTGAAAGAATAGAGAGGAAGTTGGCGGGTTGGAAAGGTAGGTCCTTATCTTTGGGAGGTCATTTGATGCCTTCTCAAATATGCCCATTTATTTCTTCTTGCTTTTTCGTGCCCGAAGTCTGTTATTTCGAGATTGGAGATGCTGAGGAGAAGTTTTTTCTGGTCAGCCGCTAACGAGGGGAGGAAGTTTCACCTTCTAAAGTGGGAAGAGGTCTGTAGGCCCTTCAAAGATGGGGGAGTTGGCATTAAACCACTAGGGGAGATGAATACGGCATTATTGGGCAAATGGATATGGAGATTGGGGGTGGATGAAGGTAAGTTGTGGAGAGAAGTGGTGGCTAGTAAGTACGGTACTCAGGAAAGTGGTTAGTTCGTGAAAAATTCTCCTCTACATCGGGCGTCCGCTATTTGGAAGGAGGTTGCTTCCACAGAACATCTGGTCCGAAGTGGGTTTCTTTCGCTGTAGGCAATGGACAGTGTATTAGATTCTGGGTAGATGCTTGGTGTGGTGATCAAACGCTCCAATCCAGGTTCCCTTCAATTGCTAGGTTGGTCCCTGATCAGTTTATCTCGATGGCAGATTGCTTTTCGATATTGGGGGGTTTGGTGGTCTAGACGCCTGTGTCGTAGGAACTTCTTGGAGAGCGAGGTTGAGGACTTTGCTAACCTTTTGGAAGCCCTAAGGCTCATCAAAGACGAGGTGCAAGATCAAGATTCCATGGTTTCCAACCCAAGAGAAGCTTCTTATCCTCATCCTTTCCATCATTGATTCTATGGGGCCCTTCCTCGGGTGGCGGTGTTCGTGTGGTTGGTTGGGCGAAAGAGGATTCTTACAGTAGACTTCAGAAAAGAGGAATGATTCTCCCTAACATTTGCTATATGTGTATGGCCAATGAAGAGACTATAGACCATCTAATGTTACATTGTCCAATTGTTGTGAAGGTGTGGTGCCATTTCTTTTCGTTGTTCCAAGTGTGCTGGGTGATGCCAAAAATGGTGAAAGATCTTTTGTGTGCGTGGCAGGGGGGAGTCGAGAAGACAAGAAAAGATTCTTAGAGGCTTCTCATCTCAACTGCATTCTGGGCCATTTGGAAAGCTAGGAATGATTATTGCTTCCAAAATATTCAGCCTTCTGTGGATGTGATTGTTAAACGAATTGCCGGTTTCTTAGAAGCTTGGGTTTAAGGGGTTGGAGTGCTTGGTTTTTTTTTGCTGGTGGTGTATTCTTTGCTCCTTTTGTGAGCTTTCCTTTAATAAAATTTTGTCATCTTTCAAAAAAAATGATCATTTACTCTTGTAATTGTCACTAGACATCACTCGCATTTGACTGCAATGATGATTTTGCTAGATTGTTTCACCCGCAAATCACTGTAAAAAAAATGGTACTTTTATAATGTGAAAATGTAATGATTACAATTTACTTTACGTACTTTACAAATCTAATTATTATAGTTCTTTTCTTCTTGTTTTGTTCGGCTTTTGTCTCTTGTTTTGGTTTTGTTTCTTCAGGTTGCCTTTGGCTCCTTTAATAAATTCAACCTTCACAAAAAGAAATAAGAAAAAGAAAAACAAGCGTATTTGACTCTCAATATATAAGTCATACTTCCTCTTTAAACAAACACCTGGAAATGATAATGATAGCACATGTACTTTGCATTTCATAGGAAATTGAAAAACCAAACGGGCCCTAATCATCATGGGGGCTGGGACCTTCCACATCCATCTGAAGCGGAAATGATAATGATAGCACATGTACTTTGCATTTCATAGGAAATTGAAAAACCGAACAGGCCTTAAATGTCAGGGGGGCTGGGACCTTCCACATCCATCTGAAGCTAGAATGAAATTTCTCCTTGTCCTCCTCCAGCACATCACACAGTTGATCATGACTTGTCACGCAGGAAGGCACTTCAAAAGCGCTAATGAATCAAAGTAGCTTCCAGAGGAACAGGAAACCAAGTTTATGCTTAAGAAGGTCTAGGGGAGGATGGGCCTCTGAGGTTTGAAGAAGAATCGTTTCCTAAGGATAGCAGTCGGAACCACCAGGCTAAGGAGCTGGAAATTTTCGTTTTACACATATGTCATTGTTCATTGGCTCTCGGCTGCGGTCAGAATGTCTACATTCCAGGCAACACCACAGATTGGGATTCATATTTTCTTATGGTGATAGAAAGGATATCTAAAGTTTATTTGCGTCAAGTCAAACCAAACAAAAGAAGCAAAGTGCATAGAACACAAACATAAGGCACCATAAAACCAACCACATCTCCAATATTCAATGGAGAAAAGAAACAGGAGAAATTTCTAATATAAGTAAGCTGCATAAAAGTTTCCGGACTTGCACCTTATGATCAGGGCCTCCGGTTTGGGCACAGCTAAGTCCAGAAAACACAAAAGGAATGATTCTCTTCACGGTATCACTGTCCAAAGTAGGAATGGCACCTAGAGCTTCAACAAGAACTGCAGAACAAAAACAAAACACTGGCCTCGAATGCTGGAACTTCTTTGTTGGCAATGCCTGCAAATTATTAAAAACAACTAATTGCTCGATCAATAAGAAAATTAACTACATAAATGAGCATAACAATGAGTCAAAATACTCACATAGTTGCATAAATCCTCCAAAACGCCCATATCACGAATGCACTGTTGCACTATAACCTTTCTTGGTAGTGGCGCCCCTGAGGCCTTAACACCTTCAAGAAACGCCCACTTCTTGTTTCTGCATCAGAACAGGGAAAAAGAGGATGTGAGTTGAAGTGTTTTCTAGCCGTGTCCAATGGACAACTTAATTATCCTGTGCCTTGCCAAAAAATTCAGATGCAAGGGCATGCATCCGCCAGGCCCCACGATGGGAAAGCCATAGACCAAGAACAGCAGTGTTAAAAGTCTACTTTGTGGGTCAACCCTTCAAGAGTCATGCAGTTTTACTCATCCCCTCAACTAACTCATTGATGTGGCCAATTCACAGAAGGAGAAACCGGATGAATGGTCTGATCATTGGACCGTCATACCACATATCCAACTTTCTGACAGGGCATGGGATCAGTGACCCACACACTTCAACAGGTTAGAATTCTACATGCATTGACTATAGTAGAGATGAAAATAAGTAGACCATTGATAAGTCCCTCACCCCAAGTCCAGTAACTGCACAATCCGCACAAATGCATGGGTGTCGTGGTAAGGCAAAGCACACAAAACTAGCTCATCCACGTTGTACACATGAACCCTGCAGATGCCCAAGACCCATTCAAATCCCAGAAAACGTCAACAACAAATATAGTACAAGGAGTTCCAAATTCAAGAGCATAGGTGTCCATACTTGTATCGACGAATAAGATATTCTAATGTCTTTAGCGCCGAAGGGAGTTGCAGGTATCCAGCAAGTAACCGCAGGTATGAAGCAATGGACACATTGATGTTCTTGTTTTCTTCTATTCCCATTGTTTCCCTATCTAATTCACGACTCTTGCGGCTAAAAAGCGTATCTTTGTACTTCCCAAATCGGGCATCCGACTTTATAAGAACTTCCAAACCTGCAAATCAATTTCCGAGTCGCAAACATTTCGAAATCGACTCTGAACGCATTGGAATACGAAAAACGCAAGAAATGTCAGGAGTTTGAATTTACCAGAGACTGCGATTGAAAGGATGGTTTCGACATCGACATCGGCCGCTTCTTTGGGATCAAAGATGACGGAAGGACGAGTGAAGGGTCTCCTTCCATCTGCTTCTCCTTGTACGAAGGGTTGGATCCTCTGCAGCTGAGACGCGAGCGTTGAAGCCATTGGAGGAATGCTCGGCAGACGGCTTTTAGGGCTATTATGTATTTTTAGTGTTTTGAAAGGGAAGATTGTTCAACTGAAACCCTAGAAATGTTCAGGAGCATTAAGCTTTAAGCTTAAACCCTAAACCCTAGCTTTTGAGACTGTGTGAGAAGGCTCGTCGTTGGCGCGGAAACGGGAAGGGGCTTTTATCTCCCAGAGAGAGAGACGTCACTGTCTCCTTTTGGAAGCTAGAAACTGTGGGGCCACCGTGGCCTCCACCATGATGTATGTGTTAGATCCACGCCGTCCACCCTTTCAACAGCTCATTTTACCGCATGGGTCCATAAATCAAACCGACATATAACTCATGTGGACCGTACCACTGGAAAGGTGGGGATTGAGCTCCCATCGCTGAAATCTTTTTGAGGCCCACCTTGATGATGTTTTGCATATCTGAGCCGTCCATCCTATTTCCCAGATCATATCAGGGTTGGCCCCAAAAGTAAGGCGGGTTCAAGGCTCAGACGGGCCACACGATAGTGAACACGATGGTTCAATGTCCACTGTTTAAAACGTTAAGGGCCCACGGTAATGTTTCCTCTCCATGAAGCCACTCGTACCTGCAACAAAATTTTAGAGAGAGAGAGAGGTATGCTCACTTGGGCACTTCTCTCACAGGAGACCCATGAGCATTTTTTCATGGCTCATCGCACATGATGTGAGCTCAAAATCTGAGCCGTCCATGTGATGCAACACCCCAAAAAACCCCTAAAGCCAATCTTTCAACCTGATCCTAAACTCTGGTGGGCCGCAGCAGAAAGCAAGAGGCAAATCAATGGAGTAAATTGTTTCCTTCTTTCGTAGCCCACCAAAGTTCTTGAACAGGTTAAAAGATGGACCCTAGGAGTTTTTTGGGATGCTGCATCATGTGGACGGCTCAGATTTTGGGCTCACTTCATGTGCAATGAACCATGAAAAAATGCTCACTAGTTCTCATGAGAGAAGTGCGCAGGTGAGCATTCCTTTGTGTGTGTGTGTGTGGGGGGGGGGGGGGGGGGGGGGGCCACGAGCTTAAGAATCAAGTCCATCCTTGACTTATGTGGGCCACATGACAGATAGAAGTTTAGAGTGGTTATTCGCCCATTGAAACCATCATGATAGCTTATAGAGCCCACTAAGATGTGGTTCAGAAATCCAGCTCATTCATTGTATGTTTCCACTTATATGAGGGGTCACAGTAAGTTCAAGCCACATTCAAAACACAAGTGGGCCCCCAACAAGTTATTTTAGATGTTTTAGGAATGATTGCACACTGCTTCAAATTGTATGGCCCAGTAGAGCTATGGATACAGCTGATTTTTGGGATATCCCATAAGGTAAAGGGGACCCACCAAATCCACGGTATGGATGTCTGATACACATCACGGTGGGGCCCATAGCTTGACCTCATAGTACCATTTCCCATATATATTCCCCATGAGGTTGAGCTGTGTGGGCCCCACCGTGATGTGGATGGAACATCAACACCGTGCATTTGATGGGTCCCCTTTAGGTTATGGGATATCCCAAAAATCAACAATATATGGAACTCAAGTGGGCCATACCATCTAAAACCATGTGAAAAGATGTTTAAAACATATAAAAGCATTAAGTGGGATCCACCTGAGTTTTGGATGCGGCTGAAACTTGGTCGGACCCCTCATCCAAGTGGGAGACACACAATGGATTATCTAAATTTGGATTGTTTATGTACTTTTGAATGTTATATCTTCCGATTAGATAGAGATAGGACTTCGATTCCAATTCTGTATTATGCTTGACGAATGGGTTAGCATTAAGATTACTATAAGTGAATCCTTGGCACTCTACCTACTTTAACTATGAAGTTTTCTTATTTAAAATTTTGCCTATGCTTTCTTCTAAATTGCTGAGAATTCTAATTTAGTTGTGTTATAATTTATAGAATCAGACTAGTTATATAATCCCTAAGGACAATCTCAGTCTCACGATCAATTATTACTACATCGCGACTTTGCACTTGAGGCTAGCGAACAGGAGTCAAACACCCTTTTCTAAATCACAAAAAGGATAGTCGGACGCCTCTAATCCTGACCCTACTCATGAGTTGATTTGACTGGCTTTCGGGAATTAACTATCTGTTTTGGGCTGAGGCAGAACACTAAGATTAGAGATGACTGTTGCAAGGTCTCCCATGTGGCATGGTTTCCTTATCAGAGGGAACAAGAGAAAGAAGAAAATTATTATCGTGTTGCTTCTGCCCGAACTGCCTCTCTCTGTTTCCCCAGGGAAGGAATGCTTTTTATATAGGCGTCTGAGACCATTGGTTGACCATCAACAAACACACACGTGTCGCCGATTCTACATGCAGAATCTGAGAAAATCCTAGAGAGAATTTTGGTGGAAGATTTGCGGCGCCAGTTGTTCGTCGGCTGACCATCAACTGAAAAATGTTAGCCATAGGGTGGGGTGTCTACAGATGCCCCTCTTTGATAGAGGTTGCTAGCAAACGAATGCTAAAGCAAAGTAGAGACTCCCAAATTTCAAGGTGGTGCAATCGAGCCTTAGATGGGCAAAGTACCTTGATCGAAATACACATCTGGTCGAGGATTAATTTGGATGGCTCTTGAGAGTTGAGGAAGACGTTGTAATTCCCCTTGCGTTTTCTGCGACTTTACGGGCTATCAAATCGCAACATCTTCACATCGCGACTGATACATATGCATCGAATGTGTCAGTAAGTTGAACTGAAGGTGGTTAAAGCCCCTACACTTTTTGTGGCCTTACGAGGATAATCGTTTGGTTTGAATAGATTGGATAAGATGCATGTATAGTCCTCTGAAGTCACTTAAAGGCAAGTATGGGAAATGGGCAGTTTCCTGCGCTTTCTATAGCTTTACGGATCTCTCGTGTTACCTATATAGGTCTTGACAAGTGTTCCTGACTAGAGCCTTTCTGAATTGTTCGTCTGCCATACGCGGCTTCGCTTAATACCTTAGCTGAGCTAGGGCTTTCTCGCTCGTTGAAGTGCAGGTGTGACATCTCAATATTTACTCGGTACTATGATTCGGGACTCTCGGGTTAACACTGAAGGTTTTAGACCGGTAGTCCCATATTCCACATATGATTTCGAGGAAAGTCGAAAACTCAAAAGTCCACTGAGTCACTTATTATTTTTTGTGCAAGCACCTACCGGGGAAGTATAAGGAACTACCAAACCATGGGGTGTCATACGCATTTTTTTTTCTGGATTTTTTAAAGAAGTCTCCACCTGTAGGATATGGTCTCATGGGGTTTTTATCGTAAAGTATTTTTGAAAGATTTTTCTGGGCCAGTTACTTGAAAAGACTCGCCTGATCTCGCGGGTGGGCATCGTCGGTCAATTTTTATTTTAGGCCCTTTTTTAAATAAAAGGACATATGAGTCCACTTGGGGACTGTGCTTATCCTAATCTAGGGAAAGACGACTCCACTTGGGGATGCGCTTTTCCCGATCGGGAAAAGACGACTCCACTTGGGGATGTGCTTATCCCGAGTTGTCGTCCCCTGGTCGAAAGGCCATGATCGAGAATGGGTGGCGCAAATCAGTTTATTGCAAGCTACACGTACTTTTTCGTTCTTTTTTTATTATTATTCTCAGCTGGCGAAAGTGTGAAATTTCCATCCACTTTCAGCTTCTACTACTGATAAGTCATTCGATCCATTTTACGTCAACGTGCAAGACAAGCACACATAGCTAAGTGTCGTAGTTTTATGTTTTTAGACGAATGTGTGATTGAGGGTTTACAATCAACGTACCCACAAAGTTGCATGTTCCTTTTGTGCAATGTAATAAACTACGTATCATCCAATGGACTCCTTCGGCCACAAGATAGACCACATCGTCATGTTTCTCGTGATCAATTTAGTTTGGGGTCTTACACTGCTCATTATACCATGAGGGTTCACTCCCAGCTACCTTAATTCCCTTCATGACTTCTAGGATTAGGTAATGTCCACCAATTTCGATAGCGATTTCCATTCAAGGTCATTTGTCACAGTGTGTTCAACACGAACAGGATTGCGGAACTTTTATCCGCTCTTGACTTGGTTGTCAATAAGCTCCAGACACCCATACGATCAAGTGTCAGTCATGTCCAGAAGAGGTATGGAAAGCCCCCTAGAAACTAATCTCATTGTCGTTTAAGGTCTTCGGACCATGGAGTACAACTTGGATAGTTGTAATTGGTGCCAGATGGTCAAGATTTGGATTTATTGCGCATTTTTTAAAAGGTCCATTCCGTCATCCCAAATTTGGATGGTTTCGATCGTGTCCAAATAGCCAAGGGCTGGATTTATTGCAGGATTTTGGTGTTCCAATCCATTGTTATAAATCTGGACGGTTCTGATCATGTCAAAAAATGACCAAGTGCTGGATTTATCACATGATTTTGGTGATCTAGTCCATCGTCCCAAATCTAGGCGGTCCTGATCGTCTCCATAACGGTAAAGATAGGATCTTATTGTGTGGCTAAGGTCAGATCATACTTATGTGCAGACTTCCTTTGATGCAACTAGTGTGACGGGTGGGCCATCCAACATGTGTGGGGCCATCTTAGTTGTAGGTAGGGCTAATGGAGCATGTGGGGCCCCTTTTTGGCTTAGGGTGGCCCTTATGAAGTGTGTGGGACCAACTTGATGGTAAACGGGACCCACACATTGACCAGGGCGCTTTTTGTGGGGGTTAAGGCGGTCAAACATCGGGCAGCGTGCACTGTCAGCGCATTAAAGTGCTTTGCCAGACCATCAGTTGATGATCAGTCGACGGTCCACTTTGGCTTCTTCCTCTAGCGGGCGCGAGACAATTCGCCATTTTTGGCCATTTTTCTCTCCATTTTCATTGTTTTCCTTCGTTTTTCTTTAGTCTCACTCCTCTGCTATCTCATCCCATTGCCTTTCTCATTTCCCCCACTTCCCCCCTTCATTTTCCTCCTTTCTTAGTTGGCTTTGGAGGATTTTTTCTGTTTTGGGGGTTTTGGTGGGAACTCATATTTTGGAGCTTCAGAGCTCGATCTTGGGCGACTTTCTTCAACGACCAATCTTGGGCCTTTTCTCTGCTTGCTGAGGTGACCTTTTTTCTTATCTTTTTTTTTTTTGCATTTTCCCTGCACATGGTGGCCCTTTATGTATGTGGGGCCGCCAAACTTTCATGGGTTATTTCAGGCAATCTGAGCCATTGATGAGTTTGGGACATCCTCGGGACTTTTAATGTTTAACTTTTGCGGATCTGGACTTCAGAGCTTCGTATTTGATGTGAGCCCCATTTTTTTGGCGATTTGAGTCGTTGGATTGGTTGGTTTCGCTGGTGGATTTGCAAGATGAGGCTTGACTCGATGTTTTACCCGTTGGATGGGCTTTGCACGATGATTTGACCACTAGGCAAGCCTTACTTGACGATCTGACCAAGAAGTTGTCTTCATTTAGTGATCTGGTCGTCGAATGGGCCGTTGTTGATGATCTGATGATTTGGATGCCAGGTCGGCCACCAACGACGACCTGGCTATTGGATTAGTTCAGATTCGATAGCCAGATCATTGGCGGGAAACTCGGTGACCAGACCATTGGATTTAACATTCAACAATGGTCTGCTTGTTGGGTGGCCCCATTTAAATATTTCACTAGCCTCGAGGATTGAGCCATTGGATTGGCCCACGAGGATGATCTGGCCGTTGGATGGGCCAGATTGGCGATGAGATCATTGACATGACTGAACTTGATGGTCGGGCTGCTGGATTGGCCCCTGATGATGATCTGACCGTTAGATGGGCCAGATTACGTGGCCGTTGACTGGGCTAAGCTTGATGCTTGAGTCATTGAATTAGCCCTTGATGATGATCTAACCGTTAGGTGGGCCAAATTCTAGTGGCTCCACTGTGGATTGACTTGATGGCCTGGTTGACAATGATCTGGTGATGGTATGGCCGCTTGGTTAGCCAGATTGGGTGAGTCAGTCGTCAAAGAGGTTGGTTTCGATGATTGGGCTGCTGAACTAGCCTTTGGTGATGATTTGGCCGTTGGATGGGCCAGATTTAGCGGTCCGATGCTAGGCTGGTCGGCTTTGTCGGCCGGGACATTGGGTTAATTCTTGGTTGTGTTTTGACGGTTGGATGGGTCAGACTTGGCGATTTGCTGGGGACTGGTTCATATCCAAGATCCCGATTACCGAGGATTTGTTGATCAGTCTTCCCTCGTATGCTATTGCCGAGGTTCCTTTGATAAACTCCAATCATTTGGATAAGCCACATGCTTACTTAGGCCTCGAGACCGATCGCGCTCAATTCAGCTTGGATCTCTTGCATGATCAGTTTTCCATGGACTGTGGGAGAGAGGGTAGTGCCCATTTTCTAAACTGCTTTCAAGCCCTTGTATTGTGCATTTTGGCTCAGCTGCTTTTCTCGGGTTGGCCGTGCTCCCACTTGTATGACTTGTTCCATGCCTTTCGAGTGGCACTTCGCTATAATAGCTTGACGACCTTGGTTTTGGTCGAGACCTGTTGCAGGCTGACTGCGGCAATCGAGGGGCATGCTCGGTGTATCCGAGGACGTTGCACTTTTCTTCAGGTAATCTTGTATGTTTACTTTAGAATTTTTGCATTACTTTACCTGGTCCTGCTTTCTTCTGATACACGGATGATGTCGGTCTAGTTCCTGGAGCACTTACACATCATGCCCCTAGTTACCTTGGCTCGTCTTCATGAGGTGGGCCTTAGGGCTACCCTGTTAGAGGCTTAATAGCATTTCGTGCACACACAAGAGATCTTTCCCCACTTTTGTGCATGCGTGGTCACAAAGCTCTTTCCTTGCTCAGGTTCTGGGAGAGCTTTTCTTATCACCTGATTCGTTTTCTTCACCAATTTGGCTACATCTAGGAGGTTCCTGCCTTCGCTTATTCAGGACCAAGACATTCATTAATTGAGCGTTTCTATTCGCTTGCCTCAAGTGCAAGGCTGTGATGTAGTAATAACTCGATGAGACCGAGATCGATCCATAGGAAAAAGGTAAAAAAATTCAAACTATTCTAATAACTAGAATATAGGAAGTTTAGGAAAATAATTTTTAAGAACTAAGTGGAAAACAAAAAATAGGGTAATTTGAGAATTAAGAAAGACTAGAGCATCAAGGATCCACTTCTAGTCTTAAGCATGCTCAATCGAATGATTCGATTCAAAACACAACTAGAATCAAAGTTCTATCTCTATCCACCTGTGAGATATAGCAATCATAGCACTCAAACAATCTGAAACAGATGAGTGTTCATTGATTTGGTTCCCATAATAAAGCTTAGGCCTTGGGCACACTCAATTGTATAAGCCAATCCTCTTTCCAATCTAATTGAGATCATAACCATAGCCTTCATCAAATCCCGTCACTAGACTTGACTACAACCAATGATTAGAACTCTAATTAAACTAATTTTAACAAGCAACAATACCTATCTCAGATTCTAAACAAAAGATACATGAACTATCTATCAAGAGGTTCTAATAGAGATCCAATTGTTTTGATCCATGGAGAACTCGAAACATTCACCGTATCCAGAAATCACAACAAATCAAATGCTTCCATTAATAAATAACCCATATAAAAATCTAACTAATCTCATAAATCCAACAAGAACTCATGTACTTGGCACACAAACTCCCCGAATTATCTAAAACTATCAACTTTATTTAAAACTGAATGCTTAATGAAGTGTTTAACAATTAAAACATAATTCAAAATCAAGGAATCAAAGCGTGATTAAAAACTAAGAAGATTCACCTCTCAGCTTTAGCTGAGAGTTAACTAGAATAAAACATAAAAGAAATAGAACTAGAACCAAGAAAAGAAAGGAAAACTAGTTCTTGGAGGCTAGGAAGCCTCCTAGGTCTTGATTTCTCTTTGTTTCCCATGTTGTTAGATGCCTTAGAAAGAGAGTGCAGGTGGCCTTTTATAGGAGAAATCCCACACTAACTTGGAAACTTCGAGAATCCACGTAACTATTTCGAACTTGAAAGTCGGTGGCCAAATTGAAAATTGAAGTTTCTGGAACACTAAGGACTAGTCTGGCGACCAGTCTTTGCATTTGAGGACTGGTCTTAAAAACCCAAAAATAGTCCAGCAAGATCTGATTTTCTGGACTCCTGAAGACCGGTCTGAGGACTGGTCCTTAGGACCGTTTTTTCATATTTTCTTCCTTGTCTCTTCTCTTTCTTTCTTGCTTCTTTCCTCCACCTCTTAGCTCTCTCCTTTGTTCTTCAATGTGTCTAAAGAAGGGTCTTTTATCATCGAATTAGTGAAGTCTCTCTCTCTCTCATTCCTACAAACACAACATCATGCATTAAACAGGTCTTTAAACATAAAAATCATGCATAATGAGTGATGAATTGAGGTTAGAACATGTACAATTCAGGGCTCAATAGTTTCACCCATTCTTTTGGCAAGAAGATTCGAGACTCTTAGAGGGGTGGCTTATTGATAGGTGCATTGGGTCTCACTGCCCACCCGGCTTGTCTTGTGATGATAAAGTATTGTCGCTAGATTGTTATTCAGTGTTCTGTTTGACAGTTGCCCAATTGGCTTTGTCATAGAGCGGAAGAGGAGGAGGAGGCCCTGCTGGTCCTAGGAGAGATCCCCCAGGTCCCTGGATTTGACGTTGCATCTACCTCCACAACTGCTGGTCATGGTTTGGCTGTTGTTAATGCCATTGCGGCTTTACATGATTCCCTCATTGCCCGGATAACAATTCTTTCAGAGGTTGTTAAGATTCAGGGGCAGATGATTGCTCGGCATGGGAGAGAGAGGGAGGTTATGCAGATACACAGAGAGAGGCTTCAGCGTGAACGAGATTAGGCAGTTTTATTTTCACATGAGTTGGCATAGACTTTTCATCTGGACATCCTTAAGGATCCTGCTCCATCGGATCCGAAAGGGAAGCGTCCGAGGACAAATTGAGTGAGAGAAACGGCTTGTATGTACATGTGCCCTTTTTAGAGTGGGTATCGGTTCCATTTGCACATTTGTATGCCCATGTTTTGGTTTTTTTTTTTTTGTGAAATATAGATTGTATAGTGAAAGAAGAGCTCCTTTTTTGTGTTTTTATAGTTTTATACGTTTTTTTGTGAAAAGAAATGTGTACTACAGGCGAAGTGAGATTTTTTTTAGAGAATGTATTTCGAACGAGGTGTTAAGCTTAGAATTGTGCATATTTATCCCCCAATTCCATGCTGTGTTTATATGAAATAATGTGTTTAATGAACTAACTTAAGCTTATTTTCATGAATGTGGGAGATTGAGAGGTTCGTGACAAATTAAGCTAAGTTCGATGATTTAGAGCTTCAACAGAACAAGTTCCAACACTCAGAAAGAATGGAAGAATCAAGTCATAGAAGATTAGAAAGGCTGGAGTTGAAGTTAAGGAAATCTGCACATCATCGATTGATTGCAGGGTGTATCAATCGATCCCAAGTGGATATCAATTGATCCTTCGATGGATCACTTGCTCACTTGATTTCTGGATGTACTGCTGAACTCCCTGGACCATTTTGGGGTTTATTAATCGATCGACAACCCTAGTTGATCAATCGCAACAACTCTTAAAACCCTTGATTTACTGCTGGAGCTTGTTGGATGCTTTTTTTATCCCAGCGATCGATCAACAGCCACAAGCAATCGATTGCCCAAAAGTAAAAGCCTTCGAATTTACTAATTTGTTGTTAGACCTTGTTGGACTAAAAAAGGACATATCGATTGATCAATGGACAATTTACGATCGATCGTCAGTCAAGTTGCGATCGATCGACATCTCAGATCTATTGATCGCCCAACTATGCAGATGTTTAAATTTCAGTTATTAGCAGTTGACCCGATTTTACGATTGATTGCCCAATCAATCGATGGAGCAATCGACGATGGCAGTGTGAAATTTTCTTACACAATTTGAAGTCGGTGGCAGATTTTTTTTTATAAAAGGGGAACATCCTAAGGTTCTAAAGACATCCTAGGTCGTGCTAGAGCATAAGGAATTACTTGAGGAGGCTTCCTACTTTGAGTTTTCCATTTCTTTTATAGTTCTTTTTTTAGTTTTTCATGTTTTTTAGGATTTCTAGTTCAATCATGTTTATGATGAACTAATCCGCTAAGAGGGGAATCTTGTAGTTCATTTTTTATGCTTTAATTTACTTCAGATTCAGATTTAATCTTTAATATTGGATTTTAATTGATTTAAGTTTGAATAACGTTCTAGTTTTAGTTATACTTTGATCTAGTGATGACTCTGGGCTCATTGGATGCTTAGAAAGGCTGAGAGTAGTTTAACTTACATATTTTGTAAGAGCTTGATTTGTACAATTCATTGATTTACCGTATACTACGGGGACGGTGGATGCTTTGAATTCCCTGCGATCTATAACTTGGTTCTTTAAGTGGAAACTATTCAATCAAAGTTCTAATCTATAATTGGATATTTGAATTATGATATAACCACTCCATTGTCCGGCTGTATATGATAGAATTTCGATTCTAGTTGAGTTATAGAACGAATCTAAGTAAGTTAAGCATTGGGAATGACTACAAGTGGGTCCTTGATGCTATAGTGCTTCTACTTTACTGTTAAAACTTTTAAATCTTTTATTTTCACCAATACTCTACTTAATTCTAAATTTTATATTTAATTCTAGATTTAGTCATTAATTCAATTCCAGTTTTAGATTATTTTGGAAGAACGATGTATCCATATAAATCCCTAAGGAACGATCTCGGTCTTAACCGAATTATTACTAGATCGCGACCCTACACTTGGGGTTGTGAACACAAGGCGGTAGAAAAGTGATTATGTAATTAAAGTGAAAGGGGGAAGAAACTACCTACTGTAAATAGGGCAAAAAGGAAGGGAAACTAAGTACTACAAATAAAGTGAAAAGGATAGAAAATTATGTGTTACAAATAAGCGAAAGAAAGAAGACTTCCCCTTTATCGACCTGTCGTTTGTCATGTGAACACGTGGGTGTTTTCGATGGCAGGAATCAGGTCTGGGACGACCTTGGATGTGGATTTAAACGTGGTTCTCAAATATGTCCGTGAGTAAGATATGAGAGTGCTGACTGAGGTGGAGTCTGGAGACCTCCTAAAACACTGTGGTCATCTATTTTGCCTTATTAGACGAGTTTTTTCTTAGATCGAGTGTTGATCGTGTGTGATGCCCCCCCTTTTCTTCGAGCCCTTTTTTCCCATAGAGCCCTTTCAAGTTTTCACTATGTTCGATGTTCCTGTCATTTTTGCCCTTGGCGCCCTTTCGGGTTTTCTCCACGTCATGGGTGTTTGATCTTACCTCCCCCTTGGTAGCTGTGCATTTTTTCCCCTAATGTCCTTTCGAATTTTCACCAGGTCTACTGTGTGTCTGCTATTTTTATTCGAGGTGCCCTTTTAGGTTTTTACCTTGCCCATCTTGCTTTAAACACACTTTTCTTCTTCTTCTTTTTTTTTGAATTGGAGGAAGGAATTGTCTTTAGGATGATTTCCCTGGTCCCCTAGTTAATCGAGATGAATCCTGACATGATTGACATTGATTGACTTTGGCAGATTTTCACCCTTCATGTTGGTGAGGCGGAGTGCGCCTCTTCGGCGCACTTCTCGAACTATGAACGAGACATCCTAAATGAGCTTAAATTTGCCCCTTGGATTAGGCAGATGCAGAGGGAGGATTCTTTTCATTACCATGCCCCCTACCCTGAATGTCCTTGTTCGAACTCACTTGTTGTGAGCCTGCGCGATTTTTTTCTAGTAGGTTTGGGAGTGAGATAAAGCTTGCATGCGTTTCTCGTCTGCCAGATATAACTGATCGTAGCGAGCTTGCAACCATTCCCCTTCTTTGACTTTGCTTTCCAGTCAAATTCATAATGATGGGATTTCGACTTTGACTGGTAGGACGACCTTCATCCCATATGCTAGCTCATATTGAGTGGCGCCTGTTAATGTTCGGACGGATGTTCGATAGGCTCAAAGTGCTAAAGGGAGCATTTTTTACTAGCTGCGATAAGTTTTTACCATATTTTCGAGGATGTGAACAAGAGTTTTGTTTGCGGCTTCAACTACTCTGTTCATTTGGGGGGATACGAACTTGAGTGATGGTGCAAAATCTTAAGTTGCCGGAAGAATGTTTCCACTTTCTGGTTGGTGAAGGGCGTTCCATTATCAATGACGATGTCTTGAGGTACCCCATATTGGCTGACGATGTTGTTTTTTAGGAACCTTATCATGTTAGGTGACTTTATGGAGTACCTCATCTCGGCATAAGTAGTCGACCGCCACCAAGATGTACTCATGGCCGTTAGACGGTCTGTGGTTAATTTTGCTGATGATGTCAATACCCCACATGGAGAAGAGCAAAGGGGACGTCAGGTTGTATAGTTCGAAAGTGGGTGCTTGGATCCGATTCGCGTGCTCTTGACACTTGAAGCATGTTCTGACATGTTGGCAGCAATCCGTTTCCATGGTCAGCCAGTAGTATCCCAGGCTTATGATTTTCTTGGCCATCATGTGGTCGTCATGTGTGGGTCGCAGACTCCTTCATAGACTTTTGTTATAATTTTGGCTGCCTCGGCTTTGTCCACGCAGTGCAACAAGATTTGATTGAAGGATCTCTTGTATAAGATACCATCGTTGATGACGAACTGGGTGGCTAATCCTTGAACTGTGAGGTGATCCGTTCGGGTTATTATTTCAGGGTATGTTTGATGTTCGAGATATTACTTGATGTCTATGTACCAGGGACGTCCATCAAGAGGGGTTTCAACTTCTTCGATTTGTAGGCAGAAGGTTGGTTCCTCTTGTAACTCAACTGTGAGCTCCCACCAAGCTACTTCTCTCTGGATTTCGAGCATGGAGGCCAAAATGGCCAGAGCATCGACAAACTGGTTCTTGGTCTAGCGCATGTAGGTGAAGGCGACCATATCGAATTCGTTGATGAGATTTTTAAGATAGACTTGATATGAAACCAGTCCAGTCGCCATTTGTTTGGTTAATGATTAGCTTAGAGTCACCGAAGACCCTCAACTTCTTTCCATTGAGAGTAATGGCCTCCCTCAGGCTTGTGATACATGCTTCTTACTCAGCCACATTGTTTGTGCATTTGAATGCCGACCTTCGAGAGATGGGGACTGGGGTGCCATCAGGTTAGTACAGAATGACCCCTATTTCGCTTCCTTTTACATTTACTGTGCCATTGAAATACATCGTCCATTCATTTACCTTTGGTTCCTTTTTACCTTCGAGGAAAAGGATGTCCTCATCAGGGAAGTACGTCTTCAAGGGTTGGTAGTCAGACAGAGAATATGCCATGAGGTGATCAGCCAGTGCTTGCCCCTTAATCGCTTTCTGAGTTACATATATGTGATGTCTAACTTAGAGAGAAGTAGTTGCCACTTCATTGCTCTGCCTGTCGGTGTTGGTTTCTCGAGCAAGTATTTTAGGGGATTCATGTGGGCCAGCAAAAGCACATGATAAACAATCATGTATTGGAGTAGGTGTTGGGTGGCCCATATAAAAGTGAGGCATATCTTCTCAATGGGTGAGTACCTGTCTTCATAACTCGTGAATTGATGACTGAGATATTAGATGGCTTGCTGGCCGAGGACACATTTTATCACATTGTCGGCCACCAAAATGTAGAGCAAGAGTGGTCGCTCGGGTACTGGTGGGACTAGCATTGGCGGATTCATGAGGTATTCTTTGATGCAATAAAAAGCTTTCTAACAATCTTCATTCCACTCTTTTGGCACGTTCTTTCGGAGCAACTTATGGTTTCACATATGGGCGTGAGCTAGGCGATGAAGCGAATAATGTACTAAATTTTTTCGAAGAAACCTCTGATTTTCTTTTCTATTTGAGGAGGTGGCATTTCGATGATTGCCCGAGCTTTAGATCCATCTACCCGGATGCCATCTTTACTGACCATGAATCTTAGGAGTTTTCCCCTAGTTGCCCTAAAGACACACTTTCGAGGATTGAGGCAGAGCTTAAACTTCTCGTGGCCGTTAGACGCTTTGGTAGGCACTGCCAACGCATCCCCAGTAGAGTCGTCATTTTGTGAACGCCCTACCTCTGATGACGCCTGCATGCACAGGCTGGAATGTGCAACGTATTTGGAAGAACTCTTTTCACTGGATGGTACTTCCAATAGTAACTTGTGCGGTTGATTCTAGTGGGGTAATAACGGCCCGAGATATATGATTTGTTGGGCTTGGTCTGGTTGCCTTGGTTGTGCAATACTTTTTCTAGACGACTAGAAGGGTACGTTTAGAATGATTGGAGTCGCCACTAGCCGATTTGGTGAAGTAATAGTTTACAGTCGGCCAGTGCCGTAAACTTGCCTGGTGAGGCTAAAGAATTGTGGGGATCCTTCAGCCTGAATGACTCCTGATATTGGTCTGTGACCTTGGAGATCTAAGGGTGTTGGTTATGAGAGAAAAAGGGGTTAGGCACTTTCTCTCGCTCGTACTTATGTACAATTTCTACTTTAAGGGGCATACAATTTTCAAGGAAATCGTATATCTGCAGAAAGGATAGTCGTATGGCCATACTGTGCATAACTCCACGAGGGAGTCAGGTTGGTAAACAAGAAATAAAGTAAAGCAGTCATAGCCTTGCTTCGCAATGTCAAAAGACAAAGGGAAGGCAAGCAAAATAATAAAAATGCAAGAAGTAAAAATAGTTCTAGCCTTGCTATGCAGGGGCAGAACCCCGGGCATGCAATTAAACAATATAAGTAGTAATAAATATAAACAGAAAGAAAAGGGGTTAGTAGTGGTGAAGAAGGGAATGTGCGGAATGAAGTGCATCCTAAGCTTCGATTGAGATGTGAGAAAGAGAATGAGAATTAAACACCCCTTTTTAAATCAGAAAAAGGATAGTCGGATGCCCCTAATCGTGAGTTGATCTGACTGGCTTTCGAGAATTGACGTTTTGTTTTGGGATGAGGTACAACCCTAGGGAGTAGAGATGACTGTTGCAGGGTCTCCTAGGTGGCAAGGTTTCCTCATCAAGGGAACAAGAGAAGGAAGAAAGTATTATCGTGTTTCTTCTGCTCGGACTGCCTCACTCTATTTCCCCGAGGGAGGAGTGTTGTTTATATAGGCGTCTGAGACTGTCGGTTGACCATCAACCGACGTACACGTGTCACTGATTTTACATGAAGAATCTGAGGAAATCTTAAATAGAATTTCGGTGGAAGATTCGCAGTGCTAGCTGTTCGTCGACTGACCATTAGCCGACGATTTGTTAGCCCCACGGTGGGGTGTCTACAATATATATATATATATATATATATATATATATATATATATATATATATATATATATATATAGAGAGAGAGAGAGAGAGAGAGAGAGAGAGAGAGAGAGAGAGAGAGAGAGAGAGAGTCTTAAGTCCAACTTGTTGGACCATAGTTTGCAGTTCACCTAGTGAACTGCTTCCAACCTATTAAGTGCCTATGACATCCAATCCTCCTAGTAGGTTGTCCCCACCATGAGGATCACCTAGTGAAAAAATTAGCCATATCCAATCATTAAGTGAGCTACAATATAGAAAATAGTGTATATCCATTAATTAATAGCAAAATACTAGTGTAGTAAATTGGGTCAGTGGATGCAGATGATTTTTTCATGAATTGTTCCTCATGGTGGGGCCAACCTACTAAGATGATTGGATGTCACAAGCACTTATAAGTTAGAAAGCAATCCATTGGGTGGACTGCAAACTGTGGTCCAACTGATTGGACTTAAGAGTGGCTCGTGTGTGTGTGTGCGCGCGCGCATACGTGCATATATGCATGTGTGTGGAGGAATGCTCACATGCGCATCGGTTCTCATGAGAACTCATGAGCACTTTTGAAGAACTCATCTCATGTGATATGCCCCATAAGTGAATTGTCCACGTGATGCAGCACCCTAAGAAAACCCCGGGGTCCAACTTTTACCGTGATTTAAAACTTTGGTGGGCCGTGGTAAAAGGAAACAATTTTCAAAGAATAATGAATGACATTTTTCACCCTTTGAAATTTTTTATTATCAATTATATTAATGATATTCTTTATTCTCTAATAATATTGCATAACATTGGAAACACTTGTCTGCTTTTGAGCAAGTTATCAAAACCAATGGACTTGTTCTCTCAAAGAGGAAAATCAAACTCTTCCAGTCTAGGATTTAATTCTTAAGCTATCAATTCAGGTAAAATATCATTCAACCACTAATTCATGTAGTTCAATTTGTTGACAAGCTTATAGAAAAGAAGAATTTTGTTGCTTCCTTTAATGGAGTGGCAATTGTGTCTGATATTTTAATGGGGTGATATGAGCCCCAAATCTGAACTGTCCACGTGATATAAGTGAAATTGCGCTTTTTACTCACACTTGAGGCGCTGCGCTTTGTGGAAGCTTAGAGCGGAGTAACTAGAAGTATGGCTAAGTCTTGGGGGGGGGGGGGGGGGGGGGGGGGAGGTGATTAGTACATTTTAAAAACTCTTGTCTAATTAAGACTAATTATCAATTTAAACTGAATTAATTGAGTAACACTTAGCTTCCTAGAGTGGGTACAATCACAAAGATTACAAAAGATATAACAATTAACCAACTAGTCTAATTAGTGAAAATACATCTTGTGTGTGTGAATCTACTTATCATGTGCATATCATACATCCCATTCAAGCATTTGTATAATTAACAATTAAACTAATAATGCTAAAATAATAATGTGCTCAAATCAATCACAAACACAAGCATGTATAATGGTTTGACTACTTTTTACTCTACTCCCAGTTGTAGTACCCAACCCATAGGTACACCAAATTTCATTATAGAGGTTTTAAATCAGGTTCACCTCACAACCTAAGAGTTTTAAATAGGTTCATCCCAACCTTTACAATCCTACACAAGGATTGAGTCTTACACATATGCACCCGTGTTAGTGGACCACATACACACCCGTGTCGGTGGCTCTCCTTGGAGACTTGAATTCAACCCCGCTAAGGAGCCTAGGTCCTACTCAAGAACCTATCGAGTTTGGGTTATAAACTCTTACACTCATTTTTACACAATGAAAGAGTGTATGGACTCTAAATGACAACTTTACTTGTCGAATATGAGCCTTGTTGATGAATCGTTCTTGAGTCACTTCTTTTAGCTCTCCCTTACTTGAATTAGCTCCCTAAGCTCCCCAGATCTTATTGTTAATACTTTGCCAATACTTCAGCTCCAACAATCAATCATCCTGCATATGATGTCCCGGTGATGTGACCAAGGTGATGGGAGGTAGGTTGAATCTTCTACAACTAATGGTGAGTTGTATGCCTAGAAGGATTCACCTAAAAGATCTTTAAGAAAAGTTTAGATAAAGGTTTTACTTATAGAATTTGAGTCTAAACTTCTAGAGATCACAAGGAAACAAGTTCATCTTCGATTGAGCTTCGAATGCTCCAACAAGTTATTAATCACAAGGGAACAAGTTCATCTTCGATTGAGCTTCAAATGCTCCAACAAGTGATTAATCACAAGGAAGATGACTTGATTGTGTTAGGATTAGAGCCTAATGATGTTATCAATAATGGTGGCTTTTAATGCACTAAAATTTCCTCAAAACGTGCCCAACAACCGAATACCCTATATAAGGTGTTGAAACTCCAATGATAAAAAATGGGTAGAAAATGGCTCTGTCGATAGGATCGAAGCCTTCTTCGATGGGATCGAAGGCTTGGTTGATGGGATCAACGAACTATCTAGAGAGTTTAGAAAGTTTGCTGGATAGGTGTTCAATGACATCGAACCCATCTTCGATGGCATCGAAGAAGTACCCTTCGATGGGATCGAAGATGTATCCAGAGAGTTCAAATAGTTGTTGGACATATTGGTCAACGGTATCGACCAGGGCTTCGATAGGATCGACATCCAATCGAAACATACTTCGATGGGATCGAAGTCTTATTGAAAACTACTATTTGGACTAAATGATTTATATCAGCTTGCACCTCTTATTAGCCTAACTTATCATGTTTTTCTAAGTGTTCTAAGGCTAACTATGATGACTAATGGTATTCCTTTCAAGTCCAAGTTATCTAGAGGTTATGGGATGTTTTGGTTTTAAGGATTGAGATCACCAAGGTTCCTCATTTACCTGTATCTTCCTCCTTGATGCTTGTTCTCACTTGAATCCTCGGTTTTCAGCTTATCAAGGCTCAACGATATTACAATACATGGACGCATGTGATTGACAAATAAGGTGCACTAGTATACCACAAATAAGTGCACTAACAATCTCCCCGCTTGTCAATTTCGAGACGAAAACTTAACCTAAACCTTGTCATGGTCCATACTAATGACAATAATAAAACAACAAATAAATTACATGTTTAAGGGTACAAAGATATACAACATAAAATACAACTCTAGACATGTAACCACTTGCGATGCTCCCCTGGATTACTCTCTCATAATCTATTAATCATACAACATAAAACATAAATTAACTTTTTTTTGTGGGACTTGATCTTTCTCCTCCCTTTATTAGCAATTGACAAACCAATCTCTCCCCCTTAATGATACATCAATTATGTTTAGGGAAGGAGAAATTGGAATGTCTACACATATAATATAAGCACATGATAACAGGAGAGAATAAGGGTGCATGAACATTAAACACATGGAGTATGCATCCCATGATCACTTAAAAATAAATATTTTTATTTAAACATAGGTGATCATGTTAAATGGTCATTCAAACATATATATGAAAGTATAAATGACCAATGCATAGATAAGCAAACATGAAGCACAAAATTCAACAAGATATACTAATTTAGGTAGGATGATAGTCAAGCATTCTAAAGGTATAAAAATAGGCAACCAATGCTAAACTATCAAAGACTTATGAGGCTGGAATCCTCTAATATGCCTATAAGCACACTAACGAAGCCGAAATCCTCAGATTTACCTATAGTGTTCAGATTCTAGCTACCCTTAGTAGAGTTCTTCTAGTATTTCATCTTAAGGGTAACCTACTTTCCTCAACATCCTCATAAAATACAGCATATGAGGAGAGATTGTGAACTCCTTTTTCTCCTAGAAGGGATAATGGTTGGGATCTTCTCTTAGATTTGAAGGGAGAGAGGTAGTGATGGGGGCCCATAAAATGGATAATGTCTTTTTGTCTCCGTCAGTAGGAGATTCAGTTGATTCAGATTTGAACTCCACTGTATCATCCAATGTTACTACCATAGCCTTTTTTCCTTTGACTTTAGGCTTGTTCAGGCAATCAGTCGCAACATGACCATTTTCACCACAACTGTAACATTGAACATATTTGAATTTAGAAGGTTTGCCCTTATGATTTTCCTTATTGTCCTTATTGTCATAACTCTTCTCTCTATTAATTTTGAGGAATCTCTTAAATTGTTTATTAAATTTCTATTTTCCATCTTTCTCATCACTATCTTATTCAAATTCACTCTCTATTTTTCTATGGGAGTGCTTGTGTGAAGTCTTCAAGACAATGTGTTTCTTCTTAGAGGGGACTTCAAAGTATAGTTCATGAGTTTATAGGGAACCTAAGAGTTTTTCTACTTTTATTGTGTCTATGTCTCTACACTCTTCTAAGGTTATGACTTTGGAGTTAAATCTCTCCGGGAGGGAGCCAAATTTTTTTCTACAAATCCGCCTATCTGGAATCCTCTCTCTTAAGCCACACATGGAGTTACAAATATGATTTATTTTAGTATAAAACTCCATGAAAGATTCATCACCCTCCATTTTAATGTTTTCAAAATGTGTAGTAAAGAGTTGAAGCTTGAAACGTTTGATGGTCTCGTTCCTTCACGAGTGATCTCCATGGTCTCCTAAGTTGATTTGCTAGTCTCATAATTGCATATATGATTAAATTTATCGGGTGAGCTAGCACAAAAAATTACATTGAGACCCTTGACATTGTAGCCACAAAGAGACCTTTCTTGGTCACTCCAACTGGACATTGCCTTATGTTAAGTGACAATAACTCCATCTCATTCCAACATTTCCACCGGTGCAATCCAACCTTGTTCAATTAAGTTCTATACTATTAAATTAAGGGACATTAAAAATATTTACATCCGGGCCTTTTAGTACTCATAATTTGAACCATAAAAAAAATGGTAGACGAGTGGTCATACTACCCCCCTCTCGGGTAGACATCGTGCTAGAGTCCCTTAGGATCTAATTCAGATGGTTAAATCCTTCAAGAGTAGCTCACACTTACTCTATTAGAATAACTCGTATTGATATCAATTGAAAATTGAATATTAAGAAGGGGTACTCGGCGAGTTGCTCTTATAAAAGTAACTTTGTTAGTGCACTTTTCTATGGCATACTAGTGTACCATATTTGTCAATTACATAGGTCCATGTGTTTAGGTGTTAGTTGAGCCCAAAGAAGATGAAGACCGAAGTCACAAGAGGATAACTGCATAAAGGAAGAAGAAACAGGTAAATCAGACATGCCTTGGTGAGTCAAAATCTTTGAACCTAAACCAAAACTAAACCTCTATATGACTTGACCCAATAGGTATACTTTTAGTCATCATAGGATGACCTTAGGAGTCCTAAAGACCACCCATTATAAGGCCTTAGAAGTTAGCGAGCTGCTGTAAACAAATTGCCCAAAATAGTAGAACTCACTATGTTGTAGATAGGTCCACAGATCCTGTAGAAAAGTCTACAGATCCTAGAAACTGATCGACAGACCCTGGATACCGGTCGACAGAGACCAAATTTGGATAGCAAGATGCCTAGTTATTTAGCTCGGTCGACTACCAACTACGACTATTGACGACCCTCTTGAGACTGGTCAAAGACCCTTGGAGACCGATCGATAGTTAGCCGTTGCTGCCCATTTTTCAATCGTTGAAGTTTTTTCTATAGAAAGATGGGGTGCGATTTGAGGGTTTAACAGAGAGATTTTAGTGCATTAAAGCCACCCACATTGCTCATATGATTAAGTTTTGATCCTATCCATTCCAAGTCATCTTCCTTGTGTTTTATCATAAGTTGGGGCAATCAAGAGCTCATATGAAGATGAACTTGCTCTCTAGATGTTTTAGACACCTACACTATAGGTAGATCCTTTGTCTTAACTTCTCTAGAAGTCCATATAGGTGAATTCTTCTAGGCTTGCAACACACAACCCTTTATAGAAGATTCAACCTATCTCTTATTACCTCAGGTATCTAAAAAAGAGGAATATATGCAAGGTAGTTAATCATTGGAGTTGAGGCATTAGCAAAGTATCGACAACAAGATCGGAGGAGCAAAGAGGAGCTGATTGAAGCACGGAAGAGCGAAGATCAAGCAACCTGAAGTGACACTAAACAAGGGGC
Source organism: Liriodendron chinense (assembly GCA_003013855.2). Classification (NCBI taxonomy): domain Eukaryota; kingdom Viridiplantae; phylum Streptophyta; class Magnoliopsida; order Magnoliales; family Magnoliaceae; genus Liriodendron; species Liriodendron chinense. The sequence goes on from ML058584.1 coordinate 2,760,505, forward strand.
TCAATTTGACAAAGTAAGTGACATTATTGAGAGTCTAATTGCACACCATTTCCTTACGGAGGATTGAGTGTGAGAGTTTGGAATCAAACTCGACCAAGTCTCCAAGGGGAGCCTCCAGCGGGCGAATATGCTAAGTTCTTGAGTAGGACCGAAGGGTTGGGAGGAACCTTGTCATACTCCTGGGTTGTATGGAACTTATAAACATTTAAGTTGAGAGATGAACCTGTTAAAATCTTCTTCATAGGTAGGGAGAAACCTTGTTAAACTCTCCGATAGGGTGGAACCAATTTAAAATACCTAGTTTGGGAGGAACCTGATTTAAACTCCCTTAGAGAATTTCGGTGTGATCAAGGGATGAGTATAACAACCGGGAGCGGAGTAGGAAATCCAAACTACTAAACATCATTGTGTTTGTGATTGTCATTTGAGCACTATTTCATTCATGCATTGTTTATTTAATTGCTTAATTATATAAATGATTGAATGCTATGTTCTAGATAGACACATTCACATACAAGATGTATATTCATTAGGCTTATAAACATATGCTTGTTCGCTCCCCAAGTGTGGGGTTGCGATGTAGTAATAATTCGGGTAGAGACTGAGATCGTCCTCAGGGACTAACTCAGGAATTCACAGAATTTCTTCAAACAATTTCTAATTGAAATCAAACTAAAACAAACTGGAATTTGAATGTAGATGAATAATCTATAAACTTAAGATGAATTTAACAATCTAAAGTGGCACTAGGGTGACAAGGATCCACTTGTAGCTATCCTTGATGCATAATTTGCTTTGGTTTCTCAAATACATAACTAGAATTGAAATCAAATCCTATCTGGCCGGATTATAGAGCGGTTATATTATCAAAACAACCCAACACATGTGTTGTTCATTAACATGATTCCCTCAATTCAAGTTAAGACTTAGGCACACTCAATTGCATAGGCCAATCCTAATTCCAATAGATTAAGATCACAACTATGATAATCATCAAACCTTATCACTAGATTTAACTAATATTATAATTTGAACTTGATTCAAATCACATAGACATACAACACATATCAGATTTTACGAACAAAGATAGAATTTTGGTTTGAAATTCCCACACGAAGAACCAAGTTCTAGAGCGTATTGAATCCGATTCCTCGGAGCGTACAGGTCTAGATCTTTGCAAAACAACTAAGAATTAAGTAAAATCTTTCCAAACATCCATGAGTCATCATAAGATTAAGAAAAACTACTTATAATTTTATTCAAACTTAACAAACCATTGTTCAACATTAAAACCAATTCATGAAACCGAAAAAAGAATCAAAACATCTTAGATCAACTACAAGCTTCCCCTCTTAGCCCTAGCTAAGGGGTTTAGCCAACCATGCTAAACAAAAATAGGAAATCTAAGTTAAACATGAAGAATTAGAAAGAAAATAAAGTAAATGGAGTTGTAAAACTCCAAATTCATCATTCTCCACCTTTCAATGCAATAGATCTCTTATAGGATACCCTAAGAACGTAGTAGAGGTGCCCTTTTATAGCAAAAGTCCGCCACCGACTTGGAATCTTCTGAAATTGCGTAACTCTTTATCCAATTACGCAGATAGTTCCGATTGATCAGACGATGGTCGATGGATCGTAAAAATGTCCAGAGAGTTACTATTTTCCATCACTGTTTTCGATTGATCGGACATGACTCCGATTCATCGGAACACCCCTGATCGATTGATCAGAACTCCTCCGATGGTTCGAAAATTTGTCCAGAGAGTTATTTAAAAATTCAATTTTTTAGGTGTGTCCGATGGATGGTCCGATTGATCGGAGACCTATCGGAACGTCCTCCGATTGATCGAAGACCTATCGGGGATCCATCGAAACTGCCTGTTTCTTCAATCTTTTCTGCTTTATCTTTGAACTTTCTTTACTTAATTTCTTCTTCTCATTCTTGATTCTTCAATGATCCTTTGAAGTGCTCTTTAATATTCAAAATGGTGGAATCTCTCTCTTATCCTACAATCACAAAACCATGCATTAGACAGGTCTTTAAACATGTAAATCATGCATTGTTAGTGATGAAATGGGGTTAAAATATGCACATTTAAGAGCTCAACAACCCTCCCCCAAACCAGCATTTTACCAGTCCCGAGTAAAACATGCGTGAAACAAGTCAATCCTCTATAACCCAACTCTCTCTTAGAAACTTCTTCTATAAACTCCAAAACATACAAGTATAAATATCAGAGACAATCAATGATAAACATTGAAATCTTAAATTCTCCAAATACCGTTAAGTGTTCCACATAGAATTCCCACCAATTGATTGATAAATAGAAAATCTAGAACAAATGTGGTCTAGTGTGCAAAGTGAATGCTCATTTCATGAACTTCGAGATCTAAAATGTACAGATCAATAACAAGCCTATGACAAGAATTTGCCTTACCGTTCCTTCGATGACTTTCACACTACTTCCTATTTCCAGCTTAGGTTATGGGTAGACCTTCCCCTGGTTAGTTAGTAGGTAACCCTTTTCGAAATTTCTCAACAAATATTTAATAATATCCGAACTTCTTTTTATATACATTAGATAAGATTTTTATAAATCCATATCTTTCATTCTTTTTTTTTTCTTATTTCCTCATGAACAAGGACGGACAAAGTTCCCTGGCTTGGTTCCTTAACACCTTAACTCTCAGTCTAATCGATCCACAAATCCAATAATCCATTCCATTATGAAAATTGTGTAATGTGAACTAGACTCAAAGTGTTCAAAATTTCTAGCATTCATTCAATATGAGAATTCATATAGAAATATACTATATTTAAGACAATTCAAGGATTTTAAAATCACAACACCTCCTTTCTCTTCCTCTTATACTTGTATCATCTAAAGTGTATAAAAATTAGGTTTTCCAAGAGAGTTTTGAAATTATAGAGATAAAAAAATTTCCTACATAATTGCTCGAAATGTATAAAATATTAGATGATGAATCATGATGAATTTCATCCCCAACCAAATCTTACATTGGCCTCAATGTAACAAGATATGAATGCATTGATAACATGAGAGCAATGTCAAAAACAAGGGGAGTGAGGAATGAGAGTACCTAAAAGAGCAAAAATCGGGATTCTACCTCTATGTAACAAACCTACTGAAAAACAAACAAAAACACAAATCCTAATCTTAATCTCCGCTATACCTCAGGAGATCAAGTATCCTGATACATAGGATTAGTCAGAGGTATGGACATACCTTCTGAAGGAAAATTCTCAAAGAAGGATTTTAAATCCTAACAATTTGTTTTAAAGATGTTGTCATTCATTGGATTCAACAACTCGACAGTCCCATATGGATAAACAGTTTTGACAATGAAGGGAGCAGTCCATCGAGACCTCAATTTTTTCAGAAATAAATGTAGCCGAGAATTATACAAAATGACCTTTTGATTGATCGTGAAAGTCTTACAAATGATGTTCTTATCATGGAACACTTTCGTCTAGTCCTTGTAAATTCTCGCATTCTTATATGCCTCATTACGAAGTTCTGCAAGTTCATTCAATTAAAGCTTGCGTAGCGAGCTTGCTTTGTCAGAATTGAAAATCATCTTCTTTATCGCCCAATATGCCCTATGTTCCAACTCCACAGGCAAGTGACAAGCTTTCCCATAGATAAGTCTATAAGGTGACATTCCAATGAGGGTCTTGAAAGCTGTACGGTAAGCCCAGAGTGCATCGGTAAGTTAAATCGACCAATCCTTATGATCATGGTTTACTGTTTTTTCTAGAATGTGTTTGATTTTCCTGTTAGATATCTCAGCTTGTCCACTTGTTTGTGGGTGATAGGGAGTGCTCACTTTATGTGTAACACCATATTTCTTCATTAATGCTTCAAATGGCCGGTTATAAAAGTGCCCTCCATCACTAATAATGACTCGAGGTGTTCCAAACTGGGAAATGATGTTTTCTTTTAAAAATCGAATGACTGTTTTATGGTCATTATTCCGGAATGGAATCGCCTCGACCCATTTTGAAATATAATCAACGACAAGTAAAATGTATAAATTTTCAAAAGAAGATGGGAATGGACCCATGAAATCGATGCCCCAACAATAAAAATTTTTGATTGGTATGATGGGATTGAGTGGCATCATATTTTGATGGGATATTCCTCCCAATTTTTGACAGGGCTAACATGCCTTACAAAACTCATGCATATCTTTGAACATGGTGGGCCAATAGAACTAACATTGTAGAATTTTGGCTGTGGTCTTCTTAGCCGAGAAGTGGCCAACACATGCCTGAGAATAACGGAAGGAGATGATACTGTGTTGCTCATGATCTGGCACACATCTCCTTATAATCTGATCGGGACAGTACTTTAATAAGTACGGGTCATCCCACAAGAATTTTCTTACCTCGCTGAAGAACTTATCCTTATCCTGCTTTTTCCAATGTGTCGGAATTGTACCAGTAGCAAGATAATTAGCAATGTCCGCATACCATGGTAATTGGGAGACTGTGAAAAGTTATTCATCTGGGAACATGTCATTGATCACAATCGTCTCAGGGGAATCAGTGAGGACAAGTCTAGAGAGATGGTCAGCCACTACGTTTTCTACTCCCTTTTTATCATGTATTTCGATGTCAAATTCTTGGAGTATGAGGATCCATCGCAACAAGCGCAGCTTAGCATCCTTCTTAGAAAGAAGGTACTTAAGCATGGCATGATTGGTAAATATGATGATCTTGGATTCGATCAAATAGGACATAAATTTGTCTAAAGCAAATACTACAGCTAAGAGTTCCTTTTCTGTAGTGGTGTAGTTTGCTTGAGCCGAGTTTAGATTTCTACTTGCATAGTAGATGATGTACGGCTTCTTCTCTTTTCTCTGGCCTAACACTGCCTAATAGCATAATCACTGGCATCACACACGATCTCAAAAGGAGTGCTCCAATCAGGTGGTTGCATTATAGGAGTACATGTCAACATATCTTTAAGTTTGATAAAGGCATTTTAACATTCCTCATTTCACTCGAATATTTCTTCCTTTTGGAGGAGGTTACACAAAGGACAAGAGAGGGTACTAAAGTCCTTGATGAACCTCCTACAGAATCCGGCTGTCCTAAGAAGGACCGCACCTCTCGTACGCTCTTAGGTGGTGGAAGGTTAGAGATAAGATCAATTTTAGCTTTGTCCACCTCGATTCGTTTGGTTGAGATAATGTGACTAAGGACTATTTCCTTTTGAACCATAAAGTGACATTTCTCCTAATTCAACACGAGATTCTTCTCTTCACATCTTTTCAAAACAGTTTTTAAGTGTATGAGGCACTCATCAAAGTCACAACCAAATATTGAGAAGTCGTCTATGAAGACTTCGAGAATTTTCCCTACCATATCGGAAAATATGCTCAACATGGAACGCTGAAGGTGGCAAGGACATTACATAGTACAAATGGCATCCTTTGATAAGCAAAAGTGTTGAATGGACATGTGAATGTTGTCTTCTCTTGGTCCTCTAGGGCGATCTCTATTTGGTTGTATCTTGAATATTCACCGAGGAAGCAAAAGTGGGAATGACCCGCTAACCTTTTTAAGATTTGATCAACAAAAGGTAAAGGGAAGTGGTCTTTCCTCGTAACTGTGTTTAACTTTCGGTAGTCAATGCACATTCTCCAACCGGTAGTGACCCGATTGGCACGAGTTCATTGTTGGCATTGGCTACGATGGTTATTTCATATTTCTTAGGCATGACTTGAGTTGGACTCACCCATTGACTATCGGATGTTGGATAAATGATACCCACACCCAATAATTTTAACACCTCGGCCTTAACTACCTCCTTCATGTTTGGATTGAGGCATCTTTGTAGTTGCCCAGATGTTTTCGCATTCTCCTCAAGGTGTATGCGGTGAGTATAAATCAGGGGATCTATGCCTTTGAGATTCGCAATTGACCACCCGATGGCATTCTTATGCTCTATTAGAATAGCAATCAACCTACTCTCTTGCTCCTAATTCAAGTGGAAAGAAATCATCACCGAATAAGTTTCATCTCGACCTAAATATACGTATTTAAGATCCGTAGGTGCTACAACCCGAAGATTGCACACCCAAGTGCAGGTAGCGAAGTAGTAAAATACTCGGTAAGATCGGGGTCGATCCACAGGGATTGGGGTTAAGAACACTTAGAGAAATTAGTTTAGGTGAGTGAGATGAAATCTGGTTTATCCACGAGAGTGGAGCAAGTTGTGTGTGGTGAAAGACAAAAATAGAAAAGGGGCTAAGGCATCAGGGATCCACCTTTGATTCATTCACAAGATTTGATTCGTTGGTCCATCTATAACTCAACTGGAATTGAATAAAGATTCATTCCAACCGGAAGATAAAACAGTTAAACCATTTGCATATTTCATAAAAGATGGTGATCTGAACCGATTGATTTGACCATGAAGCACTCGTTAGTTGATCGCAGGGAATTCCAAGCATCCACTGTGCCTGGAGTCGACAATGGATCAAGGAATTGTACAGATCAACAACTTTGCCAACAAGTCAACCGATAAGATCACAATTCATACGATCAAATGCATACTTACATGATAGGAGGCTTTGATTAACCGATCCAACCGTTAAGATCTCGTCTATCGATCGCAGGGAATCCAAAGCATCCAATGTGCCCGGAGTCTACAATGGATCAAGGGATTTTACAGATCGATGACTTTACCTACACTAGCTCGATGACCGTAGGGAATCCAAAGCATCCAACGTGCCCGGAGTCGACGATGGATCAAGGGGCTTGCACAACAATAGCGTCTGCCGAGGTGGATAACCGAATCAATCAACCAAAGAGAACTCCAACATTTACACCACACAATGTTGAACCAAAAGAACCATAGCTTGCAAATTTCTTCAAAGGCTTCACCCCTAGCCTTAGCTAGAGGTTTAGCCAACCATGCTACAATGGAAGACTAAAACTCACTAAGAAAGAAAATTCTACACTACTCTATACTACAAATGAAAGAAAGAAAGAAAACTAAAGGAGAGAAGAGAGGAGTTGTAGAGAATGGGATGATATGGGGTTTGAGGGATGATTGAAATGAGGAGGAGAGGCCTCCTTTTATAGACTTTTGAGAGGCTCCCAAGCCTCCTCCCAATCTTAGGTGGCACTCCAAACCCAAAGCAGATTTTTATTGAGGTTCGGGCTTGGAGTTAGGCTTGGAGTGCCCAAAGCAAACTTTTCTTTTAGGTTCGGGCTTGGAGTTAGGCTTGGATGGACATGTGGCAAGAAAAGTACTCCAAGCCTAGGTGGCACTCCAAGCCCAAAGTAGATTTTTTTGGAGGTTTGGGAATGGAGTGAGGCTTGGATGATGAGGTGGCATGAGAGCCTTACACAAGTGTTGGGAAAGAGAGAGAGAGAGTGAGAGAGAGAGAGAGAGAGAGAGAGAGAGAGAGAGAGAGAGAGCTTCTCTCTTGCAGCCATGGTGGAGATGATGAGAAGGATCAAGGGCCAGCACGTGTGCTGGAGAAGGTGGGGTCCACTGCTGCAGCTAGGACGTGCTTGCAGCACGTGTGAGGAGTGGACGGCTGAGGTTTGGGCGTGCTGCTGTTCTTGGATGGACGCCCACTGCTGGAGATGGTGGGCCTGCTGGTGCTGTGGACGGCTGCAATAATGGTTGATGGAAGTTGAGTAGCTTGCTGCACTGTTGCTGCACGTGCAAGCTGTGGGGACGCTGGTGGAGATGGGCGTGCTCATCAGGTGAAGGAGTAGTGGGGTCCACAGTGATGGACGGTGATGAAGTTGGCTGGCGAAGTTGGACGGTCTTGCTGGTGTTGGATGGCCGTTTGATGATGGACGTCCAGCAGCTGGATGATGGAGTGCATGCTGATCCATCAGCACATTTGATGGATGGACGGCTGTAGTTTCAGCTACTGCAGAAGTTAGCTGCTGGACTGGGACGGATGCCCACTGCTGGACGTGATGGAGCTGTCTGATATGTGGCCCACCTTTCAGCTAGACACAGATGAAGGTTGGGTGGCCTTGGACGGTGAAGATCATGGTGATGGTCCACCTGCTTTGGACGTTGGAGAGATTATCTCCATCTGAACAGTGAATCAGTTTGCTGGGCGATCTGCTGCACATTGAACTGGTCGGACGGTTGCTGAAGGATGGAGGTGTCCAGCAGGTGGAGCTGATGGTGAGGCAGCTTGGACTACTGAGATGATCAGCTGTGGATGGCATTGGACGCTGGAGATTTGAATACCAGCATGTGTGGGAGCAGTTGGACGTCTAGCTGTTGATGGAGCTGGAAATGGTGGGGTCCACTAGAACATGGGATGGACGGTGGAGATCACTGCTGGACCCATGGCTGGTACGTGCTACAGCTGGGACGTCCACAAGATGGACTGGATGGAGGTGGCTGTTTAGCTGGTGGAGCCCTCTTGACGGTGTTGATCATCTGGCCACTGGATTGGAGATGAGGGACGTCAGATGAACGGCGCTGGAGATCTCCAGCTACTGGACGGTGAGGATGGAGTTGCTACACGTGCAATAGGTGGGGTCCACTAATTGAACGGCTGGATCGAAAGGGCAGCTATTGCTGAAGCTTGGATGTCCAACCCTTGTTGATCTGGCATGTGTGAGGCTTGGACGTCCATCAGCTGGCCATGGTGATGCACGTGTGATGAGGAAGGATGCCCAGGTCTTGGTGATGCACACGTGTGGAGCTGAAGAACCGTTGGATGGTTAGATGGTTTGGTCTGGTCGGTGGCTAATATGGATGGATGATGTGTTGCAGCTTCCTTGAACGGCTGAGATGAAATGGACGTCCATGTGATGGCTGAATGGACGGTTGGGATTGTTGATCACGCATGATGGATGGTGGAGACGTCCTTCACTTGTCGGTTGATGTACGGTTTATCCACATGTGGCCATCTAATCTTGATCATTCAAACTTGCGTGCTTGCCTAATCACCAGAACCTAGATTTCCAAATGAGCAGATGTGGTGCGGTCCATTGTAGCATGTGATCCATCATTTGACCTTTTCAGTTTAGTTTCCTTCAAGACTATCGCACACTTGATCTTGATCACTTTTACGTCCGAAAATGCCCTAATTGGCTTGGATCTTGTCCAACCTCTCCTGAACACCTGAAGACAGAAAATTAACCTAATGAGGGATAATTAACCAGAAAAACAATGATATTGCTCTTAACAACCAGGGTTAATTATACAATAGTAGGTACTCATCACACCCCATAACCAGCATTTTGCTAGTCTCGAGCAAAACATGCGAAAATCATCCAAGGAATTTTCAAAATACTGCAATCAATCTTATCCTCGTCAGTTTTCACCAATCGAAACAATCTCGAGACTTCCTCTTATTTCCTAATAAAATAAAAATAGAGAGAAGAAAAGGTTCAATGTATGTGATCCTTCAAGTTATCTAAACAATAGAGTTTCCAAGGCATATAGTTTTGAGAATATATAAACCTAGATTCTAGCTACTTTAGTCAACAACCTAATTGAGTTCAAAGCATTAATTATTCAATAGAAGCATTCTAAACATTGAGTTCCATGGTGCACTGTGAAGTCTAGCCTTGACACAACTAGGGGTTCAGTCTTCTACTTTCATGTTAACATTGATGATTGAAGAGAATGGTCAAATCAACCAAGTCACTGATTCCGAACCTCGCTACTGTTCTTTTCAATATTTTTCTAGCTTTTGATTTATTTATTTATTATTATTATTATTTTTGAACCACGAACCGATAGCCGAAGACTCCAAAAGGCTCACTTCGTACTATGGTAATGTTTTGTAATGGTAACGACAATGGATGAAAATCCTTGCCCCAAATTACGATGAATATTCTCTCCCCTTTTTTTTTTCTTTTTTTTTTTTTGTGAACTAAGTAAACAAGGATCTCCAGGCTTGGTTCCTATCACTCTCAACAATCATCAAGTCAACATTATAGTATCAAACTTAAATCCTGGCAATGCAAGCTAGATGTGAACTTGTGAAAATTCATGACTCAATCAATGTTTATCATTTTCTAATAGAAAATTAATGGAAAGAACTCAATTTTGAAATTTACTGAAGCAACTAAACTCTAAGTTTTAACATTGTCATCACTAAATGCCTTTTCATTCTACTATTAAAATTATTTCCAAAATCACATAAATCACATAAATCCCTAGATTTTTTTTTTTTTATAACATAAAACTAAAAAAAATTTCAACAACATTTTCAATAAAATTCCGTAGGAATTCCCACCCCCCAACCTAAATTCGACATTGTCCTCAATGTTGAAAAATATGTAATATAACATAATATGTGAGCAATAACAAAAAGAGGAGTGAGTGAGAAAGTACCTGAGAGAATTATCAACAAGCGAGTTTATTCATACCTAATCATAAGCAAAGACAAGAAATCCTAATCTAAACTAATCTATCCTAGGAAAGCAGGGAAATGGATCTCCATCAGACTAGGAGATCAATCAAGGGAATAGACTGGAGCAGGATCATCATGTATTTCAACAAATTTCACATTAGGACCATCCATAGTCCTGCTCGGCAATGTACATGGGTGTTCTTAATCATTATGGGCTAATAGAAATTCTCACCACATGTACGAGAAAAGGAGACATCATCAAGAAGATATCTCCTTAATGCATTAACTGGGCAATGGTTTATCAAAAACGGATCTTCCCAGTAATGGTCCACTTCAGTCTGAAAAGACCAAAGCGATGGAGAGACTTCAAATGATTCTTCAAATGGTGGTGTCTTCTCCATATGATCAGAATCTCCCGGTGCTTCCACAATAGATGGTATTAAGTGAGAATCAGTGGGAAACATCTTTTCATGCACCGGGTCTTGCAAGGCGTTCACTATCATGAGATCATTTGAATCTTCAAAGTGAGCCAAGCAATCTTCCAAAGAATTAGGACACTCAATACAGGAAAACTCTTCATCAATAATGAAATTGGGCATGTCAATTTGGTGAATTGTATCAAAATCACTTTGTTGGGGAATTTCCATGGCATGATTATTAATTAGAGGCTCAGAAGAGATTAACCTCTGGGGAAACGGGACCACGGGCTCATAAGCACACTCCGACTCTTCATCTTGTTGAACATCACCAATCATATTATCACCCTCAGATTTTTTAGATTCCTCAGGTTCGTCAACCTTCATTAGAATCTCGTCAACCGTTCAAAGCTTCCGCACATATAGTGTCTTAAGTGTGAGTCATAGGCGCAATTTCAATTGGTATTAAAGCGGGTTGTTCTTCAAGGACTTAACCGTCTAGAGTAAGATCTTATATCAGAATTATAGCATGATGTCTACCCAAGATGGGAGTAGTTTTATAACTCGTTCACCATATTTTGACGGATCAAATTATGTATAGTGGAAGGCCCAGATGTGAATATTTTTATTGTCCCTTGATTAAATAGTATGGGACTTAGTTCTGTTAGTGCACTTTTCTGTGGCATACTAGTGCACCTTGTTTGTCAATTACTTAGGTCAGTGAGTCTAGTGTCGGTTGAGCTTAATGAAGACGAAGACCAAAGACTCAAGATGGACCGGCTGCATCAAGAAAGAAGAAACAGGTAAATGTGATGCCTTGGTGTGCCTTGCCTTGACCAAAACCTAACCCATAACCTCTTAGATGACTTGCACCACCTAGGTATACCTTTAGTCATCATCATTAGTCTTAGAACTCCATGAAAAACATGATAAATTAGACTAATTAAAGAGGTGGAAGCTGCTGCAATTAAAAAGGCTCAAACAGCAGTTTTCGATAGGACTCCGATCAATCGGACAGGTGCTCCGATAGGACTCCGATCAATTGGACAGGTGCTCCGATAGGACTCCGATCGATTGGACAGAAATTCCGATCAATCGGAAATTGTCCCAGAAAAAATTGAAAACTCACTGGACATATTTTCGATCAATCGGACAGTCTTCCGATCCATCGGAAGGGGCCGTCCGATCAATCGGACAGTGTTCCGATCAATCGGAATTTCTTCCAGAGACTTCTCTGGATAGATTTCCGATCAATCGGACTTGTCTCCGATCAATCAGACTGGGCTCCGATCAATCAGACACTTTTTCGATTGATCGGAGATGCACGAATCTGCCCGTTTTTTTACCGTTGGAAGAAAATCTATTTAAAAGGGGGATTCATTTTTTAAGCTAAGGGAGGGGATTTTGAGGAGATAGAAGCCACAATTGCTAGAGATCATTAGAGGCTCTATCCCAAACACATAGCAAGCCATTCTCCTTGTGTTTTCATCACAAGCTTGGGCCATTCAATGGCATCTTGAGAATAGGACTTGTTCCCTCTTGATTCCTAGGGTTTAGACACCTTGATGATAGTTAAATCCTTTGTCTAAACACTACCTAGGAGTCCATTTAGGTGCATTCCTCTAGGAAACCCATTTCCTACCATTTGTAGAGGTTTCACCATTCCCTAGCACCTTGGGCATCTTCAATGGAGCATCACATGCAAGGTAGCTGATCTTGGAGCTGAAGTCTTGGCAAAGCAACGGCGTCAACGATCGGGGGAGCACAAGGGGAGCTGATTCAAGCACGGGAGAGCGAGAAGAAGCAACGCGAAGCGGCGCTGAACAAGGGGCTCAATCCGACAAGTAGGTTGTCTTGTTAAGAGTCCATCCACTCAATTCCCTGTGGGAGTTGAGTGTAGAGTTTGTTTGACAAACTCGCCCCGGGGTCGTCAGTCGATCCTTGGCCTATTAGTTGGGCCTAAAATCTAGGGATGTCAGCCGTTCCTTGGCACGTTAGTCGGGCCTAAAAAAAAGTCTCCAAGGGGGAGCCACCAACACGGGTGCAAACGTGTAGGTTGGGAGGAACCTGTAAACTCCTCGGTTGGGTGGATCCGAGTTAAAACACCTTGGTTAGGAGGAACCAGATTTAAACTCCCCAGTGAATGCCGGTGTGCTCAAAGGGGTTGAGTACTTGAACCGGGAGTGGAGTAGACAAGTAGTCGAACCACTATACATCGTCGTGTTTGTGATTGTTCTTGAGCACATTTCTCTTTATGCATTATGTTTAATTGATTAATTATGAATGCTTAGTTAGGAATGTATGCTAGGCACTTGATAGGCACATCCACACTCACAAGATGTACTTTCACTACCTCATGTTGACTTGAGCATTTCTTGATCCATCCTCTCTAGTTCACATGAGTTGATTAGACTAGGTTGTTAATTGCTTTATCTCTTACTAGTCTATTAATTGGACCCACTTAGGCTTGGAAGCCGAAGTGTTTATCGCTTACGTAGTTTAATTTGTTAAATCTGATAAGTAGGCGAAAATAATTTTAAAAGGTCCTAATCACCCCCTCCTATAGGTTTAGCCATAATTCTAGTTGCTCCTCAAGCTTCCGCACGTGTATGCGTAGGGTGTCGTGTTAGGCTACTCGACGTAATTTCAAGTTCAACGAGGTTGGACCGCGCCGGTAGAAACTGTAGAACGAAATGGAGTTGTGGTCACCCAATTCAAACTAATGAAAATTTGGAGTGACGGGAAAATGTCACTTTGTGGCTAGAATGCTAAGGGTCTCAATGCAATCTTTTTTACTGTCTCACCCAATGAATTTAATCGTATATATAATTGTGAGAATTACAAATCAGCTTGGGAGATCCTAGAAACCAAACAAGAAGGAACGAGTACCATCATGCGTTCCAAATTGCAACTCCTCACCACAGAATTTGAAAATACTAAAATGAGTGAGGATAAAACATTTATGGAGTTCTATGCTAGATTGAACCATATCTATAATTCCATGTGTAGCTTAAGAGAAATGGTTCAGGATGGGCGAAAATGTAAGAAAATCCTTAGGTCCCTCTCGAGGAGATTTAGCTCTAAAGTCATAAGATTAGAATAGTGTAGAGACATTGGCATAATGAAAGTAGAAGAACTTTTAGGTTCCTTATAAACTCATGAGCTACACTTTAAACTCTAAGAAGAAAACACCGTCCTTAAGACTTCACATAGGCACTCATATAGGCAAAAGAAAGTTGAGAGTGAGTATGAAGATAGTGATGAGGAAGAAGAATTAAATAAAAAGTTTAAAATATTCCTCAAATTTGAGAGAGGGAGAAGTTGTGACAAAAAAGACAAAAATGGTGAGAAATTCAAAGAAAAATCTTCTAAATCCAAATTCGTTCAATGTTACAACTGTGATGAATATGGTCATGTTATCAATAAATGCCCAATCAAGACTAAGAAATGAGGCAAGAAGGCTACGGTAACAACATGGGATGACACGGAGGAGTCAAAATCTGAATCTAGTGACTCCACTAGTGATGGGGGCAAAAAACCAGTAAGAATTCTCGTGACCTCTACCACTACCTCTCTTTCCCCTAATTAAGAGAGGATCCTGATCATTATCCCTTTTAAGAGGAGGAGTTCTAACCCCTCTTCATATGCCAAATTATATGAGGGGATTGGGGAAATGAGGTTACCCTTAGGCTATTATTAGAAGAACTTTAGGAAGATTAGTTAGAATTTGAACACTATAGGAAAATTTGAGGATTTTAGGCTCATTTATGTGCTTAGGGGCAAATAAGATGATTCAAGCCTCATTAGCCCACCTTGATAGTTTAGCCTATGCTTCCTCTTGGTATATTTAGTTGCTAATATGTCATTTTTACTTAGATTAGCTTAATCTGGCTAAATTATGTGTTTAACTGTATGTTAATTTATGCCCTGGTCATATATGCTTCATGTTTGTCTTAATATGTTCAACTATGCATGATCACCTATGCTTAGATATGAATATATCTTGTGAACATGATATACATGCTCCATGTTTTAATATTCATGCACCCTTATCCCTTATGTTAGTATATGCTTATAGTTAAAACTTTAGACATTCTAACTTCTCATACCTTCACCTTAATTGATGAATCATTAAGGGGGAGAGATTAGTTTGTTAATTGCTGACAAAAAGGAGAAGAAAAAGTAAGTCCCACCAAAATAAGTTTATCTCTGTTTTGTAAGAATTGATATGTTATGGGGGAGCAACTGAAGAGGATCTTTGCGAGTAGTGTACATGTCAAGACTCTATATTTTGTTTGAATATCAATGTAATTTGTACATGTATTTTTATTTGGTAGGTTAGGTTTTTGTTGCGTAATTGACAAATGAGGAGATTGTTAGTGCACTTTTCTATGGCATACTTGTGCATCGTATTTGTCGATTATGTAGGTCCATGTGTCTAGGTGTTGGTTGAGCTCAAAGAAAATGAAGACCGTAGTCACAAGAGGATAATTGCATCAAGGAAGAAGAAACAGATAAATCAGAGACGCCTTGGTGAGTCAAAATCTTTAAACCTAAACCAAAACCAAAATCAAACCTCTAGATGACTAGACTCAATGGGTATACTTTTAGTCATCATAGAATGGCCGCAGGAGTCCCAAAAGACCACCCATTATAAGGCCTTAGAAGTTAGTGAAGCTGCTGTAAACAAACAACTTAAAATAACAGAACTCAATATCTTGTGGACAGGTCTACAGATCCTGTAGGCAGGTCTATAGATCCTGGAAACCGGTCGAGGGAGGCCAAATCTGGTAGCAAGATGCCCAGTTAATTAGACTGATCGACTGCCAACTGTGACCAGTTGACGACCCTCTGGAGACCGATCGACCGTTAGCCGTTGCTGCTCATTTTTCAACCGTTTGATCTTTTTCTATATAAAGATGGCGTGCGATTTGAGGGCTTATCAGAGAGATTTTAGTGCATTAGAAGTCACCCACATTGCTTATATGATTAGGTTCTAATCCTATCCATTTCAAGTCATCTTCTTTGTGTTTCATCACAATTTGGAGCATTCAAGAGCATATATGAAGATGAACTTGCTCTCTCTTGATCTTTAAATGTTTTAGACACCTACACCATAGGTAGATCCTTTGTTTTAACCTCTGTAGAAATACATATAGGTGAATCCTTTTAGGATTGCAACACACGACCCTTTGTAGAAGATTCAACCATCTCTTATCACCTTAGACATTTCAAAAGAGCACAATATGTAAGGTAGTTGATCATTGGAGTTGAGGCCTTGGTAAAGCATCGGTAACAAGATCATAGGAGTAAAGGGGAGCTGATTGACGCACAGGAGAGCAAAGATCAAGCAGCCCGAAGTGGCGCTGAACAGAGGGCTCAATTCGACAAAGTAAGTGTTGAAATTGCGTTACTTTGATTACTCTTGTGGATGCGTATGTGTGCGGAAGCTAAGAGTAGAGCAACTAGAATTATAACTAAGTCCTAGAGGGGGGAGGGGGGGGGGGGGGGGGATTAGGACCTTTTGAAAATCTTTTTGCTTACTTAAACAGTTTAACAATATAAACTAATAAGCAAGAACACTTCAGCTTCCAAGCCTAAGTGGGTCCAATCACAAGACTAGCATACGATTAAAGTAATTAATGACCTAGTCTAAGCAAGCATAGATTATCAAATGATTATATTAATCAAGCTCTTAATCTATGCAACTTAAGTAGACTATGAGAGGATGGATCATATAAGCTCAAGTCTACTCAAGAGTGAAAGTACATCTTGTGTGTGTGGATGTGCCTAATAGGTGCCTAACTGTAGACACCCCACCTTCGGCTACACTGTTGGTAGAGATAGCTGGATGAGTGGAGGACCATACCCCCAAATCCCATGTCCAAACTCAGCCAAACTCACCCTTGTAAGCCCCAATCCATAGCCCAACTCAAGCCCGAACCCAGTCAACTCGCCCCTAAACATCAGCCTGAAAAACCCCCCATAAGAAAAGCCAGTCAAAAAAATCCTAAAAAAGTCAAACTCACTGAGTCAACCCGCTGAGTCAACTCGCTGAGTCAAATCACCGAGTCAACCCGCTGAGTCAACCCGTTGAGTCAAACCACCGAGTCAACCCGCCGAGTCAAATCACCGAGTCGACCCGCTGAGTCAACCCACCAAGTCAACCCACTGAGTCCAAACAGCAGCCCCGAGGCATGTCCGTATCACGCGCTGGAACCCGAGGAGCGTCCGTACGGGTGGCCCCCTGAGGGCCGCCCAAAAATATTTACGGGTTCTGCCACTCTCCAACGCTATAAATACCCCCCGCCCCTTCTCATTTCAACATCCCTCCGAAGCCATCCAGCTCGAGTGTGATCTGTCCCTCTACCCCTTAGCCCATTCCTCCACCAAGGAGAGCCCGAGTGAGGAGATCCTAGCCCTGGTCCAGCCCAGCCTGACCACTGGTCCAAGTCTCCCAAGCCATCCAAGTCTTGATCTAGCCACTCAAAGTCAACCCTTGCGACACCTCCATCCATCTAGCTACTCTTTTACCAGCATCATCTCATTCGCATCTAGCATAAGTGTCACATTTACTTTTCTTCCAACCCCCCTGCTTCACTACAAGTACTTTGATTATTCAAACACACTGCATGCATCTCGCATAAAGCACCTGTTAGTTCGAGCGTATGCTCTGGGCTTGCCTGTTAATGGAAACCTACCCATCAGAAACTCTTACTGTTCAGACCTGCATTCATACTTTAGTCATTATAAGCACCTTGATTATTCAAACACACAGCATGCATCTCGCATAAAGCACCTGTCAGTTCGAGCGTATGCTCTGGGCTTGCCTGTTAATGGAAACCTGCTCATCAGAAACTCTTACTGTTCAGACCTGCATTCATGCATCATGTCATCTATGAGAATATACGAGGATTAAAACAGACTTTCAAGTATTAGTTCGATTCTGTGAAGTAGAGACCGTACTTCGGTACGGGCCGTGTGTGGGGTGCTTAATCTCTTCCCACCCTGTAACCGTGATCCCTTACCTCGAATATCTGGCCGCAGATTACAAGGAGTCATTTTAGAGAAAGGAATCTTCGGATCCCCTTCTCTAACGTTTCTATGGGGTCTAGCCGACTGTAGATTCGAAGTAACTAGCTAGTGGAGACTCTGGTCTTATATAAACTCATCTGACACATCCAGCTTAACACGACAACCAAACAAAGCCCTCGAGAACGAGGCAAGCCAGTGGCACAAACAGGGATTCGCGCGCACGCAACCTCTTCTTCTTTTTCCGAAAGGAAAGGGAGAACGAACGTTGTCGGGAGCTCGAAACGGCGAGGGTCCACAGAATGGCGACTCCGCTGGGGATAAGCTAGTCCCACTAGTCGTGATCCGACTTGAAAAACAGAATTCTTCCCATGCTTGAAAGTCACTAATCCTCATA
Organism: Liriodendron chinense; assembly: GCA_003013855.2. Classification (NCBI taxonomy): domain Eukaryota; kingdom Viridiplantae; phylum Streptophyta; class Magnoliopsida; order Magnoliales; family Magnoliaceae; genus Liriodendron; species Liriodendron chinense. Next base: position 2,778,733 of record ML058584.1, read on the forward strand.
AAATCTCATCTGCATAGCATTCTACCCAAACCCCCCCCCCCAAAAAAAAAAATAGAAAATCCCAAAACCCAAAAAGAGTAGAGTATAGTCCTCACATTGCGCCTCTCGGGCTCAATTTGTTCGGAAACAATTTTCCTTCTGCAGCATAATTCGCACTTGGGCTCAGCAAGCCATGTCCGACCACGAAGAAGAAACTCATCTCTTCCCCGCTCTTGAAATGATCGAAGCGCAACCTCCAGCGCAATAGCCAATTGAGAATACGCCAATCATGCAAGAATTGGCACAAAGAATGAGAGCAATGCAAGAAATGCTCTTGCAATTCATGCAAGCACAAGCTACCGCAGTAGCCAACAATCAGGTTGGCCCAGTTCAGCAATCTCAGCAGCCATGCCAGGTCCCTCCAGCCTCCAGTTCAAATCAAGCACAACCATCGGAGTCTACCCAAGACTACCGACAGCAGCCATCTCAGCCCTTCGCTATGGGGCATCCTTCTCAGTACCTTCCCGCGACGACAAGACCGCCTCAAAGCACTCCTGTCACAGGAACTTCCAGTCAGCTTCTAGTCAACCTTGCAAACAACAGTCTCAGTAGATCTCAGCACGTCCCCGTCGATGGGACTCCTTTCCTTTCTCAGCATGTCCCCGCCGATGGGACCCTTTTTCAATTTCAGCACATCCCCGCCGATGGGATTTCAATTCAATTTCCAGCAACAGGGACAGCACTGGTAAATGCCCACAATGGGGGTCAGTGTCAAGCCCACATCAATCAGCGGACAGTGGCGAATACCCAACAAGGGGGTCACTTCCCAGCATCTCAGCCTCCTGCAAACAGGAGCACTTTTCAATTCCAGCACATCCCCGCCGATGGGATTCCAGTTAATTTCCAGCAATCTTCAATTCAGCAAACTCCAGTTAATTTTCAGCAATCTTCAATTCAGCAGTCTCCAGTCAATTTCCAGCAAGTTCCAGTTTAACCTTCAGTACAATCCTCAGTTCAATTACAGTCCTTTCGAGCACAAGCTCATCAGAGTCCAGTTCAATCATCAAATCAACTTCAGTAACCCGCGGTTGCTTTTCAGCAAACCCATAGGGTCGAAGACATCAATCACTATGCCGAAGAAGAACGTGCCTTACTCCAAGAGGCACCAGTCGCTCGAACGAATCACTCAGGATTGGACGAGTTGCGGGAGCAGTTCCAGATCTTGCAAAATCAACTTCAGCGACAACAATGAATCGATCTACCTTCGACCAAGTTCAGAGACTTGTGTCCTTTCCCAGATGCTTAAGTACCTCAAAACTTCGAGGTACCAAAATTCAAAAGATACGATGGCAGCGGTTGTCTCACGGCACATCTTAAGGCCTTCTATGGAGAGCTGAGTGCAATCTCAGGAAATGAAGGGGCCCTCATTCGTTTGTTCCAAAAATCTCTGAAGGGCGATGCCCTAGATTGGTACACCTCATTGGACTGCCACCACATCAGGACGTGGGAACAACTCTCTCAGGCTTTCGTCAACAGATTCGCGTACAATCTCAACATGGCACCCAGAAGAGCCGACCTCGCGGCTCTCAGGCAAAGGAGTGATGAAACACTATCAGCTTATGTGGGACGTTGGCGAGCTATGGCAGCCAGAATGCGGACACCTATCGACGACGAAGAACAAATTTCCATGATTGTTCATTCAACATATTCGGGCATATCTGGATATCTCATCTCGCATCCATATGCGAATTTCTCACAGTTGATCTGCGCTGGAGAGCAAGTCGAAGCAGGAATCTGTGCCGGGACGATCTCTCCATGGCCTCATCAAGCCACTCCAGTCAAGAGGAACAGAGTGGAGGGAAGACCCATCGGATATTGGAACGGAAACCGCAGCGGTTCTCCTCCCTGCCCGACAGAGGTAAACAACATCAACACCACTACTCAGGGTAATCAATATGCTCCCCCACAGGGACATCAACAGCATCAACAGAATCAGGTTCAGCACCAACCTCAGAGGTATCAACCACGACCGAATCCTCAACCACAGCCACAACCACCTTGACAACAGCAGCAGTTCAGAGGGAATGGTCAATACTCATACCAGAATAGGCAGAATTACAGGGAGCTCAGGAAGTTCACTCCACTCACTCAACCACTTAGTCAAGTCATGACTATGCTGGTACAAAAGCAGTTACTCACTCTGATGACACCCAGGCCTCCTCCAAATCCTCTACTTCCAAACTACCGAGAAAATGAGTATTGTGCCTACCATCAAGGACGTGGCCACACCACTGATCGATGCTTATCAACAGAATCAGGTTCAGCACCAACCTCAGAGGTATCAACCACGACCGAATCCTCAACCACAGCCACAACCACCTTGACAACAGCAGCAGTTCAGAGGGAATGGTCAATACTCATACCAGAATAGGCAGAATTACAGGGAGCTCAGGAAGTTCACTCCACTCACTCAACCACTTAGTCAAGTCATGACTATGCTGGTACAAAAGCAGTTACTCACTCTGATGACACCCAGGCCTCCTCCAAATCCTCTACTTCCAAACTACCGAGAAAATGAGTATTGTGCCTACCATCAAGGACGTGGCCACACCACTGATCGATGCTTTACTTTGAAGAATGCCATACAAGATCTGATTGACGACCGAAAGATCATCATCTCAGTCCCCGGAACTCCTGCAGCAGCTTCCACCAACATTCTTCAGAATCCACTGCCTCAACATCCGACGGATCCCAGTTCATCTCGCGGCCCCACCCTCAACAGCATAGAAGAAGGAGAGCGCCTCGATCGCTTCTTCTCTCCTATCCAGTCCATTCATGCATACACTTATGGGCCGACAAATCCTCATCCGACCCTGCAAGGAGCAAGTCCCTTTCCTCCTTCAGTCTCCGAGCCAGTAGTACTCGAAGGAACACTTCCATATGATGTGCCAGTTGTACAAGGGGCAACTTACATCCATTCATGTTGGGAACCAGTCATTCTGGAAGAAGCACAATCATACATCGAACCCACATACGAACCTGTCATCTTGCAAGGGGCAATCCCAGCACAAGAACAATACAATTCGCAATGGAGGAACCATACTCATCAGCAGCAAGAGCTCATTGTCTTGGAAGGAGCTCCTCCAGTTGAGCCAGTCATATTGCAAGGGGCAAACCCTGGAGGCGTGTCAATCACAATACGACAGCTGGGACGAACAGAGAAACCCCCTGCCATATCAAGAGGACCATTATTCATTCCATGGGAGCCTCCTGCTCCCGGAACGGTCAAGCCAGGACCGCAACCTTACGTGATCTATGAAGACAAGCCTCGATATTACCCCTTCAGCACAGGCAACAATGTAGTCCTCAAGGCAAAAGCTCCGTACGAGGAAGATCTGGTACCCACACCAGCACCGTTGCAAGAACCGATGGTCCTAGAAGGCAAAGGCGAGGGAAATTATAAAGAGGTCCCATGGCACTATCCAGAATATGCGGAAGTGGGAAACATGAATCCCAATGGACGTTGTATCCGAAGAGATAATCAAAACAGAGGAGATCCCAAAGGCGCTCTCTCAGGGCTCGACAACAAAAATGAAGCCGCATACGATGTGGCGACCCAGCTCAAGTCAATCCCTGCTCAAATCTCAGTATGGGAGCTACTCTGCACATCTCGCATACACCGGGAAATGTTTGCCAAAACCTTGAGCGATGCTCACGTCTCCTCCGATACGGCACCAGAGATGATAGCAGTGATGATTGGACAGCTCCTGGCTCCGCACGCCATCACCTTCACCGATAATGAGTTGCCACCGGAAGGACGCGATAATGGGTGATCCCTCAACATAGCCTTACGATACAAAGACCTCTGTGTCCCGCTGGTCCTTATCGATAATGGCTCAAGCTTAAATGTCTGCCCACTCAAGATTGCGGAACGTCTGGGAATCAGTCCTTCTTCATTCTGGCCCAGCACCATATGCGTCAGAGCATTCGACAACACTCACCGATCAGTGGAAGGGGAGGTCGACATAGAGGTACAGATAGGTCCGGAAATCTCCACTATCACATTCCAAATGCTGGATATATCAGCCTCTTTCAACATGTTGCTCGGACGACCTTGGCTGCACAAGGTGGGAGCTGTGCCATCAACCCTGCATCAACGAGTGAAATACATCTGTGGAAATCAAGTGATCTCTATCCATGCAGAGAAGGAACTTATCATTCCTTCCAATGCTGCTGCTAGAGGTGGGCACAAACCAAGCCAGCTCGAAAGCTCGGCTCAGATTGGTTCGAAAAAGCTCAGCTTGGATTGGTTCGAATGGAAGTTCAAACCAAACCAAGCCTCCGAGTCAAGCTCATTTGAAAAAACAAACTAAGCTCAAACTATGGCAGTACCGGCTCGGCTCGGCTCGAAGCTCGATTTGATTCAGCTCGGCTTGATTCGGCTCGTATATTTTAAGTACACTGTTTCCTGTGGTGTGATCCACTTGAGCTTTGGATATGATTCCATTTTGGGATCATGTCCTAAAATGATATGTAAAACAGATGGACAGCATGGATAATACGTATACATGATGACATGGATAATACAAAATACGTATACATGAATGCACACTGTTCCCTTGTTCCCTTGCACTTGTAAAATTATGCTTGTGTACTTTTGTTTGGAAAATACTCTTACATGTCTATTTTGAAGTTGCACTCCTTTGGAGGATGTTAAACATCATATGGTAAGATATGTTTGTACTTTTTTTTTCTGACTTTTTTTAATTCTTTTCTAATTAAATAAACAATAACAAAAAGAGCCGCTGCTCGATTGAACTCGGCCTGGCCTGGTTCGAAATTTTTGACCAAACCGATCCCGGCTCGAACCAGTTTTTTTTGGAGCAAACGAAACTCAAGCCGCATGGGTCAGCCCGAAACCCAAACCAAATCGATCCACAAACTATGGTGGTACAAAAACAAGCCAAACCAAACTAGGGCTAACTTGGCTCGGCTGGGATCGTTGCCCACCTCTAGCTGCTGCCACTGAACCAGACATCCCGGTCATCGATATCTAGCACTCTGAAGAAGACGTCCCATTTCATAGTTTCGAATTCAAGACTGTGAACTCTATCGCCAATCTGGAACCGATAAGGGTGGACCGTGTCTTTTCACCAGCGGAATGTCTGAGCCTTAAATACCGAATGAAGACTCATTTCAAGTCTAGAAAGATACCGCTGGTATATAACCAACACAAATGGGGACTCGGATATAGGGCAATCTTCATGGACAAAAGAAGGAAGAAATTTCGGTGCTCACCCATCCAATTCGTCAAGCCAGGAGAAACTTGCAAAGATCCAGGAGGGAATCAATCGACTGCACTACACAAAGGCCTCCCGATGAGCCTAGCTTGGGCCACGTGGCCCCCCATTCGATGGGATCAGATTCTCGAACCGTCTAAGCCTCCAGAAGAAGAAGGAAAGGATGAAGATGAGGAAGAAAGTCAAATACAGCAGCTTCAGGACCAGGTTACTCTGATACCTGCTCCCAACCAGGGGCACAACCTGCCCATTTCAGCATCAATCAACCAGGGGCACAACCTACCCGCTTCAATTCCAGCCAGCCAGGGGCATAACTTGCCCATCTCAGCATCAATCAGTAAAGGGCAGGACCCACCCCCCTCTGTAGAGTCAACACCATCAATCATCAGCCAGGGGCAGAAGCAGCCCATCCATTGGACCAATAAAGGGAAATGGCTAGCCCTGGATTGGTCCAATGTCCAGATTCCGAACTTGTGTCTCACTGTGGAACTAGACGAACTGCAGTGCGAGGTAAGTGATCCAGGAGGGACTGAGTACGACTCAGATCTCGAACCCAACCAGCGAGAAATCATGGTCATTGGGCCAGACTGTGATTCTTCGCCCGAATCATCAACCCCCACCTCTTCAGGGGAGGAAGTGTGGGGTCCTGAATGGTCATCTGTTCCCCTAACTTTTGAATCAGCCAAAGAGCCATCTGAGGGCTCTGGCTTAAAAAAAAATGCCTGTTTTAAGCAGCGATCGAAACTTTGGAACAAGCTGGGATCAATCATGGTCTGCAATGCCCGCTTGTTCAAAGTCCCGCGAATTTAAAAAATCCAAAAAAATCGAAAACTTTCAAAAGCCAAAAACATCTAGCATTTCATTTCAGAAAAATCTCAAAAACCAAAAAACATTTCTTTTCCTGCATTCAATAGTGTGCCAAGTTCGTCTAAAGAGTCGCATGAGTTTGAAGTCGAATCATACGACTTTAACGTCGAATTAGACTTCGAGCTCATGGGTCTGGACGAAGCCCGGGATGAGGAAGATGATGACCCGGCTCTCGAACTAGAGGATCTCTTCAAAAAGTTTGAATCTAAAGCCAATGTTGTAGCCGATGATTTCGAGATAGTGAACTTGGGGACACCTGAGATCCCTAGGGAAGTACGCATTGGAAAATCGTTGCCACCTGAGATGAAACAGAAAATGATAGAATTCCTAGCTCCAAGATTGTCCAACTTCACGTTCTCATATGAAGACATACCGGGGCTCGATGAAGAGCTCGTTGTACACCATCTGCCAACCAAGGCAGATATGAAGCCAGTGAAGCAGAAACTTCGAAGAATGAAGCCAGAATGGGATCTGAAAGTCCGAGATGAAGTCATCAAGCAGTACAACACGGGATTCTTGGTAGTCTCTAACTACCCTGAATGGCTCGCCAACATTGTACTAGTACCAAAGAAGGATGGTAAGGTTCGAATGTGCATTGACTTCCAAGATCTCAACAAGGCCAGTCCTAAAGATGACTTCCCTTTGCCACATATCGACACTCTGGTCGACAACACTGTTGGGTGCAAGGTCTTCTCATTCATGGACGGGTTCTCAGGTTATAATCAGATCAAGATGGCCGTCGAAGATCGCGAGAAGACATCGTTGATCACTCCCTGGGGAACTTTCTGTTGCAGGGTAATGCCGTTCGGTCTGAAGAACGCAGTAGCAACATAACAACGAGAAATGACAGCACTATTCCACGACATGATGAATAAAGAGCTTGAAGTATATGTGGACAATATGATTGTCAAATCTCGCACAATTGAAGGACACTTTGAAGATCTGAAGAAGCTATTCAACAGATTAGAAAAGTACAAGCTCCGTCTCAACCCTCAGAAATGTGTCTTTTGTGCAATGGGAGGTAAGCTCCTCGGCTTTATGGTGAGCGAGGATGGCATCAGGGTCGACGAGGTCAAAGCCAGAGCAATCATCAAGATGCCCCCTCCTAGAAAGAGAAAGAAATTCGCTGGCTTCCTCGGCAGAATTCAATACATCAGTCGCTTCATCGCACAGCTCACACCTATTTGTGAGCCCATTTTCAAGCTTCTTCGGAAGAACGTTCCAAAAGAATAGAATGATGATTGCCAAGTCGCCTTCGATCGCATCAAGAAATATATCATGAATCCTCCAGTCCTAGTGCCACCCACTCTTGGACGACCACTATTGTTATACATCTTGGTAGCAGCAGAAGCCATTGGCTGTGTCCTCGGCCAGCACGACGAGACCGGGAAGAAGGAACAAGCAATATATTATTTGAGCCGAAAGTTCACCGACTACGAGACCAGGTATTCCCCGATCGAGAAGACTTGCCTCGCCCTAGTCTGGGCAACTCAGCGACTCCGTTAATACATGATTGCATTCCCTATTCTCCTACTCGCTCACATGGATCCGCTCAAGTACTTGTTCGAGAAACCAACACTCACTGGAAGGATAACTAAATGGCAGCTACTCCTGTCTGAGTTCGACATCACCTATGTCACTCAGAAGGCAATCAAGGGGCAGGCCCTCGCCGATCATCTTGCCGCTCACTCTCTCCTGGATTATCAACCGCTCAAGACATTCTTCCCTGATGAAGATCTCTTGCTTATCGAAGGTGAAGAAAAGAAGAAAAAAGATGAGTGGACATTGTTATTCGACGGTGCAGTGTTCGCTTGCCTCAAGTGTAAGGCTGCGATGTAGTAATAAAACTCGGTAAGACCGAGGTCGATCCACAGGGAATTAGAAACAACTTTCAAACTACTCCAGCAACTCAGTTTTGCAAGAAATAAGATTCAATTGAGTAATTAAACTAAAACGGAAACTTAATGGAAAATCAGTGATTTATGGTATTAAGGCATTCAAGGATCCACTTGTAGCAATCCCATGTCAATCCAATCAATCCAAGTAGAGAACACAACTAGATTTGAAGTCCTATCTCTCATCTAATTGGAAAATAAAGCATTCACACACATTCAATCCCATTCAAGTTGAACTTCCAAGTTCTAGTCCCATTCAATCAATGTAGAATTCAAAATCATAGCCTTCAGAGTAACAGCCATGCCTATGGACTATGGCTTGCTCAAGGATTACTATAATTCGAATCTAAACAAGCATCCTATGATAATCTCAGAGAATTGCGAGGAATTCATGTCCGGAGCAAATGAACTCTCATAAAACATCTCAAACTACCAACTTAAGAACTAGAATATGAAAAATCCAAACTTGAATTGAAAATGACTTGAATTAAACTGAATCAAACATGAAATTAGCTACAAGCTTCACCTCTCAGCCTTAGCTGAGAGATTCTAGCCGAGCATTGTCATACTACAACTAGAACTCATAATAAAAAGCATAAAAACTAGAAAAATCGGAAATTGGAGGGTTGCAGACGCTCCACGACAGCTTCCTCTCTCTAGAACCACGTCCCTTAGCTTCTATGATACCCTAGGAAGAGCCCCTAGGTGTCCTTCTATAGTGTGGAAGCCCCTTGCATCGGAAACATCCAGAAATTACGTAAGGTTACGCACTGCACAGAAAATCTCGGAGCTTCACGGAGAAGCTTCATTACACAGACGACCGGTCGCACGACCGGTCTGAGCTCTCTGACGACCGGTCGCAAAACATCACTTTTTAGTCCAGAGAGTTTTGCTAAAATTTCGATTTAAAATTTTAATTCAAGGACCGGTCGCACGACCGGTCTGGGTATCGGACGATCGGTCGCACGACCGGTCGTGAATAGTCCAGTGATCTTCTGTAAAAATTCCTCTTCTATGCACAATCGGACCGGTCGGGCGACCGGTCCTGGCGATGGACGACCGGTCGCACGACCGGTCTTGGCCTCTGATTTCTGCTTTCTCCTTTTGCTTCTTTCTTCCTTTCTTCTCCTCTCTTTCTACTTTCTTTGGTCCTTCTTTCTTCTTCATCCAATGGCCTCAAATGGCTCTTTTTAGTCCCTAATTTGGTGAATTCCGCTCTCATTCATGAAATCACAAAACATGCATTAGATAGGCCTTTTAAGCATGGAAACCGTGCATATAATGTGATGTACTAGGCAATGCAATGTATAAATTGGAGGTTCAACACGCAGCAAATTCTAAAGGGAGTGGTATTGGAGCAATCCTCTACTCTCCAGATGATGTCCCTATTCCTATCTCAAGGCGCATAGCATTCGAGTGCACCAACAACATGGCAGAGTATGAAGCATGCATCGCTGGCTTAAGGGAAGCCATAATCTTGGGCGTCAAGAAGCTACGAGTATTTGGAGACTCACAGCTTATCATCAATCAGACCAATGGCGAATGGAAGACCAAGGACGAGAAGTTGATACCATATCATGTGTATCTTGAAAATCTGATCGAGGAGTTCAAAGAAATTACCTTCTCATACATGCCCAGAGCAAAAAACCAGTTTGCAGATGCTCTCGCCACACTCGCGTCGATGCTCGAGATCCTGAAAGGAGCTTCAGAATGGGAGCTCACAGTCGAAATTCAAGATGAACCTGCTTTCTGCCTGCAAATAGAAGAAGCCGAAGCTGTCCCTGACAAACCTTGGTATGCCGACATCAAGCAATATCTCGAAACTTAGGAGTATCCAGAGTCAGCAATAGCAACAGATCGCCGAACCATCCAGCGTTTGGCCTGCCCAGTTCACCATCAGTGGCGAAGTTCTTTATAAGCGATCCTATAATCACATCCTCCTTCGATGCGTCGATGAAACAGAAGCTGCAAAGATCATGAAAGAAATACACGAAGGAATCTGTGCCCCACACATGAACGGGCACATGATGGCAAAAAAGATTTTACGACTCGGCTACTATTGGCTCACCATGGAGACAGCCTGCTGCCAGCACGTCAGAAAATGCTTCAAGTGTCAAGAGCATGCGAATCAAATCCATGCCCCCCATCAGAATTATACAACCTGACCACCCCCTGGCCCTTCTCCATGTGGGGACTTAACATCATCGGCAAGATTAGTCCCAAGGCATCAAACGGTCATGAGTACATAGTTGTGGCAGTCGACTACTTCACCAAGTGGGTAGAGGCAGCCTCCTACACCACGATTGCAGCATCTCAGGTGATCAAATTCATGAAGAACAATATCATATGCCGGTATGGAATCCCCAATGTTATTATCACAGATAATGGGACCCCGTTCGTCAACAAGAAGATGGATGACTTCCTCAGCGAATTCAAGATCCAACGTCATCGATCAAGCCTCTACCATCCTCAGATGAATGGTGGGGTAGAAGCCGCAAACAAGACAATCGTCAGGATGCTCGAGAAGATGGTCGTGACCTATCGAGATTGGTCAGATATGCTCCCATATGCACTTTGGGCCTATCGAACGTTTGTACGGCCTGCTACGGACGTTACTCCTTTCGAGCTTACTTATGGAATGGAAGCAGTTTTGCTTTGGTTACGGTTCGACCATCCCCCGGTTGGTAATAGGTAGCCCTTTTCGGAATTTTCCACCATTTTTTCTTCATTCCCAATTTCATCCTTTCTTTTCCTTTTTCTTTTGATTTAGATAGGATTTTTAAAAATCCATATCTTTCGTTATTTTCCCATGGACAAGGATGGACAAAATACCCCGGCTTGGTTTCTCAACACCTCTAAATCAAAGTCTAGCTAATCCACAAATCACATAAACCGTTCGACTCATGAAAATCGTGTAATGTGAACTAGGTGTAAAAAGTGTTCAAGTTTTCTATCAATCACAACAATAGGGGAACTAACATATAAAACCATTATGTTGGGAGAAATTCAAGACTTACAATGTCGCACACTTCGTAACTCCTCTTCCTATACTCCTATCATCTCGAATGCATGGAAATAAGGTTTTCTAAAAGAGTTTTGAAATTTTAAAAATAATTTGAAAAATTTTGCGCATATGAAGCTCGAAATGTTGCAAACTGCTAGATGAGGAATCTCATCTCACCCCCCAACCAATTCTTGCATTGTCCTCAATGTAAAAAGATATGTAATGAGTATGAACATGAGAGTAATGGTAAAATATGAGAGAGTGAGAACAATAGTACCTGAGAGAGCGATCATGGAAGTCTACAACCCAACAACTAAAACATACTAAAACAGTAAAACTAAATAAAACTAAACCTACCTATGCTATACCTCCATCAGACTAGGAGATCAATCATCCTGATAGACAGGATCATTCAGAGTGATGGACATGTCCTCTGAATCAAATTTCTCAACAAATGGTTTAAGGCATTGTCCATTGACTTTAAAACAGTTACCATTCGCTGCATTCTCAATCTCTATAGCCCCATGAGGAAATTTTTTTTGGACAATATATGGGCCGGTCCATCGAGATCGTAATTTTCTCGGAAAAAGATTAAGTCTAGAATTATACAAGAGCACTTTCTGTCCTTCCTGGAAAGATTTCCTCAAGATGTGCTTGTCATGGAAGGCCTTCATCTTACTCTTGTAAATTCTCGAGTTCTCATATGCATCGTTCCGGATTTCATCAAGCTCATTTAATTGAAGTTTGCGAAGCGAGCTAGCCTTGTCAATGTCAAAATTTAAAGCCCGAATTGCCCAATAGGGTTTGTGTTCTATCTCCACAAGCAAGTGGCAAGCTTTCCCATAGACAAGTCTATAAGGGGACATTCCAATGGGTGTCTTGTAGACGGTACGGTGAGCCCAAAGTGCATCATCTAATCTTAGGGACCAATCCTTGCGATCCGGTCTCACCAGTCTTTTTCAAAATCTGCTTGATTTTCTTATTGGAGATTTCGGCTTGCCCACTTGTTTGTGGGTGGTATGGGGTGCTCACTTTATGCCTAATACCATATTTCTTCATTAAAGCTTCAAAAGGTCTATTACAAAAGTGAGAACCACCATCACTAATGATGGCTCGAGGTGTCCCAAATCTAGTAAGTATGTTTTCTTTGAGGAACTTGAGAACCGTACGATGATCGTTGGTTCTACATGGGATAGCCTGTATCCATTTAGACACAGTCTACGGCAAGCAAAATATAGACATGTCCAAAAGATGAGGGGAATGGTCCCATGAAATCGATGCCCCAACAGTCAAAGACTTCAAGATGTTGAATTGGGGTGAGAGGCATCATATTTCGACGGGATAATCCTCCTAACTTTTGGCAGCGCTCGCATGCTTTGCAAAACTCGTGGTGTCCTTAAATAGCGTGGGCCAATAAAAACCACACTGCAGAATTTTTGCAGTAGTTTTCTTGGCGGAAAAATGACCCCCACATGCTTGATCATGACAGAAGGAGATGATGGAATTATGTTCATCATCAGGGACACATCTCCTTATAATTTGGTCTGGTCAATATTTAAACAATAAAGGTTCATCCCAGAAAAATCTGCGCACTTCCCTTAGAAATTTATGTTTGTCCTGCGCAGTCCAATGAATTGGCATCGCACCTGTGGAAAGATAATTGGCTATATCAGCGTACCATGGTGGATGCATAGCAACAAAGAGTTGCTCATCAGGGAATGAGTCCTCAATAGGTGACTCGTCAATGGAATTAGGTAGGACTAGGCAGGATAGATGATCCGCCACCACATTTTCTTCCCCCTTCTTGTCTTTGATCTCCAAATCGAATTCTTGAAGGAGTAGGATCCATCTAAGTAAACGGGGCTTGGCATCCTTCTTAAAAAGAAGGTGTTTCAGCAGCTGCATGATCTGTGTAAACGATTACTTTGGATCCTATTAAATAAGGCCTGAATTTGTCCAAGGCAAAGATGGCGGCTAGGAGCTCGTTCTCCGTAGTCGAGTAGTTAACTTGGGCTGGATTCAAGGTCCTACTTGCGTAGTAGATAACATGGGGCTTCTTATCCTTCTTTTGGCCTAACACCGCCCCAATAGCATAATCGCTCGCATCGCACATCAACTCAAAAGGGATGGACCAATCTGGTGGTTGCATAATAGGAGCGGTTGTCAACACGTCTTTTAGCTTTGAAAAAGCTAATTGACATTCGACACTCCACTCAAATTGGTTCTCCTTTTGTAGAAGATTACATAAAGGCCTTGAGATATGACTAAAATCTTTTATGAATATTATATAGAAACTGGCGTGTCCAAGGAAGGACCGCACATCGCGTATGCTTTTGGGTGGTGGTAGATTGGAAATTATGTCAATTTTTGCCCGGTCTACCTCTATTCCATTGGACGAGATGATATGTCCAAGGACTATTCTTCTATGTACCATGAAATGGCACTTTTCCCAGTTTAAAACGAGGTTCTTCTCCTCACACCTCATCAAGACCAACTTCAAGTGCTTGAGGCACTCATCAAACGTACAACCAAAAACAGAAAAATCGTCCATGAATACCTCAAGAAACTCACCCACCATGTCCGAGAAAATACTCAACATGCATCGTTGGAATGTGGCGGGTGCATTACATAACCCGAATGGCATTCTTCGGTAAGCGAAGGTGCCAAACGGGCATGTAAATGTGGTTTTCTCTTGGTCCTCCAGAGCTATCTCAATTTGGTTGTATTTGGAATAGCCATCTAGGAAGCAATAATAGGAATGGCCTGCTAACCTCTCCAAAATTTGATCCATAAATGGGAGAGGGAAGTGGTCTTTCCTAGTAACCGTGTTGAGCTTCTGATAATCAATGCACATACGCCAACCGGTAGTCACCCTATTCGGTATAAGCTCGTTATTGGCGTTTTCTATGATGGTAATACTGGATTTCTTGGGGACAACTTAGGTAGGACTCACCCATTGGCTATCTGAGATGGGGTAGATGATACCCACATCTAATAGCTTTAACACCTCGGCTTTGACAACCTCCATCATGTTTGGATTTAGCCGTCTTTGAGGTTGTCTAGTCGTTTTTGCATTTTCTTCGAGGTGTATACGGTGAGTGCAAACCAAAGAATCTATCCCTTTGAGATCTGCTATTGTCCAACCTATGGCTTCCCTATGTTCCTTGAGTAGCTCAATCAACTTGAGCTCTTGGTCTTTCTCTAGGTGAGAGGCAATGACAAATGGAAAAGTTTCCTCTTGACCCAAATATACATATTTAAGCTCAGATGGTAATGGTTTAAGGTCAAGCTTCGGTGGTTTGATGTTAGATGGTAGAGGCCTTGATGTGGTTGGTGGCAACTTTTCAAAATGGGGCCTCCACCGGCTAGTACCAACTACCGGTCTTTCTATATTCAATGCTTGCACAATTTCACTAATGATGGGGTCTTCGGAATCCATGAAATGTGCTAAGCATGTCTCTAAGCTTTCTAGTGGTTCAAGTTGGAGGAGTTCTTCTTCTTCAAAAGATTCAAGCATGTTTACCTCGAAGAACTCATCATCATCGACATCCCTATGTCTTTTGCCCAAGTGAAACACATTCACCTCTAATGTCATGTTTCCAAAAGATAGTTGCATCACCCAATTCCGGCAATTGATGATTGCGTTTGATGTGGCAAGGAATGGGTGGCCTAATATTACCGGTATTTGGGTGCTAGCATCCAAAACCGGTTGTGTGTCCAAGACGATAAAATCTACCGGGTAGTAGAATTTGTCAACTTGGACTAGAACATCCTCAACTATCCCCCTCGGTACAGGGATAGATCTATCAGCTAGTTGTAACGTGGTTTTGGTGTGTTTTAATTCACCAAGACCCAATTGCTCATATACCGAGTATGGGATCAAGTTCACACTCGCCCGCAAATCTAGCAAGTCACGTTCAATCCGGTAGTCTCCAATGATACATGAGACGGTGGGACTACCGGGATCTTTAAATTTTGGAGGGGTCTTTTGAGTGAGAATGGCACTCACTTGCTCAGTTAAGAAGGCCTTTTGCTGCACATTATATTTGCGTTTTGTTGTGCATAGGTCCTTTAGAAACTTGGCATAAGAGGGGATTTGTTTGATGGCATCAAGCAAAGGGATATTAATCTTGACTTGTCTGAAAATCTCTAGAATATCACGAGAGTTTGGAAGAGATTTTGGGGCAACCAATCTTGAAGGGAATGGTGCTACGGGCTTGTAAATGCGTTCCGGTTCTTGTGGGGCTAAGTTAGATCCATCCTCATCCTCAGAATTTACCGGATCATTAGTCTTATCGGCCTTCACTGGAATAGATTAGTCAATTTGTTTACCACTTCTAAGAGTGGTGATGGATTTGGCTTGCTCCATGTGATGGTTAGAAGGATTAGGAATGCTCACTTCATGTACTTGCTTTGGATTGGGCTGAGGTTGGGCCGGAAAGGTCCCTTCCCTAGCATTCAAGCGTCCCTTAATCTCATATGTTGGGCTGAGGTTGGGCCGCAAAGGGTTCATATGAACCAGATGAAGAGCCGGCATCTCCAAGGATATCCTGCTCATCCTCATCAGCCGTCCGGTGCCAGCAAGGGATACGTCGATACAAAGACTGCTCCGCAACCCAGTATTGATATGGGGCGGTCGCCATTGGAAAAGCCCGCAGCTCAAAACCAAGCAAATTGGCAGTCAAGTAACTCGCCCAAGATCCATCAACCCGAGTCCTAAAGTCAGAGATTCTGGATGGAAGTGCTCGATGCCCGATACCCGTGAAAGCAAAAAGAGGAACATCCTGCTCATACCCAAACTGCCGCAGGAACCGGATAGGGTGGTAAGAAAAGTAAGATTGAAAGCCTACCAGCATTAGAGGAAGGCGATGCGCATCGCAAAGCACTGGAGGAAGTGAAAGCCAAGATGACTCCCAACGAACATTCCAGTCACGAAGTTTAGCGAACATCCTGCGATACAAGGGCTCACTCATCCTAGCCGTATGAAGAAGAAATTTCATGATGTGTCGCATAAGGTCTGGGCGACGGGTGTCAGGAAATGGTATAGGAACAGTCAGCGAAAGACGCTCCCATAGCCAGACCTGATCACAAGAAGGAAAATAAGTTCAGCTAGAGCAAAGCAATTCCTAAAAAAGCAAGAAGGGAAAGGTGCAGAGAAGATACCTGAAGAAATGCACAACAGCCTCGAAGGACACGAGTGCGGCCCAGGGCACAGTCAGTCAGCCCATTAAACAGCTCGGCCAGGACGAGAGAAATGATCCCCTGCCGTCGGGTAGCTCGGCTCATCACCTCAAAAAGCAAAGGAGTCTGGGACCTGCGCCATCCCGAGAATAGCACCTGAGCTATCAAGCAGAACATCAGTGCATTCCGAGCAAGGATAGATCCGGCCACACTCCGAGGACCCGAAAAGAGATCATACAGTAAATCCAAGGAGAACACTACAGCATCCTGGCCGGCAGCTGCAGGCCGAACAAGATAGGGGATCCCGAACCAGTTCTGCGGTGTGGCAGTCTTCGGCAATGTCTTCGGCGAAAAATACTGAGTATAATCCCAAGGTAGGCCTGTCAAGCGCGCAAGATCCTCCAAAGAGGGTCCCATCTCCATGTCGTTGAATGCGAACAAGTTCAACGAAGGGACTCAGTCAACCAATGCAGCTCTGAGCATCCTCCAGTTAATGTCAACTCTAGCCATATGGATCAGACTGCCGTAGCCATAAAACTTCAAATCCTGAATCTCATAAGCCGACAAACTGTCAAGCCAAGCAAGCAGCCGTGGCGAGCAAGAAGGACGAGGAAGCAGCTGACAAGTCCTCACAGATACCCCCTCCAGAACAAAAGGCCCAGAAATCAATGACAGCTCATCAAGGATCGAAAGATCAACGGGCAAAGGAGAAGAAAAGCTGGAACCTCCGCAGACTCGACAGCGCTTGACCTGCCCTCAGTAACGGCTATGTCTGATATAGTCACATCACGTGTTCTATCAGGTTCGACCAACCAAACTGTCGGTTCCTACCAGTCCGACCAACAGGCACCTGTGATTTATGCTCCCACGAACCACCATACCGGGAATTTGGAGGCTATAAAAGCCTCTATCAATTTCTTCCATTCCTACGTCGAAAACCTTCAAAATTCAGAACTGAGAGAGAAAGAGAGAGTGAGAAAGAGGGTGGGAGAGTAGGAGCAGTTCTCGCTGCTTCAAGTCGTCTTGGGCAAAAAATCGGCGGGTTTGGCCGATTCTAGCCATTGTAAAAGGCCAAGGAGAAGATAGAAAGCATAATGTGGGTTGCCAGCCTGAACCCATCAACGCATTGCTCGTTGCAAGTCCTCCAATCCGCACATACATGTTACATATCTGATATCCATCATATGCAAGTTTCACGAGTTTTCATCAGCTCGGTGGTGTATGTCATATCCGTGGGTTTTTTTACTGAAGATTAAGAGCTGCCCCGCCCGTACAAAGAGTAAAGGTGTTAGGCACCCACTCTGCCCGTAAAACTGTATGGTCTCTACTTCACAAGATCAGACTAATTTTTTAGGGTTGGGATTAGTTCTCGCACAATAACGATGCAACAATGCGTGTAATGCCATGTTAGATGCAACGCCTATGATTAGCTTTGGTTTGGACAGGACAAATCTACCTTGACTTCTCCACTTGCCGAAGCGATAAACCGATTAGTCTAAATTTCTAATAGCAGGATCCGATTACGCCAGCAAGGCACAAAGCATGTGTTTGTACTATTTGGTGCTGAGTGATTTGTACATAACGCGATGCGTATGATATCAAGTATGTAATGTTGTGTGTGTGATGCAGTGTTAAATGCAACGTCTATGACAAACTTTGATTCGGGCTAGATAAATCCGCCCTGACTTCTCCACTTGCCAAAGTGTGAACTAATCGGCCAGAGTTTCTGATGGACAGGATCCGATTATATCAATGAGCCACAGAGTATACGCTCGAGTCGATTAGGTGCACAGTTGTCACACACCAAAAATCGACACCCGAGTATAAAGACTCTAATCCTGAGTTTTCGAGTGTGAACTTAGTAAAATGATTGCCTAGGAATGTCGCACGTGGAAAGTGTTAATGCACTTTTCTGGGGCATATTAGTACACCTTATTTGTCAATCACATGTGTCTATGTGTTGTAACGTCGGTTGAGCCTTGGCAAGTTGAAGACCGATGATTCAAGTGGACAAGAATCATCAAGGAAGAAGAAACAGGTAAACTGAAACTGTCACGACCTCAGCCGCATGAGAAGACTCGCCCACCTCATGAACAGAGTGCGCAAAAGACCGACGATCAGGAGAAGGACGACACTCTCCATCAAAAGGGCTATCAGCGAAGATCACACCACACATCGTGGCATCCTGGCCAACCTGACCATAAAAAAATGCATCTGGACCATCAAGAAGGGTCCCGGCTACCCCAATCAAAGAATCAACGGTCAGATCTGGACCTGCGGCCCTCTCCAATAGGAAATCATGGATCCAGTCATCATCCTGGCCAATCAAAGGGATCATCGAGGCATCCACACCGTCCATCATCAGGGGGACATCATCAATGATCACATCATGTCCACCCAAACAAGTATGCCGCACATCTCGGCCATCATCGAGAGCATCCAAACCATCAAAGGTATCATCTGAACCATCCATACCGGCCAGACATGAGATCAGCCCATCTATGTCCATCATACCCCCATCACCACCATCAATTACATCATCCATGTGGCCCACACTCAGGGGATGCATAGCCTCACCTATGTCCCTTCTCATCATCCCATCCATACCATCCATTTCTCCCATAATGAGGGGCTCATTCAAATCAGAAATTTCAGCATGGCTGCCATTAATGGGGCCATTCAAAGCTCCACCAACCACCATCCCTAGCCTCTCATCAATACCCCCATTCAATGCTCCATCTCTACCATCCATTAAAGAGATTCCACCATCATTAAAGCCTTCACCACCTCCTGAAGTGTAGGACCCACCATGGACAGCCCC
Organism: Liriodendron chinense; assembly: GCA_003013855.2. Lineage (NCBI taxonomy): Eukaryota > Viridiplantae > Streptophyta > Magnoliopsida > Magnoliales > Magnoliaceae > Liriodendron > Liriodendron chinense. Next base: position 2,797,780 of record ML058584.1, read on the forward strand.
CACAGCCCCTAAATCTCCACCGTCCATTGCTTGAGAAAAGACAAACCAAGAAAAAGATAAAATGAGAAGGGAAGATGAGACAAGGAGAATATTCATGGCTGCAATCGAACCCGGACGTGCAGGGAATGTGGGGACAAAGACAGTGGACTGTGAAGAATGTCCGAGCACGAGCCAGCCCAGGCCGCACAAGAGGCGAGCCTTGGGCGGCCCAGCTCTGGGCCGCCCATACGGACGCGCTCCCTCTCTCTCCGCGGGATTGGCTCCATGGTTGTTGGTAGGTGAGGCTGACAGTCCACATCAGCAGATGGCACCCTGAGGGCCGCCCAAGGCTCCAGTCCATTCCAGATTTTGATTGAGGTTGATCAGAATCATTTGGAAGGTACCCCACCTATCCAATCACGAAGCACTGCGGCCAGAATGGGTCTGATCAAGTCAAAGAGAGGGAAAGATGATCAAGAGAGGGCCACAAGCAATCTGAGCCATTCGAAGACTAGATTATTATGATCCAAACCATGAAAGAGCTCGCATGGGTCATCAAATAGCAAGACCAAGGGTTTGATCATCAAAAGAAGGGTCAGAATCTAAGATCTGATCATCAAGTGGGCCTACAAGGCCAAATCAAGCGATCTGAGCCAATCAAATCATCATCCACACCAGGAGAAGCCTTCTTAGCCTCACAAAACATCAAGGAAAGGTGCTCCAAAGTAAAGCTGAGGTCTCAAGTGGGCCCACAGGGCCAAATCATGCCATCTGAACCATTCAAGTCATCATCCGTGCAATTAAGAAGTCTCCAGTCAAAGCATCCAGACATCATCAAGGAATTTGAGACAAGTCAAAGATTGTATATTCATTCAGAAGATTTTTTTTATACAAAAGAAGGTAAAAGCCAAATGAAGAAGGTCATACATCAAGTAAATTGAACATAAAAGCAAGCTACAGGTCACCAACATAGTCGTCATCGTCCCTCCTCTCGTCCTGCTCTCGACGATGAAGATCCATCAAAGGAGCTGTCACCGAGCCTCTAGCATATCTGCGACGGCCCCAAGGAACATAGAGCGGAGGAAGCAGAGGCCCCTGGCCATACAACAAGTACCACTCATCATAATCACGATCCGGGATCGTGAAATGAAACCCGGGCTGGCCCACAAGAGCGTCAGCTATCTCATCAGTTGGGATCTGAGCAGCTGGAGGAGGTGCAGAACAAGGGACTCTAGCCACTCCGGTAATCTGTCGAAGCAGCCTCTCACCCAAATACCACTGAAATGATTCAGTGTCAGAAAGCATGATCCGGAGGCATGAAGCATCATAGGTCTCCACACGCTGAGGGGTGTAGTAGAGGGGAAAGTTGGCGTATGGCATCCGAGCAAGCTACAACAAGAGAGATCATCACGATCAATTACAGTACAACACGAGGGATAAGGAAAGCAAAATACTTACATCTTCAACGGTCAATCCGTCTATGTCAGCACGCCAGTTGTCCCTAGAGACTCGAGAGTTCCGCTGACGATTTTGTTGATGCCAGTACATGTGGCGATTTAAAGATAGCTCAAAGTCATCCCGCATCCTCGGCGCGAGGTGGGAAAAATGGTCATAAAAGCAAGTCTGGGCAAGGGCACACCTAACGATCAGAGAGAGAAAGAAGGGAAATGTCTCCAAGGAAGGAGAAAGAAGAAGTACCTCAACGACAGGCCAGAAACCTGTGTAGGACCGACTATTCCGACTGGTCTTATCCAGACCCTGGAAAATATGAGTCAGGATAGCCCCGTTCCAATTATAGGGATGATGAAGATCCTCAACCAAGCGAAGAAACTTAGGATCGACCCTCTCATTCGCGTGGCAGAAGAGGAAGGACCCGAAGGCATAAGTAATCATGGCCCGTGCCTTGTGGAGGGCCTCTAGCTCGTTAGTGGGGGTGACGGTAGCAAAAGTATTGTAGAACCATCGCATCTTTACTTGATGGCCTTGGAATTCATCTTCCGACGGGACATCACCAACAAGCCGTAGCCAGTCAGTGGAGGTGATGGGAGCAAGAGAGCTGACTTGGGGAACAACTGCCCCATGAAATGGAAAGCCAATTTGCATATAAATATCCAGGGGAGTTATTCCCCATTCGCCACAAGGGTGTGGGAAGGTGTGGGTCTCATCCAGCCACCTCTCGCAAAGAGCCGCGAGCATCATGCGGTTGGCACTGTTGTTATGGAAGCGTAAGGTAAGGAGGCCAACAAAAGGAGTGTCAGCCAATACTCGTTCAAGCAAAGGCTGTGGATGTTTCACCCAGTTGTCCCAGTGGTCTCTGGTACCTCGACCCTTGATGGCGGGAAGAGGTTGGTGCTCTTGAGCCAAAGAACACATATGGGCCCCTCTGCGGATGATGAAGGCAGGATCATCCTCATCAATCACCTGACGTCCTCTTGTACCGTCTGCCATTGAATCCTACAAGCTTGGCAAGGTAAGTCCCTATCCTTTACCCGTTAAAATCCAAATTATCATCCAGGAAACCCATGGGATTGGACTCACATTCAAATGCAAAATCCAAAGTCCAACTACATGTGTTACCTAGGATATGTGTTGGGCCCATTGAAGAAAGCAAGGCCCACCTTAAAGAAGGTTGCATGCCGTGCCTTAGGCAAAGAAAGTCCATCATCCAAGGACATACTTTGGACAACAAATGCACTCAAGTGCCATGAGATCAACAAGGGATAAGAATCCTACTTCACATGAGAAATCCCTCTTCAAAGTCCACATGTGGCCAAGGATTGATCCACTTTTTATGCCAAGGCCATGATTCTCACTTAAGATGTTTCCATCTTTTACACATGTACATGGACAAGTGGGGAATAGGAAGGAAATGGGCCCCCAAGAGCAACCCAAATGCCTCACCTCAATGGATTGAAGGGAGCACATAGCCCACTTGAAGAACATGAGGACCCATTCAATGGGTTAACCATGGGCACCCCTATGTGCATCATCTTGATGAAAGTTTTGACTATGAGAGTACAACATGGCGGTCTACCCACAAACATATGAATCAAAGAAGCTAATGGTAAAAATTAGATGCACATAGCCCACATGAAGAATCAAAGTTGGAAATGCCCATTTAAGGACAAGTTCGGGCAACTTATGTGCACCAATTTCTTTAACAAAAAGGGGGACCATTTGAGCACAAGAGGGCATGGCTTGATGAGTCACCCAACCATCATGAAAATGGCTAAGAATGATATACATAGCCCACTTGAAGATCAAAATCCAAAATGCCCCAAAGCATGGGACAAAATTGGGCAACTTATGGGTATCATTCTTTCTCACAAATTAAAAGAAAAATCACTCATCTTTGAGAATGATGGTGGATGACCTACCAAGCACCCCAAAGAGAAGTTTAAGGAGCTATGGTTGCATGGATAGCTCACTTGAAGGAGGATCATCCATTTGAGGTTGATAACATTAAAGCTCCACCGCTTCTCGTGCCACCATCGACCCTAACCTTGCAAATTCGCGCCCTTTTCCGCTCTTCTCATATGGCCCTTGGGCACTTGCCACATACGAGCAACCGTGGATCTCGCTGCCGTTCCGGCAGCTCCACCGTGAATTGTGCTTCCGATCAACATGTAAAGATGGCCACACCTCCGTGCCTTCATACACACGAGTGCCCCCTTCATCACTTCACAACAACGATCGCGGCCGATAAACACGCACCCTTTCGCCTCGAGTGCACCAAGAGAAATCACATTCATCTTCATATTGGGAATGTACTTCACATCTTCCAGGACTCGTTCGACCCCATCGAACATTCTGATGCGCACGGTACCAATACTCACAACCTTATGAGCGATTCCATCGCCCACAAACACAGATTCTCCACCATACTCTCTGTATGTTGTGAATAAACTCCGGTCAGGACAAATATGACATGAAGCCCCTGAATCAAGGATCCACTCACTACCGTAAGATCCCTTGCCAGAAACAATCAGAACTTCACACAGATCGCCACCGTCCTCTACGGTATTGGCTCCCTCTCCAGAAGAATTTTCAAACTTCTCTTGCCTCAACCTGGGATTCTGACAATCCCCTCTCATGTGGCCCTCCTGGCCACAATTCCAGCACTTCACCTTAGCCTTACCTTTGCCCTTGGCTCTCGATCCCGATTTCGAAGATCCTCCATGCTCAGAACTTCTTCCCCTCATAACTAGTGCCTCTGAGGAATAACGGGAAGCCGCGTCATCGCTTTTCTTTCTCATTGCCTTCGACTGGAGGGCTGAGATAACGGTCTCGACGCTTATGGTTTCCCTTTCTGCGCACACAGAGTCCCTGAACGACTCATATGAATCTGGAAGAGAATTCAACTGGATGCATGCTTGGTTTCGTCCTTCATCGGTTCATTGATCTCCACCAACTTGCAAACCAGCCTATTGAACGTGCTCAGGTGGTCCTCCACCTCCGTTCCCTCAGCCATCCTCAAGGTGAACAACTGCATCAACACGTACATGCGATTCTCTAGAGATTTCTTGGCATAAACCTTCTCTAGCTTCGCCATTATTTCAGCCGCAGTCTTCTCCTTCATGACATGATAGAGAACATCATCCGTAAGGTTTAACAGGATTGAGGTTCTTGCCTTCTTGTCGAGCCTTGTCCACTCATCGTCTTTCATATCCTCGGGTCGCTTTCCAAGAGCTCCATCAAGCCCTTGCTGAACCAGGAAGGATTCAATCTACACCTTCCATAGCTCAAAGTTATTTTTCCCAGAGAACTTCTTTATCTCGAACCTTGCGCTCGATCCCATCTTCTCGTCTCAGATTCGAATCTCCTCCACCCCAACTTTAGCTCTGATACCACTTGTTGGGAAAAGCCGGCAGCGGAAGCGGAACGCCGAAATCGTGGAAGCAATGCGCAATCAAACGAGTAACAAGATGCAATCAATCACACAAAAGCATTCACCACAAGAGACTCCGAATTTTACGTGGAAAAACCCCAAAACGGGTAAAAAACCACAGCACAAACGATCCACTGTGAATATTAAAGATTACAGAGATTGACAGCCCACAAAGCAAGGAAACACAGAGAAAACCCCAAGTTTATCTCTCACACACACCTCTCCCCTCTTCCTAGTACGAATAGGAAACCTTGGACACCTTAGGATACCTCTCTAGGTCGGATTACAACACCTTAAATAGGAAGAAATCTGAAAATAGAAACACCTTGCGCAGTACTGCGGACTGCGCAAGGACTCCGCGCGCACAGCCGACCGGTCGTACGACCGGTCGCAACTCACACAGAAACAGTCCAGGGAGAAATGTCCACACAGACCCGACGCAGCCTCACAGCCGACCGATCGCCCGACTGGTCGCAGCCCCCTCTAGACCGGTCAGACGAGTGGTCTAGGGCCACACAGTGACTTCCTTCTGTCTTCACGTGCACAGGGCCACAAGCGTCAGACCGGTCGTCAGACCGGGAGCACCCAATCGTGCACATAGTTTGAAGACTCTCCAACAATGAGAGGCCATCAGAATCCTCCTACTCTCATGTCCAGTTGCCATATGCGTAGGTAGAGTAGGAATCAAGCACTAGCAAGTCGGAGAAGCACTAAATAGATCATCAACTTGTCCCCATTCTCCCACACAACTTGCTAACAATCCAGCAACCACTCAAAGTTACCAGGTTAGGACAATCTTAACCGTTGATCTATTAGTGGCCCGAACTGCAAAAGAGTAAGAAGTTTGTCCACCAGGACAACTTTCCAGTCATTTCCATAGGTTCAAAACTCGGTGGATCGACTAAAAAATTGTCCGAGTTGGCTCGGCAAGATGAGATTTCGAGCTAAGTCTCTTGGAGACAGTGACGAGCGCCACTCTCTCAAGACTCATCTGGTTGGAGCATAAACTCGGTCTACTCGATGTGATTTGAAAGAGTCACTCACCCTAGTTAGCTATGGGCTTTTTGGTTTTTGTAAAATTAGAAAAATAAAATAAAATCATACCTCAAGATCAAACTTGCCACCTATAGGGAAAGTGTACAAATCCACTACAGCTGCACACTAAGCACTTCAACTACGTACAGTCAACTTTATTTTACAGTACATGTTTAGCAAGTTTAATTTTGACACTATTTTATTTTATATTTAATCACTGAGCTTTACTAAGGTGTCTTTTGGTAAACTGAAAAATTAAGTCTGAAAATTAATTTAAGCACTGAAAGCTTAAAGTGCTGAATTTTGGTACTTAAAAGTACTGAAAAATCTGTTTGGTAATTTGTCTAAAAAGGGTCCTGATATTTGAAATTAAACACTCTTTTTACAAAAGCTTGTTTGGTAAACACAAACCTTAAATGGCTAAAAATTGACAATTTGTCACATTTGCCCCTATTATCAATTTCTATCTTCCATTGTGTATAAGACAAAACATATTATTGTCATGCCACAAATTGGGCATAATCACACCTATGCCCAATTCATACACGCATATCTCAAACATTATCTTTGATTGATAAGCCATGTACTTTATGTTTCTTAATAGAATAATCATAACTCTTCGATTTGTATTCTTAAATTGGACAACCAAATATCTCATATTTAACTAATAAATGCTTATTTGAAGGTCATTATCTAATATTTATTATTATAATTTTCAAATGATTTTTCCATAGTGGGCCCCACAGTATTGTTGATCATGAAACCAATATTCTGACATGTATGAATAAAACCCAAGATATAAACCATACACACTTGATTTTTGACATGTATGAATATTCTAACATAAACCCAAGACATGGCCTACTTAATTTTTAAGTTCGCCTAAGACATGTATGAATATTCTGACATGTATGACCATACACAGAGCATTATATAAACCATACACAGAGCATCATGGCCGACTTGATTTTTAAGTCCACCTAATTTTTTTTAATCTCATGTCCTAGAAGAAGCTAAAAATTTAAACAAATGGACGGAGTGTATTTCTCACAAACATCACATTACCCACTCCCCACCTAGCTTTCCAAACACAGGAAGCTTTTAATGGTCAATCACCATTGTTTCCTGTACTATGGCCCATCTGGGATTTGGAACTGCTTCATTTTTTGGATCATGACTTAAAATGAATTTTCAATATGGATGGACGGTGTGGATGTATTCAAATACATTACCCTGACCCCATAGTTAGGGGTCCACCCACCTCGATGGATCCAGGGTCTCACCTAATCCGCTCCCCCTACGAATCAGATGTGGATTTCTTGCGAAAGCCTTGCGTAGGAAGTTCTTGTGCTAGGAACTATGGAGGGGCCACAGTGATGTTTTTTGATAAATCCACCTCGTCCATCCGTTTTGGGAGCTCATTTTAGGACATGAGAACAAAAATGAACCGGATACAAGACTCAAGTGGGCAAAAAATGTGAGGATTGAATGTCCACAGTTGAAATATTTGTGGAGCCACAGGAGTTTCGAATCAGGATAATATTTGTGTTTCCAGTTCATCCTAGTAGTAGTGACGTTATGAATGGTATGTATGTCATATAAACATCATTGTGGACCCCAGGGAGGTTTCAACGGTATTAAATTCCCTACCCACCTTTTCCTTTAGCAAGGCCCACTTGAGTCTTGGATCGGGTTCGTTTTTGTTCTCATGTCCCAAAATGATCTCCCAAAACGGATGGACGGGGTGGATTTATCAAAAAACATCACTGTGGGCCCCACCTTGGTTCCTAGCGCAGGAACTTCCTTCACAAGGCTTTCACAGGAAATCCGCGCCAGCCAACTTCCCACCCGCATAAAACGGACGATGTAGGTGTTATATCCATGGGACCCACTATGATGTATGTGTTAGATCCACGCCGTCCATCCATTTTTTCATATCATTTTAGATGATCAGCTAAGAAATGAGGCAAAACCAAAGCTCAAATGGACCACACCACATAAAATAGTGGGGGTTGAATGCCTAACATTGAAAACTTTTTATCCCCTATGCTTTTAGTGGTGTGGTCCACCTGGACTTTGGATTTGCCTCATTTTTGGGCTCGTGCCCTAAATTGATCTCGCTAAATGGATGGATGGCGTGGATATAATACACATATTATGGTGGGGCCCATAGAACTTGATGACTTCAAGTTCTTAAGAGAGAAGATGCTACGTACGAGGAGATAACGAAGAAGGATAATCTTGTAATTTTAAAATGCTAGCAAGAATAGTTTTGTCCATAATCATCCAAAAATTTAAAGAGAATCACTTACCGCATTTAGTTATAAGCGTTAAGTGAAGTTGGCGTGGCTGAAAAAATCCCACCAAATTTCAGTGATATTTCCAATTAAGTACTTAATTTATTTTAGTTACCAAACGGTCTGAATTACCAAAATCACTGAAATTAACAATTTTAAGTGATAAGTCATGGAATTAAGTTTTACCAAATGCACCCTAAGCCTACATGCATGTACAAGTGAACTTATGCATACGTTGCCACATATAAAATTGTACAAACAAGTAAAATATTTAGTCATTCGTGTTCTTTACACCTTATCCAACTATGTTAGATCTAGCAACTCTAATGATGCCATGTGATAGCGAAATCTCAACAAGAGACAAATAGAAGATCTCTTCGGTTGCCTTGACAACCGAATGTGATCATAATTCAAAGAATCATGAGTAACCCAAAAAAGTAAGTTTGACTCGCGACAACCATAAGACATGTGTCATACATCTAGCTCACTTGGCAGAGCTAACTAATCATCATACTGGCCTCATGACAAAAAACGAGCATCAATTAAAACACGGTCACGATAAGTGATGGATTCAGCCGATACACCATAGTATCACGTAGAGATCCTTATGGTTGAAAACCGCTTAAAGAGCGGAGTGCTAATAATGTCAAGTTGGCCGAGTTTCATGGGTTACTACATATGTTCATGCGAAGAAAGAGACAACTATCTATAAGTTTTCCATATAGTGGGCCCAACTGATCAATGACCCAGATCTAATTTGGATGACAGATTTGCTATGGACTGATCAGTGGACCCCACTACAGACGCGATCGAGCAAAAATAAGAGGGGTTGCGCGTCTACACTGCATGTTTAGTTGAATGTGGACTCTGGCTATTCAAGTCGTGCGGTGGCAAGATCCAGTAGCTGTGAGGATTGGGAATGGAGACGGTTATCATGGGGCCTTGATCCTGTTGATTGGCAACAGATCGTGGTGTGGTGTGTTGACGCTGTTGGTCACAATGTTGCTGTTGATTGTACTTATGATCGATTCAGTCAGGCCGTCAGATGCGAGGTTGATCGGCGATGGCCCCTGGTTCCGGTGGTGGCAGAGATGGCAGTCAGAGTTGGGCTAGTGGTAGCGCTGGCTTAGGGTTAGGGTTTTCTCCTCCTTTTCCCTTTCTCCTTTAGAATGCCCTGAGGACTGTTTTCCTTGCGAGACAGGGCAACGCCCCTTTGTTTTTAGTAGGGCCGTTGGCCTAATCACTTCATGGCCCGGGCCATTTTTCTTTTGGGTGGGCCACATTGCTGCGGTTGCGAGCGTGTAAGGCTCGCATATTGTTTTTGGAGGGCCCAACACGAGTTTTGGATAGGGGTTTCCTAAGCCATTGGTTTTCTAGTACAACACTATCCAAAAAATTGGGATCCTCTGTTCTCATGAGAACTCGCACCCATTTAGCATATGGCCCAGTCAATGTTCATTGCTCATTACAGATATGAATCATCTGGTATAAGCACGCACGCCATCTGGACTATTCACTAGGTGGGAATTGAGTGTATAAATACATTATGGTTTGGACATGAGATCTGACCATCTTATCTAAATCAAACAACTTTTCATCTCGACTGTCCGTCTTGTGAGTATTTTGGCCAAATTTAGAATGCCCATGGATGCTTAACGGATCATACGGTTAAAGATTTTTTATTAGGCCCAGATTAGGGCCCATTACCCATCCTTTACGAGTTGCATGGATTATTGGAATGGAAAAGTGAATCATAACCATCTGTTTTAATTTATGGACTTTTTTGTCTTTCAACGATCGGTGTCAACTGCTTATTGGGCCGCATCAGACAATTATAGTTAATCCATTGAGGGAAGGATTAAAATCGTAATCCTAAGTCTAAAGTTGTGAAATTGGATCTGGTAGTGTTAGCCACCATAGTGACATCTATCAGTGAAGACGGTCACCATTCAGTTTCATGTACAGGAGAACCATCTGCATATTATGACTACCACCCACAGGAGGAGTCATGATGATGTAGCCGATTCTCGCTAGGATTGATTATTTGGGTCAATCTTCATCGTTGATAATTCAATCGAAGGCCCCAATCAATTGAATGTTTATTCGCTTGAAACTTTATAATATAAAGTCTTGTAGACACCCCACCTTCGGCTACAATGTTGGTAGAGATAGCTGAATGAATGGAGGACCATACCCCCAAATCCCATGTCCAAACTCAGCCAAACTCACCCTTGTAAGCCCCAATCCATATCCCAACTCAAGCCTGAACCCAGTCAACTCACCCCTAAACATCAGCCTGAAAACCCCCATAAGAAAAACCAGTCAAAAAAGTCCTAAAAAGTCAAAACTCAGCGAGTTAGCCCGCTGAGTCAAATCGCCGAGTCAACTCGCTGAGTCAACCCATCGAGTTAACTCACCGTGTCAACCCATCCCCCAAACCCAGTCAACTCACCGAGTTCCAAGCAGCAGCCCCGGAGCATGTCCGTACTGCCCGCTGAATCCCAAGAACGTCTGTACGGGCGGCCCCCTGGGTGTCGCCCAAACTTATTTACGCAATCTGCCACTGCTCGCTGCTATAAATGTTAATGCAAAGATTTGTCAATTACCATGGTTAGTGTGTCGTCGAGTCTCCTTGCGGCTGAAGACAGAAGCTACTCAAAGAAGATCGCTCATCCAGTCAGCTTCAAGCCTCTCCATCCAAACCTTTGATCCCAAAACCCTTCTATAGATGGCCTAAATCCTTCCTAGTTACATCCTTAGCACCATCTATAGTCCACCTTCCATAAAGATCAGCTATGGAAGGGTCAATTATAGCAGATGTTGCTTAAAAGTTGAAAATCAGTATGTCTGCTGTCTCTGATAGGTGTCCGATCCATTGGAGATGAATCCGATAGGTGTCCGATCAATCGGACGATATGTCCGATCAATCGGAGAATTGTCCAGTAACATTGAAAACTTCTCTGGACACTTTTACGATCACTCGGAGGACTGTCCGATCAATCGGACAGGGTGCTCCGATCAATCGGACGGTATGGCCGATCAATCGGAGAATTGTCCAGCAAACATTGAAAATCTCTCTGGACACTTTTTCGATCGCTCGGAGGTCTGTCCGATCAATCGGACAGGGTGCTCCGATCCATCGGACATACATCCGATCCATCGGAGGAAAATCCAGAAAAAATACATAAACTCTCTGGAAGGATTTCTGATCAATCGGACCATCTGTCCGATCAATCGGACAAGGTCTTCCGATCAATCGGAACTGAGTCTGATCAATCGGAGAACATGTTTTTCAGCAAAATTCAAAACAAGTTAAAACTTATGTCTGATCGATCGGATCCTATCGAGGTGACCGTTTTCTGACCGTTGAATGTCATCTCTATATATGGAACTCGGTTGGATCTTGTGGAGACCACCTTGAGCATCATCTAGGGTTTGTTTGTGCCTTCTCCTTTAGATCCCCTTCTCTCATACCCTAAGATTTATTGAGTTCATACTTCAATCCATGTTGATCTGACCAACATTGAAGAAGCATTCAAAGCTTGGATTGAATCATGAACTCAACCCCTCTTTAATGGCATCTTGACCTACCTCTCAAAGATATACTCTTGTCATCAATGCCATTAATGGTGGTTTAGGTAGAAGCTCTCCTCATATAAAAGCCATATCCCCATATAGCCTCAACCTAACCCTAATCCCTCTCCTTGGAATCTACAAGAAGTCATCCATAGCAAGGTTGCTGATTGAGGGAGCTGAAGAAGGTATCTTCCGTGCAAGCCGAAGCTTCTTCAACAAAGGCATCATCAAGGGGCTCAATCAGCTAAGTA